>CM075780.1:59721932-61071352 GCA_037974665.1 Ehretia macrophylla | reverse complement strand
TGAAACTGAGGTCGATAATAACTCTGCTGCCCCTGTGGCCTAAAAGAACCTTGCTGAAGTGGTGGCTTATACACAACCTGCTGTACTGGAGGCCTATACATACTCTGCTGATACTGCAGCTGATACGGCCTCTTACTGGGCTGACTAGAAACAAGCTGATCCCCCTTCCTCTTCTCTAGTCTTGAAGATGCCTCAAAAGCCTCAGTGAATACCTCATACCGATTCAGAGCCATCACATCCTAAATCTCGGGCCTCAACCCCAACATGAATCTACGAGTCCTCCGCTCCTCATCAGCCACATACTCCGGTGCATAACGGGACAATCGAGTAAAGGTGGCCTCATACTGAGCCACTGAAGCATCTCCCTGCACTAAGGCTAGAAACTCTGCCTCTCTCCGTTCCCTCGCGATCCTCGGGATATACTTTGCCCAAAAAGCCACCAGAAAGGCACCCCAAACATACGGAATACCTTGAGTCGCCCAGCTAGTTCTCACTGTGCGCCACCACTCTTCTGCCTCATCATCTAGCAAGTACATGACAAAAGAGACTTTCTGCTTGTCGGTATAATCAAGTGGATCATAAATCTTCTCCAACTTGCTAATCCACGCCTCAGCCTTCCTATCATCCGGCTCCCCCTGAAATCTCGGTAGATGATACCCTAAGAACTCTTTCAGGGTACCACGCCCGTGGTTTCCACCCTACACATTCAACAATTGAGCCTGCCAAGCCTGAGTCTGGGCAGTCTGCCCTGCTAACAACTGAGCCTGACCGGCCACTAACTCAGCAATCCTCTCCATAGCTGCCCCTAAACGGTCATCACCCCTATCACGGCCCGGTGCCGCAATACCAGGAGTCTCATCAGTCATCTCAGGCCTACCTCTGGTTCTCGGTCTGCCCGTCATTCTACTAATCAAAGAGTTAGCACAGGTTATAGCACGTAAACAGGTTATGAACAACTATTAGCACATAAACAACAAAGTCACATAAAACACATAAACAAATTGATCACATAATCACATAAGTACTAAATCACATAATCACATAATCATTTAATCATATTAATACATAGATCACTTTCCTTTCTTTTCATACATATTTTCATGCTAAGACCATTACCCACATTCCGAGAATACCCCGGCTGACAACTAACATGCGCTCTGATACTACTTAAATGTCACGCCCCAACTCGACCCCTCCTATAATCAGTCAGGACGCAACGGAATTTCGGTAGTATAACGATAGTAAATAGGACACCGAGGCTCTAAACCAACCTCAATAGAACATCATACATCAACTCCACAACCATACAACAAACAACTCCTCAATAAATACAACATACATCATAACTATATTATACAATAATCATTCCTCGTTATACGCCTCCGTTCTAACATAATACATAAACCTTAATATACATTGCAAAATATGTTGATACCAAACCTAGCAACCTAAACATAGACAAAAGAAAAGCTACTAAGACAGCACTAACTAATTCATTAACTTTTCAACATCTTATACATTATAAACTACAAAGCATATACAAGTCTACTAAGTTAATTTACAAGATAATAAAACAACACAACATCAAGCATAAGACTCTGGAACATAAGACTCATCCACGTAAGGCATATTTTCCACATTTTCCTCTTCAAGAGGCACGTACCCGTAATCTTGCGAAAGTACACTTGTAAGCATGCAATAATAGAGAGTGAGCTTATATAAATAAGCCCAGTGAGGATCCAATAGATCTCTACAGTATTCACTATGCTCATTGGATTTAATCCTTTGAGCAATTAAACATACAATAACATCAATAATACTATCATCACATAATCTATAATGACCATTCAATAAAGGATACACTAGTTGGTGTAGCTCCAATCACCATCATGATCATAACAGCTTTCTTGTGACTCCCATAAACTCACGCACCCGAGGTACCCCAATAACCTCTCCCTCCATGACACCTCCGTCATGCGAGCTGGAGGCAGTCTCTGATAGTCATGCCGTTATCAACCCGACAACCTGATGGTGTCCGAGAGGTGGCACACATATACCAAAGACTCAACAATAATAATAAACATCAATCATTCACAGTAGAATAGTCTAGCAGAACTGCCTACCTCCCGGCATCAATCATCAATCATCATCAATAATCATATTATCATCATAATAACACCAATAATCAATTTAACAACAAATAACTAAGTTAGATGACAAAGTAGGCCATCCAACCGAACATGCATTAAACACACAATCAAACCCTAGTTTACCCATCAACAACTCACAATTCAATCATTCAAACCACACCCGATCAACTAAGGCTCAATTCAATAATTTAAAGAAAAATAACCAAAACTTCAAATAATCATATCTTACATTCTACTAATCTAAACAACTCCAAATCAGTTTTAAACACTCACCCATTCAACCAACTACTTTAGCCCCCTCGGAAACCAACCAAAACACAACCAAATCATGCCCGACAACCCTAAAACCCTAGTGTGTCTTGGCTGAAATTTCCGGATTTTAGCATGGACATCGCAATCAAAAATTCAGCATTACAATGGAGCTACCACGTAATTATCAAACATTTAGAAATCGACGGCAATCGATTCCAATCAACAGAACTCAAAATAATCAACATTAAACAAATTATTCAACTTTAAATACCCGAAAAAAAATAATTATGCTACAACCGTTCAAATCTCGTAAGATTATATATAAATGATCCCTAGCATGCATGGAGCAATAATCTAACATCAGATTAACATTCTAACGGTTCGATTTTCAATTCTACGCAAAAACACAAAAGTTGAGTTTTGAGATCTAGAATTTTTCTCTCACCTTTGATGCGATATAAGCCTAGGAATGCGTGCAATGCGTGTCCAACAAGCGAAATCCAACTCGGCACGAAGTTCTACGGACAAAAACTAGGTTTTTCTTTGAATTTTTGCTTGGAAAACCTTGAACTCCTTTGGCTTTTTTTTCTCCTATGGCTCTCGGCCCTTTGTGTGTATCTGGAGTGTGTTTTGTGTTGTGTTGATGATAATATGTAATTAAAAGCTTGGTCAAATAAATAAAATGCAAAGTCAAAGTAGTATTTTTAGTCATTTAATTCATTTTCTTGTCTTTTAAATGCATTTTAGTTATCTCCTTGCTCAAAACAAAAATGTAACAAAGTAGATTATTTTTAGCTGCCAAGAAGTTTTACAATCGAACAATTTCACCCGAGTCGGCTTAAAACTCGATTTTCACAAAAGTCGGTGTAAAATCCATAATAAATTCCTAAGCTGATTTTAAAACCGTTTTAATCAAACATAGGTCTATTAAAGTCCGTGGACTAGGTCTAGAAGGGTTAAAAAGACTAGTTTCAAAATTTTAGCAGACGTGTTTCAAAAATACTATTCACTGAAAATCGACGATAAAATTTCTGACTCCGTTTTTTATGAAAATTTCATGAATGCACATTTAGCATGTTCTACGAGTATTGATACTAAAATTACCACATTCTAAGTCACATAGCACATAGACAGGTTAATTCACGCAAAACGAGATAAGATAGAAAAGTGGGGTTTCACACTGGGAGTTCTATCAATCAATCTAATCACAACCCAATTCCAAACTCGGGCAAAAATTTTAGGGAAAGACGGACGGAGTCTCCCCTGTTTCTAGGCAAAATGTAAAATCTGCAATAGCATATAAGTGGACCAGCACCATGTCCAACCATACAAACACCTCAAGGCCATCCGAGCCTTGGTTCTCAACAAGTGAACACAAGTAAATATACATTTCTAGTTTAAAAGCTAACCTATCTCTTCTCATATTTGACAAGTACATTCATGCTTGGCAATTAAACTATACTAACCTATTTTATAAAATAGACTATCATACCATTCTAATATACCTAGTTAAGTTAATTACATGGCTTTTAACACTGAATACATACAATACATGAAAACATACATCTTTGCATCCTTCTACAACTCAGCCACATAACACGCAAGACAACTCTTCAATCACGATCTTTCACGTAACCACGAACTTTCCAGCTAACATGGCATTTCCTGAAATGTGGTGGTGAGGAGTGAGTATACACAACACGTATACTCAGTGAGGGCGAGACAGATATCGAGGTGGAGAGAAAGAAGATCGTGCAATGAAAATAGGTACAGTCAAGCAATATAATCAATAAGAAAGCATTCAATATAAACGACAATACAATAAACAATTAAAGAAAGCATTAACACAACCATTCAAGGCTATACCACACTCTGAAGGCTATGGTTCACTCATACAAGCAATGTACCATGCGATTCGATTCCACGAGCATTACATCAATCTCGAGCTTGATGTTGACAAAAATGACAATAAGTGCGCAACCACCTTATAACTTCCACTGGGTGTACTCCGGAAGTACCCCAACACATCTATGACCCAAATCCCCCAGGGCGGCACCCCTAGCGAGAATGGGAATAGGACACGGAGCTAGAGCAACCAACCCTGGCAGCCCGAGACTACCCAGAGAGGCCCATCACTCACGCGCCTGACACTATGCAATGCAATACGAGATACAAACAATAAATGAGCGATAGCACGAAAGTGCAGATTAGTGGCGATAAACGAGATATCAAGCATTTACAATCAATAATAGCAATCAATTAACTTTTCAAGCATGATTATAATTAATATCAATAATAACATCAATCAACCAAGTAATAGCAGTTCAAACACGAAAACGACAAGTATCACTATTCAATCTCTAACTTCTAAAGCCAATTACGAGCAAACGAGCTACAGGATTAGGAAACCGATTTCACTACATTCACTTAGGTACTACAAGACACGTTTCTATATCACGAAACCTCACTTTCCCAATTGAAGCCCGAAAGTCCACCTACTGCGTTTGAACTACAGCTATGTTAACCGGTCACTCAATCAACGCCACAACAGCGCCAAAAGTGCTTCCATGCCCTCAATAGTAAAACCCCCAACTCAATTCGAGCACGGTCAATACTTGGTCAAACGGCCCCTTTTCGTTTCTTTGTCTAATTTTCAATTTTAACAAAGGTCGGTCCGTTTTTATTGCACAGTTTATCTTTCTATCACTAATGGCACCTATCCAAATCAAGAAATCGCAATTCGGATCAAAATCCGAAATTCTAGGGTTTTACTACTCAAAATCACTATTTATTATTCTCCCCAATTTCAAATTTGCGTTTCTAGCCGTAAAAATCGCTAAATAACTAACAAGCAATGCTCTACGAACCTTAAGGAGGCAATTCCAAGCAATTTCAAGCATTATAACACATTAAATATCAAATCTAAGTAATTGAATCAAAAATCAAATTTAAATATAAATGCACAAAATCGTGAAAACTCTCACAGAGATTGAAGACCAAGACTCGCAAGGACCTGGGCCACGATCCTCGTCCGATTCCACGCAAGATTAGAGAAGAAAATGCAAAAAAAAAAAATTATTTCTTTTCCTTTGAGTTTCGGCCATGGCTGAATTTTTGCCTTGTTTTTATTTTTCTTTTTCTTTTCCTTTGTTTAAAAAGATGACAACTAAGGGCAAAAAGGTCAAAGGCAAAAGGCTTGGTCAATTCAAGTTAAAAAAATGGTCAAATTAGCTTATTTTGATGCCAATTAATTTATTCCAAGTTAGAGAAATGCAATTTTAATGAAAACCGACTAAAACTAGCTAATTTAAACTAGAAATGCTATTCACGAAATCCGAGAAATATTCTTCTAACTTTCATTTTTGAAATGCTATGATTGAACTGTCAATAAACGATCGCTAATCAAATGTTGAGCAATAATATAAAACTATAATTTTTGAAAAGTAGAATAATAGAATAGTTTAAAATTCACTCCGGCTCGGAGTTACTTTTCTCATTTAATTGAAAACCGAGTAATTAAATACAAGAAAATTAAAACCGTTTATTAAAATAATCAAAACAATCAAAATAATCAATATTCATTTAAAAAAAAATAATTTAACTATTTTTACAATATTTAAAAGAATTATGAAATTAATGCTAAGATAAGAATAAACAAGTTAATATAAACATATAATCAAATACAATCAAATACAAACATTTAAGATGACACTTAATTAAATACAAGAAAGTAAATCCAATTTCTATAAATAATAAAAATAGGTGATAATCTTTTAATTAATCAATATAAAAAAAATTATTGAATGCTTCTAAAAGAAATATCAAAATAGTGCAAAATGGATGATTAACTAATTAAACATTTAATTAAATGCAGTCAAATGCTATTAAAGGCATGCCGGGTTCGGGTTATCACACGGGTGGTGTTTGAGTGATTGAATTGCGAGTTGTTGATGGTTAGACTAGGGTTTGGTTGTGTGTTTAATGCATGTTAAGTTGGGTGGCCTACTTTGTCGTCTAACTTAGTTGTTTGTTGTTTAATTGATTAGTTGTTGTTATGTTGTTGAAGTAATGATTATTGATTGATTATTGTTGAACCGGGAGATAGGCAACCTACTTTGTTATCCTACTGTGATAATTGATTATTGATGAACCGGGAGATAGTCAACGGAAAATATTGTCCTCCTGTGATTGAATGTTTATTATTATTACTGAGTCGGTATGTGTGTGCCACCTCTTGGGCAGCATCCGGCTGTCGGGTTGAAACCGGTATAACTACCATAGGCTACCCCCAGCTCGCATGACGGAGGTGTCATAAAGGGAGGGCCTAGAGAGGTACTGTAACACCCTGATCCCTCTCGAGACCGGGAGTTCTATCAATCAATCTATTCACAACCCAATTCCAAACCCGGGCAAAATTTTAGGGAAAGACGAACGGAGTCTCCCCTATTTCTAGGCAAAATGTAAAACCTGTAATAGCATATAAGTGGACCAACACCATGTCCAACCATACAAACACCTCAAGGCCATCCGAGCCTTGGTTCTCAACAAGCGAACACAACCAAATATATATTTCCAATTTAAAAGCTAACCTATCTCTTTTCATCTTTGACAAGAACATTCATGCTAGGCAATTAAACTACACTAACCCATTACATAAAATAGACTATCATACCATTCTAACTCTTTTCCTTTGAGCATTACAAACATACATTAAAGTTAAACTATTCTATCTGAATCCATAAACTACTTTTCCATATCACTTCAATAACCTAGAAAACTCATATTACATTCCTTTTTAACATTAAATACAAACAACACATGAACATACATCTTTGCATCTTTGGCAACTCAAGCCACATAGCACGCAAGACAACTCTTCAAGCATGATCTTTCACGTAATCACGAACTTTCCAGCTAATAGGGCATTTCCTGAAATGTGGTGGTGAGGAGTGAGTATACTCAACATGTATACTCAGTGAGGGCGAGACAGATATCAAGGTGGAGAGAAAGAAAGTCGTGCAATGCAAATAAGGTAGTTAAACAATATAACTGACAAGCAAGCATTCAATATAAACAATCAATACAATAACCAATTAATAAAAGCATTAACACAACCATTCAAAGCTATACCACACTCTGAAGGCTATGGTTCACTCGAGTGAGAAATGTACCGATCATGACTTCGATGACTTTAACGATGACGCGCCGGCTTACCCACCTTATAACTTCTGTTTAGAGTACTCCGGACATACTCTGTCAATTCTACGACCCAAAACTCCCTGGGCAGCAACCCAAGCGAGAAAGGGAATAGGACACGGAGCTAGAGCAACCAACACTGGCAACCCGAGGCTACCCAGAGAGGCCCATCACTCACGCGCCTGACACTTATGCAATGCAATACAAGATATTTAACGATAATCGAGCAAGACACTGAGATGCAAGTCAGTAACTACATGCGATACAATAAGCACACAATAAGCAATTACAATCAATAAAGTAACAAGAACAACACTAACAAGCATTATCAACAACTGATATACAAATTCAATCATAATCAACTTTAACAAACATAACAAGCAATATTAAGCATTCTATAGGCATTATGCTATGAAAACACACAAAATCACAAAATGACCCAAACTTTCAAAATGCTACTACTTCAAAACGAGCCACGAGTTTTGGAAACCGACTTCACCAATCCTCCTAGGTCACCATAAGGCACGTCTAAAGACCCCGAAACTCTACTTAACCCTAGAATTCACGCAAAGCCCCGATTTTCCCCTTTGCTCGTTTGAACTACCGCTACCCTAACCAAATACCCAACCAACACCATAACCACACCAAAAGTGCTTCCATGGCCTCCCGAGACAATGCCATCATGCAAAACGATAAAATGCCAAACTTGACCTAAACGATCCCAACTTTCACTAAGCCATTTTCCTCCGTTTTTCCATTACACAATCCAATTAAACCATACATTTAGACATTCTAGCATATCTAGAACCTTCCTACATCAACAGAACACATAACGGAGCAACTTCATCGAAATGGGGGTTTACTATTGATAATTTACTATTCAATTATCAATTTAAATTGTAATTTCGATATTCAACCGCAGAAAATGCTAAAAAACTATAAATACATGTTCTACGATTGCTAGGAAACATTCTTTAAGCAACGAAACGGATAAAATAACAACCTACGGTTAAATCACAAAAATTAAAGTTTAAATACAATAATTTCAAATGTGCAAATATTGATGAAACCCTCACTTTAGATGCTCCTAGATGCTAGGAAAACCACGCTGGATGCCTCAGAAATGACCCCGTGCAAGCTCACACGAAGAAATGAAGATTTGAATGTTGAAATGTTTTTTTTTTCTCTCTTGGTTTCGGCCAGCTATGTTCTATTTTCAGCTTGTTTTTTTTTATTTTGCAATGTTTTAAGCTTAATAAAAGATGACAAGCTTTGGTCAGTGGTCAAGCCCCTGGTCAACTAACTTAAGTTGGTCAATTTAGCCTATTTTATGCATTTTTAAAGCTAAAATAACTAATGCAATATTAATTCCAGCTAACCACAATTAAAACACTAAAATTAAAACACTAAATACTAGTTTTCACTATTTGCTGAGGACTAGAAACCACTCTCTAACTATCGCTCTTGATATGCTATGCACTTTGCGACAATAAAAGAATAACAATTGAATCTCAAAGAATTTAAGAAAATATAAATTTTGAAAAGTAGCATAGTTCAAAATTTATTCCGGCTCGGAGCTACTTTTCATTTAATTGAAAACCGAGCATTAAGGTGCAAGAAAAAATAAAACCGATTAACATAAGTATGAAAATAAAGCTACAGATGAATGTTTAACTAAAAATAAACACAAAATTCAATGCTAACATTTAATATAACACTTAATTAAATGAAATTAAATGTCATTAAATGCATGCCGGGTTCGGGTTATCACAGGTACCTCGGGTGCGTGAGTAATGGGGAGTTACAAGAAAAACGGTTGAGATCGTGATGGCATTTGGAGCTACACCAACTAGAGTATCCTTTATTGATTGGTCATTATAGTTATGTGCTTATATTGTTATTGATGATTGTTGTGTGTTTACTGCTCAAATGATGATTTCCAAGAAGTATAGTAAATACTGTTAGAGATCTATCGAATCCTCATTGGGCTTGTTTTATATAAGCTCACTCTCAATTATTGCATGCATACAGGTGTTAGAGAACAGGAATACAGGTACGTGCCTTAGGAAGCTCAGAATATGCTTTATGTGGACGAGTCCTATGTGTTAGAGTCTTGTCCTTGATATCTGAGATGTAGTTCTCTTTTGTTATCTTGTATATTAAAACTAGATGTTTTGTATTTACTTAGAAGTTTATGATGTATAAGATGTTGTAAAGATAATTGATTAAATGTTGCTAGCTTAGTAGTATTGTTTTGGAAAATGATTAGGTTGCTAGATTGGTTATAATCTATTTTGGAAATGTATGTTATATAGTAAATGTATGATGTTGGAACGGAGGCGTATAACCTATGGATGCATTGGTAAAAGAATATTTAATGTATATTGTGGTTGTGTTGTTTAATTGTTGCATTGTTTGTGGAGTTGGATGTATGAGTTGCGAAGAGGTTGGTTTAGAGCCTCGATGTCCTAATTACTATCGTTATATTGCCGAAATTCCGTTGCGTCCTGATTGATTGTAGGAGGGGTCGAGTTGGGGCGTGATATTAGAAAACTTTGGGGTCAAAGTACAATTATCTAAACTTTGTCTTGGAGACTAATTAAACTACCTAGGACTAGGATTGACTTATAAATTACACTTAGGACACACGACTATAAGAAGAAAAGAAAGAGAGAAAGGAATAGCCAAGGGAAACAAGGAGAAACAGAAAAAAGGGTAAGACATTTAGATATGAAAAGCTTTTGCGTGTGTTGGCCTCGTTTAGCATGCACTTGCGTGCATTCACGTGGATTTTGGTGTTTTAGGCATCATACAAAATAATTAAACATTATCAATTAGCAAATAAGTAACTAGATTAATTAGTAGGCAACTAAATGGCAAACTAGTTAATAAAACAAAGTTAGAAGGGTTAATTGGTCATTTGGCACTTAAACTAAATATCCTACCTACCAATCTCTACAAAACAAAACATATACACACAAAACACACACACGCATCAGATGTAGCACACCAAACACACACGTGACTGAAAATAAGAGAAGAAGAAGGAGAAAAGGAAGGGTTTCAAGCTATTTTCAAAGCCTCGTCTTGCATTTTCCAGCTAGCTTCAAAGTTGTTCTTGATCTCTTGCTCCTAATCTCGAATTTCAGGTGAGGGTTCTTTCAAAATGGTTATTTATGAGGTATAAATGCATATTGATGGATGTATGAGACTTGTATGGAGTTATAATTGCAATTCCATGGTTGAAAAGTTATTGGACCTTGTTTGTTGAAGATTTGAATCAAAGTTGTTGTTGCTGAAATTTTGAATGTTCATGGATGATGAAGGTTGTATCTAGCTATACAAATATGGTTGATTGTTGCTTATTTAGGTTGCTAGAGGTTGCTTGAATGAATAGGTAAGAATTCTCGGAATAGTTTTATAGACAGATTTGTGCAATCAGAAATTTTAGCCCGTTTTTATGGTTAGATGATTTTATAAAAATTGGAAAAAATTTAGGATGGAGTAGACTCATAGTGGAACATTTCCTTTGTTGGACAAAACCTGAGGAAAAATCGTTTTCATACTCAAAAACACACGAGACAGTAGGTTACGGGATTTTTGTAAAAATCTGACAACTCACTGCATTAAGTTTCTTTTACACATTAAAAATAGTAAACGACCTCAAAATCAAACAAAACCTATATAGTAGCTATATTAGGCAGTTAAGAACAACTTTCATGTTTTACAAAATGTCAGATTCGATTGTTAAAATGCTCTGAATTTTCTATTCCCGAAATGACGCAAGGATAGCTTGCAATCTGGACAGATAAATGCAGTTGCACGAAATAGGTTATAACTCAGTTGTTCTAGATCGAAACTGAGTGTTTCTTGATTCCATAATTATTTACACTTGAAGAGCTTTAATTCTATACAAAAAATAGAGTAATTGAAGTCTGGTAAGATAGTTAACTGATTTGTTAAATTTGGGTCAATGTAATGGCTTAGGTAGTGGCTTAGAAGAATTAGATAAGTTCTAATGCTTAACGTATTTGACGAAATGGCTAAGTTGCTTGTTCCTGCTAATGTGAAATGATATTATATTACTTCTAGATATGTTAGGATACTTGTGTGATCATTTATATGGATTATATTGCTTCTTGCTCGATAATTACACGGTTTGCTATAAATGTATAACTATGTGAATGTTTTGAACTCGATGATTATCTAAATGCTATAAATGCTCATATTATGTGAACTTTGATTGGAATTGGTGTTAAAAAGGGTTGCAACTACTTGGTCTTGGCATGGTAGTGTGCATACTACGCCAGACATCCTCAGGGTTTCGGTGATCTTATGTCTACCATGGTCCTATTCCTCTCTCGCTTGGAAACGTTGATCTCCTTGGAGAATTGGGTCATAGGTTTGAGTATTGTTCGGAATACTCTATTGGGGAGATAAGGAAGGAGATGTTGACCATCTCAATTAATAGCGAGGTAGGCCACCTCCACAACTTGATATATGATATATCATCACCCTCTCGCTTAGGGGCATTGACTTCCTCGGAGATGTTGGAAATAGTAAGTTATTTATTACTTAGTATGTGATATATGACTTGAATATGTATACTTGAACTATTTCTTGACTGTAGACCTTACGTGCATTACAACCACCTAGTCTTGGCATAGTAGTGTGCATACTACGTTGGACATCATCGGGGTGTCAGTGATCTAATGTCTACCATGGTCCTATTCCCCTCTCGCTCTGGAACATTGATTTTCTTGGAGAATTGGGTCGTAGGTTTGAATATTGTCCGGAATACTCTATTGGGGAGATAAGGAAGGAGATGTTGAACATCTCAATTAATAGCGAGGTAGGCCACTTCCACTGCTTGATATATGATATATAATCACCCTCTCGCTTGGGGGTATTGACTTCCTCGGAGATGTTGGAAAGAATAAGTTATTTCTTACTTAGTATGTGTTATATGACTTGTATATGGATACTTAATTGTTTCTTGATTGCAGATCTTGCTTGCATTGCATACACGGATTTATAAAAGGTTTATGAAAAGAAAAAAAATGTATTCAAAAACTCTTCCTAGATTCTCCCCTCATTGAGCTTTAGTGTCGGATAAGCTCACCCTCGTTTTTTCCCCATTTCAAGTGTAAGTGAGCCAGAGTATGATATTTGATGATTGTGTGTTAAGGGAAAATATGTTCGTGGCTTTAAACTCTAGTGATGAAGTTTGTATAATATGTGGTATTTAAATTAAAGTAATGGTTAGATGTCGTACTTATGTATAAGTTGTTGGTTATACAAATGATATATGCTTTACTTTGGAATTAGATTGTCGATTTAATATGTGTTGGACGAATTATATTGTGTTGTTGAAAGTTAAGGTTGAGGAGTTGTAGTAAAGGATTTGGAGTTGTCGGTTTGAGGCTTTTCTGTTTGCAAGTTAAAATTGGAAAATCCAAAATACAACCGTTGTGCTGCCATATTTTTGAGGAAACTAATAATAGGCTTAAAATTTGACTAAGTATGGATTGGTAATTAAATCAACTAAGTTACAACAAGATTTAGTCCCTCAACTAAGGTAAAGGAAATTGAGTAATTTAGAATTTAGTAATTGGGATACAATTATTTTAAAATTCTTGAAATATTGAATTATGATAATAGTGCTCGGGCTATTATAATTGTGCCTTAGCGAACTTAGGCGGAGCGATCTTCTTAAGCCCGTGGCATCACGATCCCAGGAATGTTGGTGGTTTATTTATGGTGTCAGAGATTATATTAGCGATTGAAAATTTGAAGTTGTGACAGCCGAGGTTTCCTCATGGAAATGATGCAATTTGGGTCATTGTGGATAGATTAGTGAAGACCGCTCACTTCATTGCAATAAACAAGACAAATAGTGTAAAGAAATTAGCCAAATTGTATGTGGCTAACATTGTGAAGTTACAAGGAGTGCCAGCTAGCATTGTGTCTGATAGAGATCCAAGATTTATATCTTAGTTCAGGCAAAAATTGCAGGAAGCCTTGGGGACGAAGTTGAAGCTCAAATAGCGTATCACCCATAGACTGATGGGTAATCGGAAAGGACCATCCAAATTTTGGAAGATATGTTGAGGGCGTGTGTATTGGATTTTGAAGGTACGTGGGAGAAACATTTGTCTTTGGCGGAATTTGTTTATAACAATAGTTATCAGGCAACAATTGGTATGGTACCCTACGATGCTCTATATGGACGAAAGTGTAGGTCGCCATTGTATTGGGATGAAGTCAGTGAGATAAAGACAATTGATCCTACCTTATTGCCGGAGTTAATAGAGAAGATTGATAAGGTGCAATTGATTAGGAAGAGAATGCTCACAGCCCAAAGTAGACAAAAGAGTTATGCTGATAAGAGAAGGCGAGACTTAGAATTTGCGGTTGGTGATCGAGTGTTCTTGAAGTTGTCGCCCCGAAGAGGATTAATCAAGCATGGAAAAGTAGGAAAGCTAAGCCCGAGGTATGTAGGGCCATTTGAAGTGGTGGATCGAATTGACAAGTTGGCATATCGATTGGATCTACCGCCAAATCTCTCCAATATTCACAATGTGTTCTATGTGTCAATGTTGAGAAAGTATCATCTCGACCTCTCTCATGTACTAGAACCGGAACCGCTAGAACTTCAGGAGAACTTGTCCTATGAGGAGAGGCCTGTGCGAATTCTAGATGATCAAGATCAGGAGTTGCGCAACAAGAGTATTCCGACAATGAAAATACTTTGGGATCATCATGGAGTTGAGGATGTGACGTGGGAGAGACGTGATCAGATGAAGCAATGATATACATTTTTATTTGCAAGGTAAGAAGGAGATTGCGAGGACGCAATTCTTTAAAGGAGAGAACGATGTGACCCAGCCCAAGACTACATGTGCATATAACTCATATCTTGCATAATAAGATCATTTTACTTGCATTTACTTTCTTTTATATGCTTTTATTTTGGTCTATGTGAGTTTATCTCGATTTATGTATATTTTATCCTTTAACGTGCATTTGAGTAGTCTTGAGGATGCGTGTATAATTAGACTCTAACACAAATACTAGTTAACTACAATAGTTAAATTAAATTAGAACTAGAGCACTTAGAATGAGACAGCATGGCAGGCAAGAAAATAGGCTTTTAGTTGGGGGCACTCTACTCATTTGGACAATTTAACAAAATATCTTACCTAACAAAGCCTAGACACACAACACACGATCAAATATAGTTTACACACATTTACACAGCTGAGCTAGAAGAGAAAAGAGAGAAGAGAAGAAAGGAAGAAGAAGGAGAACATAGATTTAGACATTTTCATTCTCGCATTTCCTAGCTGCAGGGTCATCTTTCTTCTACTAGGATTTCTCATTTATTATACTAAGGTGATCTTATACTAAGGTGACGGATGTTTTCTAAAAGTTTTAAAAGATCAGCTGTGAATCAAGTGTTTATATGCTTGTTGAGTTGATAGGAGCTAAGTTGAGTTGAGTTTATTCTGAAGGGTTTCTAAGAAATTGCTTGGTATATATGTTGGATAAATGTAACAGAGCTGTCTAACAAGGTCTAACAAAATCTCTGATTGAATAGGAAGAAGGTTTGCCGCTTGGTATGCAAAGTTCAGAACCATCGGACGAGGCTTAGCCTCATCCGATGGCACCCCTGGGGACCGGATGGGGAACCGGATGGAACCGCATCTGGTCACCCTTGACTGGTGCCACCTTTTGGCACCGGACGAGGCCTCATCTGGTTATCCTTATCTGGACCCCTCTGCTTGTTTATCTTAAGCCTCTTTCGACCCTTTGACTCACGCATTGCTTTAGTTATCATGTCTTGACTTGTCTATTGCCTTAATAGGTTAGCTATTGCTTCTATCTATTCTACCTGTTGATAATTATGCTATCTAGTGCTATCTAACTTATCTAATGGCTATCTACTACTGTCTATCAGATTGTTAAGTTAACTATCATGTTGTTAAGCCATGGTTGTTTAATTATAAGTCTTTAGTTCAGTGTTAACATGTGGTTGAGCAGTAACAATTGGTACATGTTGTTAGATGGGTAACTCCTCCTTTTATACCTTAATTTCAAATGAATTTGAATTGCTTGTGCACGGTGGTTATAACCATTATCGATTGATGAAGTGACAAGACCTCCGGGCAGTGATGGGCTTGCCAGTATATCTCGACCCTTAAAGTATTGATTCCTGCTCTTGCTAGGACCCACTGATCCTCCTTCGAGTCGGGATCTAGCGATATCTTGGAAGAGTTAGGGTATTTAACTGTTATCGAATCTCGAATGTGTAACTTGTTTCTTGCATGTATATTCGTGCATGGCATGTTTATCAACTGATTATGAAAAGATAAAACCTTGCGAAAACTCCCTTTTATGATAATCCTCACTGAGCAATATGCAGGATTAGCTCACCCCTCTTTTGATCAAATACAGGATAGGCAGTGCCCAAACAGGCCCCCCAAGTTGATGATGGAGGACCTTGGTTCGAGGAGAATGATTTCTGCTTATTGTGATCAGCTTGCTCGTTAATTGAAGTCAAATACTATTAGGACAACATTATATATGTAATATTATTTTGGACAACTATATGTAATTAAGTTTATTGTTTCCTATTCTTTTGAGATCTAGATACCTGATAGTTGGCTAGTCTTTATGATTGAATAGGTAGATCGAGGTCTTGTACAGATTGTGGTTAACTAGTAAGGCCGATGTAATTGATAGACTTTTGAACTTTTATGTATAATGAATGGATGTATAAGTTGTTAGATTATTGATTTACAGGTTTATTGGTTACAAACGTCGCGTTCCGGCCTTAGCCTAGCAATAGGACGGGGTCGGGGCGTGACAATTTAGGTGTTACCTTATCTGAGGGAACAATGTTAAATATAATGTTTACAAATTATTAAAGATGCAAGGTTGGTGATCTCAGAAAACTAAAAGATTTCAATTAAATTTGGGATGCTCTAGATATATTTGGATAACATAAGGTTTATTGAATTTATTTGATTTGGGACTTTACTGTTAAGTATGGATATACCTTAGGAATTAGTACAATATAAAATGATATAGATTAGCTTGTGTAATGGAAGAAAGAAATTAGGGTATTAGTTGAGCTGTTTTATTTTTGGATTGACACTTAGATTACCATTAAAAATTATAATTAGTTAAATAATTTATTAAGTCTTTAACCCTATGTATTAGATTTATATGAGAAATGCTTAGTGAATAAACATACCAAGTAATTTGGGATGCTAATTCATAAATAAGATCTGATTCCTTGAGATCCGCTAGATAATCTCGCTATATTTCGTCAGCCAAATTTAGTATGTACATAGAAACCTAGAACCATTACTGGAAGATATTAAATGAAGACTGTTGGATTATGTTAAGGGATTAAGTCTTTATTTAACAGTTTAGATTTTCTAGAGTATCAATTCATAATATTTTTATTTACATAAAAGATCTACATATGATGAAATGAGAAATGAATTAGTGTTCTAATCATTGCCATCATAACTAGGGCCACCTGGATTAGCTATGATAATCTATCATCCTTAACGTTTCAATTAGCAGCTAGCAATAATCAACCACATAGCACGGCACGGCACAAGCAAAATAATTCTACACGTCTTGTTAAAACTATTTCCTAAGCCTAATTAGCAGCCTGCTCGATTAAGACGAGCAATATTCATGGTACAAGCTGTAATTGTTCACTAAGGCTACACCTAATTAACTCGATAAGTCAGCATGATGTTACATCTTTAATTGTCGAAATGAGCAGCCTGCTCAAAGCTTCCAAAGTCCACCAAAACACTAGCTCAATCATTGCCTAGTTTAATTCATGTATTCAATAAAATGGTATAGCCAAGCTTAGTGATTCATGGTACAAGCTCCACGGCAGTCTAGTGTCCAATTTAAATTATTGGCATTCAAGTAAAGATTATCCTTTGGAGCCTTGTAAGCAACCCACCTGTGCACCTAAAGCCGATCGCACCTGTGAAACCCCACTTTCCTGCTTATCTCGTTTTACGTGTTATACCTCGTTTTGCGTGCATATAACCTGTTTATGTGCTATAGGACCTAGAAAGTTATAATTTTGATGTCAATACTTCTAATACGTGCTAAATGTGCATTCATGAAATTTTCATCAAAAACGGAGTCAGAAATTTTATCGTCGATTTTCAGTGAATAGTGTTTTCGAAACACGTCCGCTATAATTTTGAAACTGGTCTTTTTAACCCTTCTAGACCTAGTCCACGGACTTTAATAGACCTGTGTTTGATGAAAATGGTTTTAAAATCGGCTTAAGAATTTATTAGGGTTTTTACACCGACTTTTGCGAAAATCGAGTTTTAAGCCGACTCGGGTGAAATTATTGGATTGTAAAACTTCTTGTCACCTGAAAATAATCCACTTGAGATATCTTGGGGGTGGCATAATTATTTTTAACTTGGTGAGCACTAAAATGTAATTAAAGTCATTAAAAACACAAAAATACCTATTAAAATTAACTTTGACTTTAATTAATTATTTGACCTTATAAGCTAATGTCCTCAACACACACTCACACAACACAAAAACACCATCACACACACACACAAGGCCGAGAGAAAAGAGGGAGAAAAGAGAAGAGAAAACTCAAGCTTTTCAATCCAAATTTTCAAAGAAAAACCTAATTTTTGTCCGTAAAACTTCGCACCGACTTGGATTCTTCTTGTTGGGCACGCATAGCACGCATTTCTAGGCTTATATCGCATCTAAGGTGAGAGAAAAATTCTAGATCTCAAAATGTCATTTTTGTGTTTTTGCGTATAAATGAAGATTGAACCGTTAGAATTGAAATCTGATGTTAGATTATTGCTCCTTGCATGCTAGGGATCATTATATACTAATACTACGAGTTTCTGTCGGATATAGCATAATTTTTATTTTCCGGGTATTTAATTTTGATTAAAATGTTCAAAGTTGAATTAAATGAGTTGTGTTGATCGAAATCGATTGCCGTCGATTTCTAAATACTTGATAATTACGTGTTAGCGCTGTTGTAATGCCGAATTTTCGATTACATTGTTTGTGTGAAAATCCGGAAAATCCAGCCATGACATCTTAGGATTTTAGGGTTATCGGGCATGATTTGGAGGTGTTATGGTGGATTTCCGTGAGGGCTAATGTAGTAGGTTGAATGGGTGAGTGATAGGAACTGATTTGGCAATGTTTGGATTAGTAGATTGTAAGTTATGAATTTTAGAAGTTTAGGTTGTCATTCTTTAATTTCTTGAACGATGCCTTTAGATGGTTGGGTAGTGTTCGAGTGATGAATGGTGAGTTGTTGTTGAGTAATTTAGAGTTTAATAATGTATATTATGCATGTCCGGTTAGATGGCCTACTTTGTCATCTAACTACGTTGTTTGTTGTTTAATTTAATATTGATGTTATTGATTGATTATTATTGAGTTCGGGAATCGGGCACTTTTGTTGCTGATCTCCCAATTGATTGATTGATGATTGATTGATTGATTGATGATTATGGAGTCTTGGTATGTGTGTGCCACCTCTCGGGCAGCGTCGGGCTGTCGGGTTGATAACGGCATGACTGCCATAGGCTACCCCCAGCTCGCATGACGGAGGTGTCATGGAGGGAGGGGCTAGTGAGGTACCTCGGGTGCGTGAGTAATGGGGAGTTATAAGAAGAACGGTTGAGATCGTGATGGCGTTTGGAGCTACACCAAATAGAGTATCCTTTATTGATTGGTTATATAGTTATGTGATGATAGCATTATTTATGTTGTTGTGTGTTTACTTGCTCAAAGGACTAAATCCAAGGAGCGTAGTAAATACTGTCGAGATCTATCGGATCCTCACTGGGCTTATGTATATAAGCTCACTCTCTATTATTGCATGATTTCAGGTGTACTTTCACAAGAATTCGGGTACGTGCCTCCTGAAGAGGAGAATGTGGAAAACGTGCCTTTCGTGGATGAGTCATATGTCCCTGAGTCTTATCCATGATTCTATGTTGTTAAACGTCATGTATATTAGCTTAATGGACTTTTATATGTTTTACGGTTCTTAGTGTAATAGTTGTTGAAAAGATGATGATCCAAATGATGTTAACTTAGTGGCTTCCTTTTGTCTACGGTTAAGTTGTTAGATGGGTCTCAACTTATTTTTGAAATGTATAATAAAGTTGAGGTATTGTATGTTATGTTGGAACGGAGGCAGATAACGAAGACTGATTATTGTATACTACGGTTAGGTTGTATGTTGTTATGCTGTTAAGGAGTTGTTGTATGTATGGTTATGGAATTTTGAATGTTTAATGTTATTAACGAGGTTGGTTTAGAACCTCGGTAATCTATTTACTGTCGTTA
The DNA here is from genome assembly GCA_037974665.1 of Ehretia macrophylla. Classification (NCBI taxonomy): domain Eukaryota; kingdom Viridiplantae; phylum Streptophyta; class Magnoliopsida; order Boraginales; family Ehretiaceae; genus Ehretia; species Ehretia macrophylla. The sequence goes on along the minus strand of CM075780.1, from coordinate 61,051,358 downwards.
CTGCCGAAATTCCGTTGCGTCCTGACTGATCGTAGGTGGGGTCGAGTTGGGGCGTGACAGTTTAAGTGGTATCAGAGCTCATGTTAGTTGTCAGCCGGGGTATTCTCGGAATGTGGGTAATGGTCTTAGCATGGAATATGTATGAAAAGAAAGAAAAGTGAAATATGTGTTAATATGATTAAGTGATAAGTGATTATATGATTAAAGTGCTTATATGATTATGTGATCAATTTGTTTATGTGTTTTATATGAGTTTGTTATTTATGTGTTAATAGTTGTTTATAACCTGTCTACGTGCTATAACTGTGCTAACTCTTTGATTAGTAGAATGGCCGGTCGACCGAGAACCAGAGGTAGGCCTGATATGGCTGATGAGACTCCGAGTAACGTGGCACCGGGCCGTGACGGGGGTGATGACCGATTAGGAGCAGCTATGGAGCGGATTGCAGAGTTAGTGGCTAGTCAGGCACAGTTATTAGCAGGGCAGGCTGCCCAGAATCAGGCTATGCAGGCTCAGCTTCTGAATATTCAGGGTGGTAACCACGGGCGTGGTACCCTGAAGGAGTTTTTAGGATATCACCCACCGAGATTTCAGGGGGAGCCGGATGATAGGAAGGCGGAGGCATGGATTAGCAAGTTGGAGAAGATTTATGATCCACTTGGCTATACTGATGAGCAGAAAGTCTCTTTTGCCGTGTATTTGTTAGATGACGAGGCAGAGGAGTGGTGGCGCACGGTAAGGACTAGCTAGGCGGCACAGGGTATTCCTTATGTTTGGGGTACCTTTCTGATGGCTTTCCGAGCAAAGTATGTCCCGAGGATTTGCAGGGAACGGAGAGAGGCCGAGTTTCTAGCCTTGGTCCAGGGAGATGCTACAGTGGCTCAATATGAGGCCACATTTACTCGATTGTCCCGGTATGCACCGGAGTATGTGGCAGACGAGGAGCGGAGGACTCGCAGGTTTATGTTGGGGTTGCGGCCCGAGATTCAGGATGTGATGGCTCTGAATCGATATGATATTTTCACTGAGGCTTTTGAGGCAGCTTCTAGGTTAGAGAAGAGGAAAGGGGATCAGATTGTCTCCAGTCAGCCTAGTAAAAGGCCGTATCAGCCACAGGGCCAGCAGGTTATATATAGGCCTCCAGTACAGCAGGTTGTCTACAGGCCACCAGCCCCGCAGGGTTCTTATAGGCCACAGGGTCAGCAGAGTTACTATCGGCCTCAGTTTCAGCAGGGGCCATATCAGGTTCAGACTCAGTATAGGCCAGCCCAGTCTCAGGGTCAGTATAGGCCTAGTGTGGTGAGACCTCAGCAGCAGGCTGTATCAGCTGCTTCATCAGCTTCTGGTTATTCTAGGGGCAGTGTTAGTGCCACATCATCGCAGTGTAATTACTGCAAGCGCCCAGGGCATGTAGAGTCCGACTGCAGGGTAAAGGCAGGGACATGTTTGGGTTGTGGTAGCAGCGAGCATAGGGCGAAGGATTGCCCTAGATATGCGAGGACTGAGGGTCGGGCAGCGACTCAGGGTTACCAGGGTAGGCCTACGGGCAGTGTACCACAGCAGCAGCGGGTTCAGGCTCGGGCTTATGCAGTTGACTTAGAGGAGATGCCTGAGGAGACTGCAGTTGTGGAAGGTAACTTCCTTATACTTGATCAACTTGTTAAAGTATTGATTGATTCTGGTGCTACGCATTCTTTCATTACTCCTGCTTGTGTGCAACGTGTTAAAATGCAACCTGAAAGATTGCCTTATGTGGTTGAAATTAGTACCTCTTTGACTGATAAGTATGTTACTGGCTTAGTATGTAAGGATTGTATAATACATGTTAAGGGGCATAATTTTCCTTCGGACCTTATCCTATTTCCTATCCGGGGGTATGATGTTATTCTGGGTATGGATTGGCTTTCTAAGTATGATGCCCAGTTGAACTGTAGAACCAAGGTAGTACAGTTTCGTTTGCCAGATCAGCCAGTAGTTGAGGTAGCGGGTAACCGGGGTGCTAAGACGAGTTTTGTTATCTCAGCAACTAAAGCCGTTAAGTTGGTGAGTAAGGGGTGTTCGGGTTATCTAGCTTATTTGATCAACAAGCCATCTGATAAACTACAGCTAGAGGAAGTCCCTATTATCCGGGAATATCCTAATGTATTTCCCGAGGAGTTGCCAGGATTGCCGCCTGAGAGGGATATAGAGTTTGTGATTAATCTTGTTCCCGGTACTCAACCTATTTCTAAATCGGCGTACCGGATGGCACCAGCTGAGTTGAAAGAGTTGAAGACTCAGTTACAGGAGTTGTTGGAGAAAGGATTTATTCAGCAGAGTTCTTCACCTTGGGGAGCTCCTGTTTTGTTCGTGAAAAAGAAGGATGGCACCTTGAGGTTATGTATAGATTATCGTGGGTTGAATCAGGTGACTATCAAGAATAAATATCCTTTGCCACTGATTGACGAGTTGTTTGATCAACTTCAGGGAGCCAAAGTCTATTCTAAATTTGATTTGAGGCAGGGGTATTATCAGCTTCGGATTCGCACAGACGATGTTCCGAAGTCTGCCTTCAGGACTCGGTACGGGCATTATGAGTTTGTTGTCATGCCCTTTGGTTTGACTAATGCACCGGCAGCATTCATGGATCTTATGCATCGAGTCTTTCAGCCGTACTTGGACCAGTTCGTGGTGATTTTTATTGATGATATCTTGGTCTATTCTAAATCTGAATTGGAGCACGAGCAACATCTACGGCTTGTATTAGAGAAGTTGCAGGAGCATCAGTTGTTTGCCAAGTTCAGCAAATGTGAATTTTGGCTGCAACGAATTTCTTTTCTTGGCCATGTTATTACACAGAGTGGTATTTCTGTAGATCCCACTAAGATTGAATCGGTGATGTCTTGGAAGCGGCCAGAGAGTGTTACCGATGTCCGTAGCTTTCTTGGCTTGGCGGGTTATTACCGTAGGTTTGTCAAGGACTTCTCAAAGATTGCGGGGCCACTATCTAAGTTGACTCAGAAACGGACTATCTTTAATTGGGACGAGAAGTGTGAGAGTGGATTTCAGGAGTTGAAAAAGAGGTTAACTACCGCTCCAGTACTTGCTCTACCAGAGGGGACCGATAATATGGTCATTTACAGTGATGCATCAAAGGAGGGCTTGGGATGTGTTCTTATGCAGGATGGCCGAGTTATTGCCTATGCTTCCAGGAAGTTGAAGCCTTATGAGGTGAATTATCTGACTCATGATCTTGAGTTGGCAGCAGTTGTCTTCGCACTGAAAAAGTGGCGTCATTATCTGTGGGGCAGTAAGTTCGAGATTTTCACTGATCATAAGAGTCTAAAGTATTTATTCTCACAGAAGGAGTTGAATATGCGCCAGCGGAGGTGGATGGAGCTTCTTGGAGATTATAATTGTTCTATCAATTATCTGCCTGGAAAGGCAAATGTTGTGGCAGATGCTCTCAGCCGGAATGCTAGTATTTCTTGTTTGGCTGTCAAGAAGTGGGAGGTTCTTGAGGAGTTTAGTTATTGGAGACCAGAGTTCACTCAGGTTGGGGTGATGTGTTCACATCTCCGTATTCAACCTTTATTATTGTCTCAGATCAGGGAAGCTCAGCAGCTTGATGTTAAACTTCAGAAGATCAAGGATCAGATCACGGATGATCAGTTTGACTTTAAGGTGCATGAGGATGGTATTCTTCGGTTTCGGAACAGGGTTTGTGTTCCCGATGAACCGGGCTTGAGACGAGGTATTCTGGAGGAAGCTCATAATTCTAAATATACTATTCATCCCGGTGGAACCAAGATGTATCGGGATTTGAAACAGCATTACTGGTGGAACAACATGAAAAGGGAGGTTGCTCAGTTTGTGTCTAGATGTTTGACTTGTCAGAGAGTGAAAGCCGAGCATCAACGACCTGCAGGGTTGCTTCAGCCGTTGGCTATACCAGAGTGGAAATGGGAGCATATTACGATGGACTTCGTCACTGGTTTGCCTAGATCACCGAGGGGTAATGATGCAGTTTGGGTTGTCGTGGATCGTTTGACGAAGACAGCTCATTTTATTGCCATGAGGTTGGGAGATGAGGTTACAAAGTTGACGGACCTCTATCTGGATCAGATTGTTAGACTTCACGGTATTCCATCTAGTATTGTCTCTGATCGAGATCCTCGATTTACTTCGCGTTTGTGGGAGAAACTTCAGGAGACTTTGGGTACTCAGTTGAACTTCAGTACAGCGTATCATCCACAGACCGACGGTCAATCTGAGCGGACTATTCAGATTCTGGAAGATATGCTTAGGGCTTGTGTTCTGGACTTCGGGAAGAACTGGGAGAAACATCTACCACTTGCCGAGTTTGCCTATAACAATAGTTATCAAGCTACTATTGGAATGGCACCTTTTGCAGCTCTTTACGGTCGTAAGTGCCGTTCACCTTTGTATTGGGATGAGGTAGGAGAGATGAAGACTGTTGATCCGACTATTATGCCAGAACTTCTTGAGAAGATTGAGAATGTTCAGTTGATCAGGCAGAGAATGCTTACGGCACAGAGTAGATTCAAGAGTTATGCTGATAAGCGTCGTCGAGACTTGGAGTTTGCAGTTGGAGATCGGGTTTTCTTGAGATTGTCTCCTCGAAAGGGGTTTGTTCGTTATGGTAAAGGTGGTAAGCTGAGTCCGAGATTTGTTGGGCCGTTTGAGATTACTGGCAGGGTTGGTAAGTTGGCATATCGGTTGGCTTTACCGGAGAACTTCTCTAATGTCCACGATGTGTTTCACGTGTCTAATTTGCGGAAATACAATCCGGATCCTTCTCATATTCTTGAGACAGAGCCGTTACAGCTTCGAGAGAATTTGACTTATGACGAGCGTCCGATTCGTATTCTAGATCAGATGGACCGAGAGTTGAGGTCAAAGAGGATTCCGATGGTTAAGGTGTTGTGGAAGCATCACGGCATTGAGGAAGCTACGTGGGAGAGACGAGATCAGATGCAGCAACAATACCCAGATCTATTCCGTACATCAAGTAAGAATTTCGAGGACGAAATTTCTATAAGGGGGGGAGAATGTGAAACCCCACTTTCCTGCTTATCTCGTTTTACGTGCTATACCTCGTTTTGCGTGCATATAACCTGTTTATGTGCTATAGGACCTAGAAAGTTATAATTTTGATGTCAATACTTCTAATACGTGCTAAATGTGCATTCATGAAATTTTCATCAAAAACGGAGTCAGAAATTTTATCGTCGATTTTCAGTGAATAGTGTTTTCGAAACACGTCCGCTATAATTTTGAAACTGGTCTTTTTAACCCTTCTAGACCTAGTCCACGGACTTTAATAGACCTGTGTTTGATGAAAATGGTTTTAAAATCGGCTTAAGAATTTATTAGGGTTTTTACACCGACTTTTGCGAAAATCGAGTTTTAAGCCGACTCGGGTGAAATTATTGGATTGTAAAACTTCTTGTCACCTGAAAATAATCCACTTGAGATATCTTGTGGGTGGCATAATTATTTTTAACTTGGTGAGCACTAAAATGCAATTAAAGTCATTAAAAACACAAAAATACCTATTAAAATTAACTTTGACTTTAATTAATTATTTGACCTTATAAGCTAATGTCCTCAACACACACTCACACAACACAAAAACACCATCACACACACACACAAGGCCGAGAGAAAAGAGGGAGAAAAGAGAAGAGAAAACTCAAGCTTTTCAATCCAAATTTTCAAAGAAAAACCTAGTTTTTGTCCGTAGAACTTCGCACCGACTTGGATTCTGCTTGTTGGGCACACATAGCACGCATTTCTAGGCTTATATCACATCTAAGGTGAGAGAAAAATTCTAGATCTCAAAATGTCATTTTTGTGTTTTTGCGTATAAATGAAGATTCAACCGTTAGAATTGAAATCTGATGTTAGATTATTGCTCCTTGCATGCTAGGGATCATTATATACTAATACTACGAGTTTCTGTCGGATATAGCATAATTTTTATTTTCCGGGTATTTAATTTTGATTAAAATGTTCAAAGTTGAATTAAATGAGTTGTGTTGATCGAAATCGATTGCCGTCGATTTCTAAATACTTGATAATTACGTGTTAGCGTTGTTGTAATGCCGAATTTTCGATTACATTGTTTGTGTGAAAATCCGGAAAATCCAGCCATGACATCTTAGGATTTTAGGGTTATCGGGCATGATTTGGAGGTGTTATGGTGGATTTCCGTGAGGGCTAATGTAGTAGGTTGAATGGGTGAGTGATAGGAACTGATTTGGCAATGTTTGGATTAGTAGATTGTAAGTTATGAATTTTAGAAGTTTAGGTTGTCATTCTTTAATTTCTTGAACGATGCCTTTAGATGGTTGGGTAGTGTTCGAGTGATGAATGGTGAGTTGTTGTTGAGTAATTTAGAGTTTAATAATGTATATTATGCATGTCCGGTTAGATGGCCTACTTTGTCATCTAACTACGTTGTTTGTTGTTTAATTTAATATTGATGTTATTGATTGATTATTATTGAGTTCGGGAATCGGGCACTTTTGTTGCTGATCTCCCAATTGATTGATTGATGATTGATTGATTGATTGATGATTATGGAGTCTTGGTATGTGTGTGCCACCTCTCGGGCAGCGTCGGGCTGTCGGGTTGATAACGGCATGACTGCCATAGGCTACCCCCAGCTCGCATGACGGAGGTGTCATGGAGGGAGGGGCTAGTGAGGTACCTCGGGTGCGTGAGTAATGGGGAGTTATAAGAAGAACGGTTGAGATCGTGATGGCGTTTGGAGCTACACCAAATAGAGTATCCTTTATTGATTGGTTATATAGTTATGTGATGATAGCATTATTTATGTTGTTGTGTGTTTACTTGCTCAAAGGACTAAATCCAAGGAGCGTAGTAAATACTGTCGAGATCTATCGGATCCTCACTGGGCTTATGTATATAAGCTCACTCTCTATTATTGCATGATTTCAGGTGTACTTTCACAAGAATTCGGGTACGTGCCTCCTGAAGAGGAGAATGTGGAAAACGTGCCTTTCGTGGATGAGTCATATGTCCCTGAGTCTTATCCATGATTCTATGTTGTTAAACGTCATGTATATTAGCTTAATGGACTTTTATATGTTTTACGGTTCTTAGTGTAATAGTTGTTGAAAAGATGATGATCCAAATGATGTTAACTTAGTGGCTTCCTTTTGTCTACGGTTAAGTTGTTAGATGGGTCTCAACTTATTTTTGAAATGTATAATAAAGTTGAGGTATTGTATGTTATGTTGGAACGGAGGCAGATAACGAAGACTGATTATTGTATACTACGGTTAGGTTGTATGTTGTTATGCTGTTAAGGAGTTGTTGTATGTATGGTTATGGAATTTTGAATGTTTAATATTATTAACGAGGTTGGTTTAGAACCTCGGTAATCTATTTACTGTCGTTACTGCCGAAATTCCGTTGCGTCCTGACTGATCGTAGGTGGGGTCGAGTTGGGGCGTGACAGCACCACTTACCATCAACCAACATTTTTTTTTGTTTTGTTAAGGATGTTGCCATAAGCGGACATTGAAACTGCCTAGTGTAGCTTGTTCATCTGATCCTTGGTAGCTTAGCCGCGTTGCCTTCACATAGTTAGCCACAACATAACTTGAGCATAACCATAACCTTTCCACTAGACAACGCAGCAACCTGCTTAACTTCAGCTACTTATCAGATTCATTATTAAACACAAAGTCATCATAGCCTAGCCGCATGCATGCTATCGTGTTGACATCTTGTAACTAGTTGGATTATTATCCATTTTGCTTTGTTGTCCGTTTCTGAAGGCTCGCATGAAGTTAGCATCCTTTGGAGAGAAGCACGCAACTACCTCCTTGAGTTAACCTATAACCATAGCTACTATAATTAACACCACTCGTAAGGACCAATTAGATCGCAGTAAAACACCTATATAAAGGATGCGTGTGTCTTGTTAGGAGAGATAGCAACAAAGTTAAGTAAAAATAACAATATACCTTTCAGTAGTTCAATTCTTTTCCGTGTGCATAGCAAGGGCGTCGACAAACAGGTACGGATTTCCTTCAAAATGCATGGCTGATTTCATGAATTGCTTAAGAAAAATTATTGTTATCTTTATGTGCAGTCTATTTTACATCTTTGTTATATTCTATGTAGTTACATCATTTGTGAGGGGAGTGTTGTCTATTGAAGGTGCAATCTACGAATTACTTGAGCTTAGTTATATAATTATACGTGAATTAGTTAGCTAGTTGAGGAAGGTTAATACTTTAATTAGTATCATTACATAAGTTGAGATAGTAACCACATATGTTGACTAATCATCATATAACCACCTATATTTACTAAGCTGCAACCATAATATACTAGCAGAACTTGGATAGGAATTTTATATTCCAAGTGATAATAACTTGAGGAAATTTGAAGGAACATGTGACTGAATAAACTTAATCAACTAAGTACTAAAAGCTAGAGTTTAACTCCAATATACTTGATTATCTTTAATATTTTAAATAAACTACTTTTATTTATATGTCAGGTTATAGGTCTACTTAGCTATAGCTACCAATTTAATCCAAGTTTCCTGATTTAACCAAATAAACAATAAACTCTATATGACTTGAGCTAGAAACAGGTCATAACCTATAAGCTAGGTTACCCACCATATTTTCACATCTTTACGAAAAATACTCACTTAACTAGGGTTTACCTAAAAGTTATTTATTTTGACATTTTAATTATATCTATCTTAATACTTAAACTATCTTCCTGCTAATAATTGGAATAGTAAAGACTCGACATTTTAGTAACAACAATGAGCTAGAAATGATATCTACCTTTACAACCAATTCTTTCAAATATGCTATTAGCTGGGTTATTCGAGTTATTAGAAAAGGAATATATTTGACTGTTACATGTGCTTGATCGGGGACAGCCTTTTTCGTTGATCCCCATCTACGTGCTTATAAAAATGCTATATGTTGTATGTTATATGATTACTTGTGCAAGCTTGTGTGCTATTTGGGGGTTGCAACCTCAGGCACGATAGCTTTCATGAACGCCCGACGGCATAAGGCTTGTCGGTGCTCCCTTGACTATCGTGGTCCTATTCCCTCTCTCACTTGGCGATCTCCACCCTTGGGAAGTTGGGTCGTAGATTTTGGGTACAATACGGAGTACCCTCTTGGGAGAGATAAGAAGTTGTGATCTTGATCCGGTTGGCCATCTTGAGAGATGAAGACAAATGTATTGTCATGCCCCAACTCGACCTACGATCAGTCAGGACGCAACAGAATTTCGGCAGTATAACTACTGTAATACGTACACCAGGGCTCTAAACCAACCCTTTATAACTTCATACAACCAACTCCAAAAATCAACAACAACTCCACAACCGTTTCAACAACATAAACACAACCATTTCCATATATTAAACAACCATTCATTAGTTCATTCATAAGTTATACGCCTCCGTTCCAACATCGACCACAGGACGTATCATACATATGCAAAATAGATTATAAACCCGTCTAGCAACCTAATCATGTTCAAAAGAAAGACTACTAAATTAGATTTATATAAGCCTTTATCTTTAAGTAATTTATACAATACATCATACTACAAAAACTAAAACAAACTCATGGAAATGACTCCGGCACATAATACTCCTCCACAGAAGGCACATACTCAGCTTCCTGAGGAACGCATACAAAGTCTGGCTTAGTAACACCTGAATGCAGAAAACGAATGAGAGTGAGCTTATATAAAACAAACCCAATGAAGATTCGATAGATCTTTTGAAAGCATTTACTATACTCCTTGAAAATCATCCTTTGAGCAGTAAATACACATTAAACATCAATAACATCAACATTTCAATTCAAACACATAAATGACCACCCAATTGTAAAAGGATACTCTAGTTGGTGTAACCATCTTCTTGTAACTTCTCATTACTCACTCACCTGAGGTACCTCTCTAGCCCCTCCCTCCATGGCACCTCTGCCCATGCGAGCTGGGGGTAGTCTCTGATAGTCATGTCGTTTTTAACCCGATAGCCCGATGCTGCCCGAGAGGTGGCACACACTATCAAGGCTCATGACAATAATATTAAACATTCATATCACAGGAGGACAACAAAAGTAGGTTACCTATCTCTCGGCTCATCAATAATCAATCAGTTATCATCATTTCAACAACATAACAACAATTAATCAAATAAACAACTAACAACTAAGTTAGATGACAAAGTAGGTCACCTAACTTAACATGCATTAAACCACACAACCAATCCCGAATCTAACCACCAACAACCCACGATTCAACCACTCAAACACCACCCAAACAACCAAAGACAATATTTCAACTTTTAAAGAAAAACTACTCAAATTTCTAAAAGTCATAACTTACAATCTACTAATCCAATAACCTCCAAATCAGTTTCTACTACCCACCCACTCAAGCATCTACATTAGCCCTCTTGAAAACCAACCACAATCCATCCAAAACAAGCCCAACAATCCTAAAACCTCAATGCACCATGGCTGATTTTTTCGGACTTTCACCATGACATCACAATCAAAATTTTGGCATTACAACATTACTACCCCGCAATTAAAAAACTTTTAGAAGCTATAATCAACCAATTCCAACCACTACATCAACAATTATTCAACTACAACCCAAAAACTCAACTTTAATACCCGAAAAATAGAAATACATGCTACTACCTTTCAAAATAGCTATAAACTCATATAAGTGATCCCTAGCATCTACTGAGCAACAATCTAACATCAATTCAACATTTTAACGGCTAAAAATTCAATTATATGATTTGACATAAAAATAGCATTTTGAGATCTAGAATTTTTCTCTCACCTTTGATGTAAACTAAGATTAGAAATAGGTAGAATGGATGCCCAACAAGCAAAATAAAGCTTTGAATGAAGTGATTTGGACTTGAATTGCAAAATCTATGAGAAAAATACTTTGAAAAACCTTAAAAATGCCTTCATCTTTCTCCTCCAAGGAGCCACAGTTTTGTGTGTGTTTTTGGGGTGTTTTTGGCTGATTTTTAATGTGTGTTGATAGTTATAAGCAAAGGTCAATGCAAGATAAGTTGGTCAAAGTTGAAAAACTTAGTTATTTTTAGTTGTTTTAGCCAAAAATAGTAAATAAAATACTATCTAACTTATACTATATATTTAGTAGGACTATTTTTTAGGATCACTAATATTCCTATGCATATATTTACATACAGTTGAAATAAAACGCTTATTTTTGCAAAAGAAGATTAAAGGTCATATTATTTATTTTTCAAATGTCTTTTAAATGCATTTTTCAATGGTGCCATTTTAGAAATATTTTAAATGAAATATAATTTGTATTTAATATATAATAGGTCAATGAAAGTCAACGCAAGAATCGGGTTTAGAAGAAATCACTATTTGGCTCAAAAAAGCTAATTTTCGCCCGAAAAGTTCATTTAAATTTATATTCCATTTCAGAATCAATTTTTATCAAACATGAGTCTATTAATATCCGAGAACTACGTTTTCAAACCCTAAAAACACCCGTGTCAAAATTTTAGCAGACGTACATTCAACATACTATTCACAAAAACCGACGACAAAATTTTCAATGCCGATTTTGATGAAAATTTCATGAATGCACGCATAGTATGTAATAGGAATATAAGTCACAGAATTAGCACATTCTAATTCAAACCACACATATACGGGCCAAAACACGCAATTTCACGTAAAGACGAAATATGGGGTTTCACATGTATCCTTTGCAACGTGATTTGTAAATATTTCTTATATATTAATATACTTGACTTGCATTGCATCATGGTTTTCAAAAAGCTCGAAAACGTTTTCAAAACTTCCCCGGTTGGTTTCCCCGCACTGAGTTCTTTTGAGTTGACGACCCTTTCCCCTCCCATTTCAGGTGAAACAGAAGAAGGTTGTAAAATCGGTTAGTGACAAAATGTGCCTATTCTGCTTTATGGGCAACCTGGATCTTCTGATTCCGAGGTTTATTGATGTACACATGCACCAGCAAGACCTACACATTGAAGACTACAAGAATCTTGGTATACCTCACCATTTAGTGTATGATGTTATAGTTAACGCTGTTCTAGTTGACTTTGGTTTTGGACCGTGGGAGATAGCCTATGTACTATACTTTAGCTAGGATTACGAGGAGTAGACTTTATGTAATAGTTTGATTATCTAGGCTCGTTTTGACTTAGCTGAGTTTGGGGCTAAAAAACGTTGTAACTTCGAATGTACTCAAAAGTTATATATATATATATATATATATATATATATATATATATATATATATATATATATATATATATATAGTATTGAACCTACCTTTTATATGTTCGGATTTGCAGTTGTAGACTCTTTTTCTAATATTGAAAAGGGTTGGGTTTAGGGGTCGTTGCAGTTGGTATCAGAGCATAGTATTGCCCTAGAAGCCGGGTTTAGAAACTGGGCATTGGGTTAAATTAAAGTTCTTGAACTAAACGTCCTTACCTAAGAATTACGTGCTTATATGAATTGTCTGCCTATGTGTTATAATCTGATAAGCTTTTAGTGTGTATTGGTTGTGATATTAAACAAATGAGAATACTTATGTGCGTTTAGAAAAGAAATGGCTAGACCAAGTACACGAGGAACCAACAGGAGTGTTGGACCAATAGAAGAACCTGGTCAGGCTAATCCAGGAATAGCCATGTTTAATCTTATGGCGATTGCGATGGACAGGATGTCCTGAGTTTTAGAGCACCAAGAGGCGAGGGAGGCAGTTAACCCCCACAATGCTGAAGGTGGGGAAAACAATGGTAATGGAGGAAATAGGATGAGTCTACTTAAGGAGTTCCTAGGTTACTATCCCTCAAAATTCTTTGGAGAACTAGACGATGAAAAGGCAGAAGCACGGCTTTCTGTGGTGGAGAAAATTTACAATGCTTTGGAATTTAATGGTGAACAAAAGGTTATACTTGCAGCATTCTTGCTCAAAGGGGATGCAGAGTAGTAATGGAAGGTTGTAAGGCGTCAGTGGGAGGAGGATCACACACCATATACTTGGGTGAACTTTACTGAAGTCTTCAAGGAGAAGTACATTGTAACGCCCCGATCCCTCACGAGACCGGAGGCTCTAATGACCATGCTATTCTCAACCCAATACCAAGCCCGGTCACAAATTTTTTTCCGAATGCTTAAGTCCGGACCCGACACACGGACAGAGTCTCCCCTGTACCGTGGACATTCTAAAAACCTGTAAACACTCAAACAAAGTCCCAACAATACAATACAAGCTTTTCTTAATTAAACATCAAAGTTCTAAGGCCATCCGAGCCTTATAGTACACAATAGTTCCAAAACCACACAAGCATGCAAGTAACTTGTTTATAATATAGTCTAATAACCATGTCATTCTAGGATAACATTAAAACATACTTAGAGATAAAACATTCTACACTAAGCCATTCACTCCCAAGCATGCAAAGCAACTAGAAATAGAAATATAAGTTATTACAAGCCATAGAATTACCACTGCTACTACATTATCAGACTTCCAGCTTACATATTACTCAAATACATACATGAGCTTTAAGGCCCCAAAATAGATTATACATAGAACAACAAATTCTTCACATAGCAACCAAAAGACATCCACCTCAGACAAATATCACACAGCAGCTAAGGCAACTCCACCAACTGTGCCACCTGAAACATGTTAGCGAGGTATGAGCAACCACTGTTGCCCAGTGAGGGATATAGTCCCGGGGCGTGCAATGCAACAGATAATACAGTTATACAACAATATCACTTAGACAATTTAAGAAGCAATGACAACATAAGTAACCACACATTTAAAAGGATACATTTCACACAATCCCCTATACACCAATCTTCACTGGTCTTCATTCACGATCCACGAACCACGAGCACGATCACGATAAGCCGGCATAACCCCAAACACTCCAGTGGGTGTACTCCGGATGTACCCCGATAATCCTACGACCCAACATTCCCTGGCAATCTCCGGACCAGGCGAATGAGGGACTAGGGCACGGAGTTTGAATATCCACCGGCAAGCCCTCTGCCGCCCAGCCGATATTCAACACATCCGCCCCTGACACTATGGTTGCGCAACCACTATGCAATGCACTTAACAATGGCAAGTTAATAGCAATAATATAAGCATTAACACATAGGAGGATCAACAAAGTAGGTTGACCTCGAGGCAGTTAGAATAGAAACAATTATATAAGCTAATAAGCAGTTTTACAAAGGGACATTTACAAAATAAGCATAGAATCATACCAAAAGCTCCAAATCAACTTGAAACCACATATAAACACTCAAGAAGTCATGCCATGGGTTTAGAAGTGTGAGTCAACCGAAATTGCACCTAAACCCCTTTATTTTTCAAACTATTTCTCTTCCAAACCAAGGTTAATGATTCCATTTTCAAGGGAAACTCTCCCAACCTTCTAACTAACCCTCAAGGTACCCTCTCAACCCTCTAACTCATTCAAACGCTCGCGATTACCCCGAAAGCCCCAAATTCCCTCTTATGGCTTTAAACTACACATACCTTATCCGGGCTTCAAACAAGGGTTATCAAAGCTTCTATAGCACCTAGGTAGCCTAAGAATACTAGAAGTGAAGCCCGAATCCACCCGGATTCGCATGAACCCCGAAACTCCTTTGTTAAAGTCGGCTATTTCACGTTTTATGCGATTCTAGAGCAATTCAAGTGCACGGGGCTATTAGACTACCTTCATTAGCACCTAAGGCATCTATTAGGAGTGTTGAATCAAGCTAATACGTGCAATTACATAAAACCCTAGAAAAACGTCACTATTCATCTCATAAATTCAAATGACGATTCCAACCGTTTAAAATGCGAACTAATAGCTCAAATGTGTTCTCTAGCACTTATATACAAGGTATAATAGCATAGATAAGCTTTGCAATAGCATTTGATAACATTTTCAACAAATCAAGAAAAATGTAACATTTTAGATATGCATAAAAAGTCATGAAAACCCTCACCAATTGCGCGTAGGAACTCTCGGGAGGCTAGAAAACACCCTAAACTACTTGCTCCTAGCTTGGCTTGGCTTGGCTTGAAGATTTGATGAGCAAAATTCTCTCATTCTCCTCCTACACTATTCTCGGATTTGCTACAGTGATTTTTCAGCATTTTTTTTGTTTTGTTCTTTGCTAGTTATGAGCTAAGGTGGGTAATATAAGGTGCATAGTTGGGTGGGGTCAAGCTTGGGTATTTAAAAGGTCACTTATAATGCGCGTAGTAAGCTTAAAACGAGCCTAAAGTGAAACATGTGAGCTAGCTAATTAAATCTCTAAGTTAGTTACGTAACACTATTCATTCAACTACAAAAATTATTTTCTAAACGAGCTCTCCTATCGCCTCTAGCTCAATTGCACATTTTTTCCACTACTTTAACAATTAATATGATTTAATAAAAATACTAATTAACTAATAGAATGCAGTTTAAAAATGGAGTGAATAGTAACTTAAGAAGACAATTAATAAGGCATAGAAAGAGGTGCGCAAATAAAGGATGCAACAGTAATTGAATGCATGGCTAAATCTCGGGCGTCACATCCTCTCCCCCTTAAACTAATTGCGTCCACGCAATTCTTCTTCACAAGAGAACATCTGCATCAACTGAAAACCAACTCTGATTATTCGTCATCAGTTGCTAAGCAAGAATACCATATACGAATTCTCGTGGAAGCTCATTAAGAAATCCCAGTAGTATTCTCTGTGAACCTCACTTAATAAGGCCAAATAAAGGCTCCAATAGAGACGCTACTTCGAAATCCAAATAAGAATCCCGCTGGTACGAATACCACAGAAGAATAGAATCCCAACTAAGAGCGGAGAGAAAATACCAATAAAAGTTCCGAGCAGGAGTATTGTAAATAATACCAGATAATAAGGCTAAAAAGAATCCCATATACCAATTCTTCTGAGAGATGCCGACAAAAGAATACCAAATGAATAGCTGATAAGAAAATACCAAGAATATACTCCAGAGAACTGTCATATAGAAACCCCAAAAGAAGCTACTCATTTATGACCGCTAAGCACTGAAGAAGGCCTTAGAAGAATCCCAATAACTGAGCTCCAACTATATCCACCAATTCCCAAATAAAGGCTAATTAATTGCCTCTCATTTCTGCTAATCAACATAATTTGGAAGGCCTGCTACTAATCACCTCTCTTCAGGGGAGGAAGGAGTTTTTCTTACCATTCGACGGCTATGTATGCATGCCAAATAATTGCATATGTATAATCATCTTTAAACTATTACGCAAACATGTTAATGAAAGAGTTTGTGAAACAGTGTAATCATCAAAGTCATTCAAGCACGATAATCAAGTCAAGCATAACACAACTCAATCAAAGACATTCAAATACACACATTACAAGCAACAGTTCAAGCATTTAATAATTCACGAAGTCAATTTGATGCATAACTAGCCACTTTGCTTCACTTAGCACACATTTAGCACGTAACACATAATTATATCACATAGGTGCACACATTCAATACCAGACAAACAATCAAACATGCAGGCATACACTTTTAAGACACACACTTAATCAAGCACACACGCAAGGGTTACTACCCGACAGGCCGAGGACCCTGTCCCGGCTTAGAGCTAACTAAGCTCTGATACCACCTGTAACGCCCCGATCCCTCAGGAGACCGGAGGCTCTAATGACCATGCTATTCTCAACCCAATACCAAGCTCGGTCACAAATTTTTTCCGAATGGTTAAGTCCGGACCCGATACACGGACAGAGTCTCCCCTGTACCGTGGACATTCTAAAAACCTGTAAACACTCAAACAAAGTCCCAACAATACAATACAAGCTTTTCTTAATTAAACATCAAAGTTCTAAGGCCATCCGAGCCTTATAGTACACAATAGTTCCAAAACCACACAAGCATGCAAGTAACTTGTTTATAATATAGTCTAATAACCATGTCATTCTAGGATAACATTAAAACATACTTAGAGATAAAACATTCTACACTAAGCCATTCACTCCCAAGCATGCAAAGCAACTAGAAATAGAAATATAAGTTATTACAAGCCATAGAATTACCACTGCTACTACATTATCAGACTTCCAGCTTACATATTACTCAAATACATACATGAGCTTTAAGGCCCCAAAATAGATTATACATAGAACAACAAATTCTTCACATAGCAACCAAAAGCACATCCACCTCAAACAAATATCACACAGCAGCTAAGGCAACTCCACCAACTGTGCCACCTGAAACATGTTAGCGAGGTATGAGCAACCACTGTTCCCCAGTGAGGGATATAGTCCCGGGGCGTGCAATGCAACAGATAATATAGTTATACAACAATATCACTTAGACAATTTAAGAAGCAATGACAACATAAGTAACCACACATTTAAAAGGATACATTTCACACAATCCCCTATACACCAATCTTCACTGGTCTTCATTCACGATCCACGAACCACGAGCACGATCACGATAAGCCGGCATAACCCCAAACACTCCAGTGGGTGTACTCCGGATGTACCCCGATAATCCTACGACCCAACATTCCCTGGCAATCTCCGGACCAGGCGAATGAGGGACTAGGGCACGGAGTTTGAATATCCACCGGCAAGCCCTCTGCCGCCCAGCCGATATTCAACACATCCGCCCCTGACACTATGGTTGCGCAACCACTATGCAATGCACTTAACAATGGCAAGTTAATAGCAATAATATAAGCATTAACACATAGGAGGATCAACAAAGTAGGTTGACCTCGAGGCAGTTAGAATAGAAACAATTATATAAGCTAATAAGCAGTTTTACAAAGGGACATTTACAAAATAAGCATAGAATCATACCAAAAGCTCCAAATCAACTTGAAACCACATATAAACACTCAAGAAGTCATTTTATTTTTCAAACTATTTCTCTTCCAAACCAAGGTTAATGATTCCATTTTCAAGGGAAACTCTCCCAACCTTCTAACTAACCCTCAAGGTACCCTCTCAACCCTCTAACTCATTCAAACGCTCGCGATTACCCCGAAAGCCCCAAATTCCCTCTTATGGCTTTAAACTACACATACCTTATCCGGGCTTCAAACAAGGGTTATCAAAGCTTCTATAGCACCTAGGTAGCCTAAGAATACTAGAAGTGAAGCCCGAATCCACCCGGATTCGCATGAACCCCGAAACTCCTTTGTTAAAGTCGGCTATTTCACGTTTTATGCGATTCTAGAGCAATTCAAGTGCACGGGGCTATTAGACTACCTTCATTAGCACCTAAGGCATCTATTAGGAGTGTTGAATCAAGCTAATACGTGCAATTACATAAAACCCTAGAAAGACGTCACTATTCATCTCATAAATTCAAATGACGATTCCAACCGTTTAAAATGCGAACTAATAGCTCAAATGTGTTCTCTAGCACTTATATACAAGGTATAATAGCATAGATAAGCTTTGCAATAGCATTTGATAACATTTTCAACAAATCAAGAAAAATGTAACATTTTAGATATGCATAAAAAGTCATGAAAACCCTCACCAATTGCGCGTAGGAACTCTCGGGAGGCTAGAAAACACCCTAAACTACTTGCTCCTAGCTTGGCTTGGCTTGGCTTGAAGATTTGATGAGCAAAATTCTCTCATTCTCCTCCTACACTATTCTCGGATTTGCTACAGTGATTTTTCAGCATTTTTTTTGTTTTGTTCTTTGCTAGTTATGAGCTAAGGTGGGTAATATAAGGTGCATAGTTGGGTGGGGTCAAGCTTGGGTATTTAAAAGGTCACTTATAATGCGCGTAGTAAGCTTAAAACGAGCCTAAAGTGAAACATGTGAGCTAGCTAATTAAATCTCTAAGTTAGTTACGTAACACTATTCATTCAACTACAAAAATTATTTTCTAAACGAGCTCTCCTATCGCCTCTAGCTCAATTGCACATTTTTTCCACTACTTTAACAATTAATATGATTTAATAAAAATACTAATTAACTAATAGAATGCAGTTTAAAAATGGAGTGAATAGTAACTTAAGAAGACAATTAATAAGGCATAGAAAGAGGTGCGCAAATAAAGGATGCAACAGTAATTGAATGCATGGCTAAATCTCGGGCGTCACATCCTCTCCCCCTTAAACTAATTGCGTCCACGCAATTCTTCTTCACAAGAGAACATCTGCATCAACTGAAAACCAACTCTGATTATTCGTCATCAGTTGCTAAGCAAGAATACCATATACGAATTCTCGTGGAAGCTCATTAAGAAATCCCAGTAGTATTCTCTGTGAACCTCACTTAATAAGGCCAAATAAAGGCTCCAATAGAGACGCTACTTCGAAATCCAAATAAGAATCCCGCTGGTACGAATACCACAGAAGAATAGAATCCCAACTAAGAGCGGAGAGAAAATACCAATAAAAGTTCCGAGCAGGAGTATTGTAAATAATACCAGATAATAAGGCTAAAAAGAATCCCATATACCAATTCTTCTGAGAGATGCCGACAAAAGAATACCAAATGAATAGCTGATAAGAAAATACCAAGAATATACTCCAGAGAACTGTCATATAGAAACCCCAAAAGAAGCTACTCATTTATGACCGCTAAGCACTGAAGAAGGCCTTAGAAGAATCCCAATAACTGAGCTCCAACTATATCCACCAATTCCCAAATAAAGGCTAATTAATTGCCTCTCATTTCTGCTAATCAACATAATTTGGAAGGCCTGCTACTAATCACCTCTCTTCAGGGGAGGAAGGAGTTTTTCTTACCATTCGACGGCTATGTATGCATGCCAAATAATTGCATATGTATAATCATCTTTAAACTATTACGCAAACATGTTAATGAAAGAGTTTGTGAAACAGTGTAATCATCAAAGTCATTCAAGCACGATAATCAAGTCAAGCATAACACAACTCAATCAAAGACATTCAAATACACACATTACAAGCAACAGTTCAAGCATTTAATAATTCACGAAGTCAATTTGATGCATAACTAGCCACTTTGCTTCACTTAGCACACATTTAGCACGTAACACATAATTATATCACATAGGTGCACACATTCAATACCAGACAAACAATCAAACATGCAGGCATACACTTTTAAGACACACACTTAATCAAGCACACACGCAAGGGTTACTACCCGACAGGCCGAGGACCCTGTCCCGGCTTAGAGCTAACTAAGCTCTGATACCACCTGTAACGCCCCGATCCCTCAGGAGACCGGAGGCTCTAATGACCATGCTATTCTCAACCCAATACCAAGCTCGGTCACAAATTTTTTCCGAATGGTTAAGTCCGGACCCGATACACGGACAGAGTCTCCCCTGTACCGTGGACATTCTAAAAACCTGTAAACACTCAAACAAAGTCCCAACAATACAATACAAGCTTTTCTTAATTAAACATCAAAGTTCTAAGGCCATCCGAGCCTTATAGTACACAATAGTTCCAAAACCACACAAGCATGCAAGTAACTTGTTTATAATATAGTCTAATAACCATGTCATTCTAGGATAACATTAAAACATACTTAGAGATAAAACATTCTACACTAAGCCATTCACTCCCAAGCATGCAAAGCAACTAGAAATAGAAATATAAGTTATTACAAGCCATAGAATTACCACTGCTACTACATTATCAGACTTCCAGCTTACATATTACTCAAATACATACATGAGCTTTAAGGCCCCAAAATAGATTATACATAGAACAACAAATTCTTCACATAGCAACCAAAAGCACATCCACCTCAGACAAATATCACACAGCAGCTAAGGCAACTCCACCAACTGTGCCACCTGAAACATGTTAGCGAGGTATGAGCAACCACTGTTGCCCAGTGAGGGATATAGTCCCGGGGCGTGCAATGCAACAGATAATACAGTTATACAACAATATCACTTAGACAATTTAAGAAGCAATGACAACATAAGTAACCACACATTTAAAAGGATACATTTCACACAATCCCCTATACACCAATCTTCACTGGTCTTCATTCACGATCCACGAACCACGAGCACGATCACGATAAGCCGGCATAACCCCAAACACTCCAGTGGGTGTACTCCGGATGTACCCCGATAATCCTACGACCCAACATTCCCTGGCAATCTCCGGACCAGGCGAATGAGGGACTAGGGCACGGAGTTTGAATATCCACCGGCAAGCCCTCTGCCGCCCAGCCGATATTCAACACATCCGCCCCTGACACTATGGTTGCGCAACCACTATGCAATGCACTTAACAATGGCAAGTTAATAGCAATAATATAAGCATTAACACATAGGAGGATCAACAAAGTAGGTTGACCTCGAGGCAGTTAGAATAGAAACAATTATATAAGCTAATAAGCAGTTTTACAAAGGGACATTTACAAAATAAGCATAGAATCATACCAAAAGCTCCAAATCAACTTGAAACCACATATAAACACTCAAGAAGTCATGCCATGGGTTTAGAAGTGTGAGTCAACCGAAATTGCACCTAAACCCCTTTATTTTTCAAACTATTTCTCTTCCAAACCAAGGTTAATGATTCCATTTTCAAGGGAAACTCTCCCAACCTTCTAACTAACCCTCAAGGTACCCTCTCAACCCTCTAACTCATTCAAACGCTCGCGATTACCCCGAAAGCCCCAAATTCCCTCTTATGGCTTTAAACTACACATACCTTATCCGGGCTTCAAACAAGGGTTATCAAAGCTTCTATAGCACCTAGGTAGCCTAAGAATACTAGAAGTGAAGCCCGAATCCACCCGGATTCGCATGAACCCTGAAACTCCTTTGTTAAAGTCGGCTATTTCACGTTTTATGCGATTCTAGAGCAATTCAAGTGCACGGGACTATTAGACTACCTTCATTAGCACCTAAGGCATCTATTAGGAGTGTTGAATCAAGCTAATACGTGCAATTACATAAAACCCTAGAAAAACGTCACTATTCATCTCATAAATTCAAATGACGATTCCAACTGTTTAAAATGCGAACTAATAGCTCAAATGTGTTCTCTAGCACTTATATACAAGGTATAATAGCATAGATAAGCTTTGCAATAGCATTTGATAACATTTTCAACAAATCAAGAAAAATGTAACATTTTAGATATGCATAAAAAGTCATGAAAACCCTCACCAATTGCGCGTAGGAACTCTCGGGAGGCTAGAAAACACCCTAAACTACTTGCTCCTAGCTTGGCTTGGCTTGGCTTGAAGATTTGATGAGCAAAATTCTCTCATTCTCCTCCTACACTATTCTCGGATTTGCTACAGTGATTTTTCAGCATCTTTTTTGTTTTGTTCTTTGCTAGTTATGAGCTAAGGTGGGTAATATAAGGTGCATAGTTGGGTGGGGTCAAGCTTGGGTATTTAAAAGGTCACTTATAATGCGCGTAGTAAGCTTAAAACGAGCCTAAAGTGAAACATGTGAGCTAGCTAATTAAATCTCTAAGTTAGTTACGTAACACTATTCATTCAACTACAAAAATTATTTTCTAAACGAGCTCTCCTATCGCCTCTAGCTCAATTGCACATTTTTTCCACTACTTTAACAATTAATATGATTTAATAAAAATACTAATTAACTAATAGAATGCAGTTTAAAAATGGAGTGAATAGTAACTTAAGAAGACAATTAATAAGGCATAGAAAGAGGTGGGCAAATAAAGGATGCAACAGTAATTGAATGCATGGCTAAATCTCGGGCGTCACATACATCCCAGCTGTTGCCAGGGAGAAGCGGGAAGAAGAATTTATGACACTAAGGCAGGGGGCATGGCCGATGTCCAGTATGGGGCACGTCTTGACAAACTATTTCAATATGTGCCTGAGCTAATGCAGCCACGAAGTCGGGCAATTCGGAAATTCATAAGAGGATTAAGGGCCGAAATACAGGATAGCTTGGTCCCACTAAAATTTTAGACATACGGGGATACCGTTAAGGCTGCTACATGAGTAGAGAAAAGAAAGATGGAAACTAGGGTGGGTTAGGTCAACCCAACAAGAAATCCTTTCAGCAACCCTCGATGCAATAGAGAACAAACCAGGGATCAGGTTGTCACGCCCCAACTCGACCCCACTTACAATCAGTCAGGACGCAACAGAATTTCGGCAGTATAACGACTGTAACACGTATATCAAAGCTCTAAACCAACCCTTTATAACTTCATACAACCAACTCTAAAGATCAACAACAACTCCACAACCGTTTCAACAACATAAACACAACCATTTCCATATATTAAACAACCATTTATCAGTTCATTCATAAATTATATGCCTCCATCCCAACATCGACCATAGGACATATCATACATTTCCAAAATAGATTATAAACCAGTCATCAACCTAATCATGTTCAAAAGAAAGACTACTAAACTAGCATTACATAAGTCTCTAACTTTAAGTAAGTTATACAATACAACATATTACAAATGCTAAGACAAACTCATGGAAAAGACTCCGACACATAAGACTCATCCACGTAAGGCACATACTCAGCTTCCTAAGGAATGTACACAAAGTCTGGCTCAGTAACACCTGAATGTAGAAAACGAATGAGAGTGAGCTTATATAAAACAAGCCCAGTCAGGATTCGATAGATCTTTTAAAAACATTTACTATACCCCTTGAAAATCATCCCTTGAGCAGTAAACACACATTAAACATCATTAACATCAACATTTCATCTCAAACCATATAAATAACCATTCAATTGAGAAAGGATACTCTAGTTGGTGTAGCTCCATACGCTATCACGATCTCAACCATCTTCTTATAACTCCCATAACACACACCCGAGGCACCTCATATAGTCCCTCCCTCCTTGGCATCTCCGCCCATACAAGCTAGGGGTAGTCTATGATAGTCATGCCATTATCAACCCGACAGCCCAATGCTGCCCGAGAGGTGGCACACACTTATCAAGACTTATGACAATAATAATAATCATTCATATCACGGTAGAACAACAAAAGTAGGTTGCCTATCTCCCGGCGTCATCAATCATCAATCAGTTAACAATATTTCAACAACATAACATCAATTAATCAATTAACAACTAAGTTACGTGACAAAGTAGGCCACCCAACTTACATGCATTAAACCACACATCCAAACCCAAATCTAACCAACAACATCACAAGAATCAAGCACTCAAACACCACCCAAACACCCAAAGACAATATTTCAACATTTTAAAGAAAGACTACACAAACTTCTAAAATTTATAACTTACATTCTACTAATCCAATAACCTCCAAACCACTTCCTATCGCTCAACTACACAAGCATCTATATTTACCCCATCGGAAACCAACCAAAAGCAATCCAAAACAAGCCCAACAACCCTAATTTTGACAACGCACTTGGCTGAAATTTTAGGACTTTTGCTACAACATCCAAATAAAAAATCCGGCATTACAACATTACTACCCTGCAATTAACAAACTTTTAGAAGCAACAACTAATCAATTCCAACTACTATGGCAACAGTTAATAACAATGAACCAAAAACTCAACTTTAATACCCGAAAAATAGAAATACATGCTACTACCATTCAAAATAGCTATAAACACATATAAATGATCATTGGCAACTACTGAGCAATAATCTAAAGACAATTCAGCATTTCATTGGATAAAAATACAGTTATATAAAAATGACACAAAATAGCATTTTGAGATCTAGAATTTTTCTCTCACCTTTGATGTAGACTAAGGTTAGAAATAGGTAGAATGGATGCCCAACAAGCGAAATCAAGTTTTGAATGAAGTGATTTGGACTTGAATTGCAAAATCTATGAAGAAATTACTTGAAAACTTAAACAAAAATAGCTTCTCTTTACTTCCCTTAGCATTTTCGGCCATCTAGGTGTTTTTGGAGGTGTTTTGTGTTGTTTTCAATGTATGTTGATGATATAAGCTCAAGTCAACAAAATATAAAAAGTCAAAGTTGATATACTTAGTCTTTTAATTATCTTTTAGACTATTTTTGCTCAAACAAGTAGAAATACTATATTTACTATATTTAGTAAACTAAATTTAGGTGACAACAAATTTTATATGCATACATATACATACAACTAGGGTATAAAACTCAATTTTTGCAAAAGAAGATGAAAAGTCATATTATTTGTTTTCAAATGTCTTTTGAAAGCACAATTATTCTAAAATCATTTAATACCACATATAAATACATTTATATTAATATATACTAGGTCAACGAAAGTCAATGTAAGAATCGGGTTTAGCATAAATCACTATTTAGCTAAAAATGCTACTTTTCGCTCGAAAAGTCTATTTAAATTCATATTCCATTTCAGAATCAATTTTTATCAAACATGGGTCTATTAATAACAGATGACTAGGTTTTCAAACCCTAAAAACACCCGTGTCAAAATTTTAGCGGACGTGTGTTCAAAATACTATTTACAAAAACCGACGATAAAATTTACAATGCCAATTTTAAAGAAAATTTCATGAATGCACACATAGCATGTAATAGGAATATAAATCACAGAATTAGCGCATTCTAACTCATATAACACATAAACAGGTCAAAACACGCAATTCTATGCAAATGTAAAATTTGGGATTTTACATTCTCTCCCCCCCTCCCCTTAAAACAATTGTTTCCTCGCAATTCTTGAACTGACAGACAACGAAGTCCTCAATCGTTACACTTTAACAATACTTCTCTTAGTTCTCATTTATCTCTTAGGATGACACTTAAACAAAGACCTCAAAAGAATAAACTCTGTTGACTGCAAGATGATTATCACAATTCCCAAAACAATTCTCAATTCATAATTCACTCCCACCTAATATCATATTGCATATGAAAGAAATCGCAACTCCAAAGTCTTAGCATGACACCACTATTTATCAATCATCCCCTACCACACAAAAAGGCTCTATGAATACCCCTAGGGTTTAAAAACTCATTCACGATAACATGAATGATTACTGATCAAGGGAATATCTCAAAAGTGACATTGGTCAGAATATGGCTATTATGAAATTTACAAGAAAATAAGGATATGGAAAGTCATATACGAGCCAACAATCAAGTGGACAAGAGGTCAAAAAAGTTAAAAAATCAAGAGGCTAATAGTTTAATAAAAAAGCATGACAACTAAGATAAGGAATGTCTCAGCACCTATCAGTTAAATAAGTACGAACAAAGGATGATGACGGGTCAAAACAGTGCTGAGTATGTTGAACAAACATTCCTGAACAAGTAAACATTTCAATTCTCGATGATCGTTCAAGGAACCAACAAGTAAGTTGTACTTGATGCGAAATGAAATTAAGAAATAAGAGATGATTAATTCAATAGAAAACATGAATGACACTATAATGAGTATCTCAGCACGAAATAACCAATAAAGTATAAATAAGAAAGTACAGTGCTTAGTATATTGAATGAGCAATTACAAGCAAAGTAATGGCTCAGGATTAATAATAAAACAATAGGATTAACAAGGAATAACAAGAATGACAATGATGTACTTAGGTAGGGAGTACATCAAGCAAGTGAAATTCAAATAAGTAAAATGGTACACCAAATGAGAAATTACTTTTAAATGAATAGTAATAGGATGAATGAAATAATGAAACCAATGGCAGGAGACATAGAATGAAATATAGAAGTCTTAAACCTTAACTTCAGTAAGCGATATTGCTACCAGAAGCAAGTATGAATGTTAAAAATAGAAACAATGTCAAATGAGTATAGGATCCATTAATCCAATAAGCAAAACTTTCAAGAAACAATTGATATGCTAGAAAAGTGTAATTCCCTCTCAAATAAGTGAGAATAGAGTAGAAAAGAATAATAAGACCAATAGAATTAGGAAGCACAAAAGGGGTGTCCCACCTACACACTTAAACACCAACAAGTCAAATCCTACAATCTATCTCTCCCCAAAACAAGACACTAAGGAGATCTAGAGAACCTGAGGAGTCATACAATCACTCCAAAATTTACATTCCGCACCAGACCAATCACTAAACAATATAAATCACCGATTACCCAACAGGATTGACTGATGAAGACTCCAAAATCTGATAACACAATGCAGATTCATACTAACCCATTATAAAACAAGAGAATCCTTAATCAACAATTTAGAAAGTCATACCACCTTGTAATACCCCGGAACCAACACTCTATATATTCAGTTGGCCCAGCTTGTAACCTTCCGATGTGGGATGGGTTCACCACATCCACCCCTCTTAAGGAGGCCCAGCGCCCTCGCGGGACACTGATACAAAGGAAGGCCTACTCTGATACCAATTTTGTAACACCCCGGAACCAACACTCCCACGCCTACATGTAACCCCCTGGCCTTAACGCTCCAAGCGAGCACAAGAGGCCATGGCAAGTGGGCCCCAACACGCACTATGCACGAATTGTCCGCTTTGGATCCCATATCCCTCACGGTTTTGTCACCTCCCAGCCACTGCCATCAAAACGCACATGCACGAATATACGAGACATCTCTATATATTCAGTTGGCCCAGCTCGTAACCATCCGATGTGGGATGGGTTCATCACAACCTAGAAGTCAAAAGCTCGATGTAGGCAAGTAAATGTTCAGTCACCAAAATGCATTCTTATTTCCTCAAATAATTCTATATCCCAACAATTACATCTTCGATTAAAGTAACTTTAGTTGGGAATCACTCTAATTGGCTCCAAGGTTTAAAGATAAAAACTCCAAAATAACCTTTGATAAGATAGCAATCCCAAGTAGTAGAGACATATACATGTTATACTACACTTCATTTCATTCACAAATATACATCACCAATTCCTCAAATAAATTCATTCTAAAATAACTTCAAGAAAGTATAATTTGAGTTGAGACTCCAAAAGTGTCTAATCACAACCTCACGGAAACCTCAATTTATGAGCAATCTCCAAGTAATAACAAGTTAAACATGACAAGAAAAGCAAATATAATCATCAAGATACATTACTATTTCCTCGAACAACTTCATTCTTGCTAAAGAAACATCAAGAACAGATCCATTAAACTAAGACTAAAATCCATAAGTATAATAATCAAGATCTCAATGATAAACTATCAGAATAATAATAACTCAAAATCACAGCCTACCTCTAGTTCCGAAAGCTCTTGCAGCCTCCTTTGACATTAAAAGGTTACTCACAAGTGAAAACATGCATGCAACTATATCATATGAAAGACAAGTACAACATAATGCGCAATTATCATACAATGCAACATTATTACATAACACACAATTCAACACATAGGAAGCAAATATCACCTAAGTAGGTTATATCACGTAAGGAAGTTATAAGCTATTAAAGTAACATAAGCAACAAACTTCATATAAGGCAAGTTGATCACGAAACTCGCATTGGTCACTTAAAGTACATTAAGCACGTAAAGCACGCCGTTTCACATGAGCAAGTTATAAACAATTAAAACCACATAAACAACTAACTTCACACAGACACTTCGATCACATAAAATGCATTTGTCACGTAATAAACATTAATCACATAATGCACATTGGCTGCATACAACACATTGAGTACGTAAGGCACGTTGTCACATAAAACATATTGACCACATTAGTTTACTTAACATATAAGGTATATTGATCACATAGAAAGTTAGTCACATAAGTAAATTAATCACATAAACATATTAACATGTAATTCACTTTTCACTTAGTACATGCATTCATGTTAAGACCTCTACCCACATTCCGAGGATACCCCAGCTGACAGCTAAAAATGCGCTCTGATACCACTCAATGTCGCACCCCAACTTGACTGCACTTACAATCAGTCAGGACGCAACGGAATTTCGGCAGTATAACGACTGTAACACGTACATCGGGGCTCTAAAGCAACCCTTTATAACTCATACAACCAACTCCAAAGATTAACAACAACTCCACAACCGTTTCAACAACATAAACACAACCATTTCCATATATTAAACAAACATTCATCAGTTCATTCATAAGTTATATGCCTCCCTTCCAACATCGACCATAGGACATATCATACATTTCCAAAATAGATTATAAACCAGTCTGGCAACCTAATCATGTTCAAAAGAAAGACTACGAAACTAGCATTACATAAGTATTTAACTTTAAGTAAGTTATACAATACAACATATTACAAATGCTAAGACAAACTCATGGAAAAGACTCCGACACATAAGACTCGTCCACGTAAGGCACATACTCAGCTTCCTGAGGAACATACACAAAGTCTGGCTCAGTAACACCTGAATGTAGAAAATGAATGAGAGTGAGCTTATATAAAATAAGCTCAGTCAGGATTCGATAGATCTTTTAAAAGCATTTACTATACCCCTTGAAAATCATCACTTGAGTAGTAAACACACATTAAACATCATTAACATTAACATTTCATCTCAAACCATATAAATAACCATTCAATTGAAAAAGGATACTCTAGTTGGTGTAGCTCTATATGTCATCACGATCTCAACCATCTTCTTATAACTCCCATAACACACACCCGAGGTACCTCATCTAGCCCCTCCCTCCTTGGCATCTCCGCCCATGCGAGCTAGGGGTAGTCAATGATAGTCATGCCATTATCAACCCGACAACCTAATGCTGCCCGAGAGGTGGCACACATTTATCAAGACTTATGACAACAATAATAATCATTCATATCACGAGAGGACAACAAAAGTAGGTTTCCTATCTCCCGGCATCATCAATCATTAATCAGTTAACAATATTTCAACAACATAACGTCAATTAATCAATTAATAACTATACAACTAAGTTAGATGCCAAAGTAGGCCACCCAACTTACATGCATTAAACCACACATCCAAACCCGGATCTAACCAACAACATCACAAGAATCAACCACTCAAACACTACCCAAACACCAAAGACAATATTTCAACATTTTAAAGAAATACTACACAAACTTCTAAAATTCATAACTTGCATTCTACTAATCTAATAACCTCCAAACCTCTTGCTATCGCTCAACTACACAAGCATCTACATTTACCCCATTGGAAACCAACCAAAAGCCATCCAAAACAAGCCCAACAACCCTAATTTTGACAATGCACTTGGCTGAAATTTTTGGATTTTTGCTACAGCATCCAAATAAAAAATTCGGCATTACAACATTACTACCCCGCAATTAACAAACTTTTAGAAGCAACAATCAATCAATTCCAACTACTACAACAATAATTAATCAACAATGAACCAAAAACTCAACTTTAATACCTGAAAAATAGAAATACATGCTACTACTGTTCAAAATAGCTATAAACACATATAAATGATCCTTGGCAACTACTGAGCAATAATCTAAAGACAATTTAGCATTTCATCGGATAAAAATATAGTTATATGAAAATGACACAAAATAGCATTTTGAGATCTAGAATTTTTCTCTTACCTTTGATGTAAACTAAGGTTAGAAATAGGTAGAATGGATGCCCAACAAGCAAAATCAAGCTTTGAATGAAGTGATTTGGACTTGAATTGCAAAATCTATGAAGAAATTACTTGATAACTTGAACAAAAATGGCTTCTCTTTGCTTCCCTTGGCATTTTCGGTCATCTAGGTGTTTTTGGAGGTCTTTTGTATTGTTTTAAATGTATGTTGATGATATAAGCTCAAGTCAACAAAATATAAAAAGTCAAAGTTGATTTACTTAGTCATTTAATTGTAATTTTAGTCTTTTAATTGTCTTTTAGACTATTTTTGCTCAAACAAGTAGAAATACTATATTTACTATATTTAGTAAACTAAATTTAGGTGACAACAAATTTTATATGCATACATATACATACAACTAGGGTATAAAATTCAATTTTTGTAAAAGAAGATGAAAAGTCATATTATTTGTTTTCAAGTATCTTTTGAAGGTACAATTAATCTAAAATCATTTAATACCACATATAAATACATTTATATTAATATATACTAGGTCAACGAAAGTCAATGCAAGAATCGGGTTTAGCAAAAATCACTATTTAGCAAAAAATGCTACTTTTCACCCGAAAAGTCTATTTAAATTCCTATTCCATTTCAGAATCAAATTTTATCAAACATGGGTCTATGAATAATAGAGGATTAGGTTTTCAAACCCTAAAAACACCCGTGTCGTAATTTTAGCAGACGTGCGTTCAAAATACTATTCACAAAAACCGACGATAAAATTTCTGATGCCGATTTTGATAAAAGTTTCATGAATGCACACATAGCATGTAATAGGAATATAAATCACAGAATTAGCGCATTCTAACTCATATAGTACATAAATAGGTCAAAACATGCAATCTATGCAAAGGTAAAATCTAGGGTTTCCCACAGGTTACCTTAACTAAGGACGAAGTCAAGAGGGATTGGTGGTTACCCGGCCACAGCCAAGAAAATCAGTAGCTTCTTTAGCTCAAGGACCATCAGGCGCTAAGACTCAAACCGTTATGTGTTCCTTTTGTGGTAGGAAAGGTCACACCGAGGTGCAGTACTGGAGAAAAGCTAGAAGGTGCATTTGTTGTAGAAGTGACGAGCATCGGATGAAAGACTGCCCTTGGTGGCAGGGGGAACAAAAGAAGCCTGTGGCAAATCAGCATGTGTAGGCCAAGGTTTATGCAATTGAGCAACAAGACTTACCTAACGACGCCGCTGTGATAGAAGGTTATGCTCAACTTTAACTGAGCCCGTTAAAGCATTAATTGATGACGGGGCAGTACCCTAAGTTATTTGCGAGATAAATAAATTGTGAGGACGCAATTTTTGTAAGGAATGGAGGGTGTAAGGACCCGTACCTAAATCCCGAATAGTAGTATATGAAATAAGTGTTACTCATGTGCTTGGCTTATTTCACTTATGTGCTTGGTGTTTTTATGCTAAGAAATAATTTAAACTAAGAAGATGTATTACAACTAGCATATCAAACTAAGCATTTGTTTCAATTAACAAGTATATTAAGATAAGTTGTGCTTGGAAGTGACTGCAAATGCTAAAGTTAACTTTTATGGAATTCTATTAACTACCTTAGCCGGATATGATTTGCTAAGAAATGGGATAGTAATAAGTTGTGAACCCAGATTTATGTTAATGATCTAGCTTCTATCATTTGAGTTACTAGAGCTGGCTATGAATAAAGTATTGGAGCAACAGGATAACCTGAGGCACTTGGAAGTATCTAAATTATTGATTAAGCTTATGGTACTAGTTTATCTTGAGGATTCATATTGAATGCTTGCAGACTATCATTTCGAGTGGTACTGAATAAGAGTTAACACTAGGATAAGGATAGTAGCTTAATCTAATCTAAGGACAAGCCTCATAGGACTAGTATGTAGTGATATTACTAAAAATAGTTAGGATGACTACTCATCTTCCCTTGTTGCTTAATTATTTAGGTGTTACCTTACTTGAGGGAACAATGTTAAATAGAATGTTTACAAATTATTAAAGATGAAAAGTTGATGACCTCAGATTACTAAAAGATTTCAATTAAATTTGGGATGCTCTAGATATATTTAGATAACATAAGGTTTGTTGAATTTATTTGATTTGGGACTGTCACGCCCCAACTCGACCCCCCTTAAGATCAGTCAAGACGTAACGGAATTTCGACAGTATAACGACTGTAACCCGGATACCGAGGCTCTAAACCAACCTCTTCGAAACTCATACATCCAACTCCACAATAATTCAACAATTAACAACACAAC
Organism: Ehretia macrophylla; assembly: GCA_037974665.1. Lineage (NCBI taxonomy): Eukaryota > Viridiplantae > Streptophyta > Magnoliopsida > Boraginales > Ehretiaceae > Ehretia > Ehretia macrophylla. Next base: position 61,018,506 of record CM075780.1, on the reverse strand, counting down.
CACAACATACAATAAACATTCTTTACCATTGCATCCATAGGTTATACGCCTCCGTTCCAACATCATACATTTACTTTATAACATACATTCCCAAAATAGATTATTACCAATCTAGCAACCTAATCATGTTCCAAAACAAGACTACTAAATTAGCAATATACATAAGTCTTATAATTGAGTAAGTTTTACAATATAACATATTACAACAACTAAGACAAATTCATGGCAACGACTCCGGCACACAAGACTCGTCCATATAAAGCACATTCTCAGCTTCCTGAGGCATGTATCTGTAATCCGGATTGGTAACACCTGTATGCATGCAATAATTGAGAGTGAGCTTATATAAAACAAGTCTAGTGAGGATCCGATAGATCTCTAACAGTATTTATTATACTCATTGGAAATGATCATTTGAGCAGTAAACACACAATAAACATCAATAACAATATGAACACATAAACTATAATGATAATTCAATAAAGGATACTCTAGTTGGTGTAGCTCCAAACGCCATCATGATCTCAACCAACTTCTTATCACCCCCATGACACACACACCCGAGGTACCTCACTAGCCTTGCCCTCCATGGCATCTCCGCCCATGCGAGATAAGGGTAGCCTCTGATAGCCATGTCGTTTTCAACCCGACGGCCCAATACCGCCCGAGAGGTGGCACACGTATATCAAGACTCAGCAATAATAATAAACATTCAATCACAGCAGGACAACATTTTCCGTTGACTATCTCCAGGTTCATCAATAATCAATATTCAATAATCAATAATCAATAATCAATTAATCATTAATCAATTAATAACATTTCTACAACACAACATCAATTAATCAAGTAACAACTAAACAACTAAGTTAGATGACAAAGTAGGCCACTCAACTTAACATGCATTAGACACACAACAAAACCCTAATCTAACCATCAACAACTCACAATTCAATCACTCAAACACTATCCGATCATCTAAAGGCATATATCAATATTTTAAAGAAAGACAACCTAATCTTCTAATAATCATAACTTACATTCTACTAATCCAAACAACTCCAAACCAGTTCCTATCACTCACTCACTCAATCAACTACATTAGCCCCCTCGGAAACCAATCAAAATACATCCAAATCAAGCCCAACAACCCTAAAACCTCAATGCACCTAGGCTGAAATTTTCGGACTTTTGCACCGACATCACAATCAAAATTTCGGCATTACAACAGCACTACCCCGTATTTAACAAACTTTTACAAATCGATGGAAATCGATTCCAACCACTACAACTCAAAATATTCAACAAATAACCAACAACTCAACTTTTAATACCCGAAAATAAAAATTCATGCTACAACGGTTAAAATATTATTTAAACGCATATAAATGATCCTTAGCATGCACTGAGCAATAATATAATATCAATTCAACTTTCTAATGGTTCAAAATTCAATTATACGCAAAAATATAAAAGATGACATTTGAGATCTAGAATTTTTCTCTCACCTTTGATGTGTTTTGATGCAAGAAAGATGTAGAATGGATGCCCAACAAGTGAAATCAAGCTTTGAATGAAGTGATTTGGACTTGAATTGCAAAATCTACGTGAAAAATGCTTTGAAAAACCTTGAAAATGCCTTATTTCTTCTCCCTCATGGATTTTCGGTAATGTGTGTGTAAAATGAGTGTGTTTTGTGAGCTTTTAATGTGTGTTGATGATATATTAAGAAAAGATCAAACAAATAAAAGAAAGTCAAAGTTGACACTTTAGACTATTGTCTTTTAATTCCATTTTAGACTATTTCTTGCTCAAAAGATTAATTTAACACTTAGACTATTTTAAGTAGTTTATTTTTAGGTGACAAGAGTTTTTTCATGCAAAGACTTTTACCCGACTCGGCTAAAAACGCGATTTCTGCAAAAGAATGTGAAAAGTCATATTATTTGTTTTCAAATGTCTTTTGAATGCACAATTAATCTAAAATCATTTAATATCACATATAAATAAATTTATATTAATATATACTAGGTCAACGAAAGTCAATGCAAGAATCGGGTTTAGAAGAAATCACTATTTGGCTCAAAAACGATACTTTTCGCACGAAAAGTCTATTTAAATTACTATTCCGTTTCAGAATCAATTTTTATCAAACATGGGTCTATTAATAATAGAGGACTAGGTTTTAAGACATTTAAAACACACTTGTAAAAATTTTAGCGGACAGGTGTTCAAAATACTATTTACAAAAATCGTCGATAAAATTTCTGATGCCGTTTTTTATGAAAATTTCATGAATGCACACATAGCATGTATTAGGAATATAAATCACATATTTAGCACATTCTAATTCATATAACACATAAACATGTCAAATCACGTAAATCGAAGCAAAGACACGCAAATCGAGGTGAAGACAAAAACTGAGGTTTCACAAGTACTTTACTGTTAAGTATGGATATACTTTAGGAATTACTACAATATAAAATGATATAGATTAGCTTGTGTAATGGAAGAAAAAAACTAGGGAATTAGTTGAGTTGTTTTATTTTAGGATTGACGCTTAGATTACCATTAAAGGTTATAATTAGTTAAATAATTTATTAAGTCTTTAACCCTATGTATTAGATTTATATGAGAAATGCTTAGTGAATAAACATACCAAGTAATTTGGGGATGCTAATTCATAAATAAGATCTGATCCCTTGAGATCCGCTAGATAATCTCGCTATCTTTCGTCAGCCAAATTTAGTATGTACATAGAAACCTAGAACCATTACTGGAAGATATTAAATGAAGACTGTTGGATTATGTTATGGGATTAAGTCTTTATTTAACTAGAGTATTAACTCATAATATTTTTATTTACATAAAAGATCTACATATGATGCAATGAGAAATGAATTAGTGTTCAAATCATTGCCATCATAACTAAGGTCACCTGGATTAGCTGTGATAATCTACCATCCTTGACGTTTTAGCATGGCACGGCACAAGCAAAATAATTCTACTTGTCTTGCTAAAACTATTTCTTAAGCCTAATTAGCAGCCTGCTCGATTAAGACAAGCATTCATGGTACAAGCTGTAATTGTTCACTAAGGCCACACCTAATTAACCCGATAAATCAGCATGATGTTGTATCTTTAATTGTCAAAATGAGTAGCCTGCTCAAAGCTTCCAAAGTCCACCGAAACACTAGCTCAATCATTGCCTAGTTTAATTCATGTATTCAATAAAATGGTATAGCCTAGCTTAATGATTCATGGTACAAGCTCCACAGCAGTCTAGTGTCCAATTTAAATTATAGGCATTCAAGTGAAGATTATCCTTTGGAACCTTGTAAGCAGCCTGTCTATGCACCTAAAGCCGATCGCACCACTTACCATCAACTAGCATTTTTTTTGTTTTATTAAGGACGTTATCAATGACTAAAACAATTTATACATGTAAGATAGCAGCAAGTTATCAAACATAAATGAGCTTAAAACTTTCGTGCCCATACTAAAGTGGTTCCATAACTGAGCCTAAAAACTTCTTGCCGCAATGGTAAAGTTATCGCTGTGTGAGCTAGGGGTCACCAAGTTCGACCCGTGAAAACTGCCTCATTAAAAAATATAAAGTAAGGCTGTATTTAAAAATGTAAAGGTAGTGTATAAACGAAAAGTAGTTCGACCATTTTTTGTACCAGTGCATAGTGAGAACTTAGTGCATCGGATTACACGATAAATGGAAACTGGCTCTTACAAAACGCAAGGTAAGATTGTGCAAAATAAAAGCAAAACGTGTTGCTACCTTTCTTCGTACCCTATAGTATAGCAAGAGTTTTATAGACCCGAGGCTAAATAATAAATGGACAACATGATCATGCAATGTGCATAAGTAGAAATCATTAAAGTCTAAGCATGATTTTGCATAGTTTGACAATGTGCAAGAAGTATAAAACAACCTGGAGGTTATGGAAGTACACAAAGCATGTCTGCAATATGCTTGTTTTGGTTGAACTTGAAAAAAGCTTTTGTCGTAATTGGACACAGCAACTAGGAACCAGAAAATATAGACGTTGAGAAGATAACGTTCACAAATTTAAGTAGGACATGAAATTGTGCCATGTAGCCAAATCTTAACCATATTTTGCAAACATCTATGTTAGGTTGGTGACGTGGAAGGCCGTTAGTTTCTAACTGTTTCTACCGCCATTTTTCCATCAGTTAAATTATCAAACACAAGGACGAAATTACCCTTTGCGGAACGAGGTGATCCGAGTAAAAGTCAGGTGGTCTCGATTAAGAATAAAATGAGAGATAATCATCTGATATAATATGGACATGTGAGGAGGCACTGTTAGAAGACGTGTAGGTATCAAAGACACTAAAATTAGTTTAATAGAGAAATTTATACGAGACCTTGCTTGTATGGAGCCAACGACTGAGATGGCACTGAGATGGCACGAAACAGCCTAGTGCAGCTTGTTGTCCATCTGATTTGTGGTAGCTTAGCCGCATTGCCTTCACGTAGTTAGCCACAACATAACTTGAGCATAACCATAACCTCTCCACTAGACAACGCAGCAACTTGCTTCACTTCAGCTACTTTTCAGATTCATTATTAAACACAAAGTCATCATTGCCTTGCCGCATGCATGCTATCGTGTTGACATCTTGTAACTAGTTGGATTATTATCCATTTTGCTTTGTTGTCCGTCTCTGAAGGCTCACATGAAGTTAGCATCCTTTGGAGAGAAGCACGCAACTACCTGTTTGAGTTAACCTATAACCATAGCTGCTATAATTAACACCACTCTTAACACCACTCGTAAGGACCTATTAGATCATAGTAAAACATCTATATAAAGGATGCGTCTGTCTTGTTGGGAGAGATAGCAACAAAGTTAAGTAAAAATAATAATATACCTTTCAGTAGTTTAATTCTTTTTTGTGTGCATAGCAAGGGTGTCGAAAAACAGGTGCGGGTTTCCTTCAAAATGCATGGCTGATTTCATGAATTGCTTAAGAAAATTATTGTTATCTTTATGTGCAGTCTATTTTACATATTTGTTATATTCTATGCAGTTACATCATTTGTGAATGGAGTATTGTCTGTTGAAGGTGCAATCAACGAAATACTTGAGCTTAGTTAGATAATTATACGTGAATTAGTTAGCTGGTTGAGGAAGGTTAATACTTTAATTGGTATCATTACATAAGTTAAGGTCGTAACCACATATGTTGACTAATCATCATATAATCACCTATATTGACTAAGCTGCAACCATAATATACTAGCATAACTTGGATAGGAATTTTATATTCCAAGGGACAATAACTTGAGGAAATTTGAAGGAACATGTGACTGAATAAACTTAATCAACTAAGTACTAAAAGCTAGAGTTTAACTCCAATATACTTGATTATCATTAATAATTTAAATAAACTGCTTTTATTTATATGTCAGGTTATAGGTCTACTTGGCTATAGCTACCAATTTAATCCAAGTTCCCTGATTTAACCAAATAAACAATAAACTCTATATGACTTGAGGTAGAAACTGGTCATAACCTATAAGCTAGGTTACCCACCACATTTTCACATCATTACTAAGAGTACTCACTTAACTAGGGTTTACCTAAAAGTTATTTATTTTTTACATTTTAATTATATCTATCTTAATACTTAAACTATCTTCCTGTTAACAATTGGAATAGTAAAGACTTGACATTTTTGTAACAACAATGAGCTAGAAATGATATATGCCTTTACAACCAATTCTTTCAAATATGCTATTAGCTAGGTTATTCGAGTTATTAGAAAAGGAATATATTTGACTGTTACATGTGCTTGACCAGGGATAGCCTCTTTTGTTGATCCCCATCTAGGTACTTATCAAAATACTATCTGTTGTATGTTATATGATTACCTGTGCATGCTTGTGTGCTATTTGGGGTTTGTAACCTCAGGCACGATAGCTGTCACGAATGCCGGGCGGCATAGGGCTTGCTGGTGCTCTCGTGACTATCGTGGTCCTATTCCCTCTCCCGCTTGGCGATCTACACCCTCAGGGAGTTAGGTCATAGATTTTGGGTACAATACGGAGTACCCTCTTGGGAGAGATAAGAAATTGTGATCTTGTTCCGGCCAACCTTCTTGAGAAGTCAAGACAAATGTATCCTTTGCAACGTGATTTGTAAATGTTACTTATATATTAATATACTTGGCTTGCATTGCATCATGGTTTTCAAAAAGCTCGAAAACATTTTCAAAACTTCCCTAGTTGGCTTCCCCGCACTGAGTTCTTTTGAGCTCACGACCCTTTCCCCTCATATTTCAGGTGAAACAGAAGAAGGTTGTAAAACTGGTTAGTGACAAAATGTGCCTATTTTACTTTATGGGCAACCCGGATCTTCTGATTCCAAGGTTTATTGATGTACACATGCACCAGCAGGACCCACACATTGAAGACTACGACAATCTTGGTATACCTCACCATTTAGTGTATGACATTATAGTTAACGATGTTCCAGTTGACTTTGTTTTGGACCATGGGAGATAGCCTATGTACTATACTTTAGCCAGGATTATGAGGAGTAGACTTTATGTAACAGTTTGATTATCCAGGTTCATTTTGACTTAGCGGAATCTAGGGCTAGAAAACGGTTGCAACTTCGGATGTACTCAAAAGTTAAATATATATATATAGTACTGAACCTGCCTTTTATATGTTCGGATTTGCAGTTGCAGACTCTCTTTCTAATCTTGAGAAGGGTTGGGTTTGGGGGTCGTTACACTTAAGGCCCAAGCGAGAGTTACTTAAATAAAAGGATACAAAGCTGATCACAAACACGAACCACGAACCTCGAACCATGATCCACGAACCATGAGCCATGAACTCAAATAGACAATAAAAACGATGTCGATAATCAAGAAAACCATAAGTCAATATCCCTATACATGAAATGGGGGCTCCGAATATAACACCCCATTAATCCTACGACCCAACTATCCCAGGGCGACATCTCTAGTGAGAGAGGGAATAGCTACGGAGGATGGACAACCATTGGCAAACCCGATGCCGCCCAGTGGGTGGCCACCACATCCGTGCAAATGGTTACGTAACCATGATAACGATAACGATAATGATAAGTGTGAGTTTTCACTCGATGATATCTATAATCTCCAAGGAAAACCGATTCGATAACCGTACAAGATAACATATACGAGACAATTCTTACAAGCAATATAAACAAAATAACATTATAGGCAAAATACAAGTATTTTCTAATAAGGTAACTATGCTATCTATTTCATGAAACTTCTCCAAACAACTACACATGTTTTACCAATGCCCTTAAAACCCTTAGCCAATCAATTGAAGCCAATAATAAACAACAAATTCATCTTTCTATAAAACAACCCCTTTAATCCAAATTCAAGCTCACACTATTCAAAAGCCATACAAACCAAAATCCAACTATTCTAACTTTCATAGGACACTTTATGATCCCTTTATAAGCCAAGAAAACCCTCTTTTAACTACGTTTACCCAAAAAACCCCAAGTGCCCCTTTGTCCGTTTCAACTACAACTACCCAAACCGATTCCCAATTTAATGCCATAATTACATTTTAAGCATTACAACACCTAATAAACACTACCCATGATATTCAATTACACTCGGATTAACAATTTACACATAGTCCCCTTTGATTCCAAGCCAATTTAACAAGATTATTCAACTTCGTTCAAATTTTATTCAATCTAATTACTTACCTAGGTTTACTAGCACCTATGGCAACATTTAATTTCATAGAATCAAGCTCACAATCAAAATTTAACAAAACCCTAGAAATTTTACTATTCACTGTCTTCTCAAAGTCACCCTATGCAATAAACCCATAGCCAAGCCATTCAACTACTCCAAACAAGTCTCCATAGCATGTATACAACATATTATACAACATTCAAGTATAATATAAGCATTTGACAACAAATCTAGAAAATTTAAAACTATGCAAAAACTTTGAAATCACATAAATATGCTAAATCCCTCATATTTGCAAGATGTAGAAGCCTTGTAGGTGCTCTAAGATGCCTCAATACCCTTCTACTCCAAGCCTAGAGATCAATTCTTGCAAAATGGTTGAAGAGTTTCTCTCCTTTTTGCTCAATAGGGCTCATGGGTTTGGGGGGATATTTTGGGCATTTTTTGTTTTGTTTGTTATGTGTTATATGCATATTTATGTATAGTATGATATATAGATAGATAAAGATAGTAATTGGGCCTTAGTTAGTTAGGAAAAATGCAAAAATAGTTTAGTTTTAAAGCCCAAAGTCACCTAAATCTAATTAGCCCAAAAACAATGTTTTACTATTCATATAATACCTAAAACATTTTTGTAACCCATGCTCCCAGCACGCAATGCAAATAAAAATTATGAACGTATGCCCATAATTACTTATATAATAAGGGAAAAATACAAGATTTGTAAAATAAAATACTTTAACTTTTACCCCGAGTTCAGGGCTCGTTTTAAAATGATAAAAATAAGCCTATTAAGTGTTAGGAATAATCTTGTATAATTAAAATTACAAGATAATAGCTAAAATATTTTTATTTGAATTAAATACTAGTGTCCCCTTTTGAAGAAAATAAAAGATATAAAATAAAATAAAACTACTATATAAGTCTATATGCGAGAATAAACACATACACACATATAACACTTAAATTGACACAAATTTATATGCAATTAAGCATAATATGCTATATGCTGGGTCCGGGTTGTTATACCTGTCAGTCTCTATATCACAAGACTAAACTACGAGAGGCCGTATCTCACCTTATATGAAGGCGAGCTTTGCCCAAACGCTATATTTAGCCCCTAATATATCCGACAACTGTAATTTCTCAAGTCAAAGGATTAATTTACACAATTCGCATCAAATAATAAACTATTAATCCAAAGTCATGTAGTTTATTATTTACATCACATGTTCAATGACCCATTCCACTAATGGTCACTCATATGTAAATCAATCCCATCACCATGTTGTTATGGCTTGAGGCTTACCATCCTTTATCATTAACATCCTCATGTTAATCAAATGTGATCATATATGATAGCCCGTAATTGATTATTCTAGTCACTTTCAAATAATTGAGGTCTATGAACAGTTCTAGTGTTTTTATCATATCGAAGAAATATGCCGACGTATTCTAAATGTTTTTAAAAAATATTTCTCCTCCAAAGAAAACAATAGGGACGCATTCATATATATATATATAATCCAAGGGCTATGAACAGTTATAGTGTTTTTATCATATCAAAGAAATATGCCAACGTATTCTAAACGTTTATATATATATATATATATATATATATATATATATATTCGGAGAATATGAATGTCCTGCCATTATGAGAGACACACAGTCACATCAATACATCCCTATATAGGTCATCCAACTATAACATTAGGGCATATCTCTAACAGTGATAATGCCTCAAAAGGAAAAGGGAAACTAGATGAGAGGGATAAGAGGAGAAGTAAGTGGCAAAGCCACTAGAGAAAGAAGGAAAATGGAAAAGGGGGAAGAAAAGTAAGAGTGAGAGGAGGCACATAGGCCATGGAAACATGGCCATAGGGAGAGAGATTGGGGAAGAGGGGGGGGAGGGGGGGGGGGGAGAAGGGTGAGACGGGAAATGAGCTTGAAGCTCAATGGAGAAAAGGGATGTAGAGTTTTAGTCATGGACAAGAGAGGAAACAAAGAAATGTAGTGAAAAAAAGAAGGCCAAATCAGTAAGGAGTTAAAAGGGAAAAAAAGATAAATGGGAATAGGAAGAACGGACCATAGCAGAGGATCTGGCAATGATGTGGTACCATATCATTGAAGCAATTGTATACAAGGTAAGAGAAAGAAAGTTATTGTCCATCGGACAAAATCAAAGTGTCAACCCTTCAAAGAAAGAACACAATTTAGAGGAAAGAAAGTAGTAGAAAAGCAAGTTACCCAATAGGTAAGAACCAGAGGGAAAAATGAAACAAGAAATGAGGTCTTAAGTTCTTTACCCAGCAAGTGAAAACTAGGCAGTGAATATGGAAGAAAGCCATCGGAAATAAGGAAAAATAGGAAGGCTCCTCAAGAAATGCAGCTGTAAAGAAGTATAAAGGAGAAGGAAAAACTTCAAGTAAAGGGAGAGAAGCAAATGGCAAACTAATTATCTCCATAAGAGAAGAGTAAGCATCATCCTTTACAATAGAGTATGATGATCTTCAAGGTAAGATGGCGATAGAGAGACACCCGAAGCAAGAAAAGGAGACAGGGCTTCAACAAACTCCAGAAAAGCCAAAGCAAAGCTTGACATATGTGCAAAAAACCAAGAAGACAAGATGAGTTTTTTCTTCATCCAACCCAATAAGCCATGAGTTGGAGAAGAAAATATGAAAAATGGTTGAGGCTTCATAAGAATAACAGTTGGGAGAGAAAAAGAGCTGGAGAAGAGAAGGAGGAAACAATGATTAAGACACAAAATGGATGGCCATAGCGGGGGGGTGCTAGTGGTAGTGGTGAGTTTTGAAGAGAAGGTTGAGAATTCTCATCTCTAAAGTGAGCATTGATACTCTATCTTATTTTTAGTTATAGTGGTTTATTATTAGTTTTAATTATGGTTGTTTATTATTAGTTTTAGTTATAGTTGTTTTATTTTTTATTTTTAGCTTTAGTTATAGTTGTTGATTATCGGGAAAATTTTAGTATCATTCCCCAATACTGTTTGCTCCAACCTTTAATTTAGTCCATGTTGTTATAAATGTTATACAAATAGTCCTCAATGTTATCAAAAACTAGCGCAATTCATCCCTTCTATTAAATGGGCCGTTAAATTGGACAAAAAATATATTGTTGATGCAAAAAGACTATTATACCCATAACTAATTAGACAAAATTCCAAATTACCCTTCATAACCATAAAAAATTTTAAAATTTAATTTTTTTTTCCTCTCATTCTTCTCCCTTCTTAACACACACCTACACCATAAACAACACATGCATAACCCCCCAAAAACACATACCCTCCTATGATTTATACTTATACACACACATACCAAAAATATATACCAATATATATTAGAAACTCATACACGCGCACACACACCCACTAGGTACACACTATACATACCATGCATGCACACAAACGCACACATGGACATTCTGCCATGCCTTAAACCCAGTCCATTGGGAACCAAGCTCAAGAAGCAACTACGCTCATTCATTGAATGCTTGAAGGATCAAGCTTGGACATTCCTCCAATGTTAATTGAAAACATACACCATACAAATGACGATAAAAGGCAATAAGCCATAAAACATCTAAAATCCATTCATAGCAACTAGAGTAGGTGTTCATAACAAGGTACATAGCATACTTGGTTTTCAAACACAAAAGTAAGTCTAGCTAATGTGATCATGATCCAACATGACCAACCATATATACAACAAAAGAAGCTAGGCTTCAAAATACAAGACTTAGCCAATTATACAATATAAGTTCAAATGCCTTATAACACAACATAATTACTAAAGCATAAATATTGTATTCATAATCCAAATACATCAACATAAGTCATATTCTCATTATTCTCTCACACATAATCAAACCTCGGGTTCACCTATAGCATGCATATAAAGAGGGTGAGATAAATAGGCTCAGTGAGGGAGGTAAAAGGAAGTTTTGTAAGCTTTGAAAACTCTTTGAAACACATTAGAGATAACATATAATCGCATTCACATTCGCATCTCATTATAACTTGAAATCAACCAAGTTATATATATATATATATATACACCTTGTAAAGATACCATTTAACATTGTTGGTACCGACACTTATAACTCCTTCATGAACTCGTCTCTTATATTCCTGCGAGTGTACTTTGGATGTACATGAATCTACGACCCAACTCCCCATGGCCTTCACTAACCTCACGAGAGAAAAGACTAGTACATGGTTGTCATGCAATTACTGGAAAGCCCTATGTCGCCCAACACGACACGACACTACCATGACACACTAAAGGTTGCAACCTATCCTATAAGGGTATCCACCCATCGCTTTGTGTGAGACCCCAAATTTCGGCTTTGCCTAGATTTGCATGATTTGACCTGTTTATGTGTTATATGAGTTAAAATGTGCTAATTATGTGATTTATATTCCTATTACGTGCTAAGTGTGCATTCATGAAATTTTCATCAAAATCGGCATCACAAATTTTATCAACGGTTTTTGTGAATAGTATTTTGAACACACGTCCGCTAAAATTTTTACATGGGTGTTTTAAACATTTAAAAACCTAGTCCTCGGATATTAATAGAGTCGTGTCTGATGAAAATGGATTTCAAATTGGATTAGGAATTTTAAAGGTTTTTACACCTTCTTTTGTAAAAATCGAGTTTTTAACCAAGTCGGGTGGAAATCTTTGTATGTAAAACTTGTTGTCAACTAAAAATATGCTACTTAAAATAGTCTTGGAGTTAATTGCATGTTGTGAGCAAAAATAGTCAAGAAATATAATTAAAAGACTAAAAATACAATAAAAATACTAAGTGTTCTCCTTTGAATTTTTATATTTTTGTTGACCTTGAGCTTATAAGCATCAACACACATTAGAAAAGCACAAAAATAGCTAACACCACACACACATTGCTGTGGCCTTGGAGGAGAAAATAGAAGCCATTTTCAACATATTTTCAAAGTAATTTCACCTTAGAAAACCTAGTTTTTGTCTGTAGTTTTGCAAACCGAGCTAGATTCCACTTGTTGGGAACTCATCGCATTCCTAGGCTTGTTTCGGATCAAAGGTGAGAGAAACATTCTAGATCTTAAAATGTTAGTTTTTTTCAAATTCATATAACTGTTTATTTATTCGATGAAATGTTGAATTGATGTTAGAATATTGCTCAGTAGATGCTTAGGATCAGTTATATGTGTTTATATAAGTTTTGAACGGTTGTAGCATGTATTTCTATTTTTTGTGTATTAAAATGAAGTTATTGGCTTCTTGTTGATTTAATGGAGTTGTGGTGGTTGGAATTGATTGTTGTTAGCTTCTAAATGTTTGATAAATACGTGGTAGTAATGTTGTAATGCCAAAATTTTGATTGTGATGTTGTGGTAAAAGTCCGAAAGTTTCAGCCATGGTGCATTGAGGTTTTAGGGTTGTTGGGCTGGTATTGGATGGATTGTGGTTGGTTTCCGAGGGGGCTAATATAGTTGCTTGAGTGGGTGAGTGATAGAAACTGGTTTGGAGGTTATTGGATTAGTAGATTTTAAGTTATGACTTTTAGAAGTTTGAGTAGTTTTTCTTTAAATGTTGAAATAATGCCTTTAGTTGTTTGAGTGGTGTTTGAGTTGTTGAATCATGGGTTGTTGTTGGTGAGATTCGGGTTTGGTTGAGTGGTTTAATGTATGTTAAGTTGGATAGCCTACTTTGTTATCTAACTTATTTGTTGAGTTGTTAACTGATTGATTATTGATGAAGCCGGAAGATAGGAAACCTACTTTGTTGTCCTCTTGTGATATGAATGATTATTATTATTGTCATGAGTCTTAGTATGTATGTGCCACCTCTCGGGCAACGTTGGGTTGTAGGGTTGATAATGGCATGACTATCATAGACTACCCCTAGCTCGCATAGGCGGAGGTGCCATGGATGGATGGGCTAATGAGGTACCTCGGGTGCGTGAGTAATCAGGAGTTATAAGAAGATGGTTGAGATCGTGATGGCGTTTGGACCTACACCAACTAGAGTATCCTTTATTGATTGGTTATTATCATTGTTGTACTTATATTGCTATTGATGTTTATTATGTGTTTACTGCTCAAAGGATGATTTCCAAGGAGTATAGTAAATACTTGTAAAAGATCTATTGAATCCTCACTGGGCTTGTTTTATATAAGCTCACTCTTATTCGTTATATGCATACAGGTGTTACTGAACCAGAATACGGGTATGTGCCTCAAGAAGATGAGAATGTGACTTTTGTTGAAGAGTCTTATGTGCCAGAGTCATATCCTGAAGATTAGTTGGAATGTTTTATACTATTTTGTAGTATGACTTATGTTGTAGAGTTTCAAGTCTTTTCCTTAAGGTTGTATTGTATAAATTGATCTAAAGATAGTAAAAGTGTTATGCTAGTTTAGTAGTCTTTCTTTTGATCATGATTAGGTTGCTAGACTGGTTTATAATCTATTTTGCAATGTGTGTTATAGCCTATGTAAGATGTTCGAATAGAGGCGTATAACTTATGGATGAAATGATGAAAGAATGTTTAATGTATGGTTAAGGTTGCGTTGTTGATTGTTAATATAGTGGACGAGTTGTTGTTCATCTTTGGAGTTTGTTGTATGAAGTTCTAAAGGGTTGTTTTAGAGCCCTGATGTCCGTGTTACTATTGTTATACTGTCGAAATTCTGTTACGTCCTGACTGATCATAAGAGGGGTCGAGTTGGGGCGTTACATTAAGTGGTATCATAGCACATGTTTAGTTGTTAGCCAGGGTATTCTCGGAATGTGGGTAATGGACTTAGCATGAAAGTTTGTATGAAGTGAAAGAAAATTGAAATATGTGTTAATATGATTAAGTGATTATGTGATTTAGTAACTATATGATTATGTGATCAATTTGTTTATGTGATTGATACTTAAATGATTTATGTGCTCTATGTGAGTTTGTTGCTTATGTGCTAATAATTGTCTATAGCTTGTCTATGTGCTATAACCTGTGCTAACTTTTTGTTAGTAGTATGGCGGGTCGATCGAGAACATGGGGTAAGCCCCAGGGTAATGACGAGGCAACGGGTAATGTGGCACCGGGCCGAGATTGGGGTGATGACCGTATTACTGCAGCTATGGATAGAATGACGGAAATCATGGCAGGACAGGTACAGTTATTAGCAGGGCAGGCTGCCCAGGCACAGGCTGTGCAAGCACAGATGATGAATACACAAGGTGGTTATCACGGGCGAAATACGTTGAGGGAATTCTTGGGTTACTATCCACGGAGATTCCAGGGCGAACCAGATGATAGAAAGGCGGAGGCATGAATCAACAAGATTGAGAAGATTTTTGATCCTTTGGATTACACTAACGAGAAGAAAGTCACTTTTGCAGTTTATTTGTTTGATGATAAGGCCGAAGAATGGTGACGTATAGTGCAAGCCGGTTGGGAGGCATGAGGTACTCCTTATGTTTGGGATACCTTTCTTAGAGCGTTCCGGGCCAAGTACGTTCCGAGGATTGCGCGGGAACGGAGAGAGGCGAAGTTCTTGTCTTTAGTTCAGGGTGATGCTACAATGGCTCAGTATGAGGCCTACTTTTACCAGATGTCCTGGTATGCACCGAAATTTGTAGCAGATGAAGAGCGTAAGACTCAGAGGTTTATGTTGAGTTTGAGGCCAGAGATCCAGGATGCAATGGCCCTGAATCAGTATGATGTATTTTCTGAGGCTTTTGAGGCGTCATCTAGGTTGAAAAAGAGGAAAGGGGAACAAATTGGACCTAGTTAGCCTAGTAAGAGGCCATTTCAGCCGCAGGGTAGCAGGGTGTGTATAGGCCTCCAGTGCAGCAGGTTGTGTATAGGCCGCCAGTACAACAGAGCTCTTTCAGACCGCAGGGTCAGTAGGGTTTCTATAGGCCCCAGTTTCAACAGGGTTCCTTTTAGGCTTACTCACAATATAGGTAAGCTCAGGCTCAGGGTCAATATAGGCCTAGTGTTGCGAGACCCCAACAACAGGCTGGTACAACTACTTTTTCAGCTTCTGGGTCTTCGAGGGGCAGTGTTAGTGCTTCGTCACCGCAGTGTACTTACTGCAAACGTCTAGGCCATTTAGAGTCCGACTATAGGGTGAAGGCAGGAATATGTTTGGGTTGCGGCAGCAATTAGTACAGGGTGAGGGATTGCCCTAGATTTCAAAGGTCTGAAGGTCGGGCAACGACCCAAGGTTATCAAGGTCGACTTACCGGTGGTGCACCTCAGCAGCAGCAGGTTCAGGCTCGGGCCTACGCAGTGGATTTAGAGGAAGTACCTGAGGCAACGACAGTTGTAGAAGGTAACTTCCTTATACTCAATCAACTTGTTAAAGTGTTGATTGATTCTGGTGCTACGCATTCTTTCATTACGCCTACTTGTGTGCAACGTGTTAACATGCAACCTGAAAGATTGCCTTATGTGGTTGAGATTAGTACTTGTTTGACTGATAAGTATGTGACTGGCTTAGTATGTAAAGACTGTAAAATACATGTTAAGGGTCAGGATTTTCCTTCAGAGCTTATCTTATTTCCTATCCGGGGTTATGATGTTATTTTGGGTATGGACAAGCTTTCCAAGTACGATTCCCAGTTAAACTGTAGAACAAAGGTAGTACAGTTTCGTTTGCCAGATCAGCCAGTGGTTGAGGTAGCGGGGAACCGGGATGCTAAGATGAGTTTTATTATCTCATCAACTAAAGCTGTTAAGCTGGTGAGAAAGGGGTGTTCGAGTTATCTAGCTTATTTGATCAACAAGCCATCTAATAAGTTGAAGTTGGAGGAAGATCCTATAATTCGGGAATATCCCAATGTATTTCCCGAGGAGTTTCTAGGATTGCCACCGAAGAGAGATATTGAGTTTATGATTAATCTGATTCCCGGTACTCAACCTATTTCTAAATCAGCGTATCGGATGGTACCAACTGAGCTGAAGGAGCTGAAAACTCAGTTGTAGGAGTTATTAGAGAAGGGTTTGATTTAATTGAGTTCTTCACCATGGGGAGCACCTGTTTTATTTGTGAAGAAGAAGGATGGTACCTTGAGATTATGTATCGACTATCGTGGTTTAAATCAGGTGACCATCAAGAACAAGTATCCTTTGCCACTGATTGACGAGTTGTTTGATCAACTTCAGGGAGCCAAAGTCTACTCTAAGTTCGACTTGAGGCAGGGTATTATCAGCTTCGGATTCGTACGGAGGATGTTCCAAAGTCTGCTTTCAGGACTCGGTATGGGCATTATGAATTTGTAGTTATGCCCTTTGGACTGACTAATGTACCGGCAGCATTCATGGATCTTATGATCGGGTTTTTCAGCCGTACTTGGACCAGTTCGTGGTAATCTTTATTGATGATATCTTGGTTTATTCTAAGACTAAATCAGAGCACGAGCAACATCTACGGCTTGTCCTATAGAAGCTATAAGAGCATCAATTGTTTGCGAAGTTTAGCAAGTGTGAATTCTGTCTACAACGAATATCTTTTCTTGGCCATATGATTACACAGAGCGGTATTTCTGTAGATCCCACTAAGATTGAAGTGGTGATTTCTTGGAAACGGCTGGAGAATGTTTCGGAGGTTCGTAGCTTCCTTGGCTTGGCAGGTTATTACCATAGGTTTGTGAAGGACTTTTCTAAGATTGCAGGGCCACTTTCTAAGGATTATGTTGACACAGTGATCGTGGTTCATGGATCGTGAATGAAGATCAAGTGAAGATTGGAGTGTTGGGGTTAAGTGTAATGTATCCTTTTTAATGTGTGGTTACTTAATCTGTTGTCATTCTTGAATGGTTTTAATTGCTATTAATGTTTAACTATATTACTTGTTGCGTTGCACGCCCCAGGAGACTTTATCCCTCACTGGGCAACAATGGTTGCTCATACCTCGCTAACATGTTTCAGGTGGCGCAGTTGGAGGAGTTGCCTTAGTTGCTGTATCTAGTTGCCTGAGGTGGACTATGTTCTTGTTGATGAGAGTAAAACTTTTTTGCTTTACTTTATGTTCTATTTTGTAGCCTAAGTGATATGTGTATATTATATAGTTTGCAAATTGAAGGATAGATGTTGTAGTGGTAGATTTAGAACCATGGCATGCAATAACTTATGTTTCTACTTCTAGCTGCTTTGGATGCTTGGGAGTGAATGTTCTGATATATGTTTATTTTTCAACTTCCAAGAATGTCTTAATGCTATCATGGAGTGGCATGATAAGCGGTTTTTGTAAAGAAGTTAAGTTCGATGGATGCTTGTGTGATTCTGAACTATTGTATGTCTTAAGGCTCGGACGGCCTTGAAGCTTTGAACTTTAGTTATAAAGGCATGTCTTGTTATGTTGTGGCTTTATTGAATGCTTTCAGATTTTCATAATGTCCACAGTACAAGGGAGACTCTGTCTATTTTTCCCTAAAATTTTGAGACCGGGTTGGAATTGGGTTGAGAATAGCTTGATTTTTAGAGCTTCCGGTCTCATGAGAGATCGGGGCGTTATAGGTGGTATCAGAGCTTAGTTAGCTCTAAGCCGGGACAGGGTCCTCGGCCTGTCGGGTAGTAACCCTTGCGTGTGTGTTTGTTAAGTGTGTGTCTTGAAAGTGTATGCTTGCATTTGTGATTGTATGTCATGTATTGAATGTGTGCAGCTATGTGATATAATTATGTGTTACGTGCTAAATGTGTGCTAAGTGAAGTAAAGTGGCTAGTTATACATCAAATTGACCTAGTGCATTGTTAATTGCTTGAACTGTTGCTTGTAATGTGTGTATTTGAATGTCTTTGATTGAGTTGTGCTATGATTGACTTGATTGTCGTGCTTGAATGACTTTGATGATTACACTGTTTCACAAACTCTTTTATTAACATGTTTGCGTAATAGTTTAAAGAATGTTTATACATATGCAATTGTTTGGCATGCATACATAGCCCGTCGAATGGTAAGAAAAACTATTTCCTCCCCTGAAGAGAGGTGATTAATGGCAGGCTTTCCAAATTATGTTGATTAGCGGAAATGAGAGGCAATTAATCAGCCTTTATTTGGGAATTGATGAATATAGTTGGAGCTCAGTTATTGGGATTCTTCTAAGGCCTTCTTCAGTGCTTAGCGGTCATAAATGAGTAGCTTCTTTTGGGGTTTCTATATGACAGTTCTCTGGAGCATATTCTTGGTATTTCTTATTAGGTATTCTTTTGTCAGCATCTCTCGGAAGACTTGGTATATGGGATTCTTTTCAGCCTTATTATCTTGTATTATCTATAATACTCTTGTTCGGAACTTTTATTGGTATTTTCTCGCCGCTCTTAGATGGGGTTCTGTTCTTCTATGGTATTCATGGCCAACAGGATTCTTATTCGGATTCTGAGATAGTATCTTCATTTGAGCCTTTACTTGGCTTTATTACTTGGGATTCACTGGCAGTACTACTGGGATTTCTTAATGGGTTCTTACGAGAATTCATATACGGTATTCTTGCTTAGCAACTGATGACTAGTAATCGGAGTTGATTTTCAGTTGATGCGGAGTTCTCTTGTGAAGAAGAATTGCGTGGGCGCAATTTATTTAAGGGGGAGAGGATGTGACGCCTGAGTTTTTGTCGTACTTTTAGATTACTGTTGCATTTCTTATTTGCGCATTTCTTCTGTGCTTTGTTTGTTAACTTCTTTAGCTACTATTCATTCTATTTTTCAACTACTTAGTTACCATGAATTAGCATTTTTATTAAATCATGTTAATTGTTATAGGAATAGGGAAAATGTACATTTGAGCTAAGAGCGATAGGAGCACTCGTTTAGAAAATGTTTTAGTGAACTAATGAATAGTGTTACGTAACTTAACTTAGTGTTTTAATTAGCTAGCACTCATTTTGCACCTTAGACTCGTTTTAAAGCTTATTAGACTCATTTTAGAAGACCATATATGCCCCAATTTAAGCCCAACTTAATATATATTCTCATAAGCACCACATAAGCTCATAACTTAGCAAAAACAAAAACAAAAAAAGATGCAAGACTTACTGTTCAAAATCCGAACAGCCCTATAGCAGCCAAGGGAGGAGATTTCGCTCACCAATTCACCAATCCAAGCCTCTCCAAGCCTAGAGCAAGTAGTTTAGGGTGTGTGCAAGCCTTCTAGGTGCTCCTACGCACTTTAGGTGAGGGATTTCATGACTATTTGCGCATATTAAAAATGTTACACTTTTCTTGATTTGTTAGAAATGATATCAAATGCTATTGAAATGCTTATCTATGCTATGGTACATTGTATATAAGTGCTAGAGAACACATTTAAGCCATTAGTTCGCATTTTAAACAGTTGGAATCGTTACTTTGATTTTTAAGGTAAATAGTGACGAATTTTTAGGGTTTTGTATAATTGTGCGTATTGGTTGGATTCATTGCTTCTAATAGATGCCTTAGGTACTAATGAAGGTATTCCAAGAGCCCCGTGCCCTCGAATTGCTCTAAACTTGGTTAAAACGTGAAATAGCCGACTTTTTAAAAGGGGTTTCGGGGTTATCATGAATCTGGATTGAATTGGCCTCCACATTTAGTAATCCTAGGCTAATTAGGACCTAACTAAGCTTTGCTAGCTCCCTTTTGAGTCCCGATTGAGGTACGCATAGTACAAAGTCAAAAGAGGGAATTTGGGGCTTTTGGGCTAAATGCGGGTGTTTGCGTGATTTTAAGGGTCCTAAAGGTGCCTAAGGGGTTAACTAGAAGCATGGTATAGGCCGCTTGCTAATCTAGAACCATAACATGAGTTTGGAAGAAAAACATATTGAATAACAAAGGGGTTTAAGTGCAAATTCGATTGTCTCACGCTTCTAAGACCTTGGCATGACTTCTTGTGTGTTTAAATGTAATTTCAAGTTGTTTTGGAGCTTTTGGTATAGTTCTATGTGTATCTTGAATATTCCCCTTTGTAAATCTCTTAATTGCTTATATGAAACTACTTTGTTTCTAACTGTTCGAGGTCAACCTACTTTGTTGATCCTCCCACGTGTTAGTGCTTATATTTTTGATATTGTTTTTCCATTATTAAGTGCATTGCATAGTGGTTACGTAACCATAGTGTCAGGGGCGGATGTGTTGAATATCGGTTGGGCGGTAGAGGGCTTGCCAGTGGATATTCAAACTCCGTGCCCTAATCCTTCATTTGCCTGGTTCGGAGATTGCCAGGAGATATTGGGTCGTAGGATTATCGGGGTACATCCAGAGTACACCCACTGGAGTGATTTGGGATTATGCCGGCACAGTGATCGTGGTTCGTGGATCGTGAACGAAGATCAAGTGAAGATTGAAGTGTTTGGGTTAAGTGTAATGTATCCTTTTTAATGTGTGGTTACTTAATCTGTTGTCATTCTTGAATGGTTTTAATTGCTATTAATGTTTAATTGTATTACTTGTTGCGTTGCACGCCCCGGGAGACTTTATCCCTCACTAGGCAACAATGGTTGCTCATACCTCGCTAACATGTTTCAAGTGGCGTAGTTGTAGGAGTTTCCTTAGTTGTTGT
This sequence comes from Ehretia macrophylla, assembly GCA_037974665.1. Taxonomy (NCBI): domain Eukaryota; kingdom Viridiplantae; phylum Streptophyta; class Magnoliopsida; order Boraginales; family Ehretiaceae; genus Ehretia; species Ehretia macrophylla. The sequence continues at coordinate 60,997,205 of CM075780.1, read as the reverse complement.
GTCTAGTTGCCTGAGGTGGACTATGTTCTTGTTGATGAGAGAAGAACTTGTTTGCTTTACTTTATGTTCTATTTTGTAGCCTAAGTGATATGTGTATATTATATAGTTTGCAAATTGAAGGATAGATGTTATAGTGGTAGATTTAGAACCATGGTATGTATTAACTTATGTTTATACTTCTAGCTGCTTTGCATGCTTGAGAGTGAATGTTCTGATGTATGTTTGTTTTTCAACTTCCAAGAATGTCTCAATGCTATCATGGAGTGGCATGATAAGCAGTTTTTGTAAAGAAGTTAAGTTGGATGCATGCTTGTGTGATTCTGAACTATTGTATGTCTTAAGGCTCGGATGGCCTTGAAGCTTTGAACTTTAGTTATAAAGGCATGTCTTGTTATGTTGTGGCTTTATTGACTGCTTTCAGGTTTTTAGAATGTCCACGGTACAAGGGAAACTCTGTCTGTTTTTTCCTAAAATTTTGAGACCGGGTTAGAATTGGGTTGATAATAGCTTGGTTTTTAGAGCATCCAGTCTCGTGAGAGATCAGGGCGTTACATTGACCTTTGCTTATAACTATCAACACACATTAAAAATCAGCCAAAAACACCCCAAAAAATACACACAAAACCGTGGTTCCTTGGAAGAGAAAGATGAAGCTATTTTCAAGGTTTTTCAAAGCATTTTTCTCATAGATTTTGCATTTCAAAGCCGAATTGAGTCATTCAAAGCTTGAAATTGCTTTTTGGGCATCCATTCTACCTATTTCTAACCTTAGTTTGCATGAAAGGTGAGAGAAAAATTCTAGATCTTAAAATGCTAGTTTTTGTCAAATTCATATAATTGTTTATTTATCCAATGAAATGTCAAATTGTTGTTAGATTGTTGCTCAGTAGGTGCCAAGGATCGTTTATGTGCGTTTATATAAGTTTTGAACTGTAGTAGCATGTATTTCTATTTTTCGGGTATTAAAGTTGAGTTTTTGGGTTGTTGTTGAATAATTGTTGATGTAGGGGTTGGAATTGGTTGGTTATAGCTTCTAAAAATTTGTTAAATACGTGGTAGTAATGTTGTAATGCTGAAATTTTGATTGTGATGTCGTGGTGAAAGTCCAGAAATTTCAGCCATGGTGCATTGAGGTTTTAGGATTGTTGGGCTTGTTTTAGATGGATTGTGGTTGGTTTCCGAGGGGGCTAATGTAGTTGTTTGAGTAGGTGAGTGATAGAAACTGGTTTGGAGGTTATTGGATTAGTAAATCGTAAGTTGTGACTTTTAGATGTTTGAGTAGTCTTTTCTTAAATGTTGAAATAATATCTTTAGTTGTTTGAGTGGTGTTTGAGTGGTTGAATCATGGGTTGTTGTTGGTTAGATTGTTTGGTTGAGTGGTTTAATGCATGTTAAGTTGGATGGTCTACTTTGTTATCTAACTTAGTTGTTGAGTTGTTAGTTGATTAATTGGTGTTATGTTGTTGAAATGATGTTAACTAATTGATTATTGATGAAGCCGGGAGATAGGCAACCTACTTTGTTGTCCTCCTGTAATATGAATGATTATTAATATTGTCATGAGTCTTGGTATGTGTGTGTCACATCTCGGGCAGCGTTGGACTGTCAGGTTGATAACGACATGACTATTATAGACTACCCCCAGCTCGCATGGGCGGAGGTGCCATGGAGGGAGGGGCTAGTGAGGTAACTCGGGTGCGTGAGTAATGGGGAGTTATAAGAAGATGGTTGAGATCGTGATGGCATTTGGAGCTACACCAACTAGAGTATCCTTATTGATTGGTTATTATTATTGTTGTGCTTATATTGTTATTGATCTTTATTGTGTGTTTACTGCTCAAATGATGATTTTCAAGGAGTACAGTAAATACTTTTAAAAGATCTATCGAATCCTCACTGGGCTTGTTTTATATAAGCTCACTCTCATTCGTTTTCTGCATTCAGGTGTTACTAAGCCAGACTTTGTGTGCGTTCCTCAAGAAGTTGAGAATGTGCTTTACGTGGACGAGTCTTATGTGCCGGAGTCTTTTCCATGAGTTTGTCTTAGCGTTTGTAATATGTTGTATTGTATAACTTATTTAAAGTTAAAGACTTATATAATGCTAGTATAGTAGTCTTTCTTTTGAACATGATGATTGCTAGATCGGTTTATAATCTTTTTTGCAAATGTATAATATAGCCTATGTATGATGTTGGAACGGAGGCGTATAACTTTTGGATGAATTATTGAAAGAATGTTTGATATATGGAGATGGTTGCATTGTATGTTGTTAATTTGGTTGTGGAGTTGGTTGTATGATGTTATAAAAGGTTGGTTTAGAGCCCTGATTTACGTGTTACAATCGTTATACTGCCAAAATTTTGTTGCGTCCTGACTGATCGTAAGGGGGGTTAAGTTGGGGCGTGACACTTCTAACTGGCATTCTTATTTGGACTCCTGAATGACATTCTTAAATGGAGCCTTTATTTGGCCTCCTTACTCAGAATTTCTCGTGAGGTATCCAATTGGTATTCTTGTTGGGCTCTCTCATTGGCATTCTTGTGGAGTGCTTTTGCTTGGTAGTTGGCAGTTTGTGGTTTATTTGGCAGAATAGAGCTAGGGTTCAAACCATTGAGGTGAAGCTTTCTTAGGAAGAAAATTGTGAGGACGCAATTGTTTGAAGGAGAGGAGAGAGTGACACCCCGGACCTAGTAAATAGTGCATAGTACTTATTTGTATATAATTATATGTTTATTTAAAGTATTTGTATGAAATTGTGTGTTTACTTTAACTTTTGTGTATATTTAGTAGTTTTACTTTGTTTATTTCTTTAAAAGTGAATTAACATTTAAATTAATTCAAATAAATGATTTAACCTATTATTTTGGCATTTTTATTAGGTGGAATTGTTTCTTACATCTAGTAGATTTATTTTCATCACTTTAAAATGAGCCCTAAGCCAGGGGTGAAAATTAAAGTATTTTATTTTGTAAAATTCATATTTTTTTCCCTCAATATATATTTGTTTTTGGGCATACGTTAATAATTTTTATTTGCATAGCACTTTGGGAAGGTGGGTAGAAAAATTATTTTATGTATTGCATGAATAGTGTTAACTAGTTTGTATTTTGGGCTATTAGATGTTCTAGCTATCTTTTGGGCTAACTTTTATCACCTAAACTAAGTTAAACCAAGCCCAACTCAATCCCAATACCTAAGCCCAACCCATTTTAACTTATATAACTTAATATATACAAAAAATGAGAGAAAAAAAAGGCTCATGGCCGACCAAGGAAAAAAGAAAAAGGAAAGGAAATTCTTCCAATGATTGATCTTTTAAAGAAATACAAGGAGATTGGAGGTGTTCTAGAGCTATTTCCTTGCATTTCTACGTTGTTTATGGTGAGGGAATACATTATTTGTTGTATTTTAAGCTTATATAAAGTTTATGTAAAATGTTAGATATGGTATAAATGTTTAGTTTTATGGTTAATCTTGCTTGTAATGATGTCTTTATAGATAGTTGAACAAACTTTTATGATTATATTGTAATTGTATTGGCTAGAAATTGTGTTTGACATATTTAGGAAGATGATGAATAGTGCTTTTCTTGAAAAAGTGTAGTTATAGTTTAAATGATGTTTTAATTCTGGAACCATGTGCCATAAGAGTTGTAGGAGCTAAATTGATGGCCAATTTGACTAGAATGTGATAGGAATTTGGTATAGGTCATTTTAATGCAAAGGGCAAAAAATGTGATGTTTAGACTTACTAGAATGTGCTTAGAACTTGTAGAGAATTGATTGATCATAAAAGGGGCATTTATGTGATTTTGGGTCATACGTGTGTGTGTTTTAAAGCGTGGATGTAGTTAGTTAGTGATTGTAGAGTGTCTAGTGCGCTCATATTGTCATCTTGTTGTTAAATAGCTTGCTTAGTTGTTAGGAAGTAAAAGAGACGAGTTAAAGAATGTTGAATTGTTAGCTAATGTAAAGTGTTTTTATGCATATCTAACTTATCTATAGGTGTTCATAATGATAGTATAACGTTCTTTTGTGAGTATTGCTAGCTAATCAAGTAGTTGGAATGTGTATGAAGCCTAGTTAGTTAATGTAAGAGTTGAAGGTCAAGTGCTTGTATAATTGCTTGAATGAAATTTAGAATGTGTAATATTGCCATATGCCTAACGTAACTTATGAACAAGAATTCAAGGAGAATTTTAAGTGTTATGTGTATGTGTGTAGTTTCCTTAAGCTTTAAATTGTCTAGTATGGTTTGGTAGTTGATCTATATGGCTTTCTACTTAGGATTTAGTTCAAGTAAAAATGGTATCATGATTATGTGTAATGTAAAGTTAGCTTAAGAAGTGAGATTGTTAAGGAATGTTAAAGCTAAAGAGTAATTGGAGTTATTGCATGCTAAAGAACACTTAAGCAAGTTTATTTACAAGTGATGAAGTTAAAGAGTGTTCAAGCATGTAAATTAGTTCCATATAAGATAATTGAGTTTAAAGTGTTATGCTAGCTTACTTGCTCAGTATTATGCTAGTTTTAATGGCTAAGTGATATACTTATATGAATAAGTTAGGGCTTGCACATTTGAGCTAATTTATGGAGATTGAAGTGAATCTAAACTATTCTCTTACATGTTTAGCCTAACCCAAGGTGAGGGATTTTCATTCTTTGGTGCATTTTAACTTATTTTCTTGTTAATAAATTGTATGATTTAGTATAAATGCTTGAGTTATGTACTTGTTATTATCTAATGTTCATGCGAAGACAACCTACTTTGTTGTTCCTCCTTATGCACAATCGAATTGTTAAACTTTACTTATGTGTACTATGTCGCGTCATTGTATCGATGGTTGCACAACCTTATCATCAGCACATATGCAATGGGCCTCTCTGGGTGGCATCGGGCTTGCCAGTGTTGGTTGCTCTAGCTCCGTAACTATTCCCTCTCTCGCTAGGGATGCCGCCCTGGGAGAGTTGCATTGTAGGATATTTGGGGTACATCCGGAGTACACCCATTGGAGTTATAAAGGATGCCAACTTATCTTTATCATTATTATTATCTTATTGAATTCGGGGTTCGTGGTTTGTGCTGGTGTCAACATTGTATTCTTTATTTAAATAACTCTCGCTTAGGCCCTAAGTCCTTGGATAGTTACCTCTGATTGTATTCCTTTATTTGTGTTATCTAGTTTCGTATACTTGAATAATACCTTGTATTGATATTGTATTCTCAGGGTTACTTTTGTACTTGTTCTATCGTGTTTGTTTTCCTTCTTTGACGAATATTAGTAGTTGCTTATTGTATATTAGTTTAGTAATGTTAATTTATTTTATTGTTGGTTATTGCATTGCACGAACCATTTTCAAAACTCTCAGGGTAACTGTTTCCCTCCCTCAATGAACAATAGTATTTTGCTCACCCCTCTTTCTAACATTTTTAGGTTTAGTACGAAGGAATTGAAGTACTTACAAGATGTACGGGCTTCTATGCATTAGAGTGTTGTTTGCTCGTGATTGTACAATTTGTAAAGTAAAGACTTAGTTGAATTCATGACCTTGTATTTATTTTGAAGTTTAAGTGATCCTATGTATATAATTCAATGATCTCGAATTGAATCTTTATATAAGGAGATGTAATTATAATTTAAATTAAAGTAGTTAGAGTGGTATGATAACTTAGTAAATATATTAGATTAGTATTATTTAAGTCCGTAAGCATGTATGTACCTGTCTAAGGGAAAAGAAAGCTAGAATAGACTTAAGAAATGAATATGAAATTTCATATATATGTTTTGGGATGTTGTTTGTGTTGATTCTTCTGCTTGCAGGTTTGTGGATAAGCCTAGAAACAGGGAAAACTGTAGCGTCCCGATCCCTCATGAGACCAGGACTCCTATTTATCACGCTATTCTCAACCTAATTCCAAACCCTGGGCATGAAATTTAGGGAAAAACGGACGAAGTTTTCCCTATATATAGGACTATCTGGAAACCTACAAACAACAACATACAACCACAAGACCATAATCTTCAACCTCAATCCATTTCATCCTTACAAGCATGCAAGTCAACTAGACAATAAGGTAAAGATTACAAATTAATAAAACATTACAAGCCATTCATAACTATCAATACATTCTAAACTTAACTTTATAATTACAAAACTGAATTCAATGACAATCCACGTAAGCCAGCATAGTCAACACGAAACTCTCGAGCCTTCTTTTCTACCTCTGATAGCACTGATCTTGAAAGGTGTTAGAAACGAGGGTGAGTATACAATATGTATACTTAGTGAGGGAGGTGATGCAGCATACCGGGCGTGCAATGCAGCAACTTAACACAATTAATACAATAAATAAGCAATGAATAGCAATTCTAATACCACATTTTAAAAGGATACAATCGATAACCCTTATCACTCCAAATCTTCGATCCCCGATCCACGAACCACGATCTCAATCTCGATATGCCGGCATCCCTTACACCAATGGGTACTCCAGATGTACCCGATCCTACGACCCGACACCCCCTGGCAATCTCCGGACCAGGCAAGTGAGGGAATAGCAGACGGAGCTAAGGCAACCAACACTGGCAAGCCTGATGCCGCCCAGCGAGGCCATCGCATCCGCCGCGACAATGAGGTTGCGCAACCACGATGCAATGCAAGAATGATAACAATGACAATATAATCAAGAAATACATTTAAGGACAAAAAGTAGGTTGTCCTCACACCAAATTACAATTTAGCAACAATAAGCATATATCAATTACGCAATTATACTAAACAATATACTCGTTTAGCAAAAAAATAAACTATAATGCACGTAAGGATGCAGGTCCCTCACCTTTATCAAGCTTCAAGATGTAAAAATGGCTTAGTTACTCCAACTTTCCTTTAGCTCGAATATGCAAATCCCTAGTATATTCATTTAAGTATAACACTTTAGCAATTGATTATATTAACTCCACATTAGCACGTAATCCCAAATAACCACATATTGTTCATGTATGTCATATTGCCACATAGCCTAAGTAATCAAACGAATTACTCTAAAACATTTCTTTAATCTTACCAAGGATATTAACTATATCAACTTTAACAACTTAAATTCATAACTAATTCAACTTCATTTATATTGCAAAGGAATATCAAACTAAGTATTAAATCAATACAACTATGCTTAACACTTAAACATAATTCAACTATAACAAAATCTAAGAATCATTATCATGTTTATTCACCCAAGTACAACATATATAACTCAATTAAAAATCAAATATAGCAATTAAGTAGTCCAATTAACTAACTAAGTAACAAGTTCAACCAATTCATATAAATTCTAACAAAACTCTTTTCCAATTGCTTACGAATTAGGTTCTAAACTTCACGTACGATATGAAACTTCAAATCTAACTTTACCAATCCCATTTAGCCACATTTTGATACACCTAAATGCCATGAACCCACATTTCCAAGCATAATTACACAAAAACACCAAAAAGCTCCTTAAGTGATTTGAACTACAGTTACCTAATTCGATTAACCAAACCATGTTATAAATACATTTTAGAGGCTTCCTAACACATCTAAGGTCATCTAGCTATTCAAACATGACAAATTCAAACCTTCATTCTAAAGTCCCCTTTTTCAACTAGGCAATTCTACTTTCATACGAAATTCAAAACTCCGACTCTATAAACCCACTATACAACATCCCTAAGGATAAGAAAGGTCACTTATTAAATCCATGAAAACCCGTTTTGGAGGCAAAAGCTCGGAAAGGTCCCGAGTGGGTTTTAACTGTGACTACCCTATTCGGACCCCAATTTCACGCAACGAAAGCACCATAAGTGCTTCCATGCCCCAAGGATACCTAATCTAAAGCTCAAACGTGCCCGTATTGCATTACGTGAAAAATCCCTTTTTTAAAGTTAGCAAATTTTGCATTTTAACTCATTTTCAGACAATTCAACCTCACGTGAGTCTTTGTCTAGTTTCACTAATGTCTAAAGTTCCTAAAGGAAGCCTCAATTCAATCTAATTAACAAATTATATCAAAAACTCTAAATTTTTGGATTTCACTATTCACTATTCACTATTCAACTTCTTCCCCCAACATGTATTTTTCAATTCTAGCCATAAAAATCTCTAAATAACCAATAAAGAATGTTCTATAATCATATTAAGGAGTAAATGAAGCAATTATAACCATAAAATAGCAAGATAATTCAAATCTATGAATTTTCAAGAAAAATAGAAACAAGCTTTAAATGCAACAAACACATGAATCTCTCACCAAAACTAGTTGTAGAATGGTTGATAGAAGCCCTAGACCCTTGAATTCAAGCTTGAAATGGAAGAAAATGGCCAATTATAGCAATTTTTTACAAGAAAATTACTATTCACGTAGGTGCTTTTTGGCTGATTTTTTGACCCTTTTTTGTTTTGTTTTTGTTTTGGTTGAGTAAGAGCTTGTATATATTACATAAGATATATATGCAAGAGTATGTGTAATTAGTTGTGGTCAAAAGCCATTAAATCCTAGTCAACTAAGTTAAAAACTCATACAATTGCTAACTAGTTAAAATTAAAGGTTGTTACATACGTAACACTATTCAAGTGACCCAAAAAATATTTTCCAAATGCATATTCCCGAGCTTGAAAGTCCGAAATGACAAGTTCCCGATTCCTTTTATGGGTCATATGACTTAGGAAAAATATTAAATCGAACTTTTAAAACATTCGAATTTCTTATGAATAGTGCTCAATAGTAAATCAATTAAACAAGAAGAGTAATGCACATAAGATGCTCAAGTAATTTATGCAATAGTTATTTAAATGATGTGATAAAATTCCCGGGCATCACAAAAACTCTGTCCGTTTTCTCTCATTTTTCATGACATCGGGATTTGGATTGACGTTCCGGTCTCGTAAGAGATCGAGGTGTTACAATATCCCCTGTTTCAAGGCTATAAACTCTTCCTCCCATTTCTCCTTGGCCATCTCGGGGATATACTAGTCCCAAAATTCCGACATAAAATCAGCCCACAAATCTTAACTGTTCTCCACCATTGCTCGACGTTAGCATCGAGCAAGAATACTGCAAAGGCTATTTACCTCTCGTCATTGTATTTCAGGGCAGCACACCTTCTCGTTATCTGGAGGCTCTAGGACCTAGATTACCTAGATTTCCCTGGTTACCATGGGGGTTATTGTTTCTCTCCTATCTTTGTTCATGCAGAACCTGAGTAATCCTATCTACAGCAATCGTCATGGTAGCCATGAATTGTACAGGCATTTGTTGCTAAGGATCTACTACCTCTACACTCTGACTTCTGGTCTGACCATGGGGTCCCATAGTAACAACTAAAGTTTAGCTGTATAGTGAAAAATAACAAGCAATACTTAAACATAAATATAATACATAAGAACAATTACATTCAAGGCACCTTGTTCACACAATTCACATACTATGCATTTAACACGCGATGGAATCGATACTTTTCACATAAACACTTCTAGGCAATAATACTTACATAGTCACACATTCATGCAACCATATTTTCACACTTAACAATCATGTATTTCCACTTTCATAGATAGACCTCTACCCCACAGACCAAGAAATATATCCCGGCTCATGCAATTCTAGATGTTCTGATACCACCTAAGATGTCACGCCCCGAACCAATCCCACGTTATAGGTTAAGTCTGGACCCAAAAATCGGATAGAGTCTCCTCTGTACCGGGGACTATCCGAAACCTGCACTCAGAAGATTTACACATAATAGACAATATACAATAATAAAAGCCAACTTTCCACATTCATAAGACTTCATCTGCAAGTACGCAAGACAATTCTAGGCTTTACTTAACAAGAGAATATGTCACGCCCTAACCCAACCCCACGCTAAAAGGTTCAGTTTAGACTTAACAAACGGACAGAGTCTCCTCTGTATCGTGGACAATCTGGTTACCTGTAAATAGAAAATAAAGCCATAAACATAAAACCATAACCTTCTCCAACTCCAACTCCACTAATTCCCAGCTTCAAGGTCATCCGACCCTTAAGCAAGGAAAGACATTTCCACACACAAGCATGCAAGATTAAGCCATTAAGATCCAATCTATGATAACCCGAACCCGGCATGCATTTAATAGCATTTGACTGCATTTGATTAAATGTTTAATTAGTTAAATCAACCAATTTGCACTATTTTAATATTTCTCTTGGAAGCATTTAGTAGTTGTGTATTGAATAATTAAAAGATTATTATCTATTTCTAATAATTATAGTAATTGAATTTATACTCTTGTGATTAATTAAGTGTCATCTTAAATGTTAGGGTTTGATTGTATTTGACTACGTGTTATATTAACTTTCATTTGTATCTTAATATTGACTTCATAATTCTTTAAAATGTTCTAGAAATGGTTAAATTAATTAATTTAGATGAATATTGATTACCTTGATTGCTGTGATTATTTTAATAATCGGTTTTGGTTGTCTTGCATTAAAATCACTCGGTTTTCAAATAAAAGATGAAAGTAACTCCGAGCCAGAGTAAATTTTAAACTATGATGCTTTCCAAAAATGATATATTTCTTAGATTCTTTGAGATTTAATTGTCACTTCTTTGTTGACGCAAAGTGCATAGCATATCGAAAGCGATAGGTAGAGAACGGTTTCTAGTCCTCAGCAAATAGTGAAACTAGTATTTAGATGACTTAAATTTTATATTTTAATTGTTGCTAGCTAAAATTAATATTTCCATAGTTGTTTTAGCTTAAAAATGCATAAAAAATAAGCCTATTGACCAATTTTAAGTAGTTGACCAACTGCCTTGACTATTTGACCAAGTGGTCATCTTTTGAATAGGCTAAAACCTTGCAAAATAGAAATAAAACCAGCTGAAAACAGTACCTGCTGGCCGAAACCAAGAAAAGAAAAGAAAAAAAAATTCAACCTTTCAAATCTTCAAATCTTCGCGTGAGCTCGTGCGGGGTGGTTTCCGAGGCGTCTTACGAGGTTTTCCTAGCGTCTAGGAGCGTCTAAGGTGAGGAAATCACGTTATTTACGCATTTAAATGTTATGTATGTCAACTTTGTGAATTTTGAGATTTATCCGTAGATTGTTGTTTAAAGCGTTTTGATGCTTCTAGAATGTTCATTGGCAATTGTAGAACGTGTATTTATAGCTTTTTAACATTTTATGCGGTTAAATGTTGAGATTGCAATTTAAATTGGTTGTTGAATAGTATTTTATGAATAGTAAACCCTTGAAACGATGAAGTTGCTCCGTTATACTGTCCGTTGATGTAGAAATGTGCTAGGTATGCTAGAATGGCTAAATGCATGGTTTGTTTGGGTTGCGTAATGGAAAAAAACGGGAATTATGCTTGGTGAAAGTCGGGGTCGTTTAGGTCGAGTTTGGCATTTTCTCGTTTTGTGTGGTGGCATTGTTTCGGAAGGCCATGGAAGCACTTTTGGTGCGATTGTGGCGTTGGTTGGGTATTTGGTTGGTATAGTTGTAATTCAAACGAGCAAAGGGGGAAATCGGGGCTTTGCACGAATTCTAGGGTAAAGTAGGGTTTCGGGGTCCTTAGACGTGCCTTATGGTGACCTAGGAGGATTGGCAAAGTCAGTTTCCAGAACTCGTGACTCGTTTGGAAATGGTAGTGTTTTGATATTTGGGGCCAATTTGTGATTTTGCTTGTTATCTTGATATTATGCCTATAGAATGCTTAGGGTTGCTTGATATACTTGTTTAATTGGTGTTATTGTTGCTTATTATTGCTTGTTATGCTTGAAAAGTTAGTTGAATGCTAGTATTGATTGTGATTGCTTGTTATCTCGTTTGTTGTCACTAGTTTGTATTGTTGTGCTATCGCTCGTTTATTGCCTTGTATCGAGTCTTGCATTGCATAGTGTCCCGCATGTGAGTGATGGGCCTCTCTGGGTAGCCTCGGGTTGCCAGTGTTGGTTGCTCTAGCTCCGTACCTATTCCCTCTTCTCGCTTGGGTTTCCTCCTAGGGAGAATTGGGTCGTAGATTGATGGATACTCCCGGGGTATTCCAAACTGGTGTTATAAGGTGGATGCGCGCTTATTGTCATCGTTGTCAACATCAAGCTCGAGATTGATGTATCGCTCGTGAAATGGTACATTGCTCGTATGAGTGAACCATAGCCTTCAGAGTGTGGTATAGCTTTGAATGGTTGTGTTAATGCTTTCTTGATTGTTTATTATATTGTCGTTTGTATTGAATGCTTTCTTATTGACTTTATTGCTTAACTGTGTCTATTTGCATTGCACGACTTTCTTTCTCTCCAATTCGATATCTGTCTCGCCCTCACTGAGTATACGTGTTGTGTATACTCACTCCTCACCACCACATTTCAGGAAATGTCATGTTAGCTGGAAAGTTCGTGATTTCGTGAAAGTTCGTGCCTGAAGAGTTGTCTTGCGTGCCTATGTGGCTTGAGTGTCGAAGTTGTAAAGATATATGCTTTCATATGTTGTATGTATTTATTGTTAAAAGAAATGTAATCTAAATTAGCTAAATAGTTGAGGTAAATCGATAAGCTAGTTATGTAATCAGTTACCATAGCTTAACTTCAATGCATGTTTGTAATGTCCCAAGGAAAAGAATTAGAATGGCATGATAGTTTATTTTATACAGTAGCTTAGTATGGTTTAATTGTCTAGTTTGAATGTACTTGTCAAAAATGAAAAGAGATAGGTTAGCATTTAAATTGGAAATATATGTATACTTGCTGAGTTTAATTATTAAGAACCGAGGCTCGGATAGCCTTGAGGTAGTTTGTATGGTTGGACACGGTGTTGGTCCACTTATATGCTGTCGCAGATTTTACATTTCGCCCAGAAACAGGGGAGACTCCGTCCGTTTTCCCTGAAAATTATGCCGGGGTTTGGTTTGGGTTGTGATTAGATTGATCGATAGAACTCCCGATCTCGAGAGGGATCGGGGTGTTACACAATCCTTCTAATCCACTTATCTTATCACTCTAACATTTTCATATAAACATTCTTATAATTTAAAGCTAATCAACCAACCAACTTCGTTATCACACAAGCATGCAACAAAATAGTAAGCAGAGCTATAAGTTATTACATGCCGCTACTACACAACCATACTACATCATTCTATCTTTTACATACCTTCAACTACACAAATATACATAAGCCCATAGGCTCAAAATAGAACATAATACAGTACAAGCAAGTCTTCACATAATCCAACTAGTAAACCCTCCAACCTCAAGCAATAAGCACACAACAATCAGGGTAACTCCTCACCCTCTACGACTAAGAGTTGGGGACCTATCTCCGCACCTTCTGAAACATGTTTAGCGAGGTATGAGCAACCATAATTGCTCAATAAGGGATATATTCTACTAGGACGTGCTCGTACAATGCAACGGTTAAGTACAAGTAAAGCAGTTAAGTAACTAAAGTACGAACAAACAAAAGTTACCACACATTAAAAAGGATACGATTTTTGACCCTTATCACTCCAACCCTCGAACCACGATCGACGATCCACGAACCACGATCCACAATATGACGGCATCCCAAAGACAAATGGGTACTCCGGATGTACCCAATCCTACGACCCAATACCCCTTGGCATACTCCATACCAAGCGAGCGAGGGACTAGGGTACGGGGCTAGGGCAACCAACACTGGCAAGCCCGATGCCACCCAACGAGGCCTATCACACCCGTCCCGAACAATATAGCAATATAACGAAACACAACAATATAGCAATATAACGAAACACAACAATATAACAATATAACAATAAAAGCTATTAAACACATAAAAGAGGGACAACAAAGTAGGTTGCCCTCAAATATGGAATTCAATATATAAACAACTCAGTAAACATACAAATGGCATGATAGGGTAGTTTTTAAATCATTACTATCAATAAACTCCATTTTGGCACATTTCCCTCTTTGTCAACTAACTCAATTTGGGCTTCTATCGAATCACAAAGCACCATCTACCCAAACCAAGTATCCTACATCCCTAAGGACACTAAAAGACACCCATTAAAGCTTTGAAAACCCTCTTTTAACACAGAACCTCGGGAAGGCCCCGAGGGTGCATTGAACTATAGCTACCCAATCCGCCTCGCAATTCAACGCAACGAAAGCACCAAAAGTGCCTCCATGCCTAGTAGAACCCCAAATTAACTTCAAAATGTGCCTGGATTCACTTTACAATTGAAACCCCTTTCTAAATTTGGCTAATTTTGCGTTTTAACTAAGTTTTGAGCAATTAAACTACACGAGGTCATTAGACTATTGTCATCAATATCTAAAGCACCTAATTAAAGTATTAAATCAATCTATAAGGCACATTTTATCAAAACCCTAAAAATTACACTATTCATTATCTTCCTCAATAGCATATACAAGAAATTTCTATAACCAAGCTTTAAGACTTCACAAACAAGGTTTCTAGTACAAATAAACATCATATATCACCATCTTTAAACATTCAATAAACAATTACTAACAAATCTAGGAATTTAAGAAAGTTTTCAACATTTTAAAGATGTAAAATATGTGCTAAAATCCCTCACCAAATGCAAGTAAGAGCTAGGAATAGGCTTGCAAACTCTTGAATCCACTAGAAAATGGCTTGGCTAAGCTTGAAATCAAGATTTGATGAAGCAAAATATTTTCCTTTCTTCCTTGGCTGCTCTCGAGTTTGGGGGGACATGGAGGGTATTAATGTTTTTGTTTTTTTGAGCTATATGTTATATGTTGTGTCCTAATGCATAAATATATAATATGTATTATGTTTGTATGTGTGTGTTGACAACCAAAATGGCCAAAATAACTTAAAAACCTACTTAAAATAAGTCCAAACCAATTAATTCCCTTTAGCCCAAAGAAAATCCAATGTTACACTATTCACTCGAACCGCTAAAACTTTTTTCTAAACGGCTCTCCTAATGCAAATTACTCTAATGTTCACTTTTTTCTTTCCTCAAGTAAGTAATATAACTTAGGAAAATTATTAATTCAAAGAAAATAGAAAGTCAAAAATCAGGTTGAATAGTAACTATTGACAAAATAAATAAATGCACATAAAAATGCACAATTAGACATGTTACAGTTAATCGTAAGAATGATAGATGTCCCGGACGTCACACCCTCTCCCCCTTAAACAAATTGCATCCACACAATTCTTATAAGATCTGGTGAACAACTCTAGATATCTTTCTCGCATCTGATCCTATCTCTCCCAAGTAGCATCCTCCAAGTCGTGATGATCCCACAGAATCTTAACCATCGGAATACTTTTAGTTCTGAGCTCTTGAACCTTCCAGTCCATAACCCGAAGAGGTTTATCCGTATAAGATAAAGTCTCACTGATCTCTAGAGGCTCTGGCTTAAAAGCAAAAGAAGGATTTGGTTGATATTTTTGAAGCATCAAGACATGGAAGACATCATGAAGTCGGCCCAAACTCGGAGGCTAAACTAATCTGTAGGCTAATACGCCGACTTTCTCAGTTATTACAAATGGTCCCACATATCTCGGACTGAGTTTACCTCATTTTCTATGCCGAATCAAACCTTTACAAGAAGAGATTTTAAGAAACACCCAATCACCCACGGTAAACTCTAGATCACGACGGCGTCTATCTGCATAACATTTTTGCCGACTCTGTGCTGTAAGCATTCTTTTCTTGATAAGCTGCACATTATCAATCATTATGTTCATCTCTGGTATCAAAGTAGGGTCAATAGTTTTCATCTCTCCAACCTCATCCCAATATAGAGGAGATCTACACTTACGCCCATACAGTGCCTCATACGGTGCCATACCAATAGTAGCTTGGTAACTATTATTATAGGCAAATTCTGCAAGTGGCAAATATCTCTCCCAACTCTTACCAAAGTCCAGAATACAGGCTCGTAACATATCCTCAAGTATTCTGATAGTTCTTTCAGATTGACCGTCAGTCTGCGGATGATATAATGTGCTGAAGCTCAACGTTGTGCCTAAAGCTTTCTGAATCTTATGCCAGAACTGAGATGTGAACCTGGGATCCCTATCCGACATAATACTCTTTGGAGTTTCGTGAAGTTTAACAATATTTTCAACATACAACTCTGTTAGCTTGTCAAGAGTATCTATTTTCTTTGTAGCAATAAAGTGAGAAGTCTTGGTCAGTCTATCAACAACAACCTACACTAAATCATTACCCTTCGAAGATCTTGGCAAGTCTGAGATGAAATCCATAGTAACATGGTCCCATTTCCAATTTGGAATAGCCAATGGTTGCAATAACCCTGGAGGTCTCTGATGTTCAGCCTTAACTTTCTAACAGGTCAAGCATTTAGCTATATAATCAGCAATCTCTCTTTTCATGTTATTTCACCAGAAGTTCGGTTTCAAATCTCTATACATCTTTATACTACCTGGGTGGATAGTATACTTTAAATTGTGTGCCTCTGCCAGTATCTCTTTCTTTATTGTTGGTTCACTTGGAAAGCAAATTCTGCCTTTAAATCTGAGAATGCCATTGTCATGAATTTTAAAGTCCGACTCTCTTCCTTTTGACTTTTCCAAGATTTTCAACAATTGAGGGTCAATTTGTTGAGTTTCTCTAATCCTGGATAACAACAAAGATTTAATTTGTAGACTTGCAAATTGAATGCTTGAATTTGAAGTCTTTGGTTTCCACAAGCATAACTCCTCCATGAACTCCCAATTCTTGATAATCAAACTAGCAATTGTAGCCTTTTGGCAAAGCATCAGCGATAATATTGGCTTTACCCGGTAAATAACTAATAGTGTAGTTATAATCCTCTAGCAGCTCTAACCAACGCATCTGCCTCATATTTAACTCTTTACGTGAAAACAAATATTTTAGGCTCTTGTGATCTGTGAAGATTTCAAATTTGTTACCCCATAGTAGTGACGCCATTTCTTTAGTGCAAAGATGATAGCTGCAAGCTCCAAATCATGCGTAGGATAGTTAAGTTTATAGGGTTTCAATTTTCTTGAGGCATATGCAATCACTTTTTCGTTTTGCATCAACACATAGCCTAAACCTTCATTTGAAGTATCACTATAGATTACAAAGTTGTCAGTTCTATCGGGCAAAGCAAGAATAAAAGGAGTAGTTAACCTTTTCTTCAGTTCCTGGACGCTAGTCTAACATTTCTCATTCCAATCAAACACAGTTTTCTTTTGAGTAAGCTAAGTCAAAGGTCCAGCAATTTTAGAGAAATCTTTGACAAATCTTCTATAATAACTTGCTAAACCTAGAAAACTGTGGATCTCCGTAACAGTTTCAGGCCATTTCCATGATAATACTACCTCAATCTTTGTCGGATCAACAAAAATACCATCATGTGAAATTATATGACCCAGAAAAACAACTTGTTTCAACCAGAATTCACACTTGCTAAATTTGGCAAACAGTTTATGCTCCTGCAAGGTCTATAACACAATTCTCAAATGTTGTTCATGCTCAGCCTCTGATTTTGAGTATACCAATATATCATCAATAAAAATAAGCACAAACTGATCTAGATAAGGTTGAAATACTCTCTGCATGAAATCCATAAATGTGGCGGGAGCATTAGTTAAGCCAAACGGCAGCACAACAAACTCATAGTGACCATATCTTGTTCTTCAAGCAGTTTTAGGCACATCATCCTTTTGGATTCTCAACTAATAGTAACCCTATCTTAGATCAAATTTGGAGTAAACTTTTGCACCCTGTAGCTGATCAAATAGCTCTTCAATTAAAGGCAAAGGATACTTATTCTTTATTGTCACCTGATTGAGTCCCCGGTAATCAATACACAAACAAAGGGATCCGTCTTTCTTTTTAACAAATAAGACTAGTGCACGCCAGGGAGAAGAACTAGGCTGAATGAATCATTTCTCAAACAAACCCTGCAATTGTACCTTTAACTCTTGCAGTTCAGGGGAAGCCATTCTATACGAAGTTCTAGAGATAGGGGTAGTCCCTGGCAGTAAATCAATCACAAACTCTATCTCTCTATCAGGTGACAAACTCGGTAACTCCTCAGGAAACACTCCCGAAAACTCTTTTACAATCGGCACCTCATTTAGTTTTAATTTGTCCCTAGGTTAATTAATTAAATAAGCAAGATAAGCCTCACAACCCTTACCCAAAATTTTTTACGCTTTAATAGAGGAAATTATAGGAGTCCCAGTTGATTTCCTACTCCCAACTATCTCAATTACAGGCTGATCAGGCATTTCTAGTTTCACAATCTTCTTCCTACAATCAAGTTGCGCATAGTATCTTCCCAACCAATTCATCCCCAATATAATTTCAAAGTTGTGAAAAGGTAGAATAATCAAATTAGCAGGAAAATAACAAACTTCGGACCCATAGGTGTATGTACCACAATCTTATGCAACAATTTATCATATTTCAATTTAGCATTTTGTGCACAAACAGGTGTGATAAATGAATGTGTAGCCTCGGAGTCAATTAAAACTTTAACCGACTGATCATTAAGAAGAAAAGTACCTTCTACCACCGCAGTCGTATCCATAAGCTCCTTCGCATCCAAAGCAAATGCTCGAGCCTGAGTTCGTTGTATCGGCACTATACCTGCCACTCTAGTATAACTCATTTGCCCATGAGGTTTCTTATATTTAGGGCAATCCTTGACTCTATGCTGCTCACTTCCGCAACCCGTGTACTTACCTGATTTCTTCTAGCAATTCTCCTTTGTATGTTCCTCATGCTGGCAGAAGTTGTACTGCTGGTTTTTTCTTGCAACAGTGCCTCCCGTAGGAGCTCTGTATGCGGAAGTAGCTGAACTACCCTATTGTGATCGTGCTACAATTGGACGAGGTTGTCCCTAATTCTGACTATGTACATGTAGTGTCACGCCCCGACCCAACCCCCAAGCTAAAGGTTAAGTCCGGACCCGACACACGGACAGAGTCTCCCCTGTACCGTGGACATTCTAAAAACCTGTAAACGCTTAAACAAGGTCCCAATAATACATACAAGCTTTTCTTAATTATACAATAAAGCTATAGGGCCATCCGAGCCTTATAGTACACAATATCTCCAAACACACAAGCATGCGAGAACTGGTTGTCTGCATAGTCTTATAATCATAACATTCTAGGAAATCAATAAAACAACTTAAGGGATGAAGCATTCTACATCAACCATCCACTCCCAAGCATGCAAGGAAATAAGGCGAGAAATAAAAGTTATTACAGTTCATAGACTTTCAAAGTCATAACCCAACCGACTAATCTTCAACTTATACAACAAGCATATACATAGCCCTTGGGCTACAAAATAGAACATAAAGTAATCAGATGAGTCTTCCACATAACAGCAAAATCATTAACCACCTCAAGTTATCAGACACAGCAACTAAGGTAAAGGCTCGATCTGAACTTCTTCTTCCTCAACTAAATCAACAAGCTGGGGATCACCCTCAGCGTCTCCTGAAACAGATATCGAGGTATGAGCAACCACTGTTGCCCAGTGAGGGATATAGTCCCGGGGCGTGCAATGCAACAGATAATACAATTACCCAACAATAACACTTTAACAATTTAAGAAACAATGATAACTTAAATAACCACACAATTAAAAGGATACATTTCAACAATCCCCTATACACAAATCTTCACTGGTCTTCAATCACGATCCACGAACCACGAGCACGATCACGATAAGCCGGCATAACCCCAATCACTCCAGTGGGTGTACTCCGGATGTACCCCGAATCCTACGACCCAACATCCCCTGGCAATCTCCGGACCAGGCGAATGAGGGAATAGGGCACGGAGTTTGAATATCCACCGGCAAGCCCTCTGCCGCCCAGCCGATATTCAACACATCCGCCCCGACACTATGGTTGCGCAACCACTATGCAATGCACTCAACGATGGCAAGTTAATAACAATAATATAAGCATTAACACATATGAGGATCAACAAAGTAGGTTGTCCTCGTTGCAATTAGGATAGAAGCAAAGATAGAAGCTAATAAGCAGTTTACAAATGAACTTATACCATATAAGCATAGAATCATTCCAAAAGCTCCAAATCAATTTAAAATCATATATAAACACTTAAGAAGTCCTGACATGGGTTTAGAAGTGTGAGACAACTTAAATTGCACCTAAACCCCTTTGTTTTTCGAACTATTTCTCTTCTAAACCAAAGTTAATGATTTTATTTTCAAAGGAAACTCTCCCAACCTTCTAACTAACCCCCAAGGTACCCTCTCAACCCTCGAACTCAATCAAATGCCCGCGTTTACCCCGAAAGCCCCAATTTCCCTCTTTTGGTTTTAAACCACACCTACATTGTCCGGGCTTCAAACAAGGGATATCAAGGCATCTATAGCACCTAGGTAGCCTAAGGATACTAGAATTGAAGCCCGAATCCACCCGGATTCGCATTAACCCCGAAAGCCCCAACTTAAAGTCGGCTATTCTCCATTTTTAGGCGATTTAAGGGCAATGCAAGTGTACGGGGCTATTTAATTATCTTCACTAGTACCTAAGGCATCAATTAGAAGCATTAATTCAAGCCAATTCGAGCAATTACACAAAACCCTAGAAAAAACGTCACTATTCACCCTAAAAATCAAACTAACGATTCTAACCGTTTAAATTGCGAAACGACGGTTCAAAAGTGTTCTCTAGCATTCATATAGATAGTATATTAGCATAGATAACAATTATAATGGCATATGATCATATTTTCAACAAATCAATAAATGAGCAACTATTTAAAAATG
The DNA here is from genome assembly GCA_037974665.1 of Ehretia macrophylla. Lineage (NCBI taxonomy): Eukaryota > Viridiplantae > Streptophyta > Magnoliopsida > Boraginales > Ehretiaceae > Ehretia > Ehretia macrophylla. The sequence continues at coordinate 60,976,401 of CM075780.1, read as the reverse complement.
CAAAAACAAGTCGTGAAATCCCTCACCACTACGCGTAGGAGCACCTAGGAACCTTGGAAACACCCTACACTAGTTGCTCAAGGCTTGGAGAGGCTTGGATTGGAGGCTTGGTGAGCAAAATCTCTCTCTTTTCTTCTCTAGCTGCTGTCGGGTTTGGCTCCTGCTTTTCCAGCTTTTTATTTTTTATTTTTCTTGCATTTTGTGAGCTTAAGTGATATAATAAGGGGTTAAGTTGAGGTGGGGTCCTTTGGGTTTTTAAGTGATCTAATAAAATGTGCGTAGTAAGCTTTAAAACGAGCTTAGATGGTAAAATATATGCTAGCTAATTAATTACCTAAGTTAGTTACGTAACACTATTCATTCAACTACTAAAATCATTTTCTAAACGAGCCTTCCTAACGCCTTAAGCTCAAATGCACATTTTTCCCACTACTTTTACAATTAATATGATTTAATAAAAATGCTAATTAACTAATAGGAGGCAGTTTAAAAATGGAGTGAATAGTAGTCACAAAGTCAGTTAATAAGGCATAGAAGTAAATGCGCAAACAAGGGATGCAACAGTAATTAAATGCATGGCTAAAACCCGGGCATCACATCCTCTCCCCCTTAAACTAATTGCGTCCACGTAATTCTTACATGATTCGGCGAATAACTCTGGATACCGATCCCGCATCTGATCCTCTCTTTCCCACGTCGCATCCTCTACTCCGTGATGATCCCACAGAACTTTAACCATCGGAATGTTTTTAGTCCTCAACTCCTGAACTTTCTGATCAACAATTCGAAGAGGTTTCTCGGTGTAGGTCAAAGTTTCACTGATCTCTAGCGGTTCCGGCTCAAGTATGTGAGAGGGATCTGGATGATACTTCCGAAGCATGGAAACATGGAATACGTCATGAATTCTGCCTAGACTGGGAGGTAAAGCCAAACGGTAAGCCAAATCACCAACAGTTTCAGTTATCTCAAATGGTCCCACATATCGAGGACTGAGTTTACCTCCTTTACCATGCCGAATCAAACCCTTGCGAGGAGAAATTTTCAGAAATACTCGATCCCCTACAGTAAATTTCAGATCACGACGGCGTCTATCTGCATAACTCTTTTGCCGGCTTTGTGCTGTAAGCATTCTTTTTCTGATAAGCTGCACCTGATCAATCATCTTGTTCATTTCGGGTAAGAGAGTAGGGTCGATAGTCTTCATCTCGCCAACATCATCCCAGTAAAGAGGAGAACGGCATTTACGCCCATAAAGTGCCTCATAAGGTGCCATACCAATAGTAGCTTGATAACTATTGTTGTAGGCGAACTCTGCTAGTGGCAAATATTTCTCCCAACTTTTACCGAAGTCCAGAATACAAGCCCGTAACATATCCTCAAGGATCAAGATAGTTCTCTCGGATTGACCATCTGTTTGGGGATGATAAGCTGTACTGAAATTCAAAGTCGTGCCCAAAGCTTTCTGAATCTTCTGCCAGAACTGAGATGTAAATCGGGGATCTCTATTTGACACGATACTCTTTGGAATCCCATGAAGTCGGACAACATTCTCAATATACAACTCTACCAGTTTATCAAGAGAATCAGACTTCCTTTTAGCAATAAAATGAGAAGTCTTGGTCAGTCTATCCACAATAACCCAGACTGAGTCATTACCCCTCGAAGACCTCGGTAAATCGGATACGAAATCCATAGTAATATGATCCCATTTCCAAACAGGAATAGCCTGTCACGCCCCAACTCGACCCCACCTACGATCAGTCAGGACGCAACGGAATTTCGGCGGCATAACGACAGTAAACAGATTTCCGAGGTTCTAAACCAACCTCATAAAACATCATACATCCCTTAATTCCTCAATATAAACAACAACATACAACACAACCATATTATACAATAAAACATCCTCGTTATACGCCTCCGTTCCAACATGACATACAATACCTCAACTTTATCATACATTTCAAAAGTAAGTTGAGACACAACTACAATTTAACCATAGACAAAAGGAAACCGCTAAGTTAACATCATTTGGTTCATCATCTTTTCAATATCTATTACATTAAGAACCGTAAAGCATATAAAGTCTATTAAACTAATATACAAGACATTTAACAATATAAAGTCATGGATAAGACTCGGGAACATATGACTCATCCACAAAAGGCACATTTTCCACATTCTCTTCTTCAGGAGGCACGTACCCGTAATCTTGTGAAAGTACACCTGAAACATGCATTAATAGAGAGTGAGCTTATATACATAAGCCCAGTGAGGATCCGATAGATCTCGACAGTATTCACTACGCTCCTTGGATTTAGTCCTTTGAGCAAGTAAACACACAACAACAATAATAACATAAATAAAGCTATCATCACATAACTATATGACCATTCAATAAGGATACTCTATTTGGTGTAGCTCCAAACGCCATCACGATCTCAACCGTTCTTCTTATAACTCCCCATTACTCACGCACCCGAGGTACCTCACTATCCCCTTCCCTCCATGACATCTCCGTCATGCGAGCTGGGGGTAGCCTATGGCAGTCATGCCGGTTTCAACCCGACAGCCCGACGCTGCCCGAGATGTGGCACACACATACCAAGGCTCCATATTCATCAATCATCATGCAAGCATAAATCGATCAATCAATTAGGAGATCAGCAACAAGAGTGCCCGATTCCCGCATTCAATAATAATCAATCAATAACATCAATATAACATCAATATAACATCAATATTAAATTAAACATCAAACAACGTAGTTAGATGACAAAGTAGGCCATCTAACCGGACATGCATAATATTCATAATTAAACTCTAAATTACTCAACAACAACTCACCATTCATCACTCGAACACTACCCAACCATCTAAGGCATCGTTCAAGAAATTAAAGAATGACAACCTAACTTCTAAAATTCATAACTTACAATCTACTAATCCAAACATTGCTAAATCAGTTCCTATCACTCACCCATTCAACCTACTACATTAGCCCTCTCGAAAATCCACCATAACACCTCCAAAACATGCCCGATAACCCTAAAACCCTATGACGTCATGGCTGGATTTTCCGGATTTCCACACAAACAATGTAATCGAAAATTCGGCATTACAACAGCGCTAACACATAATTATCAAGTATTTAGAAATCGACGGCAATCGATTTCGAGCAACGCAACTCAATTAAATCAACTTTGAACATTTTAATCAAAATTAAATACCCGGAAAATAAAAATTATGCTATATCCGACAGAAACTCGTAGTATTAGTATATAATGATCCCTAGCATGCAAGGAGCAATAATCTAACATCAGATTTCAATTCTAACGGTTCAATCTTCATTTATACGCAAAAACACAAAAATGACATTTTGAGATCTAGAATTTTTCTCTCACCTTAGATGCGATATAAGCCTAGGAATGCGTGCAATGCGTGCCCAACAAGCAGAATCCAAGTCGGTGCGAAGTTTCACGGACAAAAACTAGGTTTTTCTTTGAAAAATTGATTGAAAAGCTTGAGTTTTCTTTCTTCTCTTTTCTCCCTCAACCCCTCGGCAATGTGTGTGTGTGTGGTGGTGTTTTTGTGTTGTGTGAGTGTGTGTAGGTGACAATAGCTTATAAGGTCAATTTTTTTAATTAAAGTCAAAGTTATTTTAATAGGTATTTTTGTGTTTTTAATGTCTTTAATTGCATTTTAGTGATCACCAAGTTAAAATTAATTATGCAACCCCCAAGATATCTCAAGTGAGTTATTTTTAGGTGACAAGAAGTTTTACATTCAAAGAATTCCACCCGAGTCGGCTTAAAACTCGATTTTCGCAAAAGTCGGTGTAAAAACCCTAATAAATTCTTAAGCCGATTTTAAAACCGTTTTCATCAAACACAGGTCTATTAAAGTCCGTGGACTAGGTCTAGAAGGGTTAAAAAGACCAGTTTCAAAATTATAGCGGACGTGTTTCGAAAACACTATTCACTGAAAATCGACGATAAATTTTCTGACTCCGTTTTTGATGAAAATTTCATGAATGCACATTTAGCACGTATTAGAAGTATTGAAATCAAAATTATAACTTTCTAGGTCCTATAGCACATAAACAGGTTATATGCACGCAAAACGAGGTAAAGCACGTAAAACGAGATAAGCAAGAAAGTGGGGTTTCACATTCTCCCCCCCTTATAGAAATTTCGTCCTCGAAATTCTTACTTGATGTACGGAAAAGATCTGGGTATTGCTGCTGCATCTGATCTCGTCTCTCCCACGTAGCTTCCTCAATGCCGTGATGCTTCCACAACACCTTAACCATCGGAATCCTATTCGACCTCAACTCTCGGTCCATCTGATCTAGAATACGAATCGGACGTTCGTCATAAGTCAAATTCTCACGAAGCTGTAACGGCTCTGGCTCAAGAATATGAGAAGGATCCGGATTGTATTTCCGCAAATTAGACACGTGAAACACATCGTGGACATTAGAGAAGTTTTCCGGTAGAGCCAACCGATATGCCAACTTACCAACCCTGCCAGTAATCTCAAACGGCCCAACAAATCTCGGACTCAGCTTACCACCTTTACCATAACGAACAAACCCCTTTCGAGGAGACAATCTCAAGAAAACCCGATCTCCAACTGCAAACTCCAAGTCTCGACGACGCTTATCAGCATAACTCTTGAATCTACTCTGCGCTGTAAGCATTCTCTGCCTGATCAACTGAACATTCTCGATCTTCTCAAGAAGTTCTGGCATGATAGTCGGATCAATAGTCTTCATCTCTCCTACCTCGTCCCAATATAAAGGTGAACGGCACTTACGACCGTAAAGAGCTGCAAAAGGTGCCATCCCAATAGTAGCTTGATAACTATTGTTATAGGCAAACTCGGCAAGTGGTAGATGTTTCTCCCAGTTCTTCCCGAAGTCCAGAACACAAGCCCTAAGCATATCTTCCAGAATCTGAATAGTCCGCTCAGACTGACCGTCGGTCTGTGGATGATACGCTGTACTGAAGTTCAACTGAGTACCCAAAGTCTCCTGAAGTTTCTCCCACAAACGAGAAGTAAATCGAGGATCTCGATCAGAGACAATACTAGATGGAATACCGTGAAGTCTAACAATCTGATCCAGATAAAGATCCGTCAGCTTTGTAACCTCATCTCCTAACCTCATCGAGATAAAATGAGCTGTCTTCGTCAAACGATCCACGACAACCCAAACTGCATCATTACCCCTCGGTGATCTAGGCAAACCAGTGACGAAGTCCATCGTAATATGCTCCCATTTCCACTCTGGTATAGCCAACGGTTGAAGCAAACCTGCTGGTCGTTGATGTTCGGCTTTCACTCTCTGACAAGTCAAACATCTAGACACAAACTGAGCAACCTCCCTCTTCATGTTGTTCCACCAATAATGCTGTTTCAAATCCCGATACATCTTGGTCCCACCAGGATGAATAGTATATTTAGAATTATGAGCTTCCTCCAGAATACCTCGTCTCAAGCCCGGTTCATCGGGAACACAAACCCTGTTCCGAAACCGAAGAATACCATCCTCATGCACTTTAAAGTCAGACTGATCATCCGTGATCTGATCCTTGATCTTCTGAAGGTTAACATCAAGCTGCTGAGCTTCCCTGATCTGAGACAACAATAAAGGCTGAATACGGAGATGTGAACACATCACCCCAACCTGAGTGAACTCTGGTCTCCAATAACTAAACTCCTCAAGAACCTCCCACTTCTTGACAGCCAAACAAGAAATACTAGCCTTCCGGCTGAGAGCATCTGCCACAACATTTGCCTTTCCAGGCAGATAATTGATAGAACAATTATAATCTCCAAGAAGCTCCATCCACCTTCGCTGGCGCATATTCAACTCCTTCTGTGAGAATAAATACTTAAGACTCTTATGATCAGTGAAAATCTCGAACTTACTGCCCCACAGATAATGACGCCACTTTTTCAGTGCGAAGACAACTGCTGCCAACTCAAGATCATGAGTCGGATAATTCACCTCATAAGGCTTCAACTTCCTGGAAGCATAGGCAATAACTCGGCCATCCTGCATAAGAACACATCCCAAGCCCTCCTTGGATGCATCACTGTAAATGACCATATTATCGGTCCCCTCTGGTAGAGCAAGTACTGGAGCGGTAGTTAACCTCTTTTTCAACTCCTGAAATCCACTCTCACACTTCTCGTCCCAATTAAAGATAGTCCGTTTCTGAGTCAACTTAGATAGTGGCCCCGCAATCTTTGAGAAGTCCTTGACAAACCTACGGTAATAACCCGCCAAGCCAAGAAAACTACGGACATCAGTAACACTCTCTGGCCGCTTCCAAGACATCACCGATTCAATCTTAGTGGGATCTACAGAAATACCACTCTGTGTAATAACATGGCCAAGAAAAGAAATCCGTTGCAGCCAAAATTCACATTTGCTGAACTTGGCAAACAACTGATGCTCCTGCAACTTCTCTAATACAAGCCGTAGATGTTGCTCGTGCTCCAATTCAGATTTAGAATAGACCAAGATATCATCAATAAAAATCACCACGAACTGGTCCAAGTACGGCTGAAAGACTCGATGCATAAGATCCATGAATGCTGCCGGTGCATTAGTCAAACCAAAGGGCATAACAACAAACTCATAATGCCCGTACCGAGTCCTGAAGGCAGACTTCGGAACATCGTCTGAGCGAATCCGAAGCTGATAATACCCCTGCCTCAAATCAAACTTAGAGTAGACTTTGGCTCCCTGAAGTTGATCAAACAACTCATCAATCAGTGGCAAAGGATATTTATTCTTGATAGTCACCTGATTCAAACCACGGTAATCTATACACAATCTCAAGGTACCATCCTTCTTCTTCACAAACAAAACAGGAGCTCCCCAAGGTGAAGAACTCTGCTGAATAAATCCTTTCTCCAACAACTCCTGTAACTGAGTCTTCAACTCCTTCAACTCAGCTGGTGCCATCCGGTATGCCGATTTAGAAATAGGTTGAGTACCGGGAACAAGATTAATCACAAACTCGATATCCCTATCTGGCGGCAATCCTGGCAACTCCTCGGGAAATACATTAGGATATTCCCGGATAATAGGGACTTCCTCAAGCTGTAGCTTAACAGATGGCTTGTTGATCAAATAAGCTAGATAACCCGAACACCCCTTACTCACCAACTTAACGGCTTTAGTTGCTGAGATAACAAAACTCGTCTTAGCACCCCGGTTACCCGCTACCTCAACTACTGGCTGATCTGGCAAACGAAACTGTACTACCTTGGTTCTACAGTTTAACTGGGCATCATACTTAGAAAGCCAATCCATACCCAAGATAACATCATACCCCCGGATAGGAAATAAAATAAGGTCCGAAGGAAAATTATGCCCCTTAACATGTATTATACAATCCTTACATACTAAGCCAGTAACATACTTATCAGTCAAAGATGTACTAATTTCAACCACATAAGGCAATCTTTCAGGTTGCAATTTAACACGTTGCACACAAGCAGGAGTAATGAAAGAATGCGTAGCACCAGAATCAATCAACACTTTAACAAGTTGATCAAGTATAAGAAAGTTACCTTCCACAACTGCAGTCTCCTCAGGCATCTCCTCTAAGTCAACTGCATAAGCCCGAGCCTGAACCCGCTGCTGCTGTGGTACACTGCCCGTAGGCCTACCCTGATAACCCTGAGTCGCTGCCCGACCCTCAGTCCTCGCATACTTAGGGCAATCCCTCACCCTATGATCGATGCTACCACAACCCAAACATGTCCCTGCCTTTGCCCTGCAGTCGGACTCTACATGCCCTGAGCGCTTGCAGTAATTACACTGCGATGATGTGGCACTAGCACTGCCCCTAGAATAACCAGAAGCTGAAGAAGCAGCTGATACAGCCTGCTGCTGAGGTCTCACCACACTAGGCCTATACTGACCCTGAGACTGGGCTGGCCTAAACTGAGTCTGAACCTGATATGGCCTCTGCTGAAACTGAGGCCGATAATAACTCTGCTGACTCTGTGGCCTAAAAGAACCCTGTTGGGCAGGTGGCCTGTAGACAACCTGTTGTACTGGAGGCCTATATAAAACCTGCTGGCCCGGCGGCTGATACGGCCTCTTACTAGGCTGACTGGAGACAATCTGATCCCCTTTCCTCTTCTCCAATCTAGAAGCTGCCTCAAAAGCCTCAGTGAAAATATCATAACGATTCAGAGCCATCACATCCTGAATCTCGGGCCGCAACCCTAACATAAACCTGTGAGTCCTCCGCTCCTCGTCTGCCACATACTCCGGTGCATACCGGGACAATCGAGTAAATGTGGCCTCATATTGAGCCACTGTAGCATCTCCCTGGACCAAGGCTAGAAACTCGGCCTCTCTCCGTTCCCTGCAAATCCTCGGGACATACTTTGCCCGGAAAGCCATCAGAAAGGTACCCCAAATATAAGGAATACCCTGTGCCGCCCAACTAGTCCTTACCGTGCGCCACCACTCCTCTGCCTCGTCATCTAACAAATACACGGCAAAAGAGACTTTCTGCTCATCAGTATAGCCAAGTGGATCATAAATCTTCTCCAACTTGCTAATCCATACCTCCGCCTTCCTATCATCCGGCTCCCCCTGAAATCTCGGTGGGTGATATCCTAAAAAGTCCTTCAGGGTACCACGCCCGTGGTTACCACCCTGAATATTCAGAAGCTGAGCCTGCATAGCCTGATTCTGGGCAGCCTGCCCTGCTAATAACTGTGCCTGACTAGCCACTAACTCTGCAATCCGCTCCATAGCGGCTCCAAATCGGTCATCACCCCCGTCACGGCCCGGTGCCACGTTACTCGGAGTCTCATCAGTCAACTCAGGCCTACCTCTGGTTCTCGGTCGACCGGCCATTCTACTAATCAAAGAGTTAGCACAGTTATAGCACGTAAACAGGTTATAAACAACTATTACCACATAAATAACAAACTCATATAAAACACATAATCAAATTGATCACATAATCACATAAGCACTTAAATCACATAATCACTTAATCGATTAATCATACCAATACATATTTCATTTTTCTTTCCTTTCATACATATTTCATGCTAAGACCATTACCCACATTCCGAGAATACCCCGGCTGACAACTAACATGAGCTCTGATACCACTTAAACTGTCACGCCCCAACTCGACCCCACCTACGATCAGTCAGGACGCAACGGAATTTCGGCGGCATAACGACAGTAAACAGATTTCCGAGGTTCTAAACCAACCTCATAAAACATCATACATCCCTTAATTCCTCAATATAAACAACAACATACAACACAACCATATTATACAATAAAACATCCTCGTTATACGCCTCCGTTCCAACATGACATACAATACCTCAACTTTATCATACATTTCAAAAGTAAGTTGAGACACAACTACAATTTAACCATAGACAAAAGGAAACCGCTAAGTTAACATCATTTGGTTCATCATCTTTTCAATATCTATTACATTAAGAACCGTAAAGCATATAAAGTCTATTAAACTAATATACAAGACATTTAACAATATAAAGTCATGGATAAGACTCGGGAACATATGACTCATCCACAAAAGGCACATTTTCCACATTCTCCTCTTCAGGAGGCACGTACCCGTAATCTTGTGAAAGTACACCTGAAACATGCATTAATAGAGAGTGAGCTTATATACATAAGCCCAGTGAGGATCCGATAGATCTCGACAGTATTCACTACGCTCCTTGGATTTAGTCCTTTGAGCAAGTAAACACACAACAACAATAATAACATAAATAAAGCTATCATCACATAACTATATGACCATTCAATAAGGATACTCTATTTGGTGTAGCTCCAAACGCCATCACGATCTCAACCGTTCTTCTTATAACTCCCCATTACTCACACACCCGAGGTACCTCACTATCCCCTTCCCTCCATGACATCTCCGTCATGCGAGCTGGGGGTAGCCTATGGCAGTCATGCCGGTTTCAACCCGACAGCCCGACGCTGCCCGAGAGGTGGCACACACATACCAAGGCTCCATATTCATCAATCATCATGCAAGCATAAATCGATCAATCAATTGGGAGATCAGCAACAAGAGTGCCCGATTCCCGCATTCAATAATAATCAATCAATAACATCAATATAACATCAATATAACATCAATATTAAATTAAACATCAAACAACGTAGTTAGATGACAAAGTAGGCCATCTAACCGGACATGCATAATATTCATAATTAAACTCTAAATTACTCAACAACAACTCACCATTCATCACTCGAACACTACCCAACCATCTAAGGCATCGTTCAAGAAATTAAAGAATGACAACCTAACTTCTAAAATTCATAACTTACAATCTACTAATCCAAACATTGCTAAATCAGTTCCTATCACTCACCCATTCAACCTACTACATTAGCCCTCTCGAAAATCCACCATAACACCTCCAAAACATGCCCGATAACCCTAAAACCCTATGACGTCATGGCTGGATTTTCCGGATTTCCACACAAACAATGTAATCGAAAATTCGGCATTACAACAGCGCTAACACGTAATTATCAAGTATTTAGAAATCGACGGCAATCGATTTCGAGCAACGCAACTCAATTAAATCAACTTTGAACATTTTAATCAAAATTAAATACCCGGAAAATAAAAATTATGCTATATCCGACAGAAACTCGTAGTATTAGTATATAATGATCCCTAGCATGCAAGGAGCAATAATCTAACATCAGATTTCAATTCTAACGGTTCAATCTTCATTTATACGCAAAAACACAAAAATGACATTTTGAGATCTAGAATTTTTCTCTCACCTTAGATGCGATATAAGCCTAGGAATGCGTGCAATGCGTGCCCAACAAGCAGAATCCAAGTCGGTGCGAAGTTTCACGGACAAAAACTAGGTTTTTCTTTGAAAAATTGATTGAAAAGCTTGAGTTTTCTTTCTTCTCTTTTCTCCCTCAACCCCTCGGCAATGTGTGTGTGTGTGGTGGTGTTTTTGTGTTGTGTGAGTGTGTGTAGGTGACAATAGCTTATAAGGTCAATTTTTTTAATTAAAGTCAAAGTTATTTTAATAGGTATTTTTGTGTTTTTAATGTCTTTAATTGCATTTTAGTGATCACCAAGTTAAAATTAATTATGCAACCCCCAAGATATCTCAAGTGAGTTATTTTTAGGTGACAAGAAGTTTTACATTCAAAGAATTCCACCCGAGTCGGCTTAAAACTCGATTTTCGCAAAAGTCGGTGTAAAAACCCTAATAAATTCTTAAGCCGATTTTAAAACCGTTTTCATCAAACACAGGTCTATTAAAGTCCGTGGACTAGGTCTAGAAGGGTTAAAAAGACCAGTTTCAAAATTATAGCGGACGTGTTTCGAAAACACTATTCACTGAAAATCGACGATAAATTTTCTGACTCCATTTTTGATGAAAATTTCATGAATGCACATTTAGCACGTATTAGAAGTATTGAAATCAAAATTATAACTTTCTAGGTCCTATAGCACATAAACAGGTTATATGCACGCAAAACGAGGTAAAGCACGTAAAACGAGATAAGCAAGAAAGTGGGGTTTCACATAGCCAAAGGCTGCAACAACCCTGCAGGTCTCTGATGTTCTGCTTTAACTTTCTTACAAGTAAGACATCGGGCAACATAGTCAGCAATTTCTCTCTTCATATTATTCCACCAGAAGTTTTGCTTCAAATCTTTATACATTTTCGTACTGCCTGGATGGATAGTATATCTGGAACTGTGTGCCTCAGCAAGAATATCCTTCTTCAGGGTTGGATCATTCGGAATACAGATTCTACCCTTGAATTTAAGAATACCATCGTCGTGCAGTTTGAAATCCGACTCTCCCCCTTTAGAATTCTCTATGACTTTCAACAATTGAAGATCAGCCTGTTGAGCTTCTCGAATTCTGGATAACAACAGAGATTGAATCTGCAAACTTGCAAATTGAATACCAGAATTTGAAGTACTAGGCTTCCATAAGCACAATTCTTCCATGAATTCCCAATTCTTGATAATCAAGCTAGCAACAGTAGCCTTTCGGTTCAAAGCATCAGCAACAATATTCGCCTTACCTGGAAGATAATTAATAGTGCAGTTATAGTCCTCAAGTAATTCCAGCCAACGCCTCTGCCTCATGTTCAACTCTTTCTGTGAAAATAGATATTTCAAGCTCTTATGATCTGTAAAGATTTCAAATTTGTTGCCCCAGAGATAATGACGCCATTTCTTTAATGCAAGAATGATAGCTGCAAGCTCAAGATCATGAGTCGGATAGTTGAGTTCATAAGGCTTTAGTTTCCTGGAAGCATAAGCAATAACCCTGCCATTCTGCATCAATACACAACCCAGACCTTCCTTCGAAGCATAACTATAGATCACCAGATTATCATAGCCCTCAGGTAAAGCAAGAATAGGAGCTGTAGTCAATCTCTTCTTCAATTCCTGGAAGCTGGCCTCACATTTATCATTCCAGTCAAATACGGTTTTCTTCTGAGTAAGCTGAGTTAAAGGCCCTGCAATCTTAGAGAAATCCTTGACAAACCTCCGATAATACCCAGCTAAACCAAGGAAGCTACGAATCTCCGTGACAGTTTCAGGCCGTTTCCAAGATAACACAACTTCAATCTTCACTGGATCAACAGAAATACCATCCCGCGAGATAATATGGCCAAGAAAAGCAACTTGCTTAAGCCAGAATTCACATTTGCTAAACTTTGCAAATAACCGATGCTCCTGAAGAGTCTGCAACACAATTCTGAGATGCTGTTCATGTTCCGCCTCAGATTTAGAATAGACAAGGATATCATCAATAAATATGACTACAAATTGATCCAGATAAGGACGGAATACCCTCTGCATTAAATCCATGAATGCGGCGGGAGCATTAGTAAGACCAAACGGCAAGACAACAAACTCATAATGGCCATATCGAGTTCTGAAGGCAGTTTTAGGAACATCATCTTTCTTAATCCTCACCTGATAATAACCCTGCCTCAGATCAAATTTAGAGAATACCCTGGCGCCTTGCAACTGATCAAACAACTCTTCGATTAAAGGCAAAGGATATTTATTTTTGATGGTTACCTGATTAAGACCTCGATAATCAATGCATAGGCGAAGAGATCCGTCTTTCTTTTTAACAAATAGAACTGGCGCACCCCACGGTGATGAACTCGGCTGAATGAATCCCTTCTCAAGCAAGCCCTGCAATTGAACTTTCAATTCCTGCAACTCAGGTGGAGCCATTCTGTACGGAGTCCTAGAGATAGGTGAAGTCCCCGGCAACAAATCAATCATGAACTCTATCTCTCTATCAGGCGGTAACCCAGGTAATTCCTCAGGAAAGACCCCCGAAAACTCTCTCACGATAGGTACATCATTCAATTTCAATTGATCCCCAGGTTGATTAATCAAATAAGCAAGATAAGCCTCACAACCCTTACTCAATAATTTAGATGCCCTAATAGAAGAAATAATAGGAGTTCCCGTAGATTTTCTACTACCAACTATTTTAAGTACAGGCTGGTCAGGCATCTCTAGATACACAATCTTCTTTCTACAATCAAGCTGGGCATAATATTTACTTAACCAGTCCATCCCCAATATAATTTCAAAGTCATTGAAGGGTAGGATAATCAAATCAGCAGGAAAAACACGACCTTCAATAAATATACTACATGCTCTGCAAATAGACCTAGTAACAAACTTCGGACCCATAGGAGTATAGACCACAATCTCATGCAACAGTTTATCATGTTTCAATTTAGCATTTTGTGCACAAATAGGAGTAATAAAAGAATGCGAAGCCCTGGAATCAATTAAAACCTTAACTGATTGATCATTAAGAAGAAAAATACCTTCTACCACAGCGGTAGTGTCCGGAAGCTCCTCGGCATCCAAAGCAAATACACGGGCCTAGCCTCGTGGTGGTGGTGCTGCAGCTGGGGCCCTGGTCTGAGAGTTCTGAGCTGATGTCTGACCCCTAGGGTTCTTAAATTTCTGACAGTCTTTAACCCTGTGTTGATCACTGCCGCAACCTATACATTTGTTATGTTTCTTCCAACAAACATCCTCAGTGTGACCCTGACGCTGACAGAAGCTGCACTGCTGGTGACGTCTTGCAACAGTGCCTCCCGAAGGAGCTCTGTAAGTAGAGGTAGCTGAACTACCCTGCTGCAAACGGGAAACTGCTGGACGGAACTGACTCTGAGTCTGACTCTGAACTGGTCGTGCCTGAGTCTGAGTAGGCCCTGTGTAACTCTGAGTCTGCCTCGGCTGCGAACTCTGTCCAACCGATACAGCCTGCCCCTGGTACCCTTGACTCTGAGACTGAAACCGTTTACTCGATTGACTGGTCTCGGCTAACACATTGGCTTTCCGTTTCTCATATCTCGAGGCAGCTCGGACTACTGCAGCATAGTTAGGAAAATCATTTGAAGACAAGTTCAGCATAATATCTCTCCTCAAACCCATGATGAACCTCTGAATCTTCATGTCCTCCGGCTGAATTAAAGCTGGTGCATAACGGGAAAGCCGGGTAAAAGTCGCCTCGTATTGATCTACCGTCATACTTCCCTGCCTCAAGTTTATGAACTCAGTTTGTCGCCTCTCGCGGGCAACTACCGATATATACTTGTCTCGAAATTCTCGGACAAAGTTGGCCCACGAATGATGACCTCCCTCAGCTCCCCATTTCTCACTGATGGTATTCCACCAATCTTCAGCATCACCCTCGAGAAGGAAAGTAGCATAAGTAATCTTCCTGTCATCATGGCACTCCAGTATCGCTGCCACTCTCTCGAACTTCCTTAGCCACATCTCAGCTTTCATATCGTCCGGCTCCCCAAAGAAAGTATAGGCCCCATGATGTATAAACCGATCATACAGATTCCCTCCGATAGGACCACTACCTCCGGCTCTCGCAGCCTGATTACCTGCAACGACCCCTAGTTGACCCTGTTGTGTAACAAACTGGGCGATAGTGTTCATAGCTGTGGCCATCGTGGCCAAGATCTGTGCAGTGCTCGGTTCTTGAACCTGCGGTGCATTTTCGGCCACCTAAGCTTCTTGCCCCTGAACCCCCTCGGGTTCTCCACCAACATTCGGATTATCAGCACGACGGCGAGGCCCCATCACGAATAGCTAGAATGCAAAGTGTTATGACATGTATATATATGTATATATACAATTTATAAGTAAACACATAAAGAAGAGTCCAATTAGATTCACATAAAGTCAAGTGCATAGAAGTTCAAATAAATATTCCACATTCTTGAAGTAAACATAAATCACTAGATCATACTTGACATTCTAAACTCTTGATATTCTATTTCCATGCTAACATGTTCATTCCTTATTCAAACTTCACTTAGGTCAATCAAAATCAAAGACTCATGTATTCACAAAGTCACATAACAAGTCTCTACCCACAGACCGAGAAATTTAACCCGGCTTCATGCAATTTATAGCTCTGATACCACTTAAATGTCACGCCCCGACCCAACCCCCAAGCTAAAGGTTAAGTCCGGACCCGACACACGGACAAAGTCTCCCCTGTACCGTGGACATTCTAAAAACCTGTAAACGCTTAAACAAGGTCCCAATAACACATACAAGCTTTTCTTAATTATACAATAAAGCTATAGGGCCATCCGAGCCTTATAGTACACAATATCTCCAAACACACAAGCATGCGAGAACTGGTTGTCTGCATAGTCTTATAATCATAACATTCTAGGAAATCAATAAAACAACTTAAGGGATGAAGCATTCTACATCAACCATCCACTCCCAAGCATGCAAGGAAATAAGGCGAGAAATAAAAGTTATTACAGTTCATAGACTTTCAAAGTCATAACCCAACCGACTAATCTTCAACTTATACAACAAGCATATACATAGCCCTTGGGCTACAAAATAGAACATAAAGTAATCAGATGAGTCTTCCACATAACAGCAAAATCATTAACCACCTCAAGTTATCAGACACAGCAACTAAGGTAAAGGCTCGATCTGAACTTCTTCTTCCTCAACTAAATCAACAAGCTGGGGATCACCCTCAGCGTCTCCTGAAACAGATATCGAGGTATGAGCAACCACTGTTGCCCAGTGAGGGATATAGTCCCGGGGCGTGCAATGCAACAGATAATACAATTACCCAACAATAACACTTTAACAATTTAAGAAACAATGATAACTTAAATAACCACACAATTAAAAGGATACATTTCAACAATCCCCTATACACCAATCTTCACTGGTCTTCAATCACGATCCACGAACCACGAGCACGATCACGATAAGCCGGCATAACCCCAATCACTCCAGTGGGTGTACTCCGGATGTACCCCGAATCCTACGACCCAACATCCCCTGGCAATCTCCGGACCAGGCGAATGAGGGAATAGGGCACGGAGTTTGAATATCCACCGGCAAGCCCTCTGCCGCCTAGCCGATATTCAACACATCCGCCCCGACACTATGGTTGCGCAACCACTATGCAATGCACTCAACGATGGCAAGTTAATAACAATAATATAAGCATTAACACATATGAGGATCAACAAAGTAGGTTGTCCTCGTTGCAATTAGGATAGAAGCAAAGATAGAAGCTAATAAGCAGTTTACAAATGAACTTATACCATATAAGCATAGAATCATTCCAAAAGCTCCAAATCAATTTAAAATCATATATAAACACTTAAGAAGTCCTGACATGGGTTTAGAAGTGTGAGACAACTTAAATTGCACCTAAACCCCTTTGTTTTTCGAACTATTTCTCTTCTAAACCAAAGTTAATGATTTCATTTTCAAAGGAAACTCTCCCAACCTTCTAACTAACCCCTAAGGTACCCTCTCAACCCTCGAACTCAATCAAATGCCCGCGTTTACCCCGAAAGCCCCAATTTCCCTCTTTTGGTTTTAAACCACACCTACATTGTCCGGGCTTCAAACAAGGGATATCAAGGCATCTATAGCACCTAGGTAGCCTAAGGATACTAGAATTGAAGCCCGAATCCACCCGGATTCGCATTAACCCTGAAAGCCCCAACTTAATGTCGGCTATTCTCCATTTTAGGCGATTTAAGGGCAATGCAAGTGTACGGGGCTATTTAATTATCTTCACTAGTACCTAAGGCATCAATTAGAAGCATTAATTCAAGCCAATTCGAGCAATTACACAAAACCCTAGAAAAAACGTCACTATTCACCCTAAAAATCAAACTAACGATTCTAACCGTTTAAATTGCGAAACGACGGTTCAAAAGTGTTCTCTAGCATTCATATAGATAGTATATTAGCATAGATAACAATTATAATGGCATATGATCATATTTTCAACAAATCAATAAATGAGCAACTATTTAAAAATGCAAAAACAAGTCGTGAAATCCCTCACCACTACGCGTAGGAGCACCTAGGAACCTTGCAAACACCCTACACTAGTTGCTCAAGGCTTGGAGAGGCTTGGATTGGAGGCTTGGTGAGCAAAATCTCTCTCTTTTCTTCTCTAGCTGCTGTCGGGTTTGGCTCCTGCTTTTCCAGCTTTTTATTTTTTTTTTTCTTGCATTTTGTGAGCTTAAGTGATATAATAAGGGGTTAAGTTGAGGTGGGGTCCTTTGGGTTTTTAAGTGATCTAATAAAATGTGCGTAGTAAGCTTTAAAACGAGCTTAGATGGTAAAATATATGCTAGCTAATTAATTACCTAAGTTAGTTACGTAACACTATTCATTCAACTACTAAAATCATTTTCTAAACGAGCCTTCCTAACGCCTTAAGCTCAAATGCACATTTTTCCCACTACTTTTACAATTAATATGATTTAATAAAAATGCTAATTAACTAATAGGAGGCAGTTTAAAAATGGAGTGAATAGTAGTCACAAAGTCAGTTAATAAGGCATAGAAGTAAATGCGCAAACAAGGGATGCAACAGTAATTAAATGCATGGCTAAAACCCGGGCGTCACATGTAGCGCCTGAGTCTGAGTAGGTCCGGTGTAACTCTGACTTTGCCTTGATTGTTGACTGTGACCGGCTGAGTAAGTCTGCCTCTGATATCCCTGACTCTGCGTCTGATGAGGTCGTTTACTGCGCTGACTCGTAAGTCTACCTCTGATATCCCTGACTCTGTGTCTGATGAGGTCGTTTACTGGGCTGACTCAACTCCCCAAACAGATATGCCTTACATTTCTCATATCTCGAAGCCACCTTAACTGCTGCTGCATAAGTAGGATAATCCTGAGTAAACAACTTCAATGAAAGATCGGGCCTCAAACCCTTAATAAACCTCTGAATTCTCTTGTTCTCTAGCTGCACTAAAGCTGGTACATAACGGGATAAACGGGTAAAAGTAGCATCATACTAATCAATCGTCATACTGCCCTGCCTAAGAGAAATAAACTCTTCCTCCTGTCTCTCTCTGGCTGTCTCTGTGATATATTTCTCTTGAAACTCTCTTACAAACTCAGCCCAAGTCTGTGGTGTTCTTTCAGCTTCCTACCTAGATTTCACAGTGCGCCACCACTACTCGGTATCCCTATCGAGCATAAATTCAACACAAACAATCTTCCTTGCATTAGTGTACTCATGGCCAACAAGAATTTTCTCAACCTTATTCATCCATCTCTCAGCCAAAAGGTCATTAGGCTCTCCAAAGAAACTAGACAGGCCAGAGTGCAAGAATTTCTCAAGATAGTTACTATTACTGCCCTCCACCCTTCCTCGACCAAGTCCGGGATTACCTGCAGGTACATCACCTCCCTACCTCTACAACACTTGTGCAATCTGACCTATTGCGATAGTTAACTGTGCATTAATCGTCTGCTGATCCACTTCTTCCTCCTTAGCATTTTGATTCCTAGTTTGACAACGAGGCAACATCTCGGATAACTAGAATGCAAAGTATTATGACAAGCATATATGCATAATCCACAGATAAACCACATAAGAACAACTCAAATAAATTCACACGAAATCATACAAGATCATACAAACACTTTAGGCATAAAATTTCACATAAGTCACTCATCATGCTTTTCATTCTAACCTTTTCACATTCATACAGTAACTCATAAAAGACATTTCATATTCTTATTTTCATGCTAGCATATTTTTTACTTAATCAATCTTCACTTATTCAATCAAAGGAAAACTTATTCACACAATTACACTTCACATAAAAGACCTCTACCCCACAGACCGAGAAACCTATCATGGCTCATGAATTCTACAAGCTTTGATACCACCTAAATGTCATGCCTCGACCCAACCCCATGCTAAAAGGTTAAGTCTGGACTCGACAAACGGACAAAGTCTCCTCTATACCGTGGACAATCAGGTTACCTACAAAAAGAAAATAAAGCCACAAATCCATAACCTTCTCCAACTCCAACTCTACCAATTCCCAACTTCAAGGCCATCCGAGCCTTAAGCAAGACAAGACATTTCCACACACAAACATGCAAGATTAAGCCATTAAGATCCAATCATTCTAATCCACTTATCTTACCACTCTAACATTATCATATAAACATTCTCATAATTTAAAGCTAATCAACCAACCAACTTCGTTATCACATAAGCATGCAACAAAATAGTATGCAGAGTTATAAGTTATTACATGCTGCTAGTACACAACCATACTGCATCATTCTATCTTTTACAAACCTTCAACTACACAAATATACATAAGCCCATAGGCTTAAAATAAAACATAATAAAATACAAGCAAGTCTTCACATAATCCAACTAGCAAACACTCCAACCTCAAGCTGTAAGCACACAGTAATCAGGGCAACTCCTCCAACTGCACCTTCTCCTCACCCTCTATGACTAAGAGCTGGGGATCAATCTCAGTACCTCTTGGAACATGTTTAGCGAGGTATGAACAACCATAATTGCTCAGTGAGGGATATAGTTTACCAGGACGTGCTTGTGCAATGCAACAGTTAAGTAACTAAAGTACGAACAAACAAAAGTACCACACATTAAAAAGGATACAATCTTTGACCCTTGTCACTCCGATACTCGAACCACGATCCACGATATGCCGGCATCCCAAACGCCAATGGGTACTCCGGATGTACCCAATCCTACGACCCAACACCCCCTCACATACTTCATACCAGGCGAGCGAGGGACTAGGGTACGGGGCTAGGGCAACCAACACTAGCAAGCCCAATGCCGCCCAGCAATGCCCGTCACGCCCGTCACACCCATCCCGAACACTGAGGTTGCGCAACTATCGAACAATACCAAGAAACATAATAATATAACAATATAATGATAAAATATATTAAACACATAAAAGAGGGACAACAAATTAAAGTAGATTGCCCTTAAACATGGAATTCAATATATAAACAACTCAATAAACATACAAATGGCATGATAGGGTAGTTTTTAAATCATTACTATCAATAAACTCCATTTTGGCACATTTCCCCCTTTGTCAACTAACTCAATTTAGGCGTCTATTGAATCACAAAGCACCATCTACCTAAACCAAGTATCCTACATCCCTAAGGATACTAAAAGAAACCTATTAAAGCATTGAAAACCCGCTTTTAACACAGAAGCTCGGGAAGGCCCTGAGGGTGCATTGAACTATAGCTACCCAATCCGCCCCATAATTCAACACCACAAAAGCACCAAAAGTGCTTCCATGCCTAGTAGAACCCCAAATTAACTTCAAAATGTGCCCGAATTCACTTTACAATCGAAACCCCTTTCTGAATTTGGCTAATTTCACTTTTTAACTAAGTTTTGAGCAATTAAACTACACGGGGTCATTAGACTATCCTCTTTAACATCTAAAGCACCTAATTGAAGCATTGAATCAATCTTTAAAGCACATTTTATCAAAACCCTAAAAATTATACTATTCATTATCTTCCTCAACAACATATACAAGAAATTTCTGTAACCAAGCTTTAAGACTTCACAAACATGGTATATAGTACATGTAAACATCATATATCACCATCTTTAAACATTCAATAAGCAATTACTAACAAATCTAGGAATTCAAGAAAGTTGTCAACATTTTAAAGATGCAAAATATGCGCTAAAATCCCTCACAAAATGTGAGTAGGAGCTAGGAATAGGCTCGCAAACTCTTGAATCCACTAGAAAATGGCTTGGCTAAGCTTGAAATCAAGATTTGATGAAGCAAAATCTTTTCATTTCTTCCTTGGCTGCTCTCAGGTTTGGGGGGACATGGAGGGTATTAATCTTTTTATTTTTTTGAGCTATATGTTATATGTTATGTCCTAATGCATAAATATATAATATATATTATGTTTGTGTGTGCATGTGTTGACAACCAAAATGACTAAAATAACTTAAAAACCTACTTAAAATAAGTCCAAACCAATTAATTCCCTTTAGCCCAAAGAAAATCCAATGTTACACTATTTACTCGAACCGCTAAAGCATTTTCTAAATGGCTCTTCTAACGCGAATTACTCAAATGCTCACTTTTCTCTTTCCTCAAGTAAGTAATATAACTTAGGAAAATTATTAATTCAAAGAAAATAGAAAGTCAAAAATCAGGTTGAATAGTAACTATTGACAAAATAAATAAATGCATACGAAAATGCACAATTAGACATGCAACAATTAATCGTAAGATGATAGATGTCTCGGGCATCACACAATACATAACATGCATAACTAGATAACAAGAACTAAGCATTTAAACTATTACATACCACTACTAGACTTTAGCATTTACTTTAACTTTACAATCTCCCATAATAAAAAAAATACATACAAGACCATCCAAGGTCTCAAAATAGATTACAACACATAAGCTACTTGAAACACATAGCAAGCAAGCACTCCGGTCCAACCTCAAGCAAGACAATCAAGGGAAGACCTCCACTTGCACTTCCTCCTCCTCAACCATTACTAACTGAGGATCAATCTCAGCCTCTCCTGAAACATGTTAGAAAGAGGGTGAGCAAACTACTATGCTCAGCGAGGGAGGGAAAACAATAATCTGGGGTGATTTCGAAAAGGATTTCGTGCAATGCAAATAGAAACAAGTCAAGTATCAATAACAAGATACAGCAACTAATCAATATAATAAGCTAGAAAATTCAATTAAAGGATACGATTCAATAACCCTTATCACTCTAAGTCACGAACTCGATCCATGAGCCACGAACCACGATCTCGAGACGATAAGCCGACATCCCAAACGCCAATGAGTACTCTGGATTGTACCCAATACCTACAATCCAACACCCTCAGTCGATCTCCAGACAAGCAGGTGAGAGAATAGGACGCAGAGCTAGAGCAACACAGCTTCGGCAAACCCGATATCGCCTAGAGAGGCTTGTCACATATGTCCCGAGTTTATGGTTGCAACCATCGATGCGATGTAATAAATGATATATCATAACAAGTATAAACATACAATTCAATACACACAATTGAGGAACAACAAAGTAGATTGTCCTCACACGTAGGATACAATTAATAAGCAATACAAATATAAACAGGAATCCACTTATAATCATTCAATACAAACAAAGTAGGCATACATTCTAACTCATGAAACTCTTCCAATTAGTGCCATAATCTCATCAAGCTCACCTAGACTCTTAACTAGTCAAGTCCAATTCAAATTCTAACAAACAACCTAATTTTCTTATAAAAGCCCTTTATAATTTCTAACTAATTAACTAGCTATCAAGCAACGAGGGGACACTACGAGCTCACTAGGCATTCAACAATCACTGACTAATCACAAGCAAGCTCTATAAACACACACAACACACACACGACCCAAAATGCTCAAGGAGGCCCTTTATGTTCAAACAATTCTAACTAAGTTCTAGCCACATTCTAGCAAGTTTAAGCATTTATCTAAGCATTTGGACACTTATGGCACCTACTTAAAGCATTAAAACATCCATTACAAGCAAATCACAAAAATTTGATGAAAATAATGTTCATCATCTTCTTTAACTAGCTATGTTGCATTTTCATGGCTAAACAAGTATAACAAGCTTTAAAGAATGTTCTACTAACTATAAAAACACCATTACAAGCAATATAAACCATTAAACCAAGCATTTATAACAAATCTAACATTTTGCAAAAGCTAGGTATAGATTTTAAATGCACAAAATAGATGTAATCCCACACCAATACAAGTTGTAGAAGGTTGGAAATGGCTCTAGCAAGACTCAAGAACACTCCAATACAACCTCCAAAGATCAATCTTGCAAAACCTAGCTTTTTTTTCCTTCTCTTTTTCCTTACCCATCGGGTTTGGGGGGTTTCTTTGTGCTATTTTTTTGTTTTGTTTTGCTATTATATGTATATATGTGTGATATAAGACAAGCTAAATGGGTTTGGGTCATAGGTCATAGGTTTGGGCTAGAATAAAATGCAATACAAACTAATTAAAAGCCCAAAACATAGCTAGAACATTTAAAAGCCAAAATAAAATGCTAAAATCACTATTCACTCAGGATACAAACCATTTTATATCTCACACTCCCGATATGCTATGCACGTAAAATCGATGAACGTTTAGAACAAATATAGCAAGTATCATGGAAAAAATATAATTTTAGAGAAATAAAATAGTAAAATTTTTAACCTGAGCTTGGGTGTTACATGAAAAATCTTTTCTCCATCATTCATGCTTTAGCCAACTACTTTATTATTCAACAACCATACTTAGATCACATAGGACATCACCTTATGCTAGAGATTAATGAATATTTTTTTGACAACTATTTGTCACTCACTATATTAGAAGAATAAAACTGCAAGAGGTAATAACTCATCTTATGAATGAAGACAAGTATAGTCCAAAAGCAAACTTTAAACTCCAATACATATGATAGTCATAATGTCTCAAGTCAAAGGATTACATACACAATCTCAACGAATGACAAATTATTAATTGAAAGCCATGTAATTTGTCATACAAGTCATATTAAGTGATTTATTCAACTAATAATCACCCAAATATTTGTTAATCGTATCTCATACTATTATGCCACGTGGTTCATCATCCTTTATAATTAACATCTCATATCAAAGGTAACGACATATGTGATAGTCCATAATAGATTATTAAAGTCCCAATTATATAAACTAAGGACTATGAACAATTTTAAATATTTATCATACTAAGGAAATATGCCAAGATATTCTAAACACTTTTAGAATACATTTCTTTAATATAAATATTAGGGACTCATTCATATATAAAAAGATAGAGAATATGAATGTCATAAACACGTCATTATATAAATAAATAACACTGCCATAATAAACAAAATTATATCAAAATGCCCAAAATAGGTCATCCAACTATATAGCATTAGGGAATATCACCAACACACACTATGACATTTTAATAAATTTTGAATCTCATGTATTCCTCAAGAATTAATGTACTTGAGATTATCAGGTGATATGGATTTAGTGCAGATCAAAGAGCTAAAACTAATGGCCTTTTGGAAATGACATAAACATTTGATTTTTCATTTGATGACAAACATAATAGAATAACTAATGAATTATCGTAGACATTGCAAAGGAAAAATCAAGATATAATTAACTCTATGAAATAGCTTAATATCTTGAAGTAGTTTTTGCAAATTTTGAGAGATTCTGGATGCGAATCTTTGTTGAAAGAAGTCTTTTTGTATTGCGATATTGAGATTTTTTTTTGCTAATTATGATATTGACATTCTTGATATAGAGGAGATGTTTTTATCTAAAGGGCAATCACATCGTAGAGTTCAAGAGATTATGTAAAACCCCAGCATTTCATTATATGTGAATTTAACTATTTTAATTGCTATTTGAACTTATATATGTGTCATTAACTACATATTCTATCAATCAAATCTTGTGCATTTCAAGTTTCATTTAAATTCAATATCAATTGCATTTCTTCTATATTTGCCTAGGAAGGTTAACTTGTAATTTATGCATGAGTTGAATGGTAGAATGGTCTTTACCCTATTTAATATCTTCTAGCTTAGCATTTGATGCTTACGAGGTGGTCGTGTGAAAAGTGTGTAAAATAGACCAAGTTTAAATACCCGCAAGTGCACGGATCTTCATAGTGTAGTGTACTCTGAGTGGGAAATCATACCACAGGGAAGCTTGTTATTAAGTTAGTGAAGTAGTGTGAAAGTGTTTAAAATGCTTAAGTGACAGATTCGCAATTGGAGTGTAAATTAAACTACAACTAACTAAGTTATCTAAGTTAAACTAACTATTAGTTGAATACGAGGGGTAGTGATCTAGGGGTTGGAATATGTAAATGAGGCAATTAATATAGGCTCGGTATCTAGGTTATCTAATTCTACAAGGGCTTAAGCTACAAGCATACACCCGGTTAAGCTAAACGCTATAGACCTAGTTAATCTAGCTTATTTTAACCAAGTACAACAAGGCAAACTAAACTAAGGAATTAACCTTATAGATAGAAACTATAATACAACCTATAGTTTCATAGAGTCTATGGTACAACCTATAGACTCATGATTAAAACAATTATATGGCACTATAGTAACGCAATCATAACATTAACTACAAGTACAATATTATGATACGAAAGTAAAGCATTCATAACATCTACTTTAAAAGCATTATGTATGAATACTGAATTAAAACAAGCCATACATTGCAATATGAATTGAATAAGCTAAATCTGAGACCATATATTAAAATACTATCATTTACAATATTCACCCCTAGATATCAATCTACTTAGACATAAATGAATACGTGCCACGCCCCAACTCGACCCCACCTACGATCAGTCAGGACGCAACGAAATTTTGACAGTATAACGACAGTAATTAGGACACCGAGGCTCTATACCAACCTCTTTAGAACATCATACATCAAACTCCATAAACAATCCCAAAAATCAACTCCTCAATTAAGTTAACAACATACAACACAACCATATTATACAATAATCATTCTTCAACAATCCATTCATAGTTATACGCCTCCGTTCAAACATAATACATTAATTGAACATACATTTCAAAATAGATTATAAACTAACTTAGTAACCTATCATAGTCAAAAGAAAGACCACTAAGTTAGCAACAATTAGTTCATTATCATTACTACAACTTATACATCATTAACTATAAAGTAAATAAAAGATAACTAGAATAATATACAAGACTATAAGGTATACAACATCTCTAACATCAAGGACAAGACTCTGGCAAATAGGACTTGTCCACATATGGCACATTCTCAGCTTCCTGAGGCACGTACCCATAATCTTGCTCAATAACACCTGTATGCATGCAATAATAGAGAGTGAGCTTATATAAAATAAGCCCAGTGAGGATTCGCTAGATCTCTAATAGTATTTACTATACTTATTGAAAATAATCCTCTGAGCAGTAAACACACAATAACATCAATAACAATATAATCACATAAACTATAATGACCAATCAATAAATGATACTCTAGTTGGTGTAGCTCCAAACGCCATCACGATCTCAACCGTTCTTCTTGTAACTCCCTATTACTCACGCACCCGAGGTATCTCACTAGCCTCACCCTCCATGACACCTCCGTCATGCGAGCTGGAGGTAGTCTCTGGTAGTTATGTCGTTATCAACCTGACAGCCCGACGCTGCCCGAGAGGTGGCACACACATACCAAGACTCAGCAATAATAATAAACATCACATTACAGGAGAACAACCTTTTCCGTTGACTATCTTCCGGTTCATCAATAATCAATCAATAATCATATTTTCATCAATATAACATCAAATAATCAATTAAACAACAAACAACTAAGTTAGATGACAAAGTAGGCCATCCAACTTAACATGCATTAAACACACAATCAAACCTAGTCTAACTATTAACAACTCACAATTCAATCGCTCAAACACCACCCAATCATCTAAGGGCATAGTTCAACATTTTAAAGAAAGACAACCTAAACTTCAAATAATCATATCTTACATTCTACTAATCCAATCACCTCCAAACCAGTTTCTATCACTCACCCATTCAATCAACTATATTAGCCCGTCGGAAACCAACCAAAACACATACAAATCAAGCCCAACAACCCCAAAACCCTGATGCGTCAAGGCTGAAATTTCTAGACTTTCACACAGATATCGCAATCGAAATTTTGGCATTACAACATTACTACCATGTATTTAACAAACTTTTATAAATCGACGACAATCGATTCCAACCATTACAACTCAAGATAATCAACAAATAGCTAAATAATCAACTTTTAATACCCGAAAATAAATAATTATGCTACAACGGTTCAAATCTCATAAGAATACATATAAACCATCCTTAGCATGCACTGAGCAATAATATAACTTCAAATTAACATTCTAACGGTTCAATAATCAGTTATACGCAAAAACATAAAAATGACATTTTGAGATCTAGAATTTTTCTCTCACCTTTGATGCAAACTAAGGCTAGAAATAGGTAGAATGGATGTCCAACAAGCAAAATAAAGCTTTGAATGAAGTGATTTGGATTTGAATTGCAAAATCTATGTGAAAAATGCTTTGAAAAACCTTGAAAATGCCTTCTTTTTGCCTCCCTTTGGAATTTCGGAAATGTGTGTAAAATTAGTGTGTTTTGTGAGCTTTTGATGTGTGTTGATGATATATTAAGCAAATGTCAAACAAATAAAAGAAAGTCAAAGCTGAAAACTAATTGTTTTTAGTGTTTTCTTATCTTTTAATTCATTTTCTTGACTACTCTTGCTCAAATTAATTATGCAACACCTAAACTATCTCAAGTAGTTTATTTTTAGGTGACAAGAAGTTTTACATTCAAACAATTTCACCCGAGTCGGCTTAAAACTCAATTTTCTGCAAAAGAAGGTGAAATGTCATATTATTTATTTTCAAATGTCTTTTGAATGCACAATGAATCTAAAATCATGTAATACGACATATAAATACATTTATATTAATATATACTGGGTCAACGAAAGTCAAAGCAAGAATCGGGTTTAGAAGAAATCACTATTTGGCTAAAAAAAACTACTTTTCACCCGAAAAGTCTATTTAAATTACTATTCCGTTTCAGAATTAATTTTTATCAAACATGGGTCTATTAATAATAGAGGACAAGGTTGTAAGACATTTAAAACACCCCTGTAAAAATTTTAGCGGACAGGTGTTCAAAATACTATTCACAAAACCGACGATAAAATTTTCAATGCCGTTTTTTATGAAAATTTCATAAATACACACTTAGCATTTATTAGGAGTATTAATCATGAAATTATCACATTCTAAGTCATATAGCACATAAACATGTCAATTCACGCAAAACGAGGTAAAACAAGCAAATCGAGATAAAGTCAAAATATGGGGTTTCACATTCTCCCCTCCTTAAAACAATTGCGTCCGCGCAATTCTGCATCGATCCGAAGACAAACTCAGGTGCTGACTCAAGCATACTGATTGAAAGACCAAATACCAAATTCCAAATACCAACCAAGAACACCAAGTAGGAACACCGAATAAGATCATCGAATAAGAATCCCCAAACAAAAAGCTTAAATAGGAACGCTGAATAAGAACACTGACTAGAATTTCTGAATAAGAATCTCAAATAAGTTACCGAAGAAGAATGCCAAACATAGATTCCGTAATAGAGCACCAATCAAGAATACCAATTGAGAACTTCGAACAAGATTACCGTTGGAGAATACCGAATAATAATCCCGAAATAAGAACTCGGGATAACACCATATAAGAATTCCGCATAAAAATACTGATAGAAAATACCAAAGAATAATTCCAATCAAGTATATCGAATAAGAATATTCATATGGAAATCCAAAGGAAGAATGCCGAATAAGATCACCAAATGAGAATTCCAATAGTCAATATGTAGTCGTAGAGTAGCTTGACCCCTAATCGGAATTTCATATGCTTTAGCATCACATATTACTCAGTCGCCAACTGATATAATGCACATGCTAACTTCAATCATATAGGGCAAACTTTCTACTCACATACTTGTGCATTGTACTCAAGTAGACATGATAAAAGAATATGTAGCACTGGAATCATTCAATACCTTAACTAATTGATTGAGAATAAGAAATTACCTTTCACTACTGCTGTTGAGATGCACTGCCCGTAGGTCTACCCTGGTAACCCTGGGTCACTGACCGACCCTTAGACCTCAGATACCTAGGACAATTCCTTGCTCTGTGTTGATTGCTGCCGCAACCCAAACATGTTCTTGCCTTATTCCGATAGTTAGACTCGAGATGGCCTTTTCGGCGGCAGAAAGTACAATGTATGACTTGATCCGTAGCACGATTCCCAGAAGAATTTGGAACCAAGGAGGTAACTGAATCATCTTGTTGAGCTCTCGCTATAGTAGGCTTTTCCCGGGCATCCCTAACTGTAGTCAAACCTTGATCATTTTGCCATTTATGACAGTCTGCTTTCATGTGTTGATCACTGCCACAACTTAGACATTTTCCCAATTTCTTCCAACATCCGGTCTCAACATGACCCTTCTTGGTACAGAAAACACAAAATGGAACATGAAGTGCAACATTGTTATCCATGAAACCCTGAACTGGCGAAACTGTTAAACTGTTCCGCTGTATCCTCAAGTCTACTGGCCTATTTTGCCTCTGGAGCTGACTCTGCCGACTTCGAGGATGAAAATATCTTTGCTGGTCCTGAGGCTGAGAAAGTCTTCTACTCGATTGACTCGGCCCTGCACCTACCTCATTCTTTCCTTTCTCAACCCTTGTTGCAGTAGTAAGGGCTTCACCATATGTGGAAAACTGAAAAGAAGTCAAGCTATCTCGAACTTCCAGCCTTAACCCTCGAATGAATCTATTAATCCTCTTTTCAGTAGTTTGCACCATACCCGGAGCATAATGTGACAGATTATGAAATCGGGCCTCATACTGCGTAACAGACAGGCTACCCTGTTTCAAAGACATGAATTCATTCCTACGGAGTCTTCCTCTGATTCCAAGAGCTCTGACAGTCATCCTTACTTCACCCAAAAGAGTCACCCGCAGTTATAACATATATACAATTATATCACATGAAGACAAGTACAACATAATACATAATTAACATATAAAACAACATTATCATATAACACACAATTCAGCACATAAGAAGCCAATATCACGTAAACAAGTTATATCACATAATAAGTTATAAGCAATTAAAGTCTCATAAGCAACAAACTACCCATTATGTAACTCACATTAATCACTCAAAGTTCCTTGCGCACCTAAAGCACGTTGTTTCACATAAGCAGGATATAAACAATTAAAACCATATAAACAACTAAGTTCACACAAGACACTTCAATCACATCAAACAAATTTGTCACATAATGCACATTAATCACATAATGCACATTAATTACAACACATTAAGTACGTAAGGCACGTTGTTACATAAAACATATTGACCACATTAGTTCACTTAACACATAAACTATATTGATCACATAAAAAGTTAGACACATAAGTAAATTAATCAGATAAGCATATTAACATATGTTTCACTTTTCTTTCACTTAATACATACTTGCATCCTTAGACCACTACCCACATTCCGAGGATACCCTGGCTGACAGCTAATCAAGCTCTAATACTACTTAAATGTCACGCCCCAACTCCACCCCACCTACGATCAGTCAGGACGCAACGGAATTTCGGCAGTATAACGATAGTAATTAGGACACCGAGACTCTAAACCAACCTCTTTAGAACATCATACATCAAACTCCATAAACAATCCCAACAATCAACTCCTCAATTAAGTTAACAACATACAACACAACCATATTATACAATAATCATTCTTCAACAATCCATTCATAGTTATATGCCTCCGTTCCAACATAATACATTAGTTGAACATACATTTCAAAATAGATTATAAACTAACTTAGTAACCTATCATAGTCAAAAGAAAGACCACTAAGTTAGCAACAATTAGTTCATTATCATTACTACAACTTATACATCATTAACTATAAAGTATATAAAAGACAACTAGAATAATATACAAGACTATAAGGTATACAACATCTCTAACATCAAGGACAAAGACTCTGGCACATAGGACTCGTCCACATATGGCACATTCTCAGCTTCCTAAGGCACGTACCCGTAATCTTGCTCAATAACACTTGTATGCATGCAATAATGGAGAATGAGCTTATATAAAATAAGCCCAGTGAGGATTCGATAGATCTCTAGCATTATTTACTATACTTCTTGGAAATAATCCTCTGAGCAGTAAACACACAATAACATCAATAACAATATAATCACATAAACTATAATGACCAATCAATAAATGATACTCTAGTTGGTGTAGCTCCAAACGCCATCACGATCTCAACCGTTCTTCTTGTAACTCCCCATTACTCACGCACCAGAGGTACCTCACTAGCTTCGCCTTCTATGACACCTCCGTCATGCGAGCTGGAGGTAGTCTCTGGTAGTCATGCCGTTATCAACCCGACAGCCCGATGCTGTCCGAGAGGTGGAACACACATACCAAGACTCAGTAATAATAATAAACATCATATTACAAGAGGACAACCTTTTTCGTTGACTATCTTCCGGTTCATCAATAATCAATCAATAATCATATTTTCATCAATATAACATCATATAATCAATTAAACAACAAACAACTAAGTTAGATGACAAAGTAGGCCATCCAACTTAACATGCATTAAACACACAATCAAACCTAGTCTAACTATTAACAACTCACAATTCAATCACTCAAACACCACCCAATCATCTAAAGGCATAGTTCAATATTTTAAAGAAAGACAACCTAAACTTCAAATAATCATATCTTACATTCTACTAATCCAATCACCTCCAAACCAGTTTCTATCACTCACCCATTCAATCAACTACATTAGCCCCCCCGGAAACCAACCAAAACACATCCAAATCAAGCCCAACAACCCTAAAACCCTAATGCGTCAAGGCTGAAATTTTTGGACTTTAACACCGACATCGCAATCAAAATTTTGGCATTACAACATTACTACCACGTATTTAACAAACTTTTAGAAAATAAACGGCAATCGATTCCAACCATTACAACTCAAGATAATCAACAAATAGCTAAATAATCAACTTTTAATACCCGAAAATAAATAATTATGCTACAACGGTTAAAATCTCATAAGAATACATATAAACCATCCTTAGCATGCACTGAGCAATAATATAACTTCAAATTAACATTCTAACGGTTCAATAATCAATTATACGCAAAAATATAAAAATGACATTTTGAGATCTAGAATTTTTCTCTCACCTTTGATGCAAACTAAGGCTATAAATAGGTAGAATGGATTCTCAACAAGCAAAATCAAGCTTTGAATGAAGAGATTTGGATTTGAATTGCAAAATCTATGTGAAAAATGCTTTGAAAAACCTTGAAAATGCCTTCTTTTTTCCTCCCTTTGGAATTTCGGTAATGTGTGTGTAAAATGAGTATGTTTTGTGAGCTTTTGATGTGTGTTGATGATATATTAAGCAAAGGTCAAACAAATAAAAGAAAGTCAAAGGTGGAAACTAATTATTTTTAGTGTTTTCTTGTCTTTTAATTCATTTTCTTGACTACTCTTGCTCAAATTAATTATGCAACACCTAAACTATCCCAAGTAGTTTAATTTTAGGTGGCAAGAAGTTTTACATTCAAACAATTTCACCCGAGTTGGCTTAAAACTCGATTTTCTGTAAAAGAAGGTGAAAAGTCATATTATTTATTTTCAAATGTCTTTTGAATGCACAATTAATCTAAAATCATTTAATACCACATATAAATACGTTTATATTAATATATACTGGGTCAACTAAAGTCAAAGCAACAATCGGGTTTAGAAGAAATTACTATTTGGCTAAAAAAAGGCTACTTTTCGCCCTAAAAGTTTATTTAAATTACTATTCCGTTTCAAAATCAATTTTTATCAAACATGGGTCTATTAATAATAGAGGACAAAGTTTTAAGACGTTTAAAATACCCCTGTAAAAATTTTAGCAGACAAGTGTTCAAAATACTATTCACAAAACCGACGATAAAATTTTCAATGTCGTTTTTTATGAAAATTTCGTGAATGCACGCTTAGCATTTATTAGGAGTATTAATCATGAAATTATCACATTCTAAGTCATATAGCACATAAATAGGTCAATTCACGCAAAACGAGATAAAACACGCAAATCGAGATAAAGTCAAAATATGGGGTTTCACAATATGAGTTATGTAAATAAAAGAGAGTCAAGAAAGGCTCTCCCATATTGACGAATGCATATTTTTAATCCCCAAAATTTGAGCAGAGGTCTGACGCAAAGTAGCTATTCGGGCGGAGCTAATTTTTCCCGAATAAGAACTACTAGGGATGAGTTTCACCCAAATAAGAGTTTTCCTATTAAAAGCTATTCAGGCAAAACATCCCCCGGATAATAACAACTAGGGTCAGACTTCCCCCCTAAAAGTAGCTATTCGGGCAAAATTTCTCTGATAAGAACCACTCAGGTGGAATTTCTCCTGTATCCTACTAATAAACTACAACTATAACTAAAAACTAACTAGAATTAACTCAGAAACTGATTCAAAATAACCAAAATCCAAAATTAATTACTAAATTCGGAGGGAGGGGGGTTTATTTATAGACAAAATCTCAGAGGCGCGCTCAAGCGGCAGTTTGGCGTGCTCGAGCGCCAGTTTGGCACGCTCAAGCACGCTTCTATTGCAACTGTTGGTTTCTTGACACATGGCGGCTTCCGGAAGGTTCTGAGGCACGCTCAAGCGCTAGTGAGGGGCGCTCGATTGCCTATCTACTCCGACGGTTGGTTTTTCGCCACGTGTTTTCTTCTGGAACATGGTGGAATATTCTAATCTAGGGCGCTCAAGTGCCAGGAGGGCGCGCTCAAGCACTAGGAGGGCGCGCTCGAGCGCCCTTTTGCTGACTTCCTGGGCTTGAATGTTGACTTTTGACCGAGCTTTGACCGAACGTTTACCGAGGTATTTTTGGACTATTTTCAGTGTTCCAAGTCTTATTATGCCCTAGTTTTGGCCAAATTTCATCTCTATCGGCTTCATTCTTCCACCGTTCTGCGTTCTTTCCCTATTCTTCACTTCTTCACTTGCATTTTGGATCATTTTGGGTTTGAACTTCCACTTTCCGGTATTCTCCTACATTGCATCGAAAGTATCAAAGTGTCGCAATTACCTCTAAGTTAAGATGCAAATATAGTACATATACCAAGGTTTGAGTACTGCAAATACAGTCACATCAGCATTATTGCAATTAAAACAAGATAGCAAGGGCAACTTAGTCATTTTAGCATGTTGGATATTTTGACTCAACTTTGACCTAGTATATAATCTTTTTTCTTTCATTTTAAGCATAAGTCAGCAATTTCAAGAGGGAGAGCTAGGTTGGACAACCAAGAGGAAAAAAGAAGAGAAGAAATATTGATATTTTGAGACTTGTCATTTTGGTGAACAAATCTAGCATTTTCAAGTATTTGGGTTTGTTTTTGGCATAGCTTCTTTCTAGCTTTCTTGTTCCTTGCATCTTCTAGCATCTATAAACATCTAAGGTGGGGATTTTCTTTTACTCTATGAATTTCATGATATAAGTGTTTGATATCTTGTTTTATGCTTAGAAGAGATGTATAATTGCATGAATGATATTCTAGCGCATGTTTTTATGGTTTATATGGATGTATTAGGAGATGTTATCATTTAAATACTTATAGAATGTTTCCATGGACTTCAATCATATGTTAGTAGCTAGTTTTGGACTTCTACTAATGATCATATGTGTTTGCATGAGAAAAGCAAGAATTGAGTGTAGGATTTAAACCTAAAAACATAACTGCCATGGATCCGGGCGAGAAGATCCGATCGAGTGCCTCAACCGGATGGCTCATTCAGAAGTCACTGCCTTGGACCCGGGCGAGGAATTCGGTCGAGTGCCTCGACCAAATGCCTTGCCCGGATACCCATTTATTTGAATGTTGTCATGTTCTTTCCGTGGTAAGTGCGATTAATGAATGCTCGAGTATTTACTATTGGTTG
Source organism: Ehretia macrophylla (assembly GCA_037974665.1). Taxonomy (NCBI): domain Eukaryota; kingdom Viridiplantae; phylum Streptophyta; class Magnoliopsida; order Boraginales; family Ehretiaceae; genus Ehretia; species Ehretia macrophylla. The sequence continues at coordinate 60,941,222 of CM075780.1, read as the reverse complement.
GGTAACCTACCTTGTTATCCAAATGTGAATTATCAATTACTGAATGTGTAATTTCTAAATGAAAATATGTTGTTTCATACTGAATGTGTTGAGAGGAAACCTACTTTGTTATTCTCTCAAAGTGGTGCGAATACGTGTTAAATGGTTAATGTGAATGTGTGTATATGTTTGGTGCTATGTGAAGCGTTGGGTGGATACCCTTATAGCATTGGATGGATACCCATGATCGTTAAGTTGCAACCTTGTAAGGGACTTAGTAGTGTCCTGCCGTGTTGGGAAGCAAAGGGCTTGCGGGTAATAGCACGACAACCATAGTCAAACACTACTCCCGTGTGGTCGGTGTAAGGCCATAGAAAGTAGGGTGTTTAGGTGGGTACATCCGGAGTACCAATATTGGGAGTGACATAGGGTCATGATAAATGAATGTGAAGTTCGTGCGGGAGTTATAAGGATCAACATCAACACATGATAAAAGGTATCCTTACAACGTGGTTTATGACTTTATTGCTCTATTTATATGTTGATTCTAACATGTTTAAATGTTTCTTTTAGGGTTATTGCTTTAAGAGTTATCTTTACTATTTTCCCTCCCTACTGATCTTTGTTATATATAAACTCACCCCTTCTGCGATACATGCTGCTAGTGTACATGATAATGATTATGTGCACGAGAAAACTGTTGAGGAACCGTGGAATGAGAACCATGCTTAGCTTGTGTGGACTTCAAGAATGTTTAAATGGCTTTCAGTAGTATGTTGTAATGAAGACATGTTTTAGTCTATGTTTAGAATACTTGATATCTTATCTATTTTGAAGTCTAGTTGGGTCCAATTGTATATAAGGTTGGTCATGGTTGGATTCATGATCACGTTCAGTCTATAAGTATGCTTGTTGAGAATGTATGTTGGTTGCCTTATCTACTTTGATGTAGACTTTTATTAAAATGTGGTTGGGTTTTCTGTTTCTTATTGGCTGTCTTTATTTTCACGGTTATAAAGTCCGTGTGTCATCGCGTCCTAGATTGTTTTCCCTAGGATCTGGTTTGGGGCATAACATTTGTGGTATCAAAGCTTAGTTTGTCTAAGCGTAAGCCGAGATAGGACCCTCGGTCTATGTGTTATGTGATCCAAGGTGAAATGTTGTGTCATGTTTATGTGCATAAGAATGTGTTCGAGATATGTGTTATATGATGTGATATGCTTATAAACTAATTGCCACTAACTCTTATTTGATATAAACTGTACATATGTGTTGTAACGCCCTGATCCCTCTCGAGACCAGAGACTCTATTAATTTTGCTATTCTCAACCCAATTCCAACTCGGTTACAAAATTTAGGAAAAACGGACGGAGTTTTTCCTATTTGTAGGCCGAACAATTTACCTGCCCACAACATATAAAATGGATCAGTACCATGTCCAAACATACAACAACTCCTCAAGACCATTCGAGCCTTGGTTTACCACAAAAGTTCACAATCAAATGTACATTCCCAAATACAAAAGCTATCCCAACCCTTTTCTTTTAGACAAGTACATTCAAGCTTTGAATTAAACTATACTAACATGTTACATAAAATAGGTTGTCATACTACTCTAGTGATCTAATTAACACGATTACATTCTTTATTACATTGAATACATACAACCTGTAAATAACATCTCTACAACCCCCGCCACATAGTACATTGACTCCCAAGCAAAGATCAAGCACCACAAGCACGAACATTCCTTTTAACACTGCAATACCTGAAAAGTGGGTAATGAGGAGTGAGTATACAATCGTGTATACCCAGTGAGGGAGGGGAAATAATATACTGGAAGCATACATAAGGGGATTCGCGCAATGCAAATAACTACCTTCAAGTAAGTAGTTAAACAGTTAAAATACTCATAAGCAATAAGATACCACACATTGAAAAGGATACAATTGATAACCCTTATCACTTCAATTCTCGAACCACGATCCACGATCCACGAACCATGATATGCCGCCATCCCTTTATACCAATGGGTACTCCGAATGTACCCGATCCTATGACCCACACCCCCTGGCATACTCTATACTAGCTGAGTGAGGGACTAAGGTACGGAGTCAGGGCAACCAACACTAGCAAGCCCGATGCCGCCGAGCGAGGTCCATCGCATCCGTCCCTAATGATGAGGTTACGCAACCATCGATACGAACAATAGATAACAATAGTAAAGCAATATAACATTACAAACTAATTAAACACATAATAGAGGGACAACAAAAAAGGTTGCCCTCACACGAATGTTGCGGTTATCAAGCAAGATACAATATAACAAGAGACAGGTATATTTTCACTCAATTCATTCTAAAATATACATAAATATAAGCAATTATATTTAACTATACAATCTTAAGGAATAAGTCACTAAGATGCATAAAAGAATGAACTCCCTTACCTTATTACAACCAAACCTGTGAGAATTAGCCAATGACTTCTTCAATATGCTCCAAATGTATCATTCCTTCAATTATCATTATACAATAGAATCAATTATTTGCTTAAGAAGTTATACATTCATTTTCAACTAACGCTATTCACAATTCCATTAATTTATTCATATTTATTTGATTCCATTGAACTCACACAACTAATAATATATCTCATTGTTAGCATGCATTCCATTTATTACTCAAACAACATACAAACTCAAGTGATCGCATAGGCAACACTTCTTAAGTGCCAAGTATTACACGAAGACAATAGCATAATAAATAACATATACATTAGCAAGGATTATTAATATAAACAAGTCATAAACTTATCTACTCAGTCTCCAACAAAGCAACATGGTGCTCAATTCAAATAACTATCATTTTAATCATGCTTGGGACACGGGAAGAGGTCAAACATGCACGGCAAAGGCTTGCCTTGGCCCAAGGCCCATTGGGCCGAACACTAAGTCCCAAACGGCCCAAAGGCCAACACACGCATACAATGCATTTTAACCATATTTTAACTACTCTTTGCATGTAATTAGCAAAATTACACCTTTATAACATTGATTAAGCATTTGAACCAACCTATGATATAATTAATCAAACTTTAACTGAGTTACCATTCACCTTTTTCTGCAATACATCTATATGTTCAAGCTCTCACTACACATACAACCCAAGTTCAAAAGTTTACTCTATAACACCATTAGGTAGCATAACAAGCATTAGAAGCAAGAAACACAGACTATGAACAATAAACATGAAAATAACCATTGATGCACAAAGGGGATTAACAACATACTTCCACGAAATTTTATCAATAACTCGAATATGCTTTAGAATTGTATTTAAACACACAATAACCAACTATAAGGCAATACGAGCTATAAAACACCCAATTCTCTCATTTTTCCCTTTGTTAACCTAAGTTATTTAGCTCTAAAACGAAGGCCAAGGTTCAAGAATCTCAAACGAACAATCCTATCCTCCAAACCACACTTTATGGTACCCATAGAACCCTTATGTTCACCCGTTTGTCCACGTTAACCGCAAAAGCCCTGATTTTCCCTTAATGCTCAACAAGCCAAAACTAGTTTTTCTCAAGATTTCGTTAATCAAAGCATCTAACTATTCTCTACTACATTTATAGAACATAAACCAAGCGTTAAAGTAGTTCTAAATGCTCTATTTGCATCAATTCTAACGTGCGCATACAAAGGGCCATGAAAATCAACGTTCTCAAAATTCGATAAATTTTAACGTGGGGCCATTTTAGCAACCCAACACCACATATCTAGCATTATACTAAGGTTTGGAGCAAGATTTAAAGGGCCTAAATGAATAGTATCCATTCAAGACTTTTCAAAAATGAAATCATACATACACTTCACAAACACATGAAACAACTAAATAAGTATGTTCTCCTAGTCCTAGAGGCATGATAAATAGCTTCACAACGATCAATGGCATACAACAATATCAAATTTGAACATAATCTACAATAACAAATAAAATGCTATTTTTTGTAAAATCCCTCACCACAATCACGTAGAACAAGCAAAGATGAAGTGTTTTGATGTTTTGGAATCCTTGGATCAAGCTTGGAAGATCAAATTGAGCAAAATTGGCAAGAAAAGTACTATTCCCGTAATAGGGTTTTTTGGCTGATTTTTGGTCTTTTTGGCTTATTTTGAGCATTTTTTTGTGTTTATTGTGTTTTGTTTACTATATATATGTGTAGGATGATTATATGGGTTGATGGGTTGGATATTGGATTTGGGTTGTGGGTTAAAATGGGTTTGAGTTTAGGTATATTAGAATAAATGCAAGAAAATTTCTTTAAGCCCAAAATAATACAAAGTTTTACTATTCATATAATATTAAGATATTTTTACAAATCACTTGTCATATATGCAATGAATATAATTTTTGTGAATGTAGGCTAATTATAAGTTAAGTAATAATAGAAAAATATGAAATCCGAGAAATAAGATAATAAAAATTTTAGTCCGGGCTCAATTTAATAGAAAACTTTTTAAATGCAAGTTTTACTAAAAAGTTTACGATGAAAATAATTTGAATGCTCATTTATTATTTACTAAAGTAAAAAAAAAAAAACTAATTTTTTTGATATTTAAAAGCAATTAACAAATATTAGCACATAAAGAGCAAATAAACATTTAATAGCATTTTATAGGAAAAGTAGACATTTAAGCAAATAGTTACACACATAAATGCACATGAATGATTAATGCATGCACTAGGAGCCGGGCATCACATGTTTTATAACTATTCATAACCCCTTTTGTCCCAAGATGGCACCGAAAGGTAGACCTCGCCGAGAGCCCTCTAAAAAGGCTGAGCCAGTTCAACCAATGCCGCCTATGGATCTAGTGTTAGGGCAGATTGCAGAGGCTGTGGCTACGATGGCTCGGGTATTTGAGAGGCAGGCAAATAGAGAATAACAGAGAAACAACAATGATAATGATCGCAACAATTTGAACAGTAATGGTGGTAATGGTAGAGCTGACCGAAAGCTACATCAATTTTTCAACTATGGGCTGACTAAATTTCTGGGAGAGCTAGATGATGTTAAGGCCGAGGCTTGGTTGGAAAAGGTTGAGGTTATCTACAACACCTTGAGATTCACAGATGAGCAGAAGGTCACTTTTGCAGTCTTCTTGTTGGAAGGAAATGCGAGATAATGGTAGCGAATCGTGAATCTTGAGTAAGAGCAAAACCATACGCTGATGCTATGGGGTAATTTTGTTTTGGCCTTTAAGAACAACTACATCTCCGAGGTAGCTCAGGAGAGAAGGGAAAAAGAGTTCATGAATTGCAACCAAGGGAACCAGACAGTGGATGAGTACGAGGCACGTTTTAATGTGTTGTCTCGTTATGCACCGGAGATGGTGCATACGCCGACGAAGATGATTCAAAGGTTAATCTGTGGGTTAAGGCCCCATCTCCAAATGAATTTGGCTTCAAACACGTATATTACCTACTTTGAGGCCCATAGGGCTACAAGCCTTATTGAGAAGAGGAAAAGATATTTGGGTTATGTACCGAGTCAACCGAACAATAGACCGTTCCAGGCTCCAACCGAACAAAGGTCATTTCAGATACTAGGCCAGAGTCAGAATTAAACCAGGCCGACCGTTTCAAGGACTCAGAAGAATAGTCCAGTTGTGTCTTTGTGTCACGCCCCAACTCGACCCCTCCTATGATCAGTCAGGACGCAACGGAATTTCGGCAGTATAACGACAGTAACACGGACATCAGGGCTCTAAACCAACCCTTTAGAACATCATACAACTAACTCCACAAACCACCAATCAACTCCACAATCAAGTTAACAACATACATAGCAACCATATTATACATTAAGCATTCTTTCAACAATCCACTCATAGTTATACGCCTCCGTTCCAACATCAATCCATAGGCTACATCATACATTTCCAAAATAGTTTATAAGCCAGTCTAACAACCTAATCATGTTCAAAAGAAAGGCTCCTAAATTAGCAATGTACATAAGTCTTATAATTGAGTAAGTTATACAATATAACATATTACAACAACTAAGACAAACTCATGGCAATGACTTCGGCACACAAGACTCGTCCACATAAAGCACATTCTCAGCTTCCTGAGGCACGTACCCGCAATCTTGTTCAATATCACCTATATGCATGCAATAATTAAGAGTGAGCTTATATAAAATAAGCCCAGTGATGATTCGATAGATCTCTAACCGTATTTACTATACTCCTTGGAAATCATCCTTTGAGCAGTAAACACATAAAAATCATCAATAACAATATAAACACATTAATTATAATGACCAATCAATAAAGGATACTCTAGTTGGTGTAGCTCCAAACGCCATCACGATCTCAACCGTTCTTCTTGTAACTCCCCATTACTCACGTACCCAAGGTACCTCTCTAGCCCCTCCCTCCATGGCACCTCCGCCCATGCGAGCTGGGGGTAGCCTATGATAGTCATGTCATTTTCAACCCAACAGCTCGACACTGCCCGAGAGGTGGCACACACATATCAAGACTCATGACAATAATAATAAACATTCAAATCTCAGGAGGACAACCTTTCACGTTGACTATCTCCTGGCTCATCAATAATCAAATATCACAGGAGGACAACAAAGTAGGTTGCCTATCTCCCGGTTCATCAATAATCAACCAATAATCATCATTTCAACAGCATATCATCAAATAAACAATTAACAACTCAACAACTAAGTTAGATGACAAAGTAGGTCATCCAACTTAACATGCAATAACCACACATTCAAACCCTAGTCTAACCATCAACAACTCATAATTCATTCACTCAAACACTACCCAAACATCCAAAGGCGTAATTCAACATTTTAAAGAAAGACAACCCAAACTTCTAAAAGTCATAACTTACATTCTACTATACCGATAACCACCAAACCAGTTTCTATCACTCACCCACTCAATCAACATCATTAACCCCCTCGGAAACCAACCATAAACCATCCACATCAAGCCCAAAAGCCTAAAACCTTAATGCATCAAGGCTGAAATTTCCAGACTTTCACACCGACATTACAATCAAAATTTCGGTATTACAACATTATTACCACGTATTTAACAAACTTTTACAAGCTAACATCAATCGATTCCAACCACCACAACTCCAATTATTCAACAAATAGCCAATAACTCAATTTTAATACCCGAAAAATAAAAATTCATGCTACAACGGTTCAAATCTTATATAAACACATATAAACGATCCTTAGCATGCACTGAGCAATAATAAAATATCAATTCAACATTCTAACAATTCAAAATTCAATTATATGCAAAAATATAAAAATGACATTTTGAGATCTAAAAATTTTCTCTCACCTTTGATGTGTTTTGATGCAAGAAAGATGTAGAATGGATGCCCAACAAGTGAAATCAAGCTTTGAATGAAGTGATTTGGACTTGAATTGTAAAATCTATGTGAAAAATGCTTTGAAAAACCTTGAAAATGCCTTATTTCTTCTCCCTCATGGATTTTCGGTAATGTGTATGTTTTGTGAGTGTGTTTGCTTTGTTTTTAATGTGTGTTGATGATATAAGCTCAAGGTCAACAAAATTTGCAAAGTCAAAGTTAGTATTTTTAGTCTTTTAATTGTTTTTAGACTGTTTTTGCTCACCCAAATGCAATTAACACTTGGACTATTTTTAAGTAGTATATTTTTTAGTTGACAACAAGTTTCACATGCATAGACTTACACCCGACTCGGTTAAAAACTCAATTTTTGCAAAAGAATATAAAAAGTCATATTATTTGGTTCCAAATGTCTTTTGAATGCACAATTAATCTAAAATCATTTAATACCACATATAAATACATTTATATTAATATATACTAGGTCAACAAAAGTCAATGCAAGAATCTGGTTTAGAAGAAATCATTATTTGGCTAAAAAATGCTACTTTTCGTCCGAAAAGTCTATTTAAATTACTATTCCATTTCAGAATCAATTTTTATCAAACATGGGTCTATTAATATCATAGGACTAGGTTTTAAGACGTTTAAAATACCTGTGTAAAAATTTTAGCGGACGTGCGTTCAAAATACTATTCACAAAAACCGACGATAAAATTTTCAATGCCGTTTTTTCTAAAAATTTCATGAATGCACACTTAGCATGTAATAGGAATATAAATCACAGAATTAGCACATTCTAACTCATATAACACATAAATAGGTCAAATCACGCAAATCAAGGCAAATACACGCAAATCGAGGTAAAGACGAAAACTGAGGTTTCACACTTTGGCTCAGGGATCATCAGGGGCCAATGCTTCTTCTGCTAAAACTTGCTACTTCTGCAATAAAAAATGGCATATAGAAAGGGAGTGTTGGAAAAAGATGGGAAAGTCCATGGGTTGTGGCAGTGATCAGAGCAAGGCAAAAGATTGCCCAAAGTTTCAAAATGTTCAGCGTCAAGCCACAGGTGGAGGTCAAAGCAAAGTGGCCGGTAGTGCATCTGTACTGCGTGTTTAGGCCCGAGCTTATGCTATAAATGCTGTAAAGGGAAAAGAGGTACATGAGGTAGCGGTTGTGGTCAAATGTACTTTTCCAATCCTTGATCAGTTGGTTAAGGTTTTGATTGATCCCGGTGCTATGCATTCTTTTATTACTATTCCTTGTGTGCAACGTGTTAAACTGTTAGGTGAAAAACTTCCATATAATGTTCAAGTTAGCACACTGATGGGTAGTAAGTTCATTACTGAGTCGGTTTGTAGAGCATGTAAGATTCAGATTAAGGATCAAGAGTTTCTTGCTGATCTTGTCTTACTTCCAATTCATGGTTACAAGATCATATTAGGAATGGACTGATTGTCTAAGTATCGTGCCCAAGTGAATTGCCAGATCAAAGTAGTGAAGTTTCAAAAAATGGGTTGTCTAGTGGTAAAGGTAGCAGGAAATCGTGACTCTTCAAAGAATCTTCTGATTAATTCAATTAAAGCTGTCAAGCTTGTGTCCAAAGGTTGTAGTGGATTTCTTACTTATCTAATTAACAAGCCTTCAGACAAGTTAAAGTTGGAGGAAGTTCCAGTTGTTCGGGTTTATCCAGATGTTTTTCCAAAGGAGTTGCCAAGAGTACCACCGGAAATAAAGATTGAATTTGTTATCAATGTGTTGCCAGGGACTTAACCAGTGTCTAAGTCACCTTATCATATGGCACCTACCGAGCTTCTTGAGTTGAAATCTCAATTGAAGAAATTGTTAGAAAATGGGTTCATTTCGCCGAATGCATCTCCTTAGGGAGCACCTGTGTTATTTGTGAAGAAGAAAGATGGCTCTATGAGGATGTGCATCGATTATCGGGGTTTGAATCAAGTGACTATCAAAAACAAGTATCATCTTCTACTTATTGATGAGTTGTTCAATCAACTTCAAGGGGCAAAGGTCTACTCAAAGTTTGATCTGAGGCAAGGTTATTATCAGCTTTGAATCAACAAAGAGGATGTACCGAAATCTACTTATAGAACTCAGTATGGTCACTATGAGTTTGTGGTCATATCTTTTGGCTTGACTAATGCTCCTGTAGCATTCATGGATCTTATGCACCAAGTATTTCAATCGTACTTAGATCGGTTTGTTGTGATCTTCATTGATGACATCTTAGTGTATTCCAAGAATGAGTCAGAACATGAGCAGCATCTTCATCTTGTTCTTCAGAAGTTCAACAAGTGTGAGTTCTGGTTGCAGCAAGTTTCATTTATGGGTCATGTTGTCTCCCAGCAAGGTATATTCGCGGATCCAAGCAAGATTGAAGTGGTGTCTGAATAGAAAAGTCCAGAGAATGTGAGGGAAGTGCGATGTTTCCTTGGTTTAGTAGGCTATTACAGAAGGTTTATGAAGGACTTCTCCAAAGTTGTAGTTCCTCTTACTAAACTCACCAAGAAGAGTATTAGTTATGAGTGGAATGAAAATTGTGAGAACAATTTTTAGGAGTTAAAGAAGAGATTGACTATAGCTCTGGTTCTTGCCTTGCCAGAGGGTAGTCAGGATTTTGTGATTTATAGCGATGTTTTGAAAAGAGGTTTGGGTTGTGTGTTGATGCAACATGGTCGGGTAATTGCTTATGCATCCCGGAAGTTGAAGCAGTATGAAGGGAACTATCCTACTCACGATTTAGAGTTGGCGGCCATAATCTTTTCCTTGAAGAAGTGGCGCCATTATTTGTGTTGTAGTAAGTTTGAAGTTTTCACCGATCACAAGAGTTTGAAATATTTATTCTCCCATAATGAGTCAAATATAAGGCAGAGACGATGGATAGAACTCTTGGATGATTATAATTGCACGATCAATTATGTACCTGGGAAGGCCAATATAGTGGCAAATACTTTTAGCCAGAAGGCTAGTCTTTCTATGTTAACATTTAAGGAATGGGAGATGCTTGAAGAAGCTTATTCGTGGAAACCAGAGTTGAAAGAAGTTAGTGTCTTGTTTGTTACCTTGCAAGTCCAACCATTATTATTGACTCAGATTCGTGAAGCCCACCAATTGGATCAACATCTTTAGAGAATATCTGAGGGTAAAGTGGACTCTAAGACGCACGAGGATGGGGTGTTGCGGTTCAAAAATAGAGTTTTTATTCCAATTGATCCAAATTTGAATAAGGAAATTCTTGTAGAAGCCCATAATTCAAAGTATACCATTCATCTGAGCGGAACCAAGATGTATCGGGATCTGAAGCAGCACTTGTAATGACCCGGCTAAGCGAATACCCCAATGGGGCAGAGGCACACCAGCGACGTCACAAAAGTTGATATTGTCCGCTTTGGAACACCCCGCACTTAACGTACGAACGTGCCCTCATGGTTTTGTTCCCCACATGTTACTACGTGAAAAGGCCTCAACTCAAATATAAAGGGACACTTCCCACTATATATTCAATGATCCCAGCTCGTAACCTTCCAATGTGGGATGGGTTCACCACATCCGCCCCCACTAGGAGGACCCAGGCCCCGACCCAACCCCACGCTAATGGTTAAGTTTGGACCCGATAAACGGACAGAGTCTCCTCTGTACTGCGGACATTTTGGAAACCTGTAAATACTCAAAATAGCCACAATATATTAAGATAAACTTTTATAATTAAAGTTTAAAAGTTCCAGGCCATCTGAGCCTTGAAACATACAACAACTCCGAACCACACAAGCATGCACCCAACTTAACTTTTCATTAAACCTTTTTAACGTGCCATTCTATGATAACATTAGAGCAATCTTATAAGTTGAAATCACACATACTTCTAAACATACACCCCAAGCATACAAGAACTAAAAGAAGAAATTAAAAGTTATTACAAGCCATAGACTTACTACACTTACTACAACCAGCTATCTTTAACTTGCAACTACAAAGCATATACATAGCCCTAAGGCCACAAAATAGATCATAGTATAATAATACAAGTACGCTATAAAACAACAAGAAAGCACATCCACCTCAGACAATAAACACACAGCTACTAGGGCAAAGGCTCAACCTGCACTTCTTCTTCTTCCACTACCACCTCAACTAGCTGGGGATCACCCTCAGCACTTCCTGAAACATGATATCGAGGTATAAGCAACACTATTGCCCAGTGAGGGATAAGGTCTCCCAGGGCGTGCAATGAAACAAATAATACAATTAAGCATTAATAGCACTGAAAACAATTTAAGAAGGACAAAAGATTGAATACCACACATTAAAAAGGATACATTCACATAACCCCTATACTCCAATCTTCACTTGGTCTTCATTCACGATCCATGAACCACGATCACGATCACGATAAGCTGGCATAACCTCAAACACTCCAGTGGGTGTACTCCGGATGTACCCCGATAATCCTACGACCCAACATCCCCTAGCAATCTCCGGACCAAGCGAATGAGAGACTATGGCACAGAGTTTGAATATCCACTGGCAAGCCCTCTACTGCCCAGCCGATATTCAACATATCCGCCCCTGACACTATGGTTGCACAACCACTATGCAATGTACTTAACAATGGCATGATATCGATAAAAAATATAAGCAATAACACGTAGGAGGATCAACAAAGTTGGTTGACCTCGAAACAAATAGATTAGAAGTAGTTCAATACAAGCAATTAACAGGTTTACAAAGGGAAATATCCAAGGTATACATAGAACTATACTAAAAGCTTCAAAACAACTTGAAACCGCATTTAAACACATTTGGAGACATGCCAAGGTCTTAGATGCGAGTGACAAACGAATTTACCCTTAAACCCCTTTGTTTTTCCATCCGTTTTCCTTCCAAACTCATATCAATTATTCAAATTCAAGGGGAAGCTATATCAATCTTCTAATTAACCCTTAAGGTACCCTTACAACCCACGATTACGTTCGATTACCCGCAATTACCCCGAAAGCCCCAATTTTCCTCTTATAGCTTTGAACTACACCTACCTAATAGGGCTTCAAATAAGAGTTGGTAAAGGTTTTATAGCACCTAGGTAGCCTAAGAACACTAAAAGTGAAGCCCGAATCCACCCGGATTCGCATTAACCCCGAAATCCCTTTGTTAAAGTCGGCTAATTCACGTTCTATGCAAATTTAGAGCAATTCAAATGCACGGGGCTACTAGACTATCTTTATTAGCACCTAAAGCATCTATTAGAAGCATTGGATCAAGCTAATACACGCAATTACACAAAACCCTAGAAATCCTATCACTATTCACCTCATAAATCAAAATAGAGATTCCAACCATTTAAAATGCGAACCAATGGCTTAAATACGTTCTCTAGCACTTATATACAAGGTATAATAGCATAAATGAGCATTAGAGTATCATTTGATAGCATTTATAACAAATCAAGAAAATAGCAACAATTTTAAAATGCGCAAAGAGTCATGAAATCCCTCACCAATGCGCGTAAGAACACCTAGGAGGCTTGCACACACCCTAATCCACTTGCTCTAGGCTTGGGAAGGCTTGAATTGAAGAGTTGAAGAGCAAAATCTCTTTTCTCCTCCTTCCTAGCTGCTCTCGGCTTTGCTACAGGGATTTCAGCACAATTTTTTTTTGTTTTGTGTTTTATGAGCTTAGGTGTGCTATAAGGTGACTAAGTTAAGGTGGGGTCATGTTTGGGTGTTTAAAAGGTCCACTAGAATACGCGTAGTTAGCTTAAAACGAGCTTAAAGTATAAAGTGTAGGCTAGCTAATTAAATCACTAAGTTAAACCACATAACACTATTCCTAGTTTGCTGAAAACATTTTCTAAACGAGTGCTCCTATCGCTTCTAGCTCATTTGTACATTTTTCCCATTCCTTTAACAATTAATATGATTTCATAAAAATGCTAATTCATTAATATAATGCAGTTTGAAAATGGAGTGAATAGTGGCTAAAGAAGACAGTTAATAAAGCACAGAAGGAAATGCGCAAATAATGGGTGCAACAGTAAGTTAATGCAAGGCAAAAAGCTCGGGTGTCACATCCTCTCACCCTTAAACTAGTTGCGTCCACGCAATTCTTACATGATTCGGCGAATAACTCTGGATATCGATCTCGCATCTGATCCTCTCTTTCCCAGGTAGCATCCTCTAACCCATGATGATCCCACAGAACTTTAACCATCGGAATGCTTTTAGTCCTCAGCTCCTGAACTTTCTGATCAACAATCCAAAGAGGTTTCTCCGTATAGGTTAAAGTTTCACTGATCTCTAGTGGCTCGGGCTCAAGAACATGAGAAGGATCTGGCTGATACTTCCGAAGCATAGAAACATGGAAGACATCATGAATTCTGCCCAGGCTAGGAGGCAAAGCTAGTCGATAAGCCAATTCACCAACAGTTTCAATTACTTCAAATGGTCCCACGTAACGAAGACTGAGTTTACCTCCCTTGCCATGCCGAATCAAGCCCTTGCGAGGAGAAATTTTCAGAAATACCCGATCCCTACGGCAAATTTCAGATCACGACGGTGTCTATCTGCATAACTCTTTTGCCGACTCTGTGCTGTAAGCATTCTTTTTCTGATAAGCTGAACATTATCAATCATTATGTTTATCTCTGGCAATAAAGTAGGATCAATAGATTTCAACTCTCCAACTTCATCCCAATATAAAGGAGATCTGCATTTTCGCCCATACAAAGCTTCATATGGTGCCATACCGATAGTAGCTTGATAACTGTTGTTATAAGCAAATTTTGCAAGAGGTAAGTATTTCTCCCAATTCTTACCATAGTCCAGAATGCATGCTCGAAGCATATCCACTAATATTAAGATAGTTCTTTCAGATTGTCCATCAATTTGAGGATGATGAGAGGTACTGAAGCTCAATGTCGTGCCCAAAGCTTTCTAAATCTTCTGCCAGAACTAAGATGTGAATTTGGGATCTCTGTCTGACACAATACTCTTGGGAATCCCATGAAGTCTGACAATATTCTCAACATAAATTTCAGCCAACTTGTCAAGAGATTCAGTTTTCTTTGTAGCAATAAAATGAGAGGTTTTGGTCAATCTATCCACAACAACCCAGACTGAATCATGACCTCTCGAAGACCGCGGTAAATCTGACACGAAATCCATGGTAATATAGTCCCATTTCCAAACAGGAATGGCCAACGGCTGCAACAACCCTGTCGGTCTCTGATGTTCAACTTTAACTTTCTGACATGTAAGACATTTAGCAACATAGTCAGCAATCTCTCTCTTCATGTTGTTCCACCAGTAGTTCTGCTTCAGATCCCTGTACATCTTAGTACTGCCTGGATGGATAGCATACTTAGAATTATGAGCCTCTGCAAGAATTTCTTTCTTTAAAGCTGGCTCAGAAGAAATACAAATTATGCCTTTGAACTTAAGAAGACCATCATCATGCAATTTGAAATCCGACTCTCTCCCTTTCGACTTTTCTAAGATTTCCATCAATTGCAGATCAGCTTGCTGAGCCTCTCTAATCCTGGATAATAAAAGAGATTGAATATGCAAACTTGCAAATTGAATACCAGAATCTGAAGTGTTGGGCCTCCATAAACATAATTCCTCCATGAACTCCCAACTTTTGATGATTAGACTGGCAACTATAGCCTTTCGGCTTAAAGCATCGGCAATAATATTCGCCTTACCTGTCAGATAATTGATAGTACAATTATAATCCTCAAGCAACTCCAACCAACGCCTCTGCCTCATATTCAACTCTTTCTAAGAAAAGAGATATTTCAGACTCTTGTGATCAATAAAGATTTCAAATTTATTACCCCAAAGATAGTGACGCCATTTCTTTAATGCAAAGATGATAGCTGCAAGCTCGAGATCATGCGTCGGGTAATTAAGTTCATAAGGTTTCAATTTTCTGGAAGCATAAGCAATAACTCTCCCATTCTGCATCAATACACAACCCAAACCTTCTTTAGAAGCGTCACTATAGATTACCAGATTATCGGTACCCTCAGGTAGAGCGAGAATAGGAGTTGTGGTTAATCTCTTCTTTAATTCCTGGAAGCTAGCCTCACACTTCTCATTCCAGTCAAATAATGCCTTATGCTCATCCTGGATTTATGAACATTTATATGAGTAAACCTAAAACTCATGCTAGAAGCCACACAACTTATGTGTTCATATAGATGAAGTTTCTTCATGTCCCTATTACTCAAGATAAATTAAATAAATTAACTCCATTAAGAGCATTGAGCTCATCGACTATTTCATAACAATCAGTATCATTATCCTGGATGGGACTTACAAGTATTACTTTATTGCTCCATTAGACACTTAATAATAGCTTGTTGTTACCCATTAAACTTTTGAAGCTAGTCATTTCCTAACTCAAAGTGAGTGTCACGCCCAAACCCGGTCCCATCGGAAACCAAGCCGGTCGCAACGACACATGGACATTATAACACCTGAAAGATAAACATCCAACAAGACATAGAATACACAACATACATCCTAAAAAGCTTGCATCATATATACAACATTTTAACACTCTTGAGCGGAATACACTAACCATACATTCCTTTACTTGGCAAAAGTTGACAACATCCCTTACAAAGCTAAAGTAATCTTAATTATAAACATGCGATAAGATATAAGCCTAACTAGATGTGATCACAATCCAACGTGACCAACCATATATACAACAAAACAACTAGACTTTAAGGAATACAAGTTTACCAAGTATTCAATACATGAACTTCAAAGGCCTTCTATACAATGAAACCAACAACTAACAATATTGTTTCTCAACCACTAGAACATATTAAACATAAGACACATTCTCGAACTCATTAACACCTTCATCGTGCACATACTCAACATCGAGTACACCTATAATATGCATTAAAGAGGGCGTGTCATGCCTCGACCCAACCCTGTGCTAAAGGTCAAGTCGGACCTGACAAACGGATAGAGTCTCTTCTGTACCATGGACTAACCAATTACCTGCACTGAGAAGAATTCACACAATACAACTATATACAACAATACTTCAT
The DNA here is from genome assembly GCA_037974665.1 of Ehretia macrophylla. NCBI lineage: Eukaryota > Viridiplantae > Streptophyta > Magnoliopsida > Boraginales > Ehretiaceae > Ehretia > Ehretia macrophylla. The sequence goes on along the minus strand of CM075780.1, from coordinate 60,924,737 downwards.
TCATATATATCACTTTTCAAGTTCATAAAGTAGTTCTAGTCTCATATTTAGCCAATATTTAACCATGCATCATTCTAGTTAACATTCATGAACTAAAGCCATTAGAACTACTTAAACTATTACATTCCACTACTAGAGACATTAACTTTAACTTTAGCTTTACAAACCCCTACCATAAGATAATACATACAAGGCTAACAATGCTAAAAATAGATTCAAGCATTCAACATTAACATTCATTACAATCAACATAAAAACTGTTCATATTCGCCACACAAGCATCCAACCTCAAATCTAGTACAATCAAAGAAAAACCTCCACTTGCACCCCTTCCTCCTCAACAACCAACTGAGGCTCTATCTCCGCCTCTCCCTAAACATTGTTAGATAAAAAGGGTAAGCAAAATACTATGCTCAACGAGGGAGAGGATAGTTAATCCGTGGGAGTTTTCGAAAATATTTGCATGCAATGCAAATAGTTTAGCCATATAATTGATAACAATATAAGGCAATCAATTAAACAATAATTATATCACACATTAAAAAGAATACGATACGATAAACCTTATCACTCTATTTTACTATCGATCACGATCACGATCTCAATCTCGAACACGATCCAATAACGATAAGCCGACATCCCAAACTCCAATGGGTATTCTAGATGTACCTAATACCTACGACCCAATACCCCTTGATATTCTCCAGACCAAGCGGGTGAGGGAATAGGGCGTGGAGCTAGCACGACCAACCCTGGCAAGCCCGATGCCGCCTAGAGAGGCTCATCACATCTATCTCGAACGATAAGGTTACGCAACCATCGATTTGAACAAGACATATCATGAAATGCATAACATTCACGCAATCCAATAAACACGCAATTGAGGAGCAACAAAAGAGGTTTCCCTCACACATAATCAATAACAATCAATATAAATGATAGATCATATATATATTCACTCAATTCATATCAGGTACACATGCATCTCAATCCATCCTATTCTTCCAATTAGAAACATATGAGTTGCATTTAAATATGTTCTATTCATGCTCACTTAATCACACTTAACTAGTTAATATACTCCGATTAACAACAAACAATTCAACATTCCTTAAACTAGCCATTTTTACTTTCTAACTACTATACAAGCTAACCATCAATGAGGTTACACTATGAGCACCTTAGACACTCCACAATCACTAACTTACCTCAAATAAACTCTACTTAACACACACACACACACACATGGCCAAGATACACACACACGACCCTTTATGTTCACACCATTAGCACCAAGTTCTAATCACATTCTAGCGAATTTAGACATTAGTCTAGTCAATTGAACACTTATGGCACTTCAATCAATCATTTATACAAGCATTAAACCTTCTACCATTCAACTTTGAAGAAAAAATACTATTCATCATCTTCTCCAACATGCCATTTACAAACTTTAGTTAAATAAGTGCAATAACACTAAAAGACTACTCTACTAGCTAGATAAACATCATTCATGGCAAGATTAAACATTATAACCAACATTTATACCATAACACTTAATATTCTAACATAGCTATTAACTTTAAAATGCGCAAATAAGATGATCCCTCACTAAATACAAGTAGTATAAGCTAGGAGGAAGCTTTGGATGGCTCAAGATAAACTCAAACAAGCTTGCAATAGATCAAATCACAAACCCTAACAATTTTTTCTTCTTTTTCCTTTCCTTCTTGCTGTTAGGTTTGGCCCTATTTTTCTTGTGTTTTTTTGTGTATTATATGGTTAAATAAAAGGATGACAAGGTTGGTTGGGCTTGGGCTATGTGTTGGCACTTGGGTTGGGCTCAAAATATAAGTAAACTAATTAAAACAAAGCCCAAAACAATGCTAATTCTTCTAATAGTCCAAAATGCAAGCTCGACTATACTATTCATGCGATACACTAATCTTTTTATATCTCATGTTCCCGATATTTATGCACGTAATTTCGATGAACGAACACTTCAAATATGATAGGCAATTAGGGAAAAATATAAATTTCCAAAAATAAAATAGTAAAAGTTTCACTCCAGCCTTGGGCGTCACATCCTTTCCCCCTTAAACTAATTGCATCATCGCAGTTCTTACATGATTCTGCAAACAACTCTGGATACTGATTCTTCATCTGATCCTCTCTCTCCCAAGTAGCTTCCTCGATCCCGTGATGATTCCACATAACTTTTACCATCAGAATGCTTTTAGTGCGGAGCTCTTGAACCGTTTGATCTACAATACGAATCGGTTTCTCTTCATAAATCAATGACTCACCAATTTGTAACAGCTCTGGCTCAAGAATATGTGAAGGATCAGGATGATACTTCATCAGTATTGACACATGGAAGACATCATGCAGTCTAGCCAAACTTGGAGGCAAAGCTAATCGATAAGCTAAAGCACCAACTTTTTCAACAATTTCAAATGGTCCCACAAATCTAGGACTAAGCTTACCACTTTTTCATGCCTAATTAGACCCTTTCGAGGAGAGATTTTCAAGAAAACCTGATTACCCATGACAAACTCCAAGACTCAATGGCATCTATCAGCGTAGCTTTTCAAACGGCTCTGAGCTGTGAGCATTCTTTTGCAAATGAGGTGCACATTATCAATCATCTTTACTACTTCAGGTAACATAGTCGGATCAACTATTCGCATTTCACATACCGCATCCCAAAATAAAGGAGATCTGCATTTACAACCATATAAAGCCTTATAGGGAGCCATACCTATAGTAGATTGATAACTATTGTTGTAGGAGAACTCCGCTAGAGGTAAGAATTTATCCCAACTTTTCTCAAAGTCCAAGACACAAGCTCGAAGCATGTCCTCCAAATTTCTAATAGTCAGCTCAGATTGACCAACAGTTTGCAGATGATAGGCAGTGCTAGAGCTCAATTTGGTCCCCAATGATAACTGCAATTTCTACCAGAAGCGAGAAGTGAAACGAGGATCTGTATATAATACTATGCTTGTTGGCACCCCGTGGAGTTTTACAATGTTTGCAAGATAAAAATCAGCTAGCTTGTCAAGGTTGTCTTGCTTGTTCATAGCAATAAAATGAGAAAACTTTGTCAACTGATCTACAACAACCCAAACTGCATCATAGCCTTTCGGAGTCCTCGGCAAATCTGTCACAAAGTCCATAGTGATATGCTCATATTTCCATTGCAGAATAGATAATGGTTGTAATAACCCAGCTGGTCTCTGGTGCTCTACTTTAACTTTATGACAAGTCAAATATCTAGACACATAACCAGCAATTTATCTCTTCATATTGTTCTACCAAAAGTACTGCTTTAAATCTATGTATATCTTGGTACTACCCGGATGGATAATGTATCTAAAATTATGAGCCTCGGAAAGAATTTCATTCATCAAGGTTGGATCACTAGGAACATAAACTCTGTTCTTATAACAGAAAATACCATCATCATGCATTTTGAAGTTTGACTCTCCCCCTTTAGACTTCTCCTGGATCTTTAGAATCTGAGGATCAGTCCATGCAAACTTGCAAATCAAATACCAGTTTCAGTAATTTCTGCCCTCTACAAGCATATTTCTTCAATATATTCCCAGTTCTTGATTACTAAACTGGCAATAGTAGCTTTCTGGCTCAAAGCATCTACAATAACATTGGCTTTACCTGGCAGATAGTTAATAGAACAGTTGTAGTCATCTACTAACTCAAGCCAACGCCTCACCTCATATTAAGATCTTTATGAGAAAACAAATACTTTAGACTTTTGTGATTTGTGAAGATTTCAAACTTGTTGCCCCACAAATAATGACACCACTTCTTTAGAGCAAACACAATTGTAGCCAACTCAAGATCATGAGTAGGGTAATTGATTTCATAAGGTCTCAAATTTCTAGAAGCATACGCAATTACCTTACCATTCTACATTAAAACACAGCCCAATCCTTCTTTAGAAGCATCACTATAAATCACAAAGTTATCATTCCCTTCCAGCAAAGCAATAATAAGAGCAGTAGTTAGTCCTTTCTTCAACTCCTGGAAACTGGCCTCGTATTTATCATCCCAATTGAAAATAGTCTTCTTCTGAGTTAACTGAGTTAAAGGCATTGCAAATTTTGAGAAATCCTTGACAAATCTCCGATAATAGCCAACTACCCCAGAAAACTATATATGTTACAATTTCAAGCCTTTTCCAAGATAATACAACTTCTATCTTAGCCAGATCCACAAAAACCCCCTGCTGAGATATATAATATGCCATAAGAAGGCAACTTGATTTAGCCAGAATTCACACTTATTGAATTTAGAAAACAGTTTGTGATTTTGCAAAGTTTGTAGAACAATATGCAAGTGCTGCTAATGCTCGACCTCAGATTTAGAAAATACCAATATATCATCAATAAAGATAACCACAAATTGATCCAAATAAGGACATAATACCCTTTGCATCAGATCCATGAAAGTGGCTGAGGCATTAGTCAATCCGAATGACAATACAACAAACTCATAGTGACCGTACCTGGTTCGGAATACTATTTTCGGCACATCATTCTTTCGAATTCTGAGTTGATAATAACCCTGCCTCAAATCAAACTTTGAATGTACTTACTGATCAAATAATTCCTCAATCAAAGGTAAAGGATATTTATTTTTGATGGTTACCTGATTGAGACCTCTGTAATCAATACATAGCCGAAGAGTACCATCTTTCTTTTTCACAAATAGCATAGGTGCATCCTAAGGCGAAGAATTCGGCTAAATGAAACCCTTTTTCTAGTAACCACTGCAATTGAATTTTCAGTTCTTGCAACTTGGTCGTTGTCATTCTATACGTTGTTTTAGAGATAGGAGAAGTACCCGATACTAAATCAATAACAAACTCAATTTCTCTGTTTGCTGGCAAACCCGGTAACTCCTCTGGAAATACATTCAGAAACTCTTTCATAATAGGCACCTCACTCAATTTCAATTTATCAGAAGGTTGATTAATTAAAATGCCAGATATGTTTCACAACCTTTATGCAATAATGTAGAAGCTTAAATTGAGGAAATAAGAGGAGTTCTAGAAGATTTACGATTCCCAACTATTTCTAACACCGGTTGTTCAGGCATCTGTACTCTTACAATTTTAGTTCTACAATCAAGCTAAGCATAATACTTTCCGAACCAATCCATCCCCAATATGATTTTGAAATCTCGAAAAGGCAATATAATCAAATCAGCAAGAAAAGTACGGCCTTTAATACAAATATCACAATATTTACAAATAGAATCAGTGATAACTTTTGTGCCCACAGGTATACTTATTTCAATATTATATGGCAATTTATCAACTTTCACATTAACATGTGGTACACAATTAGGAGTTATGAAAGAATGCGTAGCCCGGGAATCAATTAAAACCTTAACTGACTGATTATTTAGAAGAAAAGTACCTTCTACAATAGCAGTGGCAGCTCCTCCAAATCGAGGGCAAAGACTTAGGCCTGAAGTCACTGTGTTGTGACAGTACCTGTACCCCAAGTCTGAATGTAATGGCCCGACCCCTCACGGAATCAGGTCCCCTATCCCAAAACCCCAAGTCACGAAAAATGATAGAAAACAGACGGAGTTTTTCCTATTTCTAGGCCAAACCAACTTGCACGCAGAAGAATCATCACACAAGAAACGTTGCATATATCCATGATTTAGTCCATTCTAGTTCTTATCTAGTTCATTAGGTAGCTCTCAGTTCTATTTCTTAGCAAAATAGGCTATAATTACTCCATTCTAGGTGTTCACAACTAAGGCATTCACTAAATTATTACATGCTGCTAATCTAGGTAAGGCTTACTTAGTTATATTCTTTACATCCAACAAATATATATACAAGGCACGCACGCCTCAAAACAATACATAACATACACATAATTTACATAGAAACAACCAATTCAAGCTAAGACATCCACTAAAGGAGACCCTCGAGCCTTCTCATTCTCAGTCTCTGAATGAACCGAACCTGTCTCACCTGAAATGGTTAGAAAGAGAGGAGTGAGCAAATATTATTGCTAAGTGAGAGAGGGAAACAGATATCTGGGGAGTTTTGAAAACCTTTCGTGCAATCAATATAAGGCATAGAATCATTAACAAGATAAAATACTAATTCAAGATAATAAAGCTAAATAGCCCATTTTAGAAAACAAATACTAGGTAACAAGCAATAGAAAATAAACAATACCATCAAAAGGGAGCCACGTCAACACGAGAGAATCAACTAACATCTCGAATTTACTAACACTTAAGCAAAGAATGCAATCATATGCAACTCTCCAAGGACTTAGGGCCCAAGTGAAAGTTACTTAGTAAAAGGATACAATGTCGATCCCGAACATGAACCACGAACCACAAGCCTTGAACCACGAACAATATATAAAGATGATATTGATAATGATAGCGATAATAAAGCCGATATCCCTATACACCAAACGGGGGTACTCTGGATATAACATCATGTTAATACCCAACTCTCCCAGGGTGGCATCCCTAGCGAAAGAGGGACTGGGTACCATGGTAGCAGAGATATACCCACAAGCCCGATGCCGCCTGGCTTCCCCGATACTTCTATGCCCAAATGGTTGCGCAACCACGATATCAATAACGAAAGATATGAGTTTACACTTGATAGTATCTAGGAATCCAAGGAAAACTGATTCGATAACCACATAGAATAACCATCTAAATACCTTGAACATATTTGGCATATAACTCAAGTAACTATTCAAGTAGTCAAACATTCAAGTCATAATCATATACTCACACAAATTATTCATATTCACACAAATAAACTCACTTATTAGAAATTATAACCCGAATAACAACATTTATCACAACCTTACAAGAATAACCCTAACTTTATCAAAATTAACCAAGGTACCTAAGCAACGAGACTACTTCATAGATGTTCTAAACAACTCATAATCATCTACTAGCCACAAAGTTTACCTCAAACACACACACACACTCATACACGGCCTAAACCCACACGCGGCCCTTTGAAATTCCATTCACACAATCCATTTAATCCTTAATACAGTTAATATAGGCCTTAAACTAGTCTTACGAGCATTTATGGCACAAGTATTAAGCAATAGTTTAAGTATTTTAGCCACAAAGTACCACAACCCCTTTATGACCAACCACCTTTACCAAGTTCTAACCAAAATCTAGCCCTTTCATGCGTCAATATAACTTCAAGAACATTTATGGCATACATTTCTAACATAGGATCAAGCAAATAACCATTAAACACCAATTATGCCTAAAACTACTATTCATCTTCTTCTTCATTTGATCCTTTTTAAAATTTAACTAAACAAAGCAATAAAGGTTATTAGACATGTCTCTACAACTAGTAAACACTAAAATATACCTCATCTAAGCATAAAACTATCATATAACAACAAAACAATAATTTACATAAACATGATACAAGCTTTAAATGCAAGATTAAATCCAATCCCTCACCCAAATCAACTTGTAGAACTAGGTAGAAGCTCTATGATGGCCCAATATACCCTAGAGCTTTTTTTTCTTCTTTCTTGGCCGTCGGTCATAGCTTCATTTTCTTTTGTTTTTTTGTTGCATTTTAATATATTTTGTGTGTTTATATGTGTATGTAAATATATATGTAGGTATTTAATAAGTTTGGGCTTAGGAAATTTTTAAGAAAAAGTTAATTATATGGCCCAACTAAAGCTAAATTACTTGAAGCCCAAAAATACACTCTAGCTAGTACTATTCATGTGATACACTTAGCAATTCTTCTACTCGTCTTCCCGAAGTACTATGCAAATAAAATTTATGAACGTATGCCCAAAAACAAATATACAATAAGGGAAAAATACAAAATTCGTAAAATAAAATACTTTAACCAGGGCTCAATTTTGAATGATGAAAAATATTTTATTAGTTATAAAAAAGTAACTCCACATTTTATGAATAGAAAAATAAGAGGTTAACCAATTTATATAAATTAATTAAGTGCCAATTACACAATTGAAGAAATAATAGAAGTAAAGCTATTAAGTATATATATAAGCTAAAGTAAACACTTAAATTCACACAATCAATTAAAATAGCACATGAGCATATGCAAATAGGCATTATTCACTACATGCTTGGTTCGGGGTGTCACACTCTCTCCCTCTTAAGAAAATTGCGTCCACGCAATTCCTTCTTCACAAATCACTTGTCCTTGAGTTGCATAGATTCTGATCCAGTGCCCAAGATGTACTGAGGAAATATTGAATAAGAACCCGAGTACCAATTAAGAATCCCAGATAAAATTCTTGTTATAGAATACCATACGAAAATACTAATAAGAATCCCATAGAAATATCGAATAAAGATTCCAAATAAGAACCTCCGGATATCAAAACTCAATAAAGAATGTTGGTGAAAATGTCGTATGAAAGTATCAAATAACAATACCGAGCCCAATCATTGAAGCCATTCACCAATATTCGACATCAAATACCAATTGAAAATGCCAACAAGAATCCAAAAGAGAATATCCAGCTGAGGTACCAAAGTGATTGACAATCATTGGATTCCAAACTCCAATCTTCGATGGTTGATCATTAGAGGAGAGAGGAAGAAGTGGATTACTTAATATAGGGTCACCATGCAATGCAACACTATTAACTCATGTAATACACATTCCACATATTTAAAAGCATCGTTCATGCCCTCAAGGTAAACATATTTTACATAGATACAACTCACAGGTGCACATGATGCCACATAATGCCACATAATTGCACATACTGCACATCTTTCATATTCTACACAAGTATGACACATAAGGGCACATTTTCATTCAAGAACACACAGGTCTCACATGCAAGCACATACCTATTCAAAACATATTTCACATGCACGCACTCGGGGTTCGCTACCCAACAGACCGAGGACCCTATCCCGGCTGAGAGCTAGCTAAGCTCTGATACCATCTGTAACTATGACGCCCCAGCCGCGAAGGACCTTTAATTTATCTCATTTAATTATTATAAATGCTTAATTACCTTATTTGCCCTTTATTTGGTCCTATTTGCTTTTATATGTTTTAATTTTATATTTTACGTGAGTCCGGGACAAATTTTAAACTATTTTATTTTTTGAAAATTATATTTTTCCTATATTACATTTTATTTATAATATATTCGTTCATTATTAGAATGTGCATATCATGTTCCGAGCGTGAGAAAAATAAATATTTTTAGTGTCCCCGAGTGAATAGTAATATTTAGTTGTTTTGGGCCTATATTATTTCTATTAGTTTCTACTTAGTTTTTTTTATATAGCCCAATTATATTATATGAGCCCAACCCATTATTTAGTCTACCTATTATACATACTTATATATATAATGGCAAAGAAAAACAAAGTAAAAGAAAGGAAAATAGTTTGACCGTAGGTCCAGGGAAAGAAAAAAAATGTTGAAACCAAGTTAGGCCTTTTGGCCAATTATTATAATATGTACATGTACCTATATTAAGTGTTAAAAAAAAGTCAAAGTAACTTAGCGAAAGAAAAGAAATAAAATTGGCAGCCACTAGGGAGCAAAATCGTGAGGCACTATTCACCAAGGGCTTGCGTTGTCTTTAATTTTCAACCATTTTTAGCTTGGATTAAAGGTGCTTCTAGCCATTTCATTCCTTTCCTAGCTTTACCAAGGTGAAGGATTCATGCTAAGTGTGCATTTAATTTATGTATTGATGTTCCTATAATGTTATTGTAAGTAGATATGCAGCTCATGTGGTTACCAATGCAAGAAGACATGATCTTTGGTTTAGTTTATGTTGCCTGTATATTCTTTTGTGTGTTTGACATATGTGGAGCAAGAATGGCTTTGATAGAGTTGTTTAATTAGTGTACTTGAAGTTGCATGCTAGGTGTTTGATGCTAAGCCTAGATGAAGTGTTTATGTGATATCTAAGTCAACTAAAGTAGTAACAACAAGTAAACAATGCAATAAGTGCTAGTATATGTGTGTTCTATGACAGGTCAATTTACTGACCATGTCATTTGGAGCTTCTTAGACCAAGTAATCGTGCTCGTAAATTAACAAAATTTGAACAGTAGATAGATGGTTTAGTGTAGAACAAACTCTGTATTCGACCCAAAAGCTAAATCCTTCGTTTAAGCCCTTTGATCATAGGAAAATCGAAAGGTAGCCAAAGAAATCACTGGTTCTGCCAGTTTAGCGTAGTTACACGATAACGATCATAACTAATGCAATTTAACTCGGAATTGGACACCATTTGAACCTAAATTCATCTACACTCGAAGGGCTATGTGTATACATAAAAATCGGAGAATTTATAGAGTGAGTGTCACGCCCCAACTCGACCCCTCTTATAACCAGTCAGGACGCAATGGAATTTCGGCAGTATAACGACAGTAAATAGGATACCGAGGTCCTAAACCAACCTCCAAAGGACATCATACCTCAACTCCATAAACCATACAACAAACAACTCCTCAACAACATAATAAAATACATCATGACCATATCATACAATAAACATTCCTCGTTATATGCCTCCGTTCCAACATAATACATGAACCCTTAATATACAATACAAAAACATATTGAGCCAATCTAGCAACCTAATCATAAACAAAAGAAAGGCTACTAAGACAACATCAACTAATTCATTAACTTATCAACATATTATACATTATAAACTACAAAGCAGATAAAAGTCTACTAAGTTAATTTACAAGATAATAAAACATGTACGACATCACGGATAAGACTCTGGAACATAAGACTCATCCACGTAAGGCACGTTTTCCACATTCTCCTCTTCAGGAGGCACGTACCCGTAATCTTGCGAAAGTACACCTATATGCATGCAATAATAGAGAGTGAGCTTATATAAAATAAGCCCAGCGAGGATCCGATAGATCTCAAGCAAGGTCTACTAAACTCCTTGGAATAATCCTTTGAGTCAGTAAACACCCAATAACAACAATAATAATATCATCACATAACTATATGACCATTCAATAAAGGATACTCTAGTTGGTGTAGCTCCAAACACCATCACGATCATAACAGCCTTCTTGTGACTCCCATAAACTCACGCACCCGGGGTACCCCCAATAACCTCGCCCTCCATGACACCTCCGTCATGCGAGCTGGAGGCAATCTCTGATAGTGATACCGTTATCAACCCGACAGCCCAATGCTGCCCGAGAGGTAGCACACACATACCAGAGACCCAGCAATAATAATAAACATCAATCATTCACAGGAGGACAGTCTAGCAGAACTGTTTATCTCCCGGCATCAATCATCAATCAATAATCATCAATAATCATCATAATAACATCAATAACCAATTTAACAACATATAACTAAGTTAGATGACAAAGTAGGCCATCTAACCGAACATGCATTAAACACACAATCAAACCCTAATTTACCCGTCAACAACTCACAACTCAATCACTCAACCCACACCCAATCAACTAAGGCTCGATCTAACATTTTAAAGAAAGACAACCTAAACTTCAAATAATCATATCTTACATTCTACTAATCCAAACAACCCCAAATCAGTTTCTATCACTCACCCATTCAACCAACTACATTAGCCCCCTCGGAAAACCATCATAACACCTCCAAAGCATGCCCGATAACACTAAAACCCTAAGGTGTCAAGGCTGAAATTTTTGGATTTTCACCCAAACATCATAATCAAAAATTCGCATTACAACGGCGCTACCACGTAATTATCAAACATTTAGAAATCGACGGCAATCGATTCCGATCAACACAACTCAATTTAATCAACATTGAACAATTTAATCAAATTTAAATACCTGAAAAATAAAAATTATGCTACAACCGATAAAAACTCGTAGTATTACAGCTAAATGATCCCTAGCATGCAAGGACCAATAATCTAACATCAGATTAGAATTCTAACGGTTCAATTTTCATTTATACGCAAAAATACAAAAGACAACTTTTGAGATCCAGAATTTTTCTCTCGCCTTTGATGCGATATAAGCCTAGGAATGCATGCAATGCGTGCCCAACAAGCAGAATCCAACTCGGCATGAAATTCTACGAACAAAAACTAGCTTTTTCTTTGAAAAATTGCTTTGAAAACCTTAAAAACTCTTTCTCTTTTTCTCTCCTCTTCCTCACAGCAAGGTGTGTGATTTTGAAGGTGTTTTTGTGCTTTGTGAGTGTGTGTTGGTGATATAAGCTTGTTGGTCAACAATTAAAATAAAGTCAAAGTTAGTTTAAGTTAGTATTTTTGTGTTTTCTTGACTTTAAATGCATTTTCTTGATCACCAAAGTTCAAAACAATTATTCAACACCCAAGCTAGCTCAAGTAAATTATTTTTAGGTGACAAGAAGTTTTACAATCGAACAATTTCACCCGAGTCGGCTTAAAACTCGATTTTCGTAAAAGTCGGTGTAAAAACCCTAATAAATTCTTAAGCCAATTTTTAAACCTTTTTCATCAAACACAGGTCTATTAAAGTCCGTGGACTAGGTCTAGAAGGGTTAAAAAGACCAGTTTCAAAATTTTAGCGGATGTGTTTCGAAAATACTATTCACTAAAAATCGACGATAAAATTTCTGACTCCTTTTTTGATAAAAATTTCATGAATGCACATTTAGCATGTTCTAGGAGTATTGATATCAAAATTACCACATTTTAAGTCCCATAGCACATAGACAGGTTAATTCACGCAAAACGAGATAAGCACGCAAAACGAGATAAGATAGAAAAATGGGGTTTCACAGTGAGACCTTGAATTTGCCCATATTTGCAATTATATGATTTCACCTATTTATATGTTATTTGAATTAAAATATGCTAATTATGTGATTATTACTTCTATTACATGATATGTGAGTATTCATGAAATTTTCATAAAAATCTAAATTGAAAATTATATCGTTGCTATTTGTGAGTAGTATTTGAAGCACACGTCCACTAAAATTTTGACACGGGTGTTTTAAATGTTTTAAAATCTAGTCCTCTGATAATAATAGACCTGCGTTTGACAAAAACTGAGTCTGAAATGGATTAGGAATTTAAATAGATTTTACGGGTGAAAAAATACGTTTTTCAGCTAAATAGTGATTTATGCTAAACCTGATTCTTGCGTTGACTTTCATTGACCTAGTATATATAATATAAATGTATATATATGTGTCATTAAATGATTTTAGATTAATTGTGCATTCAAAAGACATTTGAAAACAAATAATGTGACTTTTCATCGTCTTTTGCAAAAATAAGCGTTTTATTTTAATTGTAGGTAAATATATGCATATGAATATTAGTGATCCTACAAAATAGTCCAAATAAATATTTAGTATAAGTTAGTTAGTTTTTCTAAAGACTATTTTAAGTAAAATGAACTAAAATAGCAAAAATATACAACTTTGACCAAGATATCTTGCATTCACTTTTCATTTAACTTAATATATACACAAAATCAGCCAAAACACCACCATTTATCACACAAAAATGTGACCAAGAGGAAGGAGAAGATAAATAGTGTTTTTAAAGGGTTTTCAACCATTTTTTATGAAAACAACTCAATTCAAGTCCATTTGCTTTCGTTCAAAGCCTGATTTTGCTTCTCCAACTTGTGTTCTACCTATTTCTAACCTTAGTTTGCATCAAAGGTGAGAGAAAAATTTAGATCTAGAAATTAAAGTTTACATAGAAATTCTATAACTGCATATTTGACGGATGTTTTGTAATCTGTCATTAGATTAATTCTAGTTAAGTGTTGTAGACTAACTTAGTTGAATTATAGCCATTTCTATCTGTAGCAGCATGTATTTTTATTTTCCAAGTATTAAAATGATAATTTGGCTCATTTCTTGAATAATTATAGTCGTAGTAGTTAAAATTGAGTTGTAGTTTCTTCTATATTCTTGTTAATTGTTATTTAGTAATGTTTTCATGCCAAATTTTCAATTTGAATGCCATGTTAAAAAGTCCAAAAATTCAGCCTTGTATGCATTGCCAATTTAGACTTGTTGGGCTTGTTTTGGTTAGCTTTTGGGTTGTATTAGAAGTGGTTTATGTACTTGCAATAATGGTTGAAAGATAGAAAGAAGTTCGGGGGTTATTGGGTTTCTTAATTGTAACTTATGATGTTTAGAAGTTGTGTAGTCTTTCTTTGAAATGTTTAAGTGTTGTCTTTAATTGTTTGATAGTGTTTGTGTAGTTGATATTTGGGTTTGTGTTGAGTAGGTTCGATTTTGAATGCATGTTCAAATGTTTGTTGAGTTGGAAGGCCTACTTTGTCATCTAACTTAAGTGTTTTGAATTGTATAGTTGTTGATTGTTTAAATGTTGTTTAATTGATTGTTGAAATATTCTTTAATTGATTGTTGATTATTGAAGTGTCGGGAGTTAGGCAACCTTCTTTGTTGTTCTCTAGGGATATAAATGTCAAGTATTGTGTTGAGAGATAGGCAACCTTCAAAGTTGTTCTCTCAGTATGTTAAGTGTCAAGTGTCTATTGTTGTTGTGAGTCATGATAATGTTGTGTCACTTGGGGAGGCATCCCGGGTTGCTGGCACAGTTATCATGTAATAATCCCTATCTCGTGTGGTCGGAGAATGCCATGGAGTGTGGGTCTAGAATAAGGTACCTCAGAAATGTATCAGTGGGCGTTGAGAAGTTGGTTAACATTGAAATGGCATATAGAGCTACATCAACAAGTGTATCATATCCTTATTGATTGTTTACTTTTATTATTTTATTTGTATTATTATTAATGTTTATTGTGTGTTCATTGCTCCTAGAATTATTTCCCAAGTGGTAAAGAAAGTATTTTCAAAACATCTTTCGAATCCTCACTAAGCTTTGTTATATATAAGCTCAACCTCATTCGTTTATTGTTATCAGGTGTAACTGAGCCAGTTTTTGGGTATGTCCCTCAGGAAGCTGAGAATGTGCCTTTTGTTGAGAAGTCATACGTGCCAGAGTCTTATCCATGATATCTTGGCTGAAGTTCTCTATTTGCTACCTTGTATATTAGAACCAGTTGTATTGTACTGACTTTGAAGTATGTATTGTATAAGATGTTATAAAGATAGTGAAAGGTATAATGCTAATTTAGTTGTCTTACCCTGAAATATGAGTAGGTTGCGAGACTAGTTTACAACAAGTATGCATGTAAATGGTATAACTTGTGGTATGTTGTTGTAACGGAGGCATGTGACTTGTGTTGGTATGTTGTATGGTTGTTTAATGTATGGTGTTAGATGTGTTGAATGTTGATGAATTGTTGTGGAGTTGTTATAGAAATTTGGAGTTGGTTGTATGAAGTTATAAAGGGTTAGTTTAGAGCCCTGTTGTTGTGAATGGTATTACAGACGTTATATTGCCAAAATTCCATTGCATCCTGACTGATCATAAGTGAGGTCTAGTTGGGGCATGACATTAAATGGTATCAGAGCACATGCTTAGTTGTCAGCCGATGTATCCTCGGAATATGCGTATTGGTTTTGCCATGAATGCATGTACTAAGTGTAAAGTGAATTACATGTGATTAACTTGCTTTTGTGAATAACTTTTTATGTGATCAATATGTCTTATGTGTTAAGTGAACTAATGTGGTCAATATGCTTTATGTGACAACGTGCCTTATGTACTCAATGTGTTGTATGCCGCCAATATGCATTATGTGATTAATGTGTATTATGTGGCAAAGGTGTTTTATGTGATCGAAGTGTCTTGTGTGAAGTTAATTGTTTATGTGGTTTTAATTGTATAACTAGCTTATGTGAAACAACGTGCTTTAGGTGATCAATGTACTTTAAGTGACTAATATGAGTTACGTGATCAACTTGCCTTATGTGTCATATGTTGCTTATGTGACTTTAGTTATTTATAACTTACTTACGTGATATAACCTGTTTACGTGATATTGGTTTCCTATGTACTGAATTGTGCGTTATGTGATAATGTTGTATTAGATGATAATTATGCATTATGTTGTACTTGTTTTCATGATATATAATTGTATACATGCTATAATTGTGGGTGACTCTTTTGGTTAAAGTAAGGATGACTAACAGAGCTCTTGAAATCAGAGGAAGACTCCGTAGGAATGAATTTATATCCTTTAAGTACGGTAGCAAGTCTATTACACAATACGAGGCCCGATTTCATAATCTATCATATTATGCTCCGGGGATGGTGCAAACTACTAAAAAGAGAATTCAGAGATTCATTCGAGGGTTAAGGCCGACCAGTGGTAGAAGTAACGGGGAACCATGATTCTCTGGGAATTGTTACTTGGATTCTTTTTGGCAAACGGTGACCTTATTCGGTATTCTTCCTCAGGGTTTCTATATGAAGATTCTTATTCAGTATATTACTTGGAATTCTTCTGTGGTATTTTTATGCGGTATTCTTATTCGGAATTATTATATGGTGATATCCGAAGTTCTTATATCGGGATTATTATTCGGTATTCTCGCTCGGTAATCTTGTTTTGAAGTTCTTACTTGGTATTCGTGATCGGTGTTCTTATTCATCATTATTACTCAGGCTTTTTATTTGGGGATTCTTATTCGATGATCTTGTTCGGTATTCTTATTTGACGTTCTTAGTTGGTATTTGGAATTTGGTATTTAGTCTTTTATTTTGTATGTTTGAGCCAGCAACACTTGAGTTATTTCGAGGATCGAGGAAGAATTGTGAGGGCGCAATTGTTTTAAGCGGGGGAGAATGTGAGACCCCGAATTTGCCCATATTTGTAATTACACGATTTCACCTGTTTATATCTTATTTGAATTAAAATATTCTAATTATGTGATTATTACTTATATTACATGATATGTGAGCATTCATGAAATTTTCATAAAAATCTACATCGAAAATTTTATCGTTGCTATTTGTGAATAGTATTTGAAGCACATGTCCGCTAAAATTTTGACACGGGTGTTTTAAATGTTTTAAAACCTAGTCCTTTGATATTAATAGACCCGTGTTTGATAAAAACGGATTCTGAAACGGACTAAGAATTTAAATAGATTTTACGGGCGAAAAGTACGTTTTTGAGCCAAATACTGATTTCTGCTAAATCCAATTCTTGCGTTGACTTTCGTTGACCTAGTATATATAATATAAATGTATATATATGTGTCATTAAATGATTTTAGATTAATTGTGCATTCAAAGGACATTTGAAAACAAATAATATCATTTTTCATCGTCTTTTGCAAAAATAAGCATTTTATTTTAATTGTAGATAAATATATGCATATGAATATTAGTGATCCTCAAAAATAGTCCTGCTAAATATTTAGTATAAGTTAGTTAGTTTTTCTAAAAACTATTTTAAGTAAAATGAACTAAAATAGCAAAAATATACAACTTTGACCAAGACATCTTGTATTGACTTTTCATTTAACTTAATATATAAACAAAATCAGCCAAAACACCACCATTTCTCACACAAAAACGTGACCAAGAGGAAGGAGATGATAAATAGTGTTATTCAAGGGTTTTCAACCGTTTTTGATGAAAAAATCTCAATTCAAGTCCGTTTGCTTCCGTTCAAAGCTTGATTTTGCTTCTTCAACTTGTGTTCTGCCTATTTCTAACCTTAGTTTGCATCAAATGTGAGAGAAAAATTTAGATCTAGAAATTAAAGTTTACATAGAAATTCTATAACTGCATATTTGACGGATGTTTTGTTAATCTGTCTTTAGATTATTGCTAGTTAAGTGTTGTAGACTAACTTATTGAATTATATCCATTTCTATTTGTAGCATCATGTATTTTTATTTTTCAAGTATTAAAATGATAATTTGGCTCATTTCTGGAATAATTAGAGTAGTAGTAGTTGAAATTGAGTTGTAGTTGCTTCTATATTCTTGTTAATTGTTGTTTAGTAATGTTGTCATGCCAAATTTTCAATTTGAATGCCATGTTAAAAAGTCCAAAAATTCAGCCTTGTATGCATTGCCAATTTAGACTTGTTGGGCTTGTTTTGGTTAGCTTTTGGGTTGTATTAGAAGTGGTTTATGTACTTGCAATAATGGTTGAAAGATAGAAAGAAGTTCGGGGGTTATTGGGTTTCTTAATTGTAACTTATGATGTTTAGAAGTTGTGTGGTCTTTTTTTGAAATGGTTAAGTGTTGTCTTTAATTGTTTGATAGTGTTTGTGTAGTTGATATTTGGGTTTGTGTTGAGTAGGTTCGAGTTTGAATGCATGTTCAAATGTTTGTTGAGTTGGATGACTTACTTTGTCATCTAACTTAAGTGTTTTGAATTGTATAGTTGTTGATTGTTTAAATGTTGTTTAATTGATTGTTGAAATATTGTTTAATTGATTGTTGATTATTGAAGTGCCGGGAGTCAGACAACCTTCTTTGTTGTTCTCTCGGGATATATATGTCAAGTGTTGTGTTGGGAGATAGACAACCTTCAAAGTTGTTCTCTTAGTATGTTAAGTGTCAAGTGTCTATTTTTGTTGTGAGTCATGATAGTGTTGTGTCACTTGGGGAGGCATCCTGGGTTGTTGGCACAGTTATCATGTGCTAATCCCTATCTCATGTGGTCGGAGAATGCCATGGAGTGTGGGTCTAGAATAAGGTACCTCTGGAATGTATCAGTGGGCGTTGAGAAGTTGGTTAACATTGAAATGGCATATGGAGCTACATCAACAAGTGTATCATATCCTTATTGATTGTTTACTTTTATTATTGTATTTGTATTGTTATTAATGTTTATTGTGTGTTCATTGCTCCTAGGATGATTTCCGAAGTGGTAAAGAAAGTATTTTCAAAACATCTTTCGAATCCTCACTAAGCTTTGTTATATATAAGCTCACCCTCATTCGTTTATTGTTATCAGGTGTAACTAAGCCAGTTTTTGGGTATGTCCCTCAGGAAGCTGAGAATGTGCCTTTTGTTGAGGAGTCTTATGTGCCAGAGTCTTATCCATGATGTTTTGGCTGAAGTTCTCTATTTGCTATCTTGTATATTAGAACCAGTTGTATTGTACTTACTTTGAAGTATGTATTGTATAAGATGTTATATAGATAGTGAAAGGTATAATGCTAGTTTAGTTGTCTTATGCTGGAATATGAGTAGGTTGCTAGACTAGTTTACCACAAGTATGCATGTGAATGGTATAACTTGTGGTATGTTGTTGTAACGGAGGCATATGACTTGTGTTGGTATGTTGTATGGTTGTTTAATGTATGGTGTTGGATGTGTTGAATGTTGATGAATGGTTGTAAAGTTATTGTTGAAATTTGGAGTTAGTTGTATGAAGTTATAAAGGGTTGGTTTAGATCCCTGTTGTCCATATTACAGACGTTATATTGTCGAAATTCCTTTGCGTCCTGACTGATCATAAGTGGGGTTGAGTTAGGGCGTGACATATAGGCCATCCTCATAGGTAACTGAAATGATTAAGTTAGAGTACAGTATTGAATTGAGAGAATGTGCAGGTCTTGGTGTAATTTTATGTGCTATGTGCTATACATGTGTTAGTAGTGGAACTTTGTATGAATGTTTATTATGTGAAATATCCATGACCATTTGTCATGTAGTTTATATATGCCATGTTTATTTATCAAAGTATACTAAGCGATATTCATGAACTTAGTTAAAGTAGCGCATGTTAATGAGTTAATACTTTGTCTAATGCCTTGTGTGTTGTGTGCTAGTCCACGTTAATGTGGTTTAAAGTCTAGTAGTTAATATTCCTACTAAATTATGACAGGTTAGTCAAGTATTTAATGTTTCTGAGTTAGTTTTGGACGTAATCCATTGACTTTGGATAGAAAGGAAACACCCCTAATTTAAGAAGTGCTTTGAACTTGCTAAGTGCTAATCATACTATATTGGTTAGTCTTCATACTTCTCAAATCTCTAATGGGCAAAAGGTCTGTTTATGAAGTTAGTTAGATTAACTTGCTGATAATAGTCTCGTTTCCATCTTAGTGTAAACCAACCATCATCTAAAAAGGTTAATTATAGCTTGTTAAAAGTTGACTTTAGTAGAGTTACTAGTAAGTGTAGTATTTGAACCTTAATGGAACCTAGCTTTGATTAGCTTTAAACCCTTAAGAGAATTACCTTTAGTTTTTTTTAAATAGTTGGTTAAAGCATAAGTAGTGTTGAACCAATTTTATACACAGTTATTAACTAATGTAGAGTAAAGGAAACCTTGAGCAACTTGTAAACTTGTGTATTTTGATCTTAGTTCAAAGTGGCAAATAATAATGTTGGAAACACTAGTTAGCTAGTTAACTTGCTTTCTTGTACTTTTTTCTTTAATGCAAATTTAATGTGTTCATATGTGATATAGTGCTTTATGTGTTGTTTACAATGCACTAAGAACTAGTTCATAGTTAGCTGAGTATGTAACGACCCCAACCCGACCCTTCTCAACATTAGGTCAAAGTCTGCGTTTACTATCATTGCAAGTTCATAACTTTTATTTAAAAGGAACAATAAATGAAGAATTATTCAATAACAAGCCTTTACATAATAATTTAAGTATAAAAGAGTGTTACAACATTTGAGATCCGATAACTACCCGGCTATCATATAAACTAGGGTTTCAGCATAGTTACCCTTCCACCCAAGAATAAAACAACCTCTGACAAGCAAAGAGCTTCAGGCACGTAAACATTCAACTTCAGCATATAAAGTCAATTTTCATCTCAAGCTAAACAGTCATGCCCCAACCCGGCCTATAAAGGTTAGACTAGGGTGTAATCTAAACATTCAAGTCATGTCTCGTACTTATTCGTTCAAGAAAGTTTGATGCTTAACGTTTCTGCCTAAACTCCAAAAATTTTCGAAAAACCGGCAGCATAACGGCTGTAATTGGACTCTTTGGTTTGACCTAATTCTCCAAACGCCTCAAATTTTCCAATCTCAATTTCATTTCTGACTAAGATTACTAAATACCCTCAATTGAAATGCCTACTGGTTATTCCGAAGCCTCGTTTGATTAATAACCTAGTAATAATACTATGTCTCGTCTGTTTGTTAATCCTCGTTACAAAAGTACCTGTTGATCTTAGCTTAATAGTGAGTACCTACTTAAAATTGAATAGATTCATTTTACTTAGTCCTTACCTGATACTTCATAATCCTATGATAGACACTAGCCAATGACAATAGCAAAACGATCATAGTAGTATCTGTCTAGTTATTATCGGTACAAACCAAAATTAGACCCCAAATTACAACGGGGGTCTTTTACATTACAAACATCAAGCAACATGAAAAGAAATAGTATTCAAGTAGCATAGTGTTCACAAATGGCCATAATCAAGCAAAGCACAAGGGATAGGCAATCATTCTAAGGAATCATCGTTAGACACGTCGTCCTCGAGTACCTGTTCTTGATCTTCTTCACCTGAGATGATGAAAGAGGATGAGTCCTTATGAACTCAGTGAGGGGGAACGAGAAATAGGTTTTGAAACTCATTTTCCGGTTCAGTTTATGAAAACCCCTTTTTGCAAGCATGAATATATCACAAATAACTTTATAACAATAATATAAAAGTAAAAGAACACAATTACCCGTCTTTCTTTCCCGCGGTCCTCTAGGAACCAAGCGAGAGTACTTATACACATAGTGAAAAGGATACGATGAGCTTTTCCTCTCAGTTCATTTCCAATATCAGTTGTTGCGGCAGACTTCAAATCATCCCTTTATCACGCCCAATGGGTGTACTCCGGATGTACACCGAAATCCTACGACCCAACTCTCCGAGGAAGTCTAGTCCCCAAGCGAGAGAGGGAATTGGACAATGGTAGTCACGGTTGCACCGGCAAGCTCGATGCCACCCGGTGTGCGTGAACGCTACCACGCCAGAATGAAAGGTTACAACCTTATATGCAATGCACATTTATGACATTTAAAATATCACATTAAGAGGACAACAAAGTAGGTTGCCTTCGGACAGTCATAAGATTGCACATTGACAAGTAAACAAGCGAGGCACGATAAGACAAGTAATTTCACTTGAAAGGCATCTAGAGTTATATGAACATTAAACAGGCAGCTATGTAATGCACGTAAATCAAGTCATATAACTCATTTCAACGTTCACGTAATCAAATAATAAGATTATTCAACATGCAACGATAATCCACATGGGTTCGGGTACAAGAAAGGCCTATTTGTCAACATTAAATGATCAAAATCACATTTAGGGCTATAAGAGAAACTACAGGCAGCCTACTAAACATATAATTACGCACAATACTCAAAGGATCGATACTTAGCAAGTTTACCTAGTCACTAGGGTTTCCATTTCGTGCTTACCCGTGCGATTAAACCCCAAGTCAACTCAAAATCAATCTCAAGCCATGCATTAGTGAATTCAAACATCCCCAAGTATTCAAAACAGTCCACACAACATCCCAATGCCACAATCCCAAGCATTTAATACCACAAGAGAAGTTACAACAAATTTTCTAAGCATATAACTAAGTGAAACCCTCACTGTAATAGGCTGTTTTCTCACAATCATTAAGACAAGCATACAATCTCCAATTCTAGTGAATAAGATTTCAAATTAAATCTTAATAAGTGAACTAAATTCAGAAACAAACCTCATATCATTTGGAGTTCGGGTCCACTAGTTATAGCCAAAACAGTGGGATTGCACAAAACTGTCCTGATTTGCACACATTTCAATACTTGTCGTTTTTGAGGTCTTTAGGGTCGGATTTAGCCTTAGTCCATTTCTGACAAAAATGTCCAGAACTGAAAAAACTAGCATCACACCAAATTTCATGTATTTTGGACATCATTTACTAAGTCAAAACTGGTTCATTCTACAAGGTCATTGCATCTGCCAAAACCTGCTTCATTTTTCCAGACTTCCAGATTTAGACACATTTTAATGATTTGTCATTTTGAGAACTTTGAGTCAAAATTAGCTTTGGCCTATTTCTGTGAAAAATGTTCAAAACTGGAAAAAATAGTTACCTACTAATTGTCATGAATTTTCAACATCATTGTCCTAGCCAAACGCACCTCGCAACAACAAGATAGAGAGCTGCCACAAAACCCGATTTCATCTATCATCACCTTCAAGCCAAAATCTTGCCATGCATGGTTGTAAAAGCTTATAAACACACATATATCTCAAGTACATAAGCAAAGACAAACATTTAAGAGCATGCATGTAGATTTTTGAAGGATTTTCAAGAGGTCTTAGCCCTCACCTTAGCAAAACAACAAGAAGATGCACAAAACTTTGATGAAGCACAAATTTGGTCTTCTTCCTTGCTTAGCCGAGACACCACCCAATTTCTCTCTATTTTTCCTAGCTTAGTGACCAAGTTCTTAGTAGGTGCATGTGGTTATAACAAGAAGAAATGAAATGGAAGATAGCAAACTCACCTAGGCCGAAATGGAGACTCAAAGAGCTTGCATGTGTGATTCTTGCAACTTAGCTAGCTTGGTCGAATTCCTTAGCTTGTTACTTGTCTTGATGCACCATAGAATGATGAAGATGAGCTATGGAATGATGAAACTCAGCCAAGGCTGAGAGAGAGAGAGAAGAATGAGAGGGAGAGAGAGAAATGTGAGAAGAATGAGAGAAATGAAAGAAAATGATAGCTTTTGCAAATGTTGATGCATATGTTCGGACTTGGGCATTGCAATTCAGGTTTTTATGTCTTCAAGAAGCATTTTGAAATTCCTAGCATGGGCAAGGAGCATTTGGTTGAGATTTGAAGGCTTTGGGTGGAGTTTTTGAGCTAAATTTTTTATGCAATGTGTCATAGAATTGTCATAGATTGTCTAGGATTTAAATTGAATTAAGCAAGCAAGCACAAAAGCCCATATGGTAGTCGGCCAAGGCATATAAAATCTGATTTTTTGTCACCTATTGGAGTATTATTTAATTGTGTGTTGAAAGTGCAAAAGAATAAGGAATGTCTAGCTTTTTATGAGATTTTGTCTTTTAGTGGGTTGAATTAGTAATTTAATATTAGTTAGTGGGATTTGTAGGATTAATTATTGATCTAGTGCTTCGTGTAAGATGCTTTCTTGATTAGCGTGAGGGCACACTTTCTTAGGTATTGGGCACGCACTACGAGGTAGGGCACGAACTACGAGACGAATGCACGTTTTTTAAGTAAATGCACGCAACCCTAAATGAATACACGTAGTTCAATGCAAGGCACACAAAACGAAACACAATTTTTAAACTTAAGTCAAGGCACGTAAATCTAGGTTAGGGCACACGAAACGAGGTATCACACGCAAATCGAGGTCGGGCCTCACATCATCCCCTCCTTAAAAGAATTTCGTCCCAAAATTCATTCTTACCTATTGAGGTCAGTTAGATGGGTTTTGGCCATTGATATTCTACTCCGGGCTGATGCTCGCTCCATGATCCCCTTTTCCAAAACTAATTCACTTCCAAACTTTCTCCAATTGTTAATTCAGTATGACCCCTACTTTTGTAGTTCGTTCCTTTGAACGACTCTATTCTCCATTTGATCTTAAGGTCAAGTTCATTAACTAAGGTTAGAATCTTTATATATAGTCATCAAAGCTGCATCGGTATTCTAACTATATAATTATAACTCCAAAATCATGACTTATGTCGTGTTGATTTTGTACTCATATCTCAAAAGGAATATCCTAATAATACCACGATCCTAGGGTGACATACACTAATTTCAATATGATAAATCTATATCCGATTTACATACCATGTCAACTACTTCAAACTGTTATCACATAGGCCATACACAGGTTATGGATCATTTCACAATACGACCCTATTTTCAGGAAGAACTCTTCCAAACAAACTAATCCATTTCAAGTCGTCATCTATCGATAGTATTATAGTCCTTTTTATCTCATAAGTACATTAGATTAGCAAGTCTTCTAGTGACTAGTCTATAAGTTACAGGCTCCTATTCACTAACCTCATTTCTCGGCTTTGTTAACCTTCACGCTCGTAATCAACGAGAAAGACCGTTGAGATTCGTTAAACTCAACTCTAAGACTTATTAAGTACCACCAACAAACTGCCATCAAAATTGTATGGGTAAACTAATCATGTGGCACTCATTCAACTCTTCAAGTAAGTTTTATCAGCTTGTGACCCACAATTTATTTCTTTATTCAAATCTCTGTCTTCAAGTTATGAAGCTCTAGAATTTCTTTTAATCTTAATCAAGACTCCTAAAGCGAATGGTTTTAACCTCAAATAAATTTCACTCACCTCAATCCAAGGTTACGTCATACTTAAGAAGATAATGGTCCCACTTACTTAGCGACCTAGTCATTCTTTCAAACACTTAATACCCGCCAATATATCTTCAACAGTAATGCTACTAAGCTAAGGTTATAGCCACGTAAGCGATATCAATGTTCCACTAGGTTGCCGGTCGTACAACAATAATCCTAGGACTATAAATGGGTACCGGAATGATCTAGCTCATAGGATACTTACCGTACTAACCCAAGTAGCTTGTTACACGAAAAAACTTCAAGGCTATATCAACATAAGAATTATGACCACGAGGCATCCTTCAATATAACCTAATAGAACTTCAAAAGTAATCAACCACTCATCTAACTATCACTACGAGATTCGTCCTCTATTCAACAACCACAACTCGAAGTCCGCCAACCGTTAGTTCCTAGATGTGAAACGGTGCACTTAAATACGGTTGTCTAACAACAGTCTCTTGGGTCATCATGACTCTGATTCATATTTATTTTAACTATATGGAATCTTACTCTCCCCATTCACATGTTCAATTAGCTATGAGCATCAAGACTCGTTGACCTTATGTCTTAGGGTTTACTATCATCATGCTCGCGTTTTACTTCCGTTATATAAAGCAACCTCTTTACTTGCATGACAATACGTTGTTTCTAAGGAAATGCACATAAAGGATGGATGATACTGAGGTCAAGTTAATTTTCTTAATAGGTAAATTTACCTTCAACCGTGGTTACTGCTAGCAATCTGGGCACGATTCTTTTGCCACCTTGGACATTCCTTGACGAGATGTTGATCACTCCCATATCCTTTGCATTTACCAGACCTCTTCCAACATTGGGCTTCCGTGTGCCCCTTCTTGTTGCAATAGTTACATGTATCAAGATGGGGTTTAACCGTGCCTCTCGATGTGACATGACTAAATTGGTTGACTATGGTACCCGACCGTAATCTGTTAGTAGCTGCCTTCCCCGAATTCTGGCCTTGACCCTGGGTACTCCCTCTCGTAGCCTGTCCTTGCACCCTCTGTCGTTTTGGGCATTCCTTGACCTTATGTTGATTGCTACCGCAACCGTTATACCTTCTTGTTTTCCTCCAACAGTTAATCTCCAGATGACCTCTATGTACACAGTGAGTACAACATGGGATTAGAGTAGTAGTAACACCTCCATAAGGGCCTCAAGCTATAGGAATATCTAAACCACCCTGGCAGACTTTCTCGACAGGTAGCTGCTCCAGGCTCTGTACTTGACTTGGTTGACTCGACCCTGCCACTTCCTGACTCTTTCCTCTCTCAGCTTTTATTGCCTCGAAAAGAACTTCACCATAGGTGAGAAACTGAAAAGGAGCCAAGCTATTTTGAATCTCGGATCTTAGCCCTTGAATAAATCTCTGGATCTTTTTCTCAGTAGTCTGTACCATTTCAGGAGCATACTGGGACAGTTGATTCAATCGGGTTTCGTACTGTGCAACCATCAAATCCCCTTGTTTGAAAGTCACGAACTCATTCCTTCGAAGTCTCCCTCTACTTCCAAGAACTCTTCCAACCACTTTAAAAGAGGTAGCCCCACGATATGACATGTATTTATATATATACGATTATGTTACACGAGAAGCAAATGTGTACTTATATAATCATACCACATAAGAACAACTATATCTTAATTCATAGGGTTGTATAATAAAACATTAACAGCTAGTGTTCAGCCTAGCATACAAGAAACCATTGTAACATAATAAATACTTAAAGCATACGGTGCACTTGAATCACATAGGCATGTTGAGCAAATAAAACATATTGTTCAGATTGGTTCATTAAAGCGCATAATATTTAATGCTCAAGCAATTAAAGCACATTAGCACACATTAACACATATAAACAAGACATCAAAATTACTTTAGGGCTTCTACCTACGGTCCGAGAGTTGAACCCGACTAATGCTTAGTTAGCAAACTAAGCTCTGATACCATTTCTCAAAGATGCCACGCCCCAACCCGGCCTATAAAGGTTAGACTAGGGTGTGATCTAAACATTCACGTCATGTCTCGTACTTAATCGTTCAAGAAAGTTTGACGCTTAACGTTTCTGCCTAAACTCCAAAATTTTCTGGAAAACTGGCAGCATAACGGCTGTAATTGGACTCTTTGGTTTGACCTAATTCTCCAAACGCCTCAAATTTTCCAATCTCAATTTCATTTCCGACTAAGATTACTAAATACCCTCAATTGAAATGCCTACTGGTTATTCTAAAGCCTCGTTTGATTAATAACCTAGTAATAATACTATGTCTCGTCTGTTTGTTAATTCTCATTACAAAAGTACCTGTTGATCTTAACTTAATAGTGAGTACCTGCTTAAGATTAGATAGGTTCATTTTACTTAGTCCTTACCTGATACTTCATAATCCTATGATAGATACTAGCCAATGACAATAGCAAAACGATCATAGTAGTGTCTGTCTAGTTATTATCAGTACAAACCAAAATTAGACCCCAAATTACAACGGGGGTCTTTTACATTACAAACATCAAGCAATATGAAAAGAAATAGTCTTCAAGTAGCATAGTGTTCACAAATGGCCATAATCAAGCAAAGCACAAGGGACAGGAAATCATTCCAAGGAATCATCGTTAGGCACGTCGTCCTCAGGTACCTGTTCTTAATCTTCTCCACCTGAGATGATGAAAGAGGATGAATCCTTATGAACTCAGCGAGGGGGAATGAGAAATAGGTTTTGAAACTCATTTTCCGGTTCAATTTATGAAAACCCCTTTTTGCAAGCATGAATATATCACAAATAAGTTTATAACAATAATATAAAAGTAAAGGAACACAATTACCTGTCTTTCCTCCCCGAGGTCCTCTAGGAACTAAGTGAGAGTACTTATACACATAGTGAAAAGGATACGGTGAGCTTTTGCTCTCAGTTCATTTCTAGTATCAGTTGTTGCGGCCGACTTCAAATCATCCCTTTATCACGCCAAATGGGTGTACTCCGGATGTACCCTGAAATCCTATGACCCAACTCTCTGAGGAAGTCTAGCCCCCAAACGAGAGAGAGAATCGGAAAATGGTAGTCACGGTTGCACCGGCAAGCCCGATGCCGCCCGGTGTGCGTGAACACTACCATGCCAGAATGAAAGGTAGCAACCTTATATGCAATGCACATTTATGACATTTAATATATCACATTAGGAGGACAACAAAGTAGGTTGCCTCCGGACAGTCATAAGATTGCACATTGACAAGTAAATAAGCGAGGCACGATAAGACAAGTAATTTCACTTGAAAGGCATATAGAGTTATATGAACATTAAACGGGCAGCCATGTAATGCACGTAAATCAAGTCATATAACTCATTTCAACGTTCACGTAATCAAATAATAAGATTATTCAACATGCAACGATAATCCACGTGGGTTCGGGTGCAAGAAAGACCTATTTGTCAACATGCAATGATCAAAATCACATTTAGGGTTATAAGGAAAACTACGGGCAGCCTACTAAACATATAATTACGCACAATATTCAAAGGATCTACACTTAACAAGTTTACCTAGTCACTAGGGTTTCCATTTTGTGCTTACCCGTGCGATTAAGCCCCAAGTCAACTCAAAATAAATCTCAAGCCATGCATTAGTGAATTCAAACATTCCCAAGTATTCAAAACAGTCCACACAACATCCCAATTCCACAATCCCAAGCATTTAATACACAAGAGAAGTTACAACAAATTTTCTAAGCATATAACTAAGTGAAACCCTCACTGCAATAGGCTGTTTTCTCACAATCATTAAGACAAGCATACAATCTCCAATTCTAGTGAATAATATTTCAAATTAAATCTAAAGAAGTGAACGAAATTCAGAAACAAACCTCATATCATTTGGAGTTCAGGTCCACTAGTTATAGCCAAAACAGTGGGATTGCACAAAACTGTCCAGATTTGCACACATTTCAATACTTGTCCTTTTTAAGGTCCTTAGGGTCAGATTTAGCCTAGTCCATTTCTGACAACAATGTCCAGAACTGCAAAACCTAGCAGCACACCAAATTTCATGCATTTTGGACATCATTTACTAAGTCAAAACTGATTCGTTCTACAAGGTCAGTGCATCTGCCAAAACCTGCTTCATTTTTCCAGACTTCCAGATTTGGACACATTTTAATGATTTGCCATTTTGAGGACCTTAGAGTCAAAATTAGCTTTGGCCTATTTCTTTGAAAAACGTTCAAAACTGGAAAAACTAGTTACATTCTAATTTTCATGAATTTTCAACATCATTTGCCTAGCCAAACTCACCTTGCAACAACAAGACAGAGAGCTGTCACAAAACCCGATTTCAACTATCATCACCTTCAAGCCAAAATCTTGCCATGCATGGTTGTAAAAGCTTATAAACACACATATATCTCAGGTACATAAGCAAAGACAAACATTTAAGGTCATGCATGTAGATTTTTGAAGGATTTTCAAGAGGTCTTAGCCCTCACCTTAGCAAAACAACAAAAAGATGCACAAAACTTTGATGAAGCACAAATTTGGTTTTCTTCCTTGCTTAGCCAAGACACCACCCAATTTCTCTCTATTTTTCCTAGCTTAGTGACCAAGTTCTTAGTAGGTGCATGTGGTTAGCACAAGAAGAAATGAAATGGAAGCTAGCAAACTCACCTAGGCCGAAATAGAGACTCAAAGAGCTTGCATGTGTGATTCTTGCAACTTAGCTAGCTTGGTTGAGTTTCTTAGCTTGTTGCTTGTCTTGATGCACCATAGAATGATGAAGAGCTATGGAATGATGAAACTCAGCCAAGGCTGAGAGAGAGAGAGAATAATGAGAGGGAGAAAGAGAAATGTGAGGAGAATGAGAGAAATGAAAGAAAATGATAGTTTTTGCAAATGTTGATGCATATGTTCGGCCTTGGGCATTGCAATTCAGGTTTTTATGTCTTCAAGAAGCATTTTGAAATTCCTAGCATAGGCAAGGAGCATTTGGTCGAGATTTGAAGGCTTTGGGTGGAGATTTTGAGCTAAATTTTTTATGCAATGTGTCATAGAATTGTCATAGATTGTCTAGGATTTAAATTGAATTAAGCAAGCAAGCACAAAAGCCCATATGGTGGTCGGCCAAGGCATATAAAATCTGATTTTTTGTCATCTATTGGAGTATTAGTTAATTGTGTGTTGAAAGTGCAAAAGAATAAGGAATAAAGAATAAGGAATGTCTACCTTTTTGTGAGATTTTGTCTTCTAGTAGGTTGAATTAATAATTTAATATTAGTTAGTGGGATTTGTAGGATTAATTATTGATCTAGTACTTCGTGTAAGATGCTTTCTTGATTAGCGTGAGGGCACGCTTTCCTAGGTTTTGGGCATGCACTACGAGGTAGGGCACGAACTACGAGACGAATGCACGTTTCCAAGTAAATGCACGTAACCCTAAATGAATGCACGTAGTTCAATGCAAGGCACACAAAACGAAACATGATTCTTAAAGTTAAGTCAAGGCACGTAAATCTAGGTTAGGATACACGAAACGAGGTATCGCACGCAAATCGAGGTCGGGCCTCACATAGGCTGCACCTGCACTGGGAGGAGAAAAGAGGGTGAGCTCTTGGGAAAGTTCAGTGAGGATGAAATATAAGAGTTTTGAAAATATTTCTGGTCGGTCTCTTTTGCAAATCATGATGCCATTCACGTACTGTAAATGATTCACATATGGTAAATGTTAAAATACTTTGACATGTGGTAACCAGTAGAGATTTCAATCACATTTGATTCATGTGTTAATAATAGTAGTGTCATAAAGATAAACAGTCTTTCCTCTCCGAGGGCGGTACTGGTCCCAAGCGAGAACAAGATCTCCAAGGGCAGTAATGGTCTCAAGCGAGAATACCTAAACACATAGTAAAAGGATATGTTTTGATATCACCAAAGGTGGCCAGCCCCGAATCCATATCACAATTTCAACTTCTTATCTCTCCCAAGAGGGTATTCTGGATTATACCCAAAATCTACAACCCAACTTTCCGAGGATGGTACTGGTCCCAAGCGAGACAATTCTCCAAGGGCGATAGTGGTCCCAAGCGAGAGAGGGAATTGGACCACGATAGTCACTGGAGTACTAGCAAGCCCTATGCCGTCCGGTGTCCGAATGCTATCGTGCCTAAGGTTGCAACCCTCAATTTCAAGAGCACACAGGCATGCACAAGTAGTCATAGAACACACATCAGATCATATGGGGATCAACTAAAGAGATTGTCCCGAGCAAGTAATAATACATGTTCCGCAGTATTTTGGCAGAGTAACGGCTATAATAAGCAATTTCCAAGTATGAATTGGGTATTATGACGGCATGCAAATAACATGTATAGCATTTCTGCTTACTTCATGCTAAAACTACCAGATAAATTAGGCAATATATATTAGCGATTAATTGGACAAATTTAAGCATAACAGGGATATACTAACATATAGATACCATAAATAAGTAAAGCAATAAAACCCTCACAATCAAGCATGTCTATATTTAAAACTTATAAATTAATAACTAACCTGTACAATAAATGAATTAACTCAAATAAGCA
Organism: Ehretia macrophylla; assembly: GCA_037974665.1. Taxonomy (NCBI): domain Eukaryota; kingdom Viridiplantae; phylum Streptophyta; class Magnoliopsida; order Boraginales; family Ehretiaceae; genus Ehretia; species Ehretia macrophylla. The sequence goes on along the minus strand of CM075780.1, from coordinate 60,892,860 downwards.
GGAGTTTTTCAAAAGTTTTCTCAGCTCAAAATGCCGAAAATTGGAGAAGATTCGGACCGATTTTGGAACTTTCGGAATGTTAACTAATTGAATCGAGATAATTTAGTGGAATCAGGCCAGAGAAAAGTGTCTGCTAGTTTGATTTTAGGGGGTCAAGTGACCCCTTTATATAGGCCCTCCAAGCCGACACAAGGGGGACATGTATCCCCCCACGTGTCACGCATGCGTGGCACATCCACGCATGTGTGACACGTGTCTCGAGACACGTGTCGTTCCCCGAGAATGACACAAACATTTCATTTTTTCGCCCGTTTCGCTCGTAGATGTCCCAATTTTTGTATTTTTGGGCGGGGATACAATTTTGCCAAACTTTGCCATTAAGTAGTACAAGTTAAAGGAAACCCAATGGCGTATGCCCGTTTTTCGTGGCGGGATCCCGATTTTACTATAATTGGCCCTGAAGTGATACCCTTTTTCCTAATCAAAAACCCCTAAAATTCAGAAAATAGTTGAAATGGCCCGAAAAGTTAAAAGAAATCACCCCTACTCTTGTAAGTAGCTGAAAAGTTTTACTTAGTTATGATATGGAGCTTTACATCCTTGTAACGACCATAAGCTTAATGTTAATTCATGTTATAAGAATACCTAATAATAGGTTACTATTAATCGTAATACCAATTGATTTTTAAATAGTAAGACAATTAACTATAGATTAAATGCAGCCAAATAATCACAAGACATATTTCCAAAAATAATGAAAGAAATAAACATAATTAAATACTTGTAAATGCATGGTTGGGCTTGGGTATTACAAAGTATCCTTGAGTTTCCAATGGATTTTATGAACTTGTGAAATTGTGTTTTGTGAATAGACCTGGTATAATCAATTGCTAAAGGATATACTTATATGAAACTAGGGTTTACATTCTGAGCTAATTCCGGGAAGGTTGGAGTAAATATAGCTTTTTTATTGCTTAGGTAGCCTGATCCAAGGTGAGGGAGTATTCATCCTTATATGTGTCTTAGTTATTTTATTGTTCTTAAATTATGAGAATTAATATAATTGCTTGAATTTATGTGTGCATATTGATTGTTATATTATGTGCGATGGCAACCTACTTTGTTGTCCCTCATTTATGTGCTTAATAGCTTTTAATGTTGTATTTCTATATTATCGTGTTTTGTGGTATTGTTTCGATGGTTGTACAACCTTAGTGTTCGGGACGGGTGTGATGGGCCTTATTGGGCGGCATCGGGCTTACCAGTGTTAGTTGCCCTAGCTCCGTACCCTAGTCCCTCACTCGCCTAGTATAGAGTATGCCAGGGGGTGTGGGTCATAGGATTGGGTACATCCGGAGTACCCATTGGTGTAAAGGGATACCGGCATATCATGGTTCGTGGATCGTGGTTCATGGTTCGTGGTTTGAGAATTAGAGTGATAAGGGTTATCGATCGTATCCTTTTTCAATGTGTAGTATCCTATTGCTTATTTGTCATGTTAATTGTTTAATGGTTTTACTTGTACATAACTATTGCATTGCACGAATCCCCTTATAAATGCTTCCCGTATATTGTTCCCCTTCCTCACTAGGTATACATGATTGTATATTCACTCCTTATTACCCACCTTTCAGGTATTGCAGTGTTAGAAGGAATGTTCGTGCTTATGGTGCTTGGCTTTTACTTAGGAGTCAATGTGTTGTGTAGCGTGGGGTTTAAATATGTTACTTTTGAGTTGTATGTATTCAATGAATAAAGAAATGTAATTTAAGTTTAATTAGGTCATTAGAGTGGTATGATAACCTAGTTTATGTAATATGTTAGTATTATTTCAATTCAAAACATAAGCATGCTTGTCTAAAGGAAAAGAGTTAGGATAGCCTTTGAATTTGGAAAATGTATAATTGCTTGTGTTTGGTTGTTGAGAACCAAGACTCGGATGGCCTTGAGGAGTTGTTAAATGTGTTGGACACAGTACTGGTCCATTTATATTCTTTTTCCAGGATTTGTTTTGTCCTATAAACAAAAGAGACTCTGTCCATTTTTTTTTATTTTTCGTGACTTCGGGTTTTGGATCGGGGCTCTAGTGGCGTGAGGCATCTGGGTGTTACAGTAACGGCCCGACCCGTCACTGAATCAGGTCCCTGATCCCAAAACCTCAAGTCACGAAAAATGAGAAAAAATGAACAGAGTTTTTCCTGTTTCTAGGCCAAACCAACCTGCACGCAGAAGAATTATCACACAAGAAACGTTGCATATATCCATGATTTAGTCCATTCTAGTTCTTATCTAGTTCATTAGGTAGCTCCCGGTTCTATTTCTTAGCAAAATAGGCTATAATTACTCCATTCTAGGTGTTCACAACTAAAGCATTAACTAAATTATTACATGTCGCTAATCTAGGTGAGCCTTACTTAGTTACATTCATTACATCCAACAAATATATATACAAGGCACGCAGGCCTCAAAAGATTATATAACATACACATAATTTACATAGAAACAACCAATTCAAGCTAAGACATCCCACTCAAGGAGACCCTCGAGCCTTCTCCTTCTCAGTCTTTGAAAGTATCAAACATGTCTCACCTGAAATGGATAGAAAGATAGGAGTAACCAAACATTGTTGCTCAATGAGGGAGGGAAACAAATATCCAGGGAGTTTTGAAAACCTTTCGTGCAATGCATATAAGACATAGAATCATTAACAAGATAAAATACTAATTCAAGATAATAAAGCTAAACAACCCATTTTAGAAAACTAATAATAAGTAACAAGCAATAGAAGATAAACAATACCATCACAAAGGAGCCACGTCAACACAAGAGAATCAACTAACATCTCGAATTTAATAATACTTAAGCAAAGAATACAATCATATGTAAATCTCCAAGGACTTAGGGCCCAAGCAAGAGTTACTTAGTAAAAGGATCCAATGTCGATCTCGAGCATGAACAACGAACCACGAGCCTCGAACTATGAACCACGAACAAGTTATAAAGATGATATCAATAATAATAGCAATAATAAAGCCGGCATCCCTATACACCAAACGGGGGTACTCCGGATGTAACACCCTGTTAATCCTACAACCCAAGTTCCCAGGGCGGCATCCCTAGCAAGAAAATGACTGGGTACCATGGTAGTCGAGGTATACTGAGAAGACCGATGCTGCCCGGCTTCCTCGAGACAACTATGCCCAAATGGTGCAACCATGATATCGATAACGAAAGATATGAATTTACACTTGATAGTATCTAGGAATCCAAGGAAAACCGATTTGATAACCACATAGAATAAGCATCTAAATACCTTGAACATATTTGGCATATAACTCAAGTAACTATTCAAGTAGTCAAACATTCAAGTCATAATCATATACTCACACAAATTATTCATATTCACACAAATAAACTCACTTATTAGCAATTATAACCCTAATAACAAAATTTATCAAAACCTTACAAGAATAACCCTAACTTTACAAAAATTAACCAAGGTACCTAAGCAATAAGACCATTTCATAGATGTTCTAAACAACTCATAATCATCTACTAGCCACAAGGTTTACCTCAAACACACACACACTTACACATGGCCTAAACTCACACACGACCCTTTGGTATTTCCATTCACACAATCCATTTTATCCTTAATCTAGTTAATCTATGCCTTAAACTAGTCTTACGAGCATTTATGGTATAATACCTGAGCCGGCCATGCATTTGTTTTTTTTCTTACTTCACATTATTCTTGGAAAATGTGCTTTTATAATTATTTGCTTATATTCAATCTTTAATTAGTTGTCTCAATATCTAAGATTTAGTTGTACTTTGACTAGTAGTAATCTACTAGGTGTTAAATGAAAAATATAAAGTTAGCATATCAAACTAAGCATTCGTTTCAATTAAATGGTAAAGATTAACCTAGCAAGTTGAATGGGTTATGTGTACCCCGATTTGCTTATATAAGAAGTGGTTAGAAATAATAGTTAAATTTGGTATGTTACCTTTATATAGATTAAATAATCTATATGGAAAAGACATTCATACTTGGTTTGGGTTGTAAGTAATTATCCTAGTTAACATATAGTTGCAATATATAACCTAGGATATAGTTTGTAATGCCCTAAAATATATCTAGATAATCTAAAGGAACATTAAATAATCCTTTTTATTAGATGGCTTATAATATTTAAAGTTGTTTTTGCTCTTCTAATATTAACTACTTTCGTTATAATAAGATTTACTAGAAAACGAAATAATATTTGTAAAGTAAAAGGCATAAGTAGGGTAGTTAGGCTAATAGGATAATACCTTATAAACTTTCATTTGACTAATGTAGCTTATAATAATTTTGAGGGTACGTAGACTAGGACTAGGTTAAATGGAAATATTGCTCAATGATATTGAATTATGGAATGAGAGGGATAGTTATATTAATTACTTTGATTTCTAGGTTTGTTAGTGGAAGATTTTGAAATGTTAATTTACTGTAAGAATACCAGGTCTTCATCTAAAAGATTAAGTTTGGGTTTAGACAATTCATTAAATTTTGAAAGTTGTTCTCACTATTATTTTAGCATCCTCATTTATCTAAGTTTGCTTAAACTCGTTTATTACCACCGTCCTAGTAGTCAACATAAGATAATTTATAAGGCACCAAATTATTCTTTGCTAGCTAGCCAGCCAATTACATATACTATACAGCTGAATTATTAAACTACCAAAATTTTATCACTAATTCGTTGTCACCATGCATGTAAAGATAGATGTTAGCCAATGCCACCTAAACTTATATGACCAACCTTCTTGAGATGCCTGCATCATCACTAAACAATAAACAAGTTATGACAAACAGTCATTAAGCAACATCATAACAGGTGGCTTCGGTTAAGGCAAAGTAGTTTAGCTAGCATGACTCTTATAAGCTATTATCATTGCATGCGAAATAAAATAGCAGCTAAGACGCGTAGGAAGTTCTGAAGACAACCATCTGGATTTACTTTGGTTTAGTCATTATCACCTAGCAAACTAGTCTATCTTTGTTGTCGAGTAGGCAAGCTTACAATTTGACACCTGAAATTCGCACCATCATCACAACCGAATCCTAGCTACAACCAATACCTCATCGCTAGCCTATTATCACTCACTGCCACATGGCATCAGCCAATGCTCGACTATTGTTGTAGCTATTCCTAAATGATTCCACGTTATTAGTAAAGGATCTTTAGCCAATATAAGCTTGACAGCCCGCCACCATTAAGTTGCCATTCACTTAAGCCAATTAATAAGCAGGAAAAAAACCTATATAAAGGGCCTCCATTCGACAATTTAAAAAACACAACCTGCACAAAAAAAATTCTCCTCAATCAGGAGCTATAGCTTTAGCATGCAGCGTAGGTGAGGAGATTTTATTAAAATAGCATCTATATTATGTATATGTTCATACGATTATTATTTAGTTGTAACATGATTTATTATTTTAACTTGAGAAATACATCATGCTTGTTAGTATTCTTTATTATTTGAGATGTGGTTATAGGAAAATAAGTGTATGAAATTAGACGAGGAGAGGTTTTGTTAATTTAAGTAATATCAAAATATAAATTGACGGTTTAGGATTTATTGGGTACTCACAAGATTCTTTAGAAATTATTAATCTAACTAGCCTACACTTACTATGAAATTACATAGATGTTTCTTATATTTAGATTAACTTCAAATTATATTGCCACAAGAGTTGTTCTTCTAATGAGATACAAGTACGGAATTAGGGTTGAATGAAAATGAGTACTACTAATAAGTCTAATAATTGAATTAGAAATTATAAGTTATAAGTTAGATGAACCGGAATACCAGTCTAAGTTCTGAGAATTAGTTACTATACTCTAAATTAATGAATGGTTTAGCTAAATAAGATTACTGGATTACCGGGAAATGTGAAACTTATTGAAACTTGAATTTATTTGGACTACAACATGTGTATAGTTATCTACTTGTAATTATCAACTGAAGTAGAGTTTATTAAATGTTTAAGTGACAACAATGAGTTGTTCTAGATTACATTCTATTATCTGATTTTATTAATATTTCCAATTGTTAAAGGTACTTATTCGAGGATAACCTCTTTTGTTGTTCTCCACCTACGTGTTTATCAAAGTGCGTGATCATAAATTGTACAAATAATTATCGATTGTGTGTTACGTGAATACTTGTGCATGCTTGTGAGTTATTGGGGATTGTAACCTCAGGCACGATAGCTATCACGAATGCCGGGCCAGTGCTCCAATGACTATCATGGTCCTATTCCCTCTCCCGCTTGGTGATCTCCACCCTCGGGGCGTTGGGTCATAGATTTCGAGTACAATCCAGAGTACCCTCTTGGGAGAGATAAGAAGTCATGATCTTGATTCGGGACTGACCACCTCTGGAAGTGTTATAGAAACGTATCCTTTGCAACGTGATGTGATTAAGTACTCCCACTTGGCGATCTCTACCCTCGGGGAGGAAAATTGATTGTTTATCTATTTTTCGTTACTATTATTGATACATGATTCGAATATAATAGTAATCTCTACTGGTTATCAAATGTTATTGTATCTTATCGTTTACCATACTTGGGTATTATCATACATGTATTGCATCATGTTTTCAAAAAGGCCTAACCAGAAATGTTTTTAAAACTCTCATATTCCATCTTCACTGAGCTTCCCAAGAGCTCACCCTATTTTCTCCCCCTCCCTCCCCTCCCCCCCCCCCCCCTTATAGGTGCAGCTTAGCTTGAAATGAAAATTGACGTTATGTGCTAAAGTTGAATGATTACAAGCTCAAAGCTCCTTGCCTGTCATGTTTTGATCCAAGTTGTAAAAGTTCAAGGTTGTTTGTATTATTCTCGAGTAGAAAGGTAACAGCTGTTGAAACCCTAGTTGGTAGAATAGCTGGGTAGCTTTCGTGTCTCGGATGATGTAATACCCTTTGTATCAGAAATTACTATTTACTAACTAGTAGTTATTAAAGATCTTTACACTTTACTTCTTTTAATGTTTTGGAAAGTTATGAACTTGAGACCTCAACTACGATAAGTGCAGATTCTAACCTAATCTTGAGAAGGGTTGGGTCGGGGTTGTTATATATGGCACAAGTACTAAGCAATAGTTTAAGCATTTTAGCCATAAACTACCATAACCCCTTTATGACCAACCACCATTACCAAGTTCTAACCAAAAGCTAGCCCTTTCATGCGTCAATATAACTTCAAGAACATTTATGGCTTACATTTCTAACATAGGATCAAGCAAATAACCGTTAAACACCAATTATGCCTAAAACTCCTATTCATTTTCTTCTTCATTTGATCCTTTTTAAAATTTAACTAAACAATGCAATAAAGGATATTAGACATGTCTTTACAACTAGCAAACACTAAAATATACCTCATCCAAGCATAAAACAATCATATAACAACAAAACAATAATTTACATAAACATGATACAAGCTTTAAATGCAAGATTAAATCCAATCCCTTACCAAAATCAACTTGTAAAAGCTAGGTAGAAGCTATATGATGGCCCAACATACCCTAAACAAGCTTGGATGAAGCCAATTTGATCAAACCCTAGAGCTTTTTTTTTCTTCTTCTTTCTTGGTCGTCAGCCATAGCTTCATTTTCTTTTGTTTTTTTGTTGCTTTTTAATGTATTTTTTGTGTATATATGTGTATATAGATATATATGTAGGTATTTAATAAGTTTGGGCTTAGGAAATGTTTAAAGAAAAGCTAATTATATGGCCCAACTAAAGCTAAACTACACGAAGTCTAAAAATACATTCTAGCTAGTACTATTTATGCGATACACTTAGCAATTTTCTACCTGTCTTCCCGAAGTGTTATGCAAATAAAACTTATGAACGTATGTCCAAAAATAAATATTCAATAAGGGAAAATACAGATTTCATAAAATAAAATACTTTAATTTTTACCCCAAGCTCAAGGCTCAATTTTAAATGATGAAAAATAATTTATTAGTTATAGAAAAGTAATTCCACATTTTACAAATAGCAAAATAAGAGGTTAAACATTTTATATAAATTAATTAAATGTCAATTACACATTTGAAGAAATAATAAAGTATAGCTACTAAATAATTATATATAAGCTAAAGTAAACACTTAAATTCACACAATCAATTAAAATAGCACATGAACATATATAAATAGGCACTATTTACTACATGCTAGGTTCAGGGTGTCATATTGAACACCCTGATCTGAAGCCTGTCCTTGAGTATTCTTGAATTTAGGATAGTCGCTGACCTTATGTTGGTCACTACCGCACCTGGTGTTTCGACTTGATTTCTTCCAACAGTTATCCTCAGAATGGCCTTTGCGATGATAGTAACCGCACTGCTGGTTTTGTCTTGCAGTAGTGCCAACTGTAAGGGCTTTGAAAGTGGATGTAGCAGTGCTACCTTGCTGTCATCTCTGTACTGCTGGTCGACCCTGCCCCTGTGTCTGACTCTGCACTGGCCTCGATTGAGTCTGAGTCTGATAAGGCCCGATATAACTCTATGGCTGATACTGTCGCTATAACAACCTGGACCCAACATAAAGCCCATCATATTTTACTGCATATAAATTTGTGTCAGTTTAAGTGTTATATGTGTGTATGTGTTTACTCTAACATTTAGACTTATATAGTAGTTTTATTTTTCTTCTACTTTTCTTATTTTCTTTATAGGGATACTAACATTTATTAAATTCAAATAAAAATGTTTTAACCATTATTTTGTCATTTTTATTTTACGAGATTGTTCCTAATACCTAATAGACTTATTTGCATCATTTTAAAATGAGTCTTGAGCCGGGGGTAAAAACTAAAGTATATTATTTTGCAAATCTGGTATTTGTCCTTTAATATATAGATGATTTTAGGCATACGTTCATAACTTTTAATTAAATAGCACGTCGGGAGAGTGCATTAGAAAAATATTTTTCGAATCGAGTGAATAGTAAAAATAATGCATTTAGTGGGCTAGTAGAATTAATCACATTTTGGGCTTTGTTTTAAGGTTGTCTTGCATTTAAATTGGCCCAATTAGCTAACTATACTAATATATACTTAATATATATACATTATACATTACATACACAACATAATTGCTTATAAAACAATTTCAAAAATGCCTTCCATGTCCCCCCAAACCCGTGAGATCAAGAAGCCAAAGGAAGAGAAAATTTCATCTTCAACCTTCCATTTTGAGTGCATCTAGGCTAATTGCAAGAGGATTCAAGTGCTCCTAGACCTATACCTAACATCTAAGAGCTTATTTGGTGAGGGACTTAGCATTTTTCATGAATTCAATGTTTATGTCAAGTTTTCAAATTCCTAGATTTGTTGCCTTATGCTTATATAATGCTTGAATCTTGTATAATATAGTGTCTACATGCCTTATGGACTTGTTATGTGTAGTTGAAATGCTTGGTTAATGGAATATTGCAAAAGATCAATTTTAGAAGATGATGAATAGTAGTTTTCTAGTATTTTTGTGAAATGTTGATGCTAAGCTTGATTCTATGCTATCTAATGGTGCCATATGTGCTAGTGACTTAGGTTAGTGATTAGAACGAATAAAATTTGAATGAAATTGATTGAACTAGTATAATTTGCATCGAATTGAGGGGTGGTTTAGGTAGTTGTAGTTCAAAGTGACTATAGGGCCTTTGGGGCTTTTGTGATAAATGTCGTTAAAAACAGGTTTTCATAGCTTCAAATGGTGCCATAATGTGTCCCTAGAAGTGTAGTATAGTTAGTTTGTGGATTATGTAATCAATGTTTCGTGTGTGCTTAAAATTGAATTGGTAGACAAAGAGAAAAAGTGTTAAAGTTAAGTCTAATGTTAGTAATTGACCTTTATGTGATTAGTTAAGTGCTTAATGATGCTTGTTTAGAATGTTTGTTCTTTCGGTAAGGTTCTTGAATTGAATTGCATGATTACTTTGTTAAGAATTGGGTGAATATGCTTGTTCCTTGTTTATATTGCTAGTTTGGTGCAAGGGGAGAAGGTTTGAAGGAGTTCTCAGCTTATTGAGGTGAGGGATCATTCCTTTGTGCATTTAAGTACTTTATTCTACTATATGCTATGTCTCATGGTTGTAGATAAGCAAATATTTTCAAACTATGTGATATAAGAAATGTTTTCGAGATTTGAAAAGGAAAAAATGTTTTATTAGTTAAGTTTTCTAAAAATGTTAGTTTATTGAACAATGTGTAAAGAATGTTTTCAAAGCATGGCACTTAGCTTAAGTATATAACACATGATTAATAGTGTTAGAGCATGATAAAGTACTTCTTTGTGGCAACGTGTTATGTGCTATGCAATGTCTCAAGCGAACTAACAGAGCAAACAATAATTCTAGCATTTTCATTTTCATGGTTGCAACAATCGCATTTCGAGTGTACTCTAGCTTGGACCCTATGTCCTTGGAGAATCACTCCCAGGTGTACCCTCTCTTGGACCCTATGTTCTTGGAGAATCACCTGTGTTAGTGTTTTCATGCGTAACTCTCGCTTGGACCCTTTGTCCTTGGAGAGTTACTCGCGTTATCTTTTCCATGTGTAGCTCTCGCTTGGGCCCTATGTCCTTGGAAAGTTACTAGCAATATCCTTTTCAAAAGTGTTGAGCTAGCGTTGTTAATGTTTAAATACTTATTATATTGACGTAGCTTATATGCGTAGCTTATAATGTTAGTTTGATGCGTATTTATAATGTTAATGTTTAATATTCAAGCTTATCTTTTATAAGTATTTCTTTAATGTATATTTCAAATGCGCGATTTCAAGACTAATGTCTATCATGTAGTGCTTTATTGCTATATTTCATGTTTATTTGAGTTTATTAGAAAAGTTTCCACACTTATATTATATACTTTATATGCATTGCATGAAATCTTTTCGAAAACTCCCCGATTATCTGTTCCCCTCCATCACTGAGTATACATGTATTGTATGTTCACCCCTCATTTCTAACACTTATAGGTAAGACAAGTTTCATTCCTCCGAAGTCTGAGGAGATAAAAGTTCAAGAGTCTCTTTGAGTGCATGACTTAGCTTTCAGTTGGTTGTCTCTATGTAAAATTTTGTGTATAACATGTATATTCCTTTAAGGCTTATGTGTCTTGTTTATAATAGTTTATTGTAATAAATGTAACTAAGTAAGATTCACCTAGTGTTAGTGATCTGTAATAACTTCCACTGTTTTACTTAATTGCCTAGTATCTTGCATGCATGTATGGGATTAAAGGGAAGTTGGATGATTGACTTAAAATCTAAGATAATGAAGTAGATAAGATTAGAGTGGTATGATAATCGAACTCTTGATCTTAGAATCTCAATGGCTAATGACAAAGTATGCTTGTATGACTTACATTGTTTTAGTAGAAAGGCTAGGATGGCCTTTTAGACTTGGGAAGTTATATTATTATGTTTGTATATTGTGTTGTGGTTCATTTCTTCTGAGTGCAAGTATGTGGTTAATCCTATAAACAGGGGAGACTCCATCCATTTTCTCTCATTTTTTGTGCCCAGGGTTAGGGTCGGGTTAATGTTAGCAAAATTAATAGGAGTCCTAACTCCGTGAGGGGTCGGGACATGAAGATGGTATCAGAGCTTAGATAGCTCTCAGCCGGGACAGGGTCCTCAGTCTGTTGGGTAGCGAAACCTGAGTGCGTGCATGTGAAATGGGTTCTGAGTGCTTGCATGAGAGATTGTGTTTCTTGATTGAAAATGTGTCCCTACATGGTATATTTGTGTAAGATATGAAGAATGATTGGTATATGTGACTTTGTGTGCGATTTTGTGTCATATTTGTGTAATATATGAAGATTTCGTGATATGTACACTTATGTGACTATATGTGCATTTAAGTGAATCTATGAATGATTATTTGTCATAGCTATGAATAATAATGTGTATATTGAGTGTTTACCCTATGTGATTTCAATTACATACATGCATTACCCATAAAATGGTAAGTAATCTCCTCCCCCTAAAAAAGTCGGCTAGTAGCAGATCTCCCAAGAAGTGGGCCAGCAGAAGAAAGGCAGTTGATCAGTGGCTTATGTGATCAATGGGTAGTATTCATCGCTCAAAGTTTGCTATTTAATCATTGGTCGTTGGTATTTTCTTTCGGAATTCTTGTTTGGTGTTCTATTTGGTATTTTCTTTGGATTTCTTACTCGGCAATCTTATGTGGGATTCTGAAACGAAGTACTTCTTTGGAGCCTTTATTTGGCATCCTCATTCGAAATTTCTCGGTGGTATTTTTTTGGAGTTCTTATTGGGATTCTATTTGGTATTTTCATTCTGAGCCTTTACTTCTCAATCAGCTGTGGATAATCGGAGTTGGTTCGGAGTTCATGTTATACATCCGGAAAGAGTCATTGATATTATTGCAGAGCTTTTTTGAAGGAAGAATTGCGAGGGCGCAAATTTCTTAAGGAGGTGAGAACGAAACAACCCGAACGCTGCATAAAGCCTATCATACTTTATTTCATATAATTTTTTGTCAGTTAAGTGTTATATGTGTATATGTGTTTACTCTAGCTTTTAGACTTATGTGGTAGTTTTATTTTTCTTCTACTTTTCTTATTTTCTTTAAAGGGAAACTAACATTTATTAAATTCAAATAAAAATAATTTAACCATTATTTTCTCAATCAGCTATGGATAATCAGAGTTGGTTCGGAGTTCATCTTATACATCCGGGAAGAGTTATTGCTATATTGCAGAGCTCTTTTGAAGGAAAAATTGCAAGGGCGCAAATTTCTTAAGGAGGTAAAAACGTAACAAACCGAACCCAGCATAAAGCCTATCATACTTTATTTCATATAAATTTTTGTCAGTTAAGTGTTAGATGTGTGTATGTGTTTTGTGAGACCCCATATTTTGCTTTATCTCGATTTGTGTGTTTTATCTCGTTTTGTGTGAATTGACCTATTTATGTGCTATATGACTTAGAATGTGCTAAATAAGCGATTAATACTCCTAATATATGCTAAGTGTGCATTCATGAAATTTTCATCAAAAACGGAATCAAAAATTTTATCATCAGTTTTGGTGAATAGTATTTTTGAACACCTGTCCGCTAAAATTTTTACAGGGGTGTTTTAAATGTTTTAAAACCTAATCCTCGAGTATTAATAGACCCGTGTTTGATTAAAATGGATTTGAAATCGGTTTTAGAATTTTAAAGATTTTTACACTTTCTTTTGCAAGAAAACGAGTTTTAAGCCGACTCAGGTGAAACTGTTTTAATGTAACACTCTTTGTCACCTAAAATATATTGTCTAGAATTAGTTTAAGTGTTAATTTAATAGTTGTGCAAGAAATAGTCAAGAAATTAATTAAAAGGCTAAAATTAACTTTGACTTTCTTTTAATTTATTTGACCTTAGCTTATTTATGCATCAACACCTACTAACAAAGCACAAAACATACTCAAAGCACACACAAGGTGGCTGAAAATCCATAGCTTTTCTTGAGAGCATTTTCAACATTTTTTCAAAGTAAATTTTCATTAAAAGTTGCAATTCAAGGCCAATTTCCATCAACCAAGGCTTGATTCCACCTCTTGAGCATCCATTGAGCATCTTTGTAGCTTCAAAACACATCAAAGGTGAGAGAAAAATTCTAGATCTCAAAAGTCATTTTTTATGTTTTTGCTTATAATTGTATTTTGAACCGTTAGAATGTTAATTTGAAGTTATATTATTGCTCAGTGCATGCTATGGATCATTTATGTGTATTACTACGAGATTTGAACCATTGTAGCGAAATTATTTATTTTCGGGTATTAAAAGTTGATTAACTAGCTATTTAATGAATATCTTGAGTTGTTGTGGTTGGAATCGATTGCCGTCGATTTCTAAAAGTTTGTTAATTACGTGGTAGCGCCGTTATAATGCCGAATTTTCGATTGCAATGTTTGTGAAAATCCAGAAATTTCAGCCTAGGTGCATTGAGGTTTTAGGGTTGTTGGGCTTGATTTTGATGTGTCTTGGTTGGTTTCCGAGAGGGCTAATGTAGTTAATTGAATTGGTGAGTGTTAGAAACTGATTTGGAGTTCTTTGGATTAGTAGAATGTAAGATATGATTATTTGGAGTTTAGGTTCTCTTTCTTTAAATTGTTGAATTGAGCCTTTAGATGATTGGGTGGTGTTTGAGTGATTGAATTGTGAGTTGTAAATGGTTAGACTAGGGTTAGATTACGTGTTTAATGCATGTTAAGTTGGATGGCCTACTTTGTCATCTAACTTAGTTGTATGTTGTGTAATTGATTACTTGATGCTATATTGATGATAATTGATGATAATTGATGATTATTGATGATTATTGATTGATGATTGATGAACCGGGAGTTAGGAAATTCTTTTAGATTGTCCTCATGTGAATGATGTTTATTATTATTGCTGAGTCTTGGTATGTGTGTGCCACCTCTCGGGCAGCATCGGGCTGTCGGGTTGACAACGGCATGACTACTAGAAACTACCTCCAGCTCGCATGACGGAGGTGTCATGGAGGGTGAGGCTAGTGAGGTACCTCGGGTGCGTGAGTAATGGGGAATTACAAGAAGAATGGTTGAGATCGTGATGACATTTGGAGCTACACCAACTAGAGTATCCCTTATTGATTGGTCATTATAGTTGTGTGTTTATATTGTTATTGATGTTTTATTGTGTGTTTACTGCTCAAAGGATCATTTCCAAGGAGTATAGTAAATACTATTAGAGATCTATCGGGTCCTCACTGAGCTTGTTTATATAAGATCACTCTTTATTATTGCATGTATATAGGTGTTATTGAGGAAGATTACGGGTACGTGCCTCAAGAAGCTGAGAATGTGCCATATGTGGACGAGTCCTATGTGCCAAAGTCTTGTCCTTGATGTTAGAGATGTTGTATACCTTATAGTCTTGTATATTATTCTAGTTGTCTTTTATTTATTTTATAGTTAATGATGTATAAGTTGTAGTAATGATAATGAACTAGTTGATGCTAACTTAGTGGTCTTTCTTTTGACTATGGTAGGTTACTAAGTTAGTTTATAATCTATTTTGAAATGTATGTTCAATTAAGGTATTATGTTGGAACGGAGGCATATAACTAAGAATGATTATTGTATAGTATGGTTATGTTGTATGTTGGTAACTTAATTGATGAGTTGATTGTTGAATGGTTGAGGTGTTTGGGTTGTCTGATATTCTGAGAGGTTGGTTTAGAGCCTCGGTGTCTTAATTACTGTCGTTATACTGCCGAAATTCCGTTGCGTCCTGACTGATTGTAGGTGGGGTCGAGTTGGGGCGTGACATGTTTACTCTAGCTTTTAGACTTATATAGTAGTTTTAGTTTTCTTCTACCTTTCTTATTTTCTTTAAAGGGAAACTAACATTTATTAAATTCAAATAAAAATAATTTAACTATTATTTTCTCAATCAGCTGTGGATAATCGGAGTTGGTCCAGAGTTCATCTTATACATCCGGGAAGAGTTATTGCTATTATTGCAGAGCTCTTTTGAAGGAAGAATTGCGAGGGCGCAAATTTCTTAAGGAGGTGAGAACGTAACAACCCAGACCCAGCATAAAGCCTATCATACTTTATTTCATATAAATTTGTATCAATTTAAGTGTTATATGTGTGTATGTGTTTACTCTAGCATTTAGACTTATATAGTAGTTTTATTTTTCTTCTACTTTTCTTAATTTCTTTAAAGGGAAACTAATATTTATTAAATTAAAATTAAAATAATTTAACCATTATTTTGTCATTTTTATTTTACGAGATTGTTCCTAATACTTAATAGACTTATTTGCATCATTTTAAAACGAGCCTTCAGCCCAGGGTAAAAACTAAAGTATTTTATTTTGTAAATCTTGTATTTTTCCTTTAATATATAGATGATTTTAGGTATACGTTCATAATTTTTAATTAAATAGCACGTCGGGAGAATGCATTAGAAAAATATTTTTCGAATCGAGTGAATAGTAAAAACAATGCATTTAGTGGGCTAGTAGAATTAATCACATTTTGGGCTTTGTTTTAAGGTTGTCTTGCATTTAAATTGGCCCAATTAGCTAACTATACTAATATATACTTAATATATATATACATTATACATTACAGACACAACATAATTGCTTATAAAACAATTGCAAAAATGCCTTCCATGTCCCCCCAAACCCGTGAGATCAAGAAGCCAAAGGAAGAGAAAATTTCAACTTCAACCTTCCATTTTGAGTGCATCTAGGCTAATTGCAAGAGGATTCAAGTGCTCCTAGACCTATACCTAACATCTAAGAGCTTATTTGGTGAGGGACTTAGCATTTTTCATGAATTCAATGTTTATGTCAAGTTTTCAAATTCCTAGATTTGTTGCCTTATGCTTATATAATGCTTGAATCTTGTATAATATAGTGTCTACATGCCTTATGGACTTGTTATGTGTAGTTGAAATGCTTGGTTAATGGAATATTGCAAAAGATCAATTTTAGAAGATGATGAATAGTAATTTTCTAGGGTTTTCGTGAAATGTTGATGTTAAGCTTAATTCTATGCTATCTAATGGTTCCATAGGTACTAGTAAACTTAGGTTAGTTATTAGAACGAATAAAATTTGAATGAAATTGATTGAACTAGTAAAATTGGCTTGAATTCAAAGGGGCCTTTGCGTAAATTGTTAATTCGGGTGTAATTGAATGTCATAGTTAGTGTTTATTAGGTGTAGTAGTGCTTAAAATATTTTTATGGCATTGAATTGAAGGGTGATTTAGGTAGTTGTAGTTTAAAGTGACTACGGGCCTTTGGGGCTTTTGTGATAAATGTAGTTAAAAAACGGGTTTTCATATCTTCAAATGGTATCATAATGTGTCCCTTGAAGTGTAGTACATTTAGCTTATGGATTATGTAATTTATGTTTCGTGTGTGCTTAAAATTGAATTGGTAGACAAGGGGAAAATAGCTAAAGTTAAATCCAATGTTAGTAATTGACCTTTATGTGATTAGTTAAATGCTTAAAGATGCTTGTTTAGAATGTTTGTTCTTTTGGTGAAGTTCGTGAATTGAATTGCATGATTATTTTGTTAAGAGTTGGGTGAATATGCTTGTTCCTTGTTTATATTGCTAGTTTAGTGCAAGGGGAAAAGGTTTGAAGGAGTTCTCGGTTTCTTGAGGTGAGGGATCATTCCTCCGTGCATTTAAGTGCTTTATTCTATTATATGCTATGTGTCGTGGTTGTAGATAAGAAAATCTTTTCAAACTATTTGATATAAGAAATGTTTTCGAGATTTGAAAAGCAAAAAATGTTTTATTAGTTAAGTTTTCTAACAATGTTAGTTTATTGAAGCATGTGTAAACAATGTTTTCAAAGCATGGCATTTAGCTTAAGTATGTAGCACATGATTAATAGTATTAGAATATGATAAAGTACTTCTTCGTGGCAACGTGTTATGTTTTATGCACTGTCTCTAGCAAACTATAACAGAGCAAACAATAATTCTAGCGTTTGTGCATTTTCATGGTTGCAACCATCGCATTTCAAGTGTACTCTCTGTCATGCCCCGACCCAACCCCACACTAAAAGGTTAAGTCCGGACCCGACAAACGGACAGAGTCTCCTCTGTACTGTGGACATTCTGGTTACCTGCAAACAACGAATAAAGCCACAAATACAAAACTAAACTTCAACAACTCCAACTCTAACTAATCCCAACTTCAAGGCCATCCAAGCCTTAAACAACACAATACATTATTACACATACAAGCATTAATTCACAATCCTTGAATCTTATCTTTGTCCTCTTATCATACCTATCTATGTTATCATTTAAACATACTTAAGAATTAAAGCCAACCATTCAACCATTGCATTCACACCCAAGCATGTAACAGAACTAGAAGCAGAGTTATAAACTATTGCAGTCCGATATCATACAAGCCATAAAATAACCTAGCTATTACAATCCTTTCAATACATCACACATAAATACAAGCCCATAGGCACAAAATAGAACGCAACATACAACAAGAAAAGTCTTCACATAAGCACAATCACACTCCAACCTCAACAAGTACAAGAAATCAAGGCAACTCCTCAGTCTGCACATAAGACATTATAGAAATCAAGGCAACCTCAACAATTATACAATACAACATATTACAAACGCTAAGACAAACTCATGGAAAAGACTCCGACACATAAGACTCGTCCATGTAAAGTACATTCTCAGCTTCTTGAGGCACGCACACAAAGCCTGGCTTAGTAACACCTGAATGCAGAAAACGAATGAGAGAGCTTATATAAAACAAGCCCTGTGAGGATTCGATAGATCTATTAAAAGCATTTGCTATACCCCTTGGAAATCATCCTTTGTGCAGCAAACACATTAAACATCAATAACATCAATATTTCAATTCAAACACATAAATGACCACCCAATTGTAAAAGGATACTCTAGTTGGTGTAGCTCCATACGCCATCACGATCTCAACCATCTTCTTGTAACTCCCCATTACTCACGCACCCAAGGTACCACTCTAGCCCCTCCCTCTATGGCACCTCTGCCCATGTGAGCTGGGGGTAGTCTATGATAGTCATGCCGTTTTCAACCCGATAGCCCGATGCTGCCCGAGAGGTGGCACACACTTATCAAGACTCATGACAATAATATTAAACAATCATATCACAGGAGGACAACAAAAGTAGGTTGCCTATCTCCCGGCTTCATCAATAATCAATCAATTAACATCATTTCAACAACATAACATCAATTAATCAAATAGACAAATAACAATTAAGTTAGATGACAAAGTAGGTTACCCAACTTAACTTGCATTAAACCACACTACCAAACCCGAATCTATCCAACAACAACCCAAGATTCAACCACTCAAACACTACCCAAACAACCAAAGACAATATTTCAACATTTAAAGAAAGACTACACAAACTTCCAACAATCATAACTTATATTCTACTAATCCAATAACTTCCAAACCAGTTTCTACCACTCACCCACTCAAGCATCAACATTAGTCCCCTCGGAAACCAACCATAAACCATCCAAAACAAGCCCGACAACCCTAATTTCCCAACACCCTAAGGCTGAATTTTTTGGACTTTTGCCACGACATCGCAATCAAAATTTCAACATCACAACATTACTACTCCGCAATTAACAACTTTTTAGAAGCTATAAACAACCAATTCCAACCACCACAACAACAATTATTCAACATTAAGCCAAATACTCAACTTTAATACCCAAAAAATAGAAATACATGCTACTACCGTTCAAAAATTATATAAACAAACATAAACAATCCTTGGCATCTACTGAGCAACAATCTAACAACAATTTAACATTTCATCGGATAAAAATGCAATTATATGAATTAACATAAAAATAGCATTTTAAGATCTAGAATTTTTCTCTCACCTTTGATGTTATATGATGCAAGAAAGATGTGTAATAGGTGCCCAACAAGCAAAAACAAACTTCGGTTCAAGAGTTTTGGCCTTGATTTGCAAGTTCTAAGAGAAAAATTGATCAAAATCTAAGCAAAAATGGCCTTAGGAGTTTCGGCCATGTGTGTGTGTGTTTTAGGTGTTTGAGCTTTGTTTTTGTGAGTAATTTTGATATATTATGCATATATAAGGCTAGTCAACAAAAATAATAAAAAGTCAAAGTTGAACTAATATAGTATTTTTAGTCTTTTAATTAGTTTCTTGACTATTTTTTTCTCACAAACAAGCATTCAACACTTAGACTATTTCTACATAGTTTATTTTAGGTGACAACAATTTTCATTTACATACATTAACACCCGACTCGGTTAAAAACTCAATTTCACAAAATAAGGTGTAAAAACCTTTAAAATTTCTAATCCAATTTGAAATCCGCTTTAATCAGACACGGGTCTATTAGTAATAGAGGACTAGGTTTTAAAACATATAAAATATCCGTGTAAAAATTTTAGCGGACGTGCGTTCAAAATACTATTCATAAAAACCGACGATAAAATTTCTGATGCCGTTTTTAATGAAATTTTCATGAATGCACACTTAGCATATAATAGGAATATAAATCACAGAATTAGCACATTCTAACTCATATAACACATAAACAAGTCAAAACACGCAATTCTATGCAAAAATAAAAATCTGGGGTTTCACATGAGCAACCACAATTGCCCAGTGAGGGATATAGTCTACCGGGGCATACAACGCAACAGTTAATACAAATAAAGCAATTAAACAACAAAAAAGCAATGTAAATGTCAAGTTACCACACATTAAAAAGGATACAAATCATTTAACCCCAACACTCCATAATTCATTTGATCTTCAATCACGAACCTCGATCCACGAACCTCGATCAATGTGTCAGCAAAAACTCTAATCACTCCAATAGGTGTACTCGGAATGTACCCCAAAAATCCTACAACCCAATACCCCATCGCATTCTCCGGACCAGGCGAGTGATGGACTAGAGCACGAAGATTGAATATCCATTGACAAGCCCGATGTCGCCAAGCCGATATCTAATACATCCGCCCCAGACACTATGGTTACGTTACCACTATTCAATGCACTTTAACAATTGGCAATATAATAACATTGTAAAGCAATAACATTTAGGAGGGATAACAAAGTAGGTTGCCCTCGAAAACAGTTATAGACATTAACATATATTCAACTAAATGAATACAAAGGGGTCAATAACATTCTTTTCATAAAACTCTACCAAAAGCTCATAACCAATCTAAAAGTACATTTAAACAACTAATAAGCATTCACAAGGTCATAGATGCGCAAAACAACCGATTTTCCACTTTTCGCCCTTTGTAACTTAAGTTATTTAGTTCCAAAACAAAAAAGCAAAGCTCTAGATTCACAAGCGGCCTATTCTATACTTCTAATTACTCCTTATGACACCCCTAGGACCCTCAAAATTACCCAATTACATGCGATTACCACAAAAGCCATGATTTCCCCTTTATGAGTTTCTACTACACGTACCTTAACCGAAACTCAACCGCGAGTTAGAAAAGCATATCTAGCATCTACATCGCCTAAGAATACCAAATGTGATGGCCAAATTAACCAGGATTCGCATTACACCCGAAAACCCTTTCTAAAAGTCGCTAAATTCACATTTTTATTAAGTTACGAGCAATTAAACTTCACGGGGTTATTAATCTACCTTCATTAACATCTAAAGCACCTAATTGAAGCATTGAATCAAGCTATATGGCACATTTTCTTAAAACCCTAAAAAATGTCAATATTCACTGTCCTAAAATGAAACGAACGAATTTACTGTTTAAAAAAGCTAAACAATTACATAAATATAGTCTCTACAACATGTAGGTGACATATAAAGCAAGATTGAAGTATATCTCAAGCCATTAGCAACAAATCTAGAAATTACATAATATGGCATCAACTTTAAATTCACAAAATATTGTAAAATCCCTCACACGTTGAAGTGTAAATGCTTGGAGATGGCTTGTATGCACTTGGAGAATATCAAGATGAGCTCAAAGTGAAGATTTGCAAGCAAAAATGGAAGTTTTCTTCCTACTTTTGGCTGTTGCAGGGTCACGGGTTTGGGGGGCAGATTTTGGTATTTTTCTTTTGTTTTTTATGTTCTTTTGTATGTATGTATATCCTAATGTTCATATAAAATATGTTATATGTATATGTGTGTATGTGTTGACAACTTAAAGTGAGCCAAAATAGCTTAAAATAAGTCTAATGGGGTAATTAAATATTAGCTAGCTTAAACAATGTTAGACTACGTTACACTATTCAACGAACCGCTAAAACATTTTCTAAAAGAATGCTCCTAACGCAATTTACTCAAACGCACATTTTTCTCATTCCTAAAATTATTAATATAGTCTAAAAAAATATTAATTCAAAGAAAATAAGTTGTTGAAAAAAATGCAATAAATAGTGACTAAGAAGATAACAAGTAAAGACATAGTTAAAATGCATAAACAGTAGATACAATAGTTAATGAAAGTATGACAATGTTCTCAGGCGTCACACCCTCTCCCCTTTAAACTAATTGTGTCCACGCAATTCTTACATGATTCGGCAAACAACTCAGGATATCTATCTCGCATCTGATCCTCTCTCTCTCATGTAGCATCCTCTTACCTGTGATGATCCCACATAATTTTAACCATCAGAATGCTTTTAGTTCTGAGCTCATGGACTTTCTAGTCTACAACCCGAAGAGGTTTCTCTGTATAAGTCAAAGTCTCACTAATCTCTAGAGGCTCTGGCTCAAGAACATGAGAAGGATTTGGCTGATATTTCCGAAGCATAGAGACATGAAAGACATCATGAATTCTGCCCAAACTAGGAGGTAAAGCTAATCGGTAAGCCAATGCACCAACTTTCTCAGTTATTTCAAACGGTCCTATATATCTCAAACTGAGTTTACCCCATTTACCGTACCGAATCAAACCTTTGCGGGGAGAGATTTTCAGAAATACCGATTACCCAAAGCAAACTCCAAATCTCGACGGCGCCTTTCTGCATAACTCTTTTGCTGACTTTGTGTTATAAGCATTCTTTTCTTGATAAGCTGCACGTTATTAATCATTCTGTTCATCTCAAGTAATAGAGTAGGGTCAATAGTCTTCATCTCACCAACCTCATCCTAATATAAAGGAGATCTACATTTACGCCCATATAGTGCCTCATACGGTGTCATACCAATAGTAGCTTGGAAATTATTGTTATAGAAATTATTGTTATAGAAATTATTGTTATAGAAATTATTGTTATAGAAATTATTGTTATAGAAATTATTGTTATAGAAATTATTGTTATATGGAAATTCTGCAAGCGGCAAATATCTCTCCCAACTCTTACCAAAGTCCAGAATACAAGCTTGCAACACATCTTCGAGTATTAAGATAGTTCTCTCAGATTAACCGTCAGTTTAAGGGTGATAAGATGTACTGAAGCTCAACGTGGTGCCTAAAGCTTTCTGAATCCTCTGCCAGAACTGAGATGTGAATCTGGGATCTCTGTTGGACACAATACTCTTTGGAATCCCATGAAGTCTAACAATATTTTCAAAATATAACTCAGCTAGCTTGTCAAAAGGGCCAGTTTTTTTCATGGCAATGAAGTGAGAAGTTTTGGTCAATCTATCAACAACAACCCAAACTGAGTCATTACCCTTTGAAGATCACGGCAAGTCTGACACAAAATGCATAGTCACGTGGTCCTATTTCCAGTTAGGACTGGCCAATGGCTGTAATAACCTTGCGGGTCTCTGATGCTCAGTATTAACTTTCTGACAAGTCAAGCATCTAGTCACATAATCAGCAATCTCTCTTTTCATATTATTTCACTAGAAGTGTTGTTTCAAATCCCTATACATTTTGGTACTACCTAGGTGGATAGTGTACTTTGAACTGTGTACCTCTGCCAGTATTTCTTTCTTTAATGTTGGCTCACTCGGAATACAAATTATGCCTTTGAATTTGAGAATGCCATCATCATGAAGTTTGAAGTCCGACTCTACCCCTTTAGACTTTTCTAGGATTTTCAACAATTGTGGATCAATCTGTTGTGCTTCTCTAATTCTGGATAATAATAGAGATTGAATTTGTAGACTTACAAATTGAATACCAGAATTTGAAGTCTTGGATTTCCACAAACATAGTTCTTCCATGAACTCCCAATTTTTTATAATCAAACTAGCAACTGTAGTCTTTCGGCTCAAAGCATCATCGACAATATTGGCTTTACCTGGTAGATAATTAATAGTGCAGTTATAATCTTCAAGTAATTCCAACCAACGCCTCTGCCTTATATTCAACTCTTTCTGCGAGAATAGATATTTCAGACTCTTGTGATCATTAAAGATTTCAAATTTGTTACCCTAGAGATAGTGACGCCATTTCTTTAGTGCAAAGATAATAGCTGCAAGCTCAAGATCATGCGTCGGATAGTTGAGTTCATAGGGTTTCAGTTTTCTGGAGGCATATGCAATAACTTTTCCATTCTGCATCAATACACAGCCTAAACCTTCCTTTGAAGCATCACTGTAGATTACCAGATTATCAGTCTCATCGGGTAGTGCAAAAATAGGAGCCGTGATAAGTCTCTTTTTCAGTTCCTGAAAACTAGCCTCATACTTCTTATTCCTGTCAAACACAGTTTTCTTTTGAGTAAGCTGAGTTAGAGGTCCAGCAATTTTAGAGAAATCCTTGACAAATCTTCTATAATAACTTGCTAGACCAAGAAAACTGTGGATCTCTGTAACAGTCTCAGGTCGTTTCCATGCCATTACAACCTCAATCTTTGCTAGATCAATAGAAATACCATCCTGCGAGATAATATGACCGAGAAAAGAAACTTGCTTTAACCAGAACTCACATTTGCTGAATTTTGCAAACAATTTATGCTCCTGCAGAGTCTGTAATACAATCCTCAAATGTTGTTCGTGTTCAGCCTCTGATTTAGAATATACCAGAATATCATTAATGAAAATAACCACAAACAGGTCTAAGTATGGTTGGAATACCCTATGCATTAAATCCATAAATACGGTAGAAGTATTAGTCAAACCAAACGGCAGAACAACAAACTCATAGTGACCATATCGAGTCTTGAAAGTAGTTTAGGCACATCATCTTTCTTAATCCTCAACTGATAATAACCCTGCCTCGGGTCAAATTTAGAAAATACCCTGGCACCCTATAATTGATCAAATAATTCCTCGATTAAAGGAAACAGATACTTATTTTTAACAGTCACCTGATTGAGACCCCGATAATTAATACATAAGCGAAAAAATATGTCCATTTTAACAAATAAGACTGGTGTACCCCAACGCGAAGAACTCAGCTGAATGAATCCTTTCTCAAGAAAACCTTACAGCTGAACTTTCAATTCCTGCAATTCAGGCAGAGCCATTCTATACGGAGTTCTAGAGATAGGTGTAGTCTTGACAATAGGTCAATCACGAATTCTATCTCTCTATCAGGTTGCAACCCAGGTAATTCTTCAGGAAAAACCCCCGGAAACTCTTTCACTATAGGTACTTCATTCAATTTTAGCTTATCCATAGGTTGATTAATCAAATAGGTCAAATAAGTATCACAACCTTTACTAAGCAGTTTAGTCACCTTAATAGAAGAAATTATGGGAGTACCCGTGGACTTACGACTACCGACAATCTCAATTACGGGTTGATTAGGCATTTCTAGTTTCACAATTTTTTCTTCTACAATCTAGATAAGAATAATATTCACCCAACCAGTCCATACCCAGAATTATTTCAAAGTCCTTAAAGGCAGGATAATCAAATCAACAGGAAGGACTCGACCCCCAATACATAATTCACAGGCTTTACACACAGATTCAGTTAAAAACTTAGTGCCTATAGGTGAACCTACCTCAATCTTTTAAGGCAATTTATCAATTTTCAATGCAGAATACTGTGTACACATAGGTATGATAAATGAATGTGTAGCCCCGGAATCAATTAAGACTGTGACTGATTTATTATTGAGAAGAAAAGTACCTTCAACAACTGCAGTCATATCCGAGAGTTCCTCCACATCCAAAGCAAATACTCGAGCCTTCCCTCGAGGTATTGGTGCTGCAGCTAGTGCCCTGGTCTGAGTACCCTGTCTAGATGTCTGACCTCTGGTGTTCTTGAATTTAAAGCAATCCTTGACCCTGTGCTGGTCACTCCTACATCCTGTACACCTGTTCAATCTCTTCCAGCAATTTTCCTCTGTATAGCCCTGACACTGACAGAAGCTGCACCGCTGGTGATGTCTTGCAACAATGCCTGCCATAGGAGCTCTGTAAGTAGAGGTAGCTGAACTACCCTGTTAAGATCATGCCACAACTGGATGAGACTGTCCCTGATTCTGACTTTGAACTGGTCGTGCCTGAGTCTGAGTAGGCCCGGTATAACTCTAAGTCTGCCTCGGCTGCTGACTCTGACCAATTGAAATAGTTTGCCTCTAATACCCCTAACTCTATGTCTGTTGTGGTCGTTTATTGGGCTGACTTGACTCCCTAAAAAAATCTACTTTCCGTTTCTTATATCTGGCAGCTATCCTGACTGCTGCGGCGTAAGGGGGATAATCCTGGGTAGACAAATTCAACGAAATATCAGGCCTCAACCCTATAACAAACCTCTGAATCCTCTTATTCTCGGGCTGCACTAAGGCTGGCACATAACGGGACAAGCGGGTAAAAGCAGCGTCATACTGATCAACTGACATGTTGCCTTGTTTCAGATTACTAAACTCTTGCTCCCGTCTCTCAATAGCTGTCTCAGTAATAAATTTATCCTAAAACTCTCTGACAAACTCATCCTAAGTCTGCGGTATTGCCTCAGCCTCCCATCTGGATTTCACGGTATGCCACCATTGCTCGGCATCTCCCTCGAACAACTCAGGGCAAGCAACCCTCCTCGCATTAGTGTACTCGAGGCCAGTAAGAATTTTCTCCACTTTATTCAACCATTACTCAGCCAACATATCATCGGGCTCTCCGAAGAAGCTAAATGGACCACGATGCAAGAATTTCTCAAGATAATTACCACTACCGCCTTCTACTCCACCTTGGCCCTGACCCGGATTACTTGCGGGGACATTTCTTCCCTGTCGGTGCAATACCTCTGCAATCTGACCTATTGTAGCAGTTAATCGCGCATTGATAGTCTGTTGATCTACCTCTTCTTCCCCAGCATTCTGATTTCTGGTCTGATAGCGGGGCCCCATTCCGGATAACTAGAATGCAAAATATTATGATAGGCATATATGTAATCCACAAGCAAGCCACATAAGAATAAGCTCAAATAAGTTCACATGAAGTCACATATAAGGTCATACAAACACTTTATACACAAAAGATACAAATAAGACACTTAGTCATACTTTCCATTCTAAACTTTTCACATTCCTACAATAACTCAACAAAAGACATTTCACATTCTCACTTTCCATGCTAGCATGTTCTTTATCCAATCAATCTTTCACTTATTCAATCAAAAGAAACACTTATTCACACAATTACACTTGCACATAATAGACCTCTACCCCACAGACCGAGAAACCTATCCTGGCTACTGCATTCTATAAGCTCTGATACCACCTAAATGTCACGTTCAGGCCCAACCCCACACTAAAAGGTTAAGTCCGGACCCGACAAACGGACAAAGTCTCCTCTGTACCATGGACATTCTGGTCACCTGCAAACAACGAATAAAGCCACAAATACAAAACTAAACTTCAACAACTCCAACTTTAACTAATCTCAACTTCAAGGCCATCCGAGCCTTAAACAACACAATACATTATTACACATACAAGCATGCAATTCACAATCCTAGAATCTTATCTTTGTCCGCTTATCATACCCATCTATGTTATCATTTAAACATACTTAAGAATTAAATACAACCATTCAACCATTGCATTTACACCCAAGCATGCAACAGAACTAGAAGTAGAGTTATAAACTATTACAGTCCAATATCATACAAGCCATAAAATAACCTAGCTATTACAATCCTTTGAATACATCACACATAAATACAAGCCCATAGGCACAAAATAGAACGCAACATACAACAAGAAAAGTCTTCACATAACCACAATCACACTCCAACCTCAACAAGTATAAGAAATCAAGGCAACTCCTCAGTCTGCACCTCCTCTTCTGCTCCCTCAACAACAACAAGCTGGGGATCAACCTCAGCACCTCCTGAAACATGTTAGCGATGTATGAGCAACCACAATTGCCCAGTGAGGGATATAGTCTACCGGGGCGTGCAATGCAACAGTTAATAAAAATAAAGCAATTAAACAACAAAAAACAATATAAATGTCAAGTTACCACACATTAAAAATGATACAAATCATTTTACCCCAACACTCCAGAATTCACTTGATCTTCAATCATGAACCTCGATCGACGAACCTCGATCAATGTGCCAGCAAAAACCCCAATCACTCCAATGGGTGTACTCCAGATGTACTCCGAGAATCCTACGACCCAACATCCCCTCGCATTCTCCGGACCAGGCGAGTGAGGGACTAGAGCACGAAGATCGAATATCCACTGGCAAGCCCGATGCCGCCAAGCCGATATCCAATACATCTGTCCCTGACACTATGGTTGCGCAACCACTATGCAATGTACTTTAACAATTGACAATATAATAACATTGTAAAGCAATAACATTTAGGAGGGACAACAAAGTAGGTTGCCCTCGAAAACAGTTATAGACATTAACATATATTCAACTAAATGAATACAAAGGGGTCAATAACATTCTATTCATAAAACTCTACCAAAAGCTCATAACCAATATAAAAGTACATTTAAACAACTAATAAGAATTCACAAGGTCATAGATGCACAAAACAACCGATTTTCCACTTTTCGCCCTTTGTAACTTAAGCTATTTAGTTCCAAAACAAAAAGCAAAGCTCTAGATTTACAAGCGGCCTATTCCATACTTCTAATTACTCCTTATGACACCTCTAGGACCCTCGAAATTACCCAATTACCCGCGATTAGCACAAAAGCCATAATTGCCCCTTTATGAATTTCTACTACACGTATCTTAACCGAAACTCAACCGCGAGTTAGAAAAGCATATCTAGAACCTACATCACCTAAGAATACCAAATGTGATGGCCAAATTAACCAGGATTCGCATTACACCCGAAACCCCTTTCTAAAAGTCGCTAAATTCATATTTTTACCAAGTTACGAGCAATTAAACTTCACTGGATTATTAATATACCTTTATTGACATCTAAAGCACCTAATTGAAGTATTGAATCAAGCTATATGACACATTTTCTCAAAACCCTAAAAAAATGTCACTATTCATGCCCTAAAATCAAACGAACGAATTTAACTGTTTAAAAAGCTAAACAATTACATAAATATAGTCTCTACAACATGTAGGTGACGTATAAAGCAAGATTGAAGCATATCTCAAGCCATTAGCAACAAATCTAGAAATTACATAATATGGCATCAACTTTAAATTCACAAAAGAGTGCAAAATACCTCACAAGTTGAAGTGTAGATGCTTGGAGATGGCTTGTATGCACTTGGAGAAGATCAAGATGACCTCAAAGTGAAGATTTACAAGCAAAAATAGAAGTTTTCTTCCTCCTTTTGGCTGATGCAGAGTCACGGGTTTGGGGGGTAGATTTTGGTATTTTTCTTTTATTTTTCATGCTCTTTTGTATGTATATATGTCCTAATGTGCATATAAAATATGTTATATGTATAAGTGTGTGTGTGTTGACAACTTAAAGTGAGCCAAAATAGCTTAAAGTAAGTCTAATGGGGTAATTAAATATAGCTAGCTCAGACAATGTTAGACTACGTTACACTATTCAACGAACCGCTAAAATATTTTCTAAATGAATACTCCTAACGCAATTTTCTCAAACGCACATTTTTCTCATTCCTAAATAATTAATATACTCTAAGAAAAATATTAATTCAAAGAAAATAAGCTGTTGAAAAAAATGCAATGAATAGTGACTAAGAAGATAACAAGTAAAGACACAGTTAATATGCACAAACAGTAGATGCAACAGTTAATGAAAGTACGGCAATGTTCTTGGACGTCATACTCTCGCTTGGACCCTATGTCCTTGAAGAATCACTCCCGGGTGTACCCTCACTTGGACCCTTTGTTTTTGGAGATTCACTCGTGTTAGCGTTTTCATGCGTAACTCTAGCTTCGGCCCATGACCTTGGAGAGTTACTCGCGTTATCTTTTCCATGTGTAGCTCTCGTTTGGGCCCTATGTGTTTGGAGATTTACTAGCGATATCCTTTTCAAAAATGTTTAGCTAGCGTTGTGAATGTTTAAGTGCTTATTATAATAACGTAGCTTATATGCGTAACTTATAATGTTAGTTTAATGCTTTAGTGTTTATCATGTTAATGTTTAATATTCAATCTTATCTTTTATAAGTCCTTCTTTATTGTATATTTCAAATGCACAATTTCAAGACTAATGTCTATCATGTAGTGCTTTATTGCTATATTTCATGTTTATTTGAGTTGATTAGAAAAGTTTCCACGCTTATATTACATACTTTATATGCATTGCACGAAATCTTTTCGAAAACTCCCTGATTATCTTTTTCCCTCCCTCACTGAGTATACATGTATTATATGCTCACCCCTCATTTCTAATACTTACAGGTAAGACAAGTTCCGTTCCTCCAGAGTCTGAGGAGATGAAAGTTCAAGAGTCTCTTTGAGTGCATGACGTAGCTTCAGTTGGTTGTCTCTATGTAAAATTTTGTGTATAACATGTATTTTCCTTTGAGGCCTACGTGTCTTGTTTATAATAGTTGATTATAATAAATGTAACTAAGTAAGACTCACCTAGTGTTAGTGGTCTGTAATAACTTCCACTGCTTTACTTAATTGCCTAGTATCTTGCATGCTTGTATAGGATTAAAGGGAAGTTGGATGATTGACTTAAAATCTAAGATAATGAAGTAGATAAGATTAGAGTGGTATAATAATCGAACTCTTGATCTTAGAATCTCAATGGCTAATGACAAAGTATGCATGTATGACTTACATTGTTTTAGTAGAAAGGCTCGGATGGCCTTTTTGACTTGGGAAGTTATGCTATTATGTTTGTATATTGTGTTGTGGTTCATTTCTTCTGAGTACAGGTATGCGGTTAGTCCTATAAACAAGAGAGACTCCGTCCGTTTTCTCTCGTTTTCTGTGCCCAGGGTTAGGGCCGGGTTAATGTTAGCAAAATTAATAGGAGTCCTAACTCCGTGAGGGGTTGGGGCATGATAGCCACTGCTAACTCTGGTTGGAAGACTGAAATTACCTCGGTGGCCCTTGACTTTGAAACTGATAGAGCCTCTTGCTAGGCTAGCTGGACTCGGCCAACAACTCTGTCTTACGTTTCTCAAATCTCGAAGCTGGCGTATGGCCTCAGGATAAGTAGTAAAGGGGTGCGTAGACAAGTGAAGTTGTATATCGGGTCTCAAACCTCTAGCAAACCTCTGTATCATCCGCCTCACTGGCTGCATAAGCTCTGGCACATACTGATAGAGCCTCTCCTATTTCACGCAAATATAACCCTTCAGAACCCATTTTCACTCAAGTAAACACAACCCACATGCAAGCACACACTTATTCAAAACTCACTTCACATGCATGCACTCGAGGTTCACTACCCAGCAGACTGAGGACCTTATCCTGCCTGTGAGCTGCTAAACTCTGATACCACTTGTAATACCCCGATCCCCCATGAGACCGGAGCCCCGATCCTATACTCGAGGTCACGAAAAACAAGGGAAGAATAAGGGAGTCTCCCCTATTTATAGGACGATCCAAAACCTGTACAAGTAGTTATAGCCTCAAAACCAAAGTCCAACATTCTCCGTAATTCCCAACTACCACTAACATTACATACAACCAACTTCTCAAGGCCATCCGAGCCTTGGAACCCAACATTGAAGACAAACAAGCATGCATGGTCAAATCTATTGAATTTATTTGTTTTAGAACTGTTTATCATATCACTCTAATATTATTTACCTTCATTTCTTATAAGTTAAGTCCAACCAAGCAACTAACTTCCATTAACCACACAAGCAGACAACCTAGACAATAAAGCATAAGTTAAAGTTATTACATGCCGCTACAATCCAAACTATACAGCAATATATTAACTATTACATTCCTTCAACAACATAAATCAAATACACACAAGACTTCTTCTTTACAAATTATACCATCATGAGCAAGCAACACTTCGATGCACAGGAATTCAAAACAACTTGTAGGCCCTTCAGTTGCTTCGTGCTAAACTTGGAAGTGTTAGAAAGAGGGGTGAGGAGACAATATATATATACTCAGTGAAGGAGGGAAACAGTTAACCGGGAAGGTTTTCGGAATCATTTCCATGCAATGCAGTAGTTAATCACAGAAGATAGCAAATATTCAATAGAGAAGCAAATTAACTATGAAATATCACACATTTAGAAAGGATACGCTACGATAACTCTTATCACTCCAACTTCTGAATCACGAACCACGAACCATGATCTCGATATGCTGGCATCTCAAACACCAATGGGTACTCCGGATGTACCCAAACCTACGACCCAACACCCTATGGCGATCTCCAGACCAGACGAGTGAGGGAATAGCAGATGGAGCTAAGACAACCAACACTGGCAAGCCCGATACCGCCCAGCGAGGCCATCGCATTCGTCGTGACGACAAAGTTGTGCAACCATTGATACGAAACCACAGAAAGCAATATAATAATAAAAGCCAATAAACACATAAATAAAGGACAACAAAGTAGGTTGCCCTCACACACAATATGGTATCCAATAAGTACATACTACTTTAATAATTATACTAATTCACACAATTTAAGAGCAAGAAATTAAACTATCATGCACATAAGGATGAAAACAAAACTCCCTCACCTTGGATCGAGCTACATAAGCTAGAGAAAAGCTATATTCACTTCTAATCTCCTTTAGCTCGAATATGCAAACCCTAGTATATTCATATAAGCACATCACTTTAGCTATTGATTATATTAATTCCACATTAGCACGTAGTCCAGATAACCATATATTGCTCATGTCATGACTATACACATGAGATGAATCACTGAAACTAGCAACAATAGTTAACTTAGCAATTAATTCACTATTCCAGCAAATGTCTATTAAGACCATTAATCTATCTTTATTAGCATCTAAAGCATCTAATTATAGCATAGAATCAAGCTTATAAGCAAAATTTAATAACCCTAAAGATCACTATTTCAATGCTTACTAATTAGGTTCTAAATTTCACACAAAACATGGAACCTCCAATCTAGCTTTACCAATCACCTATAGCCACTTTATGAAGCACATAAATGCCACGAAGCCCTATTCTTAATCATGTTAACCCAAAAACAACGAAAAGCCCTTTAGGTGTTTTTAACTACAACTACCTAATTCTATTAGCCAAACCACGCCATAATTACATTTTAAAGGCTTCCTAACACATTTAAGACTAATTACATATTCAAACAAGTCAAATTCGACATTTCGTTCCAAAGTCCCCTTTACGCATTTGAACTACAAGTACCCTAACCAACGCTCAATTAGGTGACATAAGCCTACTTTTAGCACTTCCCCACCTACTAAATGCTAGCCATATCGTTAGATTGCACCCAGATTCACAAATTATCCAAAACTCCTTTGTAAATTGAGTCATTTTCGCATTTTAATCCAAATTCGAGCAAACTAACCTCACACAATCATCAATCTATCTTTATTAATACCTATAGCACCTAATTATAGTATCAAATCAATCTCACAATCAAATTTTAACAAAACCCTCAGATTTCACCATTCATTGTCTTCTCTATGTGTTCATTTGCAAATAACCAACAAGCAAGCTATAAAATTACACTACACAAGTCTATATAGCACATAAAAGATGTAATTCACAAGTTCTAAGCATTTCATAAGCTATAGCTCACAAATCTTAAAATTCAAAGTTTTTGACAACAACTTAAAAATGCAAAAATACATGCAAAATCCTTCACCAAAGTGCGTAGGAGCTAGTAGAAAGGTCTAGGAACACTTGAAATCACTTGATTCTAGCTTATAAGAGCCAAAATTTGATGAAACAAAATGCAATTTCTCCTTCTTTTCCTTGAGCTAGCCGTCGGCCATATGAGGGGACAAAGATGGAATTTTATGATTTGTTTTAAAGCTATTGTATTGTGTATGTATTATATTTTATGTACATGTTATATGTATATAGTTATATTGGCTAAAATAATGCAAGACTAACTTATTTTCCAAGCCCAAAATGCTAAATAAAAGTCCACTAGTCCAATTATAAGTTATTCAATATTTTTACTATTTACACAAACCAAAAACTATTTTCTAAATGAGCTATCCTAACACGCAATGCTCAAATCCTCATTTTTCTCATTCCTCCAATAAGTCATATAATATAGGAAAAATGCTATTTCAGAGAAATAGACAGTAAAAATTTATGATGAATAGTAACTAGTGATAAAACAAGTAAATGTAGATATTAAAATGCACAAATAAGGTATGCAACAGTTAATTATAGACATGCTGGAGGTCTTGGGCCTCACAGATTTAGGTTGTGAATTATATATAGATGGAAAGCTCTACAAGTCTTGTTTCTAATGCTTTAAACGGTTTGTGAATTGGAGTTCTCTAGCATACTTTATGATCGTTTTAACAAAATGTGTCATAACTGCCTTTAAGACGCGAAAATACAACTTTGACGTTATTTTTGTCTCGATATGATTTGTTCAACTCTGATTGGATTTATTGGGTAAAAATTAGTTGTAATTGTACATATGTTGGTAGACTTTTGGCATTAGAGAGTAATTTTGGAAGACATTTAGCACATAACATAATTCTAATTGGCATGTGGCATTTAATAGGCTTCTAGAAGGGTCATTTTAACCATACCAATAAGATAAAACCAAACAAAACAAAAGAAAAAGAAAGGAAGAGTGAAGGATTCGGCCAAAGAGGAAAGAAAATGGGAAAGAGAGAGAGAGAGAGAAAAATTGGGGCAATAGGAGAAAGAAAAGAAGAAGAAGAAGAAGAAGAAGAAGAAGAAGAAGAAGAAGAAAAGAAGAAATCTTGCATTTTGGCTCAAATTTCTTGTTCTACTTTGTATTTCCTATGAAACTAAGGTGAGGGGTTTAGTTATTTTATGCATTTATGGTAGTTTTGAAAGAGGAAAGTTTATGTTATGGTATGGAATGGTAGATTTATCTATGAAATTGCATATTAGAGTGATTGTTACAAGAAACTTGTGCATTATACTCTTGTTGAATACTATGTAGTTTATATGTTTGATAAAATGCTTGTTCTTAGCTTGAACATAAAGTGTACACTATAGGTATATAAGCCTTATGAGTGATTTCATAGCTTGGAGACAAGAATTAGTGGAGTTTTAGTGTATTTTGGGAAAAATACAGAAAATTCCAGCAAAGGTGCAAACCTTATTTTTTTGCTTATTAACCTTGCCTTACGCTTCATTTTGCCTATGTGTTGCATTTATATTGCATTATAGTTGGCTAGTAAATTGGTTTTGCTAAGATTGAGCATTTGTATAACTTTATAAGATGGTGAATTAGTGGTTATATGCTAGATGAATAATGATTGGGCATAGGTAGTTTGAATGATTGGTGGTAAAAAGTATTTGTTGGGAGCAAATGTTGTGACGCTCGAGATTCTACCGTACACATTTTTAAATGTTGCATCCATTAATTGTGCATTAAATTATGTGCTTTACCTGTTGTCTTTCTTGGTCACTATTCATTCAATTTTTAAACTGCATTATATTAGTGAATTAGTATTTTTATTAAATCATATTAATTGTTAAAGGAATGTGAAAATTGTGCAATTGAGCTAGGAGCGATAGGAGCACTCGTTTAGAAAATGATTTTCGTGGTTCAATGAATAGTGTTACGTAACTAACTTAGTGTTTTAATTAGTTAGCTTATACTTTACACTTTAGGCTCGTTTTTAAGCTACCAACGCTCATTTTTAGTGGACCACTAAACACCTAACTTGACCCTACCTATCATATATACTCACCATAAAGCAATTAGCTCATAACTTAGCAAAAAAAAAAAAAAAAAAGGAAGATGCAGATTTTACTGTAGCAAATCCGAGAATAGCATAGGAGGAGAATGAGAGGATTTTGCTCATCAAATCTTCAAGCCAAGCCAAGCCAAGCAAGGAGCAAGTAGTTTAGGGTGTGTGCAAGCCTTCTAGGAGCTCCTACGCGCGTTAGGTGAGGGTTTTGCATATTATTTTTGCATTTGAAATATATGTCAACTTTCTTGAATTTATTGATTTGCTATATTATGATCATGCAATGCTTAAATATGCTTATGTATGTTGTGTATAAGTAGTAGAGACCTAATTTATGCTATTGTTTCATAGTTTAAACGGTTGAAATCGCTTGTTGATCGTAGGGCATGAATAGTGATGGGAAAATTAGGGATTTGCGAAATCAGACCTTGTAGCTTGAATTAATGGTTCTAATAGGTGCTTTAGATGTTAATGAAAGTAGTGTGAAGGCCTTGTAGGGTTTAATTGCCCGTAACCTAGTGAAAGAATGAAATAGCCGACTTTTAGAAAGGGGTTTCGGGGTTATCGCGAATCCGGGTTGAATTGGCCTCCACATTTAGTAATCCTAGGCTATTTAGGACCTAATTAAGCTTTGCTAGCCTCCATTTGAGTCCCGGATGAGGTACGTGTAGTACAAAGTCAAAAGAGTGAAAATGGGGCTTTTGTGCTAAACGCGGGTAATTGGGTAGTTTCTAGGGTCCTAGGGGTGCCATAAGGGATAATTAAAAGTATGGAATAGCCCGCTCGCTTATCTAGAACATTAACTTGTGTTTGGAAGAAAAATGACTTGTGTTACAAAGGGGTTTTGGGTCAAACATAAATCTGGGTGAATTTGGTTGATATATTTGGTGTTCTTAGGGTAAGTAGGGACTAAATGTGCTTTTCTAACTCTTAGTTGAGCTTTGATTAAGATACTTGTAGTACAAACGCACAAAGGGGTAATCGGGGCTTTTGTGGCTAATTCGGGTTAATGAATGATTTCAAGGGTTCTAAGTGTGCCATAATGTGTAACTAGAAGATTATAATAATTATTTGGTGAATCTTGAGCCTTAGCCTCGGTTTGGAGTTAAATGACTTAGGAAAACAAAAAGGAAACTCGGGGTTTCAAGCTTAGCCTTTGAATTAGCTTTGGTGCTTGTATATCTTGCCTTTACATGTTGTTATATGGCATTTGTGAGCATTTCGTGAAGTTTCGTGATCATCGGTCATTGATCCCTTTGTGTTGGTATAGTTATTTTCATATTTAATGCTTATATCTTGTTATAATGTTTATACTTCTTGTACTTTGTTAAGATCAAACTCTAATAAACATTGCATGCTAAGTGAGTAGGACTATAAGGATAACTCATCTAGTTATATGATTATTGATTATTGTAATTAAAAGTAATTGGAATTTATAACTTATGATCTTAACTTAATGGTATTTGATGCTTCTAATATATCTTATGTTCTCTAATGATATGATAAGGTGAACATTGTATCTTAATTGTGTGTGGGTTATGAACTTGTGTGAATAAGTGATTATAAATCTAGCTTCTAATGTTGTAAGGTTGAGTTAAGTAAGAGTTGAGTTGGAATTGATATAGTTAATTGCTAAACTTATATGAACACCCTAGGGTTGCATACTTGAGCTAATTCGGGGAGTTGAAGTAAATCTGAGCTATTCTTTTAGCATGCTTGGCTTAATTCCAGGTGAGGGAGACTTCATCCTTATGTGCATAATAGTTTATTTACTTGTACTTAGATTATGTGCACTTATTGTCTATATATTGTGTGTGAGGGCAACTTACTTTGTTGTCCCTTAATCATGTGTTTGTTGATGTATTCTATTGTTATCATTTTGAGTGCATTGCATCGTGGTTGCGCAACCATTTGGGCATGGTAGTGTCGTGGAAACCGGGCGGCATCGGGCTTGCCGGTATACCTCGGCTACCATGGTTACCCAGTCCCTCTCTCGCTTGGGATGCCGCCCAGGGAGAGTTGGGTCGTAGGATTTCGGGGTACATCTGGAGTACACCCATTTTGGAGTTATAAGGGGATGCCGGCTTATCGATAACAGTGTCATTATTACATCGTGATTTCAGTTCGTGGCGTCGCTGGTGTGCCTCTGCCCTTCGGGGTATTCGCTTAGCCGGGACGTTATAGAAGTCAAAGTGTATCGTATCCTTTTTAATGTGTGGTAACTTGTTGTTTCAATTGTTCTTTGGTTGTAAAATGCTTTATTTGTACTAACCGCTGCATTGCACATCCCCGGTAGACCTTATCCCTCACTGGGCAATTGTAATTGCTCATACCTCGCTAAACATGTTTTAGGTGGTGCAGTTGGAGGAGTTGACCTGATTGCTGTGTGCTATTACTTGAGGTTTGAGTGATTGTCTGTTAAACTGTGGAAGACCTTACTTGTTCTACTTTATGTTTTATTTGGGAGCCTAAGGGCTTATGTATATATATTTGAGTAGTTGCAAGTTTGAAAGCTAAGTGGATGTAGTAAGTGTTATGGAATTGTGGCATGTAATAACTTTTGCTTCTGCTTCTAGCTACGTTGCATGCTTGGGTGTGAATGAACGGGTGTATGGTTGGCTTTAATTTCTAAGAATGTTCAATGCTATCATGGAGTGACATGATATGCGGTTTTGTAAAGAAGTTAAGTTATGAATGCATGCTTGTGTGTATCTAAACCGTTTGTATGTCTTAAGGATCGGATGACCTTAAAGCTAAGATCTTTAGTTATAAATGAATGTCTTGTTATGTTGTGGCTTTATTGAGTGTTTACAGTTTTTCAGAAAGTCCACAATACAGGGGAAACTCTGTCCGTTTTCCCTAAAATTTTGTGACCGGGTTTGGCATTGGGTTGAGAATAGTATGGTTATTAGAGCCTCCGGTCTCGTAAGGGATCGGGGCGTTACAAATGTTCCGGTGAAATGGATGCTGGATGAATAATGATTGCTTGGTGGAATTAAGGTCTAGATAGTGTAAGTGTAAAAGAGAAATGAAGGCTTAAGTGAAAGAAAAAGTGCTTTGATATTATGGTTGAAATACTTGTATGTATAGGTAAGTGAAATAAGGACATGTCATGTGAAATGAATTTATGCTATAACCAAAGATTAACATGAATGCATGCATGTTTACTTGCCATCGAAAGTTATTAATGAGTATAAATGTTGCATAAGCAGTATGATGACCTACTTTGTCATCTACCAAATGTGTTATTAAAGTATTATTGCTTGTTAATGTGATTGAGGGCAACCTACTTTGTTGTCCCCTTGTTTAAAGGGAATTTAACAAATGTGTGAATGATTGATTGAATGTTATCAAAAGGTAGAAACCTTTTATCAAGGCACAGTAGTGTTGTGTCTCCACTAAGAGGCAGAGGGCTTGCCAGTGGTTAGTTACACGACCTTTGCGACCTATTCCCTCACTCGCTTGGTCGGTGAAGGCCATAGGGTGTTGGATCGTAAGATTTCGGGATACATTCGGAGTACACCCACCTGTAATAAGAGGATTATCGACATCACAAGTTCATTGGAGCAAAAGAAGTGGGAGTGATAAGGTAGAATAGAAATCGTATCCCTTTTCTTGTGTGGTTATATCGCTTTCACTACTTGAATAAGTGTTACATGTTTCATTGTTAAATGCTTCTATATGATATCAATGCTTATACTATTGTTATTGTTGGCTTACTAGTGATATTTTCAAATGACTTTTCAAAAGGCTTTCCAAAACTCCTTTCCACCCCCATTCACTGAGCTTTATTGCTCATCCCTTTCATTTTATAAAATGTTTTCAGGTAAACTCTTAGAATTCAGAGATTAGTGTTGTCGAGAAGATTTTGAGAGATCCTTTTGGTTTGTATAGTTAGTTAAATATTTTTTTTTGAAATTAGAGATCTGCTTCTACCTATAATGGTTAAACTAGATGCATAACTCTAAGAGATACTACAGTTTGTACCCCCGAAGGTCTTGGAACCGCCATGATCTTTGGCACAAAGGGATTGGGGCTTTGCCCGGTTTGGGCCTTTTCTCCCATGATTCTTGACCCGTTATTCATTATCACGTGTCTCCTGTCGCCTAGGCCTAGGAAGATCAATTCGACGAGCTAGGCCAAAATAGGCTGCTTCATTATCCGCGGCTGGTGGTGGCCAATTTGGCTCATTTACTAGAGGCGATATTTGGTTTGCGGGTGGAAGAACTGTTTGGTTTATTTGGATAGGTAGGTTCTGGGTTGGATGAACTATTTGTGGCTGTAGGAAGAAGTTCAATGTGTCACGAAGTTGTAAGAGGAAGTTCGTGCTTGGATTTTGCCGTGTAGGTGCGAAAACTTGTCCTGGAGGACTTGGTATAGAAATCACTGTAGGGACCGGTGAGTTATTGGCTTGAGGCTCTTGTATGGTGGGTTGTGTGGCTCTAGCAGTTGGGTGTACTCCTATTGGTGGGGGTAGCTTAGATCGAGCTGGGTCACCTTGCGACAACAGTGCCACTTGTCCACCAGCTTGACTATTGTTACGTGTGTTAACCATGATGTGGAAACTCAGTGGGATTTCACTTCGTTTTTCCCACAGACGGCGCCAAAGTGTTGATGATCAAAACTGGCCGGGTGCCTCCTGAGCAATCATGCAAGACAAACGGGTGTGGGTTTGGCTCACGTAAGCACTCCGATACTTAAGTTAGTATTTTGATCGTTGATGATTGCAAAAAATGGAAAGTATAGTATTTAATATGTAAATGATCAGTTACATTTTTTGTGAGTGTAATTGCTATATTTATACCTTTCCCTCTGAATTTTTTTTCAAATTTCATGGGATCCTGTCGTATTGCCACGAGGACGGGGAATGGTTAGACCTCGGGTTCCCTGGACTAAGGTTTATAGGTCGGGTTGGCTGACTTAATGACTTTCCTTGCACAGTGGGGCGCTGATTGCACTCAATAGCTCGACACACCCTAAGGGAGATCGGGTTGGTTAATTTTATCCTCATCAATTATGATTATGATTATTATTATTATTACCATCATCATTATTATGATTATTATTATATTTTTATTGATATTATTATTTTTATTAGCATACCAAATATGTCATATTCTTTCCAAGTTGATTCCCTTCCCACTTCCATCACATTCATGTCTAAATCCATTGTAGGATATCGATCACTCCCTTATATGACAAATTGACTTTAACTTTGGATAACAAAGTGAAATATTGAGAAAATATTGAATGGCAAAATGAAATTTAGTCGATCTAATCTTAGCTAAATTAGTGATCTTCATTTTGTTCTTTTACCATTACTTATTTACTTTCCATATTTTGTTATTGTTTTCTTTTTCTTTATTTGCAATAGAAATTGTTACTAGGAAATTTTTTTAAAAATAATTGTCGTTAATGGTGATAAGTGTCATATCAGTGTATGTTTTACG
Organism: Ehretia macrophylla; assembly: GCA_037974665.1. Lineage (NCBI taxonomy): Eukaryota > Viridiplantae > Streptophyta > Magnoliopsida > Boraginales > Ehretiaceae > Ehretia > Ehretia macrophylla. The sequence goes on along the minus strand of CM075780.1, from coordinate 60,851,681 downwards.
GTGAGTATTGTATAGACTAAATAGTTATTTCAAAGACTTTCTCCAACTCTAATGTACAAATCCAGATTTGTTGTTTAATTCTTTTGCTTGGTATATGTTGAACTCTAGTTCTTGTTACGGCAGACCCATGGTGCTTTTTTGATGTTGTGGTCTATGTTGATTTTCTACCGCGTCTTGGCCTTCTTTGCTCCATCGACCATAGAAATTGCACCTTTGCTTTGGTTTCTTATTTTGGTGGCAGTACTTTCTAACTCTAGCAGCCGTGGCTTACGAATGAGGATGGTGTGTTTTCTGGTGCGTTGATGTCTTGTACATATCCACAGTTGGTTTTAGATGCTATTTATAGTTTATTAAATTGTGACCGAAAAGTTTTATTTATTTTTCACAATATTCAGTTCTGTCTATTTTTCTCGTCTGGCTACTCTCGATTCTTATATTATCGAGCCAATCTTATAACAGTTTAAATTGTTTATGCAATTAGGATAAATTCCCTCACTCCTATCTAATGTTTTATACCCCCTTTAGTATTGTGTTTACAGATTTTACATGTTTCATTTGCTACTTTTATTTTGTTCTCTAAATTCTTGTATAGTTTGAATTCATCTCACCTTTGTAAGACTTTCTCCAAACTCTAGTACTGTATTTGTGTGGTCCATTCACCCCCGCACTGTAAACACACATACACGGTTTTTTTCTTTTTTTGATCAAACACATACACGGGTTTGACCCACTAATTAAATGCTCGCATTAAAAAGATTCTAGTCCTCATACAAGACTTGAAGGCAGACTACTGTAACACAGTATTATAGTAATAATGGTACCACTGATTATCAAATTTGCAAAAGAAAATTCAGTTCGGTGAAAGCAATATGGGTCCAGCTCTAATCTTCATTTAGTAATCTTAATTAGACTCTTCCTTTACTAAAAGAAAGTTAAGTACTTATAGTTAAATGATAAATCTCCTAAATTATCAAATCGTAAACTGTAAAGCCGTAATTTTAATTATTTTTGTAATATTCTATCTCGGTAGAATATAGTATGATTGTATGATTTATAAGTAGGTATTGTGGGTATAAGAAATAACTTGAGTTAATTATTTTAGACCAGTAAAAAAGAGGTTTAAGTAGTATTTTTTATGTCTATAACACTGGTCGCACTTACAGGTATACGATACTAGGTTCGGGACGTGACAGAATAATATCAAAACAGGTTATTAGCCGGTGCAGGAACTAAGTAATATGTGACATCCCACATTGGTAGGAGATAGTGTGATTGTGTAGTTTATAAGTGGATGTTGTGGGTATAAGTGATAACTTGGGTTAACCATTTTAGACCAGTAGAAAAAATATCCAAATAGTTATTTCTTATACTTATAATACTAGTCTCGCTGCGGGCCTCCTGAGTTTTTGGGCTCGAGACATGACAGATGGTATCAGAGCATGTAACTAATCGGTGTGGGAACTAAGTAATATGTGGAGCAAAGTACTACACCTAAAAAGTTGGTGGGAACTATCTCTTAAACCGGTAGAAGTCACCTCCTTTAGGATCTCACACTGCCGGATTGGTCTTGGGTGTGTGTGCCTCTAATGATGTGATAACTTGGGTTAATCATTTTAAACTAATAGAAAAGAGGTTCAAATAATTACTTCTTATGCGTACAATACTAGTCTCGCTGCAAGACTAGAATTGTAGGTTCGGAACATGACATACTAAATTTTAGTGTAGTATTATCTCGACATGTGACTCATTTTTCAATAATTTATTTCAATTTCAACTTATATCAATTCAAATTATACGTGAAAAAGAGAGTTAAAAAATAATTCTTTGACCTTAACAAAGTTACATATAATTGATAAAAAAGGAAAAGAAAAAGTTACGTGGAAGAGTTAAACATATAATTATTGACAAATTATAAATTGTAAGATGAGATTCAGAATACTCCACATAGAACTAAAACAAAGGATGGAAGCCATGATTGTTGACACTTGTTTATAAGTAAGTTAAAGATGTTCCTCACGTTTTAAAACTGAAAGCTCAATTCCTAACTTCCAAGCACTCATTACTTCGCTGTTTGGTTTTTTTCTTTGCATTTTGCAGATGTAGTAAAGCTGACCCCAGAAAAAAAATATATATATATCTTCTTTGGGTTTTTGGGCTTATTCAATTACTTGTTCATATTTTAAAACAAAATTTATTGATCTAAGTTTTGACACAGAAAATTTGTGTAGCATATGAAACACAAGTTGTGAGATGGACCATACCATTGAAAGGTCTCCAAATGCACATAGGGGTTTTCGAGTTCAAGCTCCACTGGTGAGTCTACTGTGATTCTTGGGGGTATTTTCTGCTGAAACTTTGTGTAATTCATCCATTTCTTAAATAACCATGTGAGATTTCTTGGTAAAGTTGCAATTTTTACAAGAATCTTTTTTTTTTTTTTTAATTCTATGTATCTGGTAAGCATGTTTGATTTCTTGAGGTATGGTCTTTTTTTTTTTTTTTGGTTTCTCTTGTTCTCAACTAAAATTTTTGGAGAACTTTGGTGTTATGGTAAAATTGTCTATCTGGGAGTCGGTCGGTTTGAGTAGTGAAAACGACATTTTGCAAAATATAAAGGAAGACCGCTCCGTAAAATTGGCCAAAGGCCGACCCTTTCAGATCGAGCTTCATATACTGGGCTGGCCTTTAGTTAAATTTTTCCTTGAGGAGCTAGCTCTTGGAAAATGGTAAATGTTATCTTTAAATATGATGAATGCATGTATTTGAAGGAACTGATATTTTCTTGTTTGCTTGCCGGTGTGCAGTACAAGTGCTTTTTGTGGTGTTTGGTGCATTATTGTGAATTTTGATCTATCATCTCTTTGTTTTTCAGCTTTTTGAATGAGAATCATTTGAGCATGGATTGTATTCTTTGTGATCTTTTGAACCTTTCTGCTGTGGGATATCGAATCACCATTGTGTAAATTCTGAATGTAGTGTTTGTTTGCTTGGAATTGGGGCTAGAGTTAATATTAAATTACACTCCAAGTTGATTTTATTTTTCACCATTTGTAATTCTATGCTCCGAACATCATCCAGAAAGACACAAACCTCAAGTTTTTTATCTTCATTGTTTTGAGATTTCATTCTCTTTTTAAGGCAGGATTGGTTGCATTATTTTTGAGTTCAAAAAATTACTGCTTAACATGGTGTAATTTCAATTGTTATACCCCCTAACATCTTTTTTCCTGTTAAATGACAGAAATTTTTCGCAAAGTTGGTAATTTGATTCTAGGCCCCTTAGCTTAGTTTCGTGTTCTATGGTTGTCCTCTACGAGCCTTAGTTTACCGTCGATTTCTATGGTTGCCCTCTAGGAGCAGGAACATTTTCCAAAGTCAATGTTTCCACTTGGATATCAACACTCTCCTGGCACTCTAGGTCACATTTTGGAACCCCTTTTGATTGTGCCTATAGTGAAACAGTCAGTCTTTCACTGGACACTTCTATAACAAGTGAAGTCCCTTTTATGAACACTTAATTGAAACCCAACTTGAAAGAAGGACAACGTTTTTACACACCATGGAATTGGTTAAAATATTTATTATTGTATATTTCTCTTAAAAGCAATGTAATAAAGGTCGAAGATGTTTCTTATAAATTTTGAAGAATGGGAAAGAATAGTTTCATCAACGTATATACTGCTGTGCTAGACCTGTTCAATATAGGTGGCAAGTGTAGTCACATATTTATTTTCTTATACTCTGTTGTTAGGATAGTCATATAAGTGACTTTGCATTGACAGAATAAGTGCTTTATACTGCATGACTTCAAATAAATGGGTATGTGGTTGTATTTGAATATATGTGAATTTGGAGATATCAGTATATTTATGGTTAATAATGATGCTTCATCATTGCAACTCCGTTTACATTTGCTGTGTCAGCGAGTTAGTTTCGTTAGGATCTGTGTCTTATACTGTCCATCGATTTTTTTTGTTCAAAAAATTGTCCCTGTCTTGAGTTAGGATATGTGGTTCTTATGCTGTAACTGTACTATCATACTGAAACTGAGGAGATGAAGTTTTAATATGTTCAGCTATTCGTATTTTAACTTTGAGGGATTGTCTAATGATTGGTATTTGGATCTTTGATAAGGGTTTCCCATCCTGATTTGGTTTCCCGTTCTGCTACTTGATCATTTTATATAGCAGTTATCTATATTAGTTTGTGTTGTGTCAATCTATATTAGTTCTTTCATAGCATTTTTCCTATTCTAGATTGTTCTTCCTTTTTTCTTTTCCTTCTCTTTCTTTTGGGGTAAATTCCTTCCCTTTTTTCTTTTGGGGATACTTTCATCAAGCCTAATGTCTTATGCTTTTGTCTTCGTCTTTATCAAAAGTGCTTCAACTATCACGAGTATTTTAGATTCAATAGGATTTTCATGAAAAATCAGATGACTATCACTATCCCATATTTGCATTTTTTGATAGTACTCTGTAGTAGTATTAGGTTTGGGGAACATGCTCAAAAAATGAAACTAATTTTCTGATAACAAGCATTAGCACACATATATATCTTAACAGAAATATTTGATGTTTTGGTTATTAATTGAATGATGGCTACCTTAGTGCCCAGCTTAAGGTTATAGGAGTATATTGGAGAGGCAGCAACTAGGCTTACATTATTTTAGGGACTTCTTTTGTGTAACTGAATGAATGCGGTATCAAATAAGTGCTTCAAATGTCTGGAACATAGATAACTATAGTAGAGAAAGCAGTAACAAGAAAGATATTAGAAATAATCCTAGGAATCACACCTAGGTACTAGGCAAAACCAGGGATCCCACTCAGAGAAAAGATGTATCACACAGCTTAGGCAAATGCACGGGTGTTTCTTTTCGTTTTAATCCCTTTAGTCAGGCTTTTGTAAGAGTATATATATAGAGGAGAGTACATAGCTTTGAATTTTCTTACTCCTGAAGTGACATGTGGTACCTGACCCACTTTTGTGTCACAACCTGCTGACTTAATATACAGGTTCAAAGAACTTGGTGCATACATTAATCCTTAACAAAACCCAGTATCGCAGCCCCATAGTTCATGGAAGATATTACCAATATCCCAGCTAGTGAAATACCAAAATTACTCCCTGCACATTCTGACTTTAAAGAAAAAGAAAACCAACTCTTATATATGAAGCTTGAGCCTCAAATTGGGCTAAATTCCCAAGCTAAGCAGCACGATCACTCTCCACAAGCTCACATGTCTGTGTTAGACACTTATTGGACACAGCACTCTCTGGATGCCGTCTAGCACTTGTTCGACACTCCTTTGACCGTGCCCTGATTAAAAACGTAAAAGTCGAAGTATCGAACACTGGGTTGGACACTTATTCTGACATTCATAATATGACCAAATGGCAACGTTTCTTTTCAGAAATTAAAAAATGGCAAAATTAGGCTGAATTTTTTGATGATATTATTACTATAACTTAATTCATTGCAAAAAGGTGCAAATTCTGAGTGTTCATCCAATATTCATACTGTAATTCATTTATCTTTGTTGTTTATCAAAGTTTGCTGTAAAAGATTATTCCTTTCATTAGGAATGTTCTCAAACTTTTCTTCATTTTTCTATTCTTTTGGTAAATATGCTTTTACACATCATCATCCTTTTGGTATATATATATATAAGTGCCATTTCCCACTTTATAGAAAATCTTGTGCAGGCGTGTTATGATGTACCCATGAACTAAAGTCTCATCCCTTGCTTGTTGGGTATGAGACTACGCTATTCTTCGCATCGAGAAAGATAATTGTTGTTTAATAGATTTAGGAGCTATTGACATAAAGGAAATGTGATTCGTATTCTTAACCTATGGTAAGGCTTTCTGGTATTCCATCTTAATAGGAGGCCTTTGCCAAGTTTCCCAGGAACCAAGGGGTCTTTTTGTAGAAACCTTTACGAACAATTGTTGTTTTCTGAGTCCATACCTTTTCGCACTAGTTATAAATGAATTCACTAGTCAAATCCAAGATGCAGTACCATGGTGCATGTTATTTGCGGATGATATTATTTTGATAGATGAGTCTAGAGAATGTGTAAATACTAAAGCTAGAATTATGGAGATCTACTTTAGAATCTAAGGGCTTTAAGCTAAGCAGATCAAAGACATAATATATGGAATGTATTTTTAGCAAAAATAAGTTGATAAATGCGATGGAGGTAAGATTAGACTCAGAAAGAATACAAGAAAAAAAGAGTTTTAGATACTTGGGCCCTATGGTTCAACAAGATGGGGAGATAAATGCGAACGTTGATTATAGAATCAAAGTAGGATGGACGAAGTGGAGAAATGCGTCAGGAATCTTGTGTGATCGAAAAATACCACTTAAGCTAAAAGGGAAGTTCTATAAGATAGCCATTAGGCTTGCTATGTTATATGGTTCGGAGTGTTGGGTGGTGAAATATCAACATGTTCATAAAATGTCGGTGGCTAAGATGAGAATATTGAGATGGATGTATGACAAAACTAGGAAGGACAAGATTAGGAATGAGGTGATACGTGAAAGTGTAGAAGTGGTCCCGATTGAGGATAAGATGAGGGAAAATCGTCTGAGATGGTTTGGTCACGTAAGGAGACGACCTATTGGGGCGTTTGTTAGAAGGTGTAAACGCTTAGAAATGATACACAAGAAGAGAGGCAGAGGTAGACCTAAGATTACTTGGATGGAGACAATTAGACAAGACCTTACGTGTATAGATCTCATAGAAGAGATGACTCTCGACAGGAAGGAATGGCATCACATGATCCATATAGCCGACCCCAGCTAGTGGAACAAAGCTTAATTTAGTTTGGTTTGGTTTGGTTTGGTTTGGTTTTGACTTCCTGTCCTTACAGGGCTAGATCCTCTTTTAATCTCTATGGCTTTTCTTCTTTTATCTGTGTCATGTCATTGTTACGCCAAATAAGTATGGCTTTACTTCTTTCATAAAATTTTAAAAACATGTTGATGTTTCTCTATCCTTGGTATATCTGTCACTTGCCTGAGATTGGATTGTCCAAACTTTTCACACTAACCTTCTATTATGTCTTTTATGTATTACCAGATATATCACTAATATTTAGATGCAGATTCTAGTTATATTTAGTAGTATGGTCAATGAAAATGCGTCATATGAAAATTATCTAAAACTGAATGAATGGAGTAAAATCATCTGTAAAAAGAAGAATGTGACATGATTGGGAGATACTTTATCTTTACATATTTTATTGTCTAATCTATATTGGTATAGTACTTGAATTAAATCATTTACTTCATGACCTAAAAAAAATAAAAAAAATCATATCCTTGATGATTCTACTTTACATAAATCATTGTATGATATGCATTTGAACATTTGCAGGTTGATTCTGTATCATGCTATTGCAAGGTTGATTCAGGCTTAAAAACAGTTGCTGGGGCAACAAAGTTTGTTCCAGGATCAAAACTCTGTATCCAGCCTGACATTAATCCTCGTGCACACAAAACAAAAAACTCCCGCAAGGAGAGGACCAGAGTGCAACCACCTCTCCTGCCTGGTCTTCCAGATGATCTTGCAATTGCTTGTTTGATACGGGTCCCTCGTACTGAGCATAACAAGCTCCGTCTTGTTTGCAAGAGATGGTACCGGCTTCTAGCTGGAAATTTCTTTTACTCTCTAAGGAAAAGCCTTGGAATTGCAGAAGAGTGGGTTTATGTCATTAAAAGAGATCGCGATGGGCGGATTTCATGGCATGCATTTGATCCGACCTACCAACTCTGGCAGCCACTTCCACCTGTTCCAGGAGAGTACAGTGAAGCCCTCGGATTTGGATGTGCTGTACTTAGTGGTTGCCACCTGTACTTATTTGGAGGAAAAGATCCAATTAAGGGGTCCATGAGACGAGTAATCTTTTACAGTGCTCGTACAAATAAATGGCATAGGGCTCCAGACATGCTTCGTAAACGACATTTCTTTGGCTCTTGTGTAATTAATAATTGTTTATATGTTGGTGGTGGAGAATGTGAAGGAATCCAAAGAACTCTCCGTTCAGCTGAAGTTTATGACCCCAACAAAAATAGTTGGAGCTTTATTGCTGATATGAGCACTGCTATGGTGCCCTTTATTGGGGTTGTTTATGATGGTAAGTGGTTTCTAAAAGGACTTGGATCCCACCGGGAAGTTTTGAGTGAAGCATATAGTCCAGAAACTAATACATGGAGCTCAGTCAATGATGGGATGGTTGCTGGTTGGCGCAATCCAAGCATCTCTATGAATGGGAGTCTTTATGCATTAGACTGTCGCGACGGCTGTAAACTTAGGGTATACGATGAAGCCACAAATTCTTGGAACAAATTTATTGATAGTAAGCTCCATCTTGGGAGCTCTCGAGCATTGGAGGCTGCTGCTCTTGTTCCCCTTAATGGGAAGCTTTGTATAATCCGAAACAATATGAGCATCAGTATGGTTGATGTTTCAAATCCTGATAAACAAGTGGAAAGTAATCCTCATCTCTGGGAAAACATTGCTGGTAAAGGTCACTTTAGGACTCTATTCACAAATCTATGGTCAAGTATTGCAGGACGAAATGGATTGAAGAGTCACATTGTGCACTGTCAGGTGCTTCAAGCATGATAAAAGGCACTTTATTGCTTATGCTTCTTGTGATGGGCATCATTTTTCACACATTTGAGTGTATTATCTCCTGGGAGAAGCAGTTGGTTTGACAAGGGTTCTCTGCTCTCTTGTATCAAACCAAGGCATGTTACTATCTTCTGTGGATACTGAATGACTGGTAATCTGCTACGTGTGGTTGAGGTCGTGTATAGCGCTTTGGTTTTAATATCTGGGGCTGGAAAAGATCCTTGCGAGAATAGGCTGAGAAGGGACTTCGTAAGATAATCTCCTGCAGCTCACACATAAATTGGTGTTTGAGCTGCTGTATGATTTCATCGTTCGGTCGGTAGAATGCATTTAAACAAGGCCAGAAACTGAGTTGCCAATGGTTTTGCATGGTGATAGTTTTAATATGCTATTGCTATACATTCATGCATAGAAGAGCCGGTAGCTTTGTATAAATCTTTGTTATCCGAATCCAATCCGGATCGTATGTATCTTCAGCAGCAATCTTGGAGGTCCTTTGTGAATATAAGCAGACACTTAAAAAGAGTAAATCTACGTACCCCTTGAAGTTTCCTTCTCTTGTTTACCTGCTTTGCCGTCTGATAGGCAAAGAATTAATCAAGTATATATTGTAATTCTCATACAGTATAAGGTTTAGTTAGCTGTGTCATGTTCGTAATATCACAACTACTTCTAAAACATTGCTCTCAAGTTAACTTGTTCATGTTAAAGATTCTTATTTGCTGATGGTACACATCAAGCGAACCTGCTATGCCCTCGGAAAATTAGATAACAATCAAGGTGAGAGAAATTATGTCGTTAATATCATTGAAGTAGAAGGTCCATCAATCATATCTTTAGATACACGTAGTGAGTCTTGGTTTCTAGACTTGGGTGCTTCCTTTTATGCTACTGGATAAAACAATATTAAATTTGTGCAAGGTGATCCTAGCTACGTCTACTTCGGTAATGATGTAAGTTGTAGTATTTCAAAGAAAAACAATGTGCACATTAAACTTGGAAATGGCTAACTTTCAAAAATGTGTGATGGGGGAATATGTTTGCAAATTGAATAAAAGACTTTATCGCTTTTTATTATCTAGTTTTTATATGTTGCTTACATCTTTATTATTAGAAGAATAAGAATCAAGAAGTCAATAGAGAAGTTGATTAATTCTTTTTCGTTGAAAGATTTGGGGCTAGCAAAACGGATTCTTGGCGTAGGAATCAATCATATATATTTTGGGTTAGTTATTTTCTTGCTATTCAATTTAAACAAATTATTAAACGGAGTCCTTCTACAGAAGAAAAAATAAAATATATGCAAAAAGTTTAGTAATCCTTAATAGTGGAAAGTTTGATGTATGCTATAGTGTGTACAAGACCGAAGATAGCTCATATTGTTGGTATGGTAAGTCCTTTCGTCTCAAAACCAAGAAGAGACGTAGAAATGCAGTGAAGTAGATGATGAGATTTCTCCAAGATATATCTAAATTGAATATTTGCTTTAGATGTGAGGAGCCAATTCTAGTTGGCTACACATTATAGACATGGTTGGAGATGTGCATACTTGTAACTCTAGGTTGGATTATTTGGTCACCTTTTAACCGGGAGCTGCGGCACAAAAATTAAGATTATTTAAGTGTGTTGCACTTTCAACCACTAAAACATAGTAATTTATAGAATCAATGGTAGCATGTAAACAAGTTGTTATGGACAAAAAGTTTCTACAAGAACTTGATTTGATCAAGATCACTATATATTGTATATGTTGGACAATGGCTCGTATTTGTAGTTTATGCACAATTTTCTCGTAAGTCCAATACTCAGAACCTTTAGGAATTATCTATAAATAAGCCTTATGACTATTGTAACAAGTGTGGCAAAATAGAGAGGTGAGAGACTTTGTAAGAGAGAGTACTTGTAACCGGATTTCATCATATAGTGAATTATTCTCGTGCTGCTCGTGGACGTAGGCCAACTAGCCGAACCATGTAAATCCTTGTATGTCTTACTTCTCGTGTCTATCTTTGTTTTTGACCCCAATCTTAACAAACTAGTATCTAGAGCTAGGTTAAGGGTTAAAATTTGTGGTTCTTTGTTTCTGCTGCTTCCGTTGCTAGGTGAAATTGTAGCTAGATTGCCGCGAATATCAACTCACTGAGAAAGAACCAGTAGAAAACACACCATTGCAACCAACATGAGGAGAGAAAACTGAATGTAGCTAGCACAATATTCAAAGCTCGTCGGAAAGTCGTCAGAGAGGAAGAACAAGGTGTTTCACGTATGTTCGGAATTTTTGGGTGGAGACCTGTGATCGGATCATTGATCCGACACACTAGAATGTTCTATGTTCGACAAGGATTCCAACGATATCTTATCGGCAAAAATCGGACGGTCGGATCTCAAGTTATGAGCGGGTCACTATTTGGGTCAAGAAGAGGAACTAGATTTGTGGTTGTGATTTGGTGTGGCGCATTGCATAAAACTTTGGTGCACCTTCGCATCTGCTTGGTACAGTAGTTGGGTTGATTTGGTGTAGTGTAGTGCATGGTAAATTGGTGTGTTTGAGTTTTAATTGGATAGATTAAAGAGGTGCAAATCAAGTGCTTTGTGTAAGGTGTAGCTATTATGAGCTAAGTTTGACTGTTTACCAAGTTGTTGACTATTTACCAGCACGTTGACTGTTGATTGTTGACTGTTGACCAGTCCGTTGACCGTTGACTTGACCAAGGTTGACCAAAGTTGACAAGGGTGATCCTAAGGTTTTTTAACATGGTGAGTCCGAATTTGCACTCAATTTTGTCAAATTCCATCTGGAAGTGCGTTTTTTGGGGCTGTGTCACGCTCCAACTCGACCCCACCTACAATCAGTCAGGATGCAACGGAATTTCAACAGTATAACGACAGTAATTAGGACGCCGAGGCTCTAAACCAACCTCTTAAGAATATCATACAACTAACTCCACAAACTATTCAACAATCAACTCCCCAATTAAATTAACAACATACAACATAACCATATTATACAATAATCATTCCTTCAACAACCCATTTATAGTTATATGCCTCCGTTCTAACTTAGTACATAGGCTATACATACATTTCAAAATAGGTTATAACTAACTTAGTAATCTAGTCATGATCAAAATAAAGACTACTAAATCAACATACCTACGTCTTTATATTAAGATAGGTTATACAATACATTGTTTTACAACAACTAAAATAATCTCATGGCAATGACTCATGCACATAAAACTCATCCACATATGGCACATTTTCCTCTTCAAGAGGCACGTACCCGTAATCAAGCTTAGTAACACCTGCATGCATGAAATAATTGAGAGTAAGCTTATATAAAACAAGCCCAGTGAGGATCCGATAGATCTCTAACAGTATTTACTATACTCCTTGGAAATCATCATTTGAGCAGTAAACACACAATAAACATCAATAACAATATAAACACATAAACTATAATGACCATTCAATAACGGATACTCTAGTTGGTATAGCTTCAAACGCCATCACGATCTCAACCAACTTCTTATCACCCCCATGACACACACACCCGAGGTACCTCACTAGCCCTGCCCTCCATGGCATCTCCGTCCATGCGAGATGAGGGTAGCCTCTGATAGCCATGCCGTTTTCAACCCGACAGCCCGATACCGCCCGAGAGGTGACACACTCATATCAAGATTTAGCAATAATAATAAAGATTCAATCACAGGAGGACAACATTTTCTATTGACTATCTCCCGGTTCATTAATAATCAATATTCAATAATCAATAATCAATAATGCATCAATCAATTAATAACATTACAACAACACAACATCAATTAACAACTAAACAACTAAGTTAGATGACAAAGTAGGCCACCCAACTTAACATGCATTAGACACACAACCAAACCCTAATCTAACCATCAACAACTCACAATTCAATCACTCAAACACCACCCGATCATCTAAAGGCATATATCAACATTTTAAAGAAAGGCAACCTAAACTTCTAATAATCATAACTTACATTCTACTAATCCAAACAACTCCAAACCAATTCCTATCACTCACTCACTCAATCAACTACATTAGCCCTCTCGAAAACCAACCAAACTATATCCAAATCAAGCCCAACAACCCTAAAACCTCAATGCACCTAGGCTAAAATTTTTGGACTTTCACACCGACATGACAATCAAAATTTTGGCATTACAATGGTACTACCCCATATTTAACAAACTTTTATAAATCGACGGCAATCGATTCCAACAACTACAACTCAAAATATTCAACAAATAGCCAACAACTCAACTTTTAATACCCGAAAATAAAAATTCATGCTACAAAAATTCAAATCTTATATAAAATCATATAAACGATCCTTAGCATGCACTGAGCAATAATATAACATCAATTCAACTTTCTAACGGTTCAAAATTCAATTATACGCAAAAACATAAAAGATGACATTTGAGATCTAGAATTTTTCTCTCACCTTTGATGTGTTTTGATGCAAGAAAGATGTAGAATGGATGCCCAACAAGTAAAATCAAGGTTTGAATGAAGTGATTTGGACTTGAATTGCAAAATCTATGAGAAAAATGCTTTGAAAAGCCTTGAAAATGCCTTATTCTTCCTCCTCCATGGATTTTCGGTGATGTGAGTGTAAAATGAGTATGTTTTGTGAGATTTTAATGTGTGTTGATGATATATTAAGCAAAGGTCAAACAAATAAAAGAAAGTCAAAGTTGACACTTAGTTATTTTTAGTATTTTCTTGTCTTTTAATTCCATTTTAGACTATTTCTTGCTCAAAACATTAATTTAACACTTAGACTATTTTAAGTAGTTTATTTTTAGGTGACAAGAGTTTTTTCATGCAAAGACTTTCACCCGACTCGGCTAAAAACGCGATTTCTGCAAAAGAAGGTAAAAAGTCACATTATTTGTTTTCAAATGTCTTTTGAATGCACAATTAATCTAAAATCATTTAATACCACATATAAATACATTTATATTAATATATACTAGGTCAACAAAAGTCAATGCAAAAATCGGGTTTAAAAGAAATTACTATTTGACTCAAAAATACTACTTTTCGCCCGAAAAGTCTATTTAAATTACTATTCTGTTTCAGAATCAATTTTTATCAAACATGGGTCTATTAATAATAGAGGACTAGGTTTAATATGTTTAAAACACCCTTGTAAAAATTTTAGCGGACAGGTGTTCAAAACACTATTTACAAAAATCGTCGATAAAATTTATGATGCCGTTTTTTATGAAAATTTTATGAATGCACACATAGCATGTATTAGGAATATAAATCACATATTTAACACATTCTAACTCATATAACACATAAACATGTCAAATCACGCAAATCGAGGCAAAGACACGCAAATCAAGGTAAAGACAAAAACTGGGATTTCACAAGCTGTGTTGACCAAAGACATTGACTTTGATTTTGACCATAGTTGACCGGGTGTGTACTGAGATTTTTCGACGTTTGGAGTTTGACTTTGTGGTCTATTTTATGAAGTTCTGGCTCAAGGTGTGTGTTTTTGGGTGAACAAAGATGATTTCGACTTTTGGAAAGTTTGAGATTGAGAAATTTGACGAAATGAGTAGTTTTCATCTCTGAAAAATCAATTTCAAGGCATTCATGGTGATGCAAGGTCAATGGAATATCGTTGAAGGGAAGATTCCAACTGAGACGAAACTCGAAGAGAATGAGGAGTTACAAGTGAGAGTCATAAGCGTAATACACATAATACTGACGGATGATGAAGAATATAGAAGCCACCGTGAATAATGAAGATCAGGCTCTCATATTGTTGTGTTCTTTATCGCCCTCATATGAGAATTTTGTTTCTACTCTATTGCATGATCGAGAAAAATTAGTTTGGATGATGTGAATTCTGCATTAAAATCCAAAGATCTTCAAAAGTAATTCTTAGGGATTATAGTAGAAGTTTTAGGGGAAGGTTTAATGAGTAAAGGGGAAACATAAGGGAGAAGGAGATCTTTGGGGAAGTCAATCAAAATCAAGGGAGAAAAGACATTGTTACGAGTGTGGGGATCTGGGTCACTTGAGGAAGGATTGTCTGACGAGAAATAAAGGTAAGAGAAGTTCAACAAATGTGGTTAATACTACTGAGGGCAAAAGTTCTAGTGATGTGAAGGTTTTGTCTGTTAGTATTGGACAATGGCAAATCAATAGACTCTTGACACAGGTGTATCATTCCACATGTGTCCTAGGAAGGACTGGTTTGTTTCTTACTCTAAGAAGAATGAGAGGGTCTACCTAAGCAATAGTTTCACTTGAAGGTGGTCAAAACAAGCATTGTAAAAGTCAAGATGTTCGATGGCATCGTTAGATCTTTCGAGTGTTAGTGTAAGACCCAAGTCTCGAATTATATGCTTTCACTTGTTTTATATGTTCTTTGAATTAATATATGTGCATATATGTGATTTACTAAATGATATTAAGTTAAATGTACATTTTAATTCCATTTGAATTGCATTTTTTGATGACTTTTCATCTTCTTTGACTAAACTAAGTGTTATACTTTTAATTACATGAAATAATATGCTTAAATTAGTGTTTTATCATCTTAAATATTCCTAGAATGACATAATTGAAGTTAGAAGCAAAAATGAAGGTTAACTTAGTCATTCAGGCTTTTATTCTTGCATTTCCATATTTGACCACCTTTGACTTAGCTAATTAAACATTATATATCATAAAACAAAGCAAAAAATGGCCAAAATTCTCTTTTGTTCAAAACTTTGAAACAAACTTTAATTTTAAGATCTAGTTTTTCCCTCATCTTATATGGAAAGAAAGCTTGAAAATAGGTAGAACACACTTAGAATAGGCAAAAACAAGCTTTGAATGGATGCAAAAGGCCTTGGATCAACACTTATGATTAGTGCTAGATAGGTGCTTTAGTACAACATAGTTTGATTTTAGCTAATTTAATTGGTGGCTTGATATAGTTTTATTATAAATGTTGTTTATTAAGTTTTTAGCTAAAATTTGAGATTGAGTTGTGATTCATTGCTTGAATATGAGATGTATATGCTTGGTGGTACTTATAATGCATGGTAGAAGGAGTTTATAACGCCAAATGTTGAATGGTTGATGGCTGAAATTTTCCAGCCGCCTAGCAATGGGTTGTCGGCCTGTTTGGGCTGATTTTGGGTAGGTTTTGGGCAGCCCTCGGGGTGGTTTAGGTGCATGCTTTAGTAGTTAATTGATAGGAGGTGGTTCGAGGGTTGTTTGGTTGCATAATTGATAGATATGTTGCTAAAACTTGGCTTTGATGTTGCTAAGAGTTGAATTGAATGTTGTTTGCATTCCTTTGTGTTGTATTTGTTGTTAGAACTTGAGTTGGAGTCAAGTAGGGTCATAAGTGGTTAATTTATGGTTGTGTATGCTTGAGGTTAAGTAACCTACTTTGTTACCTAATCAAGGTGTTCTAAGAGTTTTAAAAGTGTTGAATTCTAAGTGTTGCATTGTTTAAAGTGTTGAAGTGTTGAATTGTTGGTTGTTAAATGTTGTAGTGCTGGGAGACAACATGCTTTGTTGTTCTCTCAGAATGTTAAGTGTTAAGTGTTAAATGTTTGTGAGGCATGATAGGGTTGTATGACCTCGGGCAGTATTGGACTTGCCGGCTTGCATTGGCACGACTATCATGTTCTATCGCCTATCCTGCATGATCGGAGAATGTTCATGGAGTATAGGTCTAGTTTGGGTACATCCAAATTGTATCAATATGAGAGATAAAAAGTCGGTAAAGTTCGTGATGGCGGTATAAGAAGCGGCATCAACAAGTGTTAGCGTATCCTTATTGATTGGTTACTTATTTTGCATTATTTGAGATATTGATGTATATTGTGCATCATTGTTTCCAAGTGCGCTTTCAAAAGGGTTTTCATGTTAAATATTTTTAAAACCTCCCATTTAACCCGCACTGAGTTGGTGGAAACTCACCCTCTTTGCTAACCTTTTAGGTGAGCCTGAGCCAAAGCTAGTGTTCGTGCCTCAAGAGGTTAAGGCTGAGCCTTATGTTGATGAGTCTTATGTTACAGAGCCCCACCCTTGAGTGCTTGCTTGGGATGTTTCATATGTTATCTTTGTGTTTATGTTGTAATGTATGAAAGACTTGGAGTTATGTAGTATGTAATGTTTAGCTTTCTTTAAGTTGGTGGTTTGTAGCTTTTGTTGAATGATCAAAGTAAGCTTGGTTTGTATTTAATGCTAGCTTAGTTAGTTTATTTTGGATATGTATATATTGTTAGGCTTAAGCTAGCTTGGTAATCTATTTTGAATATATGTATATTATGGCTTATCTTGAATGGTTGAGACGGAGGCATTATACTTTGGTTTAATGTTGGATGGTTGAAGTGTGGAATGTAATGGTTACCTTGTGGTTTTATGAAGTGTTTGTTGATTGAAGATTGTTTGAAGGTTGAAGTGGTTTTGGGTTCTGAGTCCGTATCACAGATGTTGTAATGCCAAAATTCCGTCGTGTCCTGACTTGATCAAAAGTGGGGTCGTGTTGGGGCGTGACATTTAGTGGTATCAGAGCATGATTAGCGTAAGCAGGTTATCGTCGGTATGTGGGTAGAGGTCTTAACATGAATTTGTCTTGAAAGAGTAAATGCATGCATTAAGTGAAAAGTGAACTACAAGTGGTCAATGTGTTATATGTTATCAATTTGCTTATGTGATTAACTTACTTATGTGACTAACTTGCTTACATGATCTATGTGCCTTATGTGAAATTGTTTCTTGTGTGAAATTAATTGCTTGTATCCTGTTTATATGATATAACCTGCGATTAACTCTTTGGTTGTAAGATGGTTGCACATTCGAATACTCATGGTAGGCCCCATAGGGAGGTTGAGGATTAGGGGAATTAGGCACCAGGCAGGGATCCAGTTCTAGACCGGATAACAGTGGCTATGGATCATATGACTTAGGTTCTTGTAGGGCAGGCTGCTCAGGGGCAGAATAATCCGAGTAACAACAACAATAATTGAGGTAACAATGCAGGTGGTGGCAGTAATAGGGGTAGCTTGTTGCAGGAATTCTTAAGATATGGCCCTCTGAGGTACTTGGGGGAGCCTGATGACGAAAAGGCCGAGTTCTGGCTGGGTAGGATTGAGAAGATCTATGATGCACTGGATTACACTGATGAGAGGAAGGTATCGTTTGCTGTCTTTCTGCTTGACAATGATGCAGAACAGTGGTGGCATACGGTAAAGTTGAGGTAGGAGCACCAAAATACTTCTTACCTGTGGGCTAACTTTGTGAGTGAGTTCAGAGCTAATTATGTTCTGAAACTTGCTCGGGAACGCAGAGATGAGGAGTTTATGTCCCTTAGCAGGGTAATATGACTGTACCATAGTACGATGCCACTTTTAATAGGTTGTCCCGATATGCTCTAGAGTTTGTGCAGGATGCAGAGAGGAGAACCCGGAGGTTCATTCGGGGATTGAGATTGAAGATTCAAGACTTTATGGATCCGTTAAAGTTTGATACATATAGTGCATCTCTGAATGCAGCTTCCTGGATTGAAAAAAGGAAAAGTGAGGTTCGGGCCGAGTCTAGTCAACTAAACAAGAAGCCGTTTCAGTCTCAGGGGCAGCAGAGATCATATCAGCCTCAGACTCAGTAGAGCCCAGCTCAGTCTCAGGGTTAGTAAAGGCCATATGCAGTGAGGCCTCAATACACTGGTACAGTTGCTCCATCAGTTCTAGTTTTTTCAGGTGGTAGTGTTATTGCACCAACTCTACATTGTACATGTTGTAAACGAAAGGGCCATTTGAGGCCAACTGTTGGATGAAAGCCGGGAAATGCTTGGGTTGCGGCAAAGACCAACATAGAGTGAAAGATTGCCCTAAATGGCAGAAGTTTCAGGGTCAGCCAGTGGCCAAGGGTACTCACATGAGACTTTCGGGCAGTGCACCTCACTAGTAGCAAGTTCAAGCTCGAGTTTATGTGGTGGACATGGAGGAGTTGTCGGAGGCAGCGGCGGTTGTGGAAGGTAACTTCCTTATTCTTAATCAATTGGTTAAAGTGTTGATTGATTCCGGTGCTACTCATTCTTTTATTACACCTACTTGTGTGCAACATATAAATGTGCAAACTGAGAATTTACCTTATATGATTGAGGTTAGTACACCTTTGGGCACTAAATTTATAACTGGGTTGGTATATAAAGATTGTAAAATGCATATAAAAGGCCAAGATTTTCCTGCTGATCTTATCTTACTTCCTAATCTTGGGTATGGATTGGCTTGCCGAGCATGATGCTCAGTTGAATTGTAGAACAAAGGTTGTGAAGTTTTGGTTGTCAGGTTAGCCAGTGGTTAAAGTAGCGAGAAACCGAGGTACTTCAAAGAGTTTTATCATCTCATCAGCCAAAGCTATTAAGCTGGTAAGAAAAGGGTGTTCAGGTTATCTACCTTATCTGATTAACAAGCCATCTGATAAGCTAAAGTTAGAGGAAGTTCCGATGGTTCGGGAATATCCAAATGTATTTCCCGATAAGTTGTCAAGACTACCGTCAGAGAGAGATATAGAGTTTGTGATTAATGTGCTTCCAGGTACTCAACTAATCTCTAAATCAGCATACCATATAGCACAAACAAAGTTTAAAGAGTTGAAAATCCAATTGCAGGAGTTATTAGAGAAAAGTTTTATTCAATAGAGTTCTTCACCGTGGGGAGCACGGGTATTATTTGTGAAAAAGAAGCACGATACCTTGAGGTTATACATTGATTATTGGGGGTTGAATTATGTGACAATCAAGAACAAATTTCCTTTGCCGCTGATTGATGAGTTGTTTGATCAATTGCAGGGAGATATACTCTAAATTTTATTTGAGGCAAATATACTATTAGCTCCGGATTCGTAAGGAGGATGTGCCAAAGTCTACTTTCAGAACTCGGTATGGGTATTATGAATTTGTAGTTATGCCTTTTGGATTAACTAATGCAGTGACAACATTCATGGATCTTATGCACTGAGTATTCTAGCCATACTTAGATAAGTTTGTGGTAATCTTCATTGATGATATCTTGGTATATTATAAGACTGAATCTGAGCATGAGTAACATCTACGACTTGTCCTGCAGAAGCTTCAGCAACACCAATTGTTTGCAAAGTTCAGTAAGTGTGAATTCTAGTTGCAGTAGATATCTTTTTTGGGTCATGTGATTACACATCAGGGTATTTCAGTGGATCCCGCTAAGGTTGAGGTTGTGATGTCTTGGAAAAGACCGGAGAATGTGACGGAGGTTCGTAGCTTCCTTGGATTGGTGAGTTATTACCACAGATTTGTAAATGACTTTTCTAAGATTTTCGGGCCACTTTTTAAACTAACTCAGAAAAGAACGAGCTTTGTGTGGGATGAGAAGTGTGAAAATGGTTTCCAAGAGTTGAAAAAGAGGTTGACTTCTGCTCCAATACTTGCGTTGCCAAATGGAACATATAATCTTGTTATCTACAGTGATGCATCCAAAGAGGGCATGGGTTGTGTGCTTATGCAAAATAGTCAGGTAATCACCTATGTTTCTCAGAGGTTAAAGCCATATGAGGAGAACTATCTGACTCATGATCTGGAGTTAGCATCCATAGTATTTGCTTTGAAGAAATGGCATCACTATCTTTGAGGCAGTAAGTTTGAAATCTTCACTGATCATAAAAGCTTGAAGTACTTGTTTTCTTAGAAGGAATTGAATAAATCCGACTTCAAATTATATGATGGTGGTATGCTTCGTTTCGGAACAGGGTGTGTGTTCCCGATGAACCAAATCTAAGGAGATGAATTCTTGAGAAAGCTCACAATTCTAAATGTACAATTCATCCTGGTGGATCCAAGATGTACCAGGATTTGAGACAACACTACTGGTGGAACAACATGAAAAGGGACGTTGCTCAATTTGTATCTAGATGTTTGACTTGTTAGCGGGTGAAAATAGAGCATCAACGACCAGCAAGGTTACTCAGCCGTTGACAATACCAGACTAGAAATGGGAGCATATCACAATGGACTTTGTCACTGATTTGCCCAGGTCACCGAGAAGGTTTGATGCGGTATGGGTAGTGGTGGATAGATTGACAAAGACTACCCACTTTATTCCGATGAATAAGCAAGATAATCTTGAAAAGTTGGCAGATCTTTATGTGGCGAATATTGTAAAACTTCATGGGGTTTCGGCAAGTATTGTATCTGATCGCGGTCCACAGTTTACATCCAGATTCTAGCAACGCCTACAGGCGACATTAGGTACTAAGTTGAACTTTAGTACTGCTTATTATCCCCAAACAGATGGTCAATCGGAGAGGACTATACAGATTCTGGAGGATACGCTGAGAACATGTGTGCTAGACTTTGGGAAGAGCTGGGAGAAACATTTGCCACTAGCCGAGTTTGCCTATAACAATAGTTACCAAACTACTATTAGTATGACACCTTATGAAGCTCTGTATGGGAGTAAATGCCAATCACCTTTGTATTAGGATGAGGTAGGGGAGATAAAGGTTGTTGATCCAACTTTGATGCCAGAACTTCGAGAGAAAATTGAGAATGCTAACAGCTTAGAGTAGATATAAGAGTTATATTGATAAACACCGTCAGGATTTGGAGTTCGAGGTTGGAGACCATGTTTTCTTGAAATTATCTACTCGTAAGGGCTTTGTTCGTCATGGTAAAGGTGGTAAATTGAGTCCGAGGTTTGTTGGGCCATTTGAGATTGTGGGCAGAGTTGACAAATTGGTATATCGGTTGGCTTTACCGCATAATCTCTCCAATATTCATGTTGTCTTCCATGTATCTATGCTGAGTAAGTATTATCCAGATCATTCTCATATATTAGAACCAGAGTCGTTGCAGCTTGGTGAAAAATCTGTCTTATGAGGAACAGCCAATCCGTGTCCTATATTAGAAGGATCGAGAGTTGCGCACAAAGATAATTCTTATGGTGAAAGTATTGTGGAATCATCATGGCATATAAGAAGCTACTTGGGAAAGAAGAGATTAGATTGAGCAGTAGTATCCAGATTTGTTCCGAGTAGCAAGTAAGAATTTTGAGAACGAATTTCTTTAAGAGGGAAGGATGTGAGACCCGAGTCTCGAATTATGTGTTTTCACTTGCTTATATGTTATTTGAATTAATATATGTGCATTTGTGTGATTTACTAAAAGATATTAAGTTAATTGTGCATTTTAATTCCATTTGAATTGCATGTTTGTAGACTTTTCATCTTCTTTGACTAAACTAAGCATTATACTTTTAATTACATGAAATAATATGCTTAATTTAGTGTTTTGTCATCTTAAATATTCCTAGAATGGCATAATAGAAGTTAGAATCAAAATTGAAGGCTAACTTAGTCATTTAACCTTTTATTCTTGCATTGACTTATTTAGTCTTCCGTTGACTTAGATATTTAGCTTATATTACATTATATAATAGCAAAAAACACTAAAAAATGCTCTCAACTCAGTCGTGACCCAAGGAGAAGAAGAAAATAGTATTTTTCTAGGTTTTGAAGCGAAATTTGAAAAAAAAGTATTGATTCAAAGACAATTGCTTCCATTCAAAGCTTGATTTTGCTTGTTCCTAGCACATTCAACCTATTTCTAGCATTTCTTTCCATTTAAGGTAAGGCAAAAACTAAATCTCAAAGTTAAAGTTAGTGTTAAAGTTTTGAAAATGCATATATATGTGTTATAATGTTGTAAATGTTTATGGTTTTTGCTGGATAGGTATTTTAGTGTAACATACTTGAGTTTTAGGTAATTTAAATGGTAGTTTGACATAGTTTGATTATATATGTTGTTATTTTGATTATTTGGCTAAAATTTGAGTTGATTCTTGTTGTAATGTTTGTATATGAGGTGTATATGCATGAATGTACGTATATAGCACTGCATAATGGCTTTATATCGCGAATTGGTTGAGTTGAAGTTGGGCGTTGTTGGCTGGAATTTTCCAGTGCCTAGCAGTTTGGTTGCATGGCTTGTTGGGCTTGTTTTGGGAGGCTTTTGGGCTGCCCTCGGGGTGGTTTAGGTGCTAGACTTGCTAAATAAATGTTTAGCAGTGGTTTGGGGGTTGTTTAGTTGCCTAAGTTTGGGTTATGTTAGTAGAAAGTTGGTGCATTGCTACATTGAGTTAGTTTAAGTGTTGTTTTGAATTATTTTGCATTGATTGTGTGGTTGAAACTTGAGTTGGTGTTAAGTAGGCTCAGAGTTGGTTAATGCATGAAGTGTGTACTTGAGGTTGGATGGCCTACTTTTTCGTCTAACTAAAGTGTCCTAAAGTATTTTATAAGGGCTGAGTTGTTAAATGTTAAAGTGTTGGTTGTAAAGTGTTTAAGGTGAATTGTTAGTTGTTGAAGTGCCGGGAGACAACCTACTTTGTTGTTCTCTCAGAATGTTGAATATTATATATAAATGTTAAATGTCGTGAGACATGATAGGGTTGTGTCACCTCAGGCGGTATTGAGCTTGCCGAGTTGTATTAGCACGACTATCATGTTTTATCCCTTATCCCGCAAGAACGAAGAATGTTCATGGGGTGTGGGTCTAGCTTGGGTACATCTGGATTGTATCAGTGGGAGAGATAAGAAGACGGTAAAGTTCATGATAACAGTATAAGAAGCAGCACCAACAAGTGTTAGCGTATCCTTATTGATTGGTTACTTATTTTGCATTATTTGAGATATTGGTGTTTATTGTGCATCATTATTTTCAAGTGTGTTTTCAAAAGGGTTTTCATGTTAAATGTTTTCAAAACCTCCCATTTAACTCTCACTGAGTTGGTGGAAACTCACCCTCTTTGCTAACCTTTCAGGTGAGCCTCAGCCAGAGCTAGGGTTCATGCCTCAAGAGGTTGAGGCTGAGACTTATGTTGATGAGTCTTATGTTCCAGAGCCCTACCCTTGAGTGCTTGCTTGGGACGTTCCTTATGTTGTCTTTATGCTTATGTTGTAATGTATGAAAGACTTGGAGTTATATAATGTTTAGCTTACTTTAAGTTGTTGGTTAGTAGTTTTTGTTGGATGATCAAACTAAGCTTGGGTTGTATTTAATGCTAGCTTAGTTAGTCTAGTTTTGGATATATATATATATATATATATTTTTAGGCTTAAGCTAGTTTGGTAATCTATTTTGAATATATGTGTATTGTGGCTTGTCTTGAATGGTTGAGAAAGAGGCATTATACTTTGGTTTAATTTTGAATAGTTGAACTGTGGATTGTATTGGTTGCCTTGTGGTTTTATGAAGTGTTCTTTGGTTGTGGATTGTTTGAAGGTTGAACCGGTTTTGAGTTCTGAGTCCATATTACAAATGTCGTAAGTGGGGTCATGTTGGGGCGTGACACATATTCACGCATTCACGTTATCTTTGAGAAGACAACAAAGTAGGTTGTCTCTCCAATCACATTTAACATTTAGACAACATTTCAACCATTCATTCCATTTAACAACACATTGGTTGGGTAACAAAGTAGGTCACCTAACTATTAGCAAACACCTTTAAACATTTTCCCATAGAATTTAACTTTGAACATGAACATTTACCATCAAACATATAATCAACAACCAACCAACTTACAATGCAACACAAGTGCATAAAACAACATAATCCTATTTTACAATATCTAACAACTAACATTTAACCAACTTTTAGCCTACTTATATGCAATATAAATGCACAAACTTATCATAGCCCTCATATATGTGAACTATAATACATTATAAATGCAAAATATTGGCAAAATCAAGCATAAAACAAGTTTAATAAGCAAAATAACAAAGTTGCACCATTGCTGGAAAATTCTGAAAATTCACTAAAATCACTCTAAATTCCACCAAAATTGCACCTAAGAGAGAGAGAGAGAGATATATATATATATATATATATATATATATATATATATATATATATATATATATATATATATATATATACATATACAAGCATTTAGGAAGCATTTAAGCATTAAAAACACAAGAAAAACACTGTTCACATTTTTTTGGAAATTTTTTCAGCAAACACCATTTTCACAGAAACTCCACCATTCTTGATCGTAAGCTACTAAATCATGCTATGAAGGTACATATATGCATATAAACTTTATGTTTAAGCAATGAACAAAGAATGAACCCATTTCTAGCCATAAATTTCATACTATAACACATATATTCAAGCTACAACAAAACATGGTTCAATGAAGCTAAAATTGAAGTATGTTGTTCTCAAGACATTATAAGGCAAGAATCTCATGCAATATTATCAATTTATAGCATATATATACAATTTCATAAAATAAATATCAACTTTAACTTTAAGTTTGAAAAATCCCCTCACCTTCTGTGGAAAGAAAAGCTTGAAATAGGTAGTAGGCACCTAGAATGAGCAAAGACAAGCTTCAATTGGTGAGCAAAGGCCTTTGATCTTCTCTTTTTCTTCAAATTTTGCTTAAAAACGCTTGAAATCACTATTAACTCCTCTGCTCACTCTCACGGCTGAAGAAGAAGAAATTTGGGGATTCTTGGCTTTTTATTTTATGTTACAAGCTTAAGTAGAAATCAAACAATGGTTAATTCCCACGTAGAGAAACAAAGCCGCCATATTTCTCCCTCGAAATTCACTCATTCAAGATCAAACATCTAAACGTCATCACTTCAAGAGAAAGTCTCGTTACCTCTATCAAGTTTCTTTTATCATTCATGGAATCAAGCTAAAACCCAAATATATGTAAGAACATCATAGCCACATTGCAACCCCAGGAATACTAACTTATAACTCAACTTTTATTTACAAAACTCTCAACAATCACAGTGTAACACCCCGATTCCTCACGAGACCGAGACCCCGATCCAATACCCAAGTCACAAAAAATGAGGAAAAACGGACGGAGTCTCCCCTGTTTATAGGATAATCCAAAACCTGTGCAAATAACTATAACCTCAAAACCAAAGTCCAACCTCCTCCTTAATTCCCAACTTCCACTATCACCATATGCAACGAACTCCTCAAGGCCATCCGAGCCTTGGAACCCAATATATAACACACAAGCATGCAAGGTTAAAATTCATTGGAATCCTATCTGTTAAATCCACTTATTATACCAGTCTAATTCTAATTACCGTACTTACTTAAATATTAAATCCATCATTCAACTTCCTTTAGCACACAAGCATGCAGTCAAAAGGCAATAAAGTCTATCATTAACTATTACATACCAACTACGCCACTAACTATTCAAGACTACAACTTCAATTACAACCCACCAAATTTATTATTAATACATACAAGACCTCAAAGGTCTCAAAATAAGACATATTACAATAGCACACATATTCAAAGGGCATCCAACCTCAGCATGATAAGCAACCAACAATACAGCACTCAAGGTAGCTATTCTAACTGCACCTGTAACATGTTAAAACAAGGAAAGAGTAACCAAAGTTACTCAGTGAAGGAGGGGATACAATAAACCAAGAGTGTTTTCAAAAATTATTTCGTGCAATACAACAAATGTAATAACACGAGTAACACAATGTAGCAAGTCAACTGAATAAACATTTAATCACATTAAAAAGGATACGGTTCATCTTCTTTGTCTTCAATCTCGAACCACGAACCACGATCTTCAATAACAAATGCCTGTAAATCCCCGTATCCCTCAAATGGGGTACTCTGGATGTACCTCGATCCTACGACCCATTTCTCCTGAGGTAGGTCCGTATGCCCCAACGAGGTGAACCACGCCTCTGGGGTAGAAGAGTATGCCTCAGCGAGAAAGGGAATATGCACCATGGTAGCCAAGCTAGACCGACAGCCTGATGCTGCCCGTAGTTTCTCGACACTACCATGTCCAAAAAGGTTGTGCAACCTGATTCATGATCACAAAGACCAAGTAATCACAGGTGAGGGACGACAAAGTAGGCCGCCCTCGCAAGTAGTAAGTGCATGTAAACTTTAACAATTAAACTAAATCATACAATCCAAGAGCAATAAAATAAACTAAAATGCACAAAAGAGATGAAGACTCCTTCACCTCGGATTAAGCCAAGCATGTAAGAAAATAGCTTTGATTCACTCCAAACTTTCTCGAATCAGCTTGAATATGTAACCCTAGTGTATTCATATAAGTTTAGCACTTTGGAAATTAACTATATCAATTCCAAATTAACTATTGCTTAACTCAAACCCACAATAATAGAAGCTATATTTATAATCACTTATATATATATATCATATTACTACATAGCCCAAGTAATCATACAAATAACTCTAAAATATTTCTTTAATCAAGTTGCTATTCATTTTCTTCTTCAAATCACTTATTTATACAAGCTCATATTCCACATGCAATTAAGCTATAAAGTTTACCCTACTACATCATTAGATAGCATAGAAGACATTAGAAGCATCAAATATCATTAAGTTAGGATTATAAGTTATAAATTTCAATTACTCTTAACTATAAAAATCAATAATCATCTAACTAGATAAGCTAACTTATAGTTTATGTCACGCCCTGACCCAACCCCACACTAAAAGGTTAAGTCCGGACCTGACAAACGGACAGAGTCTCCTCTATACTGTGGACATTCTAGTTACCTACAACATCAAATAAAGCTACAAATATAAAACTAAACTTCAACAACTCCAACTCTAACTAATCCCAACTTCAAGGCCATCCGAGCCTTAAACAACATAATACATTATAACACATACAAGCATGCAATTCACAATCCTAGAATCTTATCTTTGTACGCTTATTATACCACTCTATGTTATCATTTAAACATACTTAAGAATTAAAGCCAACCATTTAAACCTTGCATTCACACCCAAGCATGCAACAAAACTAGAAGCAGAGTTATAAACTATTACAGTCCAATATCATACAAGCCATAAAATAACCTAGTTATTACAATCCTTTCAATACGTCACACATAAATACAAGCTCATAGGCACAAAATAGAATGTAATATACAACAAGCAAAGTCTTCACATAACCACAATCACACTCCAACCTCAATAAGTACAAGAAATCAAAGCAACTCCTCAGTCTGCACCTCCTCTTCCGCTCCCTCAACAACAACAAGCTGGGGATCAACCTCAACACCTCCTGAAACATGTTAGCGAGGTATGAGCAACCACAATTGCCTAGTGAGGGATATAGTCTATCGGGGCATGCAATACAACAGTTAATACAAATCACTCCAGTGGGTGTACTTCGGATGTACCTCGAGAATCCTACGACCCAACACCCCCTGGCAATCTCTGAACCAAGCGAGTAAGGGACTAGAGCACGGAGATCGAATATCCACTGGCAAGCCCGCTACCGCCCAACCGATATCCACTACATCCGCCCCTAACACTATGGTTGTGCAACTACTATGCAATGCACTTTAACAATTAACAATATAATAACATTGTAAAACAATAACACTTAGGAGGGACAACAAAGTAGGTTGCCCTTGAAAACAGTTAAAATATAGAAATTAACATATAATCAACTAAATGAATACAAAGGGGTCAATAACATTCTTTTCATAAAACTCTACCAAAAGCTTATACCAATCTAAAAGTACATTTAAACAACTAATAAGCATTCACAAGGTCATAGATGCGCAAAACAACCAATTTCCCATTTTTGCCCATTTTTAACATAAGCTATTTAGTTCCAAAACAAAAGGAAAAGCTCTAGATTCACAAGCGGCCTATTCCATACTTCTAATTACTCCTTGTGACACCCTTAGGACCCTTGAAATTACCCAATTACCTGCGATTACCACAAAAGCCCTGATTGTCCCTTTATGAGTTTGTACTACACGTACCTTAACTGAAACTCAACCGCGAGTTAGAAAAGCATATCTAGCACCTACATAGCCTAAGAATACCAAATGTGATGGCAAAATTAACCCGGATTTGCATTACACCCGAAACCACTTTCTAAAAGTCGCTAAATTCGTATTTTTACCAAGTTACGAGCAATTAAACTTCATGGGGTTATTAATATACCTTCATTAACATCTAAAGCACCTCATTGAAGCATTGAATCAAGCTATATGACACATTTTCTCGAAACCCTAAAAAACGTCACTGTTCATTACCCTAAATTCAAACGAACGAATTTAACCGTTTAAAAAGCTAAAAAATTACATAAATATAGTCTCTACAACATGTAGGTGACATATAAAGCAAGATTGAAGCATATCTCAAGCCATTAGCAACAAATCTATAAATTATATAATATGGCATCAACTTTAAATTCAAAAAAAGTGCAAAATCCCTCACCAAATGCGCACAGGAGCTAGTAAGAAGATAGGGAACCCTACAAAACACTTAATCCTAGCTTGAGAGAGCTTGAAGTGCAAGATTTGATGAGCAAAAAATTTTCTTTTTCCCTTTTGCTGCTGTCGGGTTTGGGTTTGGGCTTGGGACAAGGGGGGTATTTTATGTTTTGTTTTTTTGCCTATTATGCATAAATGTGAATAATATGTATATATGTAATATGTGGTCACAAGTTTATTCTAAGTTGACACTAACTTTGAGCTCAAAATACTTATAAAATCTACTAAAGTTAAGTCCAAGATGCAATTAATTATTAGCTAGCTCCAAAACAATGTTAAACTATATTTTACTATTCACTCAAACCGCTAAAACATTTTCTAAACGAGCCTTCCTAACACTAATTGCTCAAACGCTCATTTTTCTCATTCCTAAAATAATCAAAACAGTTTAGGAAAAATGCTAATTCGAAGAAAATAAGTGGTTGGAAAATGCAATGATAGTAACCAAGGCAAGTAACAAGTAAATGCACAGTTAAAATGCACAAACAGTGAATGCAACAATTAATAAAAGTATGGCAAAGTTTTTGGGCGTCACAGTTTACTTAATTAACAATCAATTGTGGCAACCATAGCAATTCAAATAACTAATTATGCAATAAGTTAAATAAATTCTCAAGAAACCTAATAATTCACTATTCTAATGCTTACTAACTAGGTTCTAAACTTCACACAAGGTAACGAATTCCAAATCTAACTTTACCATTCATCTTAAGCCACTTTATGATGCAACTAAATACCATGAAATCGTATTCTCAAGTACGTTAACTTAAAAACACTGAGAAGCCCCTTAGGTAATTTGTACTACAACCACCTAATCCGGTTAGCTAAACTATGCCACTATTATATTTTAAGGGCTTTCATACACTTCTAAGACTATCTACACATTCAAATGAATCAAATTCAATAGTTCGTTTCAAAGTCCCCTTTGTAATTTAAACTAAAATTCCAATTCTAGCTAGGTTATATCCAATTTTATGATACATATAGCATCCTATAGCATGTTATGGCAACTAATAGAAGCATTACAACCTTTAGAAATGCAAAAACCTCAATTTAAACAAAAGTTACTATTTGTTAATATTCATTCATGTTAACTCAATAATATTTATGAACACCATAGAACCTATCTACAATTCATACAAGTTATTCAAGTCTACTTCTAAAGCTATTAACAAGTCTTAAATCAACCAAGTTCATTTAAGCTCTAGTATTTCCTAGACACTTGCTAGGTTCCATTTAGCATGAAACAAGCATAATTCTATGTCCAACACACACGCACACAACGAATTCTAACCATACTCTAATCTTCCTAAACATTAAATTAACATTATAACCATTCATGGCATGCATTTAAAGCGTAGAAACAAGTATGTAACTTAGAGTTCAATAATCTTTAGCTAAAACGCTAATCATCATTTTCTAACAGAACCCTAACTTCATCAATTCAATTACCTATACTATTGACCCCCAAATTCTCTGATTTTTAAATATAAATGTAGCTCTTCGAGTGTAGATGATTTTAAAATCAAATGATTCCTAATTCCAAGTTAAATTCCATGAGTTATACCCTTTTCCATGCAACTACTCTCAACTGCCCTGCACCAGCAATTTTAGTACACATTTTGGAAATGCTTAAATCGGAGGGTCAAAACGTTAGAACTAACCTTCGTACCAGAGATCAACATTTTCTCTAAACTACCTGATCTAGCTATTGTGTAAATTTCGTTAATTTTAGAGCTTGTTTACTATGTCAAAAGCACTCTGAAAAATAGGGACAATGCACTGTTCTGAATTTGCATTTTTGTTGTCTTCTTGCATTTTAGCTAACTTTGCACTTAGGTTTAGCATAGACAACACTTATACACTTCATTGAGGGCATTTATCAAACATCTAGTCTTCATCTATGACCATCAACTAGCAAAGCAACAACACCAATGAAACTACTTGCAACATTTATCAAATATACAAAAGAGAACTCCTACAACACAATACATGCTAGAATTCATCTTCTCATGCATTTATAAGCTCATCAATCACTTAACTACTTCTCAATAACTTTGATAGGAGAAAGAAATAGGAATAATAATGCACATAAAGATGAATCTCTCACCTTAGAAGTGGCTAGAGATGCAAGATAAGCTAAAACAAAGCTCAAATCTTCTTCTTCTTTCTTTCTTTTCCTCCTTAGTTCTGTATTTTCTTCTCTTCTTGTGTGTGTGTTTTTCAGCATGTGATTATGTATGTGTATATGTGTATATGTCGTTTGTGTGGTGTGTGTGTTTATGTGTTTGTGTTTTGTGTGAGTGTGTATATAATATGTATGTGTATGTATGTATAATAAAATATATATAAACCTAATGACTAACTTGTCCCTAACTAAATACTTATCTACTAGTTTGCCATTTTGGTTAAAATCTAACTATTTAGTTACTCCAATTCCTAATTGTCTATGTTAATTATTTTCTACGATTCCTACGATTTTTCAAAATGTTCGGGAAGTCCGGAAATTGCACGTAAAGTGAGAATTATGCACATTAACCAATTAAATGTGCCTACTTATATAAGAATGCATTTATATTGATGCAATATATGTTAATAGATGAAATTTCTTGTTAAATTAGATGTATGCACATAGTTTGAGATAAATGCATGTTAAAGGCAACTGATTGCACGTAGAACAATGAATAACCTCACTAGCAAATAAAATGCAGTTTCGCACTATTAAATATATTCTAATTATTTTACTTGCATGTTATTCTTAATTAAATGCACATAACTATAATAAATGCACGTAAATGTACTCCAAGCATGTGATGTACAAAATAACATTTTTTTCCTACCTCATACGAGTCATATATCATGGAAAAAAAATGTAAATTTAGAAAAATAGGACAGTCAAATTTTACTATGAATAGTACTATTCCTAAAATAAGTAAATGTACATTTTAAATGCACAAATAAAGTATGCAACAATCAATATAGACATGTTGGGGTTTTGGGTGTCATATCATTTCCCCCTTAAACTAATTGCGTCCACACAATTCTTCTTTCAAAATAATCTCTATAAGCATTCTGAATACTCTGAATAAGTACTTCATGAACTCCAAGGATGAACATTGAGGAACACACCAATAAAAATCTCCCAATAAAAGTTCCAAAGGAAAACCATCAAACATGAATACCGGTAATGATACTCACAAGATTCTCCATATGGATACCAATGGAAATACCCAATATGAAATCTAGAGATAAGAACGCCAAATAAAGGCTCCCATTAAATACCAACACATAATCCCAAAATGAATTTGCTTCAAGGTGAATACTAAGATTGTTAAACAAGAAGTCCAGATAAAATTTCCAAGTGAAAATACCAAGAAAATACCGATGAAGGACCTCTAATTGCTCGCAAACACCAACCCCTTCAGTACCGAATAAAAATTATGGAAGATGATACCCACTATGAAATCCAGGCATAAACACCCACTCTAATAGATGTCTAATCAATCGTTCTTCCTCTTATTAGTCCACGTCTCCCAAAAATCCGCTACTGACCTCCTCTTGATAGGGAAGGGTTTACTTACCAGTTTAAAGGGTATTGTATGTATGCATGCAGTTGAGACCACATAAAGCATACATTTCTTAATACATACACAATTTATTGAATGTAAGGCTCACGTTGTAGACATTTATCACATAAGCACAATAGTGATATACAGATAGTTATATAACACATAAGACAAAATATTTACTTTCAAGATATCTTATTCACATAATTAGACACAATGCACTTAGCTTGCAAGACAATCTAGACATTTCACAACTCATGCAACAAACTCTTCATATTCTTTCTTTCATGCTAGCATACTATTCACTTGGACAATCATACACTTAGACAAGTAATCAATCACGTAATCCTATAATCATACAAAATCACTTAAATCATAAACTAAATACAAATAGATAAAGCTCACATTAAGACTAACTTTACACATTTTGAGCACATAACACATTAATATACTTAGCACACAAATCATGTATATCACTCTATCCACGTAATACACTTTACAAGCACACGATCAAAGTCACTACCCAATAGGCCCAAGATATTTTCCCAACTGAGAGCTAACTAAGCTTTGATACTACCTGTAATACCCCGATCCCTCACGAGACTAAGGCCCCGATCCAATACCCAAGTCACGAATAATGAGAAAAAATAGATGGAGTCGCCCCTATTTATAGGACAATCCAAAACCTGTACAAGTAACTATAACCTCAAAACCAAAGTCCAACATCCTCCTTAATTCCCAACTTCCACTATCACCACATGCAATAAATTCCTCAAGGTCATCCGAGCCTTGGAACCCAACACATAACACACAGTGTAACGACCCCAGCCCAACCCTTCTCAAGATTAGGTCAGAATTTGTACTTATTGTCGATGCTGTTAGAGATATGCCCTAATGCTATATAGTTAGATGACCTATATAAGGCATTTTGATGTAAATCTGAATGACATGTTAATTGGATGTTCATATTTTTTGTTCAATTATATGAATGTGTCCTCAATGTTTTTCGGAGAAGAAATATATTCTTAAAGTGTTGAGAATTCAATGGCATGTTTCTTCGTCATGATAAACATTCAAAAGCATTCATAGTCCTTAGATTATTCGACCAGGACTAGAATAATCAAGTGCAGACTATCATATGTAGTTACCTTTGATTAACATAGAGATGTTAATGATAAAAGGGTAGCGAGTGTTGAGCTATAACAACATAGTGATGCAATTAACTCACATATGAATGATCGTCAGTGGAACGGATCATTGAATGTGACTAGAGTGACAAAATATATGACTTTGGATTAATAATTTGTCATTTTTTGAAAATTGTGCAAATTAATCATTTGACTTGAGAGATTATGGCTGCCAGCTATATCAGGAGCTAAATCTTGCGTTTGGACAATGCTTGCCTTCTTTGAGGGTGAGATACGGCCTCTTGCAGTTTAGTCTTGTGATATAGAGACCGACAGGTAATTGTCAAGATAGGATCTGTTAACCTCCGACAGTGAGACGATGTCCTATGCGATCTAGTGTCGGTTACCTGAAATGAGAAATACTCGGTCGGGGTAGTTGAATGATAGAAATGTGTTTTTCCATAGATGTCATCTCTCATTCTACTGAATTAGATCTATGCATAGAATCGTTTAGTGGACTTAATCATTTCATGGTCCCCACAATGATCGTGACATTTTAAAAGAAGGATCGGACTGCATGCTAATTTGTGACTATAAGTAGGTTCGTTGGAATTGGACTTCATTACTGTTCATATTGTCATGATACGTTCGTTGCTAGTGCGTCACTCATGAACATGAAGGTATTTCAAAAAATGGTGGAGACATTTTCGGAATCGATCATTTATCATTGTACGGTCATAAATCTAGAAAGTCACACACTCAGGGTATCATGAATAAAGTAATTTCTGAGCTTGGTATTGAGTTGGAAACACGTTAAAGTGTTAACGATGTTATTTTGGACGTTACTGGTTAAGTGGGCTAAAATTGTAATTTTTAAAAGTTTTGGGGCCAAAGTACAAATATTGAAAAGTATTGGGGCTAGAGTGCAAATATATTGAGGGGTCAATCTGTAATTAATTATTCTAAAAGGGTTTAGAATTAATTAATGTTTGTCTTCATTAAAAGACAAACAACAACTTGCACTAAAAGACGAAACACAAAAGGACAAAGCACAAAAAGACAAAAAATACCTTGCACTAAAAAAGAAACCACAAGTTGCATGCAAATTGTCCTTTTTGCCCCACCTTGGCCGGCCATCAAAGGGCATTTATGCCACTTGTGTGACGCCCGAGAACTTCACTGTATACCGTTTAACTGTGGCATCCACTATTTGCGCATTTTAACTGTGCATTGCTTGTCACTTTCTGTGGTAACTATTCATCACATTTTTCAACTGTTTATTTACTTCGAATTAGTATTTTTCCTAAATCATATTAACTATTTTAGGAATGAGAAAAATGTGCGTTTGGACATAAAATGATAGGATCATTCGTTTAGAAAATGTTTTGCATATCGAGTGAATAGTGTAACATAATCCAACCTTGATTTTGAGCTAATTAACTTTTGGTTACACCTTAGATTTATTTTAAGTGAAGTTACACATTATTTTAGCTCAAAATTGTAGTCAGCCTAATACAAACACTTAGCATATATATTATAACTACTCATTAAAATACAACACATGCAAAATAGCTTGAAAAACAAAAAAAAATTAATCCCCCCCATGTCCCTTGTGAACCCGAGAATCAAGAGGGAAGGAAAGGAAGGAAATTGCTCCTCAACCCTTGCATTTTGAGCTCTACCAAGCTATTTAGGAGGGATTACAAGTGTTCTCTAGCCTTCCCCTAGCTTCTACGTGCATTAGGTGAGGGATTTCATGCGTTTTTGCATTCTTTGAAAATGTTGTCAAGCTATCAAATTTCTAGATTTGCTACTAAATGGTTATTGTATGATCAAATATGATGATATATGTTGTATACAAGTGCTAGAGACTATGTTTATGCAATTGTTTCACTTTTTAAACGGTTTAATTCGTTTGTTGAGTTAGGGCAGTGAATAGTGATGAGTTTTCTAGGGTTTTGTGAAAATGAACCTTATAGCTTGCTTCAATGATCCAAATAGATGCTCTAGGTGCTAATGAAGGCAGTGTAATGACCCCGTAAGGTTTAATTGCTTGTAACTTGGCTAAACCATGAAATAGGCAAATTTTAGAAAGGGGTTTCGAGGCTAATGCAAATCCGGGTTATTTTGGCCATCATAGTTAGTGTCCTTAAGCTATTTAGGTGCTTGATATGCTTTATGTAACCTCATATGAGTCCCGGATAGGGTACTTGCAGTACAAACTCACAAGGGAAAAATTGAGACTTTTGTGCTAAACGTGGATAATTGGGTAACTTCGAGGGTCCGAAGGGTACCTTATAGGTTAATTAGAAGTATGGAAAATGCCATTTGCTAAACTAGAACAATAGCTTGTGTTTGGTAGGAAAATGGGTTGTGTTACAAAGGGGTTAAAGTAGGAAGTCAGTTGTCACACGCTGCTATGATCTTGTAACTATTCCTTAGGTGCTTAAATGTGGTTGTAAAGCATTCTTAAGCTTTTGATAAAGTTCTATGTGAAATATATTATTGCCTTTTGTAATCCTTTAGTTGTTTATTTGTCAATGCTTCTATTCTAACTATTTGGAGGAAAACCTACCTTGTTGTTCCTCCCTTGTGTTATTGCTTCTACTATTGTTATATTGTCATATGTTAATGTGCATTGCATAGTGGTTGTGCAACCATAGTGTCAAGGGCAGATGTATTAGATATCGGCTAGGTGACAGCAGGCTTGCCAATGGATATTCGATCTCCGTGCTCTAGTCCCTCATTCGCTTGGTCCGGAGATTGCCAAAGGGGTGTTTGGTCGGAGGTTTCTCGGGGAACATCCGGAGTACACCCACTGGAGTGTTTGGGGTTTATGTCGGCACTTTGTTCGAGATTCGTGGATCAAGGTTCGTGGTTCGTGATTGAAGATAAATAGAATTCTGGAGTGTTGGGGTTAAGTGTATCTTATCCTTTCAAATGTGTAGTAATTTGCTATTTCAATTGTCCTTTACTTGCTTTTAATGCTTATTTGCCTAAACTATTGCATTGCACACCCCGGGTAGACTTTATCCTTCATTGGGCAATTGTGGTTGCTCATACCTCACTAATATATTTCAGGAGGTGCTGAGGTTGAACCCGAGCTTGATTTAGTTAAGGGTGAGGAACAGGTGGTGCAGGATGAGTAGTTACCATAGTTGCTGTGTCTGTTAGCTTGAGGTGGAAATGCTTCTTGTTGGTTACTATGTGAATGCTTGTTGTACTACTTTGTGTTCTATTTTAGAGCCTTTGAGCTCATATATATATTGTTTAGTTGTAAGATTGAATATAATGTATGTTATGTATCCGTGGCATGTAATAACTAATATTCCTGCTTCTAATTTGCTGCATGCTTGTGTGTGGTTGTAGGGGTTAATGGTTGACTTTAACTTCTAAGTATGTTCAAATGCTATCATAGAGTGGTATGATAAGCGGTCTTTTTTGTAAAAAAGTTAGTATTGTGGAATGCATGCTTGTATGTATTGAAAACTGTTGGTATTGCTTAAAGCTCAGATGGCCTTGAAGCGGGGTTTTTAATTAGTAATAGTATTATTGTTGTTTTGTGGCCCTATTGAATGTTTATAGGTTTTCAGAATGTCCACGGTACAGAGGAGACTATGTCCGTTTGTCGAGTCAAGACTTAACCTTTAGCGTGGGGTTGGGTCAGGGCGTGACAACTTGTCTTCTTCATTTGTTTAGATCATGACACTTGGCATTCGATGAGCATGTTCATGTATCTATAAATAGAGGTCATGTCTTCATTCTTTTTGGTTGGCTTGGCCAAAAATTACTACTATTTTAGAAGCAAATTTCTCTCTTTTCTCTCTTGGCAATTCGGCTATAGCTAGTAGAAATTAGTGAACTTTTGCTTCTTGAAACTTTACTAGTTTACTCAGGCTCTTGGACTTAACTAAGCTAGCACTTCTATTAGTTAGTCGTCCTTTGCTTTTGGATACTCATGGACCGACTAAGGCCTTTTCACTTGCAGATGAGATTTGTCTGAGTCAAGATCTTCTTTTCAAGAGTCTACATACGAGTTCTCCATGCGAGGTATTTTGTTTTAAATACATTTGTATATAGTTGTATATACTCTTATGTATTTTCCTTTAATGTTCTAGTTACGGATTTACTCTTGAGATTTTGGAAATACAACTTGCTTACATGCAAATTTTTAATTGTTATTATTTCCATTGTGCTTGCATGTTTTAGTTATTTACATATCTCAAGACGATCCTGTTGCGCTCCTGCTTTTGAATCTGACACCATTATGTGCCTTTATTTTGAAGCTGATGCCTTTTGCGCCTTCATTATGAAGCTGACGCCTTTAAGCGCCTTCAAGTGGTATCAGAGCCACGGTTTTGACAGTCCGTAATATGTACATTTGAGTTTAGATCTATTCTTTTAATGTTTATTGACACGTTTATGCGAAAGATATGAGTTGATTCCATCCCGCATGGAAAGATCAACTTTGATTGTAACAAGCTTTTGTTTTCTATGATCGCGCCTGTGAGACCCCAAATTTGCTCTTATTTGCAATTACGTGTTTTGACCTGTTTATATGTTATTTGAATTAGAATGTGATAATTATGTGATTATTACTTCTATTACATGATAAGTGAGTATTCATGAAATTTTCATAGAAATCTGCATTGAAAATTTTATCGTTGATTTTTGTGAATAGTATTTGAAGACACGTCCGCTAGAATTTTGAAATTGGTTTTGTAAACGTTTGACAACCTAGTCCTCTGTTATTAATAGATCCGTGTTTGATAAAATTTGATTTTAAAACGAAATAAAAATTTAAATAGACTTTTCAGGTGAAAAGTAGCGTTTTTTAGCCAAATAGTGATTTCTGCTAAACCCAATTCATGCGTTGACTTTCGTTGACCTAGTATATATTAATATAAATATATTTATACGTGATATTAAATTATTTTAGATTAATTGTGCATTCAAAAGACATTTGAAAACAAATAATATGACTTTTCATCTTTCTTTGCAAAAATAAGCATTTTATTTTAATTGTATGTAATGAAATGTCTACACATAGATGTTGTCAACTAAAAATAGTCTACTAAATATAGTATTTAAGTTAGATAGTATTTATATGACTATTTTTGGCAAAAACTCAACTAAAATAACTAAATTGCCAACTTTGACTTTTGTATCTTGCTTTGACTTTGCCTATAAGATTACAACACACATTAAAACAAAGCAAAATACCACAAACACACACACATTATAGCTGTGAGAGGTTAGGAGAAGAAGGAAAATATTTTCTTGGGTTTTCAAGCTTAATTTTCTCATAGAATTTGCAATTTAAGGCCAAACAACTTCATTCAAAGCTTGAAATTGCTTGTTGGGCACATATTCTACACATTTCTAACATTGCTTGGGATCAAATGTGAGGGAAAAACTACATTATAATTTTAAAGCTTATGTCAAATTTTTAATATTGAATATTTAGTTGTTGTTTTGTTAAATTGTCTTTAGATTATTGCTAGTTAGGAGTTGTAGACTAACTTTGTGAGTTTATAACAATTTTAATGGTTGTAACATGTATTTTTATTTTTCGGGTATTTAATTGATAATTTAGGTAATTTCTTGAATAATTGTAGTTGTAGTAGTTGAAATCGAGTTGTAGTTGCTTCTATAGACTCGTTATTTATTGTGTAGTAATGTTGTAATGTCAAAATTTCAATTTGATAGCCGTAGGAAAAGTCAAAAATTCCAGCCATGGTGCATTGCCATTTTTGGGCTTGTTGGTCTTGTTTTAGATGGGTTTTGGTTGGTTTAAGAGGGGGCTAATGTACTTGCATTGATGGTTGAGTGATAGGAAGTAGTTTGGGATTTGTTTGATTAGTAGATTGTAAGTTATGAATTTTAGAAGTTTGTGTAGTCTTTCTTTTAAATGCTTAAATGTTGTCTTTAGTTGTTTGGTAGTGTTTGTGTAGTTGTTTCTTGGATTGTTGTTGAGTAGGTTCGGGATTGAATGCATGTCGAAATGTGTGATAAGTTGGGTGACCTACTTTGTCATCTAACTTAGTTGTTTAATTGATGTTATGTTGATTGAGATATTGATAACTAATTGATGATTGATGTTGTTTTGAAGGACAACCTACTTTGTTGTCTTCTCAAAATATGGAATGTTTATTATTATTGTCATGAGTTGATAGTGTGTGCCACCTCTCGGGCAGTATCGGATTGTCGGGTTGATAATGACATGACTAT
Source organism: Ehretia macrophylla (assembly GCA_037974665.1). Lineage (NCBI taxonomy): Eukaryota > Viridiplantae > Streptophyta > Magnoliopsida > Boraginales > Ehretiaceae > Ehretia > Ehretia macrophylla. The sequence continues at coordinate 60,811,724 of CM075780.1, read as the reverse complement.
CATGTGACGCTCGAGATTACTACTGTACTTTCTACTATCTGTTGAACTCATTGTTTGTGCATTTGCACTGTGCATTTACTTGTTACTTTCCTACTTGCTATTCATTACATTTTTCAACTACTTATTTTCTTTGAAAGAACATTTTTTCAAAACTATATTACTTATTTGAGGAATGAGAAAAATGAACATTTGAGCAATTGGTGTTAGTAGTGCTCGTTTAGAAAATGTTTTAGCGGTTCGAGTGAATAGTGAAATATAGTTTAACATTGATTTTGAGCTAGCTAACATTTAATCACATCTTGGACTTGTTTTAAGTAGAATTAGCAAGTTAATTTGGCCAATGTGTTGTCAACTTATTGCATATGCATAACACTTATATAGATTAAAACACATATACATATAACATAGCTCAAAAAAATAAAATAAAACACCCAAATAGTAACCCCTCCAAACCCGACAGCAGCTAGGAGAGAAAGGAAGAAAATTTTGATCATCAAATCTTGGTTTCAAGCCCTATCAAGCTAGGATCAAGTGGTTTTGAGGGTTTACTTGTCTCCTACAAGCCCCTACGCGCATTTGGTAAGGGATTTTTGCATTGTTTTTGAATTTAAAGTTTATGTCAAAATAAGAAATTTCTAGATTTGATGTTATTGGCCTATGAGATGGCTAAAACTTGCTTTATATGTTACCTACATGTTGTAGAGACTATGTTTATGTAATTGTTTAGCTTTTTAAACGGTTAAATTCGATTGTTTAATTGTAGGGTAGTAAATAGTGACGATTTTTAGGGTTTTTAGAAAATGTGCCTTATGACTTGATTCAATGCATCAATTAGGTGCTTTAGATGCTAATAAAGATAGATTAATGACCCCGTGAAGTTTAATTGCTTGAAACTTAGTTAAAATGCGAAATTAGCGACTTTTAGAAAGGGGTTTCGGTTGTATTGCAAATATGGGTTGATTTGGGCATTACATTTGGTAATCCTAGGGTATGTAGGTACAAGATATGTTTTTCTAACTCTCGGTTGAGCTTCGGTTAGGGTACGTATAGCACAAACGCACAAAGGGGCAATCGCGGCTTTTGTGGTAAACGTGAGTATTTGGTTATTATCGAGGGGCCTAGGGGTGCCACAATGTGTAATTAGAAGTATGGAATAGCTCTCTTGCGAATCAAAGCCTTGCCTTTTGATTTGGAACTAAATGGCTCAAGTTACAAAGGGGGAAAAGTGGGAAATCGATTGTTTTGCACATCTATGGTCTTGTAAATGCTTATTATGTGTTTAAATGTACTTCTAAGATAATTGTGTGCTTTTGGTAAAGTTTTGTGAGAAGTATGTTAATGACCCATTTATGTTCATTTGAGTAATTTCATGCAAACGCTTATATCTTGATTGTTTTCGAGGGAAACTACTTCGTTGTCCCTCCTATGTGTTATTGCTTTATAGTATTGTTATATTGTCATTGGTTTAAGTGCATTGCATAGTGGTTGCAGAACCATAGTATCAGGGGCGGATGTGTTGGATATCGGCTGGGCGATAGTGGGCTTGCCAGTGGATATTCGTTCTCTATGCTCTAGTCCCTCACTCGCTTGGTCTGGAGATTGCCATAGGGTATTGGGTCGTAGGATTATCAGGGTACATCCGGAGTATACCTACTGGAGTGATTGGGGTTATGCCGGCACATTAATCGAGGTTCGTGGTTTGTGATTGAAGATCAAGCGAATTCTGGAGTGAATGGAGTTAAGTGAATCGTATCCTTTTAAATGTGTGGTAACTTGTTATTTCAATTGTTCTTTAGTTGTTTAAATGCTTTATTTGTGTTAACTGTTGTATTGCATGCCCCAGTGGACTATATCTCTCACTGGGCAATTGTGGTTGTTCATACCTCGCTAACATATTTTAGGAGGTGCTGAGATAGATCCACAGCTCGTTGTTGTTGAGGAGGAGGTGCAGATTGACGAGTTGCCTTGATTGCTTGAGTTTGCTTGAGGTTAGAGTGTGTTTGTAGTTTATGTGAAGACTTTGTTGCTTTATGTTATGCTATTTTGTGCCTACGGGCTTGCATATATTTGGTGTATTGATGGATTGTAATAGCTAGGCTAACGTATGGCTTGTATGGTAGTGGATTGTAATAACTTATAACTCTGCTTCTTATTTTGTTGCATGCTTGGGTGATAATGTAGCGGATGGTTGGTTAGCTTTAAATTATAAGAATTTTTATATGATAATGTTAGAGTGGTAAGACAAGTAGATTAAAAAGAAAGGTTTTTCAATGGCTTAAACCTTGCATGCTTGTATGTTTATTATGTCTTGTTTCGCTTAAGGCTCGGATGGCCTTGAAGTTGAGATATAGTTGGAGTTGGAGTTGTTAAAGTTTTAGTCTTGTATTTGTGGTTTTATTTGATGTTTGCAGGTAACTAGAATGTCCACGGTACAGAGGAAACTTTGTCCGTTTGTCGGGTCTAGACATAACCTTTTAGTGTGGGGTTGGGTCGGGGCGTGACATTTAGGTAGTATCAGAACTTATAGAATGCATGAGCCGGGATAGGTTTCTCGGTCTGTGGGGTAGAGGTCTATTATGTGAAAGTGTAATTGCGTGAATAAGTGTTTCTGTGATTGAATAAGTAGAAGATTGATTTAGTAAAGAACATGTTAGTATGAAAGTGAGAATGTGAAATGTCTTTTAAGAGTTATTGTGAAAAGTGAAAAGTTTAGTATAGAAAGTATGATTAATTGTCTTGTATCTTTTGTATATAAAGTGTTTGTGTAATGTCTCAACTCGACCCCTCCTATGATCAGTCAGGACGCAACAGAAATTCGGCAGTGCAACGATAGTAACTTGGATACCGAGGCTCTAAACCAACCTCTTCGCAACTCATACAACCAACTCCACAACAAATCAACAATTAAACAACACAACCACAATATACAATAAACATCCTTTTACCATTGCATCCATAGGTTATACGCCTCCATTCCAAGATCATACATTTACTATATAACATACATTTCCAAAATAGATTATAGCCAATCTATTAGCAATAATCATATTCCAAAACAAGACTACTAAGCTAGCAACATTTAATCCATTATCTTTACAACATCTTATACATCATAAACTTCTAAGTAAATACAAACCAACTAGTTTTAATATACAAGATAACAAAAGAGTATAACATCTCAGATGTCAAGGACAAGACTCTGGATAACAAAAGAGTATAACATCTCAGATGTCAAGGACAAGACTCTGACACATAGGACTCGTTCACATATGGCACATTATCCTCTTCTGGAGGCACGTATCCGTAATCTGGATCGGTAACACCTGTATGCATGCAATAATTGAGAGTGAGCTTATATAAAACAAGCCCAGTGAGGATTCAACAAATCTCTTACCAGTATTTACTATACTCCTTGAAAATCATCATTTAAGTAGTAAACACATAATAATCAATCAATAACAATATAAACACATTAGTTATAATAACCAATCAATAAAGGATACTCTAGTTGGTATAGCTCCAAACGCCATCACGATCTCAACCATTCTTCTTATAACTTCCCATTACTCACACACCCGAGGTACCTCTCTAGCCCCTCCCTCTATGGCACCTCCGCCCATGCGAGCTGGGGATGGCCTCTGATAGTCATACCGTTATCAACCTGACAGCCCGACGCTGCCCGAGAGGTGGCACACACATATCAAGACTCATGACAATAATAGTAATCATTCATATCTCCAGAGGACAACATGTCAAGTTGACTATCTCCCGGTTCATCAATAAACAATTATCACAGGAGGACAACAAAGTAGGTTGCCTATCCCCGGCTCATCAATAATCAATCAATAATCATTATTTCAACAACATAACAACAACTAGTCAAATAAGAAACAAACAACTAAGTTAGATGACAAAGTAGGCCACCCAACTTAACATGCATTAAACACACAACCAAACCCTAGTCTAACCATTAACAACTCACAATTCATTCACTCAAATACCACCCAAACATCCAAAGGCATAATTCAACATTTTAAAGAAAGACAATCCAAACGTCTAAAAGTCATAACTTACATTCTACTAATCCGATAACCTCCAAACCAGTTTCTATCACTCACCCACTCAATCAACAACATTAGCTCCCTTGGAAACCAACCATAATCCATCCAAATCAAGCCCAACAACCCTAAAACCCTAATGCATCATGGCTGAAATTTCTGGACTTTCACACCGACTTCACAATCAAAATTTCGGCATTACAACATTACTACCACGTATTTAACAAACTTTTAGAAGCTGACATCAATCGATTCCAACCACCACAACTCCAATTATTCAACAAATAGCCAACAACTCAATTTTAATACCCGAAAAATAAAAATTCATGCTATAACGGTTCAAAACTAATATAAACACATATAATCAATCCTTAGAATCTACTGAGCAATAATATAACATCAATTTAACATTTCAAAGGCTAAAAATTCAATTAGATGAATTAACATAAAAATGACATTTTGAGATCTAGAATTTTTCTCTCACCTTTGATGTGTTTTGATGCAAGAAATGTGTAGAATGGATGCCCAACAAGTAAGAACAAACTTTGATTCAAGTGTAAAGGCTTTGTATTGCAAAATCTAATGAAAAATGTTGATCAAAACAAAGCAAAAATGGCCTCCCATGTTTCGGCCATGTGTGTGAGAATTGGTTTTGAGCTTTTGTTTTGTGAGCAATTTTGGTTATTTAGCATATATAAGCAAAGTCAATAAAAATAAAACAAGGTCAAAGGTGAACACTAGTTTATTTCCTAGACTATTTTTGCTCGAAACATTTATGCAACACTTAGACTATTTTAAGTAGTTTATTTTTAGGTGACAAGAAGTTTTACATTCAAACATTTTCACCCGATTGAGTTTAAAACTCGATTTTCGCAAAAGAAAGTGTAAAAAAAAAACTTTAAAATTCCAAAGCCGATTCAAAATCCGTTTTAATCAAACACGGGTCTATTAATATTCGAGGACTAGGTTTTGAAACATTTTGTAAAAATTTTAGCGGACAGGTGTGAAAAATACTATTCATAAAAATCGTCGATAAAATTTATGATACCGATTTTGATGAAAATTTCATGAATGCACACATAGCATGTATTAGGAATATAAATCACATATTTAGCACATTCTAACTCATATAACACATAAACATGTCAAATCACGCAAATTGAGGCAAAGACACGCAAATAGAGGTAAAGACAAAAACTGGGATTTCATAGTTTGTATGATCTTATATGTGATTTTATGTGAACTTATTCGAGATTATCCTTATGTGACTTATTTGTGGACTACGTATATGCTTGTCATAATACTTTGCATTCTAGTTATCCGAGATAGGGCCTCGTCGTCAAAATAAGAATCAGAATGCTCGGGAGGAAAAAGTGGATCAGTAGACGATCAATGCACAGTTGACTGCTGTAATTGGTCAAATTGTACAGATATTGCGCAGATAGGGAGGTAATGTACTTGTAGGTGTTCCCGGTCAGGGCCGAGGTAGAGAAGAGGGTGGTAGTGATAATTATCTTGAGAAATTCTTGTACCATAGTCCATCTAGTTTCTTTGGGGAGCCTGATGACATGCTGGCCGAGAGATGGTTGAACAAGTTTGAGAAAATTCTTATTGGCCTCGAGTACACTGATGCGAGGAAGGTTGCTTGTGCTGAATTTCTGCTCGAGAGGGATGCCGAACAATGGTGGCATAGTATGAAATCTAGATGGGAAGCTGAAGCAACACCACAGACTTGGGCTGAATTTGTAAGAAAGTTTTGAGAAAAATATATCACAGAGACAACTATAGAGAGACAGGAGCAAGAGTTTATTTGTCTGAAGCAGGGCAGTATGACGGTTGATCAGTATGATGCTGCTTTTGCCCGCTTATCTAGTTATGTACCAGCTTTAGTGCAGCCAGAGAGCAAGAGGATTCAGAGGTCTATTATGGGGCTTAGGCCCGATATTTCGTTGAATTTGTCTACTAAGGATTATCCCTCTTATGCAGCAACAGTTAGGGTGGCTGTGAGATATGAGAAACGGAAGGCAGATCTGTTTGGGGATTCAAGTCTTCCCAGTAAACGACCTCATCAGACATAGAGTCAGGGATATCAGAGGCAAACTCACTTAGTTGGTCAGAGTTAGTAGCCGAGGCAGACTTAGAGTTATACTGAACCTACTCAAACTCAGTCGCGACCTGTACAGAGTCAGAATCAAGGACAACCTCGTCCAGTGGTAGTACGGTGTGAAACCCTACTTTCCTATCCTATCTTGTTTTGCGTGTTTATTCTCATTTTGTGTGAATTAACCTGTCTATGTGCTATATGACTTAGAATGTGATAATTTTGATATCAATACTCCTAGAACATGCTAAATGTGCATTCATGAAATTTTCATAAAAAACGGAGTCAGAAATTTTATCGTCGATTTAAACTGGTCTTTTTAACCCTTCTAGACCTAGTCCACGGACTTTAATAGACCTGTGTTTGATTAAAATGGTTTTTAAATCGGCTTAGGAATTTATTAGGGTTTTTACACCGACTTTTGCGAAAATCGAGTTTTAAGCTGACTCGGGTGAAATTGTTTGATTGTAAAACTTCTTGTCACCTAAAAATAAACTACTTGAGTTATCTTGGGTGTTGAATAATTGTTTTGAACTTTGGTGATCAAGAAAATGCATTTAAAGTCAAGAAAACACAAAAATACTAAGTTAATTCAACTTTGACTTTATTTAAAATGTTGACCTTTAAGCTTATATCATCAACACCTACCAACAAAGCACAAAAACACCTTCCATTTCACACACATGGCTGAGAGTTTCATGGGAGAATAAGCCAAGGAGTTTTCAAGGTTTTCAAAGCAAAATTTCAAAGAAAAACCTAGTTTTTGTCCGTAGAATTTCGTGCCAAGTTGGATTCTACTTGTTGGGCACACATTGCACGCATTCCTAGGCTTTTATCGCATCAAATGTGAGAGAAAAATTCTAGATCTGAAAACTCATCTTTTGTGTTTTTGCGTAGAATTGATTATCGAACCGTTAGAATGTTAATATGATGTTAGATTATTGCTCCATGCATGCTAGGGATAATTTATATGTAATCCTACGAGATTTGAACCGTTGTAGCATAATTATTATTTTTCGGGTATTTAAAGTTGATTAATTTGCTAAATTTTGATTATTTTGAGTTGTCTTGATCGGAATAGATTGCCGTCGATTTCTAAAAGTTTGTTAATTACGTGGTAGCACCGTTGTAATGCCTAATTTTCGATTGTGATGTCCGTGCTAAAATCCAGAAATTTCAGCCATGACACACTTGGGTTTTAGGGTTGTTGGGCATGATTTGGATGTGTTTTGGTTGGTTTCCAAGGGGGCTAATGTAGATGATTAAATGGGTGAGTGATAGAAACTGATTTGGAGTTGTTTGGATTAGTCGAATGTAAGATATGAATATTTGAAGTTTAGGTTGTCTTTCTTTAAAATGTTAGATTATGCCTTTAGTTGATTGGGTGTAGTTTGAGTGATTGAATTGTGAGATGATGATGGGAAAACTAGGGTTTGATTGTGTGTTTAATGCATGTTCGGTTAGATGGCCTACTTTGTCATCTAATTTAGTTATTTGTTGATTAATTGATTATTGATGTTATTATGATGATAATATGATTATTGATGACTATTGATTGATGATTGATGCCGGGAGATAGGCAGTTCTACTAGACTGTCCTCCTATGAATGATTGATGCTTATTACTATTGCTGAGTCTTTGGTATATGTGTGCCACCTCTCGGGCAGTATCGGGCTGTCGGGTTGATAACGGCATGACTACCATAGACTGCATCCAGCTCGCATGATGGAGGTGTCATGGAGGGAGAGGTTATTGGGGTACCTCGGGTGCGTGAGTTTATGGGAGTCATAAGAAGGCTGTTATGATCGTGATGACATTTAGAGCTACACCAACTAGAGTATCGTTTATTGAATGGTCATTATAGATTATGTAATGATAGTATTATTGATGTTATTGTGTGTTACTTGCTCAAAGGATTATTTCTAAGGAGTTTAGTAAACCTTGCTCGAGATCTATCGGATCCTCACTGGGCTTATTTTATATAAGCTCACTCTCTATTATTGCATGCATACAGGTGTACTTTCACAGGATTACGGGTACGTGCCTCCTGAAGATGAAAATATGCCTTACGTGGATGAGTCCTATGTTCCAGAGTCTTATCCTTGATGTTGTATTGTTTACTATCTTGTACATTAACTTAGTAGACTTTTATATGCTTTGTAGTTCATAATGTAAAAGATGTTGAAAATATAATGGATTAGTTGATGCTGTCTTAGTAGCCTTTTTTTGTTTATGATTAGGTTGCTAGATTGGCTCAATATGTTTTTGTAATGTATATTAAGGTTCATGTATTATGTTGGAATTGAGGCGTATAACGGGGAATGTTTATTGTATAATATGGTTATGATATATGTTGTTATACTATTGAGGAGTTGTTTGTTGTATGGTTTTTGGAGTTGATGTATGATGTCCTATTGAGGTTGGTTAGAGCCTCGGTATCCTATTCACTGTCGTTATACTACCGAAATTCCGTTGCGTCCTGACTGATTATAGGAGGGGTCGAGTTAGGGCGTGACATTTAAGTGGTATCAGAGCTCATGTTAGTTGTCAGCCAAGGTATTCTCGGAATGTGGGTAATGGTCTTAGCATGAAAGTATGTATGAATTGAAAGAAAAGTGAACTATGTATTAAATATGATTAAATGATTAAGTGATTAAATGATTATGTGATTTAGTGCTTATGTGATTATGTGATCAATTTGTTTATGTGTTTTATATGAGTTTGTTGTTTATGTGCTAATAGTTGTTTATAACCTGTTTACGTGCTATAACCTGGGCTAACTCTTTGATTAGTAGAATGGCTGGTAGACCAAGGACCAGAGGTAGGCCCGAGGTAGTAGATGAGACTCCTGGTAATGCGGCACCGGGCCGTGATAGGGGTGATGACAGTTTGGGGGCGGCTATGGACAGGATTGTTGAGTTAATGGCCGAACAGGCCCAGTTGATAGCAGGGCAGGCTGCCCAGACTCAAGCTTGGCAGGCTCAGTTGTTGAATGTACAGGGTGGAAACCACGGGCGTGGCACCATGAAAGAGTTCTTAGGGTATCATCCACCTAGATTTCAGGGGGAACTCGAAGATCGGAAGGCTGAAGCGTGGATTAGTAGGGTGGAGAAGATTTATGATCCTCTTGATTATACCGATGAGCAGAAAGTCTCCTTTGCCGTGTACTTGTTAGATAATGAGGCAGAAGAATGATGGCGCACGGTGAGAACTAGCTGGGCGACTCAGGGTATTCCGTATGTTTGGGGTACCTTTATGATGGCTTTCCGGGCAAAGTATGTCCCGAGGATCGCGAGGGAGCGGAGCGAGGCAGAGTTTCTAGCCTTAGTGCAGGGGGATGTTTCAGTGGCTCAGTATGAGGCCACATTTACTCGATTGTCCCGGTATGCACCAGAGTATGTGGCTGATGAGGAGCGAAAGAATCTTAGATTCATGTTGGGTTGAGGACCGAGATTCAGGATGTGATGGCTCTGAATCGGTATGATATATTCACTGAGGCCTTTGAGGCAGCTTTTAGACTAAAGAAGAGAAAGGGGGATTAGCTTGTGTCTAGTCAGCCCAGTAAGAGGCCGTATTAGCCGCAGTATCAGCAGGGTATGTATATGTGAAACCCCACTTTTCTATCTTATCTTGTTTTGCGTACTTTATCTCGTTTTGCGTGAATTAACCTGTCTATGTGCTATGTGACTTAGAGTGTGGTAATTTTGATATCAATACTCCTAGAACATGCTAAATGTGTATTCATGAAATTTTCATAAAAAAAGGAGTCATAAATTTTATCGTCGATTTTTAGTGAATAGTATTTTTGAAACACGTCCGCTAAAATTTTGAAACTGGTCTTTTTAACCCTTCTAGACCTAGTCCACGGACTTTAATAGACCTGTGTTTGATTAAAACGGTTTTAAAATCGGCTTAAGAATTTATTAGGGTTTTTACACCGACTTTTGCAAAAATCGAGTTTTAAGCCGACTCGGGTGAAATTGTTCGATTGTAAAACTTCTTGTCACCTAAAAATAACCTACTTGAGCTATCTTAGGTGTTGAATAATTGTTTTGAACTTTGGTGATCAATAAAATGCATTTAAAGTCAAGAAAACACTAAAAATACTAAAGTTTCAACTTTGACTTTCATTTAATTTGTTGACTTTCATGCATATATCACCAACACACACTCACAAAGCACAAAAACACCCACAATTTTGCACACATTGCTGAGAGGAAGAAAAGAGAAAAGAGAAAAGAGTTTTCAAGGTTTTCAAAGCAAATTTTCAAAGAAAAACCTAGTTTTTGTCTGTAGAACTTCGTGCCGAGTTGGATTCCGCTTGTTGGGCATGCATTGTACGTATTCCTAGGCTTTTATCGCATCAAAGGTGAGAGAAAAATTCTGGATCTCAAAACTCATTTTTATGTTTTTGCTCATAACTGCATTTTGAACCGTTAGAATGTTAATATGATATTAGATTATTGCTCCATGCATGCTAGGGATCGTTTATGTGTATTACTATGAGATTTGGGCCATTGTAGCGAAATTATTTATTTTTGGGTATTTAAAGTTGATAGAATGGCTTTTTGAGGATTATTTTGAGTTGTTGTGGTTGGAATCGATTGCCGTCGATTTCTAAAAGTTTGTTAATTATGTGGTAACGCCGTTATAATGCCGAATTTTCGATTGAAATGTTTGGGCAAAAATTCGGAAATTTCAGCCTAGGTGCCTTGAGGTTTTAGGGTTGTTGGGCTTGATTTTGAGGTGTCTTGGTTGGTTTCCAAGAGGGCTAATGTAGTTGATCGAATGGGTGAGTGTTTGAAACTGATTTGGAGTTGTTTGGATTAGTAGAATGTAAGATATGATTATTTGAAGTTTAGGTTATCTTTCTTTAAATTATTGAATTGAGCCTTAGTTGATCGGGTGTGGTTTGAGTGATTGAATTGTGAGTTATTGATGGGTAAACTAGGGTTTGATTGTGTGTTTAATGCATGTTTGGTTGGATGGCCTACTTTGTCATCTAACTTAGTTATTTGTTGTTAAATTGATTATTGATGTTATTATGATGATAATATGATTATTGATGATAATTGATGATTATTGATTGATGATTGATGCCGGGAGGTAGGCAGTTCTGCTAGACTATCCTCCTATGAATGATTATGTTTATTATTATTGTTGAGTCTTTGGTATGTGTGTGCCACCTCTCAGGCAGCATCGGGCTGTTAGGTTGATAACGGCATGACTACCAGAGACTGCCTCCAGCTCGCATGATGGAGGTGTCATGGAGGGATAGGTTATTGGGGTACCTCGGGTGCGTGAGTTTATGGGAGTCACAAGAAGGCTGTTATGATCGTGATGGTGATTGGAGCTACACCAACTAGTGTATCCTTTATTGAATGGTCATTAAAGATTGTGTGATGATAGTATTATTGATGTTGTTGTATGTTTACTTACTCAAAGGATTAAATCCAAGGAGCATAGTGAATACTGTAGAGATCTATCGGATCCTCACTGGGCTTATTTTATATAAACTCACTCTCTATTATTGCATGCTTTCAGGTGTTCTTTCGCAAGATTACGGGTACGTGCCTCCTGAAGAGAAGAATGTGGAAAATGTGTCTTACGTGGATGAGTCTTATGTTCCGGAGTCTTATCCTTGATGTTGTATTGTTTTACTATCTTGTAAATTAACTTAGTAGACTTTTATATGGTTTGAAGTTTATAATGTATAAGATGTTGAAAAGATAATGAATTAGTTGATGCTGTCTTAGTAGCCTTCCTTTTGTTTATGTTAAAGTGTTGATTGATTCTGGTGCTACACATTCTTTCATTACTCCTGCTTGTGTGCAACGTGTTAATTTGCAACATGAAAGATTGCCTTATGTGGTTGAGATTAGTACCTCTTTGACTGATAAGTATGTTACTGGCTTAGTATGTAAGGATTGTATAATACATGTTAAGGGGCATAATTTTCCTTCGGACCTTATCTTATTTCCTATCCGGGGGTATGATGTTATCTTGGGTATGGATTAGCTTTCTAAGTATGATGCCCAATTGAACTGTAGAACTAAGGTAGTACATTTTCGTTTGCCAGATCAGCCAGTAGTTGAGGTAGTAGGGAACCGGGGTGCAAAGACGAGTTTTGTTATCTCAGCAACTAAAGCCGTTAAGTTGGTGAGTAAGGGGTGTTCGGGTTATCTAGCTTATTTGATCAACAAGCCATCTGATAAGCTGCAGCTTGAGGAAGTCCCTATTATTCAGGAATATCCCAATGTATTTCCCGAGGAGTTGCCAGGGTTACCGCCAGAGAGAGATGTGGAGTTTGTGATCAATCTTATTCCCGGTACTCAACCTATTTCTAAATCAGCGTACCGGATGGCACCAGCTGAGTTGAAGGAGTTGAAGACTCAGTTGCAGGAGTTATTGGAGAAGGGTTTTATTCAGCAGAGTTCTTCACCTTGGGGAGCTCCTGTTTTATTTGTGAAGAAGAAAGATGGTACCTTGAGATTGTGTATTGATTACCGTGGTTTGAATCAGGTGACCATCAAGAACAAACATCCTTTGCCACTGATTGACGAGTTGTTTGATCAACTTCAGGGAGCCAAAGTCTATTCTAAATTTGATTTGAGGCAGGGGTATTATCAGCTTCAGATTCGTACGGAGGATGTTCCGAAGTCTGCCTTTAGGACTCGGTACGAGCATTATGAGTTTGTTGTTATGCCCTTTGGATTAACTAATGTACCGACAGCATTCATGGATCTTAGGCATCGGGTTTTTCAGCCGTATTTAGACCAGTTCGTGGTAATCTTTATTGATGATATCTTGGTATATTCTAAAACTGAATCGGAGCACGAGTAACATGTACGGCTTGTCCTATAGAAGCTGCAGGAGCATCAGTTGTTTGCCAAGTTTAGCAAATGTGAATTTTGGCTGCAACGCATAACTTTTCTTGGCCATGTTATCACACAGAGCGGTATTTCTATAGATCCCACTAAGATTGAAGCGGCGATGTCTTGGAAAAGCCCAAAGAATGTTTATGAGGTCCGTAGCTTTCTTGGCTTGGCGGGTTATTACCGTAGGTTTGTAAAGGACTTCTCGAAGATTGCTGGGCCACTTTCTAAGTTGACTCAGAAGCAGACTATCTTTGCTTGGGATGAGAAGTGTGAGAGTGGGTTTCAGGAGTTGAAAAAAAGGTTGACTACTGCTCCAGTACTTGCTCTACCAGAGGGGACCGATAATATGGTTATTTACAGCGATGCATCCAAGGAGGGCTTGTGATGTGTTCTTATGCAGGATGGCCAAGTTATTGCCTATGCTTCCAGGAAGTTGAAACCTTATGAGGTGAATTATCAGACTCATGATCTTGAGTTGGCAGCAGTTGTCTTCGCACTGAAGAAGTGGCGTCATTATCTGTGGGGCAGTAGGTTCAAGATTTTCACTGATCATAAGAGTCTGAAGTACTTGTTCTCACAGAAGGAGTTGAATATGCGCCAGCGGAGGTGGATGGAGCTTCTTGGAGATTATAATTGTTCTATCAATTATCTGCCTGGCAAGGCAAATGTTGTAGCAGATGCTCTTAGTCGTAAGGCGAGTGTTTTTTGTTTGGCTATCAAGAAATGGGAGATTCTTGAGGAATTCACTTATTGGAGACCGGAGTTAACTCAGGTTGGGGTGATGTGTTCACATCTCCGTATTCAGCCTTTATTGTTGTCTCAGATCAGGGAAGCTCAACAGCTTGATGTTAAACTTCAGAAGATCAAGGATCAAATCATTGATGATCAGCCTGACTTCAAACTGCATGAGGATGGTATTCTTCGGTTTCGGAACAGGGTTTGTGTTCCCGATGAACCGGGCTTGAGGCGAGGTATTCTGGAGGAAGCTCATAATTCTACGTACACTATTTATCCCGGTGGAACCAAGATGTATCAGGATTTGAAGCAACATTATTGGTGGAATAACATGAAGAGGGAGGTTTCTCAGTTTGTATCTAGATGTTTGACTTGTCAGAGGGTGAAAGCCGAGCATCAACAACCTGCAGGTTTGCTTCAGCCGTTGGCTATACCACAGTGGAAATGGGAGCATATTATGATGGACTTCGTCACTGGTTTTCCTAGAACATCGAGGGGTAACAATGCAGTTTGGGTTGTCGTGGATCGTTTGACGAAGACAGCTCATTTTATTTCGATGAGGATGGGAGATGAGGTTACAAAGTTGACGGATCTTTATTTGGATCAGATTGTTAGACTTCACGGGATTCCATTTAGTATTGTCTCAGATCGAGATCCTCGATTTACTTCTCATTTATGGGAGAAACTTTAGAAGACCTTGGGTACTCAGTTGAACTTCAGTACATCGTATATTCCACAGACCAACGGTCAGTCTGAGCGGACTATTCAGATTCTGGAAGATATGCTTAGGGCTTGTGTTCTGGATTTTGGGAAGAACTGGGAGAAACATCTACCACTTGCCGAGTTTGCCTATAACAATAGTTATCAAGCTACTATTGGGATGACACGTGTTAATTTGCAACCTGAAAGATTGCCTTATGTGGTTGAGATTAGTACCTCTTTAACTGATAAGTATGTGACTGGCCTAGTGTGTCAGGATTGTAAAATACATGTTAAGGGGCATAATTTTCCTTTGGACCTTATCTTATTTCCTATCCGGGGGTATGATATTATCTTGGGTATGGATTGGCTTTCTATGTATGATGCCCAGTTAAACTGTAGAACAAAGGTAGTATAGTTTCGTTTGCCAGATCAGCCAGTAGTTGAGGTAGTAGGGAACTGGGGTGCTAAGACGAGCTTTGTTATCTTAGCAACTAAAGCCGTTAAGTTGGTGAGTAAGGGGTGTACAGGTTATCTAGCTTATTTGATCAACAAGCCATCTGATAAGCTACAGCTAGAGGAAGTCCCTATTATTCAGGAATATCCTAATGTATTTCCCGAGGAGTTGCCAGGGTTACCGCCAGAGAGAGATGTGGAGTTTGTGATCAATCTTATTCCTGGTACTCAACCTATTTCTAAATCAGCATACCGGATGGCACCAGCTGAGTTGAAGGAGTTGAAAACTCAGTTGCAGGAGTTATTGGAGAAGGGGTTTATTCAACAGAGTTTTTCACCTTGGGGAGCTCCTATTTTATTTGTGAAGAAGAAGGATGGTACCTTGAGATTGTGTATTGATTATCGTGGTTTGAATCAGGTGACCATCAAGAACAAATATCCTTTGCCACTGATTGACGAGTTGTTTGATCAACTTCAGGGAGCCAAAGTCTATTCTAAATTTGATTTGAGGCAGGGGTATTATCAGCTTTGGATTCGCACGGAGGATGTTCCAAAGTCTGCCTTCAGGACTCGGTACGGGCATTATGAGTTTGTTGTTATGCCCTTTGGATTAACTAATGCACCGGCAGCATTCATGGATCTTATGCATCAGGTTTTTTAGCCGTATTTAGACTAGTTCGTGGTAATGTTTATTGATGATATCTTGGTCTATTCTAAATCTGAATCGGAGCACGAGCAACATCTACGGCTTGTCTTATAGAAGCTGCAGGAGCATCAGTTGTTTGCCAAGTTCAGCAAATGTGAATTTTGGCTGCAACGCATATGTTTTCTTGGCCATGTTATTACACAGAGCGGTATTTTTTTAGATCCCACTAAGATTGAGGTGGTGATGTCTTAGAAACGTCCAGAGAATGTTTCGGAGGTTCGTAGCTTTCTTGGCTTAGCGGGTCATTACCGTAGGTTTGTCAAGGACTTCTCGAAGATTGCTGGGCCACTTTCTAAGTTGACTCAGAAACGAACTATTTTTTCTTGGGATAAGAAGTGTGAGAGTGGGTTTTAGGAATTGAAAAAGAGGTTGACTACTGCTCCAGTACTTGCTCTACTAGAGGGGACCGATAATATGGTTATTTATAGCGATGCATCCAAGGAGGGCTTGGGATGTGTTATTATGCAGGATGGAAGAGTTATTGCCTATGCTTCCAGGAAGTTGAAGCCTTATGAGGTGAATTATCCGACTCATGATCTTGAGTTGGCAGCAGTTGTCTTCGCACTGAAGAAGTGGCGTCATCATCTGTGGGGCAGTAAGTTCGAGATTTTCACTGATCATAAGAGTCTGAAGTACTTGTTCTCACAGAAGGAGTTGAATATGCGCCAGTGGAGGTGAATGGAGCTTCTTGGAGATTATAATTGTTTTATCAATTATCTGTCTGACTAGGCAAATGTTGTAGCAGATGCTCTTAGCCGGAAGGCGAGTGTTTCTTGTTTGGCTGTCAAGAAATGGGAAATTCTTGAGGAATTCACTTATTGGAGACCGGAGTTGACTCAGGTTGGGTGATGTGTTCACATCTCCCTATTCAACCTTTATTGTTGTCTCAGATCAGGGAAGCTCAGTAACTTGATGTTAAACTTCAGAAGATCAAGGATCAAATCACTGATGATCAGTCTGACTTCAAACTGCATGAGGACGGTATTCTTCGGTTTCGGAACAGGGTTTGTGTTCCCGATGAATCGGGCTTGAGGCAAGGTATTCTGGAGGAAGCTCATAATTCTAAGTATACTATTCATCCCAGTGGAACCAAGATGTATCGGGATTTGAAGCAACATTATTGGTGGAATAACATGAAGAGAGAGGTTGCTCAGTTTGTATCTAGATGTTTGACTTGTCAGAGGGTGAAAGCCGAGCATCAACGACTTGCAGGTTTGCTTCAGCTATTGGCTATACCAGAGTGGAAGTGGAAGCATATTACGATGGATTTCGTCACTAGTTTGCCTAGAACTCCCAAAGGTAATGATGCAGTTTGGGTTGTCGTGGATCGTTTGACGAAGACAGCTTATTTTATTTTGATGAGGATGGGAGATGAGGTTACAAAGTTGACGGATCTTTATTTGGATCAGATTGTTAGACTTCACGGGATTCCATCTAGTATTGTCTCAGATCGAGATCCTCGATTTACTTCTCATTTGTGGGAGAAACTCCAGGAGACCTTGGGTACTCAGTTGAACTTCAGTACTGCGTATCATCCACAGACCGACGGTCAGTATGAGCGGACTATTCAGATTCTAGAAGATATGCTTAGGGCTTGTGTTCTGGACTTCGGGAAGAATTGGGAGAAACATCTACCACTTGCTGAGTTTGCCTATAACAATAGTTATCAAGCTACTATTGGGATGGCACCTTTCACAGCTCTTTACGGTCGTAAGTGCCGTTCACCTTTATATTAGGATGAGGTAGGGGAGATGAAGACTATTGATCCGACTATCATGCCAGAGCTTCTTGAGAAGATTGAGAATGTTCAGTTGATTAGGCAGGGAATGCTTACGGCGCAGAGTAGATTCAAGAGTTATGCTGATAAGCGTCGTCGGGACTTGGAGTTTGCAGTCGGAGATCGGGTTTTCTTGAGATTGTCTCCTCGTAAGGGGTTTGCTCGTTATGGTAAAGGTGGAAAGCTGAGTCCGAGATTTGTTGGGCCATTTGAGATTACTGGCAGGGTCGGTAAATTGGCATATCGGTTGGCTTTACCGAAGAATATCTCTAATGTTCACGATGTATTTCACGTGTCTAATTTGCAGAAATATAATCCGGATCCTTCTCATATTCTTGAGCCAGAGCCGTTACAGCTTCGTGAGAATCTAACTTATAACGAGTGTCCGATTCGTATTCTTGATCAGATAGAACGAGAGTTGAGGTCGAAGAAGATTTCGATGGTTAAGGTGTTGTGGAAGCATCATGGCATTGAGGAAGCTATTTGGGAGAGACGAGATCAGATGCAACAGCAGTACCCAGATCTATTCAGTACATCAAGTAAGAATTTCGGGGACGAAATTTCTTTAAGGGGGAGAGAATGTGAAACCCCACTTTTCTATCATGTCTAGTTTTACGTGTTTATTCTCGTTTTACGTGAATTAACATGTCTATGTGCTATATGACTTAGAATGTGATAATTTTGATATCAATACTCCTAGAACATGCTAAATGTACATTCATGAAATTTTCATCAAAAACTGAGTCAAAAATTTTATCGTCGATTTTTAGTGAATAGTGTTTTCGAAACACGTCCGCTAAAATTTTGAAACTGGTCTTTTTAACCCTTCTAGACCTAGTCCACGGACTTTAATAGACCTGTGTTTGATTAAAACGATTTTTAAATCGGCTTAGGAATTTATTAGGATTTTTACACCAACTTTTGCGAAAATCGAGTTTTAAACCGACTCGGGTGAAATTGTTTGATTGTAAAACTTCTTGTCACCTAAAAATAACCTACTTGAGCTATCTTGGGTGTTGAATAATTGTTTTGAACTTTGGTGATCAAGAAAATACATTTAAAGTCAAGAAAACACAAAAATACTAAGTTAATTCAACTTTGACTTTATTTAAAATGTTGACCTTTAAGCTTATATCATCAACACCTACCAACAAAGCACAAAAACACCTTCCATTTCACACACATGGCCGAGAGTTTCATGGGAGAATAAGCCAAGGAGTTTCCAAGGTTTTCAAAGCAAAATTTTAAAGAAAAACCTAGTTTTTGTCCGTAGTATTTCGTGCCGAGTTGGATTTCGCTTGTTGGGCACGCATTGCACGCATTCCTAGGCTTTTATCGCATTAAAGGTGAGAGAAAAATTCTAGATCTCAAAATTCATCTTTTGTGTTTTTGCGTAGAATTGATTATCGAACTGTTAGAATGTTAATATGATATTAGATTATTGCTCCATGCATGCTAGGGATCATTTATATGTAATCCTATGAGATTTGAACCGTTGTAGCATAATTATTATTTTTTGAGTATTTAAAGTTGATTAATT
This sequence comes from Ehretia macrophylla, assembly GCA_037974665.1. Taxonomy (NCBI): domain Eukaryota; kingdom Viridiplantae; phylum Streptophyta; class Magnoliopsida; order Boraginales; family Ehretiaceae; genus Ehretia; species Ehretia macrophylla. The sequence goes on along the minus strand of CM075780.1, from coordinate 60,792,774 downwards.
TGCTAAATGTTGATTATTTTGAGTTGTATTGATCGGAATCGATTGCCGTCGATTTCTAAAAGTTTGTTAATTACGTGGTAGTGCAATTGTAATGCCGAATTTTCGATTGTGATGTCCGTGCTAAAATCCAGAAATTTCAGCCATGACACACTAGGGTTTTAGGGTTGTTGGGCATGATTTGGATGTGTTTTGGTTGGTTTCCGAGGGGGCTAATGTAGATGATTAAATGGGTGAGTGATAGAAACTGATTTGGAGTTGTTTGGATTAGTAGAATGTAAGATATGAATATTTGAAGTTTAGGTTGTCTTTCTTTAAAATGTTAGATTATGCCTTTAGTTGATTGGGTGTGGTTTGAGTGATTGAATTGTGAGATCATGATGGGCAAACTAGGGTTTGATTTGTGTTTAATGCATATTCGGTTAGATGGCCTACTTTGTCATCTAACTTAGTTATTTGTTGATTAATTGATTATTGATGTTATTATGATGATAATATGATTATTGATGACTATTGATTGATGATTGATGCCGGGAGATAGGCAGTTCTGCTAGACTGTCCTCCTGTGAATGATTGATGTTTATTACTATTGCTGAGTCTTTGGTATGTATGTGCCACCTCTCGGGCAACATCGGGCTGTTGGGTTGATAACGGCATGACTATCATAGACTGCGTCCAGCTCGCATGACGGAGGTGTCATGGAGGGAGAGGTTATTGGGGTACCTCGGGTGCGTGAGTTTATGGGAGTCATAAGAAGGCTGTTATGATCGTGGTGGCGTTTGGAGCTACACCAACTAGAGTATCCTTTATTGAATGGTCATTATAGATTATGTAATGATAGTATTATTGATGTTATTGTGTGTTTACTTGCTTAAAGGATTATTTCCAAGGAGTTTAGTAAACCTTGCTCGAGATCTATCGGATCCTCACTGGACTTATTTTATATAAGCTCACTCTCTATTATTGCATACATACAGGTGTACTTTCACAGGATTACGGGTACGTGCCTCCTGAAGAGGAAAATGTGCCTTACGTGGATGAGTTCTATGTTCCGGAGTCTTATGTTGGGTAAATGTTGTGAGGCTTATCTTGCTTATCTAATTAATCAACGTGGAGATAAATTGAAACTAAATGAAGTGCCTATAGTGAAAGAGTTTCCGGGAGTGTTTCTTGAAGAGTTACCTACTTTGCCACCTGATAGAGAGATAGAGTTTGTGATTGATTTATTGCTGGGGACTACACCTATCTCTAGAACTTTGTATAGGATGGTTGCACCTGAATTATAGGAATTGAAAGTTCAGCTATAGGTTTTTCTTGAGAAGGGATTGATTTAGCTGAGTTCTTCACCTTGGGGTGCACTAGTCTTATTTGTTAAGAAGAAAGACATATCTCTTCGCTTGTGTATTGATTATCAGGGTCTCAATCAGGTGACTATTAAGAATAAGTATCATTTGCCTTTGATTGAGGAGTTATTTGATCAGCTACAGGGTGCAAAAGTTTACTCCAAATTTGATATGAGGCAAGGTCATTATCCGATGAGGATTAAAAAAGATGATGTGCCTAAAACTGCTTTCAGAACTAGATATGGTCACTATGAGTTTGTTGTATTGCCATTTGGCTTGACTAATGCTCCCGCCGCATTTATGGATCTAATGCAGAGAGTATTTCGACCGTATCTGGACTAGTTTGTGGTTATTTTTATTGATGATATATTGGTGTATTCTAAATCAGAGGATGAGCACAAACAACATTTGAGGATTGTATTACAGACTCTGCAGCAGCATAAACTGTTTGCGAAATTCAGCAAATGTGAATTCTGGTTGAAGCTAGTTACTCTTTTGGGTCATATAATCTCGCAGGATGGTATTTCTGTTGATCCGGCAAAAATTGAGGTTGTATTGGCATGGAAACGGCCTGAGACTGTTACTGAGATCTATAGTTTTCTGGGTTTAGCAGGTAGAAATTGAAACCCTATGAACTCAACTATCCTACACACGATCTTGAGCTTACAGCTATCATCTTTGCACTAAAGAAATGGCGTCACTAGCTCTGGGGTAACAAATTTGAAATTTTCACGGATCACAAAAGTTTGAAATATCTATTTTCCCAGAAAGAGTTGAATATGAGATAGAGGCGTTGGTTCGAATTGCTTGAGGATTATAACTGCACTATTAATTATCTACCAGGTAAGGCCAATATTGTTGCTGATGCTTTGAGCCAAAATGTTACAATTGCTAGTTTGATTATCAAGAATTGGGAGTTCATGGAGGAACTGTGTTTGTGGAAACCAAAGACTTCAAATTCAGGCATTCAATTTGCAAGTCTACAAATCAAATCTTTGTTGTTATCTAGGATTAGAGAAGCTCAACAGACTGACCCTCAATTGTTGAAAATCTTAGAAAAGCCAAAAGAGGGAGAGTCGGACTTTAAACTTCATGATGATGGCATTCTCAAATTCAAGGGCAGAATTTGTATTCCGAGTTAGCCAACTTTAAAGAAATAAATATTGGCAGAGACACACAGTTTGAAATATACTATCCACCCAGGTAGTACCAAGATGTACAGGGATCTGAAACAGAACTTCTGGTGGAATAACATGAAAATAGAGATTGCTGATTATGTGGCTAGATGCTTGACCTGTTATAAAGTTAAAGTTGAGCATCAGAGACCTGTAGGATTATTATAGTCATTGGCTATTCCTAACTGGAAATGGGACCACATTACTATAGATTTCATGTCAGACTTGCCAAGATCTTCAAAGGGTAATGATTCAGTTTGGGTTGTTGTTGATAGACTGACCAAAACTTCTCACTTTATTGCCACAAAGAAAACTGATACTATTGACAAGTTACCTGAGTTGTATGTTGAAAATATTGTTAGGCTTCACGGAACTCCAAAGAGTATTATGTCGGACAGAGATCCCAAGTTCACATCTCAATTATGGCAGAAAATTCAGAAAGCTTTAGGTACGACATTGAGCTTCAACACATCTTATTAATCTCAAACTAACGGTCAATCTGAAAAAACTATCAGTATACTCGAGAATATGTTGCGAGCTTGTATTCTGAACTTTGGTAAGAGTTGGGAGACATATTTGCCACTTGCAGAATTCGCCTATAACAATAGTTACCAAGCTACTATTGGGATGACACCATATGAGGCATTGTATGGGCGTAAATGCAGATATCCTTTATATTGGGATGAAGTTGGAGAGATGAAAACTATTGACCCTACCTTATTACTAGAGATGAACAGAATGATTGATAATATGCAGCTTATCAAAAAAAGAATGCTTACAGCACAAAGTCGACATAAGAGTTATGCAGATAGACATCGTCGTGATCTAGAATTTGTCATAGGTGATTGGGTATTTCTGAAAATCTCCCTCGTAAGGGATTGATTCAGCACGGAAAAAGGGGTAAACTCAGTCCGAGATATATGGGGCCGTTTAAAATAATTGAGAAAGTTGGTGCTTTGGCCTACATATTAGCTTTGCCTCTGAGTTTGGGCAGAATTCATGATGTCTTTCATGTCTCGATGCTTCAGAAATATCAGCCATATCCTTCTCATATTCTTAAGCTAAGACTGTTAGAGATCAGTGAGACTTTGACTTATACAGAGAAACCTCTTCGAGTTGTGGACTAGAAGGTTCAGGAGCTCAGAACTAAAAGCATCCTGATGGTTAAAATTATGTGGGATCATCACGGGTTAGAGGATGTTACATGGGAGAGAGAGGATCAGATGATAGAAAGATATCTAGAGTTATTCGCCGAATCATGTAAGAATTGCATGGACGCAATTAGTTTAAAGGGGAGAGGGTGTGACGCCCGAGATCACTACCGTACTTTCTACTATCTGTTGCATTCACTGTTTGTGCATTTTAACTGTGCATTTACTTGTTACTTTCCTAGTTACTATTTATTACATTTTTCAACTACTTATTTTCTTTGACATAACATTTTTCATAAACTATATTACTTATTTGAGAAATGAGAAAAATGAGCATTTGAACAATTGGTGTTAGGAGTGCTCGTTTAGAAAATGTTTTCGCAGTTTGAGTGAATAGAGAAATGTTATTTAACATTGATTTTGAGCTAGCTAACATTTAATCAAATCTTGGACGTGTTTTAAGTAGAATTAGCAAGTTAATTTGGCCAATGTGTTGTCAACTTATTGCACATGCATAACACTTATATACATTAAAACACATATACATATAACATAGCTCAAAAAAACAAACACCCAAATAGTAACCCCCCCAAACCCGACAGCAGCTAGGAGAGAAAGGAAGAAAATTTTCCTTATCAGATCTTGGTTTCAAGCTTTATCAAGCTAGGATCAAGTGGTTTACTAGTCTCTTACAAGCCCCTACGCACATTTGGTGAGGGATTTTTGCATTGTTTGTGAATTTAAAGTTTATGTCAAAATATGAAATTTCTAGATTTGATGTTATTGGCCTATGAGATGATTAAAACTTTCTTTATATGTTACCTACATGTTGTAGAGACTATGTTTATGTAATTGTTTAGCTTTTTAAACGGTTAAATTCAATTGTTTAATTGTAGGGTAGTGAATAGTGATAATTGTTAGGGTTTTGAGAAAACGTGCCTTGTAGCTTGATTCAATGCATCAATTAGGTGCTTTAGATGCTAATGAAGGTAGATTAATGACCCCGTGTAGTTTAATTACTCAGAACTTAGTTAAAATGGGAAATTAGCGACTTTTAGAAAGGGGTTTCGGGTGTATTGCAAATCCGGGTTGATTTAGGCATTACATTTGGTAATCCTAGGGTATGTAGGTATTAGATATATTTTTCTAACTCTCGGTTGAGCTTCAGGTACGGACAAAGGGGAAATCGGGGCTTTTGTGATAAACGTGAGCATTTGGGTATTATCGAGGGGCCTAGGGGTTCCATAAGGTATAATTAAAAGTATGGAATAGTTCGCTTGCGAATCTAGAGCCTTGCCTTTTGATTTGGAACTAAATAGCTCAAGTTACAAAGGGGGAAAAGTGGGACATCGGTTGTTTTGCACATTTATGGTCTTGTAAATGCTTATTATGTGTTTAAATGTACTTATAAGATAATTGTGAGCTTTTGGTAAAGTTTTGTGAAAAGTATGTTAATGACCTCTTTATGTTCATTTGAGTAATTTCATGCTAATGCTTATATCTTGATTGTTTTCGAGGGCAACCTACTTCGTTGTCCTTCCTATGTGTTATTGCTTTATAGTATTGTTATATTGTCATTGGTTTAAGTGCATTGCATAGTGGTTGCGCAACCATAGTGTCAGAGGCAGATGTGTTGGATATCGGCTGGGCGGCAGCGGTCTTGCTAGTGGATATTTGATCTTTGTGCGCTAGTCCCTCACTCGCTTGGTTCGGAGATTGTCATGGGTTGTAGGGTCATAGGATTCTCGGGGTACATCCGAAGTACACCCACTGGAGTGATTGGGGGTTATGCCGGCACATTGATCATGGTTCATGGTTCGTGATTGAAGATCAAGCGAATTCTGGAGTGATTAGGGTTAAGTGAATCGTAAACTTTTAAATGTCTGGTAATTTGTTATTTCAATTGTTCTTTAGTTGTTTAAATGCTTTATTTGTGTTAAATGTTGCATTGTACGACCCGGTGGACTATATCCCTCACTGGGTAATTATGGTTGCTCATACCTCGCTAACATAATGCAGGAGGTGCTGAGGTAGCTCCGCAACTCGTAGTTGTTGAGGGAACGGAAGAGGAGGTGCAGATTGAGGAGTTGCCTTGATTGCTTGAGTTTGCTTGAGGTTGGAGTGTGCTTGTAGTTTATGTGAAGACTTTGTTGCTTTATGTTATGCTATTTTGTGCCTACGGGCTTGTATATATGTGGTGTATAGATGGATTGTAATAGCAAGGCTAACGTATGGCTTGTATGGTAGTGGACTGTAATAACTTATAATTCCGCTTCTTGTTTTGTTGCATGCTTAGGTGATAATGTAGCGGATGGTTGGTTAGCTTTAAATTATAAGAATGCTTCTATGATAATGTTAGAGTGGTAAGATTAGTAGATTAAAAAGAAAGGTTTTTCAATGGCTTAAACTGTCACCCCCCGACCCAAATTAAAGGTTAAGTCCGAACCCGATAAACGGACAGAGTCTCCCCTGTACCGTGGACATTCTGGAAACCTGCAAACATTCAATAAAACCACAAATACAACTAGAACATCAATTCCAACTAAATCCCAACTTCAAGGCCATCTGAGCCTTAAGCAATACAAAACAATTTAAATATATACAAGCATGCAATCAACAACTCTAGAATCGTTATCTCATAACTGCTTATCATACCACTCGATGTTATCATTTAAACATGCTTAAAAATTAAAGTCAACCTTTCAACCCTTGCATTCATACCCAAGCATGCAACAACTAAAAGCAGGAATATAAATTATTACATACTATAGTTACATATCTCATACTACATCCAAACTTACAACAAAACAAATATATACATGAATCCATAAGCTCCAAAATAGGACATAAAGTAATACAAACAAAGTCTTCATATAAACAGCAAGAAACACAGCTACCTCAAGCACAAGCACACAACAACTAAGGCAACAGCTCCGCCTGCATCTCTTGCTCCTCACCCTCAACTAAATCAAGCTGGGGTTCAATCTCAGCTCCTTCTGAAACATGTTAGCGAGGTATGAGCAACCACAATTGCCCAATGAGGGATATAGTCTATTGGGGCGTGCAATGCGCCAGTTAATACAAGGAAAACAATTAAACAACAAGAGAGCAATATAAATGTCAAGTTACCACACATTTAAAAGGATACAATTTACTTTAACCCTAACACTCCAGAAGTCACTTGATCTTCAATCATGTACCTCAATCCACGAACCTCGATCAATGTGCCAGCATAACCCCAAACGCTCCAGTGATGTACCCTGATAATTTTATGACCCAACATCCCCTGGCAATCTCCGGACCAGGCGAGTGAGGGACTAGAGCATGGAGATCGAATATCTACTGACAAGCCTACTACCGCCCAGCTGATATCCAATACATCTACCCTTGACACTATGGTTGCGCAACCACTATGCAATGCATTTTAACAATTGATAATACAATAACATTGAAAGGCAATAACACTTAGGAAGGACAAGAAAGTAGGTTGCCCTCGAAAACAATTAGAATATAAGCATTAGCACATAAACAACTAATGATTACAAAGGGGCATTAACACATTTCACACAGAACTTTACCAAAAGCTCTTGAAGATCTTAAAATTACATTTGAGTACCTAATAAGCACTTATAAGTTCATAGGAGAGCCAAATAGTTGATTTTCCAATTTTTCCCTTCATATCCTAAGCCGTTTGATTCCAAATTACAAGGGAATGTTCCAAATTCACGAGGAAGCTATACTATACTTCTAAATATCCCCTATGGCACCCCTAGGACCCTATAAGTTACCCGATTACCCATGTTTAGCACAAAAGCCCCGTTTGCCCTTTTATGAGTTTGTACTACACGTACCCCAATTGGAACTCAACTGAGGTTTAGCCAAGCATATCTAGCACCTATATAGCCTAAAAACACTAAATGTGAAGGCCAAATCTACCCGGATTCGCATTATACTCGAAACCTCTTTCTGAAACTTGCCAATTCACATTTTAGCCAAGCTTTGAGCAATTCAATCTCACAGGTTTATTAATCTATCTTTATTAACAACCAAGGCACCTAATTGAAGCAATGAATCAAGCTAAAAGGCACAATATCACAAAACACTAAAAAAAATATCACTATTCACTGCCCTAGAATCAACGAACGAATTTAACCGGTTAAAAGCTCTTAGGATGCTAGGGGAGGCCTTAGGACACTTTAAAATAGCTCCAATCACAAGCTAAGAGGTCAAAGTTGCAAGCAAAATGAAGCTTTTCTCTCCCTTTTTGGCTGCTGCTGCTCACGGGTTAGGGAGGGACACAATGGGCATTTTCAGAATTGTTTTTAAGCTTAGTTTGTTATGTGTATATTTTATTAAGTGTAGATGTTATATATGTTATGTTTGTGGGCTTGTGTTGACTACTAAAATGAGTCAAACTAACTTAAAATAGTCTAATGGTGCAACTAAAATATTAGCTAGCTCAAATAATGAAAGATTACGTAATACTATTCAACGAACCACTAAAAACATTTTCTAAATGAAAGCTTCTAACGCAATTTGCTCGAACGCACATTTGTCTCATTCCTAAAATAAGTCATATAATTTAGGAAAAATACTGATTCAAAGAAAATAAATAGTTGAAAAATGCAATGAATAGTAGCCAAAGAAGTAACAAGTAGTTGCACAGTAAAAATGCACAAATAGTGAATGTAACAGTAAATAAACATACGGTAAAGTTCTTGGGCGTTACACCCTCTCCCCCTTAAACTAATTGCATCCACGCAATTCTTACATGATTCGGTGAACAACTCAGGATATCTATCTCGCATCTGATCCTCTCTATCCCATGTTACATCCTCTAACCCGTGATGATCCCACAAAACTTTAACCATCGGGATGCTTTTAGTTCTGAGTTCTTGAACCTTCTGGTCTACTACCCGAAGAGGTTTCTCTGTATAAGTTAAAGTTTCACTAATTTCTAGCAACTCTGGCTCAAGAACATGAGAAAGATCTGGCTGATATTTCCAAAGCATAGAGACATGGAAAACATCATGAATCCTGTCCAAACTAGGAGGTAAAACTAACCGGTAAGCCAATGCATCAACTTTCTCAGTTATTTCAAATGGTCCCACATATCTCGGACTGAGTTTACCTCCTTTACCATGCCGAATCAGAAATACCCGATCTCCCAAGGCAAACTCCAGATCTCGACGGCGTCTATCTGCATAACTCTTTTGCCGACTCTGTCCTGTAAGCATTCTCTTTTTGATAAGCTGCATATTATCAATCATTATGTTCATCTCTGGCAATAGAGTAGGGTCGATAGCCTTCATCTCTCCAACTTCATCCCAATATAAAGGAGATCTGCATTTACGCCTATAAAGTGCCTCATACGGTGCCATACCGATAGTAGCTTGATAACTGTTATTATAAGCGAATTCTGCAAGTGGCAAATACCTCTCCCAACTCTTACCGAAGTCCAGAATACAAGCTCGCAACATATCCTCGAGTATTAGGATAGTTCTCTCAGATTGACCGTCCGTCTAAGGGTGATAAGAAGTACTGAAGCTCAACGTTGTGCCCAAAGCTTTCTGAATCTTCTGCGAGAACTGAGATGTGAATCTGGGATCTCTGTCTGACACAGTATTCTTTAGAATCCCATGAAGTCTGACAATATTCTCAACATATAATTCAGCTAGCTTGTCAAGAGAATCAATTTTCTTTGTCGCAATAAAGTGAGAAGTCTTGGTCAATCTATCAACGACTACCCAAACTGAATCATTACCTTTCGAAGATCTTGGCAAGTCTGACATGAAATCCATAGTAAAGTGGTCCTATTTCCAATCAGGAATAGTCAAAGGTTGCAATAACCCTACTGGTCTCTGATGCTCAGTTTTAACTTTCTGGCAGGTCAAACATCTAGCTACATAATCTGCAATCTCCTTTTTCATGTTAACTAGAAGTTCTGTTTCAGATCTTTGTACATCTTTGTACTACCTAGATGGATAGTATATTTTGAACTGTGTGTCTCAGCAAGTATTTCATTCTTTAAAGTCGGCTCACTCGGAATACAGATTCTACCCTTGAACTTAAGAATGCCATCATCATGCAGTTTGAAGTTCGACTCTCCCCCTTTAGACTTTTCTAGGATTTTCAACAATTGAGGGTCAGTTTGTTGTGCTTTAATGATCCGGGATAACAACAAAGATTGAATCTACAAACTTGCAAATTGAATATCAGAATTTAAAGTCTTGGGCTTCCACAAACATAATTCCTCAATGAATTCCCAATTCTTGATATTCAAACTAGCAACTGTAGCCTTTCGGCTTAAAGCATCAGCAACAATATTGGCTTTACCTGGTAGATAATTAATAATGCAGTTATAATCCTCAAGTAATTCCAGGCAACGCCTCTACCTCATGTTCAACTCTTTATGTGAGAATAGATATTTCAGACTCTTATGATCTGTAAAGATTTCAAATTTGTTACCCCAGAGATAGTGACACCATCTCTTTAGTGCAAAGATAATAGCCGTAAGCTCAAGATCATGCGTCGGATAGTTGAGCTCATAGGGTTTCAGTTTTCTGGAGGCATATGCAATAACTTTTCCATTCTGCATCAATACACAGCCTAAACCCTCATTTGAAGCATCACTGTAGATTACCATATTATCAGTTCCCTCGGGTAATGCAAGAATAGGAGCCGTGGTTAACCTTTTCTTCAATTCTTGGAAGCTAGTCTTGCATTTCTCATTCTAATCAAACACAGTCTTCTTTTGAATAAGCTGAGACAAAGGTCCAGCAGTTTTAGAGAAGTCCTTGACAAATCTTCTATAATAACCTGTTAAACCCAGACAACTGCGGATCTCTGTAACAGTCTCAGGCGATTTCCAAGCTAATACAACCTCAATCTTCGCCGGATCAACATAAATACCATCCTGCGAGATAATATGACCGAGAAAAACAACTTCCTTTAACCAGAACTCACATTTGCTGAATTTTGCAAACAACTTATGCTCTTGAAGAGTCTGTAATACAATCCTGAGATGTTGTTTCTGCTCAGCCTTAGATTTAGAATACACAAGAATATCATCAATAAAAATAACCACAAATTGGTCTAGATGCAGGCGTAATACCCTCTGCATTAAGTCCATAAATGCGCGGGAGCATTAGTCAAGCCAAACGGTAGAACAACAAACTCATAATGGCCATAATGAGTTCTGAAAGCAGTTTTAGGCACATCATCTTTCTTGATCCTCAACTGATAATAACCCTGCCTCTGATCAAATTTAGAAAATACTCTGGCACCCTGCAACTGATCAAATAACTCTTCAATTAAAGGCAACAGATATTTGTTTTTGATAGTCACTTGATTGAGACCCCAATAATCAATGCACAAGCGAAGAGATCTGTCATTCTTTCTAACAAATAAGACTGGTGCACCCCAATGCGAAGAACTCGGCTGAATAAATCCCTTCTCAAGCAGACCTTACAGTTGATTTTTTAATTCCTGCAATTCGGGTGGAGCCATTCTATATGGTGTCCTAGAGATAGGTGTAGTCCCCAGTAATAAGTCAATCACAAACTCTATTTCTCTATCAGGTGGTAAACCAGGTAATTCCTCAAGAAAAACTCCCAGAAACTCTTTCAGAATAGGCACATCATTCAGTTTTAATTTTTTTCCCTGGTTGATTAATTAGATAAGTGAGATAAGCCTCACAACCTTTGCCCAACATTTTTGATGCTTTAATAGAAGAAATTATAGGAGTTCTAGTTGATTTTCTACTTCCAACTATTTCAATTACAGGCTGGTCGGGCATTTCTAGTTTCACAATCTTCTTCCTACAATCAAACTATGCATAGTATCTTCCCAACCAATCTATCCTCAATATAATTTCAAAGTCGTGGAAGGGTAGAATAATCAAATCAGCAGGAAATACACGACCCCCAATATAAATATTATATGCCTTACAAATAGACTCAGTAACAAACTTCGAGCTCATAGGTGTATAAACCACAATCTTATGCAACAATTTATCATGTCTCAATTTAGCATTTTGTGCACAAATAGGTATAATAGATGAATGTGTAGCTATCACGCCCCGACCCGACCCCGTAAAAGGCCAAGCCTGGACCCGACACACGGACGGAGTCTCCCCTGTACCGTGGACGATTCGAAAACCCTAAAATAAATATAATACTTGCGAAAGCCATAATAAACATTTGAAACAAGCTAACTTTCTTTTAAAAAGATAATTTCTCTTATTAACCAACTTGCAACCCAAAATGCCATGCATACTACACAAGTATTCGTGCCACTAAACAGTTAACCAATAGTATGCAATTCTTTACTAGTCATAAGAGTATAACTTTACAACTTTACAATCTTTAAACCTTTACAACAAAAGACCATAAAGGCCTCAAAATAGGACAACATACAAGGCTTCAAGCCTCAAAATAAAGCGTCATCCAAGCAATATACATATCAAGCAAGGCTCGCACAAAAGTCTGGCAACCAACCACCAGCTAAGCAAAGAAGTGCTATCAAGGAAACACTTCCACTTGCTCCTCCTCATCAATTACCTCAAGAGGATCAGCTTCAACTACTCCTGTAAAAATATGGTATAGAAAGGAATGAGCAAAAACTATTGCTCAGCGAGGGCAAATGGTCTCAAGGACGGAGATGAGAGGAGAATGCAATGCAAATAGCCAAGCAATTCATTCAATTATCATATAAAGATACAAACAAAGCCAACAATAAAACAAGACAAGCATTAAAACTATAAACACTTATTCAAAGGATACGATTCACTTTCCACGAGCAACTTTCAATCACGAATTCGATGACGACGCGCCGGCCCAAACCACCTTATAACTTCAGTTTGGAATACCCCGGAAGTATCCATCAATTCTACGACCCAAATTTCCCTGGGATGCAACCCAAGTGAGAAAGTAAATAGGACACGGAGCTAGAACAACCAACACTGGCAACCCGAGGCTACCCAGAGAGGCCCATCACTCCGTCCCTGACTCTATGAATGCAAGACAATATACAATGCAACAATCGAGCAATAAAGCCACACGTGGGAGAATAACAAAGTAGGTTACTCTCAAACGCAACAGCAATAGTTGATAAGCATTTCAATCAAAATTAACTCTAACAAGCATATTAAACATTCTATATGCATAACATTAAGAAAACAAGCAAAATCACAAATCGACCCCAACTATCAAAACGCTACCATTTCCAAACTAGCCACGAGTTCTGGAAATCGACTTCGCCAATCCTCCTAGGTCACCATAAGGCACGTCTAAAGACCCCGAAACCCTACTTAACCCTAGAATTCACGCAAAGGCCCGATTTCTCCCTTTGCTCGTTTGAACTACCGCTACCCTAACCAAACACCCAACCAATACCACGACCACACCAAAAGTGCTTCCATGGCCTCCCGAGACAATGCCATCATGCAAAACGAGAAAACGCTAAACTCGACCTGAACGGCCCGGACTTTCACCAATGTATATTTCTCGTTTTTTCCATTACGCAACCTAAACAAACCATGCATTTAGGCATTCTAGCATACCTATCACCTTTTCACATCAACAGAAAGCATAAAACGCAACTTCATCGTTTCAAGGGTTTACTATTCACATATTACTATTCAACTATCAATTTATATTGCAATCTTAATATTCAACCGCAGAAAATGTTAAAAAGCTATAAATACATGTTCTACAATTGTCAAGGAATATTCTTTAAGCATTAAAACGATTAAAACAACAACCTACGGATAAAATCCAAAAATCACAAAGTTGAGACATATAACATTAACATGCGCAAATAACGTGCTTCCCTCACCTTAGGCACTCCTAGTAGCTAGGAAAACAACGCTGGACACCTCGGAACCAACCCCGCACGAGCTCACGTGAAGATTTGAAGTTTTGAAGATTTGAAATATTTTTTTTTTCTTCTTCAAGTTTCGGCCTGCTCTATGCTTATTTTCAGCGTTGTTGTTTTATTTTCCTTGTTAACTTATGCTATATTAAAAGATGACAAGAGGTAAATTGGTCAAGGTTGGTCAACTAACTTAAAATTTGGTCCAATTAGCCTATTTCATGCATTTTTAAACTAAAATAACCATCGACAATTTAATTCTAGTTAACAACAAATAAAATATTAAATTTAAGACACCAAAATGCTAGTTTCACTATTTGTTGAGGACTAAAACTCACCCTCTAACTATCGCTCTCAAAATGCAATGCTCTTTGCGACAATAAAGAAGTAACAATTAAATTTCAAAGAATCTAAGAAAATATAATTTTCAAAATAATAAACAAGAAAATCTCACATTCCGGGCTCGGGTATTACAGTAGCACCGGAGTCAATTAAAACTTTAACCAACTGATCATTAAGAAGAAAAATACCTTATACCACTGCAGTCGTATTCGAAAGCTCCTTCGTATCCAAAGAAAATACTCGGGCCTGCCCCCATGGCTCTGGTACTGCAGCTGGTGCCCTGGTCTGAGTACCCTAACCAAATGTCTAACCTCTAGTGTTCTTGAATTTCAAGCAATCTTTGACTCTGTGCTGGTCACTCCCACAACTTGTACACCTGTTCAATCTCTTCTAACAATTCTCCTTAGTATGGCCTTGACGCTGACAGAAGCTGCATTGTTGGTGATGTCTTACAACAGTGCTTCCCGTAGGAGCTCTGTAAAAAGAGGTAGCTAAACTACCTTGCTGAGATCGTGCCAAAACTGGACGAGACTACCCCTAATTCTGACTCTAAACTGGTCGTGCCTGAGTCTGAGTAGGCCCGGTATAACTTTGAGTCCGCCCCAGCTATTGACTCTGACCAATTGAAACGGCTTGTCTTTGATACCCCTGACTCTTTGTCTGATACGGTCGTTTATTGGGCTGACTCGACTCCCCAAACAAATCTACTTTCTGTTTCTCATATCTGGCAACTATCCTGACTATTGCATCGTAAGTGGGATAATCTTTGGTAGATAGATTCAATGAAATATCGGGCCTCAGCCCCATAATAAACTTTTGAATCCTTTTGCTCTACACTAAGGCTAGTACATAATGGGACAAGCGGGTGAAATCAACGTCAAACTGATCAATTGACATGTTGCCCTATTTCAGATTTATAAACTCTTGCTCCCGTCTCTCAATAGCTGTCTCTGTAATAAATTTCTCTCGAAACTTTCTAACAAACTCATCCCAAGTCCAGGGTGTTGCCTCAGCCTCCCATCTAGATTTCACAGTATGCCATCATTGCTCGGCATCTCCCTCGAGCAGAAACTCAGAGCAAGCAACCCTCATCGCATCGGTGTACTCGAGGCCAGTAAGAATTTTCTCCACTTTATTTAGCCATTACTCAGCCAACATATCATCGGGCTCTCCGAAGAAGCTTGACGGACCCCGATGCAAGAATTTCTCAAGGTAGTTACCACTACCACCATCTGCTCTACCTTGACCCTGACCCGGATTACCTGCCGGTACATATCCTCCCTGCCTCTGCAATACTTGTACAATCTGACCTATTGCAGCAGTCAACTGTGCATTAATAGTCTGTTGATCTACTTTTTCTTCCCCAACATTCTGATTTCTAGTATGATATCTCAAATAACTAGAATGCAAAGTATTATAACAGGCATATATGTAATCCACAAGTAAATCACATAAGGAGAAGTTCAAATAAATCCAAATAAAATTACATATAATATCATACAAGCAATTTATATACAAAAGGTACAAATAGAACACTTACTCAAACTTTCCATTCTAAACTTTTCACCTTTATTCAATAACTCTTAAAAGACATTTCACATTCGCATTTTCTATGCTAGCATGTTCTTTATCCAATCAATCTTTCATTTATTCAATCAAAAGAAATACTTATTCACACAATTACACTTTCACATAATAGACCTCTACCCCACAGACCGAGAAACCTAGCCCGGCTCATGCATTATATAAGCTCTAATACCACCTAAATGTCACGTCCCGACCTAACCTAAAGATGAAGTCCGGACTCGACAAATTGATAGAGTCTCCCCTGTATCGTGGACATTCTGAAAACCTGCAAACATTCAATAAAACCAAAAACACAACTAGAACTTCAATTCCAACTAAATCTCAACTTCAAGGCCATCCAAGCCTTAAGCAATACAAAACAATTTAAATACATACAAGCATACAATCAACAACTCTAGAATCTTTATCTCATAACCGCTTATCATACCACTCGATGTTATCATTTAAACATGCTTAAAAATTAAAGTCAACCTTTCAACCCTTGCATTCACACCCAAGCATGCAGCAACTAAAAATAAGAATATAAGTTATTACATACCATAGTTACATATCTCATACTACATCCAAACTTACAATTGAACAAATATATACATGAATCCATAAGCTTCAAAATAGGACATAAAGTAATACAAACAAAGTCTTCATAAAAACAACAAGAAACATAGCCACCTCAAGCACAAAGCACACAACAACAAAGGAAATAACTCTGCCTGCACCTCTTGCTCCTCACCCTCAACTAAATCAAGGTGGGGTTCAACCCCAGCTCCTCTTAAAACATGTTAGCGAGGTATGAGCAACCACAATTGCCCAGTGAGGGATATAGTCTATCAGGGCGTGCAATGCAACAATTAATACAAGGAAAACAATTAAACAACAAGAGAGTAATATAAATGTCAAGTTACCACACATTTAGAAAGATACAATTCACTTTAACCCCAACACTCCAGAAGTCACTTGATCTTCAATCACGAACCTCGATCCACGAACCTTGATCAATATGCCGGCATAACCTCAAACACTCTAGTAGGTGTACTCCGGATGTACCCCGATAATCCTACGACCCAACACCCCCTAGCAATCTCTAGACCAGGTGAGTAAGGGAATAGAGCACGGAGATCGAATATCCACTAACAAGGCCGCTGCCGCCTAACTGATATCCAATACATCCGCCCTTGACACTATGGTTGCGCAACCACGATGCAATGCATTTTAACAATTGATAATACAATAACATTGAAAGGAAATAACACTTAGGAGGGACAACAAAGTATGTTTCCCTCGAAAACAATTAAAATATAAGCATTAGCACATAAACAACTAATGATTACAAATGAGCATTAACACATTTCAGAACTTTACCAAAAGCTCTTGAAGATCTTAAAATTACATTTGAGCACCTAATAAGCACTTACAAGTTCATAGGAGGCAAAACAGTTGATTTTCCACTTTTCTCCATTTATATCCTAAGCCGTTTGATTCCAAATTACAAGGGAATGTTCCAAATTCATGAGGAGGCTATACCATACTTCTAAATATCCCTTATGGCACCCCTAGGACCCTAGAAGTTACCGGATTACCCACGTTTAGCACAAAAGCCCCGTTTGCCCTTTTATGAGTTTGTACTCCACGTACCCTGACCGGAACTCAACCGAGGTTTAGCCAAGTATATCTAGCACCTATATAGCCTAAGAACTCTAAATGCGAAGGCCAAATCCACCCGTATTCGCATTACACTCGAAACCCCTTTCTAAACGTCACAAATTTCACATTTTAGCCAAGCTTTGAGCAATTCAATCTCACGGGGCTATTAATCTAACTTTATTAACAACCATGACACCTAATGGAAGCAATGAATCAAGCTAAAGGGCACAATTTTACAAAACCCTAAAAAAAAGTCATTATTCACTGCTCTAGAATCAATGAACGAATTTAACCGGTTAAAAAGCGAGACAATAGTATAAATGTGGTCTCTACAATATGTATGCATGATATTTAGCAAGATTTGAACCTATCATAAGCCAATAAAACAAATCTAGAAAATACATAATATGGCACAAACTTTAAATTCACAAAGGAATGCAAAATCCCTCACCAAAAGCTCTTAGGATGCTAGGGGAGGCCTTAGGACACTTCAAAATAGCTCCAATCACAAGTTAAGAGGTCAAAGTTGCAAGCAAAATAAAACTTTTCTCTCCTTTTTTGGCTGCTGCTGCTGCTCACGAGTTAGGGGGGACACAATGGGCATTTTCAAAATTGTTTTTAAGCTTATTTTGTTATGTGTATATTTTATTAAGTGTAGATTTTATATATGTTATGTTTGTGGGCATGTGTTGACTACTAAAATGAGTCAAACTAACTTAAAATGGTCTTATGGTGCAACTAAAATATTAGCTAGCTCAAATATTGAAAGATTACATAACACTATTCAACGAACCACAAAAAACATTTTCTAAACGAAGGCTCCTGACACAATTTGTTCTAACGCACATTTTTCTCATTGCTAAAATAAGTCATATAATTTAGAAAAAATACTAATTTGAAGAAAATAAATAGTTGAAAGACGCAATGAATAGTAGCCAAAGAAGTAACAAGTAGTTGCATAGTAAAAATGCACAAACAGTGAATGCAACAGTAAGTAAAAGTTCTCAGGCGTTATATAAACCTTGCATGCTTGTATGTTTATTATGTCTTGTTTTGCTTAACGCTCGGATGGCCTTGAAGTTGGGAAATAGTTAGAGTTAGAGTTGGAGTTGTTAAAGTTTTAGTCTTGTATTTGTGGTTTTATTGATGTTTGCAAGTAACTAGAATGTTCACGGTACAGACGAGACTCTGTCCGTTTGTCAGGTCCGGACTTAACCTTTTAGTGTGGGGTTGGGTCGGGGCATGACATATCATGTACTACTCCCAGCTCGTATGGGCGGAGATGCCATGGAGGGAGGGGCTAGATGAGGTACCTTCGGTATGTATTAATGGGAGTTACAAGAAGTTGGTTGAGATCGTGATGGAGTATGGAGCTACACCAACTAGTGTATCCTTTCTAAATTGAATAATTATTTATGTGGCCTAAATTAAAATGTTGATGTTAATGAAATTTATTATGTGTTATTGTTCATAGGATGATTCCTAAGGGGTAAAGTAAATATTTTCAAAATATCTTTTGAACTCTCGCTGAAGTTTGTATTGTATAAACTCACCTTCTTTGCTGACTTCCAGGTGTTACCAAGCCAGAGTTTGGGTACGTGCCTCGGGAGGCTGAGTATGAGCCTTATGTGGGCGAGTTAATTATGTAAGAGTCTTATCCATGATGTACTAGCATGAGTTCTCTTTTTTGTTGTCTTGTATATTAGAACAAGTTGTATTGTATTTGCTTTGAAGTTTGTATTGTATAAGATGTTATAAAGATAGTGAAAAGTATAATGCTAGTTTAGTTGTCTTACTTTGGATTACGAGTAGGGTGCTAGTCTAGTTTTATATCAAGTATGCATATGTATAGTATAGCTTGCGGTATGTTGTTGAAACGGAGGGTTATGACTTGTGGTTGGTATGGTGTATGGTTGTTTAATGTCTTGTGTTGAATGTTGATGAATGGTTGCGAAGTTGTTGTTGAAATTTGGAGTTGGTTGTGTGATGTTATAAAGGGTTGGTTTAGAGCCCTGTTATCCATATTACAGATGTTATATTGCTGAAATTTCATTGCGTCCTGATTGATCATAAGTGGGGTCGAGTTGGGGCTTAACAGGGCCTAATGATCCCTTTTATGTGGATCTCGATTTACGTGTCATATTGTGACTATATGGCTTGTGAACTCGGTTGGTCTTGGAATGCTTGGTTGATGTATAAGTCAATTCTCTTTCGTGCATGTTGTCAAAAAACATTGTTTGAAGATTAGATGGACTTGTTTTATCTTTGGTATTAGATGTGTAAAGATGTTTGTTGGATGTTTTCATTTAGCTTAGATTATCTATATGATATGTTTAATCTAGCTACATGTTGTATAAATGGTGAACTTGATCATGGACTTAGTGGATACCCGGTTTGTAATTGAGACATAAGTCTCGTTTAATTTAATATGCTTGTTAATGTATGCATGATGAGATCTATTACAAAACTCCCAAATGTGCAAATTAATATTAAATTTGTTGTCTTCCGCCATCCTAGGACTTAATGAACCCAAAGCGATCATATCCGGTCTTACCCAAAGGTAGAGGGATATGATTCGTACTAAGTTTAATTAAGTTGCTAGTAGAACATAGAGATGTGATTGTCTTCCAAAATCTAACAGCCAACATAGTCACAAAGACTTGAGGCTATTGATTCAATTTGTCGGATAACTGGAAGATGGCGGGTCGGATCTAACTGAATCACTTGGTCAATTATAACCACAAAGGTTTGAGACCGAATAATTTGGGGACTGGAAATGACCATAACCTATTTTGTGAAATAGACAACAAAGTGTTGTTGACTCTTAATATTTATATTCTAATTATAACCACAAAGGTTTGGGGATACAAATTATTAAGAGAATTTGGTCAACCACTACCGGATTTTAACAAAATTCGCATTTGTTGTTATGGGAGTATAAGATTCGATAAAGATAGTGTGAGTTACTATTTTTGTAAAGACCATACTTAAATGGCTATGCATTTTTACATCAACTAGTAGTCTTACTTTATGTGTTACTTATTTATGCAGTATTTTTATAATGGCTTCTATTTCAAATCCTATTGCCCGTATCCTTGATAAAAATATTTTAACCAGACCAAACTTTCCCGATTGGTTTCGTAATCTTAAAATTGTTTTGGGATTGGAAAAGATTGAATATGTTTTGGATAGGTCCCCTCATGCTACCCTTCTTGAAACTGCAATTTAAGAAGAACAAGAAACATATTAGCCCTGGGTTGAACATGACTTGAGAGCAAAAGCTTACATTCTTGCTTCAATGTCAAATGAACTGCAAAAGCAACGTGAGAAGATGTCTCATTCTACTAGCATGATTCTGAACTTGAAATAGCTGTATGGTGAGCAAAGTGATGTTGCAAGATATGAACTATCCAAGGAGTTGTTCAGAGCTAGATTGGAAGAGGGTGGTGATGTTAGCAAGCATGTTCTCAGGATGATTAATCTGATTACTCAACTTGAGATACTTGAGTTTGACATGGACTGTAAGCTGCACACAGATCTTATTCTGCAGTTCCTCCCACATTCCTTTAATCAGTTCATTGTGAACTTTCAAATGAACAAACTCTCTGCTTCTTTGCCCGAGCTGGCCAATATGTTGACCACTGTGCAGTCACAGTTCAAGGGAAAGGGCAAAGAGACTGTTCTCGTTGCTATCTCTTCTTCTGGGTTTAAACACAAGAATAGAAGGAGGAAGAACAACAAGAAGATGAAGGACACTGCTCCTAAGCCCACTAGGGGTGTTAAGAAAAAAGAAGCTGTCCCTAAAGGGTAGTGTTATCACTGCAAGGTTGATGGCCATTGGAGAAGAAATTGTCCCCTGCACCTTCAAGAGTTGAAAAAGAAATAGGTTGCCGCCACTGCGCGAGGTACAACTTCTTTTAAATCTGTGAATGAAACTAATTTTTCAATTAGTCTGGCTTGTACATCTTGGATTTTAGATTCTGGTGCTACAACATATGTTTGTATGTCCTTACAGAGTCTAAATGACAGGATAACGCCTCGGAAGCGTGAGATTGTCCTAAAGATTGGTAATGGAGCAAATGTTGCAGCCCTTGCCAAAGGGAATGTTGAAGTTTGTTTGCCTGCTGGTCATGTTATGCGTCTTTCAAATGTTTTGTTTGTTCCAAATGCTGTTAGGAATATTATTTCTATTCCTAAGCTTGTTTGTGAAAATTATGAATTTTCTTTTATGAAGAAGAACTGTAATATTTATTATTGTAATGAATATATTGACTCAGCAACTTTGTTGAACGGGCTTTATCATTTGAATTTGATGAATGCATGCATGTAACTTTTGTGACGGCCCAGACCCATCATGTAGTATAATATACTTAATTGCACATAAATTGGTGCTTGCTTAAGTGTTATATGTGTGAAAGTATTTATTTTAGCATTTAAGATTTTAACTAGTAGTTTCACTTCCTTTTTAATTCTCTTATTTGTTTTAAAAAGGGGACCAATACTATTAATAAAAGTAAAATATTTTAAATACTATTTTGACATTTACTGTGACACCTGAGAATTTTTATCATATTCATAAATAACTGTAGCATATCTTCTTGTGCATTTTAATGTGTTTTATTTTAGTTTAAATATGTTTATTTGATGGTCACTATTCATAAGAAAATTTACTATCTAAATTGCTTGGTTTAATATTTTTTCTAGATAGTATAACTTATAAAAGGAATCTAAAACTTATTTTTTTGGACTTTAGAGGCCGGGAGTATGCATTTGAAAAATATTTTTTGCTTCGTTTGAATAGTATTACGTATGTGTAACATTAGTTTTTAGTTAATTGTCATTTAATTGGAGTTTATCTTAGTTTGACCAAGTTTATGTTGGCATTTGACCTACTATATTAAAACACACACATACATATACTCAACATAGTACACATATATACATTATAATCATAAAAAAACAAAAAAAAAATCCCTAAAACTACCCCCCAAACCCGTCGACCTCAAGGAAGGAAAAAAGAGGAGAAGTTTTGCTATTTTCTTCAAACTTGCTCAAGAGCTCTCATCCTAGGCCCCTATCCACTTCTCCAAAGGTTCTCTCCACCTTCCTCAAGGCCTCTAGGTGAGGGAGTGCATCATTTTAGCTAGTTTAAAGTTTATGCCAAGTTTTTATAATTTTCGGATTTGCTATTTTTGTGTTATAAATTGCTTGATTCTTGTTAGATATAGTATTATTACATGCTAGAGAATATCTTTATGCATTGGTATAGTTTGGAACTAAGTTTTTAGCAAGAATCTATATGAGAAAGATGATGAATAGTGCCAAACTAGGGTTTCCAAAAAATGTTTCAAATTAATTCGATTTGAGGCTTCTAGTAGTTGCTAATTAGGTACTTGAGCGTGGGAAAAATGTTAGTTGCGCTTGCCATGTACAAAATTTGAATAATTTGATCAAATTAGACTACTTTAATAAGGGGTTTCGGGGTTAACTCGAATATGGGCATGTTTCAAAGTTATGGCTAGTCTTGATTAAGTATTGAAGCCTTAAAAGTGCCTTCGTTTTTCTTGTTTGGGTTCCGAAATTGGTACTTGTAGTGAAAACCCACAAAGAGGCATTTTCGGTGTTTCCGGGTATTTGAACTATAGGCTATGATTTGAAGGCTCTAAAAGATGTATTTAGGTATCCTTAGATTGGTAGGATGGTTAGCTAGCTTAACTTGATCTTTGAATTCCCGTAGGAAGCTAAATAGCCTAGTTAAACAAAGAGGAAATGAATGAATTAATTGCTTTAGTACTTGTATTGCTTTGTAGTTACTCCTAGCATGTCTAAATGCAATTCTAAGGTATGTGTGAGCTTTTGGTTAAGTTTTGTGAAAAGTATAATATTGATCCCTTCGTGTTCGCATAGTTAATTTCATGACAATTGCTTTATAATTGAGTAATTAAATGTTTACATGCCTTTATGTAGGGTACCTATCATAGTAGTGAAGTTTTGTGAATTAAGTTGTTTGGTTTGCATGGCTTTAGTTTAGTATAAACTTGAAAGAGGACTAAAGGAACTAGTTATAAACTATGTTGATAATTGTTGTTAATTGATTGGATAAGTGTTGTATGTGTCAAAGTAAAGCCTAAAGCTAGCAAGCAAAGCATGAAACCAAGGTAGAATTCAACTAGGTGCTTGTGTGAGTGTGTTCTATTTTGGGTCAGTCCTCTGCCTCTATCTTTCGAAGCTTCTTTGACCCAGCAAAAGTGCTCAAAAATTAACGAAATTTATAAAACAGCTAGATTAGGCAGTTTAGAGCGAATGTTGATTTCTAAGGCTAAGGCTAATTCTAACGTTTTAATTCCCTGACAAAGCAATTTCTGAAATGTAGCCTGAATCTCGCTAGAACTGGACAGTAATGCGCAGTTGCATGAAAATAGCTATAACTCGAGGAATATAGCTCCGAATTAGATCCGTTTGAGGCTAAAATTATCTACACTCGAAGATATATGTTTATATATAAAAATTAGAAACTTTGGAGACCATTAGTATGGGTAACCGAACTGATTAAATTTGGGTTCTGTTAGAGGAAAGGAAAAAGTATATGCTTTTGTGAAGTTCTACCTTGATTTGTTTGGAGTATGAGGTTATTTGAATTAATTGATGGTTATGAGGTGTCTATCGAGTTATATTATGTGTTAAATAAATGAGTTGATTAGTATTTGTGAGATTTAGTTGCTACGAGCTATTAGTGTTAGTCTTATAAGAACCTTGTTTGAATTGGTATGTGAGCATCTTCGTGGTTAATTGAGTTGATTCATTGAAGTAGATTAAACTTTAAATGTTGCAGTATGTCATGCCCCAACTCGACCCCTCCTATGATCAGTCAAGACACAACGGAATTTCGACAGCATAACGACAGTAACATGAACATCAGGGCTCTAAACCAACTGTTGAGAACAACATACATCAAACTCTATAAATCACCAACCAACTCCACAATCAAATTAACAACATACAACACAACCACTTTATACATTAAACATTCTTTAATCAACTCTTTCATAGTTACGCGCCTCTGTTCCAACATAATACATAGGCTATACATTCATTTCAAAATAGATTATAACCAACTTAGTAATCTAGTCATGATCAAAGTAAAGACTACTAAATCAACATACATATATCTTTATATTCAGATAGGTTATACAATACATTGTGTTACAACAACTAAGACAATCTCATGGCAATGACTCCTGCACATAAGACTCATCCATATATGGCACATTTCCATCTTCAAGAGGCACGTACCCATAGTCAGGCTCAGTAACACCTGCATGCATGCAATAATTGAGAGTGAGCTTATATAAAACAAGCCTAGTGAGGATCCGATAGATCTTTAACAGTATTTACTATACTCCTTGGAAATCATCCTTTGAGCAGTAAACACACAATGAACATTAATATCATTATAAATGCAACAATAACAATAATTGTAAACACACAATAAGGATACTATACATTTGCTGATGAAGCTCCATATACCAATTCAATGCTCATCAACTCCTCTAAACTCAATGACACAATCCTGAGGTACCTTGACCTAGACCCACATCCCATGGCCTCTCTGCCCATGCGAGATAGGGATTAGCCATGATAACTGTGCCCGCAGCCCAGGATGCCTCCCGAGGTGACACAACATTATCAAAGCTCACAACAATGGGACTCAATTCGAGAAGTCAACAACATTGGTTGCTCGACTCTCGACTCATAATAACAATAACAATAACAATTCGAGAAGTCAATAACATTCGTTGCCCGACTCTCGACTCATAATAACAATAACAATAACAATTCGAGAAGTCAACAACATTGCTGCCCGATTTCCGACTAATAAAAACAATAACAATAAGTTAACAATGTAACACCCTGGATTAACCCCGAGCGTGCTCCTCACGGTTTTGTAACAACAATCAATAATCAATAATCAATCAATCCATATTTTAACAATCAATTAAATAACATTTAACAATCAACAACTATATAATCATGAAACAATTAAGTTAGATGACAAAGTAGGCCATCCAACTCAACAGGCATTAAACACACAACCAAACCCTAGTCTAACCATCAACAACTCACAATTCAATCAATCAAACACCACCCAAACAACTAAAGGCTCAATTCAACAATTTAAAGAAAGATAACCTAAACTTCAAATAATCATATCTTACATTCTACTAATCCAAACAACTCTAAATCAGTTTCTAACACTCACCCATTTAGTCAACTACATTGGCCCTCTCGGAAACCAACCAAGACACATCAAAATCAAGCCCAACAACCCTAAAACCTCAATGCACCTAGGCTGAAATTTTTGGATTTTCATACAAACATCGCAATCGAAAATTCGGCATTATAGCAGTGCTACCACGTAATTAACAAATTTTTAGAAATCGGCAGCAATCGATTCCAACTACAACAACTCAAGATATTCATCAAATAGCTAGTTAATCAACTTTTAATACTCGAAAATAAATAATTTTGCTACAACGATTCAAATTTCGTAGGAATGCACATAAATGAACCCTAGCATGCACTGAGCAATAATATAGCTTCAAATTAACATTTTAACAGTTCAAAATTCAATTATATGCAAAAACATAAAAAATGACATTTGAGATCTAGAATTTTTCTCTCACCTTTGATGTGTTTTGATGCAAGAAATGTGTAGAATGGATGCCAACAAGTGAAATCAAGCTTTGAATGAAGTGATTTGGACTTGAATTGCAAAATTTATGTGAAAAATGCTCTGAAAAACCTTGAAAATGCCTTCATCTTTCTCCTACAAAGAACCACGGTTTTGTGTGTGTTTTTGGAGGTGTTTTGCTTTTTTTAATGTGTGTTGATGATATATTAAGCAAAGGTCAAACAAATAAAAGAAAGTCAAACTTGACACTTAGTTATTTTTAGTGTTTTCTTGTCTTTTAATTCCATTTTAGACTATTTCTTGCTCAAAACATTAATTCAACACTTAGACTATTTTAAGTAGTTTATTTGTAGGTGACAAGAGTTTTCTCATGCAAAGACTTTCACCCGACTCGGCTAAAAACGCTATTTCTGCAAAAAAAGGTGAAAAGTCATATTATTTGTTTTCAAATGTCTTTTGAATGCACAATTAATCTAAAATCATTTAATACTGCATATAAATACATTTATTTTCATATGTACTAGGTCAACGAAAGTCAATGCAAGAATCGGGTTTAAAAGAAATTACCATTTGGCTCAAAAACGCTACTTTTCGCCCGAAAAGTCTATTTAAATTACTGTTCCGTTTCAGAATCAATTTTTATCAAACATGGGTCTATTAATAATAGAGGACTAGATTTTCAAACCCTAAAAACACCTGTGTCAAAATTTTGGCAGACGTGCGTTTAAAATACTATTTACAAAAATCAACGATAAAATTTTCGATGCCGATTTTGATGAAAATTTCATGAATACACACATAGCATGTATTATGAATATAAATCACATACTTAGCACATTCGAACTCATATAACACATAAAACAGGTCAAAGCACGCAAAACAAGGCAAAATACGCAAATCGAGATTAAGATGAAAAGTGGGGTTTCACATTCTCCCCTCCTTAAAACAATTGTGTCCTCGCAATTCGTCACTCAAGTACTGCTGGCTCAAACATACGGAATGAAAAACCGAAAACCAAATTCTGAATACCAACTAAGTATGCCAACTAGGAATACCGAACAAGAAGCTTGAATATGAATGCTGAATAAGAACACCAACTAAGACTTCTGAATGGGAATCTCAAATAATTATCGAAGAAAATGCCAAACATAGATCCCGTAATAGAGTACCAACCAAGAATACCAAGTAAGAGCTTCAACAAGATCACCGAGCGAGAATACCAAATAATAATTCCAATATAAGAACTCCGAATAATACCGTATCAGAATTCCACATAAGAATACCGCATAGAAAATACCATAGAAGAAGTCCAAAGAAGTATGCTAAATAAGAGTCTCCATATAGAAATCTCGAGGAAGAATGTCGTATAAAATCACCAAATAAGAATCCCAATAATCAATGTATAGTCATAAGGTAGCTTGACCCCTAATCGGAATTTCATATGCCTCAGCGTCACATACTACTCAGTCACCAACTGATATGATGCATGTGCTAACTTTAACCGTATAAGGCAAACTCTCTACTCACATTTTAGCACGTTGCTCAAGGAGATATGATATTTAATTGAGAATAAGTAAATTATATTTCACCACTGCTGCCGCCTCTGGCAATTCGTCCAAGTCCACTGCGTAGGCCCGAGCTTGAGCCCACTGCTGCTGAGGTGTACTACTTGCAAGTCCACCCTGAGAACCCTGGACTACTGGCTGACCCGTAAAACTCTGATACGTGGGGCAATCCCTTGCCCGGTGTTGGTTGCTGCCGCAACCTAAACACATCCCTGCTTTCTTCCGACAATCGGCCTCTAGATGGCCAGTACGTTTACAATAAGTACATAGCGGTATTAGAGTACTGACACTGCCTCCAGAAGACCCAGAAACTGAATAAGCAGCTATACCAGTCTGCTGCTGAGGTGACACAACACTAGGCCTATACCAACCCTGAGACTGGGTCGGCCTAAACTGCGACTGAGCCTGATAAGACCCCTGCTGAAACTGAGGCCGATAGTAACCCTACTGACCCTGCGGTCTGCAATAACCCTGCTGCACTGCAGGCCTATAACCACCCTGTTGTACCGAAGGCCTAAACACTCCCTGCTGACCCTGCGGCTGGAAGGGCCTCTTGCTAGGCTGACTAGACACAATATGTTCCCCATTTCTCTTCTCCAGTCTAGAAGCTGCATCAAAGGCCTCAGTAAGTATATCATACCGATTCAGGGCTATCGCATCCTGAATCTCGGGCCTCAACCCCAACATGAACCTACAAGTCTTACGTTCCTCGTCAGCCACATACTCTGGTGCATACCGGGACAACCTAGTGAAAGTGGCCTCATACTGAGCCACTGAAGCATCTCCCTGCACTAAGGCTAAAAACTATGCCTCTCTCCACTCCCTCGCGATCCTCGGGACATACTTTGCCCGGAAAGCTATCAGAAAGGTATCCCAAACATACGGAATACCTTGAGTCTCCCAGCTAGTTTTCACCGTGCACCACCATTCCTCTGCCTCATCATCCAGCAAGTACACGGCAAAGGTGACCTTCCGCTCATCGGTATAATCAAGAGGGTCAAAAATCTTCTCCACCTTACTAATCCACGCCTCAGCTTTCCGATCATCCGGCTCCCCCTGAAACCGCGGTGGATAATACCCTAAAAACTCTTTCAATGTACCACGACCGTGGTACCCACCTTGTGCATTCAGTAACTGATTCTGTAATGCTTGAGTTTGGGCAGCCTGTCCTGCTAATAACTGTGCTTGATTGCCATGATCTCGTTCATCCTATCAAAAGTTGCACCTATATGATCATCACCCCAAACTTGGCCTGGTGCCACATTTCTCAGAACCTCATCAGTTACCTCAGGCCTACCTCTGGTCCTCGATTTACCAGTCATTCTACTAATCAAAGAGTTAGCACAGGTTATAGCACATAAACAAACTATGAACAACTATTAACACATAAACAACAAACTCATATAAAGCACATAAATCACTTAAGTATCAATCACATAAACAAATTATTCACATAATCACATAAGCACTAAATCACATAATCACTTAATCACATAACCATATTAACACATAGTTCTCTTTTCTTTTCACTTCATACATACTTGCATGCTTGGACCACTACCCACATTCCGAGGATACCCCGACTGACAGCTAACATGTGCTCTGATACCACTAAATGTCACGCCCTATCTCGACCCCACCTACGATCAGTCAGGACGTAACGGAATTTTGGCAGCATAACGACAGTAACATGAACATCAGGGCTCTAAACCAACCGTTGAGAACAACATACATCAAACTCCATAAATCACTAACCAACTCCACAATCAAATTAACAACATACAACACAACCACTTCATACATTAAACATTCTTTCATCAACTCTTTCATAGTTACGCACCTCCGTTCCAACATAATACATAGGCTATACATTCATTTCAAAATAGATTATAACCAACTTAGTAATCTAGTCATGATCAAAGTAAAGACTACTAAATCAACATACATATGTCTTTATATTAAGATAGGTCATACAATACATTGTGTTACAACAACTAAGACAATCTCATGGCAATGACTCCTGCACATAAGACTCATCCACATATGGCACATTTCCCTCTTCAAGAGGCACGTACCCGTAGTCAGGCTCAGTAACACCTGCATGCATGCGATAATTGAGAGTGAGCTTATATAAAACAAGCCCAGTGAGGATCCGATAGATCTCTAACAGTATTTACTATACTCCTTGAAAATCATCCTTTGAGCAGTAAACACACTATGAACATTAATACCATTATAAATGCAACAATAGCAATAACTGTAAACACACGATAAGGATACGATACATTTGCTGATGAAGCTCCATACACCAATTCAATGCTCATCAACTCCTCCAAACTCAATGACACAATCCTGAGGTACCTTGACCTAGACACACACCCCATGGCTTCTCCGCCCATGCGAGATAGGGATTAACCATGATAACTATGCCCGCAGCCCAGGATGCCTCCCGAGGTGACACAACATTATCAAAGCTCACAACAATGGGACTCAATTCGAGAAGTCAACAACATTGGTTACCCGACTCTCGACTCATAATAACAATAACAATAACAATTCGAGAAGCCAACAACATTGGCTGCCCGACTCTCGACTCATAATAACAATAACAATGACAATTCGAGAAGTCAACAATATTGGCTGCCCGACTCTCGACTCATAATAATAATAACAATAACAATTCGAGAAGTCAACAACATTGGCTGCCCGACTTCCAACGAATAAAAACAATAACAATAAGTTAACAATGTAATACCCCGGATTAACCCTGAGCATGCTCCTCACAGTTTTGTAACAACAATCAATAATCAATAATCAATCAATCCGTATTTTAACAATCAATTAAACAACATTTAACAATCAACAAATATATAATCATGAAACAATTAAGTTAGATGACAAAGTAGGCTATCCAACTCAACAGGCATTAAACACACAACCAAACCCTAGTCTAACCATCAACAACTCACAATTCAATCACTCAAACACCACCCAAACAACTAAAGGCTCAATTCAACAATTTAAAGAAAGACAACCTAAACTTCAAATAATCATATCTTACATTCTATTAATCCAAACAACCCCAAATCAGTTTCTAACACTCACCCATTTAGTCAACTACATTAGCCCTCTCGGAAACCAACCAAGACACATCAAAATCAAGCCCAACAACCCTAAAACATCAATGCACCTAGGCTGAAATTTTCAGATTTTCATACAAACATCGCAATCAAAAATTCGGCATTATTATAGCGCTACCATGTAATTAACAAACTTTTAGAAATCGACAGCAATCGATTCTAATTACAACAACTCAAGATATTCATCAAATAGCTAGTTAATCAACTTTTAATACCCGAAAATACATAATTTTGCTACAACAGTTCAAATTTCATAGGAATGCAGATAAATGATCCCTAGCATGCACTGAGCAATAATATAACTTCAAATTAACATTCTAACGGTTCAAAATTCAATTATATGCAAAAACATAAAAAATGACATTTGAGATCTAGAATTTTTCTCTCACCTTTGATGTATTTTGATGCAAGAAATGTGTAGAATGGATGCCCAACAAGTGAAATCAAGCTTTGAATGAAGTGATTTGGACTTGAATTGCAAAATCTATGTAAACAATGCTTTGAAAAACCTTGAAAATGCCTTCATCTTTCTTCTACAAAGGACCACGGTTTTGTGTGTGTTTTTGGAGGTGTTTTTCTTTGTTTTTAATGTGTGTTGATGATGTATTAAGAAAAGGTCAAACAAATAAAAGAAAGTCAAAGTTGACACTTAGTTATTTTTAGTGTTTTCTTGTCTTTTAATTCCATTTTAGACTATTTCTTGCTCAAAATATTAATTTAACACTTAGATTATTTTAAGTAGTTTATTTGTAGGTGACGAGTTTTCTCATGCAAAGACTTTCACCCGACTCGGCTAAAAACGAGATTTCTGCAAAAGAAGGTGAAAAGTCATATTATTTATTTTCAAATGTCTTTTGAATGCACAATTAATCTAAAATCATTTAATACCACATATAAATACATTTATATTAATATGTACTAGATCAATGAAAGTCAATGGAAGAATCGGGTTTGAAAGAAATTACTATTTGGCTCAAAAACGCTACTTTTCGCCCGAAAAGTCTATTTAAATTACTTCCATTTCAGAATCAATTTTTATCAAACATGGGTCTATTAATAATAGAGGACTAGGTTTTCAAACCCTAAAAACACCTGTGTCAAAATTTTAGCGGACGTGCGTTTAAAATACTATTCATAAAATTCAACGATAAAAATTTTGATGCCGATTTTGATGAAAATTTCATGAATGCAAACATAGCATGTATTAGGAATATAAATCACATACTTAGCACATTCGAACTCATATAACACATAAAACAGGTCAAAGCACGCAAAATGAGGTAAAACACGCAAATCGAGGTTAAGATGAAAAGTGGGGTTTCACACGGTAGGTGTTGTGCCATAATCGAATAGGATTGTAATAAATTATGGAGTTAGCGTAAGTAGATAAAAGTTAATGTTTGTTGTAGTTAAAGTAATTGAAGTATTTTGCATGCTAATGAACATTGAATCAAGTCTAGTTGCCCCTCATGATGTTAATGAATATTTTCAAGCTTGCCTTTTTGTCTATGTGTAAAACTAGTTAGTTATTTGCATGTCAAGTTTAAGTGGATTAAAGTTATATGCTGGATATGCTTCGAATTGTGCCAAAAGACAAAGGGGAATAAGTGTCAAAGTTAAGCCTAATGTTGAAAATATCCTAGAATGCTACTTTTCATCTTGTTCTAATGATTATCAGGTTGTTTGTATGTGACTTTGCATGATTATCAAATATTATGTTGTTACTTGTTATAAAGTGTATAGTTGTGTTGTGTTAAACTAAATTACAAATCATGTGTGAATTGTAAGTTTTGAACACGGGGGAAAAAATTGGGAAAGCTCGTGGCTTCCGGAGGTGAGGGAGTCTTCATCTCTTCAGTGTATTTTAACTTATTTTATTATTTCTAGATTATATTATTTCGGTAATTGATAAAGTTTATATGTATTATTTACTTGCTATCTTGTGTCTTTTCTTGTTATTTGTGATTAATTGCGAGGGCGGCCTACTTTGTCGTTCCTCTTACGTGATTTGATATCTTGGCTCTCGTGATCTTGCTCGGGGTTGCGCAACCTTTTCGGACATGATATCGTCGAGAAACATGAGCGACATCGGGCTTGCCATGCTCCCTCGACTACTATGGTGCCTATTCCCTTTCTTTCGCTGAGTATACTCCACTACCCCAGAGGCGTAGTTCACCTGCTAGGCATATGGACCTAACTCAGGAGAAAGTGTCATAGGATCGGGGTACATCCGAAGTACCCCATTTTGGAGGAGTAAGAGGTTTGCTGGTACTTGCTTGAAGATCTTGGTTCGTGGCTCGTGATGGAAGACAAGTGGAACTGTATCCTTTATATATGTGATTAAATACTTGTCTAATTAATTTATTTATTTGTGTTATTAATGTTTTTATCTTGTCACATCTTACAAAAAGACACCTTGGTTTACTGCATCACCTCCCTCACTGAGTAACTTTGGTTACACATTCCTCATTTTAGCATGTTTCAGGAAAAGCTATGGTTGGATGCTACGTACTGGTCTATGTGCAGGAAATGCAAGTTGCTAGTTGTATGTGTTTTGTTTTGAGTTTATGAAACCTTGTGTATGTTTCTATTGTCTAAAAGGTTATAATATAAAGTAAAGCTTGCATTCTTGTATAAGTTAATAACTGTAGATGGGTTATATCACGCCCCAACTCGACCCCTCCTATAATCAGTCAGGACGCAACGAAATTTCGGCAGTATAACGATAGTAAATAGGATACCGAGGTCCTAAACCAACCTCAATAGAACAACATACATCAACTCCACAACCATACAACAAACAACTCCTCAACAACATAATAACATACATCATGACCATATCATACAATAAACATTCCTTGTTATATGCCTCCGTTCCAACATAATATATGAACCCTTAATATACAATACAAAAACATATTGAGCCAATCTATCAACCTAATCATAAACGAAAGAAAGGCTACTAAGACAACATCAACTAATTCATTAACTTATCAACATCCTATATATTATAAACTACAAAGCAGATAAAAGTCTACTAAGTTAATTTACAAGATAATAAAACATGTACGACATCACGGATAAGACTCTGGTACATAGGACTCATCCATGTAAGGCATGTTTTCCACATTCTCCTCTTCAGGAGGCACGTACCCGTAATCCTGCGAAAGTACACTTGTATGCATGCAATAATAGAGAGTGAGCTTATATAAAATAAGCCCAGCGAGGATCTGATAGATCTCGAGCAAGGTCTACTAAACTCCTTGGAATAATCCTTTGAGTTAGTAAACACACAATAACAACAATAATAATATCATCACATAACTATATGACCATTCAATAAGGGATACTCTAGTTGGTGTAGCTCGAAACACCATCACGATCATAACAGCTTTCTTGTGACTCCCATAAACTCACGCACTCGAGGTACCCCCAATAACCTCGCCCTCCATGACACCTCCGTCATGCGAGCTGGAGACAATCTCTGATAGTCATGCCGTTATCAACTTGACAGCCCAATGCTGCCCGAGAGGTGGCACACACATACCAGAGACCCAGCAATAATAATAAACATCAATCATTCACAGGAGGACAGTCTAGCAGAACTGTTTATCTCCCAACATCAATCATCAATCAATAATCATCAATAATCATCATAATAACATCAATAACCAATTTAACAACATATAACTAAGTTAGATGACAAAGTAGACCATCTAACCGAACATGCATTAAACACACAATCAAACCCTAATTTACCCGTCAACAACTCACAATTCAATCACTCAACCCACACCCAATCAACTAAGGCTCGATCTAACATTTTAAAGAAAGACAACCTAAACTTCAAATAATCATATCTTACATTCTACTAATCCAAACAACTCCAAATCAGTTTCTATCACTCACCCATTCAACCAACTACATTAGCCCCCTCGAAAAACCACCATAACACCTCCAAAGCATGCCCGATAACCCTAAAACCCTAAGGTGTCAAGGCTGAAATTTCTGAATTTTTACCCAAACATCATAATCGAAAATTCGGCATTACAATGACGCTACCACGTAATTATCAAACATTTAGAAATCGATGGCAATCGATTCCGATCAACACAACTCAATTTAATCGACATTGAACAATTTAATCAAATTTAAATACCCGAAAAATAAAAATTATGCTACAATCGATAAAAACTCGTAGTATTACAACTAAATGATCCCTAGCATACAAGGAGCAATAATCTAACATCAGATTAGAATTCTAACGATTCAATTTTCATTTATACGCAAAAATGCAAAAGACAACTTTTGAGATCCAGAATTTTTCTCTCACCTTTGATGAGATATAAGCCTAGGAATGCGTGCAATGCGTGTCCAACAAGCGGAATCCAAGTTGGCACAAAGTTCTACGAACAAAAACTAGCTTTTTCTTTGAATTTTTGCTTGGAAAACCTTGAAACTCTTTAGCTTTTTTTCTCCTATGGCTCTCGGCCCTTTGTGTGTGTGTGGAGTGTGTTTTGTGTTGTGTTGAGTGTGTGTTGATGACTATATGCAATTAAAAGCTTGCTCAAATAAATAAAATGCAAAGTCAAAGTAGTATTTTAGTCCTTTAATTCATTTTCTTGTCTTTTAAATGCATTTTAGCTATCTCCTTGCTCAAAACAAAAATGCAACTCCTAAGATAGCTCAAGTAAATTATTTTTAGGTGACAAGAAGTTTTACAATCAAACAATTTCACCCGAGTCGGCTTAAAACTCGATTTTCGCAAAAGTCGGTGTAAAAACCCTAATAAATTCTTAAGCCGATTTTAAAACCGTTTTCATCAAACACAGGTCTATTAAAGTCCGTGGACTAGGTCTAGAAGGGTTAAAAAAAACCAGTTTCAAAATTTTAGCGGAAGTGTTTCGAAAATACTATTCACTAAAAATCGACGATAAAATTTCTGACTCCGTTTTTTATGAAAATTTCATGAATGCACATTTAGCACGTATTAGGAGTATTGATATCAAAATTATCACATTCTAAGTCACATAGCATATAGACAGGTTAATTCACGCAAAACGAGATAAGTACGCAAAACGAGATAAGATAGAAAAGTGGGGTTTCATATTCTCCCACCCTTAAAGAAAATTTTCCCTCGAAATTCTTACTTGATGTACTGAACAGATCTGGGTACTGCTACTGCATCTGATCCTGTCTCTCCCAAATAGCTTCCTCGATATCGTGATGCTTCCACAACACCTTAACCATCGGAATCTTCTTCGACCTCAACTCTCGTTCCATCTGATCAAGAATAGGAATTGGATGCTCGTCATAAGTCAAATTCTCACGAAGCTGTAACGGCTCTGGCTCAAGAATATGAGAAGGATCTGGATTATATTTCCGCAAATTAGACACGTGAAATACATCGTGGACATTAGAGAAGTTATCCGGTAAAGCCAACCGATATGCTAACTTACCAACCCTGCCGGTAATCTCAAACGGCCCAACAAATCTCAGACTCAGCTTTCCACCTTTACCATAACGAACAAACCCCTTACGAGGAGACAATCTCAAGAAAACCCAATCTCCGACTGCAAACTCCAAATGACGACGACGCTTATCAGCATAACTCTTGAATCTACTCTGCGCTGTAAGCATTCTCTGCCTGATCAACTGAACATTCTTGATCTTTTCTAGAAGCTCTGGCATGATAGTCGGATCAATAGTCTTCATCTCTCCTACCTCGTCCCAATATAAAGGTGAACGACACTTACGACCATAAAGAACTGCGAAAGGTGCCATCCCAATAGTAGCTTGATAACTATTGTTATAGGCAAACTCGGCAAGTGGTAGATGTTTCTCCCAGTTCTTCCCGAAGTCCATAACACAAGCCCTAAGCATATCTTCTAGAATCTGAATAGTCCGCTCAGACTGACCGTCGGTCTGTGGATGATACGCGGTACTGAAGTTCAACTGAGTACCTAAGTTCTCCTGAAGTTTCTCCCACAAACGAGAAGTAAATCGAGGATCTCAATCTGAGACAATACTAGATGGAATACCGTGAAGTCTAACAATCTGATCTAAATAAAGACCCGTCAACTTTGTAACATTATCTCCCATCCTCATCGCAATAAAATGAGCTGTCTTCGTCAAACGATCTATGACAACCCAAACTACATCATTACCCCTCGGTGTTCTAGGCAAACCAGTGACGAAATCCATCGTAATATGCTCCCATTTCCACTCTAGTATAGCCAACGGCTGAAACAAACCTGCAGGTCGTTGATGCTCGTCTTTCATCCTCTGACAAGTCAAACATCTAGATACAAACTGAGCAACCTCCCTCTTCATATTATTCCACCAGTAATGTTGTTTCAAATCCCGATACATCTTGGTTCCACCGGGATGAATAGTGTACTTAGAATTATGAGCTTCCTCCAGAATACCTCGCCTCAAGCTCGGTTCATCGGGAACACAAACCCTGTTCTGAAACCGAAGAATACCGTCCTCATGCACTTTAAAGTCAAACTGATCATCCGTGATCTAATCCTTGATCTTCTGGAGTTTAACATCAAGTTGCTGAGCTTCCCTGATCTGAGACAACAATAAAGGTTGAATACGAAGATATGAACACATCACCCCAACCTGAGTCAACTCCAGTCTCCAATAAGTGAATTCCTCAAGAATCTCCTACTTCTTGACAGCTAAACAAGAAATACTCGCCTTCCAACTAAGAGAATCTGCTACAACATTTGCCTTGCCAGGCAGATAATTGATAGAACAATTATAATCTCCAAGAAGCTCCATCCACCTCCGCTGGCGCATATTCAACTCCTTCTGTGAGAACAAGTACTTCAGACTCTTATGATCAGTGAAAATCTCGAACTTACTGCCCCACAGATAATGACGCCACTTCTTCAGCGTGAAGACAACTGCTGCCAACTCAAGATCATGAGTCGGATAATTCACCTCATAAGGCTTCAACTTTTGGGAAGCATAGGCAATAACTCGGCCATCATGCATAAGAACACATCCCAAGCCCTCCTTGGATGCATCACTGTAAATAACCATATTATCAGTCCCTTCTGGTAGAGCAAGTATTGGAGCAGTAGTCAACCTCTTTTTTAACTCCTGAAACCCACTCTCACACTTCTCATCCCAATTAAAGATAGTCCGTTTCTGAGTCAGCTTAGAAAGTGGCCCAGCAATCTTCGAGAAGTCCTTGACAAACCTACAGTAATAACCCGCCAAGCCAAGAAAGCTACGGACCTCAGAAACACTCTCAGGCTATTTTCAAGACATCACCGATTCAATCTTAGTGGGATCTACAGAAATACAGCTCTGTGTAATGACATGGCCAAGAAAAGATATGCGTTGCAGCCAAAATTCACATTTGCTGAACTTGGCAAACAACTGATGCTCCTGCAGCTTCTCTAACACAAGCCATAGATGTTGCTTGTGCTCCGATTCAGACTTAGAATAGACCAAGATATCATCAATAAAGATTACCACGAACTGGTCTAAATACGGCTGAAAAACCCAATGCATAAGATCCATGAATGCTACCGGTGCATTAGTTAATCCAAAGGGCATAACAACAAACTCATAGTGCCTGTACCAAGTCCTGAAGGCAGACTTCGGAACATCCTCCGTACGAATCTGAAGCTGATAATACCCCTGCCTCAAATCAAATTTAGAATAGACTTTGGCTCCCTGAAGTTGATCAAATAACTCGTCAATCAGTGGCAAAGGATATTTGTTCTTGATGGTCACCTGATTCAAACCACGGTAATCAATACACAACCTCAAGGTACCATCCTTCTTCTTCACAAATAAAACAGGAGCTCCCCAAG
Source organism: Ehretia macrophylla (assembly GCA_037974665.1). Taxonomy (NCBI): domain Eukaryota; kingdom Viridiplantae; phylum Streptophyta; class Magnoliopsida; order Boraginales; family Ehretiaceae; genus Ehretia; species Ehretia macrophylla. The sequence continues at coordinate 60,754,433 of CM075780.1, read as the reverse complement.
GTGAAGAACTCTGCTGAATAAATCCCTTCTCCAATAACTCCTGCAACTGAGTCTTCAACTCCTTCAACTCAACTGGTGCCATCCGGTACGCTGATTTAGAAATAGGTTGAGTACCGGGAATAAGATTGATCACAAACTCCACATCTCTCTCTGGCGGTAACCCTGGCAACTCCTCGGGAAATACATTGGGATATTCCCGAATAATAGGGACTTCTTCTAGCTGCAGCTTATCAGATGGCTTGTTGATCAAATAAGTTAGATAACCCGAATACCCCTTACTCACCAACTTAACGACTTTAGTTGCTGAGATAACAAAACTCGTCTTTGCACCCCGGTTCCCTACTACCTCAACTACTGGCTGATCTGGGAAATGAAACTGTACTACCTTGGTTCTACAGTTCAACTGGGCATCATACTTAGAAAGCCAATCCATACCCAAGATAACATCATAGCCCTGGATAGAAAATAAAATAAGGTCCGAAGGAAAATTATGCCCCTTAACATGTATTATACAATTCTTACATACTAAGCCAGTAACATACTTATCAGTCAAAGAGGTACTAATCTGAACCACATAAGGCAATCTTTCAGGTTGCAAATTAACACGTTGCACACAAGTAGGAGTAATGAAAGAATGTGTAGCACCAGAATCAATCAACACTTTAACAAGTTGATCAAGTATAAGGAAGTTACCTTCCACAACTGTAGTCTCCTCAGGCATCTCCTCTAAGTCAACTGCGTAGGCCCGAGCCTGAACCCGCTGCTGCTGAGGTGCACTGGCCGCAGGTCGGCCCTGATAACCCTGAGTCGCTGTCCGACCCTCAGTCCTCGCATACCTAGGGCAATCCCTCGCCTTGTGCTGATTGCTGCCGCAACCCAAACACGTCCCTGCTTTTACCCTGTAATCGGCCTCCACATGCCCTGTACGGTTGCAGTGTGTACACTACGATGATGATGCACTAACACTGCCCCTAGAAGAACCAGGAGCTGAAGAAACAGCTGATCTAGCCTGCTGCTGCTGAGGCCTTACCAAACTAGGCCTGTACTGACCCTGAGACTGGGCTGGCCTAAACTGGGACTGAACCTGATATGACCCCTGCTGAAACTGAGGCCGATAGTAACTCTGCTGACCCTGTGGCCTATAAGTACCCTGCTGTGCTGGCGACCTGTACACAACCTGCTGTACTGGAGGCCTATACACACCCTGCTGATACTGCGGCTGATACTGCCTCTTACTAGGCTGACTAGACACAAGCTGATCCCCCTTTCTCTTCTCTAGTCTAGAAGCTGCCTCAAAAGCCTCAGTGAAAATATCATACCGATTCAGAGCCATCACATCCTGAATCTTGGGCCTCAACCCTAGCATGATCCTACGAGTCCTCCGCTCCTCGTCTGCCACATACTCCGGTGCATACCGGGACAATCGATTAAATGTGGCCTCATATTGAGCCACTGTAGCATCTCCCTGTACCAAGGCTAGAAACTCTGCCTCTTTCTGTTCCCTCGCAATCCTCGGGACATACTTTGCCCGGAAAGCCATCAGAAAGGTACCCCAAACATAAGGAATACCCTGTGCCGCCCAGCTAGTCCTTACCGTGCGCCACCACTCCTCTGCCTCATCATCTAACAAGTACACGGCAAAAGAGACTTTCTGCTCATCAGTATAGTCAAGTGGATCATAAATCTTCTCCAACTTGCTAATCCATGCCTCCGTCTTCCTATCATCCGGCTCCCCCTGAAATCTCGGTGGATGATATCCTAAGAACTCCTTCAGGGTACCACGCCCGTGGTTATCACCCTGAATATTCAGTAGCTGAGCCTGCATAGCCTGATTCTGGGCAGCCTGCCCTGCTAATAACTGTGCCTAACTAGCCACTAACTCTGCAATCATCTCCATAGCTGCCCCCAATCGGTCATCATCCCTACCACGGCCCGGTGCTACGTTACCCGGAGTCTCATCAGTCATCTCAGGCCTACCTCTGGTTCTCGGTCGACCGGCCATTCTACTAAGCAAAGAGTTAGCACAGTTATAGCACGTAAACAGATTATAAACAATTATTAACACCTAAACAACAAACTTATATAAAACACATAAACAAATTGATCACATAATCACATAAGCACTAAATCACATAATCACATAATCATTTAATCATTTAATACATAGTTCATTTTTCTTTTTTTTCATACATACTTTCATGCTAAGACCATTACCCACATTCCGAGAATACCCCAGCTGACAACTAACATGTGCTCTGATACCACTTAAATGTCACGCCCCAACTCGACCCCTCCTATAATCAGTCAGGACGCAACGGAATTTCGGCAGTATAACGATAGTAAATAGGATACCGAGGTCCTAAACCAACCTCAATAGAACAACATACATCAACTCCACAACCATACAACAAACAACTCCTCAACAACATAATAACATACATCATGACCATATCATACAATAAACATTCCTCGTTATATGCCTCCGTTCCAACATAATACATGAACCCTTAATATACAATACAAAAACATATTGAGCCAATCTAGCAACCTAATCATAAACAAAAGAAAGGCTACTAAGACAACATCAACTAATTCATTAACTTATCAACATCTTATACATTATAAACTACAAAGCAGATAAAAGTCTACTAAATTAATTTACAAGATAATAAAACATGTACGACATCACGGATAAGACTCTGGAACATAGGACTCATCCACGTAAGGCACGTTTTTCACATTCTCCTCTTCAGGAGGCACGTACTCGTAATCCTGCGAAAGTACACCTGTATGCATGCAATAATAGAGAGTGAGCTTATATAAAATAAGCCCAGCGAGGATCCGATAGATCTCGAGCAAAGTCTACTAAACTCCTTGGAATAATCCTTTGAGTTAGTAAACACACAATAACAACAATAATAATATCATCACATAACTATATGACCATTCAATAAAGGATACTCTAGTTGGTGTAGCTCCAAACACCATCACGATCATAACAGCTTTCTTGTGACTCCCATAAACTCACGCACCCGGGGTACCCCTAATAACCTTGCCCTCCATGACACCTCCGTCATGCGAGCTGGAGGCAATCTTTGATAGTCATGCCGTTATCAACCCGACAGCCCAATGCTACCCGAGAGGTGGCACACACATACCAGAGACCCAGCAATAATAATAAACATCAATCATTCATAGGAGGACTGTGAAACCCCATTTTTTTGCTTTAACTCGATTTACGTGTTTTATCCCGTTTTGCGTGCATTTGACCTGTTTATGTGCTATATGACCTAGAATGTTATAATTTTGATGTCAATACTCCTAATACATGATAAACGTGCATTCATGAAATTTTCATCAAAAACGGGATCAGAAATTTTATCGTCGATTTTCAGTGAATAGTGTTTTCGAAACACGTCCACTAAAATTTTGAAACTGGTCTTTTTAACCCTTCTAGACCTAGACCACGGACTTTAATAGACCTATGTTTGATTAAAACGGTTTTAAAATCGGCTTAAGAATTTATTAGGGTTTTTACACTGACTTTTACGAAAATCGAGTTTTAAGCCGACTCGAGTGAAATTGTTTGATTGTAAAACTTCTTGTCACCTAAAAATAACCTACTTGAGCTAGCTTGGGTGTTGAATAATTGTTTTGAACTTTGGTGATCAAGAAAATGCATTTAAAGTCAAGAAAACACAAAAAAATGCTAAGTTTCAACTTTGACTTTCATTTAAATGGTTGACCAACAAGCTTATATCACCAACACACACTCACAAAGCACAAAAACATCCCAAAAACACACACAAAACCGTGGCTCCTTGGAGGAGAAAGATGAAGGCATTTTCAAAGCATTTTTCTCATAGATTTTGCATTTCAAAGCCGAATTGAGTGATTCAAAGCTTGAAATTGATTGTTGGGCATCCATTCTACCTATTTCTAGCCTTAGTTTGCATCAAAGGTGAGAGAAAAATTCTAGATCTCAAAAGTTGTCTTTTGCATTTTTGCGTATAAATGAAAATTGAACTGTTAGAATTCTAATCTGATGTTAGATTATTGCTCCTTGCATGCTATGGATCATTTAGCTGTAATACTACGAGTTTTTATCAGTTGTAACATAATTTTTATTTTTCGGGTATTTAAATTTGATTAATTTGTTCAAAGTTGATTAAATTAAGTTGTGTTGATCGGAATCAATTGCCGTCAATTTCTAAATGTTTGATAATTATGTGGTAGCGCCGTTGTAATGCCGAATTTTTGATTGTGATGTTCGTGCCAAAATCCGGAAATTTCAGCCATGACATCTTAGGGTTTTAGGGTTATTGGGCATGATTTGGATGTGTTTTGGTTGGGTTCCGAGGGGGCTAATGTAGATGATTGAATGGGTGAGTGATAGAAACTGATTTGGAGTTGTTTGGATTAGTAGAATGTAAGATATGATTATTTGAAGTTTAGGTTGTCTTTCTTTAAATTATTGAATTGAGCCTTAGTTGATTTGGGTGTGGGTTGAGTGATTGAATTGTGAGTTGTTGATGGGTAAATTAGGGTTTGATTGTGTGTTTAATGCATGTTCGGTTAGATGGCCTACTTTGTCATCTAACTTAGTTATATGTTGTTAAATTGGTTATTGATGTTATTATGATGATAATATGTTTATTGATGATGATTGATGATTATTGATTGATGATTGATGCCGGGAGATAAACAGTTTTGCTAGACTGTCCTCCTGTGAATGATTGATGTTTATTATTATTGCTGGGTCTCTGGTATGTGTGTGCCACCTCTCGGGCAGCATCGGGCTATCGGGTTGATAACGGCATGACTATCAGAGATTGCCTCCAGCTCGCATGACGGAGGTGTCATGGAGGGCGAGGTTATTGGGGATACCCCGGGTGCGTGAGTTTATGGGAGTCACAAGAAGGCTGTTATGATCGTGATGGTGTTTGGAGCTACACCAACTAGAGTATCCTTTATTGAATGGTCATATAGTTATGTGATGATATTATTATTGTTGTTATTGTGTGTTTACTGAATCAAAAGATTATTCCAAGGAGTTTAGTAGACCTTGCTCGAGATCTATCGGATCCTCGCTGGGCTTATTTTATATAAGCTCACTCTCTATTATTGCATGCATACAGGTGTACTTTCGCAGGATTACGGGTACGTGCCTCTTGAAGAGGAGAATGTGGAAAACGTGCCTTACGTGGATGAGTCCTATGTTCCAGAGTCTTATCCGTGATGTCGTACATGTTTTATTATCTTGTAAATTAACTTAGTAGACTTTTATATGCTTTGTAGTTCATGATTTAAAAGATGTTGAAAATATGATGATCTAAATGAGGTTAACTTAGTAGTCTTTCTTTTGTTTCAACATGTTTTGCAATGTATATTGAAGTTCATGTATTATGTTGGAACGGAGGCATATAATGAAAGAATGGTTATTGTATAATATGATTATGTTGTATGTTGTTGTTTTCAATTGAGGAGTTGTTTGTTGTATGGTTGTGGAGTTTGGTGTATGATGTTCTAATGAGGTTGGTTTAGAGCCTCGGTATCCTAATTACTGTCGTTATACTGCCAAAATTCTGTTGCGTCCTGACTGATTGTAGGAGGGGTCGAGTTGGGGCGTGACATTTAAGTGGTATCAGAGCGCATGTTTAGCTGTCAGCCGTGGTATCCTCGGAATGTGGGTAGTGGTCTAAGCATGCAAGTATGTATTAAGTGAAAGAAAAGTGAAACATATGTTAATATGTTTATGTGATTAATTTACTTATGTGTCTAACTTTCTATGTGACCAATATGCCTTGTGTGTTAAGTGAACTAATGTGGTCAATATGTTTTATGTGATAATGTGCTATACGTACTCAATGTGTTGTGATAAATGTGCATTATGTGATTAATGTGCATTATGTGATTAATGTGATTAATGTGTATTATGTGACAATTGTGTTTTATGTGATCAAAGTGCTTTATGTGAAGTTTTTTGCTTATGTGACTTTAATTGTTTATAACTTACTTCTGTGATATAACCTGTTTATGTGATGTTTGCTTCTTATATGCTGAATCATGTGTTATGTGATAATGTTAAATTATATGATAATCATGCATTACGTTGTACCTGTTTTCATGTGATATAATTGTATATATTCTATAACTGTGGGTGATTCTTTTAGGTCAAGTAAAGATGACTGCAAGAGTTTTCGGAAATAGTGGTAGGCCATGATTTTGAATTATTATTATTCTAGAAGTTTATCAGTTAGATTTTAATTGTTATGTTTATGGATTTTAGTTTCGGCTTAGTGGATTGATCTTGATATTCCTTTAGCGAGAATGAAGTTGTTCGAGGAAATAGCAACATATCTTGATGATTATAATTACTTTTGTTGCCATTTTTAACTTGTTATTACATGGAGATGGATCATAAGTTGAGGTTTCCGTGAGGTTATCATTAGATACTTTTGGAGTCTCAACTCAGACTATACTTCCTTGAGGTTATTTTAGAATGAATTTATTTGAGGAATTAGTGATGTATATTTGTGAATAGAATGAAGTGTAATATAACATGTGAGTATTTCTACTATTTGGGATTGCTATATTATTAATGGATATTTTGGATTTTTGATCTTTAAACCTTGGAGATAATTGGAGTGATTCCTGACTAAAGTTACTTTATTTGAGGATGTAATTGTTGGGAGATAGAATTATTTGAGGAAATAAGAATGCATTTTGGTGACTGAACATTTACTTGCCTACATCAAGCTTTTGGGTTCTAGGTGGTATGACCTTCTATATTGTTGATTGGGGATTCTCTTGTGTTATAATGGGTTAGTATGAATCTGTATTGTGTTATCAGATTTTGGAGTCTTCATTAGTTAATCTTGTTGGGTAATCAGTGATTTATCTTGTTTAGTGATTGGTCTGGTACGGAATGTAAAATTTTGGAGTGATTTATCTTGTTTGGTGATTGTTATGACACCTTAGGTTCTCTAAATCTCCTTAGTGTCTTGTCTTGGTAGGAGATAAATTGTAGGATTTGACTTGTTAGTGTTTAAGTGTGTAGGTAGGACACCCTTCTTGTGCTTCATAATTCTATTGGTCTTATTATTCTTTTCTACTCTATTCTCACTTATTTGAGAGAGGGTTACACTTTTCTAGCCTATCAATTGTTTCTTGAAAGTTTGCTTATTGGATTAATGGATCCTATACTCATTTGACATTGTTTCTATTCTTAACATTCATATTTGTTTCTTATAGCAATGTCGCTTATTGGAGTTAAAGTTTGAGACTTCTACATTTCATTCTATATCTCCAGCTATTCGTTTCAGTATTTTATTTCATCCTATTACTATTCATTTGAAAGTAATCTCTCTGTGGGTATACCATTTTACTTATTCGAATTTCACTTGCTTGATATACTCCCTACCTAAGTATATCATTGTCATTCTTGTTGATCCTTGTTAATCCTATTGTTTTATTATTAAATCATTGCCATTACTTTGTTTGTAATTGCTCATTTAATATACTCAGCATTGTCCTTTCTTATTTATACTTCTTTGGTTATTGCGTGCTGAGATACTCATTATCTTGACACTCATATTTTCTATTGAATAAATTATCTCTTATCTCTTAATTTCATTTCACCTCAAGTACAACTTACTTGTTGGTTCCTTGAACAATTATCGAGAATTGAAATATCTACCTGTTCATGAATTTTTGTTCAACATACTCAGCACTGTTTTGACTCGTCATCATCCTTTGTTCGTACTTATTTAACTGATAGGCGCTGAGACATTTCTTATCTTAGTTATCATGCTTCCTTATTAAACTATTAGGCTCTTGATTCTCTAACCTGTTTGAGCTCTTGTTCACTTGATTGTTGGCTCGAATATGACTTTCCATATTCGTATTTCCTTGTAAATTTCATAAGAGCCATATTCTGACAAACGTCACTTTTGAAATATTTCCTTGATCAGTAATTATTCATGTTATCATGAATGAGTTTTTTTTTAACCCTCGGGGTGTTTATAGAGCTCTTTTGTGTAGTAGGGGATGATTGATAATTAGTGGTGTCATGCTAGGACTTTGGAGTTGCGATTTCTTTCATATGCAATATGATATTAGGTAGGAGAGAATTATGAATTGAAGATTGTCTTGGAACTATGATCATCAACTTGCAGTCAACAGAGGTTGTTCTTTTGAGGTCTTTGGTTAGTTGTCATCCTAAGAGATAAATGAGAACTAAGAGAAGTATTATTAAGTGTAACGATTGAGGATTTAATTGTTTGTCAGTTCGAGAATTGCGCGAACGCAATTGTTTTAAGGAGGGGAGAATGTGAAACCCCATTTTTTTGCTTTAACTCGATTTACGTATTTTATCTCGTTTTGCGTGCATTTGACCTATTTATGTGCTATATGACCTAGAATGTTATAATTTTGATGTCAATACTCCTAATACGTGCTAAATGTGCATTCATGAAATTTTCATCAAAAACGGGATTAGAAATTTTGTCGTCAATTTTTAGTGAATAGTATTTTCGAAACACGTCCGCTAAAATTTTGAAACTGGTCTTTTTAACCCTTCTAGACCTAGACCACAAACTTTAATAGACCTATGTTTGATTAAAACGGTTTTAAAATCGGCTTAAGAATTTATTAGGGTTTTTACACCGACTTTTGCGAAAATCGAGTTTTAAGCCGATTCGGGTGAAATTGTTTGATTGTAAAACTTCTTGTCACCTAAAAATAACCTACTTGAGCTAGCTTGGGTGTTAAATAATTGTTTTGAACTTTGGTGATCAAGAAAATGCATTTAAAGTCAAGAAAACACAAAAAAAAAATGCTAAGTTTCAACTTTGACTTTCATTTAAATGGTTGACCAACAAGCTTATATCACCAACACACACTCACAAAGCACAAAAACACCCCAAAAACACACACAAAACCGTGGCTCCTTGGAGGAGAAAGATGAAGGCATTTTCAAAGCATTTTCTCATAGATTTTGCATTTCAAAGCCGAATTGAGTGATTCAAAGCTTGAAATTGATTGTTGGGCATCCATTCTACCTATTTCTAGCCTTAGTTTGCATCAAAGGTGAGAGAAAAATTCTAGATCTCAAAAGTTGTCTTTTGCATTTTTGCGTATAAATGAAAATTGAACCGTTAGAATTCTAATCTGATGTTAGATTATTGCTCCTTGCATGCTAGGGATCATTTAGCTGTAATACTACGAGTTTTTATCAGTTGTAACATAATTTTTATTTTTCGGGTATTTAAATTTGATTAATTTGTTCAAAGTTGATTAAATTGAGTTGTGTTGATCGGAATCAATTGCCGTCAATTTCAAAATGTTTGATAATTATGTGGTAGCGCCGTTGTAATGCCGAATTTTCGATTGTGATGTTCGTTCCAAAATCCAAAAATTTCTGCCATCACAACTTAGGGTCTTAGGGTTATTGGGCATGTTTTGGATGTGTTTTGGTTGGGTTTCGAGGGGGCTAATGAAGATGATTGAATGGGTGAGTGATAGAAACTGATTTGGAGTTGTTTGGATTAGTAGAATGTAAGATATGATTATTTGAAGTTTAGGTTGTCTTTCTTTAAATTATTGAATTGAGCCTTAGTTGATTTGGGTGTGGGTTGAGTGATTGAATTGTGAGTTGTTGATGGGTAAATTAGGGTTTGATTGTGTGTTTAATGCATGTTCGGTTAGATGGCCTACTTTGTCATCTAACTTAGTTATATGTTGTTAAATTGGTTATTGATGTTATTATGATGATAATATGTTTATTGATGATGATTGATGATTATTGATTGATGATTGATGCCGGGAGATAAACAGTTCTGCTAGACTGTCCTCCTGTGAATGATTGATGTTTATTATTATTGCTGGGTCTCTGGTATGTGTGTGCCACCTCTCGGGCAGCATCGGGCTATCGGGTTGATAACGGCATGACTATCAGAGATTACCTCCAGCTTGCAAGACGGAGGTGTCATGGAGGGTTATTGGGGGTACCCCGGGTGCGTGAGTTTATGGGAGTCACAAGAAGGCTGTTATGATCGTGATGGTGTTTGGAGCTACACCAACTAGAGTATCCTTTATTGAATGGTCATATAGTTATGTGATGATATTATTATTGTTGTTATTGTGTGTTTACTGAATCAAAGGATTATTCCAAGGAGTTTAGTAGACCTTGCTCGAGATCTATCGGATCCTCGCTGGGCTTATTTTATATAAGTTCACTCTCTATTATTGCATGCATACAGGTGTACTTTCGCAGGATTACGGGTACGTGCCTCCTGAAGAGGAGAATGTGGAAAACGTGCCTTACGTGGATGAGTCCTATGTTCCAGAGTCTTATCCGTGATGTCGTACATGTTTTATTATCTTGTAAATTAACTTAGTAGACTTTTATATGCTTTGTAGTTCATGATGTAAAAGATGTTGAAAAGATGATGATCTAAATGAGGCTAACTTAGTAGTCTTTCTTTTGTTTCAACATGTTTTGCAATGTATATTGAAGTTCATGTATTATGTTGGAACGGAGGCGTATAATGAAAGAATGGTTATTGTATAATATGATTATGTTGTATGTTGTTGTTTTCAATTGAGGAGTTGTTTGTTGTATGGTTGTGGAATTTGGTGTATGATGTTCTAATGAGGTTGGTTTAGAGCCTCGGTATCCTAATTACTGTCGTTATACTGCCAAAATTCCGTTGCGTCCTGACTGATTGTAGGAGGGGTCGAGTTGGGGCGTGACAAGGACAGTCTAACAGAACTGTTTATCTCCCGGCATCAATCATCAATCAATAATCATCAATAATCATCATAATAACATCGATAACCAATTTAACAACATATAACTAAGTTAGATGACAAAGTAGGCCATCTAACCGAACATGCATTAAACACACAATCAAACCCTAATTTACCCGTCAACAACTCACAATTCAATCACTCAACCCACACCCAATCAACTAAGGCTCGATCTAACATTTTAAAGAAAGACAACCTAAACTTCAAATAATCATATCTTACATTCTACTAATCCAAACAACTCCAAATCAGTTTCTATCACTCACCCATTCAACCAACTACATTAGCTCTCTCGAAAAACCACCATAACACCTCCAAAGCATGCCCGATAACCCTAAAACCCTAAGGTGTCAAGGCTGAAATTTTTGGATTTTTACCCAAACATCATAATCGAAAATTCGGCATTACAACGACGCTACCACGTAATTTTCAAACATTTAGAAATCGACGGAAATCGATTCCGATCAACACAACTCAATTTAATCAACATTGAACAATTTAATCAAATTTAAATACCCTAAAAATAAAAATTATGCTACAACCGATAAAAACTCGTAGTATTACAACTAAATGATCCCTAACATGCAAGGAGCAATAATCTAACATCAGATTAGAATTCTAACGGTTCAATTTTCATTTATACGCAAAACTGCAAAAGACAACTTTTGAGATCCAGAATTTTTCTCTCACCTTTGATGAGATATAAGCCTAGGAATGCGTGCAATGTGTGCCCAACAAGCGGAATCCAAGTCGGTACGAAGTTCTACGGACAAAAACTAGTTTTTTTTTCTCCTATGGCTCTTGGCCCTTTGTGTGTGTGTGGAGTGTGTTTTGTGTTGTGTTGAGTGTGTGTTGATAACTATATGCAATTAAAAGCTTGGTCAAATAAATAAAATGCAAAGTCAAAGTAGTATTTTAGTCCTTTAATTCATTTTCTTGTATTTTAAATGCATTTTAGCTATCTCCTTGCTCAAAACAAAAATGCAACTCCTAAGATAGCTCAAGTAAATTATTTTTAGGTGACAAGAAGTTTTACAATCAAACAATTTCACCCGAGTCGGCTTAAAACTCGATTTTCGCAAAAGTCGGTATAAAAACCCTAATAAATTCTTAAGCCGATTTTAAAACTGTTTTCATCAAACACAGGTCTATTAAAGTCCGTGGACTAGGTCTAGAAGGGTTCAAAAGACCAGTTTCAAAATTTTAGCAGACGTGTTTCGAAAATACTATTCATTAAAAATCGACGATAAAATTTCTGATTCCGTTTTTTATGAAAATTTCATGAATGCACATTTAGCACGTATTAGGAGTATTGATATCAAAATTATCACATTCTAAGTCACATAGCACATAGACAGGTTAATTCACGCAAAACGAGATAAGCACGCAAAACGAGATAAGATAGAAAAGTGGGGTTTCACATGTTATAATAACTTTAATGATTTACTTGATTGCCTAGTTAGTTTGCATGCTTGTGTGAATAGGATTGTACCTTAGAGTTGGATTATAGTTTTGAGGTTAAGTTACTGCTTGTAGGTAAACTAATAGCTGATTAAACAAGGGAGACTATGTTTGTTTCTCCTCAATTTTCGTGACCTTGGGTATGGGAACGGGGCTCCGATCTCGTGAGGGATCGAGGCATTACAACTTCAATTTCCACTTCAAAAGAAAACAACCAAAAGATATTCAAATCAATGTGAAGCAATTGTGACATTTGAGACTCGATCATATTAACGAGAAAATATTAACATGGATGGCTCAAGATGAAATTATAGATTCATTGGGATGTGAACCCGGGCCTACATGTAAGGCTTGTATTCTCAGGAAAATGACCAAGTCATCATTTGTTGGAAAAGAAACAAGAGCCACTGAATTGTTAACATTAATACATAGTGATGTATGCGGTCCCTTTAGAGAAATGGCTCGTGGTGGTTATATCTATTTCATAACCTTCACTGATGACTATTCTCGGTATGGTTATGTGTACATAATGAAGTACAAATTTGAGGCTTTTGAAAAATTCAAGGAATTTAAAGCTAAAGTAGATAACCAAATGGGAAAGAGAATTAAAACCTTGCAATCTGATCGTGGAGGTGAATACCTAAGTACCGAGTTTCTTGAATATCTTAAACAAGCTAGAATAACTTCATAGACTACTCCACTTGCTATACCACAATTAAATGGAGTATCTAAACGTAAGAATTGTACATTGATGGATATGATACGATCTATGCTCAGTTACAACAATTTTCCGATCTCATTGTAGGGGTATGCACTTCTTATGACTATTTATTTGCTGAATAGGGCTCCAACCAAAGTTGTTCCTACTACACCGTATGAGATGTGGTTTGGTTGGAAACTAAGTCTTAATCACGTTAGGATATGGGGCTATCTCGCTTATGTTAAGAAACTTAAGATGGATAAGTAGGAAGCTAGATCAGATAAAGGGAGATTTGTGGGATATCCTAAGGATACTAAAGGATATTATTTATATTTTCCCAATGATCAACGAATTTTGATCAGCTGAGATGCTTTCTTTCTTGAAAAAAGAGTTTGTTCAAGAAGGAGGCAGTGGGAGGAAAATAATAATAGAAGAAGAGTCTTCTGAAACACAAACTGACCCAAATCTTGATCTTGAACCAATTCAACAAGATCCAAAACCAGTCATCACACAAGGACCTCATAGATCTAGTAGAGTATCCTGTCCTCCAGAGAAATATGGTTATCTACTTAAGGAAACACAAGAGTTGTTTATGGTTAGGCATAAAGATCATTTGGATGATCCTACTGATTATGAGGAAGCAATACAAGATATTGATTCCGAGAAATGGAGGCAGGCCATGCAAGCGGAGATAGAATCCATGTATTCAAATGATGTTTGGACCTTAGTTGACCGACCTGAAGGTATTGTACCTATAGGTTGTAAATGGGTCTTCAAAAGGAAACTTGGGATTGATGGAAATGTGGAGACATACAAAGCAAGGCTGGTTGCAAAAGGTTTCCGTAAAAAAACAAGGAATTGATTATGATGAAACCTTTTCACCAGTTGCATGCTTAAGTCCATCCACATCATGCTTGCTATTGCCGTTCTCTATGATTATGAGATATGGCAAATGGATGTTAAAACCGCATTCCTGAATGGCTATCTTGAAGAAGATATCTATATGGAACAGCCTGAAGGTTTTAAATCCAATAAAGATCAAGTGTGTAAGCTTAAAAGATCAATATATGGTTTAAATCAAAACCTCTTGTTCTTGGAATATTAGATTTAATAATGAGATCAAAGAGATTGGTTTCATTAAAAATGACGATGAACCTTGTGTATACAAAAAGATTAGTGGGAACATGACCACTTTTCTGATTTTGTATGTTGATGATATTTTAATCATGGGAAATGATGTTGGACAGATGATGTCCACTAAAATTTGGTTAAATAGCAAGTTCTCCATGAAGGATCTGGGAGAAGCCTTTTATGTCTTAGGGATTCGTGTCTATAGAGATAGAACGAAAAAATTGATTGCTTCTCTCAAAGTCTGTACATAGAGCAAGTATTGAAGAAATTCAATATGGAGAGTTCTAAGAAAGGTCTTCTACCTATCCGGCATGGAATACATCTTTCCAAGATCATGTCTCCCAAGTTCGAGGAGGAAATGCAACATATGGAACGTGTGCCTTATTCTTCGGCTGTGACAGTCTCATGTCTGCCATACTATGTACAAGGCCTGATATTGCGTGTGTTGTAAGCCATGTGAGCAGATATCAGTCCAATCTAGGAGAAGAACACTGGATGGCAGTGAAGCGTATCCTTAAGTACTTGTGAAGGACTAAGAAGCTTGTATTGATTTATGGAGGAGGGAAACTCCGGATGGATGGGTACACAGATTTAGATTTTCAATCTGATACGGATGATAGAAAGTCTACATCCGGTTTTGTGTTTGTTTGTAATGGAGGAGCAGTTAGTTGGAAAAGTTCCAAACAGCCAGTAACTGCAGACTCCACTACAGAAGCCGAGTACATTGTTGCATCGGATACAGCAAAGGAAGCTGTTTGGATGAGAAAGTTATTGTTAGAGCTAGAAGTTGTTCCTTCCATCGAGTTGCCGATACTGCTGTATTGCGACAATAAAGGAGCTATTGCACAAGCTAAGGAACCTAGATCTCAACAGAAATCCAAACACATTGAAAGGCGTTTTCATATCATTTGAGAGATAGTTGCTCGAAAAGATATAAGTTTGCAGAAAGTGCCTACATTAGAAAATGTAGCTGACCCACTTACTAAGCCTATGAGTCAATCGCAGTTATAACGTCATCTTGAAAAGATGGGGATGCGATACCATGCAGATATATGCTAAAGGCTATATTCTATAGTATTAGTGCAAGTGAGACATTGTCAGAGATATGCCCTAATGCTATATAGTTAGATGACCTATATAGGACATTTTGATGTAAATCTGAATGGCATGTTAATTGGATGTTCATATTCTCCGTTCAATTATATGAATTTGTCCTCAATGTTTTTCGAAGAAGAAATATATTCTTAAAGTGTTGAGAATTCAATGGCATGTTTCTTTGTCATGATAAACATTCAAAAGCATTCATTGTCCTTAGATTATTCGACCAAGACTAGAATAATCAAGTACGGACTATCATATGTAGTTACCTTTGATTAACATAGAGATGTTAATGATAAAGGGTAGCGAGCGTTGAGCTACAATAGCATAGGGATGCGATTAACTCATATATGAATGATCGTTAGTGGAACGGGTCATTGAATATGACCAGAGTGACAAACTACATGACTTTGGATTAATAGTTTGTCATTCATTGCAAATTGTGCAAATTAATCCTTTGAATTGAGAGATTACAACTGCTGGCTATATCAGGGGCTAAATCTTGCGTTTGGACAATGTTTGCCTTCTTTGAGGGTAAGATACGGCCTCTTGCAATTTAGTCTTGTGATATAAAGACCGACAAGTAATTGTTAAGATATGATCTGTTAACCTACGACAGTGAGGCAATGCCCTATGCGATCTAGTGTCGGTTGTCTAAAATGGAAAGGTGTTTTTGCATAGGTGTCATCTCTCATTCTACCGAAATAGATTTATACATAGAATCGTTTAGTGGACTTAATCATTTCATGGTCCCCACAGCGATTGGGACATTCTAACAGAAGGATCGGACTTCACGCTAATTTGTGATTGTAAATAGGTTCGTTGGAATTGGACTTCATTACTGTACATATTGTAATGATAGGTTCGTTGCTAGCGCGTCACTCATGAACATGAAGGTATTCCAGAAAATGGCGGAGACATTTTTGGAATCGATCCTTTATCGTTGTATGGTCATGAACCTAGAAAGTCACACACTTAGGGTATCATGAATAAAGCAATTTTTGAGCTTGGTATTGAGTTGGAAACATGTTAAAGTGTTAACGGTGTTATTTTGGACATTACCGGTTAAGTGGGCCAAAATCATAATTTTTAAAAGTTTTGGGGCCAAAGTGTAAATACTGAAAAGTATTGGGGCTAGAGTACAAATAGCTTGAGGGGTCAATCTGTAATTAATTATTCTAAAAGGATTTATAATTAATTAATGTTTGTATTCTCTGAAAGACAAACAACAACTTGCACTAAAAGACAGAACACAAAAGGACAAAAGACAACTTGCACTAAAAGACAAGCAACAAGTTGGATGCAAATTTGTCCTTTTTGCCCCTCTTTGGCCGGCCATCAAAGGGCATTTATGCCACTTGGCTTCTTCATTTGTTTAGATCATGACACTTGGCATTTGATGAGCATGTTCAGGTATTAATAAATAGAGGTCATGTCTTCATTCTTTTTGGTTGGCTTGGCCGAAAATTACTACTATTTTAGAAGCAAATTTCTCTCTTTTCTCTCTTGGCAATGCGGCTATAACTAGTAGAAATTAGTGAACTTTTGCTTCTTGAAACTTTACTAGTTTACTTAAGCTCTTGGACTTAACTAAGCTAGCACTTCTATTAGTTGGTCGTCTTTTGCTTTTGGATACCCGTGGACCGACGAGGGCCTTTGCACTTGTGGAGGGGAATTGTCTGAGTCAAGATCTTCCTTTCAAGAGTCTACATCCGAGTTCTCCACATGATGTATTTTGTTTTAAATACATTTGTATATAGTTGTATATACTCTTATGTATTTTCCTTTAATGTACTAGTTACAGATTTACTCTTAAGATTTTGTTAATGCAACTTGCTTACATGCAAATTTTTAGTTGTTATTATTTCCACTGCGCTTGAATGTTTTTGTTATTTATATATCTCGAGACGATCCCGTTGTGCTCCCACTTTTGAAGCTAACGTCATTACGCGCCTTCATTTCGAAGCTGACGCCTTTTGCGCCTTCATTATGAAGCTAACGCCTTTAAACGCCTTCAGATGCGGTCTTTTATAACGTTAAATGGAATAAAATATAGGGAACTAGTCAATAACTATCTTCTATACAATAGTTAAAATACAAAAGGCTATTACAAATTAGGGTTTCATCAATAACTACCCTTCTACCCGAAAGTAATACAAGTACACCCTAGTCTTTACAATTTCAACCATATATAAGAACATGGAAGGCAGAGCACTACGGGCACGTAATCAATCAGCTTTGGCACATAATATCAACTTACATCTCAAACTAAGCTTCACCTACAAGGGGGGAGAAAAGAGGGTGAGCTCTTGGAAAACTCAGAGAGGATGGAATAAGAGAAGTTTTGAAAACGCTTTTGGTCAGGCCCTTTTTGAAATCATGATGCAATTCACGTACAATAGTATTAACAAACTATCCACATAAGATACAATAACATATGATAACTAGTAGAAATTATTATCATATTCGAATTACGTATCAATAATAGTAACATCATTTAGATAAACAATCAATTTTCCTCTCCAAGGGTGGAATGCCAAGTGAGAGTACTTAATCATATCATGTTGCAAATGATACATTTCGATATCATTCCCAGAGGTGGCCGACCTCGAATCTCGCATTCAACTTCTTATCTCTCCCAATAGGGTACTCCGGATTGTACCCGAAATCTACGACCTAACTCTCCAAGGGTGGAGATCGCTAAGCGAGAGAGAGAATAGGACCATGATAGACACGGGAGCACCGGCAAGCCCTATGCTACCTGGTGTTCGTGCAAGATATCGTGCCTGAGGTTGCAACCCCCAATTCAATAGTACACAAGAATGCACAAGTAATCACATAACACACAATATCGATAATATTTTGAGAGAACGAAAAAGTAGGTAGTCTCTCAAGCATATTTGATGATATTTGCAATTTATGATCATGTAATACGATAAGCAAATAGATAGAGAGCAACGAAAGAGGTTGTCCCCGGACAAGTATATATGGCATTTAAAAATATTAAGTCACTGGAAGCTCAAAATAATCCAAGTTTAACTATAATATAATAACTAGTTAATGTTTAAATTCCCAAGCACGTAATCTGATAAGAAAAGGAAACAACAACTAGAAACATTAATTTAGAAGCTCAAGATAATCCAATTTGAAATAAGAGTCACGTTTCCGTAATTAACTAAATAATTTGAATGCTTCCCCAACTCCGAAATAAAGCTAAACCTTTATTGGACATAATTTATTCTCAATATCTAATAATTCGATTTATTTAACTTATAATTTCCAATTAATTTTATTGATAGTATCTAATTCTAAATTAAAACCTACTTAAGTCGGTAACGATAATTTGCTTATCTCTTAGGCTTCCAATGTATTAGTAACATTCTCTATCTAAATCACTTGATTAACTTAATAGTATTAAATTTATTATTATACAACTATAAAAACAGAATTCAACGACAAGGGATTAAACTTCTATTTTTAATTCCTAGGTACTTATCAATGAATACTTAAATATAAAGTAAAAATGTTAACAACATTTCACTTACTATAACTGATCATTTTCTTTATCTTTGGCTTCTAACAGTAGATCCTATTGCTAATTCCATAAGTTAGAGCCAATAGCTAGTTTCTTCACGTAAATAATTCAAGTAACATATTCACTTAATCGAGACATATAATTTAGCTAAACAGTTTCACAATGTATATCTACAGTGACGCGATAGTTACCCTAACACAAATGAGTGACCCTATATAAAATGTAACAAATTATCTTATATACAAAATATTCAAGGTAAGTCATAATTCACGTGTTAAACATTAAAGATGCTGGTTTTATTAAAAATATTCTCACTTTCCGATTTGAAGTGATTGGTTTTGTGTGAATTAAGTTGCCAAAGTGTTATCTTGGATTGAGGTTAGCTTCGACTTTTAGTTTTGTCAGGCCATCCTATTTTACTTAAGCTGCTCATTAGATATTCTAGGGAATAGCTTTGATAGGATAATTGGGCCAGCTTGCTCGGTGCTATGATGCTTAAGTTGGGTGGTGAAATTCTTGTTTAAAAGTAGCTTCTATTTTGGTAACTTAATTAAATTTGTTGGACTTTGGGCATATTGCACCCAAGTTGGGGTGGCCCAATTATATGATCCAAATAGTGGAGGCCCACTACTTCATATAAAAGGAAAAAAAACCTAAAACATAAACAGACGTTTTATAGGTTTTAGTCTCCAACAAACAAAGCAAACTCTCTCTACACTCTAGGCTTTTTGGTTATGGAAAATTAATGGGTGGTCTTGTACTACACGCTACGACTGTTTGCTAGTGCAGTGGAACACACCAGATCATTGATTACTCGCTTCAGCAATTTCGAGATATGTGTGAATATCTCACTCTGAATCAACATTGGTATCAGAGCCTTAATATTTGTTCTCTGTACAAAATTTAATTATATGCAATAGAATCCTTATTTTTCAGTTTTTCATGTTTTTTAGCGGATTAATTATAGAATAACGTTTCTGTAAAGTATCTCATATGGGGATAAAATTAATACAGCTATAAAGCTTGTGTTTTAAGGGTTTTAACACAATTAATTTCGTATTTTTCTGCTAACTATAGAATTAATTATGAATTTTTGAAGTTAGAATAACGTTCTGCCTTTTAATTGTGTTACTGTTCATAATCAGATGTTTGCATATCATTAGTATTGGTAGAAACTACGAGTTTCAAGGATTATAATGACATAAATTTCATAATTTTTGGATGTTGTATGAATTTATTATGAATTTTTGAATCCTTTCAATACGTACTATTTTGTACGATGTTTGCTTGTCTTTTTCGTGCTTCTTCTGTATCAAAAGGTTGAGAAACCCTAGGAACTATAACCAAACTTTCCATAGCACATAAACACACTTACGACCTAAAACCATCAAAGGCCCCTTCATTACCAATTAATTCTCCACAAGTTTAACCCACACTCTAATACATCCAAGCATCCAATTAGTCACTCTAGCACTTATGATATCCAATGCAAGTACCAAAACTATCAATTGAACCAAAGTCACAAAACTCAATAAAATACTATTCATTTATCTAACTTTCTCAAGCTACCACATCCAAATGAGCCACACTACTTGAAATCTGATTTCACTACTCAATACTAGTCATTTTGTGATGCATTTAAATCACACAAAACCCCACTTTAACCCACGTTTACTACAAAACCTCGAAATGGCCTTTTGTCCGTTTGAACTATAGCTACTTAAACCGTTTATCCAATCAAGATTAGAATTGCACCGCACTTCCTTCGTAGCATATCTAAGGTCATATGAACAGTCAAAACTTGTCCAGTCAACACTTCGTTCAACGTCCCCTTTGACTACTAAAGCTATTTGACTTATAAACAAAACAATAGGTTTAACATTCCTAAACAAGCTATTCAACCCTTCTAATGACACTTTATGATACCATTTGATGTCAAGAAAATCCATTTTTAGCTATGATAAGCTCAAAAGCCCCGAAGGCCCCATAGTGTGTTTGAACTACAAGTACTCTAACCAACCCTCCAATTAGCGTCATAAAGGCACATTAAACACTACCACACCTAATAAATACTATCTACATCATTAGATTCCACCCAGATTCACTTTTCAGATAAAGTCCCTTTGAATTCTAAACCAATTAGGCAAATTTTCTAAAGTTCCAATCAAGCCAATCACAAAAAATCACTAATCTATGCTCATTAGAACCTCTAGCACCTATAGATAGCATCAAATCAATCCTAGAATCAACTTTGCACAAAAATCCTAAAAAATCACTAAAATATTTTCCAATTTCTCTAACAGAGACTTAACTTAATCAATTTATTTATCTATGCTATGGACCTCCAAATTGACTGATTTTTATGTATAAACATAAATCTTTGAGTGTAGATGACTTTAGCCTCAAGCGGAACTCAATTCCGATCTAAATTCCACAAGTTACGACCTTTATCGTACAACTATACCTAATTGCCCCTGTACAGCAATTTTTCCCAGACACATTTCAGAAATGGCTAAATCGCAGGGTCAAAACTTTCGAATTTGCCTTAGCTCTAGAAATCAACATTTGTTCTAAACTGTCTAATCTAGCTACAAATTTTTTTTTGTTCAATTCTAAGCACAGTTTCTATGCCAGAACCACTCCAGAAGTCGGGGACAGTGCATTGTCCAAAACCGTGCTTTGCTTACTTATCATCTTTTCTTGTTATTTCTTGCACTTGAGCTAACTATAACCATTACCTTAGCTTACCTAACATTCCTACACTTTGTTTAGGACATTAAACAAACACCTAAACTGTGAAACCCTACTTTTCTATCTTATCTCGTTTTGCGTAAATTAACTTGTCTATGTGCTATGTGACTTAGAATGTGGTAATTTTAGTATCAATACTCCTAGAACATGCTAAATGTGCATTCATAAAATTTTCATAAAAAACGGAGTCAGAAATTTTATCGTCGATTTTCAGTGAATAGTATTTTCGAAACACGTCCGCTAAAATTTTGAAATTGGTCTTTTTAACCCTTCTAGACCTAGTTCACGGACTTTAATAGACCTGTGTTTGATTAAAACGGTTTTAAAATTGGCTTAAGAATTTATTAGGGTTTTTACACCGACTTTTGCGAAAATCGAGTTTTAAGTCGACTCGGGTAAAATTGTTCAATTGTAAAACTTCTTGTCACCTAAAAATAATCTACTTGAACTATCTTAGGAGTTACATTTTTGTTTTGAGCAAGGAGATAGCTAAAATGCATTTAAAAGACAAGAAAATGAATTAAAGGACTAAAAATATTACTTTGACTTTGCATTTTATTTATTTGACCAAGCTTTTAATTACATATTATCATCAACACACACTCAACACAACACAAAACACACTCCACACATACACAAAGGGCCGAGAGCCATAGGAGAAAAAAAAAAGCCAAAGGAGTTCAAGGTTTTCCAAGCAAAAATTCAAAGAAAAACCTAGTTTTTGTCCGTAGAACTTCGTGCTTAGTTGGATTCCACTTGTTGGGCACGCATTGCACGCATTCCTAGGCTTATATCGCATCAAAGGTGAGAGAAAAATTCTAGATCTCAAAACTCAACTTTTGTGTTTTTGCGTAGAATTGAAAATTGAACCGTTAGAATGTTAATCTAATGTTAGATTATTGTTCCATGCATGCTAGGGATCATTTATATATAATCCTACGAGATTTGAACGGTTGTAGCATAATTATTATTTTTCGGGTATTTAAAGTTGAATAATTTGTTTAATGTTGATTATTTTGAGTTGTGTTGATCGGAATCGATTGCCGTCGATTTCTAAATGTTTGAAAATTATGTGGTAGCGCCGTTGTAATGCCGAATTTTCGATTGCGATGTCCGTGCTAAAATCTAGAAATTTCAGCCATGACACACTAGGGTTTTAGGGTTGTCAGGCATGATTTGGTTGTGTTTTGGTTGGTTTCCGAGGGGGCTAAAGTAGTTGGTTGAATGGGTGAGTGTTTAAAACTGATTTGGAGTTGTTTAGATTAGTAGAATGTAAGATATGATTATTTGAAGTTTAGGTTATCTTTCTTTAAATTATTAAATTGAGCCTTACTTGATCGGGTGTGGTTTGAGTGATTGAATTGTGAGTTGTTGATGGGTAAACTAGGGTTTGATTGTGTGTTTAATGCATGTTTGGTTGGATGGCCTACTTTGTCATCTAACTTAGTTATTTGTTGTTAAATTGATTATTGGTGTTATTATGATGATAATATGATTATTGATAATGATAATATGATTATTGATGATGATTGATGACTATTGATTGATGATTGATGCCGAGAGGTAGGCAGTTCTGCTAGACTATTCTCCTGTGAATGATTGATATTTATTATTATTGTTGAGTCTTTGGTATGTGTGTGTCACCTCTCGGACAGCATCGGGCTGTCGGGTTGATAATGGCATGACTATCAGAGACTGCCTCCAGCTTGCATGACGGAGGTGTCATGGAGGGAAAGGTTATTGGGGTACCTCAGGTGCGTGAGTTTATGGGAGTCACAAGAAAGCTGTTATGATCGTGATGGTGATTGGAGCTACACCAACTAGTGTATCCTTTATTGAATGGTCATTATAGATTATGTGATGATAGTATTATTGATGTTATTATGTGTTTAGTGCTCAAAGGATTAAATCCAAGGAGCATAGTGAATACTGTAGAGATCTATCGGATCCTCACTGGGCTTATTTATATAAACTCACTCTCTAATATTGCATGCTTAGAGGTGTACTTTCGCAAAGATTACGGGTACGTGCCTCCTGAAGAGGAGAATGTGGAAAATGTGCCTTACGTGGATGAGTCTTATGTTCCGGAGTCTTATCATTGATGTTGTGCTGTTTTATTATCTTGTAAATTAACTTAGTAGACTTTTATATACTTTGTAGTTTATAATGTATAAGATGTTGAAAAGTTAATGAATTAGTTGATGATGTCTTAGTAGCCTTTCTTTTGTCTACGTTTAGGTTGCTAGGTTGGTATCAACATATTTTGCAATGTATATTAAGGTTTATGTATTATGTTGGAACGGAGGCGTATAACGAGGAATGATTATTGTATAATATAGTTATGATGTATGTTGTATTTATTGAGGAGTTGTTTGTTGTATGGTTGTGGAGTTGATGTATGTTGTTCTATTGAGGTTGGTTTAGAGCCTCGGTGTCCTATTTACTGTCGTTATACTGCCGAAATTCTGTTGCGTCCTGACTGATTATAGGAGGGGTCGAGTTGGGGCGTGACATTTAAGTGGTATCAGAGCGCATGTTAGTTGTCAGCCGGGGTATTCTCGGATGTAGGTAATGGTCTTAGCATGAAAGTATGTATGAAAAGAAAGAAAAGTGATCTATGTATTAATATGATTAAATGATTAAGTGATTATGTGATTTAGTACTTATGTGATTATGTGATCAATTTGTTTATGTGTTTTATGTGACTTTGTTGTTTATGTGCTAATAGTTGTTCATAACCTGTTTACGTGCTATAACCTGTGTTAACTCTTTGATTAGTAGAATGACGGGCAGACCGAGAACCAGAGGTAGGCCTGAGATGACTGATGAGACCCCTGGTATTGCGGCACCGAGCCGTGATAGGGGTGATGACCGTTTGGGGGCAGCTATGGAGAGGATTGCTGAGTTAGTGGCCGGTCAGGCTCAGTTGTTAGCAGGGCAGGCTGCCCAGACTCAAGCTTGGCAGGCTCAATTATTGAATGTGCAGGGTGGAAACCACGGGCGTGGTACCCTAAAAGAGTTCTTAGGATATCATCCACCGAGATTTCAGGGGGAGCCGGATGATAGGAAGGCTGAAGCGTGGATTAGCAAGTTGGAGAATATTTATGATCCACTTGATTATACCGATGAGCAGAAAGTCTCTTTTGCCGTGTACTTGCTAGATGATGAGGCAGAAGAGTGGTGGCGCACAGTGAGAACTAGCTAGGCGACTCAAGGTATTCCGTATGTTTGGGGTGCCTTTCTGGTGGCTTTTCGGGCAAAGTATGTCCGAGGATCGCGAGGGAACGGAGAGAGGCAGAGTTTCTAGCCTTAGTGCAGGGAGATGCTTCAGTGGCTCAGTATGAGGCCACCTTTACTCGATTGTCCCGTTATGCACCGAAGTATGTGGCCGATGAGGAGCGGAGGACTCGTAGATTCATGTTGGGGTTGAGGCCCGAGATTCAGGATGTGATGGCTCTGAATCGGTATGAGGTATTCACTGAGGCTTTTGAGGCAGCTTCTAGACTAGAGAAGATGAAGGGGGATCAGCTTGTTTCTAGTCAGTCCAGTAAGAGGCCGTATCAGCCGCAGTATCAGCAGAGTATGTATAGGCCTCCAGTACAGCAGGTTGTGTACAGGCCACCAGTTCAGCAGGGTTCTTTTAGGCCACAGGGGCAGCAGAGTTATTATCGGACTCAGTTTTAGCAGGGGTGATACCAGGTTCAGTCCCAGTTCAGGCCAGCCCAGTCTCAGGGTCAGTATAGGCCTAGTTTGGTAAGGCCTCAGCAACAGACTGGTTCAGCTGTTCCTTCAGCTTCTGGTTCATCCAGGGGCAGTGTTAGTGCATCATCACTGCAGTGTACACACTGTAAGCGCACGGGGCATGTGGAGGCCGATTGTAGAGTGAAAGCAGGGACGTGTTTAGGTTGCGGCAGCAATCAGCACAGGGCGAGGGATTGCCCTAGGTATTCGAGGATTGAGGGTCTGATAGCGACTCAGGGTTATCAGGGCCGACCTGCGGCCAGTGCACCTCAGTAGCAGCGGGTTCAGGCTTGGGCCTACGCAGTTGACTTAGAGGAGATGCCTGAGGAAACTGCAGTTGTGGAAGGTAACTTCCTTATACTTGATCAACTTGTTAAAGTATTGATTGATTCTGGTGCTACACATTCTTTCATTACTCCTACTTGTGTGCAACGTGTTAATTTGCAACCTGAAAGATTGCCTTATGTGATTGAGATTAGTACCTCTTTGACTAATAAGTATGTTACTGGCTTAGTATGTAAGGATTGTATAATACGTGTTAAGGGGCATAATTTTCCTTCGGACCTTATCTTATTTCCTATCCGGGGGTATGATGTTATCTTGGGTATGGATTGGCTTTCTAAGTATGATGCCCAGTTGAACTGTAGAACCAAGGTAGTACAGTTTCGTTTGCCAGATCAGCCAGTAGTTGAGGTAGTAGGGAACCGGGGTGCAAAGACAAGTTTTGTTATCTCAGCAACTAAAGCCGTTAAGTTGGTGAGTAAGGGGTGTTCGGATTATCTAGCTTATTTGATCAACAAACCATCTGAAAAGCTACAGTTAGAGGAAGTCCCTATTATTCGGGAATATCCCAATGTATTTTCCGAGGAGTTGCCAGGGTTACCGCCAGAGAGAGATGTGGAGTTTGTGATCAATCTTATTCCCGGTACTCAACCTATTTCTAAATCAGCGTACCGGATGGCACCAGCTGAGTTGAAGGAGTTGAAGACTCAGTTGCAGGAGTTATTGGAGAAGGGGTTTATTCAGCAGAGTTCTTCACCTTGGGGAGCTCCTGTTTTATTTGTGAAGAAGAAGGATGGTACCTTGAGATTGTGTATTGATTACCGTGGTTTGAATCAGGTGACCATCAAGAACAAATATCCTTTGCCACTGATTGACAAGTTGTTTGATCAACTTCAGGGAGCCAAAGTTTATTCTAAATTTGATTTGAGGCAGGGGTATTATCAGCTTCGGATTCGTACGGAGGATGTTCCGAAGTCTGCCTTTAGGACTCGGTACGGGCATTATGAGTTTGTTGTTATGCCCTTTGGATTAACTAATGCACCGGCAGCATTGATGGACCTTATGTATCGGGTTTTTCAGCCGTATTTAGACCAATTTGTGGTAATCTTTATTGATGATATCTTGGTCTATTCTAAATCAGAATCGGAGCACGAGCAACATCTACGGCTTGTCTTACAGAAGCTGCAGGAGCATCAGTTGTTTGCCAAGTTTAGCAAATGTGAATTTTGGCTGCAACGCATATCTTTTCTTGGCCATGTTATCACACAGAGCGGTATTTCTGTAGATCCCACTAAGATTGAATCGGTGATGTCTTGGAAAAGGCCAGAGAATGTTTCGGAGGTTCGTAGCTTTCTTGGCTTGGCGGTTTATTACCGTAGGTTTGTCAAAGACTTCTCGAAGATTGCTGGGCCACTTTCAAAGTTGACTCAAAAGCAGACTATCTTTGCTTGGGATGAGAAGTGTGAGAGTGGGTTTCAGGAGTTGAAAAAGAGGTTGACTACTGCTCCAATACTTGCTCTACCAGAGGGGACCGATAATATGGTTATTTACAGCGATGCATCCAAGGAGGGCTTGGGATGTGTTCTTATGCAGGATGGCCGAGTTATTGCCTATGATTCCAGGAAGTTGAAGCCTTATGAGGTGAATTATCCGACTCATGATCTTGAGTTGGCAGCAGTTGTCTTTGTACTGAAGAAGTGGTGTCATTATCTGTGGGGCAGTAAGTTCGAGATTTTCACTGATCATAAGAGTCTGAAGTACTTGTTCTCACAAAAGGAGTTGAATATGCGCCAGCGGAGGTGGATGGAACTTCTTGGAGATTATAATTGTTCTATCAATTATCTGCCTGGCAAGGCAAATGTTGTAGCAGATGCTCTCAGCCGGAAGACGAGTGTTGCTTGTTTGGCTGTCAAGAAATGGGAGATTCTTGAGGAATTCACTTATTGGAGACCGGAGTTGACTCAAGTTGGGGTGATGTGTTCACATCTCTGTATTCAACCTTTATTGTTGTCTCAGATCAGGGAAGCTTAGCAGCTTGATGTTAAACTTCAGAAGATCAAGGATCAGATCACAGATGATCAGTCTGACTTTAAACTGCATGAGGATGGTATTCTTCGGTTTCGAAACAGGGTTTGTGTTCCCGATGAACCGGGCTTGAGGCGAGGTATTCTGGAGGAAGCTCATAATTCTAAGTACACTATTCATCCCGGTGGAACCAAGATGTATCAAGATTTGAAGCAACATTATTGGTGGAATAATATGAAGATGGAGGTTGCTCAGTTTGTATCTAGATGTTTGACTTGTCAGAGGGTGAAAGCCGAGCATCAATGACCTGCAGGGTTGCTTCAGCCGTTGGCTATACCAGAGTGGAAGTGGGAGCATATTACGATGGACTTTGTCACTGGTTTGCCTAGAACACCAAGGGGTAACGATGCATTTTGGGTTGTTGTGGATCGTTTGACGAAGATAGCTTATTTTATCTCGATGAGGATGGGAGATGAGGTTGCAAAGTTGACGAATCTTTATTTGGATCAGATTGTTAGACTTCACGGGATTCCATCTAGTATTGTCTCAGATCGAGATCCTCGATTTACTTCTCGTTTGTGGGAGAAACTTCAGGAGACCTTGGGTACTCAGTTGAACTTCAGTACAGCGTATCATCCACAGACCGACGGTCAGTCTGAGCGGACTATTCAGATTCTGGAAGATATGCTTAGGGCTTGTGTTTTGGATTTCGGAAAGAACTGGGAGAAACATCTACCACTTGCCGAGTTTGCCTATAAAAATAGTTATTAAGCTACTATTGGGATGGCACATTTCGCAGCTCTTTACGGTCGTAAGTGCCGTTCACCTTTATATTGGGATGAGGTAGGGGAGATGAAGACTATTGATCCGACTATCATGTCAGAGCTTCTTGAGAAGATTGAAAATGTTCAGTTGATCAGGCAGAGAATGCTTACGACGCAGAATAGATTCAAGAGTTATGCTGATAAGCGTCGTCGGGACTTGGAGTTTACAGTCGGAGATCGGGTTTTCTTGATATTGTCTCCTCGTAAGGGGTTTGCTCGTTATGGTAAAGGTGGTAAGCTGAGTCCGAGATTTGTTTGGCCGTTTGAGATTACCGGCAGGGTTGGTAAGTTGGCATATCGGTTGGCTTTATCGGAGAACTTCTCTAATGTCCACGATGTATTTCACGTGTCTAATTTGCGAAAATATAATTCATATCCTTCTCATATTCTTGAGCCAGAGCCGTTACAGCTTCGTGAGAATTTGACTTATGACGAGCGTCCGATTCGTATTCGTATTCTTGATCAGATGGAACGAGAGTTGAGGTCGAAGAAGATTCCGATGGTTAAGGTGTTGTGGAAGCATCACGGTATCGAGGAAGCTACTTGGGAGAGACGGGATCAGATGCAGCAGCAGTACCCAGATCTGTTCAGAACATCAAGTAAGAATTTCTAGGGCGGAATTTCTTTAAAGGGGGGAGAATGTGAAACCCCACTTTTCTATCTGATCTCGTTTTGCGTGAATTAACCTGTCTATGTGTTATATGACTTAGAATGTGGTAATTTTAGTATCAATACTCCTAGAACATGCTAAATGTGCATTCATGAAATTTTCATCGAAAACGGAGTCAGAAATTTTATCGTCGATTTTTAGTGAATAGTATTTTCGAAACACGTCCGCTAAAATTTTGAAACTGGTCTTTTTAACCCTTCTAGACCTAGTCCACGGACTTTAATAGACCTGTGTTTGATTAAAACGGTTTTAAAATCGGCTTAGGAATTTATTAGGGTTTTCACACCGACTTTTGCGAAAATCTAGTTTTAAGCTGACTCGGGTGAAATTGTTCGATTGTAAAACTTCTTGTCACCTAAAAATAATCTACTTGAACTATCTTAGGAGTTATATTTTTGTTTTGAGCAAGGAGATAGCTAAAATGCATTTAAAAGACAAGAAAATGAATTAAAGGACTAAAAATACTACTTTGACTTTGCATTTTATTTATTTGACCAAGCTTTTAATTACATATTATCATCAACACACACTCAACACAACACAAAACACATTCCACACACACACAAAGGGTCGAGAGCCATAGGAGAAAAAAAAAAGCCAAAGGAGTTCAAGGTTTTCCAAGCAAAAATTCAAAGAAAAACCTAGTTTTTGTCCGTAGAACTTCGTGCCGAGTTGGATTCCACTTGTTGGGCACGCATTGCACATATTCCTAGGCTTATATCGCATCAAAGGTGAGAGAAAAATTCTAGATCTCAAAACTCAACTTTTGTGTTTTTGCGTAGAATTGAAAATCGAACCGTTAGAATGTTAATCTGATGTTAGATTATTGCTCCATGCATGCTAGGGATCATTTATATATAATCCTACGAGATTTGAACGGTTGTAGCATAATTATTATTTTTCGGATATTTAAAGTTGAATAATTTGTTTAATGTTGATTATTTTGAGTTGTGTTGATCGGAATCGATTGCCGTCGATTTCTAAATGTTTGATAATTACGTGGTAGTGCCGTTGTAATGCCGAATTTTCGATTGCGATGTCCATGCTAAAATCCAGAAATTTCAGCCATGACACACTAGGGTTTTAGGGTTGTCGGGCATGATTTGGTTGTGTTTTGGTTGGTTTCCGAGGGGGCTAAAGTAGTTGGTTGAATGTGTGAGTGTTTAAAACTGATTTGGAGTTGTTTAGATTAGTAGAATGTAATATATGATTATTTGAAGTTTAGGTTATCTTTCTTTAAATTATTGAATTGAGCCTTAGTTGATCGGGTGTGGTTTGAGTGATTGAATTGTGAGTTGTTGATGGGTAAACTAGGGTTTGATTGTGTGTTTAATGCATGTTTGGTTGGATGGTCTACTTTGTCATCTAACTTAGTTATTTGTTGTTAAATTGATTATTGGTGTTATTATGATGATAATATGATTATTGATGATGATAATATGATTATTGATTATGATTGATGATTATTGATTGATGATTGATGCCGGGAGGTAGGCAGTTCTGCTAGACTATTCTCCTATGAATGATTGATGTTTATTATTATTGTTGAGTCTTTGGTATGTGTGTGCCACCTCTCGGACAGCATCGGGCTGTCGGGTTGATAACGGCATGACTATCAGAGACTGCTTCCAGCTCACATGACGGAGGTGTCATGGAGGGAGAGGTTATTGGGGTACCTCGGGTGCGTGAATTTATGGGAGTCACAAGAAGGTTGTTATGATCGTGATGGTGATTGGAGCTATACCAACTAGTGTATCTTTTATTGAATGGTCATTATAGATTATGTGATGATAGTATTATTGATGTTATTGTGTGTTTACTTACTCATAGGATTAAATCCAAGGAGCATAGTGAATACTGTAGAGATCTATCGGATCCTCACTGGGCTTATTTATATAAGCTCACTCTCTATTATTGCATGCTTACAGGTGTACTTTCGCAAGATTACGGGTACATGCCTCCTAAAGAGGAGAATGTGGAAAATGTGCCTTACGTGAATGAGTCTTATGTTCCGGAGTCTTATCCTTGATGTTGTGCTGTTTTATTATCTTGTAAATTAACTTAGTAGACTTTTATATGCTTTGTAGTTTATAATGTATAAGATGTTGAAAAGTTAATGAATTAGTTGATGCTGTCTTAGTAGCCTTTATTTTGTCTATGTTTAGGTTGCTAGGTTAGTATCAACATATTTTGCAATGTATATTAAGGTTTATGTATTATGTTGGAACGGAGGCGTATAACGAGGAATGATTATTGTATAATATAGTTATGATGTATGTTGTATTTATTGAGGAGTTGTTTTTTGTATGGTTGTGGAGTTGATGTATGTTGTTCTATTGAGGTTGGTTTAGAGCCTCGGTGTCCTATTTACTGTCGTTATACTGCCGAAATTCCGTTGCGTCCTAACTGATTATAGGAGGGGTCGAGTTTGGGTGTGACATAAACTACACAATTACACTTAGTTAACAAAGCAACTCTACAACTAAAGATAGCATGTAAGAATTCTTTCTATGAGCACTAGAGAGTTACTACAACCTTTAGCATACTAATACTTTAGCTAAACATACATTTCCAACATCTTTGAACACTTACATAAAACATAGCATGCATACATATAGCTAAATAATCCAAATAGAATGCAAATAATATGAATTCCCTCACCTAAACGTGAAGAATGGCATGGAAATTGACCTTACAAAGCTGATTTCTTCTTCTTATTCTCCTCTTCTCTTCTTTCTATCGTGTGTTGTGTGTGTATGCTGAATTTGTGTGTGTGCTGAATCGTATGTGTGTGTGTGTAATATACATATATTGTGTTTTGTTTTATTTAGTAAATAGGATATTAATTAAAGCCCAAAGTCCAAATTGCCTTTCTAATTATGTAATATTAATCAGTTGGCCATTTGATGCTAATCTAACCAATTCAGTTTCAATTGATAACCATTATCATATAATTAACATCTACAACACTTCAACATGTAAATGCACGTTAAACGAGAAAAATGCATTTTTTTTTCAAGATTTATGAAAAGTAATGATAACAAATATATACAAACAATTAAAGTAATATGTAAATGTATGTAAATAATTAAAATAAGCATATTAATATATGCAAGTAAATAAAATAACTATATGTTTGAGGTTAGGGTGTTACACTCTCCCCTCCTTCAAACAATTGCGTCCTCGCAATTCCTTCTTTCAAGAGAACTCCACATGTGTATCTTGAACACCCTAAACAAGAATCTCGAATGTGAATATCGCAGAAAATACTAATAAGAATGCCCACAACAATACTACTGAGAAATCCAATAAGAATGCCCGAAGAACTTCACAAAGAATTCCCGAATAAGGAATCCAAATAAAGGCTCCTATGAAAATACTGATTAGAAGTCCGAATACAAATACCATATGCATGCCACCGAGTAATGCCGAATGAAAATGATGAAGAAATACTATAGGTGAAGTCCCAAATAAGAAATCCAAATAAGGAATATCGAGAAAATACCAAGAAGAATTCCAAAGAAGAGTACCCCATGTGAATCCCAAAGGTTAGTGACAAGGCTCCAGTAGATATCTTGATCAATTGTTCCCTCCTTCGCTGATCCATATCCTCGGAGACCCGCTGTTGGGCATCTCTTCATAAGGGAGAGTTTGCTTACTATTTCAAAGGAGATTATATGTGTGCATGCAATAGATAGTATGTGAAGTACATATACTAACATATTTACCACATAAAAGTACCCCTAGTCACATATTTGTTCATCTATTACAATCATCATATTTCACATAAGCAAATCACATAGAAACACACTTCCACTTAAGTCACACATAATCACATAGTTATACATATCACAAAATCTTCTTATTCCACACAAATGTAACCTATAGAACATATTTTCACTTAAGAAAATGCAAATCTACATACAAGCACATACCTATTCAAAACACACTTCACATGCACGCACTCGTGGTTCACTACCCACCAGACCGAGGACCCTGTCCCGGCTAAGAGCTAACTAAGCTCTGATACCATCTGTAATGCCCTGATCTCTCACGAGACCAAAGGCTCTAATAACCATGTTAATCCCAACCCAATTCCAACCCGGTCACAAAATTTAGGGAAAATGGAAAGAGTCTCCTTTGTTTATAGGACAAACAGTTTACCTGCACACAACATATAAATGAACCAGCACCGTGTCCAACATACACAACTCCTCAAGGCCATCTGAGCCTTGGTTCTCAACAAAAATTCACAAATAATATACAATTCTAACTCTAAGACTATCCTAACTCTTATCCTTTAAATTAGCTACAAACATACATGAAAATTAAACTATATTATCCTATTATATAATTTATGCTAACCTATGACTCTAAAGATTTAAATAACATGATTACATTACTTTTATACATTGAACACATACAATCCAATAAAAGAACATATTTTCAACATTTCACTATCCACACCACATTACATGTATGCATCTCCAAGCACGAACTTCACTTTCTTTGGCTATAACCTAACAGTTTCGAAATGAGGAGTGAGTATACAAATAATGTATACCCAATGAGGGAGGGAAGCAATATATGGGGATTCGTGCAATGCAACCATTGAACAATAAATAATAACATTAACATTAAACAATAAAGGAACATACATTATCAATTTCAATATCATACTTTAAAAAGGATACAATCACTAGCCCTTATTATTCCAATTCTTCAATCCACGAACCACGATCCACGAACTCAATCAATCTGCTGGCATAATCCCAAATACTCCAGTGGGTGTACTCCAGATGTACACTGAATCCTACGACCCAACTCCCCCTGGTAATGTCCGGACCAGGTGAGAGAGGGACTGGGAACCATGGTAGTCGAGGTATACCGGCAAGCCCGATGCTACTCAGCTTCCCCGATACTACCATGCCCAAATGGTTGCGTAACCACGATGCAATGCACTCAATTTAACAATAATCAAAACAATTCAATAAGTCACATAAACCAATAACCAATTATAAGTAATTTAGTTTAAAACATGTTCTATCTCAATACAATAGCTCATTACTTTTCAACTATACAGTAATCAATATAATACACAACGACAAATCAATCAAGATGTCATTTAAAATGCATCCCTCACCTTTAAAACCAAACCTGTGAGAATTCAGCCAAGAACCCCTTTCAATACTCTCCAAATGCATTAAATCCCTTCAATTAATATCACATAATACAATCAACTATATGCATAAAAAGTGAAACATGCAATTCAATTCACGATAGCAATCATAAACATTTAACACATATTCGAATCAAAGACATTTAACTATTCTTATACCTCCAAGATAGCAATATTTCTAGTAACTACAACCTTAGCTTATGACTCCAATCAAAATATACTCTAACTCTATTTGAAGTCATATGATCACTCACTTCAATTACTTCCACTTCTCCGATTAGATATCCATTCTCCTCATTCTCATTCTTATACTCTTAGTATTCTCCAAGAATCATTAATAATCATCACATTCCCTTCTATTAGCAACTCTCTACTCCGATTTCCATTAACCACTAAAGTCACACATTAACCACTCTTAAACTTCGTAGATCCCAATTAACTTATGCCTTTCAATCAACCCTACCCCCCAATTAGAATACAAGAAAATTAGCATTTAACCAACTCCATTCATGCTCAACTAACTAATATATATACTCAAATCAACAATCAACAATATCACACTCATTAACTAACCCTTTATTCTCTAGCAATAATGCAAGCTATTCATTATCGAGGTTACACGACAAGTATGATGAACACTCTATAAGCACCCCCTAACCTCACAACTACTCAATAATGCCACTAGAACATTAAGTAATCAATCTTTAAACTATGGTAACCACTTGACACTATAAACTCTTGACAATTTAATCTCACATACTCTAATCCATTCACTGAATTAACACAATAAGCATCCTGCAATCACTATTTAATCACCAAGGAAGCTCACTCTAAACTAGGATCAACCTACACAATCAATATATAATCAAGAATGCAAACCACTAGGTCCAAAGCTATTAATATACCTACAAGTTCAATTCAACTAAACTATGTCATTCATTAATCAACTAATTACTCAACCCGCAATACCATCCTTTTAGCATACATAAGCTATCCAAATGTATTTAAACTCTCAAATACCGAACTACAAGTTAATTACTTACAATCGAATTCCAACTTCCTTTCAAAAGCCCTTTATATCTTATAGTTATAGAACTAACCATCTATCAACTAAGATACATTATAAGCACTCCAAACACTCTACAATCACCTAGGAACCATAACCAAACTTTCTATAGCACATAAACACACTTACGACCTAAAACCATCAAATGCCCCTTTATTACCAATCAATTCTCCACAAGTTCAACCCACGCTCTAACACATCCAAGCATCCAATTAGTCAATCTAGCACTTATGATATCCAATGCAAGTACCAAAGCCATTAATTGAACCAAAGTCACAAAACTCAATAAAATACTATTCATTTCTCTAACTTTTTCAAGCTACCACATCCAAACGAGCCACACTACTTGCAATCCGATTTCACTACTCAATACTAGTCACTTTATGATGCATTTAAATCACACAAAACCCCACTTTAACCCACATTTACTACAAAACCCCGAAATGGCATTTTGTCCGTTTGAACCACAACTACTTAAACCGTTTATCAAATCAAGATTAGAATTGCACTGCACTTACTTCCTAGCATATCTAAGGTCATATGAACACTCAAAACTTGTCCAGTCAACACTTCGTTCAACGTCCCATTTGACTACTAAAGCTATTTGACTTATAAACGAAATGATAGGTTCAACATTCCTAAACAAGCTATTCAACCCTTCTAATGACACTTAATGATACCCTTTGATGCCAAGAAAACCCATTTTTAGCTATGATAAGCTCAAAAGCCCCGAAGGCCCCATAGTTAATTTGAACTACAAGTACTCTAACCAACCCTCCAATTAGTGTCATAAAGGCACACTAAGCACTACCACACCTAATAAATACTATCTAAATCATTAGATTCCACCCGGATTCACTTTTCGAATAAAGTCCCTTTGAATTCTAAGCCAATTAGGCAAATTTTCTAAAGTTCCAATCAAGCCAATCACATCTAATCACTAATCTATGCTCATTAGAGCCTATAGCACCTATAGATAGCATCGAATCAATCCTAGAATCAACTTTGCACAAAAACCCTTAAATATCACTAAAATATTTTTCAATTTCTCTAATAGAGGGTTAAGTTAATCAATTGATGTATCTATGCTATAGACCTCGAAACTGATTGTTTTTTATGTATTAACGTAACTCTTCGATGGTAGATGACTTTAGCCTCAAGTGAAACTTAATTCCGATCTAAATTCCACAAGTTACGACCTTTATCGTACAACTACAGCTAACTGCCCCTGCACAACTATTTTTCCCAGACACATTTCGGAAATGGCTAAATCACGGGGTCAAAACGTTCGAATTTGCCTTAGCTCTAGAAATCAACATTTGTTCTACACTGTCTAATATAGCTGCTATACAAATTTTGTTCAATTCTAAGCAAGTTTTCTATTCCAAACCACTCCGGAAGTCAAGGGCAGTGCATTGTCCAAAACTGGGTTTTGTTTACTTATCATATTTTCTTGTTATTTCTTGCACTTGAGCTTACTATAACTATTACCTTAGCTTACCTAACATTCCTACACTTCATTTAGGACATTAAACAAACACCTAAACCACACAATTACACTTAGTTAACAAAGCAACTCTACAACTAAAGATAGCATGCAAGAATTCATTCTATGAGCACAAAAGAGTTACTACAACCTTGAGCATACTAATACTTTAGCTAAACATACATTTCCAATGTGATACCCCGAACTCGCCACGTATTTAATAGTATTTAATTGCATTTAATTACTTGTTATCTTAAATGCTAGCTGTGAGGACCCGAGCGTTCATTA
Organism: Ehretia macrophylla; assembly: GCA_037974665.1. NCBI lineage: Eukaryota > Viridiplantae > Streptophyta > Magnoliopsida > Boraginales > Ehretiaceae > Ehretia > Ehretia macrophylla. The sequence continues at coordinate 60,717,384 of CM075780.1, read as the reverse complement.
AATGTGCATTCATTTATTTTAATAATTATTTGAAAAATAATATGCGCATTTACATGACTTATTTAGTGTTTTAAAATTTAAAATTGCATTTAAAGTTCATTTAAATTGCATCTTGTTGACTTTTCACCTTCATTGACCAACTAGGACAAGGTCAGAATTTTTCAAATGTTTAATGAAGGGTAAACTTGGGATTAGAAACAAAAATGCAAGGTTAAGTTAATCAAATTTTGGATCAACTTTGGGATTAAATCTAAACCAATTGGGTAATATTTAGGTGACAAATTATATATGGTTGGAATTTCTACGAGTCTAGTTTCTAGGGCTTCAAACCGTTCGTGAATTGGAGCTTTCTAGAAGAAGTTATAGCCGTTTTCGTAAGGTGTCGCAGAGCTATTTTACCTACGCGGGTTTGACCGAACCTTTGACCTTTTGATCTTCTATTTAAGTTATTTTCATCCAACCAATGCTAAAAATGTTTTTCTCATCTTCTCCACCAGCCAAGAGCTATTTCTTCACATGAATAGTAAACCCTTTCACATTTTATCTAATATCTTAAGTTTGGAGTGGAACCAAGGCGCAATTCCAACGTTTTTGAGTTCATGGCAACTTCTAGCATCTTTCTATCAGAGATTTTAGCTTTATTTTAGTAGAAAAATGTGAGGGCATTTTCTAACCCATTTTTAAAAAAAGTCATTATTTATGTTAGATATTGCTAAATCTATGCTTAATACTTGTTATTTAGATGTTAGAGAACATATTTCTTGTTTTATAGCTTGTGTAGAGTCGATTTTATTTGTAGTTGATACATTTCTAGATATGAATATAAATGTAAACAAGGTATTTGTTTAATGTTCTAAGTGAAGTATAGGGATGTGTTACATGCTAGATTAATGCCCATAGATAGCTCAAATGCAAGAAAACAGCAAGAGAATTCAAGCATGCAAAATGTGAATTTCGGACAGTGCACTGCCCCTATTTTCAGAGGCTTTTTGACATAGTAAACGAGCTCATAAATTAACAAAAATTGTACAGCAGCTAGATTAGGAAGTTTAGAATAAATATTGATTACTAGAGTTAAGGCTAATTCTAACTTTTTAGGCCTCCAATTTAGCCATTTCCAAAATATGTCCTGAAAATCGCTGCTACTGGACAGTTTGTGTAGTTGTATGGGAAAGGCCATAACTTGCCTGATTTTAAACTGGAATTAAGCTCTGTTTGATTCTAAAATCAACTAAACTCGAAGAGCTACATTTATATGTAAAATCCATAGAATTTGGAGTTCAAGAGCATAGGTAATGAATTTGATAAATTTAGGGTTCTGTTAGAAGTTTTGAAAATGGGCATGTTTTCATGAAGATCTACTTGCTATGTGTTGTATTCCTTATCTATCTTTTATTTTAGAGTTCATAAGTGAGTAAGAGCATTCTTTTGATAGTTTAGAAGTTTTTATGGTTATTTTCATGTTAGATTAAGGATTAGTTGATAATGTATATATTGAAGACCAAGTGTTTGAGTTTATGCTTGAATGAAGTGCTTTATTGTAAAAGTTTGAAAATGTTCTAGTTAAGTGTTTTAAGTGTTCTACATGTATTAACTTAGTAATTCTAGCATGTTAAATGTCTAGTTAGTCTATGTGATTTAGAACCCCATGCATGCTAAGTGGAATACTCGAGAATGGATGTAAAGTTAACTTAGATGGTTAGATTGTTAATAAATGCCATAGTTAAAGAGTATTTAAAGTTATATGCATGTTGTTGACCAACAATTTAAGATGTTTGCAAACCATGATATAAGGTAAAGAATGTTTTCAAACATGTTAGTGAGATGATGTAAAGTAGTTAAGTTTGATGTGTTAGTTAACTTACAATCAAATCTAAATTGCTCTTAATTATGAATTCTATTTGAATTGCAAGTTTATAGTGCAAGAAAATATAGAATGACTTTGCTGAAATTTGCAGTTTTTGGGCGTTTAGGGGCTGACCAAGTTGGGCAGTTTTATGCCATCCTTAAATTGGTCATTTTAGACTATAATATGGTTTAATAACTTGTATTTAGGTAGGAAAAAATATTGGTAGTTGAAGAGGCATGTTGGTTTGGCTTGGAGATATGTTTTAGTGGTTATTTTGAGTTTATTTGACTAGTTCAAGTACACTTGTGTACTCTTATATATTGTGAGAATTGAATATGTTTTATGGTTGTTCAAATTGCTAATGTTTATGTGTCTATCGAATTGTGGGTTTAATCAGAGAATATTTAACGTGTTGCATAAAGTAGAGAATGTAATGCGTGCTAAACAAAAAAAATGTATTTGATAGTTATGATAGTTCAATGGAATCAAATGGAAATTAATAAGTTAATGGAATTATAAAGTAGCTTTAGTTGAGAATGAATGTATAACTTCTTATATAGATAGTTGATTGTATTATGTAGTGGAATGGAAGGAGTTGGTGCATTCGGAGAATATAGAAAGGGTTCTTAACTAAATTCTTGCAGGTTTGGCTTTCCAAGGCGAGGGAGTTGCATCTTATTTGCATTTCTCTATTGTATATTGAATATGTTAAATAGTTTTCATGCTATTAATGTGATTTAGTGTATTCTAACAAGATTTGTCAGTTTTATAGTTAGTAGAATGAGTTTAATGGTTAATGCTCGTTATTTCACTTCTATTGTTGTCAACTGGTTAATGTGTGAGGACAACCTCTTTTGTTATTCCTCGATTATGTGTTTATCGGCTTAACTTGTTATATTGCTTTTAATAATGCTTTTCGTGTCATCGAAATACTAGTTGCGCAATCTTATCATCGGGGCGAATACGGTGGGCCTCTCTGGGCAGCAGCGGGCTTGCCAGGGTTGGTTGCTCTAGCTCCGTACCTTATTCCCTTACTCGCTTGGTCCGGATATTGCCAGGGGGTATTGGGTCATAGGTATTGGGTACATCCGCAGTACCCATTGGTGTAAGGGATGCCGGCATATCGAGACTGTGTTCGTAGATTATGGATCGAGGCTCGTGAATCGAAGATTTGATGTGATAAGGGTTATCGATCGTATCATTTTAAACTATAGTATTAGAATTGTTATTCATTGTTTATTTATTGTGTTAATTGTGTTAAATTGTTGCATTGCACGAACCCCGGTACACTGTTCCCGTTCCTCCTTCCCCCACTGATTATACATTATTTGTATACTCACTCCTCATCATGAATCTTTCAGGTTATAGTTTGTGATCACGTGATAGTTCTTGCTTGAAGAGTTGCCTTACGTGTTATGTGGCTTGAGTTGTAACAGTTGTAAAGTTTTACTTTCATGATTTGTATATACTCAATGTAGGAGAGAAATCTATTTAAGTTTAACCAGGTCATAGAGTGCTTTGATAACCTAGTTTATGTAATAGGTTAATGAGGTTTGAGTTCAATGCATGTATGGAGTTATTGTATGTTTGGACACGGTACTCGTCCATTTATATGTTGTGTGTAGGTAAACTGTTTGTCCTATAAACATGGGAAACTCTATCTGTTCTCCCTAAATTTTGTGACCAGGTTTGGAATTGGGTTGAGTATAGCATGGTTATTAGAGTCTCTGGTCTCATGAGGGATCGGGGTTGTTACATCCAATATCTTTGAACACTAACATAAAACATAGCATACATACATGTAGCTAAATAATCCAAATAGAATGCAAATAATATGAATTCCCTCACCTAGACATGAAGAATGTCATGAAAATTGACCTTACAAAGCTGTTTTCTTCTTCTTCTTCCTTATTTTCTTCTTCTCTTCTTCTCTTCTTTCTATTGTGTGTTGTGTGTGTGTAATATACATATATTATGTTTTTTATTTAGTAAATAGGATATTAATTAAACCCCAAAGTCCAAATAGCCCTTCTAACTATATAATATTAATTAGTTTTCCATTTGATTCTAATCTAACTAATTCAACCATTATTATATAGTTAACATCTACAATACTTAAACACGTAAATGCACGCAAATACATGCTAAACGAGACAAATGCATTTTTGTTTTCAAGCTATATGAATAGTAATGATAACAAATATATGCAAACAATTAAAGTAATATGTAAATGTATGTAAATAATTAAAATAAGCATATTAATATATGCAAGTAAATAAAATAACTATATGTTCGAGGTCGAGGTGTCACATGGCGAATACTTATGGGTTGCGAAACCTATGTGTCAAGTTGTGGTCAATTTGTGAGCTTAGCATGTTGGGTATTAATAAAGTGTTTAGCAACCTGCTCATTATGAGGATGACAACATAGTCTTAGGATTTAACTTGACCCATTGTGTATCGGGTGCTAAGTATGTAAGTTTAGACAACAATTGCTAAACAAAGGTTATAAGTGAAGCCCTTTCATGGATTTAAAGATAAGAACTAATATTCTGATTCCCATTAAGTTTGCGACCCAAGTGCTTCTAGTCTTCTTAAATTATGTAATGTACTTATTAAAGTATTTATACCAATTTTCATTTAATAGGATCCTAGCACGTGGAGTGCCTAAAACTTATATTCTAATGGTTTTCTGTCTTATCACCGAGTCTTAGCTAAGGTAGTTAATTAATATCTTTTAAAGTACGATCGACTAACCATACTTGAATGTCATAAGAGTTATTAACATAAAAGTACTATACTGAATTTAACTATCACTTCTAAGCCTATATTAACGAATCGAGGTACACACTAATTATCCTAATGTTCTTACTTATATCCTTATTAGGATTGCTACACTAAACACTAATGTAGTATTAACTTAATAAAAGTTTAACTCTTCCAATTAATTTATTTAAGATCACTTAGTAATAGACCTAGGTATTTCCCTAAGTAGTACTATTCTAGGTATATTCCTAAGTAATAATATTCCTAGTAGAATATATTAACCCTTTCCATTCATAAGATATAAGTTATTTAAATAAAAAGTAATGTATTAAATTTAATATTTCTACCTTTTTACCACTCATATTGTCCAAGTGTACTAGCCAAGTTAATTTTTCCTTTAAATTGAAACGAATGCTTAGTTTGATATACTAGATTTTATAGATTTCCTAAGTTTCACTTAGTTCATGCTTTGAGAACTAAGAACATCTAGACCTAATAGGGTCCTATTAATCAAATAGATCATAAATATTAAGACTATTAATTATAAATTAAATGTAAGCAAATAATTATAAGGCACATTTTCCAACAATAATGCAAAAAACTAAAATAAATAAATGTAAATGAATATTATAAATGCATTGCCAGGCTCGGGTGTTACAACTTTCATGCTTGTATGGATGAAGTTAAGGTTGGTTGCAGGACTTAATACCTAATAAAGTAAAATAGATAAGATTAGAGTGGTATGATAATCAAAATTATGACTATAGTATTTCAGTAACTAAAGAAAATGCATGATTGTATGTTTTATTTTAATATAGTAGAAAGACTCGAATGGCCTTAGAGACTTGGAGGTTAGGTTATGAATGTTGGTATATTATTGTTGTGGCTGTTCTTCAGAGTGCCGGTAACTGGTTAATCCACGGTACATAGGAAACTCTGTCTGTTTGTCAGGTCTAGACTTACCCTTTAGTGAGGGGCTGGGATGGGGCATGACATTCTGGTAGTATTAGAGCTTATAGAATGCATGAGCCGGGATAGGTTTCTCAGTCTATGGGGTAGAGGTCTTTGTGTGAAAGTGGAATTGTGTGATTATATGATTGTCTAATTGTCTAAATGTATGATTGTCTAAGTGAGAAGCATGCTAGAATGAAAATGAGAATATGAAGTATCTATAGAATGATATTGTGTGTATATGAAAGGTCTAGAATGTATTACATGTTAAATGCTTTGTATGTAACTTTGATGAACAAGGTGCCTTGTATGACTTTGTATGAATTTGTATGAACTTGTATGAGCTTGCTCTTGTATGTTATATCTGTGAACTATATATATGCTTGTCATAATACTTTTGTATTCTATTTATCTGCTATGGGGCCTCGTCGACAAACTAGAGCTCAGAATGCTGATAAAGCAGACTTGGGACAACAATTGACTAATGTACAGGTTATGACCAGCATGACAACAACAATTAACATGATTATGCAGTATATAGAGGAACAGAGACAGGGAAGTAATCATCCAGCAAGTAATCCTAGTCGTGCCTGAGATCGAGCAGATGGCAGTGGTACTACTTGGGGGTAACAGCAGTAGTAGTCAGCTTGAAAAGTTCTTAAAGCATGGGCCGACGAGATTCCTCAGTGAGCCAGATGATGAGCAAGTTGAATTGTGGATTAATTAGATTGATAAGATCTTTAATGTTTTAGAGTATAATGACGAGAAACGAATTTTCTTTGTTGTATTCCTACTTGATTGTGACGCTAAACAGTGGTTGAGGACTGTGTAGCGAAGATGGGATGTTGAGATTGTACAACACACCTGGGCCGACTTCATGAGAGAGTTCAGAGATAAATATATTTTCGAGATGACCCGAGAGAGGTGGGATGAGGAATTTGTCTCCTTGAAATAAGGTAATCTGACAATCGCCCATTACAAGGCTATATTTGATAGATTGTCCTATTATATGCCGGAATTAGTACAACCCAAGAGACGGAGAATTCAACGCTTCATTCAGGGTCTGAGGGAGACATTCAGCTGAACTTGTCTACTCATTCATTTACCACTTATACAAATGCAGTGTAGGCAGCCTCGAGGTTTGAAAAATGTAAGGCTGAGTTGATAGCTAGTTCCAGTCAACCTAATAAGAGGCAGTTTGTATCTGAGAGTCAAGGGGCAACCGAGACAAACTCAGTCAGCTGGCCAAGGATAGGGTTAGCAGCAGAGGTAGTTTCAAACACAGAGTTACCCAAGGCCAGTTCAGTCATAGTCTCAGACTAAACAGTGCAGAGTCAGATATAGAGCCAGACTTGACCAGTGGCAGCCAAATCTCAACAGGGTAGTACTGCTACCTCTACATTCAGAGCCCCTACAGGAGGCACTACTGCAAGACAAGACCAGTAGTGTAGTCACTGTAATCATAGGGGACATATTATGGAAAATTACTGGAGGAAGACAGACGGTGTATTGGATGTGGTAGTGAGTAGCACAAAGTTAAAGATTGTCCTAAATTTTAGAATGCTCAGGGACAGGCTTCAGGTCAGACTAGTCAAACCAGAGCTTTAGGTATAGTGCCAACTCAGCAAGCCTAGGCTCGAGTATTTACCCTAGATTAGGAGGAGCTTTCGGATACGACCACAATGGTGGAAGGTATATTTCTTCTTAATAATCAGTCAGTTACAGTTTTAACTGATAGCGGGGCTACATATTCTTTCATTACTCCTATGTGTACACAAACTGTTGCATTGAAAGTAGATAAATTGCTTATAAAATTGAGGTTGGCATACCCATGGGCACAAATTTTATCACTGAATCTGTATGTAAAACATGTGAAATTTGTATTGAGGGTCGTACATTTCTTGTTGATTTAATTATTCTGCCCTTCTGAGACTTTGAGATTATTCTGGGGATGGATTGGTTAGGGAGATATTATGCTCAGCTTGATTATAGAAAGAAAATTGTAAAACAACAAATGCTTGACCAACTAGTAGTTGAAATAGTAGGGAGTTGAAAATCTACTGGAACTCCTACTATATCATCAATTAAAGCATCTAAATTGTTAGTAAGGGTTGTGAGGCATATTTAACATATCTGATTAATCAACCTAGGGATAAATTAAAATTGAATGAAGTGCCTGTTGTGAAGGAATCTCCGGGAGTGTTTCCTAAGGAGTTGTCGGGTTTGCAACCCGATAGAGAGATAGAGTTTATAATTAACCTGCTACTAGGGACTTTACCTATTTACAGAATTTCGAACAGAATGGCTCCACCTGAATTACAGGAACTAAAAGTATAGTTATAGGGTTTGCTTGAAAAGGGGTGTATTTAGCCTAGTTTTTCACCTTGGGGTATACCAGTTCTGTTTATAAAGAAGAAAGATGGCTCACTTCGATTGTGCATTGACTACAGGGGTCTCAATCAGGTAACCATAAAAAAAAATATTTGTTACCTCTGATTGAAGAATTGTTTGATCAACTACAGGGTGCTAAAGTATATTCTAAGTTTGATTTGAGACAGGGCTACTATCAACTGAGAATTAGAAAAGAAGATGTGGTTGAAACAGCCTTCAGAACCAGGTATAGTCATAATGTGTTTGTTGTGCTGCCATTTGGGTTGACTAATACTCCCGCCACTTTCATGGACTTAATACAGACGGTGTTTCGACCATATCTAGATCAGTTTGTTGTAATTTTTATTGATTGTATATTGGTATATTTAAAATCTGAGGTTGAACATGAGCAACACTTGAGGATTGTACTACAGACCTTGCAACAACATAAGTTGCTTGCTAAATTTAATAAATGTGAGTTCTAGTTAAATCAAGTTGCTTTCTTGGGTCATATTATCTCACAGCAGGAAATTTCTGTTGATCCAACAAAGGTAGAAGTGGTGTTATCATGGAAATGACTTGAAACTGTTACTGAAATCCGTAGTTTTCTAGGGTTAGCTGGATATTACAAGAGATTTGTTAAATATTTTTCTAAGATTGCAGGGCCTTTGACTCAACACACTCAAAAGAAGACTATGTTCAACTGGGATGATAAATTTGAAGCTAGTTTCCAAGAGCTGAAAAAAAGGTTAACCACTGCTCTTATCCTTGCTTTACCTAAGGGAACTGATAACTTTGTGATCTTCAGTGATGCATCTAAAGAGGGTTTAAGTTGTGTATTAATGCAAAATGGTAAAGTGATTGCATACGCATCAAGAAAATTGAAGCCTTATGAACTCAATTACCCTACAGAAGATCTTGAGCTAGCTTCTATAGTCTTTGCTTTCAAGAAATGGCGTCATTACTTGTGGGGTAATAAGTTTGAGATTTTCACAAATTACAAAAGCTTGAAATATCTATTTTCACAGAAAGACTTGAATATGAGGCATAGACGGTGGTCAGAATTGTTGGATGATTATAATTATACCATTAGCTATCTGCCATGTAAAGCTAACATTGTTGCAGATACATTAAGCTGAAAGGCTACAATTGTCAGCTTGGTTATCAAAAATTGGGAGTCTATGGAAGGATTGTGCTTATGGAAACCAGAAACTTCAGAATCAAGTATTTGATTTGCAAGTTTACAGATTCAATCTATGTTATTTTCAAGAATCCGTGAAGCACAACAGACTGATCCTCAGTTATTGAGGATCCAAGAAAAGTCAAAAGGGGAAGAGTCGGACTTCAGATTGCATGGTGATGGCATCTTTAGATATAAGAACAAAATCTGCATTCCTGGTGAATTAGCTTTGAAGAATGAAATTCTTGTAGAGGCACATAGTTCTAAGTATACTATTCACCCAAGCAGTACTAAAATGTATAGAGATTTGAAGCAAAACTTCTGGTAGCACAATATGAAAAAAGAAATTGCAGATTATGTGGCTAAATGTTTGACATGTCAGAAAGTTAAAGTTGAACATCAGAGACCAATTGGATTGTTGCAATTATTGTCTATTCCTTAGTGGAAATGGGATCATGTTACCATAGATTTCATGACTGATCTGCCGAGAACTCCGAAGGGTAATGATTATGTTTGGGTTGTGGAGGATAGGTTGACCAATACATCTAATTTCATTGCAATGAAAAAGCAAGATAACCTTGACAAGTTAGTTGAACTTTATATTGAGAATATTTTGAAACTTCATGGGAGTCTAGCAAGCATAGTGTCAAACAGAGATCCCAAGTTCACATCTCAATTCTGACAGAAGTTACAAAAAGCACTGGGCACTAAATTGAGTTTCAGCACCGCGTATCACCCGTAAACTGATGGACAATCTAAAAGGACTATCAGTATATTAGAAGATATGTTGCGAGCTTGTATTATGGACTTTGGTAAGAGTTGGGAGAGATATTTGCCACTTGCAGAGTTTGCCTACAACAATAGTTATCAAGCTACTATTGGTATGAGGTGTTATATGGGCGTAAATGTAGATCTCTTTTGTATTGGGATGAGGTTGGAGAGATGAAAACAGTTGATCCGACTATGTTGCCTGAAATGGTTAAAATGATAGATAATGTTCAGCTCATCCGTAAAAGAATGCTCACAGCCCAGAGTCGGTAGAAAAGTTATGCAGATAGATGTCGACGTGATCTAGAGTTTGCTATGGATGATCAAGTATTTCTGAAAATCTCTCATCGTAAAGGGTTGATTTGGCATGGAAATGGGGTAAATTGAGTCCTAGATTTGTGGGACCATTTGAGATCACTGAGAGAGTTGGTGCTTTGGGATAGAAATTAGTTTTGCCTCTGAGTTTGGCCAGATTGCACGATATCTTCCATGTGTCAATGCTTAGGAGATATCATCCGGATCCTTCACACATTTTTGAGCCAGAACCTTTGCAAATCAGTGAGACTTTGTCATATATTGAGAAGCCAATTCGGGTTGTGGATAGAAAGGTTCAAGAACTCCGTACTAAAAGCATTCCGATGGTGAAGATTCTGTGGGCTTATCACGGGATTAAAGATGCTACATGGGAAAGAGAGGATCAGATGAAGGACTGATATCTAGACCTGTTTGCTAAATCGTATAAGAATTGCGATGACGCAATTAGTTTAAGGGGGAGAGGGTATGACACCCAAGCCCGGGGTTAAATTTTTACTATTTTATTTTTATGATTTTACATTTTTCCTATGTTCATTAACTTAAATATGGCATACGTTCATCGTTATTTTGTGCATTGCATGTCGGGAGAGTGCATTAGGAAAATGTTTTTCGAACCATGTCAATAGTAAAAACATTGGACTTTAGTGGGCTAATTAGTTTCTATTTGTTTTGGACCTTAATTAAGCTTTGTCTTGCAATTATTTGGCCCAATTAACTATCTATACTAAATATATATCATGTATACACAACATACACAACACATTAGCAATCAAACAAAAGAAAAAATTCCCCTTGTGTGCCCCCAAACCTGACGACCAACTAAGAGAAGAAGAAAATAATCTCTCTTGCAATCTTCCATTGTGTGATCTTCTAAGTCCTTCTCAAGTGGGTTTAAGCTTCCAAAAGTCTAACTCTTGCATCTACAAGCTTAGTTTGGTAAGGGATTTTGCATATTTCATGATTTCAAAGTTTATGTCATGTTTTTAATTTTCTAGATTTGTGGATATATGCTTATATTATGCTTGGTTATTGTATAATATAGTGTTTACATGTTATATAGACTAGTTTTATGTTGTTGAATCACTTAGTTCATGATTTATTGCAAAGGGCTAAAGGTTGAAGATGAATGAATAGTAATTTTTTAGGGTTTTTGTTAAATGTTGATTCTAAGCTTAATTATATGCTATCTAATGGTGCCATAGGTGCTAGTGAACCTAGGTTAGTGTTTAGAATGAATGAAACTTGAACAAACTTGTAAAATTGGCTTGGTTACGAAAAGGGCTTTGCATAGATTGGTTATCCGGGTGTAACTCAATGCCATAGTTAGTATTTGTTATGTTAGGTAGTACCTAAAATGATTTTATGGCATTGATTAGAAGGGTGGTTTGGGTAGCTGTAGTGTGAAGTAAAATTAGGGCTTTCAAGCCTTTTGTGATAGACATAGTTAAAAGTGAGATTTCATGGCTTGAGAAAGTTTCATAAAGTGCCCTTAGTAGTGTAGGTTAGTTAGCTTGTGAATTATGTTACTTGTGTTTCATATGTGCATTGAATTGAACTAGTGAACTACGGGGAAAAGTCACAAAGTTAGTCTAATGTTGGCAAAAGCTTGGAGTTCTACTTTTCTTGTCAATTTAATGTCTATTGTGTTACTGGTATATTGAAACTTACGTGCGAGGGTAACCTACTTTGTTGTCCTTCGATTATGTGTTTATCAACTTTTCTTGTTATATTGCTATTGTTATTGCTATTCGTGTTATTGTATCGATGGTTGCGCAACCTCATCGTCGAGGCGGATGCGATAGGCCTTTCTAGGTGGCATCGGGCTTGCCAGGGTTAGTTGTTCTAGCTCTGTACTTTATTCCCTCACTCGCCCGGTCTGGAGATTGCTAGAGGGTGCTGGGTCATAGGTATTGGGTACATCCGGAATACCCATTGGTGTTTGGGATGCTGATATATTGAGATCGAGTATGTGGTTCATGTTTCATGGTTCATGTCGTGATTTGAGAATTTTGTGATAAGGGTTACCGAATTATATCCTTTTTAATTGTGTGGTATTTAATTGTTTAATTGATTCTATATTGAATAGTTACTTGTTCTAGTGTTTAACTGTTGCATTGCACGAAATGATTTTTTAAAATGCCTCGGTTAATGTATCTCATCCCTCACTAAGCAACTGTGTTTGCTCATTTCTCCTTTTAACATATTTCAGGAGGAGCTGAGATTGATCCCCAGCTGTTAGCTGTTGAAGGAGATGAGGAAGTTCTAATTGACCAATTGCCTTGATTTATTGATTGCTGAGGCTGGATGGCTTGTGTGCTAGATGTGATCTTGTTGTGTATATGTTCTATCTTGAGACCTTATGGTCTTGTATGTATTTGTGTTGTCTTGGAGGATTGTAATATAAAGTTTAAGGGCTTGTATGATTAGTTAAATTGTGGTTGGCTTGTAATAACTTTTAATGCTTTACTTTTTGGCTAGTTAGTTTGCATGTTTGTATGGATGAAGTTAAGGTTGGTTGCAGGACTTAATGTAACGCCCCGATTCCTCGCAGAACCGGGACTTCTATTAATTATGCTATTCTCAACCCAATTCCAAACCCGGACACGAAATTTAGGAAAAATGGACGGAATCTCCCCTATTTATAGGACAATCCAAAACTTGTACAAGCAATTATAACCTCAAAACCAAAGTCTAATCTCCCCGTAACACCCAACTTCCACTAACATCACGTGCAACAAACTCCTCAAGGCCATCTGAGCCTTAGAACCCAACAACATAACAAACAGGTATGAAAGGTTAAATTCATCAAAATATTATATTTTAAATCCACTTATCATACCACTCTAATATCATGTACTTAATCTTCTTATATTTTAAGTCCTTCAACCCACTTTCATTAAACCATACAACCATGCTACTACTAAGCAATAAAGTAAAGCAATACAAGTTATTACAACCCACTTGCACCTAATTATCATACAAGCCTAAACTTTAATATTACATTCCTTAATATAACACAAATACATACATGGCCACAAAGTCTCAAATAGAGTACAAACATATCATGATCACATTCTTCCATGTTCTATACACTAGTAAAGCAAGTAGGCCACACAGGAGGCAATCCGATCTCCAACTCTTCCTAAAACATGTTGAAAAGAGGAATGAGTAACCAAAGTTACTCAGTGAGGGAAGGGATATAGGTAACCGGGGATTTTTGAAAATCATTTTATGAAATGCAATAACTAAACAAATAACCCAAGTAATACAAGTTAGCAAGACTATTGAATAAAGCATTAAAAACGTTTAAAAAGGATGCGATTCATCTTCTTTGTCTTTGATCTCGAATCACGAACCATGATCTTCAATAACAAATGCCGGCAAATCCCCTTATTCTATCAATGGGGTACTCCAGATGTACCCTGATCCTACGACTCATTCTCCCGAGGTAGGTCTGTATGTCCTAACAAGGTGAACCACGCCTCTAGGGTAGGGGAATATGTAATGACCCCAACCCGGCCCTTCTCAAGACTAGGTCAAAGTCTGCGTTTATCATCATTGCGAGTTCATAACTTTCTATTAAAATGAATAGTAAATAGAGAATTACTTAATAACAAGCATTTATATAATAATTGAAGTACAAAAGGGTGTTGCAACATTTGAGATCTGATAACTACCTAGCTATCATACAAACTGAGATTTCAACACCGTTACCCTTCTTCCCGAAATTAATACAACAAATTCTAACTTTTACAACTTGGATCCAACTATGACAGCAAGAGGCTTTGATCATGTAAACATTTAAAGTCTATTTCCGTTTCACGCTAAGCTGCACCTATACTGGGGGAAGAAAAGACGGTGAGCTTTGGGGAAGCTCAGTGATGATGGAATAGAAGAGTTTTGAAAACATTTATGGTCGGTCTATTTTGCAAATCATGATGCAATTCACATACGGTAGTATAGCACATATGGTAAACAATATATAATAACCAACAGAGATTACTAACACACTTGAACCACGTAACGACATATAAATAACAAGCAGATTTCTTCCCCGAGGGTGGAGATCTCCAAGCGGGAGTACTTAATCACATATTCCTCCCCGAGCGTGGAGATCGCCAAACGGGAGGACTTACCCATATTATGATGTCATTTCCAGAAGTGGCTAGCCCCGAATCAAGATCACAATTTTAACTTCTTATCTCTCCCAAGAGGATACTCCAAATTGTATCCAAAATCTACAACCTAGCATCTCCAAGGGCGGACCCGGACCCAAGCGAGAAAAAACTCTTCAAGGGCGATAGACATCCCAAGCGAGAAGAGGGAATAGGACCACGATAGTCACGGGATCACCACCAAGCCCTATGACGAGCGGCGTTCGTGAAACGCTATCGTGCCAGAGGTTGCAACCCCTAATCAAGTAGCACACAAGCATACACAAGTTGCCACATAACACACAACTGATACATACACTACAAGAAATTGGGTGTATTGGCGGCGCTTATAACATGACGAAATAAAAACCGTCGTCAAAGAGGAATTAGGTGGGTTATTTTTGTCGATGCTTTGTAGAAACGTCACATTTATTTTTGTTTAGCGGCGATTTTTCTTAAACGTCGCTCTTATTGCTTGGATAGGCTAGACAACTCCCAACTTATTCACTTGGACTTCATTCTCGGCGGTCCTAAAATAAAACATCGTCATTGATTAACAAAAAAAAAAAATAACATTGATGACGCTTACAGTATTCGTCATTGATTATAATTTTAGTTATATCTATGGCGACGGTTGTCATTAATCGCCACCAAAACTCAACTTTTTTTTTTCTAAACAGTTCGCTTAGGATTCGACAAAAGGTAAAAATTAAAGCTTTTCAATGTTTGGAGATAGCACACACTAAAATTCAATATCCACGACTTTCTCTCTCTTCTCCAAACAATCCCTATATTATTTTCAGCTCATTCCAAAATACTCTCTCACGAGTTTCTCATCACAAAAGCAAAGGTACGATCTTTATAATCATTACTTTTATATTTTTCAATTAAACACTTTTAAGGTGTTTTTACAGTATTTTCCACATTAATTATGTACAAAGATTCAATCTTTATGTGTTGTTTATACGATATATATGTTTAATTTTTCTGGGTTTTTTTTGCTATTCAGCTGTAGTTGTGTATTTATGTGATAAACATGTGTGGTGCATGAAAATCTTGTAATGGGTATCATAAATTATTGGACAAGAAAGCATTATTCTCAATTTATGCATATCAGACTCTGTTTTCATCTCATTTCCTTCAAAAACCAAAAATAATGAGATAACAGGAAAAAGTCTGATTCGTAATTGTATAGAGATTAAGTTTTATTATTATTATTATTATTTTTTATAGTTTTTCTTGTATCAGCAAATCTATCTACAAGCTGTTGTGTATTTCGTCGCAATTTATGACCTTAATTTTGGATTCTTCGGTGAGTTGTATTTCTTGCTAAGTTAATGTTCTCATTATGTTCTGGGTGTGTAGTTGGAGAGTCATGACCTCTCTGACTTGAACCTTCGAGTGATTCGTGCTTCAGCCGGGAAGTTCATTGCCCTAGTTGAAGATGATGTTTTAATCTCTGCTTCAGGAGATGGCAATGTGTGTGGAATTTGGAAACGACCTTGGGAATTTTGAACACTATTGAATTTCCAATTAGTCTTAATAGCTATAATTTCCAAAGATACAATCTATAAAATCCAAAATAATACACGTAACATGACACAATGGTGCTAGTGCATCTATCATAGGAGTGCTAGCTGAAGCAAATCAGTCCAACTCCATAATTAATGAAATGAAGATGGAAAGATAACAAAATAGCTGAATCTGTTTTTTGGTCCAACTTCACATAAAAAACTGTATCAATTGAGAAAGACCTAGATGATGATTCATCTATGGTTAGAAAGCTCTATGAGTTTAGTTTGTAATGCTTCGAACGATGCATCAATTGGAGTTTTGTAGAATAAGTTATGACTATTTTGGTAAAGTGTGGAAAGATAACAAAATTGCTGAATCCGTTTTTTTAGCCAACTTCACATGAAAAACTGCACCAATTGAGAAGGTATTAGATGATGAGTCATATATGATTGGAAAGATCCATGAGTGTAGTTTCTAATGCTTCAAACAATGCATCAATTGGATGTTTCTGGAACAAGTTATGATTATGTTTGTAAAGTGTGTTTGAGCTGCCTATAGAGTAACGAACTCATAGTTTTGAGCTTCATTTTACTTCCAACAGATATAGTTTAATTTTCATTTTGCATGACTGGAAACTACCCCTAGGAGGCCTTAGCATCTATAATTGACTAGTTTAGGGGACGAGGGTAACATGACACAATGGTGCTAGAGCATCTATCATAGGAGTGCTAGCTAAAGCAAATCAGTCCAACTCCATAATTAATGAAAGGAAGATAGAAAGATAACAAAATAGATGAATCTGTTTTTTGGTCCAACTTCACATAAAAAACTGTATCAATTGAGAAAGACCTAGATGATGATTAATATATGGTTAGAAATCTCTATGAGTGTAGTTTGTAATACTTCGAACGATGCACCAATTGGAGTTTTGTAGAATAAGTTATGACTATTTTGGTAAAGTGTGGAAAGATAACAAAATTGCTGAATCCATTTTTTTAGCCAACTTCACATAAAAAATTGCACCAATTGAGAAGGAATTAGATGATGAGTCATATATGGTTGGAAAGTTCCATGAGTGTAGCTTCTAATTATGTTCAGTGTTTTAGTTTATATCAGTTATAAACCAGATTCAATAGAACTTAGTAATATTATTTGATAATAAGCATGCTCTTTCATAAAGTTCTCGATATCGCTAGTTCTTCATAGATCCTTATATCTGGGCAAGTCTTCTTGCTCATTCCTAGATATCTAATAGTTGGTCTGTTTTTTTTTTTTAATGCACATGATGATCAACTAAACTCTTGGCTAATTGATGATATAATCTCCAGCTAGTATCCACGTGATTATATCGCTCTGCAATCATGTGTCGTCATCCACGTGATTAAATTGCTCTGGAATCATGTCTCTTGTGTCAACATTTCAAGAATACAAATATTTGATTTAATTCTAACAAATGTTGATTCTTCCAAATTATATTCAAAGTTTATATTTCTGCTTAGATGTTTTGTATTTAATTAAAACAAATCAATCTTGTTCATTCTTAGTTATTCAAAGAGTCATGTGCTATGTTCCTGTCGTAGTTGGAATCATGTCTCTCGTGTCAACATTTCGAGAATACGAATGTTTGATTTAATTCTAACAAATGTTGATTCTTCCAAATTATATTCAAAGTTTATATTTCCGCTTAGATGTTTTGTATTTAATTAAAACAAATCAATCTTGTTCATTCTTAGTCATTCAAAAAGTCATGTGCTATTTTCCTGTCGTAGTCGTCTAGCCTACACACTATGTGTCTTCATGTTTTTGGGTAGATTTATAACATTTATTCTCTTAGTTTCTTCTTCTGGTTTTGAGGTGGATAATTTTTCTTGGATTGGATGGAATATTTCTGTAAACTACCAAGCAAATCTCTGAAATAGTTCAGATATTAATTCTACTTATCTCACAAGCTACATAATAAGAAAGTGATTAGACTTCTTCCAAATTAGTAGCGAAGCTAGATTGCATTAAAAATGAAAGAAGTACAACTAGTAGGATCTTTCTTTCCTTCTTTATTGTTTTATCTCATCCCTTATCTTTCTCTCATGAATCTAAACCATAGTTCTGAAATTGTGAATTTTCGCAATTTTTCTAAAATTGCGAGTTATCTTAAATCGTGAATCGTGAGATTATTTTTACAATCTTGAGTCGTCCTAAATTGTGAAAAGAAATATTATCTGAAATCGTGAATTGTTCTAAATCACATACTTTGTATCGTAGTACTATGAATCTAATCGAACTATATACTTCAGATTTGTACCCTACAACTATGAGAATTGTGATTCAGTACTTAATGGTGAAGCCTTGTACAACTATATAATATATTGTATGCCAAGTATATACTTATATTTTAAATTGTATTTAAAATTTAAGCTAGAACTTTCTTGTTTATCAATTCAAAAATACTCTCTTATAAGTTTCCAACTACTCTTCATTGAGCTTTCAATTGATTTTAGGGTTTAAAATAGTAGGGTTTAAAAAAAGAACTCCTATCTCCATTGTCTCTTTCAAATCGATCTTCCATTATCTTCTTGTCATTTCATTTCTCCCCACAACCCTCCTTTTTTTTCCTTCCCAAAAAAGGGAACCCTGAACTGAAATTGAAATAAATAATTGTTCCGATGTAACCTTCTCCTCTACTGTAAATTGGGCGTATATACTTGACTATGATAAATGGTCACGGTGATCGATACTATAATTTGAAATGCAATAATTTATCTATTATTTAAAAAATAACTATTAAGGATTACTTGACTTTTTTGTGCTAACAAAGGTTCATATAAATATTTATTAGTGCAATAATTCATTTGTAACTTTAAAATAATTATTAAAGTAAAATTGACTATTTGGCCTTGTCATAACACATTACTAATTCTCTTGGCGTATATCTACTTGTTGTTAATAGATCGGTAAGAGTATTGTTTTGAGACAAATTGTTTATTATAATGATTGAAAAATATGAACTTTCTACTTATGATTGTATCTTTTCCTTTAGCTCAGGAGAAATACGATCAGAAAAATATTATTTTTTATTAAAATATGTTATATATAATGTCATTTTTTCCACTTCCGTAACGCAGTGGTATACTCTATTTCTTTATGAAGATCAACAAAACAATAAAAATAAATAAAATAAGCCTTATTGTTACTACATCTTCCATTAATTACATTCGCTTGAGATTAGAGATTTCTAAAGCTATCAATAGAAAGTTCACTGCGACAAATCGAAGAATTACAAATTAATTTACAAAAAAAAAATTTCATGGACGAATTTACAAAAAAATTTCAACTATTCCTATATAGTATTGGTTTATGGAAACTAAAAATAATTCAAATTATCACCAAGAAAAAAGAAAATATAGCTGAAAAAATAGAGTCCCGCCAAATAGTGTCTTTTTTTTCTAGGCGCCAATTAGTGTGTTATTTTTTGGTGAAGCACCAATTACTATCTTCAATCACCAAAATTCTAGCACTAAATAAGGGCACATCGTCTCTATGCAACCAGCCGTATATATCTATGAAAAAACTATTCCTCAACTTGTTGATCACCATCACTCACAAATCTATCCCTACCTCTCTTACTGCCATCTTATAGTGCGATATAACTCCACGCTTCAACATCGTGTATGGCTGTTTCAATTGCCTTATACTTCCATATTGATCGTGCCTTTTCGATTTCATTTTAATCTATTGTATGTTTTGTTTTTTGATCTGGGGGTTTTTTTTTTAATTTCGGTTTTTGGGTATTCATCTTTGTGTCAGTACTATGTTATATTCATAAAAAATAATTTCTTTTACAATCACTATTTGTCCATGTGGTGAGTGTTTACAGAATTGTGAACAATATATAATATCAGTTATCATGTACAACTCCAACGCACAGCTCATTGTCTTTTGTGGCACTTCTCTTCACTCTACTTCCCCTTTCTTTGTCCATGTTATACAATCACAGTTGTTATAGTTTAGTTTCTCTTCTAACTCAGGAAATATGGGAAGATCCAAAAGAACTTTGTATGCTGTCTCAAAAAGCAGCCTTCGCAATGAAGAAGAGTGTACTATTGAAGGTTCCCAAACTAATGATGCACACAGAGACACCACCATGGAGTCCGGTAAAAATATTTGTTGTGACTCATATTTATTTCTATGCATATTTGAAAAGCTTTTAATTCATAAAATCCATGTGGAAATTTGTGAGAGATAAACAAAGAGGCTCTGCAACATATGATCATGTGAAGCCTAATTATTGGTTTTCCTTTGTTGTTCTTCACGTTCTTTATGCGTTTATTGATAATATTAAATCACTTTTATGTTGAATAAAGATTCTATATAAAAAGTTGTGTCTATGTTTGCTTTAAGCCATTGTTATGTAGATTAGGAACAGATTTTCCGAGAAAGAAATAAGAAAATTTGCTTAGGACACATATTTTTTCTGGTGTTTTTACCCAAGTCAATTTTTTCTATCATAACTTTTCACCCCTATTTCTCTCGTTTTTGTTGGATTATATCTTGTAAACTGAATTCTTAAAGTACGTAGTTCATCACTTTTCACTTTCTTTTGTTCTTTGTATATGTTAGCAGTATATTGAAATGCTCAGTGGCTAGTATAGAATACTTTATGTAGTCAAGGCCTCTTAAGTCTTACATGTAATTGGATTGTATTTGTTGAGATGTGCTTATTCCAAAATCCAAGAGCTTCTTTCAGGAATGTCAAGGTTCATTTGAAGTTTAGCTTTGATAAACACCTTGACACAATCATATTTTTTGAAGTTATCACATACCTGAGGTTGTAAAGGTAGTTGCGATCTTTTTATAAACATTAGATCCAAGGATTAATAGTAGCAAGAATTCTCATGATTCTAGTTACATAAAACGATATGTCATAAGTATCACATAAGCGTTGCTCATCAAATTTTCACCTGATATACAGTGCTTGAAGCAAAGAAAAAGGATCACACACCACTCTTTCTGCAACTAATACCTAAGATTTCTATGGTTATTTTCCTGCATCGTAGTATCACCTCTTCTACCAAAGAAAAAGCTTCTAATTTGTTCAAACTTATTTTAGAAAGTTTCTTTTTTTTTTTTTGGTAGAAATTTCAGAAAGTTTCCAAACACGAAAAATAAGGGGTCCAACGAAATGTGTTGCCATACAATCACTACCGGATGACATGGTAAATCCTATTGTTTGTAACAAGGACAAAAAGCCTGCGTGTATGTCATCAGCTGGATTACAAAGCTATTTAGGTACCATAGCAAGGAATTGGGAACTTTTTCCTTTGAACTATGATGATTGGAGACATGTGCCAAATACATGCAAACATACCATGATAGAACTGGTTGAGGTTGGTTATTTCTTATTTGTTAATACTTAAACCAATTGATTTTATGTTGGATTTTTAAAATTACTACCATCTTTGTTGTAGGGAAAGTTTTCTTTTAATATTTCAAAAAGTGACATGGAGCGAGTTGTTCTTCAATCCATTAATAAAAAATGGAAGGAACATAAAGGGGAGCTCAAGTCAGAAATTTTCAATCCAACACTATCAGAGGAGGAGAATGTTAAGAACAAGCCGCACGATTTGCCTATAAATCAGTGGAAGCACTTGGTTCATTATTTCATGTCTGAAAAGGGAAAGGTAAAAAAAGCATTTAAGTAAAAGTTAAAAATTGTGTGCAAGCGTATAATATAGGTATATAAATTTTTTGAATTCATGGGTTTCACTCTATTGGAAACATTGTAGAAATGTCAAGAAGCAGGTGAAAAGGCTCGTGCTTCCTTAACTGTAAATCAAACTTCAGGGAGAAAGGGGTTTGACAGATTACTCAATGAATTGGTACTTCATTTCCACTTATAATTTCTTGGTCATATGTCTTATAAAACTTTATCTAATTGCTAATGAGTTTTATTACTCATATGTCTTATAACATGTCCCATGTAGGAAGAAAAAACTGGATCTCCTATTGGTCCGTTGGAATTTTATGAAGAATCACACATAAAAAAAATCAGGTGGCATGGACAATGAAACATCAAATGTACTAGTACGTAACAAATTTTTATAACACTTTTATTAATTATCATATATTTACATTGCTAATTGAAAAATTGCATATGATTTTCATTTCAAGAACTTGTTAAGACAAAAATTAGGGAAAGGATTGAAGAATCAGATGGCTCTATATTAGAGAGTTTTGACTTGCAAAGAGAAGCATTTATCAAAGTTTTAGGTAAAGAACATCCGGAACGTGTTAGAGGTCGAGGATCGGGTCCTAATCCATCTCAAGTTTATGGCTTTGGTAAGAAAAGTCGAATAGAGAACTTTGAAGTTCACGAGTTAAAAAAAATGTTGAACAAATGAAGAATGAAATGATGAAAAAAGACAAAAAAATTAAAGAAATGAAAGAAGAAAATGATGAGAATATGAAAAAAATGGGGGAAAAGATAAATCGTATGAGACAATTGTTTGACTCTTACCTATTTTCAAGTCCTTCTCAGGTAATCCTACTTAAATAATTAATTACATATTTTTTTCAAGTTTCATATAGTCTTTTCAAATACTAACATGCATTTTAATGTTTTTTTTTTTATAGGCATTTAATAATGCAAGTGTGAATCTGGAAGCTGATTCAAGTCAAGATGCTAGTCCTTCTTCAACTTAATCCTAGTAGTGTTGATAATTGCGAACTATTAATTTTGTGTTTTTCATTAGTATCTTTTGAATGTGAACACTTTATTTCAAATAATGTTGAATCGCTTTTTGGCATGAATTGATTGTATGAATGGTTGATCAATTCAAGTATGCTTTTTTGTTATAAATTTTTCAATACGACTCACATTACAATACAAATTTAATTTAATTAAACAATTCAACAAAAATAACAACAAATTTCCATTGAAAATTTTCATTAAGAACAATACAAACAAATTCAAGGCTGAATGTGACTAGATGAAACAAGATGTGTCAAGGCCCAAAGCGAAAACCAAATAACACATTGGGCCAAAGCCCAACACAAAACCCGACATTTTGAAACCGCCGACAAAGGTATTAAAATGATCGACGATAAAAATAATTGTCGCTAATGTTCAAAGTATATAGCGGCACATATCATAATCGCCGACAAAGGGTTAGTATCAACGTCGACGATTATTCAGTACCGCCGCCATAGCTTTATTGTTAATGTCGACGATTATTCACCACTGCCGCCATAGCTTTATAGTTAATGTCGACGATTTCTCCTAACTGTCGACAAAGACATAAAATTTCGGCACTTGCACTTTCCGTCGGCATACACCTAATACGACTACTCCCAAAACGGCATTTTGGAGGCGATTTCAAAACCGCCTATGAGATCAAAGGCGACGCTTAAAACCGCCACTAAAAAGCAAAAAAACTGCTGCCATTGCCCATTCTATTTGTAGTGATAATTCGATAAACACGTGGGTGGAGAACAACAAAAGAGGTTGTCCCCAAACATATACTTTCAACAATCAGACGTTCAAGATAATTCAAGTTAATCATAGCTAGCTTTCAAATTCCTTCAGGTTAATAACATCCTCCAGTTCAGTATTCAAGAATTACATGCAGTTAAAAGAACATATTTACAATCTCTCATTGATGTCACATAAAGTGATAAACTCCACATTAATCAGTAATAGTTAATTCTTAGCTAATACATTATCAAATTCAACTCTAATTCAAATAAATAAAGAATATTAATAAGCATGATGTGTATCTCAAGCTAGAATATTAAAATAACAAATCATGTTATAGACATATAATAATCAATAAACATATAAGATGCTATTTTTAGTAAAATCTTCTCACCTGATTATGTAGAATTTACCCGAAAACTAAGCTAAGTCCTAGTCTTGCATGCACAAACGTGGTCACCATTTGCTATCTTCACGAACCAAATACCAAATCAACACTTCACCAATTTCATTTCTCTCTTTTGCTTTCGGTTACTGTTCTTGTATCACCACTGTGCTCTCATGAAGCTATTAATAAATCTTAAAGCTTGCTATCAACTCCCTTGCTTGCACAACTTCTAAATCCTTTTATTTAAGAAAAACCACTCTAAAACTAGTAATAGACCACTTCTAATTTCGCTCTTCTTTTTCTTCATCTTATTTCGGTTATGTTCTAGCAAACCAACTCCTTTCCTATCTTTCTTTAATGCCAAGGTACTACCAATATGCTGATCAAATATTAATGTAATATAAGGTCAAGGCTTACTACTGATTCCATTTAGCTAGTCCGACAATGATGATGAATGAATGAGGTGTTACGACTTTTAATTTTAAGTGGATACAAGCTAGAGCTTCGTTGGCAGAGATTGGGTTAAATTCTTCGACTTTGTTGCTAACTGTTTCATGAAGGTGGTGATTATATTTATGGTGGCAGAAGATGATAATGGTATGGGGAGACAGATTGAGAGTGCTAGGCATTAGGTTGATAATAGGCGAAACAGTGATGATAGACGAAGCAATGGTGTTTTGTTTAGGTGGTGTGTTTTACTTGCAAGGCTTTATATAGAGGTGACGCTTTGATTTAAGTGGTTCGTGGTGGCAGTGAGTGATGACTAACACAAGATAAGCTTGTTCCTAATGCCGCGTGGTGTCTTGGCTGATTCATAATATTTCTTTACTTACGTGATGGCTTAACAACTAGCAGGAGTTAATGCGAGGTGGTGCTGAATCATTTGCTTAAGCAGGACGTGGATGATGAAGATAAAATAATAAGTAGGAGGTGTTGAGTGATGGTTAATTGCATGATAACACTGAGCTGAACTTAAGCCAGGTGGTAGGATGATGATTAGCTCTAGAGGGAACTAGGACGGTGGACTACTAGAGAATGAATTGAGCTAACGTTGAAACCTAAGCTTCAACGTGGCGGCAGAACTGATAACTTAGGGTGATTCAGCTTTGTTAATGAAAGATGGCAGTTGATAGCATCCGCGGAGGAGAAGTTAATGATTGTACTTAATGATGATCATTATTCCAAGTTGGCAGCACAATGGTGTTTGATTTTGTTGATTTTCTCGTGACGTAATAGGTGATGACTAAGGAGAAGGCTAGCATCTTCAGGTGAAGCTGTGTGGAGTTATTTTTAGAAGGAAGTGGCAGCATTTGGTTTAACTTAAACGATGACTATGCACAACTAGGTGAAATAGAGAAATTATTGCATGGCTAATTAATGATATTAGTAAGATTAATTCAAGAATGTTAAAAGCTAACAAGCTATCTTTAAAATGTCATACCTATTCTTATATTTGAATAGGGACTTAATTTGGAAGCAGCTAATAATAATTCGTAGATTAAAATGCTTAACTAAGTTAATGTACTACTTCCCAGTTAATTTATTCATAACCTTGATAGTCCTAAAGTAGATACCTATTAAAATACCACTTCTTTTTATTTCACTATTATCACCTATATTGATTAACCGAGTTTTATATATTCTATGGAAATTTCTAGCTATATCATCTTACTAGAAAAGCTATATTATCCCAATTCCCTACTTCCATTTCGTAATAGTCTAAATATTTATTTAAGATACTAACCAATTCAGACTTATTTACTTGTTATTACTAATTACTAATAGCTAGCTTAGGTAATAACATATGGTGTCTAACCTATTCAATGAAACCCTTTGTATTTATAGTCCGAATGACTTCATTCTGATCAGTTCTAACATTTGTAATTAATTTAAGATCTTTTAGTAACAACTCCAAGTACATATCTAAATATTTAGCAAATGACTTAATACATTATCTTTTCACTTTATAAGCTATGTTTAATATAGCTATTACCTATTTCATATTTTTCCTAGTAGTTTGTAACCAAGGTAACTAATCAATAAAATCATGGAAGTTACTAGATCCAATATTTCTATCTTCAACAAATTGAGATGCGTAAACCATTATAAGTCATATCTAGTGAATCTTAACTAGTATTCTAACCTCCCGTTTAAAATCTCTATAAGGTATTACCCTCATATAGATTAACATCGCTTGATCAATCTATCAACTGATATCTTAATTTCCTTCTTCTATCTCATAAGCAAATTACCAAATTTTACTATCTCTAACTCTTTAACACTCAGGCTATTTATTATACCTACTGAGTTAATCATTTCCTTTTGAATTGAAACAAATGCTTAGTTTAAAATACTAGGGTCTAAATATTTTCTAAGTATAACCCTATAAATTCATATTATAAGAACAACTAATAATAGTAATCTTAAATAATGAGACAATTAACTATAAACCGAATGCAAGCAGATAGTCACAAAAGCATGTTTTCTAAGAATAGTGAAAGAATTATATATTTGTAAATGCATGGTCGGGCTTGGGTATTACAGAGAATGCCTCAGTGAGAGAGGTAATAGGTACCATGGTAGTCGAGTTAGACCAACAGCCCATTGTTACCCGGAGTTTCTCAACACTACCATGTACGGAAAGGTTGCGCAACTCGATACAAATTCGAGAATTCACGACATATCACAAGATAATTGTAAATAAAAACGAGAATTCACAAGATTGCATGTAAATAGTACATATAAAGTTTATCAATTAAAACTAAATCATACAATCTAAAAGCAATATAAATAAGCTAAGATGCACAAAAAGAATGAAGACTCCCTCACCTTTACCAAGCTCATCAATGCAAACTGGCTTCAATCCTCTCTTATACCTTGGACAATCAACCAAAATATTCTTGTGGCTATGATTATCCCATAACTTCCTAGATGATATTAATTATATTAATATCTAATAATATGGTCTTCATAACAAGCTCAAGCAACCACCCCTCTATAACAACCATTAATAACCCAATATTTGCATAAAACAACAACTTGCATATAAGCAATTAAATTCACAATTTCAACCCATTCAATTCTAAATATTTGTACAAGAATATAGCTTATCCAATACATTATGCTCATAGCTCCAATTCATTTGCTCTATGTAATAACTACTAGTCTAACAAGTTTAATTCACAAGAATATGCTTTAACATCCATTTTAAGTTAACCACTTAAAGATAAGAACATTACTTAAAGAAATCAAGCTAAAGCACTTGACTATAACTGTAAGTACTAGTAACCATACAAGTTACTCTAAAACATTTCTTTAATCTTGCAAATGATACTAACTACTCTCACATTTAACAAGTTAAACTTCATAACTAATTCAACTTCATTTATATCATAAAGGAATATCAAATTAGGTATTCAATCAAGACGACTATACCTAACACATAAACATAATTCAACTATAAACATGACTTAAGAATCATTATCATGCTTATTCATCCAATTTACCATTTATAACTCAATCAATAGACAAATATAGCAATTATAACAAGTATAACAATTCAAATACCTAATTATGCAATAATCTCAATCAATTCTCAAGAAACTCAACAATTTACTATTCCAATGCTTACAAATAAGGTTCTAAACTTCACACAAGATAACGAATTTCTAATCCAACTTTTCCATTCACCTAAAGCCTCTTTATGACCCATATTAATGCTATGAAATCACCTTTTAAAGCATGATTACCCAAAAACACTGAAAAGCCCCTTAGATGATTTGAACTACAACTACCAAACTCGTGCATCAATTAAGTGCCATAAAAGTACGTCAGGCTCTATTCCACTTAATTAAGACTAATTATCACCTTAAACCTCATACCGAAACACTACATCACTCGGTTACTATTTAAAACATAATTAAGACTTCAAAATTCAATGTTCTCGAAATTCAATAAATTTTATTGAGTAACCATTTTAACATCCCTAGAGTTCATATAAGGTATTAAATCGAGCATCGGGTCATTATTTAATGGTCTTGAATGAATAGTACCCATTAACTAACTTTAATTTAAAGTTCTAGCAATCTAAGAAAATTCAACTCATTAAAGGCACTATCCTAAGTTCATTTACCCCTAAATCATGCTTAGATATCACACAATCAAGCTAGAACACAAGGGTTACTATTCATATTTTTACTATTCATTCATCTTCTTCAACTTCCATCCTCAAATTCCAACCAATCAAAATGCTAACAAGGTTCAAAAGAATGTTCTACAACCCCTATCAAGTGTATTTCAAGCAACAATAAGCATAAATACAACAATAATTAACAATTGCAAATTATCAAGTTAAGCCCTAGAAAATTGAAATGCATATAGGATGAATCTCCCTTACCTAAGCGCTCAAAGGATGCTAGAGAAGACTTAGGAGATGTGGAATCTACTTGATGCAAGCTTGGAAGAGCACCACAAGGAAGGATTGAAGGTGAAACTTTGCCCTCTTTCTCCCTCAAGGCCGACGGGTTCAAGGGGGAGGGGGAAGGGGGAGGGGGAGGGGGGGAGGGGTTTGGTTCTTTTTTTTTTGAGCCTTTTGTGTTGTTTTCTAATATATGTTGGATAATTAATAAGTATTGTGGGCTAAACGTGCACTATTGGAGCAAGACAAACTAAAAATAATGCTTAAAATGCTCTTAAAGTTAGCTAGTTAACTAGTCTACTTATGTAACACTATTTAATATTCACACGATACAAGAAAATATTTTCTAAATGTGCGTTGCTAAGGTCAAATGGTCGAGCTCTCATTTTTCTCATTCCTCCTGAGGGTCATGTAACCTAGGAAAATATTAGTTCAGGTAAATTAGACAATCGAATTTATTATGAATAGTAACTATTCAAGAATAAAATAAATACTTCATAATTCACATTATTAATCAAAATAATATGTAAATATATGCAATTAGTCATTATTTACTATATGCTAGGTTCGGGGTATCATACTTAAGACATAAGAAAGTAAAATAGATAAGATTAGAGTGGTATGATAATCGAAATTGTGACTATAATATTTCAGTAACTAAAGAAAATGCATGCTTGTATGTTTTATTTTAATATAGTAAAAAGGCTCAGATTACCTTAAAGACTTGGAGGTTAGGTTATGAATGTTGGTATATTATTGTGGTGGCTCGGTTAGTCTACGCTACAGAGGAGACTCTGTGTGATGCCCGGGAGTTTCAATACATCTTTTAAATAACTGTTGCATAAATTACTTGAGCATTTTACGTGCATTTCTTTTTTTGCTTAACTGCTTTACTATTAGGCATTATTCATAAGAAATTTGACTATCTTAAATGTTCGATTTAATATTTTTCCTAAGTCATATGACACATAATAGGAATCGAAAACTTGTCGTTTTGGACTTTCGAGCCCGGGAGTATACATTTGAAAATTAGTTTTTGCTTCGTTTGAATAGTGTTACGTATATAAAAACATTTGTTTTCAATTAGTTAGCAAACTATTGGAGTTTAAGCACATTTGACCAAGATTTTATTAGCATTTGACTTAATATAATATAACCTACTCATATATTTATACAATACATCACCATTTATGCATATTACTCATAAAATAAAAAGCAAAAAATTGCAAAAATATCCCCCCAAACCCGTGAACCCTATAGAGCAAGGATGAGGAATTTTCTTCATCAAATCTTGCAAGCTTGGCTTCTAGGCTTGATCTTGAGGAGTTTTTGGAGCTTATAGGACATCTACAACTTGTTTTCACCTTCAAAATTGTGAGGGAGCTAGTTTCTTTTATTGGTTAAAGTTTATGTCAAGCTTTGAATTGTTGTGATTGATTGTTTTTGGCTATTTTTGTGCTCATATAATGTTAGATACATGTTATTTATGATCTCTAGACCATGTTGGTGTTGTGAAATAACTTTTGCGATGGTTAAAGCTTGAGTTTTCAAAGAAGATGATGAATAGTGACCAAAAGCTAGGGTTTTGTTAAAATTTTCTAATTAGGTTGAATTGAGGCTTCAAATAGGTTCTTTCGACATTATGGAAGCTAGTTAAACACTCACACATAGTTAGATTCCTAAAAAATGAGTTAAATTATAAAATTAGTTAACTTTAAAAAGGGGATTTTTCACGTAACATAATCCAGGCACGTTAGAGCTTTCGATTAGGTATTCTTGGGGCATGGAAGCATTTTTGGTGCTTTCTTTGCATGAAATCGAGGTCCGGATAAGGTAGGTGTAGTTAAAACTCACTCGGTGCCTTCCCAAGCTTTTGGCTTGAAAACGGGTTTGCATGGCCTTTGTAGGTGTCTTTTGGCTTAATTAGGAATGTAGAATGATTGGATTGTAGTTTTGTAATTTTAAATTGCGTAAAGGAGAATAATAACTTGGCTAAAGAAAGGGGAAAAGTAGTATTTGCCTACCTTGATGCTTATAAGTACTTGTAGATGTGTTATTATGCACTTCTATGATTGTCTAAAGTATAATTGAGCTATTTGAGAAGGTTGTGGAAGAAAATGTGCTCTTGTCCCTTTTATGTTTATATAATGATTTAGTGCATGTTGCGGTTATTTGTGAGGGCGGCCTACTTTGTCGCCCCTCTTATGTGTTATGTGTTGATCTTGATTCTCGAGGTCTTGTCTCGGGATTGCGCAACCTTTTCAGACATGGTAGCGTCGAGAAACACGGGCGGCATCAGGCTTGCCGTGCTCCCTTGACTACCATGATGCCTATTCCCTCTCTCTTGCTAAGTATACTCCACTACCCCAGAGGCGTGATTTACCTGCTGGGCATATGGACCTACCTTAGGAGACAAGGTCGTAGGATCAGGGTATATATGGAGTACCCCACTTTGGAGGAATAAGGGTTTGTCGACACTTGCTTCAAGATCGTGGCTCATGGTTCGAGATTGAAGACAAGAAGTTAACCGTATCCTTTTCATATATGGTTTATTACTTGTTTAACAAGTTGTGTTATTTAATGTTGAATATGTTGCTACCTTCTTGTAGATCCTGTTGTATATCATGTTGCACGCCCTGGTATGCTGCATCACCTCCCTCACTGGGCAACATTGTTGCTCGCTCCTCATTTAACAAGTTTAAGGAGAAGCTTAGGTGAATCCCCAGCTAGTAGCAGTAGAGGAAGAAGAAGAAGTGCAAGTAGATCAGCTTCCGTGACTTTCTTGTGTGATAAGGTTGATTATTATGTGTGGGTTGTAGTAAAGATATGGGTTGTTGTGTTTTTGAGACCTTGAGGTCTTGTATATATACTTGGGTGTTTGTAATTAAATTGTAATCTTGTATGTTGGGTAAAAAAAGTAGACAACATGTAATAGTCGATAGTAAACTTATTTCGGTTGTTGGATGCTTGGGTGTGGTAGTTAGCTTGTTAAGCTTGTTATAACTAAGTCATACTACTTGAAATTAAAGTTAGAATTATAACCACATGCTTGCATGATATCTATTTTGTTGTTCCAAGGCTCGGGTGGCCTTGTGAATTTGGTTGACTATATTAATCTTGGAAATTGGACTGTATGAGGTATTTGTTTGTGGTTCTGGAGTTATATGTGACTATTTGCAAGTACCAATTTAGTCCTCGGTACATAGGAGACTCTGTCCGAGTGGTGGGTCCAGACTTGACCTGTAGTGTGGGGTTAGGTTCGGGGCGTTACATTTAGGTGGTATCAGAGCTACTTGAATGCATGAAGTTGTGTTAAATTCCTCGGCATGTGGGTAGAGGTCTATATGTGAAAGTTGGA
Organism: Ehretia macrophylla; assembly: GCA_037974665.1. Taxonomy (NCBI): domain Eukaryota; kingdom Viridiplantae; phylum Streptophyta; class Magnoliopsida; order Boraginales; family Ehretiaceae; genus Ehretia; species Ehretia macrophylla. The sequence continues at coordinate 60,685,886 of CM075780.1, read as the reverse complement.
CTACATGACTATGTGATTGTTTAATTGCCTAAGTGCTTGGGTAAAAGACATGCTAGCATGTAAGAGGAATGTCAAAAATATGATATGATATGAATATGAAAAAGTTTAGTGTTTGATGCCTGTTAAGAGTTTTATATGTTGCCTTATGTGAATAAGGTGTTTTGAAAACAATGTGCATGTTATCTTTGTGTTATCTTTTTGCCTATTATAACACTGCATTCTTCTAGCATTGAGATGAGGAGAAGGGAAAGACCGAGAAGGGAACTGGATGAGGCTCCTAGGTAGGGTGCAGGAGTAGCAGGGAATGTACCTCAGGGGAAAAAACCGACCAGTGCATAGATTATGGCCACAATGGCCACCGCCATGAATACTATTGCTTAGTTTGTGACACAACAGGGTCAGCCAGGAATCGGTAGAGATAATCAGGCTGCTAGAGCAGAGGGTAGTAGTGTTGTTGGGGGTAATTTGTATGACAAGTTCTTGCACCACGGGGCGTACAGTTTTTATGGGAAACCAAATGATATGAAGTCATAAATGGGGTTGAGTAAGTTTGAGAAAGTTGCTGCAATCTTGAGTGTAATGATGAGAAAAAGATTACTTATGCTGCATTCTTATTGGAGGGTGACACCGAGGAGTGGTGGCGTACTATTAGGGAGAAATTGGATGCTGAGAGGGTACAACATTTGCGGGCTGACTTTGTTCGAGAGTTCAGGGACAAGTATGTTTCGATCGTAGGCCGCGAAAGACATCAAGAGGAGTTCATAGCTCAGAGGCAGGGAAACATGACTGTGGAACAGTACGAGACCACTTTCACTAGACTTTCTCTATACGTGCCAGCTTTAGTGCAGTCGGAGGACATAAAGATTCAGAGATTCATCAAAGGGTTGAGGAGTGATATTATGCTTAATTTGTCTTCGCAAGATTATCCGAGTTATGCTGCAGTAGTCAGGGCCGCGTCAAGATGTGAGAAACGCAAGGAAGATGTGTTTGCCGAGTCTAGTCAGTCGAGTAAACGGCAATATCAGTCTTAGAGTCAGGGTTATCAGAGATAGTATCAGCAGTCTGTTCAGACTCAGCAGCCGAGGCAGACCCAGAGCTACCCAGGACCAGCTCAGGCACAGTCTCAGCCGAGGCCAGCTTAGAGTCAGCCACAGGAACAGTCACAAACCCAACTAGTGACCACTAGATCTCAGCAGGGTAGTTTTGTTACATCTACTTTTAGGGCTCCTACAGGAGGTACTGCTATCAAGAAAAACCAGTAGTGCAGTCATTGCAATCGCAAAGGCCACACGGAGGTGGAGTGTTGGAGGAAATTGGGCCAATGCGTAGGTTGCGGTAGTGATCAACATAGAGCTAGAGATTGCCCCAGGTTTAAACAGGGATAGGGACAGACTTCCGGCTAGAGTGCTCAGACTAGAGCTTCAGGAACAGTTATTATCCCACGAGGCCAGGCACGGGTATTTACACTTGATCAGGAGGAGCTCCCGGACACGACAGTGATGGTAGAAGGTACTTTTCTTATTAATAGTCAACTAGTAGTAGTTTTGATTGACACCAGGGCTACACATTCAGTTATCACTCCTATGTGTGCACAATCTACTGCTCTAAAAGTTGATAAACTGCCGTATGTAATTGAAGTAGGTAATCCTATAGGTACCAAATTTGTTACAGAGTTTGTGTGTAAAGATTGTAGCATTTGCATTGAGGGGCATATGTATCCTATTGATTTGATAATCATGCCATTTGGAGACTTTGAGGTTACCCTGGGGATGGATTGGTTGGGGCGGTATTATGCATATTTGGATTGTAGGAGAAAAATTATAACTTTAGATGTACCTGATCAACCTGTTATTAAAAACACTGGGAGTCGGAAATCTACTGGGACCCGTATCATTTCTTTTATTAAAGCCACTAAGATGTTGAGTAAAGGTTGTGGTGCATATTTAGCTTATTTAATTAATCAGCCTGGGGATAAATTGAAACTAAATGAGGTACCTATTGTAAAAGACTTTCCGGGGGTATTTCCTAAGGAGTTGTCGGGGTTACCACTTGATCGAGAGATAGAGTTTGTGATTGACTTGTTGCCAGGGACTAATCCTATTTCTAGAACCCCATATAGAATGGCTCCCCCTGAGTTGCAGGAGTTGAAAATTCAGCTACAGGGTTTACTTGAAAAGGGTTTTATTCAGCCTAGCTCATCGCCTTGGGGTGCTCCTGTATTATTTGTAAAGAAGAAAGCCGGTACTTTGCGGTTGTGCATTGATTATCAGGGTCTTAATCAGGTGACTATGAAAAATAAATATCTGTTACCTTTGATTGAGGAATTGTTTGATCAGGTGCAGGGTACTGTTGTATATTCTAAATTTGATTTGAGATAGGGTAATTATCAGCTAAGAATCCGGAAGGAGGATGTGCCCAAGACTGTTTTTAGAACCAGGTATGGCCACTATGAATTTGTTGTGCTATCGTTTGGGTTGACAAATGCTCCAGCCGCCTTCATGGATTTGATGCAGAGGGTGTTTAGACCTTACCTTGATCAATTTGTTGTGATCTTTATTGATGACATATTTGTGTACTCTAAATCTGAGGCAGAGCATGAAGAATACTTGAGGATTGTACTGCGAACATTACAAGAACATAAATTGTTTGCCAAATTTAGCAAATGTGAATTCTGGTCGAAACAGGTAGCCTTTTTAGGCCATATTTCACAGGAGGGAATATCTGTAGATCCTGCAAAAATTGAGGTGGTTATGTCCTGGAAAAGACCCAAGACTATCACGGAGGTTTGTAGTTTCTTGGGATGGGCTGGTTATTATAGGCGGTTTGTTAAGGACTTTTCAAAAATTGCAGGACCATTAACTTCCTTAACTCAAAAGAAAACTGTGTTCAACTAGGATGATAAATGCGAAGCCAGTTTTTAGGAATTGAAAAGGAGACTTACCACTGCTCCTATCTTGGCATTGCCTGAAGGAATAGAGAATTTGGTGATCTACAGTGATGCTTCGAACGAAGGTTTGGGTTGTGTTCTTATGCAGAATGGTAAGGTGATAGCTTATGCCTCGAGGAAATTGAAACCATACGAACTTAATTATCCTACTCACGATCTTGAGCTTGTTGTGTTGTCTTTGCTTTGAAGAAATGGCGTCATTATTTGTGGGGTAATAAATTTGAGATATTTACTGATCATAAAAGTCTAAAATATCTGTTTTTTCAAAAAGATTTGAATATGAGGCAAAGGCGTTGGTTAGAATTGTTGAATGATTATAATTGTACTATTAGCTACTTCCCTGGAAAATCTAACGATGTTGCAGATGCATTAAGCCGAAAAGCTTCCGTGGTTAGTTTGATAATAAAGGACTGGGAAACTGTGGAGGAATTGTGTCTGTGGAAACCGAAGGCTTCTAGAACAGGTATCCAAATTGCTAGTTTACAAATTCAGTCTCTATTACTATCTAGAATCAGAGAAGACCAACAGTCAGATCCTCAATTGTTGAAGATTCTAGAGAAGTCCAAAGGGGAAGAGTCCGACTTCAAGTTGCATGATGATGGACTACTCAGGTACAAGAATAGAATTTGCATTCCTGGTAATTCAACTGTGAAATATAAGATTCTTGCTGAGGCTTATGGTTCTGAATACATGATTCATCCCGGTAGCACTAAGATATACAGAGATTTAAAGCAAAGCTTCTAGTGGAACAATATGAAAAGGGAGATAGCTAAGTATGTGGCTAAATGTTTGACTTGTCAAAAAGTTAAGGCTGAACATCAGAGACCGGCGGGATTGTTGCAACCATTGGAGATTCCAGTATGGAAATGGGACCAGGTTACTATGGACCTTGTATCTGATTTGCTGAGATCACCGTGAGGTAATGATTCCGTATGGGTTATGGTTGTAGGTTGATGAAGACCTCCCATTTTATTGCTACAAAGAAAACTGATTCTCTTGATAAGTTAGCTGAGCTTTATGTTGAAAATATTGTGAGATTGCATGGAGTTCCATCTAAAATGGTGTCAGACATGGATCCCAGGTTTACATCACAGTTCTGGCAGAAACTACAAAAGGCTTTAGGAACTAAATTGAGCTTTAGACTGCATATCACCCACAGACATATGGCCAATCTAAGAGGACTATCAAGATTTTAGAAGACATGTTATGAGCTTGCACTCTGGATTTCGGTAAGAGTTGGGAAAGGTATTTGCCTCTTGCAAAGTTTGCTTACAATAACAGTTATCAGACTATCATTGGTATGGCACACTACAAGGCACTTTATGGGCAAAAATATAGATCTCCATTGTATTGGGATGAGGTAGGTGAAATGAAAACTGTTGACTTAGCTATATTACTAGAGATGATCAATATGGTGGACAATGTGAAACTTATAAAGAAGAGAATTCTTACAGCACAGAGTCGACAGAAGAATTATGCTGATAGACGCCGACAGGACTTGGTATTTTTAGTGGGTGATTGTGTGTTTCTGAAAGTCTCTCCGCATAAGGGTTTGATTCGATACGGAAAGGGAGGTAAACTCAATCCCAGATATGTAGGGTCATTTGAAATTATTGAGAAAGTTGGTGATTTGGCTTATAAATTAGCGTTACCTCCGAGTTTGGATAGGATTCATGACATATTCCATGTATCGTTGTTGAGGAAGTATAATCCCGATCCTTCATACATTATAGAGCCGGAACCTTTGGAGATTGATGAGTCGTTGTCATATGTTGAGAAACCTCTTCGAGTGGTTGACAGAAAGATTCAAGAACTTCGGACCAAGAGTATTCCAATGGTAAAAGTTATTTGGGATGATCACGGAGTTGAGGATGCCAATTGGGAGTGGGAGGACCAAATAAAAGAAAAGTACCTGGAGCTGTTAGTCGAATCATGTAAGAATTGCAAGGACGCAATTAGTTTAAGGGGAAGAGAGTGTGACGCCCGGGAGTTTCAATACATCTTTTAAATAACTGTTGCATAAATTACTTAAGCATTTTACGTGCATTTCTTTTCTTGCTTAACTGCTTTACTATTAGGCACTATTCATAAGAAATTTGACCGCCTTAAATATTCGATTTAATATTTTTTCTAAGTCATATGACACATAATAGGAATCGAAAACTTTTCATTTTGGACTTTCGAGCCGGAGAGTATGCATTTGAAAAATAGTTTTTGCTTCGTTTGAAAAGTGTTATGTTTGTAAAAATATTAGTTTTGAATTAGTTAGCAAACAATTGGAGTTTAAGCTCATTTGACCAAGATTTTATTAGCATTTGACTTAATATAATATAACCTACTCAGATATTTATACAATATATCACCATTTATGCATATTACTCATAAAATAAAAAGCCAAAAATTGCAAAAATACCCGCCCCTGCCCCTGTCCCCCCCCCCCCCAAACCCGTGAACCCTATAGAGCAAGGAGGAGGAATTTTCTTCATCAAATCTTGCAATCTTGGCTTCTAGGCTTGATCTTGAGGAGTTTTTGAAGCTTATAGGACATCTACAACTTGTCTTCTCCTTCAAAATTGTGAGGGAGCTAGTTTCTTTTGTTTGTTAAAGTTTATGTCAATCTTTGCAATGTTGTGATTTATTGTTTTTGGCTATTGTTATGCTCATATAATGTTAGATACATGTTATTTATGATCTCTAGACCATGTTGGTGTTGTGAAATAACTTTTTCCATGGTTAAAGCTTGAGTTTTCAAAGAAGATGATGAATAGTGACCAAAAGTTAGGGTTTTATTAAAATTTGCTAATTAGATTGAATTAAGGCTTCAAATAGGTGCTTTAGACATTATGGAAGCTAGTTAAACACTCACACGTAGTTAGATTGCTAAAAAAATGAGTTAAATTGTAAAATTAGTTAACTTTAAAAAGGGGATTTTTCACGTAACACAATCCGGGCACATTTGAGCTTTGGATTAGGTATCCTTGGGGCATGGAAGCACTTTTGGTGCTTTCGTTGCGTGAAATCGGTGTCCGGATAGGGTAGATGTAGTTAAAACTCACTCGGGGCCTTCCTGAGCTTTTGCCTCCAAAACTGGTTTGCATGTCCTTGATAGGTGTCTTTTGGCTTAATTAAGAATGTAGAATGATTGGACTATATTTTTGTAACTTTAAATTGCGTATAGGAGAATAATAAATTGGCTAAAGAAAGGGGAAAAATAGTATTTGCCTACCTTGATGCTTATAAGTACTTGTAGAAGTGTTATTATGCACTTCTATGATTGTCTAAAGTATAATTGAGCTATTTGAGAAGGTTGTGGAAGAAAATGTGTTCTTGTCCCTTTTATGTTTATATTATGATTTAGTGCATGTTGCGGTTATTTGTGAGGGCGACCTACTTTGTTGTCCCTCTTATGTGTTATGTGTTGATCTTGATTCTCGTGGTCTTGTCTCGGGGTTGCGTAACCTTTTCGAACATGGTAGCGTCGAGAAACATAGGCAGCATCGGGCTTGCCGTGCTCCCTCGACTACCATGGTGTCGATTCTCTTTCTCTTGCTCAGTATACTCCACTACCCCAGAGGCGTAGTTCACCTACTAGGCATATAGACCTACCACAAGAGAAAAGGTCATATGATCGGGGTACATCCGGAGTACCCCACTTTGGAGGAATAAGGTTTGTTAGTACTTGCTTGAAGATCGTGGCTTATGGTTTGAGATTGAAGATAAGAAGTGAACCGTATCCTTTTCATATGTGGTTAATTACTTGTTTAACAAGTTGTGTTATTTAATACTGAAGATGTTACTATCTTGTTGTATATCCTATTGCATATCATGTTGCACGCCCTGGTATGCTGCATTGCCTCCCTCGTTGGGCAACATTGTTGCTCACTCTTCATTTAACATGTTTTAGGAGAAGTTGATGTGAATCTCCAGCTAGTAGCAGTAGAGGAAGAAGAAGAAGTGCAAGTAGATCAGCTTCCGTGACTTTCTTGTGTGATAAGGTTGATTATTATGTGTGGGTTGTAGTAAAGATGTGGGTTGTTGTGTTTTTGAAACTTTGGGGTCTTGTATATATACTTGGGTGTTTGTAATTAAATTGTAATCTTGTATGTTGGGTAACAAAGTAGACGGCATGTAATAGTCGATAGTAAACTTATTTCGGTTGTTGGATGCTTGGGTGTGGTAGTTAGCTTGTTCAGCTTGTTATAACTAAGTCATACTACTTGAAATTAAAGTTAGAATTATAACCACATGCTTGCATGATATCTATTTTGTTGTTCCAAGGCTCGGGTGGCCTTGTGAATTTGGTTGACTATATTAATCTTGGAAGTTGGGCTGTATGAGGTGTTTGTTTATGGTTCTGGAGTTATATGTGACTATTTGCAGGTACTAGTTTAGTCCTCGGTACAGAGGAGACTCTGTCCGAGTGGCGGGTCTGGACTTGACCTATAGCGTAGGGTTGGGTTCGGGGAGTTACACTCTGTCCATTTGTTGGGTCCAGACTTACCCTTTAGCGTGGGGCTGGGTCGAGGCGTGACACACCAAACCCTCATGTGGTCAGCTGTAAGTGCACATGACCCCCTTGTGGTCCAAAAACCCCCTACCAAATCCCCATGTGGTCATATAAAAGTGCATAAGACCCCCATGCCGTCTTTTTTTTTTGTCTATGTAAGTAAAGAAAAATGCGAAAAGAATTTTGTACCCTTGGGGTTTTGAGAGGTAGGGGTACTGGGTAGGGGTGTTGGGTAGGGGGTTAGGGGGTGGGATGATGATCTTTGTGTTGTTGGAGGGCAAGGAAGAAGATGAGTTTTTTAATTTTAATTTTAATTTTTAAATTTTATTTATTTATTTTTTAATGAAAAGGGCAATTTGATTAATTATTATAATTATTTTATTGTAAAATTAGTTAAAAATCAATAAAAATCTCACTTCTATTAAATTTGATGGATTATTTGACGACATGGAGGTCATATGCAATTTTTAAGGACCATAGAAAGGTCTGAAGAGGGTTTTTGCACCACAAGGGGTCTTGTGCACATAGGTGTGACATAAAGGGGTATGGAGCAATTCACCCAATAATTAAATAAAGAAGCACACATTTTCTAACATTATGATAGTAAGTACCCTTTTACAAAGATGAAGTCTTTCAAAACACACATGTATCTTCTTGTTTTAAATTGTTATTTGTAGAAAATTCACGTCATACTATCCTAATTGGACTTTATTATTACTCTTTGCACAAGTGATATGCTTATAAAATCATTCTCTACCATCAAAAGTTTAAAGGATCCAATCTCACGCATTACATAAAACCTATTATTTGAGTATTTGGCAATCAATAACATGAATATGTACTTGTATGACTCATGACTCTATAATGAGTTAAAATTAAAACAACTTTCTTATTATCGCTTTCTCTTTGCAGACTCGTCTTAGTAGTTTGAAATACACTAATAATATTTGAAATCGATAAAATATATTCGAATAAGTATATATAAAAACTAAAGTTCGATCTAGAATTATGTTATTAATAACTAAGCTACTAATTCATTTAATTTTCTAGAGTTCTCATATATAATAATCTAAAATAGAACTCTAGATACAAAGAAACAAAAAACGTGGTAAAGAAAACTTTAGAAGAGGTATGGTCTTTATTTTGGCCTACTTTAGAGTAACAGAGTAAAGTGACTTCTATGTCTTTAATGAAAAATTATTCTTGGATGACTACTTGAACATGGGTTCTTATATCAAATCATGGCATTTCATGCACTTGTGAATAATAATGTTAGATTATTAATGGTAGATGATAGTTTGAATGACTTATAGAATTAAATAACACATTGATAACAACCTTCAATACTAACTGAATTATTAGCCATAGATTATTCTTCTTGAATAAGAATATCCATATCATAATAAATAAAATGGGCAAAACAATTATAAGCACATAAAAATATAAGGTCATTGTAGATAACTGAATAAGATACATAAGTCGATAATACTTTTAATTTCAAAAAGGGTAAATATCACTCCACCCCCTTGTGAAATTCATATATATCAGTCCATCCCCCTGTATTAGCAAAACTATCAAAAATCCCCCTATAATTTTTGAAACTCGACACACCGCTTGCGAAACCCCAATTTTTGTCTTTACCTCGATTTGCGTGTCTTTGCCTCGATTTGCATGATTTGGCCTGTTTATGTGTTATATGGGCTAAAATGTGCTAAATATGTAATTTATATTCCTAATACATGCTATGTGTGCATTCATGAAATTTTCATCAAAATCGGCATTAGAAATTTTATCGACGATTTTTGTAAATAGTGTTTTGAACACCTGTCAGCTAAAATTTTTACAAAGGTGTTTTAAACGTTTTAAAATCTAGTCCTCGGCTATTAATAGACCCGTGTTTGATTAAAACGGATTTTGAATCGATTTTAAAATTTTAAAGGTTTTTACATTTTCATTTGTAAAAATATCGTTTTTAGCCGAGTCGAGTGAAAGTCTTTACATGAGGAAACTCTTGTCACCTAAAAATAAACCACTTAAAATAGTCTAAGTGTCAAATTAATGTTTTGAGCAAGAAATAGTCTAAAATAGAATTAAAAAACAAGAAAACACTAAAAATAACTAAGTGTTAACTTTGACTTTCTTTTATTTGTTTGACCGTTGCTTAATATATCATCAACACACATTAAAAACAAAGCAAACACACTCTTGCACACACACAAATGACCCAAACTCCATAGATTTTCTTGAGAGCTTTTTCAACATTTTTTCAAAGCAAATTTCCAATAGAAAACTCATTTGAAGTCCAAACTTTATCATCAAGGCTTGATTCTACTTGTTGGGCATCCTTTGCACATCTTTCTAGCTTCATAAAACATCAAAGGTGAGAGAAAAATTCTAGATCTCAAAATGTCATTTTTATGTTTTTGCATATAATTGAATTTTGAACCGTTAGAATGTTGAATTGATGTTATATTATTGCTCAATAGATGCTAAGGATTGATTATATGTGTTTATATCAGTTTTGAACCGTTGTAGTATGCCTTTCTATTTTTGGGTATTAAAAATTGAGTTGTTGGCTATTTGTTGAATAAATGTTGTTGTGGTTGTTGGAATTGCTTGCTGTTAGTTTCTAAAAGTTTGTTAAATACGTGGTAGTAATGTTGTAATGCCAAAATTTTGATTGCAATGTCGGTGTGAAAGTCCAAAAATTTCAGCCTTGATGCATTAGAGTTTTAGGGTTGTTGGGCTTGATGTGGATAGTTTATGGTTGATTTCCGAGGGGGTGAATGTTGTTGATTGAGTGGGTGAGTGTTAGAAACTGGTTTGGAGGTTATCGGATTAGTAGAATGTAAGTTATGACTTTTAGAAGTTTGGGTTGTCTTTCTTTAAAATGTTGAATTATGCCTTTGGATGTTTGGGTGGTGTTTGAGTGATTGAATTGTGAGTTGTTGATGGTTAGACTAGGGTTTGGTTGTGTGTTTAATGCCTGTTGAGTTGGATGGCCTACTTTGTCATCTAACTTGATTGTTTCATGATTATATAGTTGTTGATTGTTAAATGTTGTTTAATTGATTGTTGAAATATGGATTAATTGATTATTGATTATTGATTGTTGTTACAAAACCGTGAGGGGCACGCTCGGGGTTAATCCAGGGTGTAGCCAAAGCAGACATTACTTTATTAGTAGCGCGCTCGGGGTTAATCCAGGGCGTTACATTGTTAACTGATTGTTATTGTTGCTATGAGTCGGGAGTCGGGCAACCAATGTTGTTGACTTCTCGAATTGAGTCCCATTATTGTGAGCTTTGATAATGTTGTGTCACCTCGGGAGGCATCCTGGGCTGCGAGCACAGTTATCATGGCTAATCCCTATCTCGCATGGGCGGAGAGGCCATGGGGTGTGGGTCTAGGTCAAGATACCTCAGGGGTATGTCACAAGGTTTGGAGGAGTTAAGGAACATTAAAAATGGTGTGTGGAGCTTCATCAGCAAATGTATCGTATCCTTATTGTGTATTTACTGTTAATGTTGTTGTTGTACTTATACTATTAATGCTGTTGTTGCACTTATAATGTTAATTATGTTTATTATGTGTTTACTGCTCAAAGGATGATTTCCAAGGAGTATAGTAAATACTGTTAGAGATCTATCGAATCCTTACTGGGCTTATTTTTTATAAGCTCACTCTCAATTATTGCATGCATACAGGTGTTACCGATCCATATTACGGGTACGTGCCTCCAGAGGAGGATAATGTGCCATATGTGGATAAGTCCTATGTGCCGGAGTCTTGTCCTTGATATCTGATGTTGTACTCTTTTGTTATCTTGTATATTAAAATTAGTTGGTTTGTATTTACTTAGAAGTTTATGATATATAAGATGTTGTAAAGATAATGGATTAAATATTTCTAGTTTAGTGGTCTTGTTTTGAAATATGATTAGGCTACTAGATTGGTTATAATCTATTTTGGGAATGTATGTTATATAGTAAATGTATGATGTTGTAACGGAGGCGTATAACCTATGGATGCAATGGTAAAAGAATGTTTATTGTATATTGTGGTTGTGTTGTTTAATTGTTGAATTGTTGTGGAGTTGGTTGTATAAGTTTTGAAGAGGGTTTAGAGCATCGGTGTCCTAATTACTGTTGTTATACTACCGAAATTCCGTTACGTCCTGACTGATCGTAGGAGGGGTCGAGTTGGGGCGTTACACTGCCCCCTTCCGTTTGCATGCCATCTATTTTTTCGTTTAGAGTGTAACTTACGCATTTTATCTGCAGCTAAGAGTGGTTTTTGGCCTTATATGAACTAGGTAATTAACCAAAATATCTTTATACCTATCCTTATCCAAAAAAAAAATTGAAAAAAAAAATTAAAGAACATAAAACCCATCTTCCTCACGTACCACCTCTTCCTCTACCCCACCACCACCACCACCACCACCGTCAGCCCACCTACCCCCCCCTCCCCCACCCCCTCAGCCCCTGTACAGCGTGCGCGCACATACACACAGAGCACGCACACACACACACACACAGAGTACACACATACACACAGAGATTACGCGCGCACACACACAATATTTGCTTTGACTATGATATATTCTTCCTTTGCTCCTCTTGTCATTCCTGTTGGTGCTATATATTTTGGGTATAGGTATGTGCTATATATTCTTTTCAGTACAGGGAGACTCCACGAAGCTTCAGGCCATATTTACTCTTGGATTGTTGGTATTTTATAAACTTTTGCCTTATGATAATGACGATTTTCAGCCAACTTTGTTGCAAGGCATACAATCAGTTGACAATGTTGTTCATGGACCCATAGATTATGAGAGTTGTTTGGTGGGTGAGGTGAGGAAGATGGTGAATTTTTTTTAAATTTTTTTTGGGTGAAAAAAATAGAAGGAAAGAGAATAAAGAAAAAGAAAAAAATGTATAACATAAGGGTAAAAATGTCATTTAAAAAAAATTTTAACAGTGTTAGTTGAAAAGAGACAGAGGGGGACGGTGTGTCATTTTTTAAAAATTATAGGGGGGTTTCTGATAGTTTTGCTAACATAGGGGGGCGGATTGATATATATAGATTTTACAGGGGGTGGAGTGATATTTACCCTTTCAAAAATCTGAGAAAAAAACTTGAAAATGGCATACTACATGAAACATTCGCTCTTGTAACTCTTGCATCTAATGTAGGGAAATCTTGATTTTGTTATTGGCGATAATATATATATTGAACAAAATAAAACTAAGAGTAAATAACAATATAAAAATAATTTCAACACACATATAACAATAAGAATGAGAAATTTTGTCAATATCAATCGCCCATACAACTGGAATGCTTGGATCAGACTCAAAGATCGACACATGTTACACAGTAGATGAAAGTGTCGGGGAGATCTTCTTGAAAAGTTCAAAACATTTGAGAAAATTTCTCTATTGCATAACATCATAAATATATTGATATTTCTAAGAGCATTGCTATATACCACTTTATTTTTATTACCCAAATACTACCTCCTACATAGATGTTTAGTTGGAATGCTAGAAAAATAAACTTTTTAATTTCTCTTTCTTCTTTTAGTATGCCAACTAAGAATACACATAGGAAGTGGTATTTGAGTGATAAAAATAAGATGGTATTTGGCATTTCTCTATTTCTAAAGATCAAATAGATCAAAGTATTGATAGATGGTTTCATACATTCAACATTTGAGATATCTCTCAATAGATTTATACTAACAAAGAAGATGGTGCTCAAGAAATTGATAAGATAAATCATATTGAACTACCATTTTCTTTTGTAAATTTTTTTCTAATATTATATATTTTCTCCTCATTCATACATTCAGCTTGATTCATTGATCCTTATTCATGAATTATCCACAATCAAAAGTGAAATATAAAATAGTAAAATATATTAACCCAATGATGATATTAAATATGAAAATGTTAACAACAATGAAAATTAAAAAGAAGTAATCATATTGTAATGGAATTACATACACCTAATAAATTGCATTCCATGAGTAATTGTTTATGATGTTTTTTTAATTTTAATTATTAATATTTTTATTTATTTTTTGTTTTAAAACTTTTCCAAGCTTTATTTTTTTTATTTATATTTGTTTATTTTTCATGATGATATTCCATTTCTAATTACTACTATTTTTTTTTTAGTGTCAGATTGGGTTTGTTAGGGATGGGTGTAAGAAATTATTTCAGCATCTCCAAAATTTGGATTAAATTGAGAGGATTGCATTATCTATCCCAAAATGTGTAGAATGTTGACTAATTCTCAATGCCCTATTATTCTATATCTCTTATTACGGATGGATAAAGGAGGAATCTAGCTATCATATTCAATCAATGGATCCTACGAACTTTCAATTGGATTGTGAAATTATAAGAAATAATTTTCAAACTTAGTATATTGTTCTAATGCATGGTATTAGAAAGTGTGAAATCTAAAACTTTATAAATTAACACAATTAGATCGATGATTACCCGTCGATGACACAAATCAAAGCACTTCCATTTTGGTTATTTATCATACTTGGAGGAATTATTTCAACATTTGAAGTGTTATACCAAATTGCGGAAGGAGTTTTACAATTTTCTGGACCAATATTAATATTCATGATTGTATATTTATCATTTCCCATAAAGCCACTTGTTACAAAATTTCTTTTTATGCACCTCTTACTAACATGATATTGTAACCTTAATTGGTTAACTTCATCCATATTGTTGCACTAAAACATGTTAAAAGAATAACAATAATATGCACACCAAATCAAAATGCATTAAAGGAAAGTAAAAGTTTTACTCAATGAACCAATTGAAATGCAGTGATAGTTTTACAATGAAACTTGTGGTACTTTAAAAATCAAATATTGTTTGGAAAGATGTTCAAAATTGAAGTTAGCGTCTTTATAATGAAGATTTCTTATTCCATCATTCTTTTATAACTTTAATCAAATAATGTATTTAAGATGTTCAAAATTGAAGTTAGTGCCTTTATAATAAAGATTTCCTACTCCATCATTCTTTTATAACTTTAATCATGTAATATATTTAAGATGTTCAAAATTGAAGTTAGTGCCTTTATAATGAAGGTTTCATATTCCATCATTCTTTTATAACTTTAATCATGTAATGTAATGCCCCGATCCCTCACGAGACCGGAGGCTCTAATAACCAAGCTATTCTCAACCCAATTCCAACCCAGTCTCAAAATTTTAGGAAAAAACGGACAGAGTTTCTCCTGTACTGTGGACATTCTGAAAATCTGTAAACACTCAATAAAGCCACAACATAACAAGACATTCATTTATAACTAAAGTTCAAAGGTTCAAGGCCATCTGAGCCTTGAGGCATAAAATAATTTAGATTCACACAAGCATGCAACCAACTTGACTTCTTCATAAAACTGCTTATCATGCCATTCTATGATAACTTTGAAACATACTTAGAAGTTGAACCAACATGTATCAAAACAATTACACCCAAGCATGCAGAGCAACTAGAAATAGAAACATAAGTTATTACAAGCCATGGTTCCAAATCTACTACTACAACATCTATCCTTCAATTTGCATACTATATAACAGACACATAACACTTAGGCTACAAAATAGAACATAAAGTAAAGAAAACAAGTTATACTCTCATCAACAAGAACATCATCCACCTCAGGCAACTAGATACGGCAACTAAGGCAACTACTCTAACTGCACCACCTGAAACATGTTAGCAAGGTATGAGCAACCACTGTTGCCCAGTGAGGGATAAGGTCTCCTGGGGCGTGCAATGCAACAAGTAATACATTTGAACATTAATAGGAATGAAACTAAGCAAGAATGTTAAAGATCAAATACCACACATTAAAAAAGATACATTTCACTTAACCCCAACACTCCAATTCTTCACTTGATCTTTATTCACGATCCACAAACCACGATCTCGATCACGATAAGCCGGCATAACCCCAAACACTCCAGTGGGTGTACTCCGGATGTACCCCAATAATCCTATGACCCAATATCCCCTTGTAATCTCCAGACCAGGCGAATGAGGGACTAGGGCACGAAGTTTGAATATCCACCGGCAAGCCCTTTGCCGCCCAACCGATATTCAACACATCCGCCCCTGACACTATGGTTGCGCAACCACTATGCAATGCACTTAACAATGGCAAGACAATATCAATGATATAAGCAATAACACATAGGAGGATCAACAAAGTAGGTTGACCTCGAAGCAGTTAGAATAGAAGCAATTTATACAAGCAATTAAGTAGTTTTACAAAGGGGCATATTCAAGATACACATAGAACTATACCAAAAGCTCCAAAACAACTTGAAACCACATTTAAACACACAAGGAGCCATGCCATGGTCTTGGAAGCGTGAAACAATTGAATTTGCACTTAAACCCCTTTGTTATTCAAGCTATTTTCCTTCCAAATCAAAGTTAATGTTTCAAATTCAAGGGAAAGCTATACCAATCTTCTAATTAACCCTTAAGGCATCCTTACAACCCTCAAACATGTTCAATTACCCGTAATTACCCCAAAAGCCCCAATTTTCCTCTTATAGCTTTGAACTACACATACATTAACCAGGCTTCAAACAAGGGTTAGCAAAGCTTCTATAGCATCTAGGTAGCCTAAGATTACAAATTATGAAGCTCAATTTCACCCGGATTAGCATTAACCCCAAAACCCCTATTAAAAAGTTGGTTATTTCACGTTTTATACAAGTTTAGAGCAATTCAAGAGCACGGAGCTATTGGTCTACCTTCATTAGTACCTAAGGCATCTATTAGAAGCAATGGATCAAGCTAATACGCACAATTACACAAAACCCTAAAATCTCGTCACTATTTACCTCAAAAATCAAAGTAACGATTCCAACAGTTTAAAATGCGAACCAATGGCTTAAATGTGTTCTCTAGCACTTATATACAATGTATAATAGCATAGATAAGCTTTTCATTAACATTTGATAGCATTTCTAACAAATCAAGAAATGTGTAACATTTTAAATATGCATAAAAAGTCATGAAAACCCTCACCTAAAGCACGTAAGAGCACCTAGGAGGCTTGCACACACCCTAAACTACTTGCTCTAGGCTTGTAGAGGCTTGGATTGAAGAATTGAAGAGCAAAATCACTTCTCTTGGCTGCTAGAGGGCTGTTCGGATTTTGAACAGTAATTCCTGCACTTTTTTGTTTTGTTTTTGCTAAGTTATTAGCTAAATTGTATGTGGGGTGAGTTTTATTAAAGGTGGGGTCAAGTGGGTGCTTAAGTGGTCCACTAAAATACGCGTAGTTAGCTTTAAACGAGTCTAAAGTGAAGAAATGTAAGCTAGCTAATTAAAACTCTAAGTTAGTTACGTAACACTATTCCTAGTTTGCTAAAAAAAATTCCCAAACGAGTGTTCCTATTGTTCTTAGCTCAAAAGCATATTTTTCTTATTCCTAAAACAATTAATATGATTTAAGAAAAATGCTAATTCAAGATAACTAAGTAGTTGAAAAATGAAATGAATAGTGATTACAGAAAGTAACACGTATTGCACAGTGAAAATGCGCAAATAATGGATGCAACAGTTAAAAATGTGTACGGTAGAATCTCGGGCGTCACATGTAATGTATTTATTAGATTTGTTAAGCAATAGTTAACAACATGTGCTATGTTTGTTTGAAATAAAGGTATTGTCCACTTCAAAAAAATTAATCCAATTGTTATACCAAAGTAGCCAAACAAATCTATTAGAAACTAATCAAGAGTATTGTATAGCTTGTTGTATGTTGTGGAGACGGAGGCATATGTCTTGTTTTTGGAATGTTGTATGGATGGTTTATGAAGTGGTTGAATGTATTGTTTGTTGATGAAGTTGTTGGAGTTTTGGAGTGTTTATTAAGAGTTGGTTTAGAGCTCTATCGTCCATATTACAGATGTTATATTGCCGAAATTCTATCGCGTCTTGACTGGTCTTAAGTGGGGTCGAGTTGGGGCGTGACACTTGCCGTGGTACGTGATATAATATTTGGTACATGATTCACTGATTAAACCATTGAGAATATGAAAGGTTACAACCGTTCCTTGGCATGGTAGTGTCGAGACGCCAGGGCAGCATCGGGCTTATCAGGCCCGCTCGATCACCATGGTCCACATTCCCCTTCCCGCTTGGGCGCTAGTTTCTTGGGGAAGTGGGTCATATGTTTTGGGGTACATCTGGGGTATACCCTTCTTGCTTGGCATGTTGGGGAACAAAGTGTTGACTGATATACGAAGTCCACCTCAGATGAATGTTTGTGTAACTATATCATTTTCCTACTCTCGCTTGGTCCCTGGAGGTCCTCGAAGAGTAGAATTGATTACTTGTTAATATGTTTAACTCTATATCTTATAAATGTTCTTATGTGATTTATTACTCTCGCTTGGGCACTAGTCCCACGGGGAGTAGGTTTGCTGTTTTATTATTGTTTCCGTCTGTGGTTACTATCTTCATAGCATTCATGGGTTTTCAAACAAGTTTAAAAAGAGAAAAATGGTTTCAAAAACCCTTCCCCTATTCCCCCACGCTGAGCTTAGGTTGTTGTAAGCTTACCCATTTTTTGTCCCCTTTTCAAGTGAAAATGAACCAGATTATGCTCAACAGGTTGATAAAAATGTGCCTTTATGTGATAATGATGATTTCCACCTAGTGTGCTGCTGTTGTTGCTTACTGCTTGGAAAATACTTGGATATTGATGTTGAATGTTCTAAAATACTAAAGTTTAGTAAATAAAGCTAGTGATGAAGTTTGGAAAATTTGTACAAATATAAATTATTACTTTGGTATTCATGGACATAAGTTACAATATGTATTTTATTAAGCAATATTTTTAGGATTAGCTAAATAATTTGGACATATAGCTTGTGGAATTAGTTTGTGGCATGGTGTGTTGAGATTTGTGTTATTGGCTTGAATTGTTGGTTATTGGTTGTGGGAGGTTTATAGTTGTGTTGGTTGGATTGGTTTGTGGTCTTTTTCTGTGCAGGTTGAAGAACTAGATGTCTTGAGTTTTCGGGGAGACTCTGTCCGTTTTCCCGTTATGTTTTGACTTAATAGCCTTGATGTAAGATTTGTGGATAATAGTGCTTGGGCTTTTGTTGTTGTGCCTTAGCGGACTTAGGATGAGTGATCTTCTTAAACCCATGGCATCACGATCCCAAGAATGCTTGTGGTTTTACTATGGTATCATAGATTATATTAGTAAATGAAAATGAGGTCATGAAAAATCCTCAGGTGGAGGTACTTATGGTTCAGCTCAGGCGTGTTTCAATTGCAATCGTAAAGGGCACATAGGGAGCAACTGCTAGAGGAAGTCCGAAAAATGCACTAGCTATGGAAATGATCAGCATAGGGCTAAGGATTGCTCTAAGTTGTAGAATGTACAGATTAAACCCATGGGTCGAGGCCAAAGTAGCAATCAGCATGCCCAAGCTCGAGTGTATGTTTTGGATGAGAAGGAAGTGCCTGAGGCAGCCGCCGTGGTTGAAGGTACCTTCCTAATAATTGATCAGTTGGTTAAAGTATTGATTGATCCTAGTGCTACTTGTTCTTTTATTGCTATTCCTTGTGTGCAACGTGTTAAATTATTTTGAGAAACTTCCATATCAATTATAAGTTTTCACACCTTTGGGTAATAAGTTCATTACCAAGTTAGTTTGTAAAGACTACAAGTGCAACAACCCGGACCTAGCATATAGTGATTAATACTTAATTGCATATGCCTATGTGTTCATTCTAAATGAAAGTACATAATTATGTGATTTTTATTAATTAGTAGCATATATTTCCTAGTATAATTTTTCTTATTCTTGGAAAATGTGCAAATAATGTGTAATTAATCTAAATGAGATAATTATTTCAGTATTATATTTATCTGAAATTTATCTCTTGCATTTAATTGTTAGATTTCATTATTGTCACTCATTTGAATAGGTAGCTCGAGCCCGGGGTGAAAATTAAAGTAATTTATTTTGTGAATTTTATATTTTTTCCCTATCACACATTTGATTACTAGCATACGTTCATAAATTTTATGTGCATAGCATTTCGGGAAGGCGGATTAAAAAATTATTAAAGGTAATGTATGAATAGTAACTTGTAGGCTTGCATTTAAACCTTTTAATGAACAAACTAACAATTGAGCTAATTTTGTCTACCTAGTGTGAGACCCCGTACCGAGCCAGTATGTAACCCATTTGCATTTTATAGCATTTCATATATTTTTGCATAAATTAATATGCATTTATTTCAATTAATATGCATTTACATTAATTATTGTGTATTTGTCTCGTTTTACGTGCACATATTTTGTTTAACGTGCATTCAAGTTCAATTTCGTACATTCGGAGGAATAAGTTATCGTAGGGATTAATTAGATTTTACCACATCACAATAGCTAACTAACATAGTTACACTACAACTAGAATAACATCCTAGTAAATAAGTAATTAGTTAGAGGGGCAACTTAGTCCTTGGGCCATCAAGATATTTTCCTACCAATTTAACACACACAATACACCACACACACATACACAAATACTGCAGCACACACACACCCCTCAAAAAACACACACACCCACACGATCAAGAGAAAGGAGAAGAAAGAAAAGAAGGAAGGAAGAAGAAGAAGAGGAAAAGAAGGAAGATTAACCAATCTCAAGCCATATTCTTGCATTTCCTAGCTAGTTTCTACCATTCTCTTGCTAATCTCAAGCCATATTCTTGCATTTCCTAGCTAGTTTCTACCATTCTCTTGCTTCTTTAGCTTCTTAAACTCAAGTACAAGGTAAGAGATTCTTTCAAATGCTTTTCTTTCATTCAAGGTGACATGATAATTATATGTTGATCTTCTAGCTTAAAATGCATAGATTGGGAGTTGAGTTATGATTTGTGTTTATGGGTTGTTCAAGCTAGGGTTTTACTATATATATGTAAATATATGTGCTTGATAGTCTTGATGAGTTGAAGAGTTTGAAATTGAGTTGGGCAAGGTTGAATATGTGTGTTAGAAGGTTTGGATTGCTTGCAATGAATAAAAATGGAAGCCAAACACATTAGGGCTTAATTGGTGTTCTTGGTGAATTTATGTTTGAAAGATGTTTATAGCATGATAAGTGTAATTTTTAGGTTGTAAAATAGTAGAGTTTTTGTTTGGGTGAAATGGCTAAGGTTTGGAGTTAAGAGGCTTAGAAAAAGAAGCAAGAAAATGCAAATTTGTGCGTTTTGCTGTCGGGTCTGGTCGACCGGAGTCAGATCCGATCGACCTAATCAGTCAATTTTCGCTACTGTCAGGTGACTCAGGTCAGATCCGGTCGACCGGATCAGTCGCCCGGATGTTTGACAGATTTGCGCAACATTTTTCTAAAGCCCATATATCACTCGATTTAACTCCAAATTACATTCTGTTTGATTCTAAAACTATCTACATTTGATAAGCTTCAATTATATATCAAAATCAGAGTAATTGTAGTTCGGTAATGTAGGGAAATTAACTATTTTATGTTAGGCTAATGCAGAAGGGTTGAGAATGCTTCATAGTTTCATTCGTGCTCGCATTTTATTGCTATTTCGAGTTGTTTTAAGGTATTCTTACACCCTCCTTTGGTATATGGCTATGTTGTGTCCTTCCAAATGTTATTAATACGTTCAAGCATGATGAGTATTAGTTTCATGGTTATCTAAACAATGCACTTATCACTACATGTTCGTATGAGGTCGTTGCATGGTTAAACACTTGCATGATAAAGCAACTTTCCTTGTTTTCCTCCACTTTGTGTCTTATGAAGTCTAAATGCAATGTGTTCACATGTTTACTTGTTTGACTATATGATAAGTATGCTTGACATGATTATATGGTGCGAACCAAGATTAAGCTTGAATATGCTTGGAGCATGCTCGAATCATGAATACGCTCAAATATGTTTGAATTAGGTAATTGTTAAGTATTCTTGATTAAGCTTGGGTATATGTCTGAATAAACTTGACGGAGACAACCTCCTTGTTGTTCTCCCTATGGTACCTATGTATTCTACATGTAAATGTGGTGTGATGGTATTGTAACCTTTCTTGATTAGAGTGTTTATAGGTTATCTTCGGAGTACCCTCTTCATGGGTTGCCTCCGTAGTACCCTCTTGATTGACGTGTTATGGGTTGCCTCCAGAGTACCCTCCTCGTGGGTTGCCTCCGGAGTGCCCTTTTGGTTGGCATACTTATGGGTTTCATCTTGAGTACCATTCTCATGGGTTGCCTCCGGAGTACCCTCTTAAATAATGTAATGGGTTGTCTTCATAGATTGCCCTCTTGTTATACATAATGAGGAAGATTTGATATGAAGCTCGAGACTGGCCGTCTCTAACAAGTTTGAGAAATTGTATCCTTTGTTATGTGATTCCTACTCTCACTTGATCCTTTGCGGTTCTTGGATAGTAGAGATGCTTGACTAGTTTGTTATTCAATTCGTTCTTGTTTACTGGTTATCCATGTTAACCTGGCTATTCTTGTTGTATATGCATAGCACAGTTTTAGAAAGAAGTTTACGAAAAGATAAAACCTTTGTGAAAACCCTTCCTATTCCATCCTCACTGAGCTATATGCAGGATTAGCTCACCACTCTTTTGAACAATTACAAGTGTGGCTTAGCCGAGCAAGCTCCTATGTGGATGCAAGCTTCTTTGACATGAAGAATCAGATATATGCTTTGTGCGCTCTACGTGCTTGCCTGTGAAGGATGCTCTTTTGATGTAATGAATATGGTTTTGTAAATTGAACTATTTGTGATATTCTTTTGGGTTTATTATATACCTAGCTAAGTTGATTATTATACTTACAAGAACTAAGCTTAGGATTATTGTATGGATGAATTTAAGTCTTATAATTATGTACAGGGTATCGCAATCCTTTAAGGCTGAGGATATAGGAGAAATTTTGGAAGTCTTTTGTAATTTACGGTGGTATATTAATGAATTGTCATGTTACTACTAGTTGATCTTGCAGGGGTTAAGAGTGTGGCACGTCATGTTCAACCTTAGCCTAACGATAGGTTGGGGTTGGGGCATGGTTGTAATCTTAATTCATAGCAATGAAGTTTATATAATGTCTTTTATTAGTGTTGATGTAACCAATTGGTGATGCAGTTTTAAGACTAGCAACTTGGTTGAATGGTTTTATGGATTTTAGAGCTCAGGTTAGTAATTGTGCCTTAGTGGACCTAAGAGGGGCGATCTTCTTAAGCCCACAGCATCACGATCACAGATGTTCGATGTTGTTATAAGTTTGGGTATGTCAATTTTCTTGGCATTAATGCGGTATTAGAGGCTACTATAATAATTAAGAAAATGGGGTCGTGACACCTAAACTAATCAAACTCACCTTAGTTACCTAACCAATCCTCAACCTACCACTTAAACTCTTCAAATAACTTAACTTGACTAACAAAAAAAAAAGACAGCAAAAGCCCCCCCCCCTCCCCCCCCCCCCCCCCAAACTCGTTGGCCATCAAGAGAAAAAAAGAGAGAAAACTTCACCTAGGGTTCGATCCTTGAGCTTCTCCAAGTGTTTTCCAAGCCAATTCAAGCCATAATCTTGCTTAACCAAGGTTCTAGGTGAGGGATTGCATCTATTTTTTCATTATTTTAGCTTGTTCTTGCTTCTTTAGTTGTGTTTAAAAGTAGATATGAGTTATATTGTCTTGTAATGCTTATCTATCTTGTGTTTTAGAGTCATGATGTAGTAGGAGTATTCTTTTGCAATTAGGAAAACTTTTTGTGGTGGCTTTCATGGTAGATCAAAGTTAAGTATGAATAGCTGAACACCAAGTGTTTGTTTAAATGCATGAGTAAAGTGTAGCTTGCTATAATTAGGCTTAATATGACTTATGAACAAGAAGACAACCAAGAAATCCAAGTAACTTTATATGTGTCTATTCGGTCCCTTTGTGTTCTTTTGAATTCTTTAAAATTTGTTGGATAATCATGCTTGGAAGTTGATGTTTGATGATCTTTTAGTAGTCTTGAACTCTAGTAAGTGTTATGCCATAAATGGATAAGTTATAAGTTAGCTAATTAAGTAGTTAGATTTGTATGTGAAACTTAGTTAGTTGAATGCAAAAGATGAACACCAAGTGCTTGTAAAAACACTTCAATGAGGTAAAAGAAAGTATAATGTTGCTTTAACATGCCTAATATGACTTATGAACAAAAAAATGCTTCAATGAGGTAGAATAAAGTGTAATGTTGCTTTAACATGCCTAATATGACTTATGAACAAGGAAATAACAAAGAAATCCATGTGTTGGGTGTGTGTGCAGTTTCGGCCCAAATGGCCTTTTTGGTGCTAGCCTTTTACTTCTTGTTTTCTTGAGCTCTACGTTGTCTAGTATGATTTAAGAATTAATCTATATGGCATCCTACTCAAATTTAAGATCTAAAAGAATTGATGTTATGATCACGTGAGATGTAAAGTTTGTTTAGATAGTTAGATTGTTAATGAATACCATAACTAAAGAGCAGTTGAAATCATATGCATGTTAATGTGCATGAGAATGGCCTAATTCAACGCTCTTCATTTACGTTCCATTTATGATCACATAATATAGTGTTATAACGCGACTATGTGTTATGTGCTATTTCATGATTCTCGTGTAACTAACAAGCTAACAAGAATTCTAGCATTTTCGCATCTTTATGGTTGCAACCATAGCGTTAGGCACGGATGTGGTGACCCTCTACTGGGCAGCAATGGGCTTGCCGGTGGATGATCATCCTTTGCGACCTAGTCCCTCGTCGCATAGACAAAGCGTTCCACGGGCTTTGGATCGTAGGATTCGAGGAACATCTGGAGTACACCCATGGTGATATTATGAGAATATGTCGGCACATGAAGCGTCAAGAGAAGATGAAGAGAAGCGGAAGAGCAGAGAACCTGCATAGACGAAGCGTTCCATGAGGTTACGATATCCTTTTTATAACGTGTAATTAGTGTTTAATGTTTAATGTTTTCCTTTCATCTATGCTAAATTTACTTTTATGCGTATTTTACATGTTAAAGAATGCTTACTTACATGTCTTATATGCATTGCACAAAAATGATTTTCGAAAACCCTCCCTGTTTACCCTCCCTCACTGGGCATAGCGTATGCTCACCTTTTCATCTACAATATTACAGATTGCTATGGAGAAAGATCAAGTTGAAGTGTTTCCATGCCTTATTTGTGGCTAGCTTGAGGCGGATGTCTGTTTATGTGAAAATGTAATGTATATATAATCTATTTTGAGGCCTGTGAGGCCTTGTACATATTTCATGTATGTAAAGATTGTAGTTATGTAAGGAGCCTTCTAGAGTAATGGCATGTAAGGTTTAAAATTTATGTCTTAGTTGTGAATGCCTAACTTGTGAGGCATGTAGATCTACTTTTGCCAAGTAAAAGCAAGTTGGAATGTTCTTATGAACTAGAAATGATATTTTATATAAGTTGTGGTCTTGTTGTGGTTATATTCTTCTACATACAGGTATTGGAATAGCCTAGAAACAGGGAAAACTCCGTCCATTTCTTCTCATTTTCTATGCCCGGGGTTAGTGTGAAGCCCCGCACGAAACTCCATATGCATATCATATCATTTAATAGGTATTTGCATCGATTTACGTGGATTTGCATTGGTTTACATGCATTATGTTCGATTACGTGCATTTAGGTGTTTTAGATATTATGGGAATTAATTAATTACTACCAAGTCAAGACTAACAACTAAGTTAGTAAGAATACAACTAAATGGCAAAGAAAAGGATAAGTTATTAGTTGGAGAATACTCTAGTCTTTTGGCAAGTAGTCAAAATATCCTACCTAACTTAACTCATCTAGACTAGGCAAAATACATACACAACACACGGTTACACACTCACACACACATTACACGTCTGAGACAAGGAAGAGAGAAGAAAGAAAAGAGAAAGAATAAAGAAAAATAAGAAGAAGAAGAAGAAGAAGAAGAAGAAGAAGAGGATTCAAGCCATTTCTTAGCATCTTCAAGCTATTTTCTTGCTCCTACAAGCTTTGTTAGCATTTGTCTTGCATTTGGATTCAAGATTGAGGTGGATGATGTTTTCTAAAAGGCTTTACAAGGTCATATAATATGTGCTTTGTGTTCTTGTATATTATTTGAGCATCAGCAAGATGTATATATGATTATTGTGTGATTGAGACTGGAATAAGGACCTAGGGTTTCAAGAGTTTGTTGAAGTCTCATTCCTTTGATTGATATTGATCATGTGTAAACTTTAATGGTGTTTAGATGGGAGTATTGTGGAAGATTTGGGGTGTAGGAGGTAGGATATGAAATGCTAGGTGACAATTTGTAGGAATCAAACATGCATGTGTTGTATAGTTTGAGCTTTGTGCTTGTTTGTTTTAAGGTTGAACTTACATCTAAAATGATGTTTAAAACATACTAAGTTTGTGTGGTGAAATGGTTTAAGGATTGGAGTTAAGTGGCATAGCAGAAAAAGCAAAAAAATAAAATTTTGTGCATTGTGCTGAAGAATCTGATCAACCGGATCGAAGTCCAGGTCAACCGAATCCAGACGAGTGGTTATCCGGATCCCCTCTGCCATGGATCCGATCGACCGGATCCAGAAGAATGGGTTGTCCAGATTCCCATTTTGTGCCTCGTGCATGAGTAAGTTTGGGTATTATGCCTTCTTTGAGGATGTGTTGCACATGTGCATTCATATGCTAGTAAGACATATATATTGTGATGGTTAACTTGTTCATCTTGGGGTTATATCTAAGTGTAAATATGCCGTATTTGTATAAGGATAGTTAATTGTGTACTGAATCTATTATGCGCTTGCTTGATCTCGTCACATGTTAATATGCTTGCTTGAAGGAGGCAACCTACTTTGTTGCCCTCCAAATATGTTCATATTTGTTAGTGCCGTCTCTCGCTTGGTGTGTTTCCTCGTAGAGTTGAGATGTACTTGTTCAAATGATAAACGATTCATATAGTATAGTACACCCCATGGTAGAAGTTTCGACCCGCTAGGATGGTTTCGGTTATTATGGTTAGGTTGCCTCCGGAGTGCCCTCTTGTTTGGCGTTCAGGAAAAGATTAAGTTAGGGAAGCTCGAGATTGGCCATCTCCAACAAAGTTCATGAAAATTGTATCCTTTTACTATATGGTTCCTACTCTCGCTTGGTCCCTCGAGGTCCTCGAAAAGTAGAGTTGCTTGATTGTTATTATGACTATTCTGTTCTTGTTATTCTTGATTAAGTGTTGTATATGCATGACATGGCGTTTCAAAAGGTTTGCAAAATGATGAAAACGATTGTGAAAAATCCCCGTCCCCCTTATCCCTCGCTAAGCTAAGTGTAGATCATTCCTTTTCTTGACAATTACAGGTGAAGCTGAGCCCAAGCAAACTGTACAAGTTGAGGGTAAAGCTGCTTGACTTGATGAGAACGATTCTATCTCTTATGATCTTCATGCTTGTGTTTGAAGATGTAACTTTTAAACTAAGGGAAAGGTTATGATGATTGCATTTGAATACTTCATGACTTGTACTATTCTTTTGGATACTTGGGGTTATAATTAAGTTTAACTACTATTCTTTTGAGGCCTAGATGTCTTTATTTGGCCACATGTCAAGTACAACCAGTGAATCTAGGTCTTGTAATTATGTAACAGGATGGTGTGGCCTTTAATGATTAAGTGCCTCAAGCATTCTTTTGAAGCTACTTGTGATTCATAATGGATGTTTAGGTTTTGAAATGATGATCTTACAAATCTTAAACTATTGACTCGTCGCGCTCTAACTTTAACCTTCGCGGGTCTTGGGTTTGGGGCGTAACAGTTAGGGTCCTGGTTCAGTGAGAGATCGGGGCGTTATAGGAAAATTCAGACTAGAGATCAAGAGTTTCCGACTGATCTATTCTTATTAACTATTCAAGGGTACAAGGTTATTTTGGGAATGGATTGGTTATCTAAGTATCATGCTTGAGTGAACTGTCAGAGCAAAGTAGTTAAGTTCCAGAAACTGAGTTGTCTAGTGGTAAAGGTAACGGGGAACTATGACTCTTTGAGGAATGTTCTTATTTCTTCAATAAAAGCTATCGAACTTGTGAGGAAGGGTTGTGATGGGTTTCTTACTTATCTGATTAACAAACCTTCTAATAAGTTGAAGTTAGAGGAGGCTCCAATTATTCGTGAGTATTCTAGTGTCTTTCCTAAGGAATTACCAGGAGTACCATTGGAGAGAGATGTGGAGTTTGTGATCAATGTGCTACCTATAACGCCCCGATCCCTCGCGGAATCAAGACCAATAGTAACAACCCGTCCCGATCCCAAGGCACAAAAATGGAGAGAAAACGGACGGAGTTTCCCCTGTACATAGGCCAAACCAAAACCTGCACACAGAATATTTCCACAACAATAGCAGCATACAAAACCCCAAGACCTCAAGTAGGTTCCATAAAAAAGTTCTAACTTCATGCCAAGGCAATCTATAAAACGACAAGTGGCAATGATCTAATCCAAGATGTGTAGCGAAAAAACTTAGACATTTAAAATTTTGTACAACAATCAATTGTATTTACAAGGTTCTCAAAATCAAGTCCGTAAGCTTGAACATTTAAACCAAAAGAAAAGTATATACATATATACATACAAAAAGATACAATAATCAAATTCAATGTACCTTTTGTGAAAAAATTGGAGAGAACTCGTGAAGGAAGATCTTGGCTCGGAGAAGGCTCCTCCACAAGTGCAAAGGTCCTAGTCAGTCCACGGTATCCAAAAGCAAAGGACAACTAACTAATAAAAGTGCTATCTTAGTTAAGTCCAAGAGCTTGAGTAATTAAGAGTTAAAACAAGAAGCAAAAATGCTTCCTAACTCTTCTAGCTTTGGTCGAATACACCAAGAGAAAGAGAGAAAATTTTGCTTACAGATAGAAAGAAATTTTTGGCCAAGAGCACACACAAGAAGCTGAAAAGTTGTCTTCTATTTATAGCTGAAAAAGGCCATCTATAAAATGACAAGTGGCAATGATCTAATCCAAGATGAAGCCAAGTGTCTTTTGATCTTCAAGTGACCGGCCAAAGGAGGGCATTTTGGACAATATTTCTTGCAACTTGTTGTTTGTCCTTTTGTACAAGTTGTTTTTGTCCTTTTGTGTTTTGTCTTTTTGTGCAACTTGTCTTTCGTCTTCTAGTGAATACAACTAATAATTAATTCTAAACTCTTTTATAATAATTAATTAGAGATTGGCACCTCAATCTATTTGCACTTTTGCCCCAATACTTTTCAGTATTTGTACTTTGGCGCCAAAACTTTTTGAAAATTATAATTTTGGTCCACTTAACCATTAAGGTCCAAAATAACACCGTTAACACTTTAACGTGTTTATAACTCAATACCAAGCTTAAAACTGCTTTATTAATGATACCCTAATTTTGTGACTTTTAAGTTTATCACTGTATAGCGATAAAGGATCTATTCTAAAAATGTCTTTGCCATTTTTCGGTTTACCTTCATGTTCATGAGTGACGCGCTAGCAACGAACGTATCATGACAATATATACAGTAATGAAGTCCAATTCCTATGAACCTATTTATAGTCGCAAATTAACATGCAGTCTGATCCTCCTGTTAAAATATCATGATCGTTATGGGAAACATGAAGTGATTAAGTCTACTAAACGATTCTATGCATAGATCTAATTCGGTAGAATGAGAGATGACATCTATGGAAACACCTTTCCATCGTTCAACTACCCCGGCCGAGGATTTTTTATTTCAAACAACCGGCACTAGATCGCATAGGACATCGCCTTACTGTCGGAGGTTAACAGATTCTATCTTGACAATTACTTGCCAGTCTCTATATCACAAGGCTAAACTACGAGAGGTCATTGCCTACCTAGATAAAGGCAAGTTTTGTCTAAATGCAAGATTTAGCCCCTAAAATATCCGGCAGCCACAATTTCTCAAGTCAGAGAATTAATTTGCACAATTTGCAACGAATGACAAACTATTAATCCAGAGTCATGTAGTTTTTCACCTTGGTCACATTCAATGATTCGTTCTACTAACAATCACTCATATGTGAGTTAATCGCATCCCTATGCTATTGTAGCTCAATGCTCGCTACCCTTTATCATTAACATCTTTATATTAATGAAAGGTAATTACATATGATAGTCTGTACTTGATTATTCTAGTCCCAGTTGAATAATCGAAGGACTATGAATGCTTTTGAATGATTATCATGTCGAAGAAATAAGCCGTCATATTCTCAACACTTTAAAAAAATATACTTCTTCTTAGAAAAACTTTAAAGACACATTCATATAATTGAACAGAGAATATGAACATCCATTTAATATGCCATTCAAATTTATACCCAAATACCCTATATAGGTCATCTAACTATACAACATTATGGCATATCTCTAACAATTTCCCACTTGCACTAATGCTATTAAATTACCCTCAGCGCATATCTACATGGTATCACATCCCCATCTTTTCAAGATGATGTTCCAATTGCGATTGACTCATGGGTTTAGTAAGTGGGTCAGCTACATTATCTAATGTAGGAACTTTCTGCAGGCTTATATCCTTTCGAGCAAGTATCTCTCAAATGATATAGAAATGCCTTTCAATGTGTTTGGATTTTTTATGAGATCTTGGTTCCTTAGATTATGCAATAGCTCTATTGCTGTCACAATACAGCGGTATCGACAACTCAATGGACGTAACCATTTCTAGCTCTAACAATAACTACTTCATCCAAACTACATCCTTAGTTGCTACAAATTCAGCGATATACTCGGCTTTTGTAGTAGAGTCTGCAATTACTGACTGTTTGGAACTTTTCCAACTTACTACTCCTTCATTACAAACAAACACAAATCCGGATGTATACTTTCTATCATCCGTATCAGATTGAAAATCTGAGCCTGTGTACCCATCTATTCGGAGTTTTCCTCCTCCGTAAATCAGTGCAAGATCCTTAGTCCTTCGCAAGTACTTAAAGATATGCTTCACTGCCATCTAGTGCTCTATTCCTGGATTGGACTGATATCTACTCACAAGACTTACCGCATATGTTATATTAGGTCATGTACATAGCATGGCATACATGAGACTGTCAACAACTGAAGCATAAGGCACATGATCCATACGTTGCCTTTCTTCTTCAGATTTAGGAGGCATATTCTTTGAAAGATGTATTCCATGCCTAATAGGCAGAAGTCCTTTGTTAGAATTTTTCATCTTAAATTTCTTCAAGATTCGATCTATGTACAAGCTTTGAGACAAGCCGATCATCTTTTTCACTCTATCTCTATAGACACGAATCCCTAAAATATAAGAGGCTTCTCCCAAATCTTTCATGGAGAACTTGTTGTTTAACCAAATTTTGGTGGACATCATGTGTCCAACATCATTTCCCATAATCAAGATGTCATCAACATACAGAATTAGAAAAGTGGTCAAGCTCCCACTAATCTTCTTGTATACACAAGCTTCATCATCATTTCTAAAGAAACCAATCTCTTTGATCTCATTATTAAATCTAATGTTCCAAGAGCGAGAGATTTGTTTTAAACCATAGATCGATCTTTTAAGCTTACACACTTAATTATCCTTGGATTTAAAACCTTCAGGCTGTTCCATATAGATATCTTCCTCAAGATAGCCATTTAGGAACACAATTTTAACATCCATTTTCCAGATCTCATAATCATAGTATGCGGCGATATCAAGCATTATTCAGATGGATTTAAGCATGGCTGCCAGTGAAAAAGTTTCGTTATAATCAATTCCTTGTTTTTGATGAAAACCTTTTGCAACCATCCTTGCTTTATATGTCTCTACATTTCCATCAATTCCAAGTTTCCTTTTGAAGACCCATTTGCAACCTATAGGTACAATACCTTTAGATAGATCAACTAAGGTCCAAACGTCGTTTGAATACATGGATCAATTTCTACTTGCATAGCCTGCCTCCATTTTTTGGAATCAATATCTCATATTGCTTCCTCATAACTAGTAGGATCATCCACTTGATCGTTATCCCCTATCACAAACAAACTTTGTGTCTCCTCAAGAAGATAACCATATCTTTCTGGAGAACGGGATACCCTACTAGATTTACGAGGTCCTTGTGTGATAACTGGTTCTGGATCTTGTTGAATTGGTTCAGGATCAAGATTTAGGTTTGTTTGTGGTTCACAAGACTCTTCTTCTATTATTATTTTCCTCCCATTGCCTCTTTTTTTAACAAACTTTTTTCCAAGAAAGACGGCATCTCGACTGATCGATATTCTTTGATCATCAGGAAAATAGAAATAATATCATTTTGTCTCCTTAGGATATCCCACAAATCTCCCTTTATCTGATCTAGCTTCCAACTTGTCCATCTTAAACTTCTCAACATAAGCAGGACAACCCCAAATCCTAATGTGAAACTCCTCAACTCGACCCTTCCTGTCACGCCCCAACTCGACCCCACCTACGATCAGTCAGGACGCAACGGAATTTCGGCGGCATAACGACAGTAAACAGATTTCCGAGGTTCTAAACCAACCTCATAAAACATCATACATCCCGTAATTCCTCAATATAAACAACAACATACAACACAACCATATTATACAATAAAACATCCTCGTTATACGCCTCCGTTCCAACATGACATACAATACCTCAACTTTATCATACATTTCAAAAGTAAGTTGAGACACAACTACAATTTAACCATAGACAAAAGGAAACCGCTAAGTTAACATCATTTGGTTCATCATCTTTTCAATATCTATTACATTAAGAACCGTAAAGCATATAAAGTCTATTAAACTAATATACAAGACATTTAACAATATAAAGTCATGGATAAGACTCGGGAACATATGACTCATCCACAAAAGGCACATTTTCCACATTCTCCTCTTCAGGAGGCACGTACCCGTAATCTTGTGAAAGTACACCTGAAACATGCATTAATAGAGAGTGAGCTTATATACATAAGCCCAGTGAGGATCCGATAGATCTCGACAGTATTCACTACGCTCCTTGGATTTAGTCCTTTGAGCAAGTAAACACACAACAACAATAATAACATAAATAAAGCTATCATCACATAACTATATGACCATTCAATAAGGATACTCTATTTGGTGTAGCTCCAAACGCCATCACGATCTCAACCGTTCTTCTTATAACTCCCCATTACTCACGCACCCGAGGTACCTCACTATCCCCTTCCCTCCATGACATCTCCGTCATGCGAGCTGGGGGTAGCCTATGGCAGTCATGCCGGTATCAACCCGACAGCCCGACGCTGCCCGAGAGGTGGCACACACATACCAAGGCTCCATATTCATCAATCATCATGCAAGCATAAATCGATCAATCAATTGGGAGATCAGCAACAAGAGTGCCCGATTCCCGCATTCAATAATAATCAATCAATAACATCAATATAACATCAATATAACGTCAATATTAAATTAAACATCAAACAACGTAGTTAGATGACAAAGTAGGCCATCTAACCGGACATGCATAATATTCATAATTAAACGCTAAATTACTCAACAACAACTCACCATTCATCACTCGAACACTACCCAACCATCTAAGGCATCGTTCAAGAAATTAAAGAATGACAACCTAACTTCTAAAATTCATAACTTACAATCTACTAATCCAAACATTGTCAAATCAGTTCCTATCACTCACCCATTCAACCTACTACATTAGCCCTCTCGGAAATCCACCATAACACCTCCAAAACATGCCCGATAACCCTAAAACCCTATGACGTCATGGCTGGATTTTCCGGATTTTCACACAAACCATATAATCGAAAATTCGGCATTACAACAGCGCTAACACGTAATTATCAAGTATTTAGAAATCGACGGCAATCGATTTCGAGCAACGCAACTCAATTAAATCAACTTTGAACATTTTAATCAAAATTAAATACCCGGAAAATAAAAATTATGCTATATCCGACAGAAACTCGTAGTATTAGTATATAATGATCCCTAGCATGCAAGGAGCAATAATCTAACATCAGATTTCAATTCTAACGGTTCAATCTTCATTTATACGCAAAAACACAAAAATGACATTTTGAGATCTAGAATTTTTCTCTCACCTTAGATGCGATATAAGCCTACGAATGCGTGCAATGCGTGCCCAACAAGCAGAATCCAAGTCGGTGCGAAGTTTCACGGACAAAAACTAGGTTTTTCTTTGAAAAATTGATTGAAAAGCTTGAGTTTTCTTTCTTCTCTTTTCTCCCTCAACCCCTCGGCAATGTGTGTGTGTGTGGTGGTGTTTTTGTGTTGTGTGAGTGTGTGTAGGTGACAATAGCTTATAAGGTCAATTTTTTTAATTAAAGTCAAAGTTATTTTAATAGGTATTTTTGTGTTTTTAATGTCTTTAATTGCATTTTAGTGATCACCAAGTTAAAATTAATTATGCAACCCCCAAGATATCTCAAGTGAGTTATTTTTAGGTGACAAGAAGTTTTACATTCAAAGAATTCCACCCGAGTCGGCTTAAAACTCGATTTTCGCAAAAGTCGGTGTAAAAACCCTAATAAATTCTTAAGCCGATTTTAAAACCGTTTTCATCAAACACAGGTCTATTAAAGTCCGTGGACTAGGTCTAGAAGGGTTAAAAAGACCAGTTTCAAAATTATAGCGGACGTGTTTCGAAAATACTATTCACTGAAAATCGACGATAAAATTTCTGACTCCGTTTTTGATGAAAATTTCATGAATGCACATTTAGCACGTATTAGAAGTATTGAAATCAAAATTATAACTTTCTAGGTCCTATAGCACATAAACAGGTCATATGCACGTAAAACGAGGTAAAGCACGTATTACGAGATAAGCAAGAAAGTGGGGTTTCACATTCTCCCCCCCTTATAGAAATTTCGTCCTCGAAATTCTTACTTGATGAACGGAAAAGATCTGGGTATTGCTGCTGCATCTGATCTCGTCTCTCCCACGTAGCTTCCTCAATGCCGTGATGCTTCCACAACACCTTAACCATCGGAATCCTCTTCGACCTCAACTCTCGGTCCATCTGATCTAGAATACGAATCGGACGCTCGTCATAAGTCAAATTCTCACGAAGCTGTAACGGCTCTAGCTCAAGAATATGAGAAGGATCCGGATTGTATTTCCGCAAATTAGACACGTGAAACACATCGTGGACATTAGAGAAGTTCTCCGGTAGAGCCAACCGATATGCCAACTTACCAACCCTGCCAGTAATTTCAAACGGCCCAACAAATCTCGGACTCAGCTTACCACCTTTACCATAACGAACAAACCCCTTTCGAGGAGACAATCTCAAGAAAACCCGATCTCCAACTGCAAACTCCAAGTCTCGACGACGCTTATCAGCATAACTCTTGAATCTACTCTGCGCTGTAAGCATTCTCTGCCTGATCAACTGAACATTCTCGATCTTCTCAAGAAGTTCTGGCATGATAGTCGGATCAATAGTCTTCATCTCTCCTACCTCGTCCCAATATAAAGGTGAACGGCACTTACGACCGTAAAGAGCTGCAAAAGGTGCCATCCCAATAGTAGCTTGATAACTATTGTTATAGGCAAACTCGGCAAGTGGTAGATGTTTCTCCCAGTTCTTCCCGAAGTCCAGAACACAAGCCCTAAGCATATCTTCCAGAATCTGAATAGTCCGCTCAGACTGACCGTCGGTCTGGGGATGATACGCTGTACTGAAGTTCAACTGAGTACCCAAAGTCTCCTGAAGTTTCTCCCACAAACGAGAAGTAAATCGAGGATCTCGATCAGAGACAATACTAGATGGAATACCGTGAAGTCTAACAATCTGATCCAGATAGAGATCCGTCAGCTTTGTAACCTCATCTCCTAACCTCATCGAGATAAAATGAGCTGTCTTCGTCAAACGATCCACGACAACCCAAACTGCATCATTACCCCTCGGTGATCTAGGCAAACCAGTGACGAAGTCCATCGTAATATGCTCCCATTTCCACTCTGGTATAGCCA
This sequence comes from Ehretia macrophylla, assembly GCA_037974665.1. Lineage (NCBI taxonomy): Eukaryota > Viridiplantae > Streptophyta > Magnoliopsida > Boraginales > Ehretiaceae > Ehretia > Ehretia macrophylla. The sequence goes on along the minus strand of CM075780.1, from coordinate 60,650,302 downwards.
ACGGTTGAAGCAAACCTGCTGGTCGTTGATGTTCGGCTTTCACTCTCTGACAAGTCAAACATCTAGACACAAACTGAGCAACCTCCCTCTTCATGTTGTTCCACCAGTAATGCTGTTTCAAATCCCGATACATCTTGGTTCCACCAGGATGAATAGTATATTTAGAATTATGAGCTTCCTCCAGAATACCTCGTCTCAAGCCCGGTTCATCGGGAACACAAACCCTGTTCCGAAACCGAAGAATACCATCCTCATGCACTTTAAAGTCAGACTGATCATCCGTGATCTGATCCTTGATCTTCTGAAGGTTAACATCAAGCTGCTGAGCTTCCCTGATCTGAGACAACAATAAAGGCTGAATACGGAGATGTGAACACATCACCCCAACCTGAGTGAACTCTGGTCTCCAATAACTAAACTCCTCAAGAACCTCCCACTTCTTGACAGCCAAACAAGAAATACTAGCCTTCCGGCTGAGAGCATCTGCCACAACATTTGCCTTACCAGGCAGATAATTGATAGAACAATTATAATCTCCAAGAAGCTCCATCCACCTCCGCTGGCGCATATTCAACTCCTTTTGTGAGAATAAATACTTAAGACTCTTATGATCAGTGAAAATCTCGAACTTACTGCCCCACAGATAATGACGCCACTTTTTCAGTGCGAAGACAACTGCTGCCAACTCAAGATCATGAGTCGGATAATTCACCTCATAAGGCTTCAACTTTCGAGAAGCATAGGCAATAACTCGGCCATCCTGCATAAGAACACATCCCAAGCCCTCCTTGGATGCATCACTGTAAATGACCATATTATCGGTCCCCTCTGGTAGAGCAAGTACTGGAGCGGTAGTTAACCTCTTTTTCAACTCCTGAAATCCACTCTCACACTTCTCGTCCCAATTAAAGATAGTCCGTTTCTGAGTCAACCTAGATAGTGGCCCCGCAATCTTTGAGAAGTCCTTGACAAACCTACGGTAATAACCCGCCAAGCCAAGAAAACTACGGACATCAGTAACACTCTCTGGCCGCTTCCAAGACATCACCGATTCAATCTTAGTGGGATCTACAGAAATACCACTCTGTGTAATAACATGGCCAAGAAAAGAAATCCGTTGCAGCCAAAATTCACATTTGCTGAACTTGGCAAACAACTGATGCTCCTGCAACTTCTCTAATACAAGCCGTAGATGTTGCTCGTGCTCCAATTCAGATTTAGAATAGACCAAGATATCATCAATAAAAATCACCACGAACTGGTCCAAGTACGGCTGAAAGACTCGATGCATAAGATCCATGAATGCTGCCGGTGCATTAGTCAAACCAAAGGGCATAACAACAAACTCATAATGCCCGTACCGAGTCCTGAAGGCAGACTTCGGAACATCGTCTGAGCGAATCCGAAGCTGATAATACCCCTGCCTCAAATCAAACTTAGAGTAGACTTTGGCTCCCTGAAGTTGATCAAACAACTCATCAATCAGTGGCAAAGGATATTTATTCTTGATAGTCACCTGATTCAAACCACGGTAATCTATACACAATCTCAAGGTACCATCCTTCTTCTTCACAAACAAAACAGGAGCTCCCCAAGGTGAAGAACTCTGCTGAATAAATCCTTTCTCCAACAACTCCTGTAACTGAGTCTTCAACTCCTTCAACTCAGCTGGTGCCATCCGGTATGCCGATTTAGAAATAGGTTGAGTACCGGGAACAAGATTAATCACAAACTCGATATCCCTATCTGGCGGCAATCCTGGCAACTCCTCGGGAAATACATTCGGATATTCCCGGATAATAGGGACTTCTTCTAGCTGTAGCTTAACAGATGGCTTGTTGATCAAATAAGCTAGATAACCCGAACACCCTTTACTCACCAACTTAACGGCTTTAGTTGTTGAGATAACAAAACTCGTCTTAGCACCCCGGTTACCCGCTACCTCAACTACTGGCTGATCTGGCAAACGAAACTGTACTACCTTGGTTCTACAGTTCAACTGGGCATCATACTTAGAAAGCCAATCCATACCCAAGATAACATCATACCCCCGGATAGGAAATAAAATAAGGTCCGAAGGAAAATTATGCCCCTTAACATGTATTATACAATCCTTACATACTAAGCCAGTAACATACTTATCAGTCAAAGAGGTACTAATCTCAACCACATAAGGCAATCTTTCAGGTTGCAATTTAACACGTTGCACACAAGCAGGAGTAATGAAAGAATGCGTAGCACCAGAATCAATCAACACTTTAACAAGTTGATCAAGTATAAGAAAGTTACCTTCCACAACTGCAGTCTCCTCAGGCATCTCCTCTAAGTCAACTGCATAAGCCCGAGCCTGAACCCGCTGCTGCTGTGGTACACTGCCCGTAGGCCTACCCTGATAACCCTGAGTCGCTGCCCGACCCTCAGTCCTCGCATACTTAGGGCAATCCTTCGCCCTATGATCGATGCTACCACAACCCAAACATGTCCCTGCCTTTACCCTGCAGTCGGACTCTACATGCCCTGAGCGCTTGCAGTAATTACACTGCGATGATGTGGCACTAGCACTGCCCCTAGAATAACCAGAAGCTGAAGAAGCAGCTGATACAGCCTGCTGCTGAGGTCTCACCACACTAGGCCTGTACTGACCCTGAGACTGGGCTGGCCTAAACTGAGTCTGAACCTGATATGGCCTCTACTGAAACTGAGGCCGATAATAACTCTGCTGACTCTGTGGCCTAAAAGAACCCTGCTGGGCAGGTGGCCTATAGACAACCTGTTGTACTGGAGGCCTATATAAAACTTGCTGGCCCGGCGGCTGATACGGCCTCTTACTAGGCTGACTGGAGACAATCTGATCCCCTTTCCTCTTCTCCAATCTAGAAGCTGCATCAAAAGCCTCAGTGAAGATATCATAACGATTCAGAGCCATCACATCCTGAATCTCGGGCCGCAACCCTAACATAAACCTGCGAGTCCTCCGCTCCTCGTCTACCACATACTCCGGTGCATACCGGGACAATCGAGTAAATGTGGCCTCATATTGAGCCACTGTAACATCTCCCTGGACCAAGGCTAGAAACTCGGCCTCTCTCCGTTCCCTGCAAATCCTCGGGACATACTTTGCTCGGAAAGCCATCAGAAAGGTACCCCAAATATAAGGAATACCCTGTGCCGCCCAACTAGTCCTTACCGTGCGCCACCACTCCTCTGCCTCGTCATCTAACAAATACACGGCAAAAGAGACTTTCTGCTCATCAGTATAGCCAAGTGGATCATAAATCTTCTCCAACTTGCTAATCCATACCTCCGCCTTCCTATCATCCGGCTCCCCCTGAAATCTCGGTGGGTGATATCCTAAAAAGTCCTTCAGGGTACCACGCCCGTGGTTACCACCCTGAATATTCAGAAGCTGAGCCTGCATAGCCTGATTCTGGGCAGCCTGCCCTGCTAATAACTGTGCCTGACTAGCCACTAACTCTGCAATCCGCTCCATAGCTGTTCCAAATCGGTCATCACCCCCGTCACGGCCCGGTGCCACGTTACTCGGAGTCTCATCAGTCAACTCAGGCCTACCTCTGGTTCTCGGTCGACCGGCCATTCTACTAATCAAAGAGTTAGCACAGTTATAGCACGTAGACAGGTTATAAACAACTATTAACACATAAATAACAAACTCATATAAAACACATAAACAAATTGATCACATAATCACATAAGCACTTAAATCACATAATCACTTAATCAATTCATCATACCAATACATATTTCATTTTTCTTTCCTTTCATACATATTTCATGCTAAGACCATTACCCACATTCCGAGAATACCCCGGCTGACAACTAACATGAGCTCTGATACCACTTAAACTGTCAGGCCCCAACTCGACCCCACCTACGATCAGTCAGGACGCAACGGAATTTCGGCGGCATAACGACAGTAAACAGATTTCCGAGGTTCTAAACCAACCTCATAAAACATCATACATCCCGTAATTCCTCAATATAAACAACAACATACAACACAACCATATTATACAATAAAACATCCTCGTTATACGCCTCCGTTCCAACATGACATACAATACCTCAACTTTATCATACATTTCAAAAGTAAGTTGAGACACAACTACAATTTAACCATAGACAAAAGGAAACCGCTAAGTTAACATCATTTGGTTCATCATCTTTTCAATATCTATTACATTAAGAACCGTAAAGCATATAAAGTCTATTAAACTAATATACAAGACATTTAACAATATAAAGTCATGGATAAGACTCGGGAACATATGACTCATCCACAAAAGGCACATTTTCCACATTCTCCTCTTCAGGAGGCACGTACTCGTAATCTTGTGAAAGTACACCTGAAACATGCATTAATAGAGAGTGAGCTTATATACATAAGCCCAGTGAGGATCCGATAGATCTCGACAGTATTCACTACGCTCCTTGGATTTAGTCCTTTGAGCAAGTAAACACACAACAACAATAATAACATAAATAAAGCTATCATCACATAACTATATGACCATTCAATAAGGATACTCTATTTGGTGTAGCTCCAAACGCCATCACGATCTCAACCGTTCTTCTTATAACTCCCCATTACTCACGCACCCGAGGTACCTCACTATCCCCTTCCCTCCATGACATCTCCGTCATGCGAGCTGGGGGTAGCCTATGGCAGTCATGCCGGTATCAACCCGACAGCCCGACGCTGCCCGAGAGGTGGCACACACATACCAAGGCTCCATATTCATCAATCATCATGCAAGCATAAATCGATCAATCAATTGGGATATCAGCAACAAGAGTGCCCGATTCCCGCATTCAATAATAATCAATCAATAACATCAATATAACATCAATATAACGTCAATATTAAATTAAACATCAAACAACGTAGTTAGATGACAAAGTAGGCCATCTAACCGGACATGCATAATATTCATAATTAAACGCTAAATTACTCAACAACAACTCACCATTCATCACTCGAACACTACCCAACCATCTAAGGCATCGTTCAAGAAATTAAAGAATGACAACCTAACTTCTAAAATTCATAACTTACAATCTACTAATCCAAACATTGCCAAATCAGTTCCTATCACTCACCCATTCAACCTACTACATTAGCCCTCTCGGAAATCCACCATAACACCTCCAAAACATGCCCGATAACCCTAAAACCCTATGACGTCATGGCTGGATTTTCCGGATTTTCACACAAACCATATAATCAAAAATTCGGCATTACAACAGCGCTAACACGTAATTATCAAGTATTTAGAAATCGACGGCAATCGATTTCGAGCAACGCAACTCAATTAAATCAACTTTGAACATTTTAATCAAAATTAAATACCCGGAAAATAAAAATTATGCTATATCCGACAGAAACTCGTAGTATTAGTATATAATGATCCCTAGCATGCAAGGAGCAATAATCTAACATCAGATTTCAATTCTAACGGTTCAATCTTCATTTATACGCAAAAACACAAAAATGACATTTTGAGATCTAGAATTTTTCTCTCACCTTAGATGCGATATAAGCCTAGGAATACGTGCAATGCGTGCCCAACAAGCAGAATCCAAGTCGGTGCGAAGTTTCACGGACAAAAACTAGGTTTTTCTTTGAAAAATTGATTGAAAAGCTTGAGTTTTCTTTCTTCTCTTTTCTCCCTCAACCCCTCGGCAATGTGTGTGTGTGTGGTGGTGTTTTTGTGTTGTGTGAGTGTGTGTAGGTGACAATAGCTTATAAGGTCAATTTTTTTAATTAAAGTCAAAGTTATTTTAATAGGTATTTTTGTGTTTTTAATGTCTTTAATTGCATTTTAGTGATCACCAAGTTAAAATTAATTATGCAACCCCCAAGATATCTCAAGTGAGTTATTTTTAGGTGACAAGAAGTTTTACATTCAAAGAATTCCACCCGAGTCGGCTTAAAACTCGATTTTCGCAAAAGTCGGTGTAAAAACCCTAATAAATTCTTAAGCCGATTTTAAAACCGTTTTCATCAAACACAGGTCTATTAAAGTCCGTGGACTAGGTCTAGAAGGGTTAAAAAGACCAGTTTCAAAATTATAGCGGACGTGTTTCGAAAACACTATTCACTGAAAATCGACGATAAAATTTCTGACTCCGTTTTTGATGAAAATTTCATGAATGCACATTTAGCACGTATTAGAAGTATTGAAATCAAAATTATAACTTTCTAGGTCCTATAGCACATAAACAAGTCATATGCACGCAAAACGAGGTAAAGCACGTATTACGAGATAAGCAAGAAAGTGGGGTTTCACACTTCCTACGATCAATCAGGACGCAACGGAATTTCGGTAGTATAACGACAATAATTAGGACACCGAGGCTCTAAACCAACCTCTTCGAAACTCATACATCCAACTCCACAATAATTCAACAATTAACAACACAACCACAATATACAATAAACATTATTTACCATTGCATCCATAGGTTATACGCCTCCGTTCCAACATCATACATTTACTATATAATATACATTCCCAAAATAGATTATAACCAATCTAGTAGCCTAATCATATTCCAAAACAAGACCACTACACTAGCAACTTTTAATCCATTATCTCTACAACATCTTATATATCATAAACTTCTAAATAAATACAAACCAGCGAGTTTTAATATACAAGATAACAAAAGAGTACAACATCAGATATCAAGGACAAGACTCCGGCACATAGGACTCATCCACATATGGCACATTATCCTCCTCTGGAGGCACGTACCCGTAATATGGATCGGTAACACCTGTATGCATGCAATAATTGAGAGTGAGCTTATAAAAAATAAGCCCAGTAAGGATTCGATAGATCTCTAACAGTATTTACTATACTCCTTGGAAATTATCCTTTGAGCAGTAAACACACAATAATCATCAATAACAATATAAGCACATTAACTATAATGACCAATCAATAAAGGATACTCTAGTTGGTGTAGCTCCAAACGCCATCACGATCTCAACCGTTCTTCTTGTAACTCCTCATTACTCACGCACCCGAGGTACCTCTCTAGCCCCTCCCTCCATGACACCTCCGTCATGCGAGCTGGGGATAGCCTATGATAGTCATGCCAGTTTCAACCTAACAGCCCGACGCTGCCCGAGAGGTGGCACACACATACCAAGACTCAGCAATAATAATAATCATTCAAATCTCAGGAGGACAACCTTTCACGTTGACTATCTCCCGGTTCATCAATAATCAATTATCACAGGAGGACAACAAAGTAGGTTGCCTATCTCCCGGTTCAACAATAATCAATCAATAATCATCAATTCAACAACATAACAACAACTATTCAATTAAACAACAAACAACTAAGTTAGATGACAAAGTAGGCCACCCAACTTAACATGCATTAAACACACAACCAAACCCTAATCTAACCATCAACATCTCACAATTCAATCACTCAAATACCACCCAAACATCCAAAGGCATAATTCAACATTTTAAAGAAAGACAACCCAAACTTTTAAAAAGTCATAACTTACATTCTAATAGTCCGATAACCTCCAAACTAGTTTCTAACACTCACCCACTCAATCAACAACATTCACCCCCTCAGAAATCAACCATAAACCATCCACATCAAACCTAACAACCCTAAAACCCTAATGCATCAAGGCTGAAATTTCTGGACTTTCACACCGACATCACAATCAAAATTTCAGCGTTACAACATTACTACCACGTATTTAACAAACTTTTACAAGCTAACAACAATCGATTCCAACCACCACAACTCCAGATATTCAACAAATAGCCAACAACTCAACTTTTAATACCCGAAAAATAAAATTCATGCTACAACAATTCAAATCTTATATAAACATATATAAATGATCCTTAGCATGCACTGAGCAATAATATAATATCAATTCAACATTCTAATTGTTCAAAATTCAATTATATGCAAAAATATAAAAATGACATTTTGAGATCTAGAATTTTTCTCTCACCTTTGATGTGTTATGAAGCTAGAAAGATGCTCAATGAATGCCCAACAAGTAGAATCAAGCCTTGGATGATGAAGTTTGGCCTTGAATTGCAACTTTTAATGAAAAATTGCCTTTGAAAACTTGAAGCAAAAACCTTCCCTTTTCTTCTATGGTGCTCTTGGCCTTGTGTGTGTGAGTGAGTGTGTTTTGTGAGGTTTCTAATGTGTGTTGATGCTAATATACTCAAGGTCAACAAAGTTAAAATGGTCAAAGTTAGTTTCCTTAGTTTATTTTTAGTGTTTTCTTGTCTTTTAATTTAGTTTCTTGACTATTTCTTGCTCAAACATTAAATTGACACTTGGACTAATTCTAGATAATTTATTTTAGGTGATAAAGAGTTTTACATGCAAACATTTCCACCGACTCGGTTTAAAACTCGTTTTTCACAAAAGAAAGTATAAAAACCTTTAAAATTTTAAAACCAATTCAAAATCTGTTTTAATCAAACACGGGTCTATTAATACCCGAGGGCTAGGTTTTAAAATATTTAAAACACCCCTATAAAAATTTTAGCAGACAGGTGTTCAAAATACTGTTCACAAAAACCGTCAATAAAATTTCTGATGCTGATTTTGATAAAAATTTCATGAATGCACACATAGCATGTATTAGGAGTATAAATCACATATTTAGTACATTCTAATTCATATAACACGTAAATAGGTCAAATCACGTAAATCGAGGCAAAACATGCAAATCGAGGTAAAGACAAAATATGGGGTCTCACATTCTCCCCTCCTTAAAGAAATTTCATCCCCGAAATTCTTACTTGCTGAACGAAAAAGATCTGAGTACTGCTGCTGCATCTGATCTCGCATCTCCTAAGTAGCCTCCTCAATCCCGTGATGCTTCCACAATACTTTGACCATCGGAATCTTCTTCGATCTCAGTTCTCGTTCCATTTGATCAAGAATGCGAATCGACCTCTCATCATAAGTCAGATTCTCACGAAGCTGTAACGGCTCTGGCTCCAGAATATGAGAAAGATCCGGATTATACTTCCGTAGATTAGACACGTGAAAGATATCGTAGACATTATAGAAGTTCTCCGGTAAAGCCAACTGATATGCTAACTTATCAATCCTGCTGGTAATCTCAAACGGCCCTGCAAACCTCGGACTCAGCTTACCACATTTACCATAACGAGCAAACCCCTTTCGAGGAGATAATTTCAAGAAAACCTGATCCTCGACTACAAACTCCAAATCCCGACGATGCTTATCAGTATAACTTTGTATCTGCTCTGTGCTGTAAGCATTCTTTGTCTGATCAACTGAACATTCTCAATCTTCTCTAGAAGCTCTGGCATAATAGTCGGATCAATAGTCTTCATCTCCTCTACTTCATCACAATACAAAGGCGAACGACACTTACGGCCGTAGAGAGTTACAAAAGGTGCCATCCCAATAGTAGCTTGATAACTATTGTTATAGGAAAACTCGGCAAGTGGTAGATGTTTCTTCCAGTTCTTCCCGAAGTCCAGAACATAAGCCCTGAGCATATCTTCCAGAATCTGAATAGTCCTCTCAGACTGACCGTCGGTCTGTGGATGATACGTTGTGTTGAAGTTTAACTGAGTACCCAAAGTTTCCTGAATTTTCTCCCACAAACAAGAAGTAAACCGAGGATCTCGATCTGAGACAATACTAGATGGAATCTCGTGAAGTCTAACAATCTGATCCAAATAAAGATCTGCCAACTTTGCAATCTCATCCCGTAACCTCATCGGAATGAAATGAGCTGACTTCGTCAAACGGTCTACGATAACCCAAATTGCATCGTTACTTCTCAGTGTTCTAGGCAAACTAGAGACGAAGTCCATCGTAATATGCTCTCATTTCCACTATGGTATTGCCAACGGCTAAAGTAACCCTACAGGTCGTTGATGTTCGGCCTTTACTCGCTGACAAGTCAAACATCTGGATACAAACTGAGCAACCTCCATTTTCATGTTATTCCACCAATAATGTTGCTTCAAATCCCGATACATCCTATTTCCACTGGGATGAATGGTGTACTTAGAATTATGAGCCTTATCCAGAATACCTCGTCTCAAACCCGGTTCATCGGGAACACAAACCCTATTCCGAAACCGAAGAATACCATCTTCATGTAATTTGAAGTTAGACTGATCATCCGTGATCTGATCCCTGATCTTCTGAAGTTTTGGATTAAGCTACTGAGCTTCTCTGATCTAAGATAGCAATAAAGGTTGAATACAGAGATGTGAACACATCACCCTAACCTGAGTCAACTCCGGACTCCAATAAGTGAATTCCTCAAGAACCTCATACTTTTTGATAGCCAAACAAGAAACACTAGCCTTACGGCTAAGAGCGTCTGACACAACATTTGCCTTCCCAGGCAAATAACTGATAGAACAATTATAATCTCCGAGAAGTTTCATCCATCTCTGTTAACGCATATTCAACTCCTTTTGTGAGAACAAGTATTTAAGACTTTTATGATCAGTGAAAATCTCGAACTTACTGCCCCACAGATAATGACACCACTTTTTCAGTGCAAATACAACTGCTGCCAACTCAAGATCATGAGTCGGATAATTCACCTCATACGGCTTCAACTTTCTGGAAGCATAAGCAATAACCTGGCCATTCTGCATAAGTACACAACCCAAACCATCCTTGGATTCATCACTGTAGATGACCATATTATCGGTCCTCTCTGGTAGAGCAAGTACTGGAGCGGTAGTCAATCTCTTTTTCAACTCCTGAAACCCACTCTCACATTTCTCATCCCAAACAAAGCTGGTCCGTTTCTGAGTTAACTTAGAAAGTGGCCCTGCAATCTTAGAAAAGTCATTGACAAACTTATGGTAATATCCCGCCAAGCCAAGAAAGCTACGAACCTTCGAAACATTCTCTGGCCTTTTCCAAGACATCACCACTTCAATCTTAGTGGGATCTACTGATATATTGCTCTGTGTGATCACATGACCGAGAAAAGATATACGTTGCAGCCAAAATTCACATTTACTGAACTTCGCAAACAACTGATGCTCCTATAGCTTTTGTAAGACAAGCCGTAGATGTTGCTCGTGCTCCGATTCATACTTAGAATAAACTAAGATATCATCAATAAAGATTACCAATAACTGATCCAAGTACGGCTGAAAAACCCGATGCATAAGATCTATAAATGCTGCCGGTGCATTAGTCAATCCAAAGGGCATAACAACAAACTCATAATGCCCGTACTGAGTCCTGAAAGCAGACTTCGGAATATCCTTCGTACAAATCCGAAGTTGATAATACCCCTACCTCAAGTCAAATTTAGAGTAGACTTTGGCTCCCTGAAATTGATCAAACAACTCGTCAATCAGTGGCAAATGATACTTGTTCTTGATGGTTACCTGATTCAAACCACGATAGTCGATACATAATCTCAAGGTACCATCCTTCTTCTTTAAAAATAAAATAGGTGCTCCCCATGGTGAAGAACTCTGCTGAATGAAACCCTTCTCTAATAACTCCTGTAGCTGAGTTTTCAGTTCCTTAAGCTCAGCTGGTGCCATCTGGTACGCTGATTTAAAAATAGGTTAAGTACCGGGAATAAGATTGATCACAAACTCCACATCTCTCTCTGGCGGTAACCCTGACAATTACTCGGGAAATACATTGGAATATTCCCGAATAATAGGAACTTCCTCCAGCTTCAGTTTATCAGATGGCTTATTGATCAAATAAGATAGATAACCCGAACACCCCCTACTCACCAGCTTAACAGCTTTAGTTGATGAGATAATAAAACTTGTTTCAGCATCCCGATTCCCCGCTACCTCAACCACTAGCTGATCTGGCAAACGAAACCGTACTACCTTTGTTCTACAGTTTAGCTGAGCATCATACTTAGAAAGCCAGTCCATACCCAAGATAACATCATACCCCCGGATAAGAAATAAAATAAGGTCTGATGGAAAATCCTGACCCTTAACATGTACTTTACAGTCTTTACAAACTAAGCCAGTCACATACTTATCAGTTAAAAAAGTACTAATCTCAACCACATAAGGCAATCTTTCAGGTTGTATGTTAACATGTTGCACACAAGTAGGCGTAATGAAAGAATGCGTAGCACCAGAATCAATCAACACTTTAACAAGTTGATTGAGTATAAGGAAGTTACCTTCCACAACTGACGTATCCTCAGGTGCCTCCTCCAAATCAACTGCGTTGGCCCGAGCCTGAACCCACTGTTACTGAGGTACATCACCAGTAGGTCGGCTTTGATAACCCTGGGTCGTTGTCCGACCCTCAGTCCTCTGATATCCAGGGCAATCCTTCACCCTATGCTGATTGCTGCCGCGACCCAAACACGTTCCTGCCTTCGCCTTGCAGTCGACCTCCACATGGCCCTGACTGTCACGCCCCGACCCGACCCCGCAAAAGGCCAAGCCCGGACCCGACACACGGACGGAGTCTCCTCTGTATCGCGGACGATCCGAAAACCCTAAAATCATCATAATACTTGCGAAAGCCATAAAGCAATTCAAACAAGCCAACTTTCTTTTAAAAACATACATCCTCTTATTAACCAACTTTCCGAACCAAAATGCCATGCATACTACACAAGTATTTATGCCACTAAACAGTTAGCTATTAGCATGCATTTCTTTACTAGTCATAAGAGTAAACTTTTACAGCTTTACATTCTTTCAACTTATACAACATAAGACCGTAGAGGCCTCAAACTAGAAAATACATACAAGGCTACAAGCCTCAAAATTAAGCGACATCCAAGCAAAATACATATCAAGCAAGGCTCGCACAAAATCTGGTAACCAACCACCAGCAAAGCAAATAAGTGCTATCACGGGAACACCTCCACCTGTTCCTCCTCCTCAATTACCTCAAGAGGGTCTGCTTCAACTACTCCTGTAAAAAATATAGTATAGAGAGGAATGAACAAAAACTATTGCTCAGCGAGGGCAATTGGTCTCAAGGTCGGAGATGAGAGGAGTATGAAATACAATTAGCCAAGCAATGCATACAATTATCATTTAAAGATACAAACAAGTCAATATTATAACAAGGCAAGCATTAAAGACTATAAACATTCATTCAAAGGATACGGTACTCTTTTCACGAGCAACTTTCATTCAAGAATTCGATGACGACGCGCCTGCCCAAACCACCTTATAACACCAGTTTGGAATACCCCGGAAGTATCCATCAACCTACGACCCAAAACTCCCTGGGAGGCAACCCAAGCGAGAAGAGGGAATAGCAGCGGAGCTAGAGCAACCAACACTGGCAACCCGAGGCTACCCAGAGAGGCTCATCACTCACGCGCAAGACACTATGCAATGCAAGACTCGATACAAGGCGATAAACAAGCGATAAAGCCACACGTGGGAGAATAACAAAGTAGCTTACTCTCGCACGCAATAGCAACAATTGATAGGCATTTCAATCCAAATCAATTCAAACAAGTATTTCAAGCAACCCTAAGCATTCTATAGGCATAAAATCAAGAAAACAAGCAAAAAACACAGATCGGCCCCAACTATCAAAACACTACCATTTCCAAATGAGCCACGAGTTCTGGAAACCGACTTCGCCAATCCTCCTAGGTCACCATAAGGCACGTCTAAAGACCCCGAAACCTTACTTTACCCTAGAACTCGCGCAAAGCCCCGATTTCCCCCTTTCTTGTTTGAACTACAACTATACCAACCAAACACCAACCAACGCCATAATCGCACCAAAAGTGCTTCCATGTCCTCCCGAAACAATGCCAACATGCAAAACGAGAAAACGCCAAACTCGACCTAAACGACCCCGACTTTCACCAAGGCTTAATTCCCGTTTTTTCCATTACACAACCCAAACAAACCATGCATTTAGGTATTCTAGCACACCTAGCACAATTCTACATCAACGGACAGCATAACATAATAACTTCATCGTTCCAAGGGTTTACTATTCACAAAACACTATTCAACAATCAATTTAAATTACAATCTCAACATTTAACTGCAGAAAATGCTAAAAAGCTATAAATACACGTTCTACAATTGCCAAGGAACATTCTAGAAGCATCAAAATGCTTTAAACAACAATCTACGGATAAAATCTAAAAATTACAAAGTTAACATACACAACATTTAAATGCGCAAATAACGTGCTTCCCTTACCTTAGGCACTCCTAGTCGCTAGGAAAACAACGCTGGATGGCTCGGTAACAACCCCGCACAAGCTCACGCGAAGATTGGAAGTTTTGAAAGTTGAACATGATTTTTTTTTCTCTTCAATATTTTCGGCCAGCACAAGGTTCTGTTTTCAGCTGGTTTCTTTTTTATTTTGCTAAGTTAAAAGCTTATTAGGTGACAAGTTAGGTCAAAGTTGGTCAAGGCTTGGTCAATTACTTAAAACTTGGTCAAATGGCCTTATTTTGTGCACTTTAAAGCCATTTTAACTAAGGAAAGATTAATTATAGCTAACAACAATTAAAATATAAAATTTAAGTCATCTAAATACTAGTTTCACTATTTGCTGAGGACTAGAAATCGTTCTCTAGCTATCGCTCCCTAATTGCAATGCAAGTTGCGACAGCAAGAAAGTAACAATTAATTCTCAAAGAATTTAAGGAAATAAAATTTTCAAAATAATAAACAATGAATTTTCACATTCCGGGCTCGGGTATTACACTGACACTCGCAGTAAGTACACTACGGTGATGAAGCACTGCCACTGCCCCTAGAAGAACCAGAAGTTGAGAAAGCAGTTATACCAGCTTGTTGCTGAGGTCTCACAATACTCGGCCTATATTGACCATGAGACTGGGCCGGCCTGTACTGTGACTGAGCCTGATAAAACCCCTGCTGAAACTGAGGCCGATAGTAACCCTACTGACCCTACGGTCTGAAAGAACCCTGTTGTACCGAAGGCCTATAACTACCCTGCTGTACTGAAGGTCTATACATACCTTACTGGCCCTGCGACTGAAATGGCCTCTTGCTAGGCTGACTAGGTCCGATCTGCTCCCCTTTCCTCTTTTCCAGTCTGGATGCTGCATCAAAAAGCCTCAGAGAATATATCATACTGATTCAGGGCCATCGCATCCTGAATCTCCGACCTTAAACCCAACATAAACCTCCAGGTCATGCGTTCATCATCTGCTACAAACTCCGGTGCATACCGGGACAGTCTAGTAAAAGTGGCCTCATACTAAGCCACTAAAGTATCCCCCTAAACCAAGGACAGGAACTCCGCCTCCCTCCTTTCCCGTGCAATCCTAGGGACATACTTCACCCGAAACGCTCTAAGGAAGGTATCCCAAACATACGGAGTACTTCTTGCCTTCCAACCGACTCTCACTGTGCGCCACCATTCCTCTGCCTCATCATCAAACAAGTAAACAGCATAAGTGACTTTCCTCTCATCAGTATAGTCTAGAGGATTGAATATCTTCTTTATCTTATTAATCCACGCCTCCGTCTTCCTATCATTTGGCTCTCCCTGAAATCTCGGCGGATAATACCCCAAGAATTCCTTCAGCGTACCACGCCTGTGGTAAACACCCTGAACGTTCAACAACTAAGTCTGTAATGTCTGTTATTGGGCCGCTTGCCTTGTTAGTATCTGAGCCTGCCCTGCCATAGTCTCCGTCATCCTATCCATGGCTGCACCAAAACGGTCATCATCCCTATCTCGGCCTGGTGCCACATTATCCGGTGCTTTGTCAACTACCTCAGGCCTACCTCTGGTTTTTGGTCTACTAGCCATTCTACTAATCAAAGAGTTAGCACATGTTATAGCACATAGACAGGCTATAGACAATTATTAGCACATAAGCAACAAACTCACATAAATAAGATAAATCACTTAAGTATCAATAACATAAACAAATTAATCACATAGTCATTAAATCATATAATCATTTAATCACTTAATCATATTAATACATATTTGACTTTTCTTTCACTTCATACATACTTTTATGCTAAGACCATTACCTACATTCCGAGAATACCCCGACTGACAACTAAACATTAGATCTGATACCACTTAATGTAACGCCCCAACTCGACCCCTCCTACGATCAATCAGGACGTAACAGAATTTCGGCAGTATAACGATAGTAATTAGGACACTGAGGCTCTAAACTAACCTCTTCGAAACTCATACATCCAACTCCACAATAATTCAACAATTAACAACACAACCAGTATATACAATAAACATTCTTTACCATTGCATCCATAGGTTATACGCCTCCGTTCCAACATCATACATTTACTATATAATATACATTCCCAAAACATATTATAACCAATCTAGTAGCCTAATCATATTCCAAAACAAGACCACTACACTAGCAACTTTTAATCCATTATCTCTACAACATCTTATATATCATAAACTTCTAAATAAATGTAAACCAACTAGTTTTAATATACAAGATAACAAAAGTACATCATCAAATATCAAGGACAAGACTCTGGCACGTAGGACTCGTCCACATATGACACATAATCCTCTTTTGGAGGCACGTACCTGTAATCTAGATCAGTAACACCTGTATGCATGCAATAATTGAGAGTGAGCTTATATAAAACAAGCCCAGTAAGGATTTGATACATCTCTAACAGTATTTACTATACTCCTTGGAAATCATCCTTTGAGTAGTAAACACACAATAATCATCAATAACAATATAAGCACATTAACTATAATGACCAATCAATAAAAGATACTCTAGTTGGTGTAGCTCCAAATGCCATCACGATCTCAACCGTTCTTCTTGTAACTCCCCATTACTCAAACACCCGAGGTACCTCTCTAGCCCCTCCCTCCATGACACCTCCGTCATGCGAGTTGAGGGTAGCCTATGATAGTCATGCTGGTTTTAACCCGACAGCCCGACGCTGCCCGAGAGATGGCACACACATACCAAGACTCAACAATAATAATAATCATTCAAATCTCAGGAGGACAACCTTTCACGTTGACTATCTTCCAGTTCATCAATAATCAATTATCACAAAATGACAACCAAGTAGGTTACCTATCTCCCGATTCAACAATAATCAATCAATAATCATCAATTCAACAACATAACAACAACTATTCAATTAAACAACAAACAACTAAGTTAGATGACATAGTAGGCCACCCAACTTATCATCCATTAAACACACAACCAAACCCTAATCTAACCATCAACATCTTATAATTCAATCACTCAAACACCACCCAAACATCCAAAGGCATAATTCAACATTTTAAAGAAAGACAACCCAAACTTCTAAAAAGTCATAACTTACATTCTACTAATCCGATAACCTCCAAACCAGTTTCTAACACTCACCCACTCAATCAACAACATTCACCCCCTCGGAAACCAACCATAAACCATCCACATCAAGCCCAACAACCCTAAAACCCTAATGCATCAAGGCTGAAATTTCTGGACTTTCACACCGACATTACAATCAAAATTTTAGCATTACAACATTACTACCACGTATTTAACAAACTTTTACAAGCTAACAACAATTGATTCCAACCACCACAACTCCAGATATTCAACAAATAGCCAACAACTCAACTTTTAATACCCGAAAAATAAAATTCATGCTACAACAGTTCAAATCTTATATAAACACATATAAACGATCCTTAGCATGCATTGAGCAATAATATAACATCAATTCAACATTCTAACGGTTCAAAATTCAATTATATGCAAAAACAAAAAAATGATATTTTGAGATCTAGAATTTTTCTCTCACCTTTGATGTGTTATGAAGCTAGAAAGATTCTCAATGAATGCCCAACAAGTAGAATCAAACCTTAGATGATGAAGTTTGGCCTTGAATTGCAACTTTTAATGAAAAATTGCATTTGAAAACTTGAAGAAAAACCTTCCCTTTTTTTCCTATGGTTCTCTCGGCCTTGTGTGTATGAGTGAGTGTATTTTGTGAGCTTTCTAATGTGTGTTGATGCTAATATACTCAAGGTCAACTAAGTTAAAATGGTCAAAGTTAGTTTCCTTAGTTTATTTTTAGTGTTTTCTTGTCTTTTAATTTAGTTTCTTGACTATTTCTTAAACATTAAATTGACACTTAGACTAATTCTAGATAATTTATTTTAGGTGACAAAGAGTTTTACATGCAAACATTTCCACCCGACTCAGTTTGAAACTCGTTTTTCGCAAAAGAAAGTGTAAAAACCTTTAAAATTTCAAAATCGACTCAAAATCCGTTTTAATCAAACACTGGTCTATTAATACCTGAGGGCTAGGTTTTAAAACGTTTAAAACACCCCTCTAAAAATTTTAACAGACAGGTGTTCAAAATACTATTTACAAAAATCGTTGCTAAAATTTCTAATGCCGATTTTGATAAAAATTTCATGAATGCACACATAACATGTATTAGGAGTATAAATCACATATTTAGCACATTCTAATTCATATAACACGTAAACAGGTCAAATCACGCAAATCGAGATAAAACACGTAAATCGAGGTAAAGATAAAATATGGGGTCTCACATAATGTGATTAAAACTTGGTTTCCTACCAAGCCATATCTCATACGGTGTAGGAGGAACAACTTTAGTTGGAGCCCTGTTCAACAAATAAATAGCCGTAAGAAGTACATGACCCCACAAAGAAATTGGAAGATCGGTGCAACTGATCATAGATCGTACGATGTCCATCAATGTATGATTTCTACATTCAGATACTCCATTCAATTGTGGTATAACAGGTGGAGTAGTCGGTGAAGTTATCCTAGCTTGTTTGAGATATTCAAGAAACTCAATGCTCAAGTATTCTCTTCCACGATCAGATCGTAGAGTTTCAATTCTTTTTCCCATTTGGTTTTCTACTTCAGATTTAAATTCATTGAATTTTTCAAAAGTCTCAGATTTGTACCTCATTAAGTACACATATCCATACCGAGAATAATCATCAGTAAAGGTTATGAAGTAGATATAACCACCGCGAGCCATTTCTCTAAAGGGTCCGCATACATCACTATGTATTAATGCTAACAGTTTAGTGGCCCTTGATCCTTTTCCAATAAAAGGTGATTTGGTCATTTTTTCGAGAATGCAAGACTTACATGTAGGGTCGGGTTCAGATCCTAATGAATCAATGAGTTCATTTTGAGCCATCCATGTTAGTCATTCATTGTTAATATGACCGAGTCTTAAGTGCCATAATTGTTTCGCATTAGTTTCAACATCATTAGATTGGTTTTCTTTTGAAGTGAAAGTTGATGTGATATGCATACATTTATTCAGATCTAAATGGTAAAGTCCATTCAACAAAGTAGCTGAGCCGATATATTTATTGCCGGAATAAATATTATAGCTTTTGTTCACAAACAAAAATTCAAAATTTTCACCAACAAGTTTAGGAATATAAACAATATTCCTAACAACACTCAGAACAAACAAAACATCTGAAAGACATAAAACATGACCAGTAGGCAGATAAATATTACTAACGTTCAACATAACCTCACGCTTTCGAAGCGCTATCTTGTCATTTAGACTTTATAAGGACATACAAACATGAGTTGTAGCGCTGAATCTAAAATCCAAGATGTATAAGCTGGACTAATTGAAAAAATAGCCTCATTCAGAAATTCATAAGAAATTGTACCTTGTGTAGTGGCAGTAGCCTGTTTCTCTTTCAACTCTTGAAGGTACAGGGGACAATTCCTTTTCCAGTGGCCATCAACCTTGCAATAGAAACACTGCCCTTTCGGGGTAGGTCTCTTCTTTATACCTCCAGTGGACTTAGGAGCAATGTCCTTCTTCTTGTTATTGTTTTTCATCTTTCTTCTATTCTTGGGTTTAGACCTAGAAGAAGAGGTAGCAACGAGGACAGTCTCCTTTCTCTTTCCCTTGAACTGTGACTGCGCAGTGGTCAACATATTGGCAAGCTCAGGCAAAGAAGCAGAGAGTTTGTTCATTTGAAAGTTCACAATGAACTGATTGAAAGAAGGTAAGAGGGACTGCATAATAAGATTCGTGTATAGCTTATATAGTCCATGTCAAACTCAAACATTTCAAGTTGAGTAATTAGATTAATCATCCTGAGAACATGTTTGTTGACATCACCACCCTCTTCCAATCTAGCTTTAAACAACTCCTTGGACAGTTCATATCTAGAAACATCACTTTGCTCACCATACAACTCTTTCAAGTTCAGAATCATGCTAGCAGCATGAGACATATTCTCATGTTACTTTTGCAGTTCATTTGACATTAAAGAAAGAATATAAGCTTTTGCTCTCAAGTCATGTTCTATCCAGAGCTGATATGTTTCTTGTTCTTCCTCATTTGCAGTTTCAGGAAGGGCAGCAGGAGGGGCTTTGTAATACTCGAGCTGGCCATCCATTTAGTGTTGGGAATATGCCTTCCAAGCCAATCATTCGGTGAAGGATGATAGAGATATTTGTGTAACAAAATGATCTTTGTTATAAAGTTCTAATCAAGTAAAAGTACCATATGGCATTTACCTTTATCTCTTATACGGTAATATATTGTCTAGCTGCATATTGTGTATAACTAATAAAGCCTTGGGATATGTCGGTCTAGGGTCGAACCATAAAAGCTTATGGTTGATGAGAATCGATACCCAAGACATACCTAAAACCTTCCCTAGGTCGTAGGATTTGTCAAGACTGGGCATTGATGAATCCTGCAAGACTGACATGCAGTTAGCTCTATCTAGGTTGATCTCATCGACCAAGTGACATAAGATGTCAAGGCTAATGCATGGGTGCGTATGGACATATGTACATCGGACACGATCCGTAGAGAACACTCAATTGGGGCTTCATCCGGCTAAGTCAATGAGATGGTTCTCTGGTGATAATGGTACAAGTACCACTCTGACTCAAGGTCATCATAGTAGCTTGTAAGTAACTCATTGTACTTTGGCCCTGGACAAAAGGAAGGAAGATAAGACCTACTTGGAAAGGGATTCAGGTATAGTCAAGTACTTGTGAAGTTAGTGAGTGTCGCTATAAGAATCCACCATTCTGGATGAAAGAGAGTATGCCCTATGTCGTCTCATAGAGATATTGACTGAAATCTATGGCCATGGTGGTATGATTGGATCATACAAGAAAAGTCAACAGAACATAGGAACAAGCCTGTTAGGGTTTGACTGACATTAACCATACCCTAAGGCAAGCTCGGGGCATCTAGTGAAAGGAATGGATTGTACGTTAACTAGTTGCCAAAAGGTTCTTGAGTAGGAAAGCTTGGATTAAGCATTCGAGCAATTTGGTCATCAGCGATGTTGCTAGACGCCAACCTCGATTAGTAGCAATTAGAAGGAGTTCTAATGGAGATGGGTTAATTGGTACTTGTCCCAGTTACTACCGGCTTGGCACTCAAACCTACAAGATCGCACACAAGCTGAAGGTTTAGAACTATGAGGGATAGAATGGAAAAGTCACGCTATCACGAGGATCTTCTCATATTCTATCTAGAAGCAATTATATAATGGATTGCATATGGTTAGCATAGGCAAACCTTTCGAGTATGCAAGCAAGAGAGAATGTTTGATGGTCAAACATTTGACTTAGAGTCAAAAGCAATTTGAGAAATTAGCTTTTGTATAAGTTGAATTGATAATTAATTAAGTGTCAATAAATTATAGGCTGTTGTTTAATTAACCTATAGTTGATTAGAAAAAGGTTATAAGCTGATTATAGAGAATCCCATAAGGTCTGGGGTCAAGGTGCAAATAATGAAAACTTATAGCACCTTATAAATACAGCTTAAAGTAAAACCCTAGGTGACAGAACAAAAAAATTCAGCCTATCTCTCTATGCAAAAGTCGGCCGCCTCTCTCTTTCTCTCCTACGGATTCGTGCCAGCCATTGAAGCTCGTGAAGGAACTTGCTTCACTTCGTTCTAGTCTCGATGTGGTGTGTGTGAGATCGTAGAGGGCTGTTACGTTGCAGTCTTCAATCCAAGCAAACCATTTGAATTATTCTTCAAGAGGTAATGAATTTTCAAATTCAATTTGCTTGGTTCTATCATGTTTTTGATTTTAAGTGCATGTTTGGTAGAGACAATTCTTGGTTCTCTCTGTAATAATAGCTTTGTTATTCATGTTTCTGCTGCGCTATATGTCCTTTATGTGCAAGAGAAGCTTCAATTGGTATTAGAGCCACCCAAACATGCATTGAAAACATGAATTCGTTTTCTGCGCACTAAGATTATATTGTTTGCTTGTCATATTAAAACTCATTGTATGTGCCTAATCTTTTTGTATGTTATTCTACGCTGATAGTAGAACAAATGAGGCTTATACCCTCTTTGTTAATTCATGATTTAATATGCGAAAAATTGCATGAACAGTACATTTTTTTGTAGAGTCAGCATTCTGGACAGACTGCGTAGTGTCTGGTCTAGGAGGCATAACTCAGTCATAAAAAATCCAAATCGAGTTCTGTTTTTTCCTAACATTATCTACACTTAAAGGGCTATTTCCGTGTCGAATTTTTGGATATGTGTAGGTATGTTAAACGAAGCAATTACAGTCTGGTCAGTGCACAAGTCTGTTATGGCAGATTCTGGAAAAATTCATTTTTGGCACTTGTGAGGGTTGTTTCGCTACTCCAAAGCGGCGGCACAATTTTCTATGAGCCTAGGATGTTTTTTTCAATGTCAAGGTCAATAGAATGGTCAAACCCTAGTCCTAGTTGCCATATTTGGTAATAGATTTGATCTTGGTACGATTTTGGAAAGTCAAAATTAAGGAGTTGATTTTGTAATCCAATTTTTTTAAAGATTCAAATCCTAATCAAATTAATTAACTAGGTAGGTGAATAAATTCACTTTTTATTTGATTTATCCAAAGTTGACCAATGTTTGACTTGACAATTTAATTTGTTGACTTAGTCAAAATTAATAGGATTGAGAATCTAGAGTTAATTTTGATAGTGGGTCATAAATTAAAATTACATGCCTGACTAATTAGGTTTTGGTAAAGCCCAATTGGGCCTAAAAACCTTTGGGCTTAGTATTATTTGGATTTTCTTGGAGAAAATTAAATTAAGCTTAGGAACTCTAATTGGATCACGAGTGGGCTTAAGATGAGTATTGTGTAAGGACCCGTATCTACGTCTCGAATGTTAATATATAAAATAAGAGTTACTCATGTGCTTGGCATACTTTACTTTTGTGCTTGGTGTTCTCATGCTAAGGAATTAACTTAAACTAGGTATAAGAGTAAAATTTAGCATATTAAGCTAAGCATTCGTCTCAAAGAGTTAGAGTTTATCTGTTATTTGGATTTAGCAAATTTAGCATATCAAGCTAAGCATTTATTTCAAAGTGTTAGAGTTTATCTGTTATTTGGATTTAGCAACTTAATAGTTAGAATGATTGTTCATCTTCCATAATTGCTCAATTATTTACTAGAGGAGTTAGGATAATGATCAAAGTGATTTCCTATTTGGATTAATTACGTTAAATTTATTTGATTTAGGATTTTACTATTGTGAAGAGTTGTTGGAATACAGGGTTAGCTTGCGAGAAAGGAGTTGGGGTAATAGTTAAACCGATTTATTTAGGGATGATATTTGGCTTTAATATTAAAGGGCTATGAATAATTAGATAGCCTAGTACATTATCCTCTATTTAGGGTAATTTATAAAGCCTCTCAGTATACCTAAAGCGAGGATGACTACTGTTGGATAAGGAAGTATGTGAAGTTTAATCTAAGTATGGATAAGACTAATTAGAACTTTTGATAGTTAGTTGAGATTTGGAAATAAGAAATAGAATCATTAAGGTAAGGTTTAAGAAGGGAGTTAACGGAATTCAATTTCTATTCAGGACATAGTGGAATAGTAGTTGTGAGGAGATTTTAAAAAAAAACAATAGCATGTTGGATTGCTCCTATTAATATATGGTGATCTTGTTATGTATATATAATTGTCATAAGAGTTAGATGAATGATATAGATTGTTAAAGCAACATAATGTTAGTAGATGTACTAAGTTGGGAGAATAATAACTTTAGGTCATAACACGTGAAGATGGGATGGTATGTTAAACTTTTATTTTAAACTGGGTTATTTAGAAATGGTGATATACATGATATACTTGGAAAGTTCCATTAGTTAACTAGTCTAGATAAGATAACTGGGGACATTATTTTTCACCAATTGTCAATTAGCCATTTACTTGTAAAGACTGCACCATCCAACTCGTCTGGACACCACCATCACGTAGCCACCCTACCCTCACGAATTATAGTCTCACGATTATTGGGTCAGCTTGATCTTGTATCCTTAGTTATCAGTGAGCAACCAGCCATTACCATCCATCCGAATAAGCAAGCTGCTTCGAATTAACTTAGTTGATGCCTTGATGGTTGGAAGAAAAGTAAAATAATTAAGTGGTTGTAGGAAAGTGATTAAGTAAATTAGTATATATATTTTCCGAACCTAATAGACGTGTGGACATTATGATACTGAGAGTTTAGATTAGAACTAGTGCAGTATATATGTTAACCCTATAAAGAAAAACTTTTATATCAAATAATTTGGGAATTGTAATAAAAGTAGGTTAGCTTATAAAAATAAATTATGGGTGATTAAATCCCGTAAATGAATTAACTGGAGCCCGTGCTAGATACGGTTCTACCTGATTAGTTGTTCAAATTAACAAGCAGGGTAATAGTTTCTGAAATTGCTAGTTTTTATTGCTAATTAAATATTAATCATGATTGATTGTTAATTTTATCCTTTAATAGCATTTGGAAATGTTTAATTTAGAACTATTGGTCTGATATTTAGTTAAGCAATGCACCACGCCAACGCACCAAAGCTAGCCACCAGCTCTACTTCGTGCACACCCGACGCACCCTCGCAACCTTACCCATTTCATTGAGCAGTCTGCTGGAAGAATACAAAGTCCACCGCCTTGTTCCTACTCTAATACCTTTCTTATAGTTATAGTATAGGTGTATTAGATTGTTTATAGCCTTGCTTAGTCAACAAATAGGTTCATCAGAGGCTCCCACCTAGCCATATTATTATCAATTACTCGCAACCATGCATGGCAGTGTGCTACCAACGTCAGCAACATAGCAGCGTGGGAATTAGATTTTCACACGAAGCAGCTTAGGAAATGTAATATCATTGCATTGGGCGCCATGATTGCCCAAACCCGATGATAGCTAGCTTGCCTTTGTTGTCCATCTCCACGAGCTTGCATGGAGTCAGCATCCCTTAGAGATGCACGCCGCAGCCTACTTCATTCGAGCTATAGCTCCAATGTTATTATTATCATAAGAACCAACGAAATCAAACTAAAGAGCCTATAAAAGGGCTACATTGTTTTGGACTTTAAGGCACAAAAAAAAAAAAAAAAAACAGACTCTTATAGTTTTTAAAAAACGTTTGTCAGCATTCAGATCTTCTTAGGCTCAAACAGTCCGCATCAACACTACACGAGGTGCGGGTTCCTTTTCAAAATACAGTTTTGATTTGCTATTGTATTAATTATGTATGTAGAATTAGAAACGTGAAGTATATAGCTAATGTGCTGGTTTTCTCGTCCTTCAAATGCATGACTAATTTCATTTGTTTGATTAACATTATTTTATGTTTGGCGTACAACATGAACTTGTCTAATTGCCTCAGGTACGTGAGTGTATGGATTTCCTTTCGTAACCGCGTGGCTGACTTCTCTTGATTTAATTATGCTTAGTTTGGGTTTCAGTTTTTAAATGCATTATTACTCTTATAACTATAAAGTGCAAGTTTCATTTTTTTTTTCTTAGGAAGCTTTTCGATAATTTAATGTATACATGTTGAGGTGATAAGTAAAAAGCATACCAAATTAATTAAGTGAGATAGGTGCAGGTTATATTTCCCCGTCCTTAAAATGCATTACCTATGAAAGTCTATATATATGTGATATTATTGTGAAGGATATCTGTAAGCCTTGGTTTACAAGTATGATTATAACCCTAACTAATTTATTCTTTAGATTGTTCATCATTTACATTACAAGTAAACCAAACCGTGAGAAGGTTAGTGAAGTAGAACAAATGGATAGAAATATTAACACTACGTAATTAGTAATACTTTAATCGGTTAAAATAGTATGAATAAGCTTATAGGATATTTAAAGTAAACCATCTAACAAGTTTACTAGAAAAATCCAAGAGAAACTGTTATCTATTAAGGAGGCCTGATTCAGGAAATGATAACATAAACAAAACCTTACCTAGACAGCAAACTAAAGATTATGAGTCGACGTAGTTAGAATATTAAATCCTAGAAGTTAACTAGCTTAGATAAATATCTGAATCCAGATAATGCACAAATGGATAGAGATTCTAGTTTCACCAAATATAATTTAACTGGAGATGGTTGATTATGAGCAAATATATTCAATTATCTACATTTACCATAGAATTTCCTATACTTTAGTGACAACAATGAGTTACAATACAATGTCTGGACATTTTAATTGACAAAATTAGGCTGTCTACTCTTACGAATTGTTATTTTACTTTGAATTGTTAGAAAATGGTTATTGTATGATCGGGACCTCTTTTGTTGATTCTCATATTATATGTTGTGTGTTCTGTGGCTATTTGTGCATGCTTGTGTGCTCTTTAAATTAGGGGTTGCATCATCAGGCGTGATAGCTTGCACGAACTCCGGGCGGCATAGGACTTACTGGTGCTCCCGTGTCTATCGTAGTCCTATTCCCTCTCTCGCTTGGTACCACCCTCGGACAGTTGGGTAGTAGGTTTCAGGTACAATCCAGAGTACCCTCATGGGAGAGATAAGAAGTGGTGATCTTGATCCGGTTGGCCACCTTGCGAAGACAAACTATATCATTTATAATGTGATTTATAAATGTTATCTATATACTGGTATACTTGACTTGTATTTGCATCATGGTTTTTCATAAACTCGAAAATGTTTTCAAAACCTCCCTGGTTGACTTCCCCGCAATGAGTTCATTTGAGCTCATGACCCTTTCCCCCCATTACAGGTGACAGAAAAGAAGATTATAAAACCAGATAGTGAGAATATGTGCCTGTTCTGCTTCATGGGCAACCCTGATCTTTTCATTCCAAGGTTTATTGAGGTCAATACACAACAGCAAGGCTCACACAATGAAGATTACAAGAATCCTAGCATACCCTACCATCTAGTATATGACGTTATAGTTAATGGTATTCTAGTGGACTTTGGTTTTGGACCATGGGAGACAGCCTATGTACTTTACTTTGGTCCAAATTACGAGATGTAGGCCATATGTAGTAGTTGAATTTTCCAGGCTCGTTTTGACGTAGCTAAGTCTAGGCTAGGAAACAGTTGTAACTTCAGATGTTATATAATATGTAATACTGGACCTGCCTTTTGTATGTTTAGATTTGCAAATGCAGACTCTTTTTCTAATCTTGGGAAAAGTTGAGTTTGGGGTCATTACAGTTGGTATCAGAGCATAGTATTGCCTTAAAAGTCAGGTTTAGAAACGCTGGGCAGTGGGTTAGATTAGAGGTCTTGACCTAAACGTCCTTATCCACGACTTATGTGCTTATGTGAATTGGATGTCTATGTACTATATCTTGATATCTTACATGTGTATTAAACAAACGAGAATACCTGCGTGTGTTTAGAAATGATGGCTGGACCTAGTACACGAAGAGCCAACATAAATGCTGAGCCAGTAGAAGAACCTAGATAAGCTAATCCAAGAATGGCTAGGTTCAATCTAATGGCAGCTGTAATGGACAGGGTGTCCAGAGTTCTAGAATGCCAGGAAGCACTGAAGACGGTTAACCCTCACAACGTTGTATGAGGGGAAAACAATGGCAACGGAAGGAACAGGATAAGTCCACTCAAAGAATTCTTGGGTTATTACCCCCCAAAATTCTTCGGGGACCCAGATGATGAGAAGGCAAAAGCGTGCCTTTCAGAGGTGGAAAAAATTTATGAAGCTTTGGAATTTAATGGTGAGCAAAAGGTTACCCTTGTAACATTTTTGCTCAAGGGGGATGCGGAACAATAGTGGAAGGTTGCAAGGCGTCGGTGGGAGGAAGATCACACACCTTACACTTGGGCAAACTTTATTGAAGTCTTTTAGGAGAAGTACATCCCGGTTGTTGCCAAAGAGAAGCGGGAGGCAGAATTTATGACTCTAAGGCAGGGAGGCATGACCATTGTCCAGTACGGTGCACTTCTTGACAAACTATTTCAGTATGTGCCTGAGCTAATGCAACCACCAAGCCGGGCAATTCAGAAATTTATAAGAGGATTAAGGACTGAAATCCAGGATAGCCTAGCCCCACTAAAGTTTGGGACATACGGGGATGCCATTGAGGCTGCTATGCGAGTGGAGAAAAGGAAGATGGAAGCTGGGGGGTGGATTAAGTCAACCCAACAAGAAACCTTTTCAGTAACCCTCGGTGTAACAGAAAATAAACCAGGGTTCAAATTATCCTAGCCAGGGACGAAGGCAAGAGGGATCGGTGGTTACCGGGCCACAACTCAGGGGATAAGTAGCTTCCTTAGCCCGAGGACCATCAGGTGCTAAGACTTAAAACGAAATGTGTGCCTTTTGTGATAAGAAAGGACACACTAAGATGCAGTGTTGGAAGAAGGCTGGGAGATACACCAGCTGTGGAAGCAATCAGCATCGGATTGGGGACTGCCCTAAATGGCAGTAGAAGGGGAATCAAAATAAGTCACTGACAAGCCAGCGTATGCAAGCTAAGGTGTTCGCGGTAGAGCAGCAAAAGCTGCCAGAAGACACTGTTGTGATAGAAGATACATTTCCAATTTTAACTCAACCCGTTGAAGCATTAGTTGATGACGAAGTAGTAACCTAAGTTGGTTGCGAGATAAATAAATTGTGAGGACGCAATTTTTGTAAGGAGAGGAGGATGTAAGGACCCGTATCTACGTCTCGAACGGCAATATATAAAATAAGAGTTACATATTTGCTTGGCATACTTTATTTATGTGCTTGGTGTTCTCATGCTAAGGAATTAACTTAAACTAGGTATAAAAGTGAAATTTAAAATAACAAGCTAAACATTCGTTTCAAAGAGTTAGAGTTTATCTGCTATTTGGATTTGGCAACTTTATAGTTAGAATGATTCTTCATCTTCCATAATTGCTCAATTGTTTACTAGAGGAGTTAGGATAATGATCAAAGTGATTTCCTATTTGGATTAATTAAGTTCAATTTATATGATTTAGGATTTTACTATTGGGCGGAGTTGCTAGAATACAGGGTTAGCTTGCGAGAAAGGAGTTGGGGTATTAGTTAAACTGCTTTATTTAGGGATGATATTTGGCTTTAATATTAAAGGACTATGAATAATTAGATAGCCTAGTACATTATCCTCTATTTAGGGTAATTTATAAAGCCTCTTAGTATACCTAAAACAAAGATAACTAGTGTCAGATAATGAAGTATGTGAAGTTTAATCTAAGTATGAATAAAACTAATTAGAACTTCTGATAGTTAGTTGAGATTTGGAAATAAGAAATAGAATCATTAAGGTAAGGTTTAAGAAGGGAGTTAACGGAATTCAATTTCTATTCAAGACATAGTGGAATAGTAGTTGTGAGGAGATTTAAAAAAAAAAAACAATAGCATGTTGGATTGCTCCTATTAATATAAGGTGATCTTGTTACGTATATGTAACTGTCATAAGAGTTAGATGAATGATAGATTGTTAAAGCAACATAATGTTAGTGGATGTACTAGGTTGGGAGAATAGTAATTTTAGGTCATAACACGTGAAGACGGGATGATATGTTAAACTTTTATTTTAAACTGGGTTATTTAGAAATGGTGATATACATGATATACTTGGAAAGTTCTATTAGTTAACTAGTCTAGATAAGATAATTGGGGACATTATTTTTGAGCAATTGTCAATAAGCCATTTACTTGTAAAGACTGCACCATCCAACTCGTCTGGACACCACCATCACGTAGCCACCCTACCCTCACGAATTATAGTCTCACGATTATTGGGTCAGCCATGTATCCTTAGTTATCAGTGAGCAACCAGCCATTACCATCCATCCGAATAAACAAGCTGCTTCGAATTAACTTAGTTGATGGTTGGAAGAAAAGTAAAATAATTAAGTGGTTGTAGGAAAGTGATTAAGTAAATTAGTATATATATTTTCCGGACCTGATAGATGTATGGACATTATGATACTGAGAGTTTAGATTAGAATTAGTGTAGTATATGTGTTAACCCTATAAAGAAAAACTTTTATATCAAATAATTTGCGAATTATAATAAAAGAAGATTAGCTTATAAAAATAAATTTTGGGTGATTAAATCCCGTAAATGAATTAACTGGAGCCCGTGCTAAACACGGTTCTACTTGATTAGTTGTTCAAGTTAACAAGTATGGTAGTAGTTTCTGAAATTGCTAGTTTTTATTGCTAATTAAATATTAATGGTGACTGATTGTAATTTTAATACTTTAATAGCATTAGGGAATGTTTAAGTTAGAACTATTGGTCTGAAATTTAGTTAAGCAATGCACCACGCCAACGCACCAAAGCCAGCCACCAGCGCTACTTCGTGCACACCTGACACCCTCTCACAACCTTACCCATTTGATAGAGCAGTCAGCTGGAAGAAAACAAAGTCCACCGCCTTGTTCCTACTCAAATACATTAGTTATAATTATAGTCTAGGTGTATTAGATTGTTTATAGCCTTGCTTAGTCAATAAATGGGTTCATCAGAGGCTCCCACTTGGCCATATTATTATCAATTACTTGCAACCATGCATGGCAGTGTGCTACCAACATAAGCAACGCAGCAGCTTGGGAATTAGAGTTTCACACGAAGCAGCTTAGGAAATGTAATATCATTGCATTAGGCGCCATGATTTCCCAAACCCGATGATAGCTAGCTTGCCTTTGTTGTCCATCTCCACGAGCTTGCATGGAGTCAGCATCCCTTAGAGAAGCATGCAGCAGCCTACTTCATTCGAGCTATAGCTCCAGTGTTATTATTACCATAAGCACCAATGAAATCAAACTAAAGAGCCTATATAAGGGCAACATTGTTTTGGACTTTAAGGCACAAAAAAAAAAAAAACAAACAAACAAACAGACTCTTATAGTTTTTAAAACACTTTTGTCAACATTAAGATCTACTTAGGCTCAAACAATCCGCGATCAACACTACATGAGGTGCGGGTTCCTTTTCAAAATACATTTTTGATTTGCTATTGTATAAATTATGTATGTAGAATTAGTAACGTGAAGTATATAGTTAATGTGCGAGTTTTCTCGTCCTTCAAATGCATGACTAATTTCATTTGTTTGATTAATATTATTTTATTTTTGGCGTACAACATGAACTTGTCTAATTGCCTCAAGTACGTGAGTGTATGGATTTCCTTTCGTAACCGCGTGGCTGACTTCTCTTGATTTAATTATGCTTAGTTTGGGTTTCAGTTTTTAATTGCATTATTACTCTTATAACTATAGAGTGCAAGTTTCATTTTTTTTTCTTAGGAAGCATTTCGATAATTTAATGTATACATGTTGAGGTGATAAGTAAGAAGCATACCAAATTAATTAAGTGAGACAGGTGCAGGTTATATTTCCCCGTCCTTAAAATGCATTACCTATGAAAGTCTATATATATGTGATATTATTGTGAAGGATATATGTAAGCCTTCGTTTACAAGTATAATTGTAACCCTAACTAAGTTATTCTTTAAATTCTTAATCACTTACATTGCAAATACACTGGACCATAGTTGTCGAATCGTGAATAGTATCGTGAATTGAAATGTCATTTTTTTGAATCGTGAATCGAATCGAATTGTGAATCGTACCGATTAGGTCACAAATTTGAAACTAGTTGATATTTGACATATTATGTTTCTATTAACAGTTTTTAGTTGAGATCCTTTATTTGAATTAATATTAATATATGTTTTTGTTATTTTTCTAGATTGTTCACTACTTTACTTGTTCTTAGTAGCCCAAACAATTTATGCATCACAATATCACACTATTTTTTTTGGTCGGAACAATATCACATTTCACAAGTACCCAAACTAGTGCTCAAAAGCTGTTGTAAACACAAGTGGTCCAATCAGTTACGAGTTTTGTGTCCTATTTTTTTACTAAAGTGGGCTTATTTTGTTATCTACTTTGAAATATTTTGGGCTTTAAAAAAAAAAATTTGACTCGAATCGCGAACGATTTAGTGAATCATTCGATTCACTAACGATTCACTATTGATTCACACGATTCGGTACCGATTCACTTGCGATTCACGTCGATTCACGATTCTCCTATCCGATTCGTATCATTTTTTTAGTGAATCGTATCGAATTGTACGATTCAAATCGCGAATCGTACAATTCTAATTACACTGCACTGGACCATAGGAAGGTTAGTGAAGTAGAACAAATGAATAGAAATATTAACACTACATAATTAGTAATACTTTAATAGGTTAAAATAGTATGAATAAGCTTATAGGATATTTAAAGTAAACCATCTAACAAGTTTACTAGCAAAATCCTAGATAAACTGCTATCTATTAAGGAGGCCTGATTCAGGAAATGATAACATAAACAAAACCTTACCTAGACAGCAAATTAAAGATTATGAGTTGACGCAGTTAGAATATTAAATCCTAGAAGTTAACTAGCTTAGATAAATATCTGAATCCAGATAAGATAGAGATTCTAGTTTCACAAAATATAATTTAACTGGAGATGGTTGACTATGAGCAAATATATTCAATTATCTACATTTACCATAGAATTTCCTATACTTTAGTGACAACAATGAGTTACAATATAGTGTCTGGACATTTTAATTGACAAAATTAGGTTGTCTACTCTTACGAATTGTTATTTTACTTTGAATTGCTAGAAAATGGTTATTGCATGATCGGGACAACCTCTTTTGTTGATTCCCATATTATCTGTTGTGTGTTCTGTGGCTATTTGTGCCTGCTTGTGTGCTCTTTAAGTTAGGGGTTGTAACCTCAGGTGCGATAGCTTGCACGAACGTCGGGCGGCATAAGATTGTCCGTGCTCCCGTGTCTACCGTAGTGTTTTTCCCTCTCTCGCTTGGTACCACCCTCGTAGAGCCGGGTCGCAGGTTTCGGGTACAATCTAGAGTACCCTCATGGGAGGATAAGAAGTGGTAATCTTGATCCGGCCGGCCACCTTGCGAAGACAAATTGTATCATTTACAATGTGATTTATAAATGTCATCTATATACTGGTATACTTGAATTGTATTTGCATCATTGTTTTTCACAAACTCGAAAATGTTTTCAAAACTTCCCTAGTTGACTTCCCCGCACTGAGTTCGTTTGAGCTCACGACCCTTTCTTCCCATTACAGGTGACAGGAAAGAAGATTATAAAATTAGATAGAGAGAATATGTGCCTGTTCTGCTTCATGGGCAACCCTGATCTTTTAATTCCAAGGTTTATTGAGGTCAATACACATCAGCAGGGCTCATACAGTGAAGATTACGAGATTCTTAGCATACCCTACCATCTAGTATATGGCGTTATAGTTAATGCTATTCCAGTGGTCTTTGGTTTTGGACCATGGGAGACGGCTTATGTACTTTACTTTGGTCCTGATTACGAGATGTAGGTCATATGTAGTAGTTGAATTTTCCAGGCTCGTTTTGACGTAGCTGAGTCTGGGCTAGGAAACGGTTGTAACTTCAGATGTTATATAATATGTAATACTGGACCTGCCTTTTGTATGTTTAGATTTGCAAATGCAGACTCTTTTTCTAATCTTGGGAAATGTTAGGTTTAGGGTCGTTACAATTAGGCCTTGCGCAACAAGTTATCCTGGGGATGTAAGTTGAGCCCAATTAATTCATAAGATTATTATCTAGGGGAAAGCAACGATAAAGTATATGTATGCCGATATAATCCAAGGGATATGCGAGAAAATGAAAAGAGACTTTGTTTTATGAATTGTCAAATTTAATATTGTATTTCTTAAATGTTTATGCATGGGACAGTTATGGAGCTTAGAGTCATGCATGGATGTATGTTTTGCATCTTTCAAGTAAATGAATGTTGAATGTATTTTTGGAAATAGGGCATGTGTGTCTCGTCTTCTCTTTATTTTTTGTTGTAATTTCTTCTCTCTCTCTCTCCTATGTAACTCCTCGCTATCTAGGGGTTTCTACTTTTGGAAAGCAATGTAATGTAGTATGATAGGACTAGTATAGGAGTAGAGATAGATGGAGATCAAGATGAATACTGAAGATGGTGGGCCAGCATGAATCAAAGACAGTGTCCATATTGGGGAGAAGTTTCCAATTGTGGAAAATTGCACTATTTCTGTTATTGTCATTTGCATTCATTCTAGGGATCTTCTCTACGTTTCACTAAGTGGCTTGGTGAAACTTAGAAAAAATAAAAGCTCCATAACCTATCCGGTAGTGTAGTATAGATTATATATAATATATAGATATATATTATCGCATTGAAAACATGATAATCTATACATATGGCCTGTGCACTATCCATGTATGATGCGTGCATGTTAAAATGATGAGACCAAACTAAAGAGCATTAACAATTCCATCCAGTCAATATTAATCAACACTGGGTGTATAATCATAGCCCTTCTATCATAGTAGGTAGGCGATCATTTAACTATGATGTGAACGACTTGACCTTGCCTCTCAGGGGTTCTAACTTCATGGTAACTTGATGACTCCTACTCAAGGTGGTATGTGCAGATAGGTGTGAATACATGTCGCTTGACCCTGCCTCCCAGGGGGTGGCATGCGATACACGCTCACCAATCATGTGCACCATTGATGGTTGAATTATACTCAAACTGCAGATGGTCCCTACCTCCTAGGTGTCTACGCGGGTTGAGGGGATAAACAAGTTAGGAGTTGTATAGAGATGCAACTGGCTAAGATGACCCATCATTCTGGTATGCATGCCTTGTCCCTACCTCCTAGGGGGTATATGTAAGCGAGAATGGGTCCTAACCCCACCTTGAGACCTAGAGAAGCTCACGGACACACCATGAGGGTGGTGTGAGTGCCGAAAAACAGTAGGAGACCAATAGGTCAAAGTCCAGAACTTTTGGAGATTACAACTAACAAGACGCTAGATTTACTTTGTTTATCTTGTACATTTCAAAACACTATATCAAATGGCAAGCACTGTCACTGCGAAGTATCTTGGATACTGACAAGTTGACTAAAGGAGCCAACTATGAAGATTGGCGCTGGAAACTCATGCTGGTCCTGTCAACAGAGAAGTTGGCATACATACTAGATAGCACATGGTTTGCACATCCACCTCCCACGGAGGAATCAACAGCTGAAGATAGGGAGCTGTATGAGAAGTATTAGAATGATACGCTCAAGTCAGGTGCGTTATGCTTGCAGCGATGAGCACAGAGTTACAGAGGCAATATGAGAACCTCAAGGGATATTGATTGAGGATCATATGGTGAAAATGATCGGTCAAATCAACGAGCTTTATCCTTTGGACTGGTCATGGATAGCGAGTTGTATCAAGACCAAATCCTCTGGTCTCTTCTGGAGCCCTTCAGTCCTTTTGTCATGAACTTCCACATAAATAAGCTAGACGTTGAGCTCACAAAGATGCTTAACATGCTAAGGACATTCGAGCAATAGAAAAAGGACAAAGCCCCAGTTATGCTGATGGGTGGATCTTCTAGGCCCAAGGGGAAGGCAAAGGCAAGGGTAAAACCAGAAAAGCCAAGAAGAAAAAGAACCAGCTCAAGCAGCAGGGCGGTAGTGTGAAGAAAATTCCAGCTCAGAAAGCCCAGGACAAGGCAGTGTACTTCCACTATAAGAAAGAGGGGCATTGGAAAAGGAATTGCAGAGAATACCTTGCTACCTTAGCACAACAGAAGCATGGTGATACTTCAGGTTTAGGTATATTTATAATAAACCCGAACATGACTATTTGTGATACATCTACTTGGGTATTAGATACCAGAAATCCTTACCATATTTGTAATTCTCTACAGGGTCTGGACGTTAGTAGATGGTTTGGAGATGCTGAGAAGAACTTGCATGTAGCAAATGGGGCTAGAGTCTCTTCATTAGCTATTGGTTCTGTTTCTCTTAGTTTACCATTTGATAGAACATTGTTTTGGAGACATTGTCATTATGTTCCTAGCCTTGTTAGAAATATTATTTCGGTATCAGGGTTGACGCATGAAGGATTTGTTTTTAAGATTATAGACAATAGTTGTTTTGCCTTCTTTAATGGGCATTTCTTTATGCGTGGTGAAGTTGCACATGGTGTTTATATTCTCCTGCAAATAGAAATTGTGTTACTGATTGATCGGAGGAGACCAAGAGATACTACAGTGAATAAATCCTATCTCTAGCACTGTAGGCTCGGTTATATCAGTGAGAAATGCCTCAAATGGTTGGCCAATGAGGGGTTGCTTGGGGACTATAGTCCTGAGCCCTATCCAACTTGCGTGTTGTGTCTCTAAGGTAAAATGATCAAGGCATCTTTTTTCAGGAAAGGGTGCACAACCTACAGAGCTGCTAGAATTGGTACATACGGATGTATATGGACTACTTTAAGTACAGGCTAGAGGAGGTTTCACCTACTTCATCACTTTTACAGATGATTTATCAAGGTATACGTATGTGTTATTGTTGAAACAAAAGTCAGAAGCCTTCATAGCATTTAAGTGTGCTTCAAGAATGAAGTAGAGAAACAAACAAGAAAAAGTGGTAAGACACTTCGATCAGATCGAGGTGGTGAATACTTAAGCGATGAGTTTTTTAACTATCTCAAAGAGAATGGAATTCTCTCACAATGGACTGCTCCTGGTACACCATAGCACAATGGTATGTCCAAGAGAAAGAATAGGACTTTGTTAGACATGTTCAGGTCCATGATGGGTTTCACCGATTTGCCCCTTTCATTCTGGGGTTATGCTTTGGATACTGCTGTCTGTATTTTAAATATTGTTCATTCCAAATCAGTTTTGAAGAAACCATATGTGATATAGAAGGGTCGCATACCAAGTCTTGAGTACCTTAAGATTTGGGGATGATACGCTTATGTTAAAAAACAAGAAGCTAAAAAGTTGCATGCGAGATTTGACAAGTGCAGATTTGTGGGATATCCCAAAGAGACTAAGGGATATTACTTTTTCCATCCTTCTGACCAGAAAGTGTTCGTGGCCAGAAATGCCCAGTTCTTGGAAGAAGAGTTACTTCTAGAAGGGCATAATGGGAGAAAAGCTGACCTTGATAAGATCAAAGATGACCCACAAGTCAGTCAGGTCAAGGAACCTATTACCAGCTCTGACCATGTTATACAACCACTGAGAAGATCTTGTAGGATCACTCATGAACCAGACAGGAACTATGGGTTCCTTATCCAGGAATGTGAGGTTGTAGAGGTTAGTCATGGTAATGATGACCCAACTACATTCTCAGAGGCTATGCAACACCCTGACTGTGAAAAATGGCTGGAAGCCATGAAATCTGAAATGGATTCCATGAAAGTCAACAATGTATAGACATTGGTTGACCCACTTGAAGGGATAATGTAACGACCCCGAATACCCAACCCTTCTTAGGTTTAGGTGGAGGTTCTATGCAAGCAAAACTTTTAACATATGACAGGTTAACCAAGGTATTATTTATATTACAAAACTTTTCCAGATACAACCAAGACTACATTCTCCCGACTCCCAAACCCTACAAACCGCAAAATGAGTTTGGAGAACCATCATACCTACTCCTCAAATATATAACCGTAGTACACAACATAGATAGTCATACATGGGCCAAAGCCTATGTCTACTAATATATTGTTAACTAGAACATCATAGACTAAGTGATGAGGAACATCAAGATCCACATAATCTTCGTCGAAGAGATAGTGGCGATGTACTATAACGTCAATATTCCTCGGCACAAGGTGATCCAGGTTTCCTAACAAACAAATCAGGCATATTGTCGCTAGCTAGTACTATTGTCTCCTCAGTTTCACTTGTAATGGGGGGGAAGAAAGGGTAGTGAGCTCAAAAAGATCTCAGTGCAGGGAAGTCACCAGGGTGGTTTTGAAAACATTTTTGAGCTTTTGAAAACCATGATGCAATACAATTCAGGTATAATAGTAAATGAGTAACAATTACAAATCACGTTGCAAAGGATACAATTTGACTTCTCTTCTTGAGGTGGCCGGCCGAATCATGATCACAACTTCTTATCTCTCCCAGTAGGGTACTCCGGATTGTACCCAAAATCTACGACCCAGCTCTCCGAGGGCGGTACTGGTCCCAAGCGAGAGAGGGAATAGGACCACGATAGTAACGGGAGCACCGGCAAGCCCTATGCCGCCCGGCGTCCGTGAATGCTATCATGCCTGAGGTTGCAACCCCTAACCTCAAGAGCACACAAGCATGCACAAATAGCCATAGAACACACAGTAGATAATATGGGGATCAACAAAAGAGGTTGTCCCGGACAAGTAATAAAAGTAGATTGCTTAACTATACTCATTGTTGTCAAATAAAATATCTAGATACTACCTTGCAAAATAGACATTGTATTGAAATTCGTTGTTGTCACTAAAATGTGTAAGACATACCATTTAGATGTGTTAGGTCTACCTTGCTATCTTTCCTTGGACCCACTTAGCAAAGATGGCAGTTTATTTAGGTCTTCGATGGGTAGCACTTGTTTTACTCTAGATATCCTGTAAGCTTAAGTATACTATTTTAATCCATAAATTAAAGTACTACCAGTCTTCTATTAAATTATTTTGTATAAAATGGTAACATTTCTATCTATTTATTACTATCGCAGTATCCTCTCATGGTCCAGTTTATTTGCAAAGTGGATGATTAATAATTAAAGAATTAATTGAGTAGGGTTGAAGTCATACTTGTAAATCAAGATTCACCTACACATAGCATAGAAAATCAACAATAGTTTCACATGTATAAAAGCTTCCAAAGTTATGCACATTGAGGAAAGTAAACTTGCACCTAACCCGCCCAATTAATTCCATCTGCCCCTTGCTTAATACCCAACATATGTGTTAAACTACCATAAAGCTAGAAAGAAGAAGAAGCCTGCACTTCACATAGATAATTCCACATCTATAATTACACAATATAAGATTAACAATGCCTTTTTTAAAACAGAAACCTGCACCTGGTCTTGTGCTGATTGCGGACTGTCTTTGAGACTAAAAAGAAGTGAAAACTAATAAGATTTTGTTGATTAGTGTGTGCTAAAACCAGATTCTTTGCAGCCCTTTTATAGGTGCCTCAATTCAATTCAATTGGCTCTATTGATAATGCTTATAACTATGATCATAGCCTTTCTTAAACAGACAGCTGCGTGCCTTATTGCTAACGAAATTGTTTCATACAAGCTCTCGGAATTAGACAGCTACGAACAGCGAGAGCACCTGCATACAGTCGTTGAGAAGCTGATCTACGTTCATAACGTGACAGCTAGGATAACCTATTGTAGGCGATTAATAAGCAACTATGAAGGTCTAATTAAATCGTGACTTTCATGCAACTAAGATTCTCTAGTTGCTGCGTGTTTTATCGCGAAGGTATAACTTCATGCATGATCCCAGGTGGCTGAATTCTATGTAAGCAAAGAGTGATTGTGCAAAGCTATGTTATTCTCAACATAATTGCTAAGCTAAACTAGTAATCATCACAGCTATTTAGATAGTAATCATGGCTGGATGTGGTGACCTTTGGACGCATCCAACAAGCTGCTCATTAACAATGTTGGTGATGATGCGTCGGGAGTTCGCAAGTGGCTAAGCTTAAGCTCGTTTAATTGGCATGATGCGTGGTTAACTAAGGTGACGGTGGAGTCAAGTTGATGATGCTTAGTGTACCAAAATTGCTTAAATTTAGGTAGTAACTAGTCTAATCATTCTATTCTAATAGCAAATTATTAGAATACCAATTAATCTTCCACCCAAGTCGCGATTGCTCCATCTACTAATTTATAATAACGGTCTGGTTTAATTAATCTAATTCTACTATTTTACGGTAATAAATTCCAAATTATTTTAACAAGAGATGGGCATCCCCAATTTATTTGAAATCTTTTAGTGTCACCTAGTTAGGATCTTCTAGTATCAATTTAAACGGTTAAAGAATCAAATCAAGCTTAGTGCCGTGTTAAAATTCCTTTATCTTTTCTTAGCTAGCTATAGTATTCCTAACACTTTCAACTTAGTAGTAAATAATTAAGAAAAAGACAAGAATATTCCAATTTATCTTTCTAGCTAGCTTAATATTTTTATATCTCAAACCTAAAACTCCAACTATAGTTAACCTAATTATTTGAGTAGGGTTACACTTAATACCAAGCTTAATCTAATCATATTACCCCAATCCAACACTCCAACTTTTTTTTTCATTCCCTAGGCTAATATTTATAATCTCCAATTATTTAGTACACCAACTGTCATTCACTAAGCATTTCATATAAATCCAAAATAGTTAAAGACTGTTTAAACCAAAAATAAAGGTTAACTAATTACAACACTAAGGTAAAATAATTCAACTAGTACCCTAATTTCTTCCTTCATTCCACAAGCCAGCTAGGATAATCTTTATATCCTAATATATCCCAACCAAACTGAACTATAAGGTCTTATACCAATTAAATTTAACTAAGGCCAACTGAACTATAAAAGCTATTAATTTAAATAGTAAGTAAGGCCTCAATTAAATAAATTGACAAATCCTAACTAAGTTCAATCAACCTATAAGAATCATTAACTCCCAATAGTAAGTAAAGGAAGATCTACGTTTTACCTCTAGTTCCCTTTAAATTGAAACGAATACTTAGTTTGATATGCTAGTTTAACACATATCCTAAATAAAACACCAAGTGAAGGTGCCAGCTTCGTAATGAAGGCGCAAAAGGCATCAGCTTCATAATGAAGGCGCAAAAGGCGTCAGCTTCAAAAGCGGGAGCGCAACGGGATCGTCTCGGGATATGTAAATAACAAAAACATACAAGCGCGGCAGAAGTAATAACAATTAAAATTTGCATTTAAACAAGTTTGTATTTACATAAACTCAATAGTAAATCCGTAAAAAGTACATTAAAAGTAAATACAAGAAAGTATATACAGCTATATACAAATGTATTTAAAACGAAATACCTCGTGTAGAGAACTCGGATGTAGACACTTGAAGAAGATCTTGACTTGGGCAAAACTTCTTCGCACATGTTGTGATACCCCGAACCCGGCATGCATTTAATAGCATTTGACTGCATTTAATTAAGTGTTTAATTAGTTAATCATCCATTTTTGCACTATTTTGATATTTCTTTTAAAAGCATTCAATAATTTTATATTGATTAATTAAAAGATTATTACCTATTTTTATTATTTATAGAAATTTGATTTACTTTCTTGTATTTAATTAAGTGTCATCTTAAATGTTAGTGTTTAATTGCATTTGATTACGTGTTTATATTAACTTGTTCCTGCGTATCTTAGCATTAATTTTATAATTCTTTAAAATATTCTAGAAATAGTTAAATTAATTATTTTTAAATGAATGTTGATTATTTTGATTGTTTTGATTATTTTAATAATCAGTTTTATTTTCTTGCATTGAATTACTCAGTTTTCAATTAAATGAGAAAATTAACTTCAAGTCGGAGTGAATTTTAAACTATTCTACTATTCTACTTTTCAAAAATTATAGTTTTATATTATTGCTCATCATTTGATTAGCGATCGTTTATTGACCGTTCGATTGTAGCATTTCGAAAATGAAAGTTAGAAGAATATTTTTTGAATTTCGTGAATAGCGTTTCTAGTTTAATTTAGCTAATTTTAGTTGGTTTTCATTAAAATTGCATTATTTTAACTTGAATTAGACTAAATGCTAATTAAATAAGCTTATTTGATCATTTTTAACTTAATCTTGACTTTGCAAAAAGACCATTTTGCCCTTTAGTTGATTTATCACCTTTTAAATAATAAAACAAGGCAAAATTCTCATCAAAACAAATTGCCGAATTCCCCCCATGTCCCCTTGGTTGGCCAAAACTTCAAGGGCCAAAATAGAAATGATTTTGCTTCAATTTTCCTCAACAATCATGCATGGAATTGCTCGGGGGTCGTGGCTCGAGTCCTTGCGGGTCTTCCTCGTCAATCTCTATGAGGGTTTTCACGTTTTTGTGCATATTTTGTGAAATTTGATTATTGTTTCAAATTTTCAAATTTGATATATATTGTGTTATAATGCCTATAATTGCTTGATATAGCTTCTTTTGAGTTCGTAGAGCATTGTTTGATTGTTATTTAGGGATTTTTACGGCTAAAAATGCGAATTGAAATTGGGGAAGAATAATAAATAGTGATTTTAAATAGTAAAACCCTAGATTTTCGGATTTTGATCCGAATTGCGATTTTTTGATTTGGATAGGTGCCATTAATGTTAGAAAGATAAAATGTGTAATAAAAACGGACCGGCCTTTGTTAAAATTGGAAATTAGACAAAGAAACGTAAAGGGGCCGTTTGATCAAGAGTTGACCGTGCTCGAATTGAGTTGGGGGTTTTGCTATTGAGGGCATGGAAGCATTTTTGGCGCTGTTGTGGCGTTGATTGAGTGACCGGTTAACATAGCTGTAGTTCAAACGCAGTAGGTGGACTTTTGGGCTTCGGTTGGGAAAGTGAGGTTTCGTGATATAGAAACGTGCCTTGTAGTACCTAAGTGAATAGAGTGAAATCGGTTTCCTAATCCCGTAGCTCGTTTGCTCGTAATTGCCTTCGGAAGTTAGAGATTGGATGTGATATTTGTCGTTTTCGTGTTTGAACTGCTATTACTTGTTTGATTGATGTTATTGTTGATATTAGTGATAATCATGCTTGGAAAGTTAATTGAATGCTAATGTTGATTGCAAATGCTTGATATCTCGTTTATCGCCACTAATCTGCACTTTCGTGCTATCGCTCGTTTATTGCTTGTATCTCGTATTGCATTGCATAGTGTCAGGCGCATGAGTGATAGGCCTCTTTGGGCAGTCTTGGGCTGCCAGGGTTGGTTTGCTCTAGCTCCGTGTCCTATTTCCATTCTCGCTAGGGGTGCCGCCCTGGGAGATTTGGGTCGTAGATGTGTCGGGGTACATCTGGAGTACACCCAGTGGAAGTTATAAGGTGGTTGCGCGCTTATTGTCATTGTTGTCAACATCAAGCTTGAGATTGATGTATCGCTCGTGAAATGGTACATTGCTCGTAAGAGTGAACCATAGGCTTCAAAGTGTGGTATAGCTTTGATGGGTTGTGTTAATGTTTTCCTTAATTGTTTATTGTGTTGTTATTTATATTGATTGTTGTTCTTATCGAATATATTGTTTAACTGTCTTATTTGCATTGCACGACTTTCTTTCTCTCCACCTCGATATCTGTCTCGCCCTCACTGAGTATACGTGTTGTGTATACTCACTCCTCACCACCACATTTCAGGAAATACCATATTAGCTGGAAAGTTCGGGGTTACGTGAAAGATCGTGCTTGAAGAGTTGTCTTGCGTGTTATGTGGCTGAGTTGTAGAAAGATGCAAAGATGTATGTTTTCATGTATTGTATGTATTTAGTGTTAAAAGTTATGTAATTAACTTAACTAGGTTTATTAGAATGGTATGATAGTCTATTTTATACAATAGGTTAGTATAGTTTAATTGTCAAGTATGAATGTACTTGTCAAAGATGAGAATAGATAGGTTAGCTTTTAAACTGAAAATGTATATTTACTTGTGTTCGCTTGTTGAGAACCAAGGCTCGGATGACCTTGAGGTGTTTGTATGGTTGGACATGGTGCTGGTCCACTTATATGTTATTGAAGGTTTTGCATTTTGCCTAGAAACAGGGGAGACTCCGTCCGTCTTTCCCTAAAATTTAATGCCTGGGTTTGGAATTGGGTTGTGATTAGATTAATTGATAGAATTTCCGATCTCAAGAGGGATCGGGGTGTTACACGTGCAAAGGTCCTAGTCGGTCCACGGGTATCCAAAAGCAAAGGGACCATAAACTAATTGAAGTGCTAGCTTAGTTAAGTCCAATAGCTTAAGTATATATGAGTTAAAAACTAGAAGTAAAACTCTACAAATCTTATCTAACCTTCGACCAAAATGAGCAAAAATGAATGAAGGACTTGTCTTCTATTTATAGATGCATAAACATGCTCATCATATGCCAAGTGTCATGATCTAATCAAATCAAGAAGCCAAGTGTCATCATCCTACACATGGCCAGCCAAAGGGAGGGTATTTTGGACAATTTTGCTTACAACTTGTTGTTTTTCTTTTTGTGCAAGTTGTCTTTTGTCCTTTTGTGTTTTGTCTTTTAATGCTTGTCTTTTTGTGCAACTTGTTATTTGTCTTTTAGTGAAGACAAACATTAATTATTCCTAAACCCTTTTAGAATAATTAATTACAAATTGACCCCTCAATCTATTTGTACTAAAGCCCCAATACTTTTTAGTATTTACTCTTTGGCCCCAAAACTTTCAAAAATTACGATTATGGCCCACTTAACCGGTAATGTCCAAAATCACACCGTTAATACTTTAACGCGTTTCCAACTCAATTCTAAGCTCAGAAATTGTTTTATTCATGATACCCTAAGTATGTGACTTTCTAGGTTCATGACCGTACATCGATAAAGGATTGATTCCAAAAATATCTCTGTTATTTATTGGAATACCTTCATGTTCATAAGTGACGCGTTAGCAACGAACATAT
This sequence comes from Ehretia macrophylla, assembly GCA_037974665.1. Lineage (NCBI taxonomy): Eukaryota > Viridiplantae > Streptophyta > Magnoliopsida > Boraginales > Ehretiaceae > Ehretia > Ehretia macrophylla. Next base: position 60,605,449 of record CM075780.1, on the reverse strand, counting down.
CATGACAATATGTACAGTAATGAAGTCCAACTCCATTGAACCTATTTATAGTCTCAAATTAGCGTGCAGTCCGATCCTTCTGTTAAGATGTCCCGATCGTTGTGGGGACCATGAAATGATTGAGTCTGCTATATGATTCTATGCATAGATCTAATTCAGTGGAATGAGAGATGACATCTATGGAAAAACACATTTCCATCGTTCAACTACCCCGACCGAGAATTTCTCATTTTAGACGACTAACACTAGATCGCATAGGACATCGCCTCACCGTTAGAGGTTAACAGATCCTATCTTGACAATTACCTATCGGTCTCATATCACAAGACTAAACTACATGAGACCGTATCTCACCCTTAAAGAGGGCGAGCATTGTCCAAACGCAAGATTTAGCCCCTAATATAGCCGACAGCCGTAATTTCTCAAGTCAAATGATTAATTTGCACAATTTGCAACGAATGACAAACTATTAATCCAAAGTCATGTAGTTTCGTCATTCCAGTCACATTCAATGATCCATTGCACCAACGATCATTCATATGTAAGTTAATCGCATCCCTATGCTATTGTAGCTCAACACTCGCTACCCTTTATCATTAACATCTCTATGTTAATCAAAGGTAACTACATATGATAGTCCGTACTTGATTATTCTAATCCTGGTCGAATAATCTAAGGACTATGAATGCTTTTGAATGTTTATCATGTCGAAGAAATATGCAGTCGAATTCTCAACACATTAAGAATATACTTTTTCTCAAAAAAAACATTAAGGACATATTCATATAATTGAACAGAGAATATGAACATCCAACAATCATGCCATTCAGATTTACATCAAAATGCCCTATATATGTCATCTAACTATATAGCATTAGGGCATATCTCTAATACTAAGCACATAAACAATACTTATTTCGTATACAACTATTTAGAATTTAGGTATGGGTTCTTACAGATAAAACCCATTGGGTGTAAGTGCGTATTCAAAAGAAAGACTAGAGCAGACGGCAAGGTTGAAACATACAAGGCGTGTTTGGTTGCCAATGGCTTTCGCCAAAGGAAAGTCATAGACTACGACGAGACATTTTCCCCAGTGGCTATGCTCAAGTCTATTTGGATAATGCTTGCAATAGCTGCATATCATGACTATGAGATTTGGCAGATGGATATGAAAACTGCTTTCCTCAATGTAGAGCTTGAGGAAGAGGTGTACATGGTACATCCCGAAGGTTTCATATTAGGGAATGCAAAGTCGAAGGTTTACAAGTTGCAAAGATCCATTTATGGATTAAAGTAAGCATCATGTAGTTAGAATATTTGTTTTGACAGGAAAGTCAAAGAGTTTGGCTTTATATGAAACGAAGAAGAGCGTTGTGTATACAAAAAGGTCAATGGGAGTAAAGTCATCTTTTTGGTACTCTACGTCGATGACATCCCCCGTCATACTCCATACCAGGCGAATAAGGGACTAGGGTACAGGGCTAGGGCAACCAATATTGGCAAGCCTGACGCCGCCCAGCGAAGTCCATCACACTCGTCCCGAACACTGAGGTTGAGCAACCATCGAAACAATACCACAGAACACAACAATATAACAATAAAAGCTATTAAACACATAAAGGAGAGACAACAAAGTAGGTTGCCCTCAAACATGAATTTCAATATATAAACAACTCAATAAGCATTCAAACAACATGATAGGGTAGTTTCTAAACCATTACTAGCATTAAACTCAAATTTAGCACTTTTCCCCTTTGATTACTAGCACAATTTAGGTTCTTATCAAATCACGAGGCACAATCTACCCAAACCAACTATCCTACATCCTTAAGAACACTAAAAGACACCTATTCAACCCTTAAAAACCTGCTTTTAACACAGAAGGTCGGGAAGGCCCCAAGCGTGCATTGAACTACAGCTACCCAATCTGCCCACAATTCAACACAACGAAAGCACCAAAAGTGCTTCCATGGCTAGTAGAACCACAAATGAACTTCAAATTGTACCCGGATTCACCTTTCATCCGAAACCCCTTTTGAATTTTAGCTATTTTCGTGTTATATTCAAATTCCGAGAAAACTAACCTCACAAGGCCAGTAATCTATCTTTATTAACATCTATAGCACCTAATTATAGCATAGAATCAAACACTAAGTCATATTTTACGAAACCCTAAAAAATATTACTATTTATTGTCTCCTACAATAGCACATATGCAAAAATTCTATAACCAAGCTTTAAAACTACACAAACAAGGTCTCTATAACATGTAGGCATCATATATCACTATATTTAAACATTCCTTAAGCAAATAATAACAAATCTAAGAAATCATAAAATTTGACAACATATTAAAGATGCAAAAATCATGCTAAAATCCCTCACCAAAGTGTGTAGGAGCTAGTAGTAGGCTAAAGAATACTTGGAACCACTCCTAGGTAGCTTACAAGAGCTTGAAATGCAAGATTTGAAGATGAATTTTCTTTCTTTTTTTTCCTTGGCTGACAATCGGGTCTTGGGGGGGGGGGGAGGGGGGGGGGGAGGGGAATATAATTGGAATTTTACAAAATGTTTTATGAGCTAATATTTGTGCTTGTATGTATTGGTATATATTATTATGTATAAGTATAAGTGAGTTGTTATTTTGGGCAATTATACAATGTTAGACAAAAGAAATAAGTCCAAAAGGTCCAAATGAAACTAACTAGTCCAAACTAAATATGTTACTCAATGTTTACTATTCCCTCGAACCGCCAACTATTTTCTAAATGCTCTCTCCTGACGTGCAACACTCAAAATCTCATTTTTCTCTTTCATCCTATAAGTAATATAGCTTAGGAAAAATATTAATTCAGAGAAAATAGAAAGTCGAAAATCAATTGTATAGTAACTAGTGAAGAAATAAATAAATGCACATTTAAAATGCATAAATAGTGTATGCAACAGTTAATAGGAAGCATGATAGTGGTCTCGGGCGTCACACCAAATGCCGACTAGGAATACACAAGAAGAATACCAAGAAGAATGCCACAAAAGATTATTGAATAAGAATACCAACCCTGATCATTGAAGTCATTCACCAATCTCAGTTATGAACCCTGACATGCATCTGATCAATGGTTCCCTCTGTCGGTTGGTCCATGAGTCTAGAAGATTTGCTACTGGTCATCTCTCTATAAGGGGAAGAGGTTATTTACCAATTCAATGGGTAATGCATGCATGCAATAATAACTAGTTTAATTAACAAGATATATTAGTTTAGATGACAATTTAGCTCATGAAACTTAACACACACACTAATAACAATAACCAAGGCCATCAACTTCTCATAAAATCAATCAAGTGCACACATAGTCACATAATTGCACGTACCACACATTCTTCATATAACCAAGGCAATTAACTCAATGATCATGCCTTACACTCCTTCTTTACCACTTTAATCAAGCACTTACTAGAACATGTAAATCTTTAGCAATAAGACTTTTTGAACGTCAACTAAAGTTAACACAATTACAATTTAACTACTCTTAGCTACTTCAATCAAAACACATAGTTCATTGAGGTAATTTAGATCTGATTGCTATTAACCACTCATTTACCTTCAACCACTTTACAACACAACAATTCCCACTAATCTTTAAGGAAATTCAACTAAACATTATCAAATATTTAACAAGCTTTCAACTAACATTAACATCATTATACAATCATGCTACATTCACATGACTATTCATTTCAAGATAACAAATCCCTTAGCATCCTCTAACTTAGCAAATAAGCTAATAATCAAGCAATATAACTATTCTTAGCTATTTTAACTAAACTCTTTACATAGAGATCAACTTACTTAACAATTAGTCACTTCGATTTCCATTCAAACCATTTATCTAGCCCATTAAACACACTTAAACCTCAATTAAGCCCCAATTAACTCAAGTAACCACTTAGCATTTCATAAAACATATTTGGCATACTTTTGCAAATAACACTTGGCTATGCTTGAACCAATACATAACACACAAAATAGCATCACACACACACACACACACGACAATTACACATACACACACACAACCAATAACACATACACATGGCCCTTTATTGTACACACACACACACTAAGTTCTAATCTTACACAACTATTTTAGGCATTATTTTAGCTATAACAACACTTATGACACATCTTTTGAGCAATGAAACAAGCATTTAGCCATAAATCATTGAACTTTGTAGAAAAATACTATTCATAATCTTCTTCAACAAGCCAACATACAAGCTATAGTTATCAAGGTGCGAATACATAAAAAGTCTACACTACAAGCTAGGAGAACATCATTGTATGATAGAACAAGCTTTAAATCAAACATTTACACAATAACAATTCATAAGCCATCAAAGCTAATAACTTTAAATGCACAAATAAGATGATCCCTCACCAAAAGGAAGATGAAAACGCTTGGAAATTTCTTAGAATGGCCTTTAGTCTCCTCTACCAAGCTTGGATTGGCAAAGCCCTAGAAAATTTTCCATTTTTCCTTCTTCTCCTCTTGCCCGATCCTAGGCTTCTTTTTGTTTTTTGATTTTGCTCATTTTTTTGGTAATATATTGTGTTATATTGGCTATTGTGGGCTTGGGCTATAAGTTGGGCTTGGTTTGGGCTTTAGAAAAATAAGTTCAATTGCTTGATTGGCCCAAAAACAATGCTAGATATCAATTGACCCAAAGACACTTATATGATCTACTATTCATGCGGCTGACTAATCTTTTTATATCTCTCGTTCCTAATATACTATGCATGTAATTTTGATGAACGAATACTTAAAATATGTCAACTATTAAGGGAAAAATGTAAAATTCAAAGAATAAAATATTTAAAGATTCACTTCAAGCTCGGAGCTCCTATTTTAAAGAATGAAAAACAAATTTTTGAATGCAAGAAAAAAAATTCAAATATTACAAATAATAAAATAGTCAATATTCATTTCATAAAAACTAATTAAATATTATTCGCACATTTTTGAAGAAATATGAAAATTAAAACTAGCAGTTTATGCAATTAGTTAACGTAAGCACATAATCATTTATAAACACATGAAATAACCACATAAATATATGCAAATAAATATTTTATCTATATGCCAGGTCCGGGGTGTCACACAATCGAGGACTCTGTAACACCCCGATCCCTCACGAGACCGGAGCCCCTATCCAAATCCCAACGTGACGAAAAACGAGAAAAAACAGACGGAGTTTCCCTTGTTTATAGGCCTAACCACGAACCTGCACGCAGAAGAAATAGACCACAACAACAAGATGACATTCATACATGCATTTCCATTAGTTACTGAATTACTAAGGTCAAAATTCCAATTATCATACCACTCTAATATTCTTTATTTATCTAACTTAGGTATTAAGTTATTCAACCAACTTTAACCTAACCCCATTCATTTTCAATACATTTAGCAGTCTCATAACTTCTTAGCCAAAATAGATTACAGTATTCTAGTTAGGTTACAACTAATTATAGCATTAGTTACAATAGTATAGACCATTATTACTAGATGAGCCTTTCTTAATTACCTTCATTACAACCAACTAATATATATAAGGCACGCAGGCTTCAAAAGAATACATAATCCTAACATTCACAAATTTACAAGGAAGCAACCACTTCAAGCTAACATAAACTCTGTGAGGGACCTCACCTGCCTCACCTGTAATGGTTAGAAAGAGGGAATGAGCAAACATTATTGCTCAGTGAGGGATGGGAACCGATATATGAGAGATTTGAAAATGATTTCATGCAATACAATAACCAACAATAAAGTAAATTAATAACACGAAAGTAAGATACAAATAGATAAGCTAACAACACACATCAAAGATAAGAAAGTGAACACGATAGGACAAGTACATAAAATAACCATGGGCATACAATCAAAGGTAACTCTCCAAGGACTTAGGGCCCAAGAGAGGGTTACTTAATTAAAAGGATACAAGGTTGATCAAGAGCACGAACCACGAACCACGAGCCACGATCCACGAACAAGATATAATAATTTCGATATCGATAAGCCTACATCCTTATACACCAACGGGGGTACTCTAGATGTAACACCCCGTTATCCTACGACCCAGATCTCCCAGGGCGGCATCCCTAGTAAGAGAGGGAATAGATTCGGAGGATGAACAACCACTAATAAGCCCATTGCCGCCTAGTGGTAACTACCACATCCGTGCTAAATGGTTGTGCAACCACGATAACGATGACGAATGATATGAATTTTTACTCGATAATATCTATAATTCCAAGAAAAACCGATTCGATAGCCATACAAAGTAATCATATACAAGAAAATTTGCAAGCAATATAGGCAGGATAACAATATAAGCAAAATACAAGCATATTCCAATAAAGTAACTATGCAACCCAATTGTGAAACTTCATCAAATGAATAAACATTCCAAACAGGTACCTTTAAACACTTAACTAATCAATTAATGGTCAATAACTAACAACAATTTCAACTTTCTATAACTAACCCCTTTTGGTCTAATACAAGCACATACAAAGCGAAACCCACGCAAATCCCAAGCCACCCATTCCACACTTCTAAGGACACTTTATGGCACCTATACAAGCTAAGAAAACTCATTTTTAACCACACCTACCCCAAAAGCCCCAAAAGCCCCAAAAGCTCCATAGTTACTTTACAGTACAACTACCCAAACTACTCCTTTAAACAACGCTATAATTGCATTTTAGACACTAGCTAACATAATTAACACTAACTAAGGCAATCAAACACACCAGAACAACAATTATACGCGTAGCCCCTTTAGTGTTCAAGCTAGTATCTCTAGGTTTAACCAATGTCTAACCCTTTTAAGCTTCAATCTAGACCCTATAGCATTTATGGCACCAATTTTAGGCATTAGATTAAGCATATAGGCCTTAATTACATTAATCCCCATTTAAAACACAAAAATAGCATAAAAATCTTACGTCAACGAAACTCAATAAATCTTAACGTACAACCTTTTTAGCATCCCTAGAGCCTATATCAATCATTAAACCAAGCATTGAGTCATAATTTAAAGGGTATATGTGAATAGTGCCCAATTTTATCTTCTTCAATATGCCATGATCATTCTTTAGTTTAACAAGAGCAATAACCATCAAAGTATGTTCTACTAGCTTCATAATCATCATTTAAGTCAAGATTATGCGTTAAACATATCATTTATAACATATGCCATATCTTGCATATTCAACATACAACTAATAAATGAAATTATTATGCAAATCCCTCACCAAGATAGATAGAATAGGCTAGGAAATGGCTCTTGGATGGCTCAAAGCACTTCAAGGAAGCTTGGAAATGGCTCCAATGGATCAAACCCTAGAAAATTTCCCTTTTCCTTTTCTCTTTGGGCCTCACGGCTTTCCCCTCTTTTTTTTGTCTATTTTGTTCATTTTTTGCAATATAAAAGATGACAAGAAGAAAACAAAAGATGGCTTGGGCTTTGGGCTTGGGAAAATAAATGGAACTCAATAAAATTAAAGCCTGAAACAAACTAGTCTTCTAATGGCCCAAAAATGAGATATTGAAAATACTATTCATACGGGACTAGAACATTTTTTGTAACTCACTCACCCGATATGCTATGCTCAAAAAATTTGTGAACGTATGCCCAAAAACAAGTGTATATTAAGAAAAAAAAATATGAATTTTGAAAAATAAAATACTTTAATTTTTACCCTGGGCTCAGGGCTCGTTATAAAATGATGAAAATTCATTACTAGATGCAAGGAACCATACTATCAAAATGCTAAAATAATAGGTTATATCTTTTTTATTTAAATCTGATAAATGTCAGTGATCCTTTAAAGAAAATATGAAAAGTAAAACTAATAAATAAATACAAAAGTTAATTTAAACACATAACTCACATAATCATATGCAAATATGTATAATGTACTACATGTTGGGTCTGAGGCGTCACACTCTCCCCCCTTTACGAAAATTACGTCCTCAAAATTTCTTATTCTCAAAAGGACCCCACATCAACTGTAGTAGCTCTAGTCGGAACTGTTGCCAAGGAAGTACAATGCCAAGAATACCAACAAGAATACCCACAGTAATACCACTGAGAAATCCACTAAGAATACCAAAAGAACCCCACAGAAGAAATTTCGAATAAGTCAGCCAAATAAAAGCTCATATTAGGAAGATTGTTCGAAAGTCTGAGTAAGAACCCTTTTGATTACCAATACCATATAAGATTCCCTACAGCTATGTTGGGTAGGAAATCCATTCTAGAGTTCCGAGTAAGAATGCCATGAGAACACCAATAAGAAATCCCAACATAAACACCGCGGTTCCGCTAAATAAGGAGTTAGGGAGAATCCCGAGTACAAATACCATTAGAAATCTCAGAGAAGTTTACCAGATACGGGTGTTGGATAAGATTTATGTCAAGTGTAATGCCCCAACTCGACCCCCCTTACGATCAGTCAGGACGGAACAGAATTTTGACAGTATAACGACTGTAACACGTACATCAGGGCTCTAAACCAATCCTTTATACTTCATACAATCAACTCCAAAGATCAACAACTCCACAACCGTTTCAACAAAATAAACACAACCATTTCCATATATTAAACAACCATTCATCAGTTCATTCATAAGTTATACGCCTCCGTTCTAACATCGACCATAGGACATATCATACATTTGCAAAATAGATTATAAACCAGTTTAGCAACCTAATCATGTTCAAAAGAAAGACTACTAAACTAGCACTACATATGTCTTTATCTTTAAGTAAGTTATACAATGCATCATACTACAAAAGCTAAGACAAACTCATGGATATGAATCCGGCACATAAGACTCCTCCACATAAGGCACTTACTCAGCTTCTTGAGGAACATACTCAAAGCCTGGTTCAGTAACACCTGATTGCAGAAAACGAATAAAAGTGAGCTTATATAAAACAAGCCCAGTGAAGATTCGATAGATCTTTTGAAAATATTTACTTTACTCCTTGGAAATCATCATTTGAGCAGTAAACACACATTAAACATCATTAACATCAACATTTCATCTCAAACCATATAAATAACCATTCAATTGAGAAATGATACTCTAGTTGATGTAGCTCCATACGCCATCACGATCTCAACCATCTTCTTATAACTCCCATAACACACACCCGAGGTACCTCATTTAGCCACTCCCTCCATGGCATCTCCGCCCATGCGAGCTGGGGGTAGTCTATGATAGTCATGCCGTTATCAACCCGACAGTCTGATGCTGCCCGAGAGGTGGCACACACTTATCAAGACTCATGACAATAATAATAATCATTCATATCACGGAAGGACAACAAAAGTAGGTTGCCTATCTCCCAGCATCATCAATCATCAATCAGTTAACAACATTTGAACAACATAACATCAATTAATCAATTAGCAACTAAACAACTAAGTTAGATGACAAAGTAGGCCATCCAACTTACATGAATTAAACCACACATTCAATCCCAAATCTAATCACAAAAAACTCAAGAATTAATCACTCAAACACCACCTAAACACCCAAAGACAATATATCAACATTTTAAAGAAAGATCACACAAACTTCTAACAATCATAACTTACAATCTACTAATCCAACGAACTCCAAACCACTTTCTATCACTCACCCACACATGCAATTACATTAGCCCCCTCGGAAACCAACCATAATCCATCCAAAACAAGCCCGACAACCCTAATTCCACAATGCACTAAGGCTGAATTTTCCAAACTTTTCCCACGACATCACAATCAAAAATTCGGTATTACAACAGTACTACCCCGCAATTAACAAACTTTTAGAAGCTATAAGCAAGCAATTCCAACCTCTACAACAACAATTATTCAATAATGAACTCAAAAACCAATTTTAATACTCGAAAAATAGAAATACATGCTACTACATTTCAAAACTTATATAAACGCATATAAATGATCCTTAACATCTACTGGGAAATAATCTAACAACAATTTAACATTTCATTGGATAAAAATTCAATTATATGAAAATGACATAAAATAGCATTTTGAGATCTAGAATTTTTCTCTCACCTTTGATGCAAACTAAGGTTAGAAATAGGTAGAATGGATGCCCAACAAGCAAAATTAAGCTTTATATGAAGTGATTTGGACTTGAATTGTAAAATCTATGAAGAAATTACTTGAAAACTTGAACAAAAATGGCTTTTCTTTGCTTCCCTTGGCATTTTCGGCCATCTAGGTATTTTTGGAGATGTTTTTGTGCTATTTTAGTGTGTGTTGATGATTATATAGCTTAAGTCAACAAAAATGCAAAAGTCAAAGTTGATTTTCTAGTCTTTTAATTAGTATTTCTTGACTATTTTGCTCACACTTATGCATTCAACACTTAGACTATTTTAAATAGTTTATTTTTAGTTGACAAAAATTTTTCACATGCATACATTAACACCCGACTCGGTTAAAAACTCGATTTTTGCAAAAGAATGTGTAAAAACCTTTAAAATTCCTAATCCGATTTGAAATCTGTTTTAAACAGACACGGGTTTATTAATATTTGAGGATTAGGTTTTAAAATGTTTAAAACACCGGTGTAAAAATTTTAGCAGACGTGCGTTCAAAATACTATTCACAAAAATCGACAATAAAATTTCTGATGCCGATTTCGATGAAAATTTCATGAATGCGCACATAGCATGTAATAGGAATATAAATCACAGAATTAGTGCATTCTAACTCATATAACACATAAACAGGTCAAAACACGCAATTCTATGCCAAGGTGAAATTTGGGGTTTCACATCAAGAATCTCCATAGGAATACTATGGAAAATGTTATATAGTAGATCTATTAGAATTCCATATATGATGCCAAATAAGAAATCTGTTTGAGATTCCCAGGTGATATTACTGATGGAAATGTTGTTCAAAGATCAATTGTCATCAATAACTCCCGACAAGCATGCCAAAGAGAATACCCCACAAAAAGCTCAACCATAAACAACATCACCTCATAGACCACAAGTCATGCATGCGAATGATTCTAGATGCCTCAATGCCAGATATACAAATATAAACACATAGGAATATCGATTATATTGACATAAAAGAATTCATTCTTGTCCTTACTCATTCTGTGAAGCTCTCCCTACTGACCAATTTGTTGAGCTGGAACATTATTTGTAACTCTAGATTGACTACTCTGTCCAAAAGCCCGTCTTCAAGCACTTCTAAACTTGAGACAATCATTGACCTTATGTTGGTAACTACTGTTGGAGATTTGCCCTAATGCTAAAGTTTGAGATGATCTTATTAGGGTTTAATGAGAATATATTTACGTGTTTTATACACAATGATATCTATAGGATATTCGTATTCTCCGCTTCGATGTGAATATGTCCCTAAGGTTTATCCGAGAAGAGAAATGTTCTAAAAGGGTTTAGGATATTTCATACTTTCTCTTCGATATGATAAGCATTGAGAATCGATTCATAGGCCTTAAGATTATTCAACCGAGACTAGAATAATCGAGTACGGGTTATCATATGTTATTACCTTTGATTAACATAGTGATGTTAATGATAAAGGATGGCGTGCGAAATGCTAGAACAACATGGTGATGTGGACTAATAAACATATGGGTAATCGTCTGTGTACGAATCATTGAATGTGATAATAAATAGTGAACTACATGATTTTAGGTTAATAGTTTACTATTTAGTTGAGAATTGTGCAAATTAATCCTTAGACTTGAGAAATTGCAGCTGCTGGTTATATTAGGGGCTAAGTACTGCATTTGGACAATATCTGTCTTCTATAAGGTAGGTTACGACCTTTCATGTTTTAGTCTTGTGGTATAAACCGAAAGGTAATTGTCAAGATAAGATCTGTTAACCTCCGGCGTGAGGCGATGTCCTATAATATCTGAAATCAGTTGGTAAACGAGCAAGTCCTTGTCCAAGGCGAGTATGAAGTGATGGAAAGGGATTTTTCCAATGTAGTCATCTCTCGTTTCACCAATTCAGATTATACATAGTATCGGATGTGGGCTTAACCATTTCATGGTCCTTTCCTGATCGAGGCATTTCTAACAAAAGGATCGGATTGCACGCTAATTCTCGACGGTTAAATGGATTCATAAAAGACGTCGTCTTCATTATCATTTACATTCTCATGGTACGTTCGTTGCTAGTGCGTCACTCATGAGCATGAGGGTATTTCGGTAAATGACGGAGACATTTCTGAAATAGATAAGGAGGTTTATCAGGTCCCTCATCGGTATGCGATTATGAATCTAGAAGGTCACACACTAATAAGTATCATGAATAAGTTCACCGGAAGCTTGTATTATGTGGTTGGTGGCTTTAAGGTGTTAAGAGTCATCAATGTTGGTATTTGGGCCAAAAGTATAGTTTTGAAAAGTTTTAGAGTCAAATTGTAATTACCAAAACTTTTGAGGCCAAACTGTAATTATTGAAAAGTTGTTTCAATATATTTATTCTAATAGAGATTAGAATGGGCAAAAATAATATATATATATATATATATGGTGTTTATATATATGTGTAATGATGATGTAATTTGTGAAATGCCACGTCATCATCTTAGTTGTCAAAAGGTGAATTGCAAATTAATGACTAGATAATTACATGTGGCATGTGCATGTAGAGATTGATGACTAGGATAGTCCATGTCATCAATCCAAGTCATTTGATTTTGAATTGAATGGATATGATTGAGTCTTGAATAAAGACAAAAGAATCATAGCCAATGCTTTTTGATGATAGAACCTTTTTGCCAAGTGACAAGAGAGAGAAAAATGTGTCCCTTGGATTCTAATGATTACAATCCAAGGTCATGCATGACTTGATTTTTTGAATCAAGAAAGAGAAATAAAATGATTGGCTCTTAATGCATGAATGACAGTAAAATATAATAGAGATTATATAATGCATAAAAGTTGACAACTTTCTCTCTCTTTCCACTACCTTTTTCGGCCAACACAATGAGGAGAGAGAAGATTATATTTTTGCCATTCAATTGCAATCATTCTAATCCTAGGATGTGCATGGCTTCTCAAGACAAGGAAGCTATTATGATTGGGCAATCTAATATAATACTTTATGCTAATAAAAGATTAAACTCTCTCTCTCCCTTATACAACATTCACATGACACAAATAAGGCATGACAAGCTATCATCTTCTTTTTCTCTAAGTCATTCTCAGCCATAGTGAGAAATAGAAGAGTTTGCTTTGCTTTTGTGTCGTAACCATCATACATACAAAAGACAACTTGAAGAAAGACTAGCACTTTAATTCTTCAAGCTTGGGTTGAGCTTTGGATACTTGGTGGACTACCTAAACCCTTCAAGTTAGAAGGATTCAAAAGCTTGTCTACCATTTTCATATTCTCCAAAGTGATCTACAACAAGAGGTATACCTTATACCATCTATTCGTTATATATATATATATATATATATATATATTTATTTATTTATTTATTTATTTATTTGTTGAGCTTCTTTAGTGAATGGACACTGATGAATGAATGTATATTGATGTTAGCTAGAAATTTGTGATATTTGGCCTAGTAGGTTTCGGCCCTAGCATGCTATCTATACATATCATTCTCGATCTTGAATCCAACATTTACATATGTGGTGACATGATATAAGATGTTGGCTAGTACTTTCAAGTGGTATTAGAGCCTTAGGTTTTGTATGTCCATTTGCTAACTAGTAGATTGCTTGATGGTGAACTTTAGTTGGCCGAACGTTTGCTATCAAAATGTGTAAGTGTTGAAGTTTATGATGAGCCTACATGATTGCATGTTAAATCTATACTTGTTAATGGCTATTTATCATATGCATGTTAAGAATGGTGGATCTTCTTGTTGGATATGCTAATATATAAAGATAGTTGTTGGAATTGATCTTTGCATGTTGGCGTATGTCCTAGAATCAAGAGATAATTCTAAAAGCTTAAAAGGTGTTTTTTGAAATGATCTTTTATGCATATTAGTAAAGTCAAAACTTAGAAAAGACAAATGTGCCCTTGTTATTTTGAGATGGCCGAAATTCCCTATGTGTGTGGGCTTTGTGTGTTGTTTTTGTTAGACATGGTAATGTGCTAGTGGTTGCCTTGAAGTCCTCAAAAGTTGAAATAGATATAAGCATGCGTTAAAATGAAAGTTTGAAAAGTTGTTTTAAGCTTATTTTAACTAGTTCGTGCAAATAATTATGTTGAGGACTATTTGATGATTAAAGGAGTTTAATAGTCAATTAGGCAACTAGTTACATGTCTTGATAATTGCAAAAACTATTCCACAGAATATAAGGCCATTATATTCTAATCTTGAATTTGGGAATAGTCTAATGTGTTTTATTTAGATATTTCTAAGTTTAATAAATGTTAAAAGTTATTATATGTTGATATAATGTTTTTTAATAGATTATTGGGCTAAAATGAATGTACGTAGGCAAGTGAGACATATTGATTTGGGCTTGGGCCTTGTGTGCATGTTTTAGATTAAATTTTAGCCTAATTGGACCACTTTATGTGATTGGGCCATGAACTTGTGTTTTCTTTAAAGTTTTGGACTTGCATGTGATTATTATTAATTATAAAGGGTTATGAATTAATGGGCCATTATGATTTACATTAATGAAATGTATTTTTCAAGAAAATGAAGTAAGTATAGATAAGGTTTAATTTTTCATGATGATGAGTTAATTAAACTTATATGCTAATCTATTATATGTGGATTATTATATACTTGATATGAGTAATCATGCATTTATCTTTATTTTTAGAATGGTGAATTTGATCATGGACTTGGACTTTAGGGTCAAAAGTTATTGGGTTGTAATATGAGACATAAGTCTCAATTTATTTCTTGTCATTTGAAAGAATTACGTAATGAGGACTTTTATGTAATTATTCAAAAGAAACTTGAAAGGAGCCTAATGGACTTTTCCAAGGAGTTAGAGACCCAATGGACTTTTTCAAGGAGTTGGAGGCCCAATGAAGATTTCAAAGTGTTGAAGATCTTTTAAATAGAATAGTTTTATTTCTTTTAGCCCAAAAGTCAAGCCCATGATCCACCATTCATATATCTTTGCATTCATACTACTTAAATTGCTATAATTGTGATTATTAGCTTAATAGTATGTAGAATGCTTAATGTTTTGATGAGACCCAACTCGACCCCTCCTACGATTAGTCAGGACGCAACAGAATTTTGGCAGTATAACTGTAGCACCCCGATCCCGCACAGGACCAAGACTTCTATCGATCTCTCTAATCTCAACCCGATCCCAAACCCGGGCACTGATTTTAGGAAAAATTGGCAGAGTCTCCCTTGTACCGTGGACATTCTGGAAACCTGTAAACATAATATAAGCCACAATACAACTAAACTCTAACTCCAACAACTCTAGCTCTAACTATCCCAACTTCAAGGTCGACCGGGCCTTAAGCAAAATATAGAAAACATACCCAAGCATGCATTTAACAATCCTTAAAACCTTGTCTCTTTTAATCCGCTTATCATACCACTCTATATTAACCATTACACTTTCTTATGAACTAAAGCCAAACAACTGTTAACTTTCATTAACACACAAGCAAGCAGCATAAAGGAAAGTAAGGATAAACTATTACAATCTACCATTCAAGTCATACATTAACCTAGCTATTATAATTCTTCAACAACTCCAAATATATACAAACCTATAGGCACAAAATAGAACAAGACATAATACAAAAAAAATATTCCACAATTTAGCAAACAAACACTCAAATCTCAAGCAATAACACAAAGCAACCAAGGCCATTCCTCCAACTGTGCCACCTGAAACATGTTTAGCGAGGTATAAGCAATCACAATTGCTCAGTGAGGGATAAAGTCTACTGGGGCGTGTAATGCAGCAGCTAATACAAATAAAGCATTTTACAACGAAACAACAATTGAAACAACAAGTTACCACACATTACAAAGGATACGATTCACTTTGTTCTTCAATCACGAACCACGATCAATATGCCGGAAAATTCCCAATCACTCCAGTGGGTGTACTCCGGATGTACCCCGAAATCTTACGACCCAACTCTCCCTAAGAGGCATCCCAAGCGAGAGAGAGACTAGGCAACCATGGTAGCCAAGGTAGACCGGCAAGCCCAATGCCGCCCAGTTTCCACGACACTACTATGCCCAAATGGTTGTGCAACCACGATGCAATGCACTCAAAATGATAACAATAGAATAAATCAATAAACACATGATTGAGGGACAACAAAGTAGGTTGCCCTCACACACAATATATGGACAATAAATGCACATAATCTAAGTACAAGTAAATAAACTATTATGCACATAAGGATGAAGTTTCCCTCACCTGGAATGAAGCCAAGCACGCTAAAAGAATAGCTCAGATTTACTTCAACTCTCCGAATTAGCTCAAGTATGCAACCCTAGGGTGTTCATATAAGTTTAGCATTTAAGTATATCAATTCCAACTCAACTCTTACTTAATTCAACCCTACAACATTAGAAGCTAGATATATAATCACTTATTCACACAAGTTCATAACCCACACACAATTAAGCTACAATGTTCACCTTATTATATCATTAGACAACATAAGATATATTAGAAGCATCAAATACCATTAAGTTAAGATCATAAGTTATAAATTCCAATTTCTTTTAATTACAATAATCAATAATCAATAATCATATAACTAGATGAGTTATCCTTATAGTTCTACTCACTTAGCATACAATGTTTATTAGAGTTTGATCTTAACAAAGTACAAGTAATATAAATATTATAACAAGATATAAGCATTAAATATGAAAATAACTATACCAACACAAAGGGGTCAATGACTGAAGATCACGAAACTTCACAAAATGCTCACAAATGCCATATAATAACATGTAAAGGCAAGATATACAAGCACCAAAGCTAATTCAAAGGCTAAGCATGAAAACCCCGAGTTTCCCTTTTGTTATCCTAAGTCATTTAACTCCAAACCGAAGGCTAAGTCTCAAGATTCACCAACTAACTATTCTAATCTTTTAGTTACACATTATGGCACACTTAGAACCCTTGAAATCATTCATTAACCCAAATTAGCCACAAAAGCCCCGATTACCCCTTTGTGCATTTGTACTACAATTATCTTAATCAAAGCTCAACTAAGAGTTAGAAAAACACATTTAGTCCCTACTTACCCTAAGAACACCAAATATATCAACCAAATTCACCCAAATTTACATTTGACCCAAAACCCCTTTGTAACACAATCCATTTTTCTTCCAAACACAAGTTAATATTCTAGTTAAGCGAGCGGGCTATTCCATACTTTTAATTATCCCTTATGGCACCCCTAGGACCCTAGAAACTACCAAATTACCGGCGTTTAGCACAAAAGTCCCAATTTTTCCTTTGTGAGTTTGTACTACAAGTACCCTAACCGGGACTCAACCGAGGTTTAGCAAAGCATATATAACTGCTATATAGCCTAAGAACACTAGATGTAATGGCCAAATTAACCCGAATTTGCATTAACCCGAAACCCTTTTTTAAAAGTCACCTATTTCATGTGTTAGCCAATTTTTGAGCAATTCAACGTCATGTGGCTATTAAACTATCTTTATTAACATCTAAGGCACCTACTAGAAGCAATGAATCAAGCCATATCGTACAATTCCATAAAACCCTAGAAAATGTCACTATTCATGTCATACGATCAACGAACGAATTCAACTATTTAAACTACGAAACAATAGCATAAATAAGGTCTCTACTACTTATGTACAATATACATAAGCATCTTTAAGCATTACATGAGCATTTGATAGCAAATCCATGAATTCAAGAAAAGAGCAGCATTTTTAAAATGCACAAACAAGCATGAAATCCCCCACCTAAAGTGCGTAGGAGCTCAACAAGGGTTAGTAGACACCCTAAACTACTTGAACCTAGCTTGGCTTGGTTTGGAATGGAGATTTGATGAGTTAAAACTCTCCTCCTTGGCCGCACAAAGCTGTTCGGATTTGTTACAGTGTTTTCAGCTTTTGCACTCTTTTTTTTGTTTTTATTTTGGCTCTTATTATGTTATATAGATAATAGACTAAGGAAATAATGGGTCAGGTTAGTAAATTGAGTCTAATTAAACATATTTAAGGGTCTAATAAAAGTCCAAAGTCTAGCTAATTCACTAGAAGTCCAAATAAAAATTCTACAAAAAGTTATTATTCTTTCGTAATACTATTCATTCAGGACACTAATATTTTTATATCTCACGTTCTCGACATGTTATGTACATAGTTCCAATGGACGAAATACGTCTAATAAGGTAAGTAATAAAGGAAAAATATAAATTTTGAAAAATAAAATAGTCAAATTTTACGCCCCGAACACAATTCATTTGTTATACTAATCAATTTCCTACCAACCTTCCCGAAACACCATGCACATAAAAATTATGAACGTACTTCAAAAATCATCTCGGACTCGCGGCTCATTTTAAAATGATGAAAACTAATTTATTAGACATAAGAAAGTAATATCACATTTTACAAATAACAAAATAAGAGATTAAGCATTTTATATGATTTAATTAAGTGCTAATTACACACTTAAAGAAATACCAAAAGTAAAGTTACTAAATATATATATATATAAAGTTAGAATAAATACTTAAATTCAACCAATTAATTAAATTAACACATAAATATATATAAATAGACACTATTTACTACATGCTAGGTCTGGGGTATCACAATAACGACAGTAAGATGGACATCAGGGCACTAAACCAACCCTTTAGAACTTCATACAACAAACTCCACAACCATGTTAACAATCAACAATGCATCCACATCCATATATTAAACATTATTTCATCATTTCATCCATAAGTTATACGCCTCTGTTCCAACGTCATAAATAGGCTATAACATACATTGCAAAATAGATTATATACCAACCTAGCAATCTAATCATGATCAAAAGAAAGACTACTAAACTAGCATAATACTTTACTATCTTTAGATCAATTTATACAATACAACCTTTGAAAGCTTGAAACTCTACAACATAAGTCATACTACAAAATAGCATACAACATTCCAGCTAAGCATCAGGATATGACTCTGGCACATAAGACTCTTCAACAAAAGTCACATTCTCATCTTCTTGAGGTACATACCTATATTATGGTTCAGTAACACCTGCTTACAGATAACGAATGAGAGTGAGCTTATATAAAACAAGCCTAGTGAGGAATTAATAGATCTTTAACACATAACAAATATCAACATCAATATAAGCATAACAATAATCATAACCAATCAATAAGGATACTCTAGTTGGTGTAGCTCCAAACGCCATTACGCTCTCAACCATCTTCTTATAACTCCCCATTACTCACGCACCCAAGGTACCTCACTAGCCCCTCCCTCTATGGCACCTCCGCCCATGCGAGCTCGGGGTAGTCTATGATAGTTATGTCGTTATCAACCCAACAGCCAAACGCTGCCCAAGAGGTGGCACACACACACCAAGACTCATGACAATAATAATAATCATTCATATCATAGGAGGACAACAAAAGTAGGTTGCCTATCTCCCGGCTTCATCAATAATCAATCAGTTAATAACATTTCAACAACATAATATCATCTAATCAATTAACAACCCAACAACTAGGTTAGATGACAAAGTAGGCCACCCAACCTAACAAGCATTAAACCACACAACCAAACCTGAGTCTAACCTCCAACAACACAAGATTCAATCACTCAACACCACCCAAACACCCAAAGACAATAGTTCAATATTTTAAAGAAAGACAACTCAAACTTCTAAAAGTCATAACTTACATTCTACTAATCCAATAACCTCCAAACCAGTTTCTATAACTCACCCACTCAAGCAAATACATTAGGCCTCTCGGAAACCAACCACAATCCATCCAAATCAAGCCCAACAACCCTAAAACCTCAATGCACCATGGCTGAAATTTCCGGACTTTCACCACGACATCACAATCAAAATTTCGGCATTACAACCTTACTATCACGTATTTAAAAAACTTTTAGAAGCTAACAACAATCAATTCCAACCACCACAACTCCATTAAATCAATAACAAGCCAATAACTCAATTTTAATACCTGAAAAATAGAAATACGTGCTACCACAGTTCAAAAAAGCTATAAACCCATATAAATGACCCTTAGCATCTACTGAGCAATAATCTAAAGATAGTTTAGCACTTCACCAGCTAAATAAACAATTATATGAAAAGATAAAAAAATATCACTTTGAGATCTAAAAATTTTCTCTCACCTTTGATCCGAGACAAGCCTAGGAATACGTGCAATGCGTTCCCAACAAGCATAATCTAGATCGGTTCGCAAAACTACGAACAAAAACTCAGTTTTTCAAGAGAATTTTGCTTTGAAAACCTTGAAGAAAACTTCTCTTTTTCTCTCCTATGGCTCTCGACCTTGTGTGTGTTGTGTGAGTGTGTTTTGTGTTTTGTGTTGTTTCTAGTGTGTGTTGATGCATATAAGCTCAAGGTCAACAAAAATTAAAAAGTCAAAGTTGGTATTTTAGTCTTTTAATTAATATTTTTAGTCTTTTAAGTAGTTTTTCTTGACTATTTTTCTTGCTCAAGTAAAAATACTATATTTAGTAGTTTAAGAATAGGTGACAACATTTTCACATGCATACTCATACACACGCTCGGGTAAAAACTCAGGTTTTTTACAAAAAAAGGTGTAAAAACCTTTAAAATTTTTAATCCGATTTGAAATCCGTTTTAATCAAACACGGGTCTATTAATACCAGAGTACTAGGTTTTAAAATGTTTAAAACACCCATGTAAAAATTTTAGTAGATGTGCGTTCAAAATACTGTTCACAAAAACCGATGATAAAATTTCTGATTCCGTTTTTTATGAAAATTTTATGAATGCACACTTAACAAGTAATAAGAATATAAATCATAGAATTAACGCATTCTAACTCATATAACACATAAACAAGTCAAATCACACAAATCTAGGCAAAGATGAAATCTGGGGTTTCACATTCTCTCCCCCTTAAAGAAATTTCGTCCTCAAAATTCTTACTTGCTGAACGGAACATATCTGGATACCGATATTGCATCTGATCTCTCCTTTCCCAAGTAGTTTCCTCAATTTCGTGATGCTTCCACAATACTTTGACCATCGAAATATTTTTCGACCTTAACTCCCGTTCCATCTGATCTAGAATGTGAATCGACCGCTCATCATAAGTCAAATTATCATGAAGTTGTAACGGCTTTGGCTTTAGAATATGAGAAGGATCCAGATTATACTTCCACAAATTAGACACGTGAAAGACATCGTGAACATTAGAGAAATTCTCTAGTAAAGCCAACCGATATGCCAATTTGTCAACCCTGCCGGTAATCTCAAACGGCCCTGCAAACCTCGGACTCAGCTTAACACCTTTACCATAACGAGCAAACCCCTTTCGAGGAGATAATTTCAAGAAAACTTGGTCCCCGACCGCAAACTCCAAATCCCGACGACGCCTATCAGCATAACTCTTGTATCTATTCTGCGCTGTCAGTATTCTCTGCCTGATCAACTGAACATTCTCAATCTTCTCTAAAAGTTATGGCATGATAGTTGGATCAATATTCTTCATCTCCCCTACTTCATCCTAATACAAAGGTGATCGGCACTTACCGCTGTAGAAATGAGTCATCCCAATAGTTGCTTGATAACTATTGTTATAGGCAAACTCGGCAAGTAGTAGATGTTTCTCCCACTTCTTCCCGAAGTCCAAAACACAAGCTCTTAGCATATCCTCCGGAATCTGAATAGTCGCCTCAGACTGACCGTCGGTCTGTGGATGATACGCTGTGTTGAAATTTAACTGAGTACCCAAAGTCTCCTGAAGTTTCTCCCACAAACGAGAAGTAAACTGAGAATCTTAATTTGAGACAATACTAGATGGAATCCCATGAAGTTTAACAATATGATCCACATAAAGATCCGCCAACTTTGCAATCTCATCTCCCAACCTCATCGGAATGAAATAAGCTGTCTTCGTCAAACGGTCCATAACAACCCAAACTGCATCGTTACCTCTCGGTGTTCTAGGCAAACCAGAGACAAAGTCCATCATAATATGTTCCTACTTCTATTCTGGTATTGCCAATGGCTAAAGTAACCCTACGGGTCGTTGATGTTCGGCTTTCACCCGCTGACAAGTCAAACATCTGGATACAAATTGAGCAACCTCCCTTTTCATGTTATTCCACCAATAATGTTGCTTCAAATCCCGATACATCTTGTTTCCACCGGGATGAATGGTATACTTAGAATTATGAGCCTCCTCCAGAATACCTCTCCTCAAACCCGGTTCATTGGGAACCCTGTTCCGAAACTGAAGAAAACCATCCTCATGGAATTTGAAGTCAGACTGATCATCCGTAATCTGATCCTTGATCTTCTGAAGTCTTGAATCAAATTGTTGGGCTTCTCTGATTTAAGACAGCAATAAGGGTTGAATACGGAGATGTGAACACATCACCCCAACCTAAGTCAATTCTGGTCTCCAATAACTGAATTCCTCAAGAACCTCTCACTTTTTAACAGCCAAACAAGAAATACTCGCCTTACGGCTAAGAGCATCTGCTATCACATTTGCCTTCCCAGACAGATAACTGATAGAACAATTATAATCTCCAAGAAGTTCCATCCATCTCCGTTGACGCATATTCAACTCCTTCTGTGAGAACAAATACTTCAGACTTTTATGATAAGTGAAAATCTCGAACTTACTGCCCCATAGATAATGACGCCACTTTTTTAATGCGAATACAGGGGCTGCCAACTCAAGATCATGAGTTGGATAATTCACTTCATACGGCTTCAACTTTCTAGAAGCATAGGCAATAACCCAACCATTCTGCATAAGTACACAACCCAAGCCCTCCTTGGATGCATCGCTATAGATAACCATATTATTGGTTCCCTCTAGTAGAACAAGTACTTGAGCGGTAGTCAATCTATTTTTCAACTTCTGAAACCCACTCTCATATTTCTCATCCCAAGTAAAGCTGGTCCGTTTCTGAGTTAAGTTAGAAAGTGGCCCTGCAATCTTAGAAATGTCCTTCACAAACCTACGGTAATAACCCGCCAAGCCAAGGAAGCTACGAACCTCCAAAACATTCTCCAGCCTTTTCCAAGACATCACCACTTCAATCTTAGTGGGATCTACTGAAATACCACTTTGTGTAATCACATGGCCAAGAAAATATATTCGTTGCAGCCATAATTCACATTTGCTAAACTTCGCAAACAACTGATGCTCCTGCAACTTCTGTAGGACAAGTCGTAGATGTTGTTCATGCTCCGATTCAGTCTTAAGAATAAACCAAGATATCATCAATAAAGATTACCATGAATTAGTCCAAGTACGACTGAAAGAACTGATGCATAAGATCCATGAATGCTACCGATACATTAGTCAGTCCGAAGGGCATAACTACAAATTCATAATGCCCGTACTGAGTCTTGAAAGCAGACTTTGGAACATCCTCCGTACAAATCCGAAGCTGATAATACCCCTACCTCAAGTCAAATTTAGAGTAGACTTTGGCTCCCTGAAGTTGATCAAACAACTCGTCAATCAGTGGCAAATGATACTTGTTCTTAATGGTCACCTGATTCAAACCACGATAGGCGATACGTAATCTCAAGGTACTATCCTTCTTCTTTACAAATAAAACAGGTATTCCCCATGGTGAAGAACTCTGCTGAATGAAACCCTTCTCTAATAACTCCCGCAGCTGAGTTTTCAACTCCTTCAGCTCAACTGGTGTCATCCGGTACGCTGATTTAGAAATAGCTTGAATACCGGGAATCAAATTAATTACAAACTCAACATCTCTCTCTAGCGGCAATCCTGGCAACTCTTCAGGAAATACATTGGGATATTCCCGAATAATAGGAACTTCTTCCAGCTTTAGCTTATCAGATGGCTTGTTGATCAAATAAGCTAGACAACCCAAGCACCCCTAACTCACCAGCTTAATAGTTTTAGTTGATGAGAACTCGTCTTAGCATTCCGGTTTCCCGCTACCTCAACCACCGGCTGATTTGGCAAACAAAATTGTACTACCTTTGTTCTGCAGTTTAACTGGGCATCATACTTAGAAAGCCAATCCATACCCAAGATAACATCATACCCCCGGATAGGAAATAAGATAAGGTCCGAAGGAAAATCCTGACCTTTAACATGTATTTTACAGTCTTTACGTACTAAGCTAGTCACATACTTATCAGTTAAAGAAGTACTAATCTCAACCACATAAGACAATCTTTCAGGTTGCTTGTTAACAAGTTGCATACAAGTAGGCGAAATGAAAGAATGTGTAGTACCATAATTAATCAACACTTTAACAAGTTGATCGAATATAAGAAATTTACCTTCTACAACTGCCGCTGCCTCAGGTACTTCTTCCAAATCCACTGCGTAGGCCCGAGCCTGAACCCACTGCTGCTGAGGTGCACCACCGGTAGGTCGACCCTGATAATCCTGAGTTGCTGTCCGACCCTCAGACCTCTAAAATCTAGGGCAATCCCTCACCCTGTGCTAATTGCTTCCGCAACCCAAACATGTTCTTGCCTTCACCCTACAGTCAGCCTCCAAATGGCCCTGACGTTTACAGTAAGTACACTGTGGTGACGAAGCACTAACAATGTACCTCGAAGACCCAGAAGCTGAAAAAGTAGTTGTACCAGCCTGCTACTGGGGTCTCGCAACACTAGGCCTATCTTGACCCTGAGACTAGGCCGGCCTGTACTGTGACTAAGCCTGGTAGGACCCCTGCTGAAATTGGTGCCTATAGAAACCCTGCTAACCCTGTGGTCTAAAAGAGCTCTGTTGAACTGGCAGCCTGTACACAACCTGCTGCACTAGAGGCCTATACACACCCTACTGACCTTGCGGCTGGAATGGCCTCTTACTAGGCTGACTAGGACCAATCTGCTCCCCTTTCCTATTTTTCAACCTAGATGCCGCCTCAAAAGCCTCAGAAAACACATCATACTGATTCAGGGCCATTGTATCCTGAATCTCTGGCCTCAAACCCAACATAAACCTCCGAGTCTTACGTTCCTCATCTGCTACAAATTCCGGTGCATAGCGGGATAGCCTGGTAAAAGTGGCCTCATACTGGGCCACTATAGCATCACCGTGAACTAAAGATAGGAACTCTACCTCTCTCCGTTCTTGCGCAATCCTCGGAACGTACTTGGCCCAGAACGCTTTAAGAAAAGTATCCCAAACATAAGGAGTACCTCATGCCTCCTAACCAGATTTCACTGTATGCCACCACTCTTCGACTTCATCATCAAACAAATAAACTGCAAAAGTGACTTTTCTCTCGTCAGTGTAATCCAAAGGATCAAAAATCTTCTCAATCTTATTGATCCATGCCTCCGCCTTTCTATCATTTGGCTCGCCCTGGAATCTTGGTGGATAGTAACCCAAGAATTCCTTCAACGTATTTCTCCCGTGGTAACTACCCTGTACGTTCATCGTCTGTGCCTGGACAGCCTGCCCTGCTAATAATTGTGCCTGTCCTGCCATGATTTTTGTCATTCTATCCATAGCTGTAACAATACGATCATCAGCCCGATCTCAGCCTAGTACCACATTACCCGGTGCCTCATTATCTGCCTCCGGCCTACCTCTTGTTCTCGGTCGACCCACTATTCTACTAACAAAGAGTTAGCACAAGTTATAGCACATAGACAGGTTATAAACAATTATTAGCATATAAGTAACAAACCCACGTAAAGCACATAAATCACTTAAGTATCAATCACATAAACAAATTGATTACATAATCACATAGTCACTAAATCACATAATCACATAATCACTTAACCATATTAACACATATTTCACTTTTCTTTCATTTCATACATACTTTCATGCTAAGTCCATTACCCACATTCCGAGAATACCCCGGTTGACAACTAAACATGCGCTCTGATACCACTTAATATAACGCCCCAACTCGACCTCTCTTACGATCAGTCAGGACGCAACAGAATTTTGGTAGTATAACGACAGTAACACGGACATCAGGGTTCTAAACCAACCCTTTAGAACTTCATACAACAAACTCCACAACCATGTTAACAATCAACAATGCATCTACATCCATATATTTCTTTCATCATTTCATCTATAAGTTATACGCCTCCGTTCCAATGTCATACGTAGGCTATAACATACATTGCAAAATAGATTATATACCAACCTAGCAATCTAATCATGATCAAAAGAAAGACTACTAAACTAGCATAATACTTTACTATCTTTAGATCAGTTTATACAATACAATCTTTGAAAGCTTGTAACTCTACAACATAAGTCATACTACAAAATAGCATATAACATTCCAGCTAAGCATCAGGATATAACTCTGGCACATAAGACTCTTCAACAAAAGTCACATTCTCATCTTCTTGAGGCACATACCTGTATTCTAGTTCCGTAACACCTGCTTGCAGATAACGAATGAGAGTGAGCTTATATAAAACAAGCCTAGTGAGGAATTAATAGATCTTTAACACATAACAAATATCAACATCAACATAAGCATAACAATAATCATAACCAATCAATAAGGATACTCTAGTTGGTGTAGCTCCAAACGCCATCACGATCTCAACCATCTTCTTATAACTCCCCATTACTCACGCACCTGAGGTACCTCACTAGCCCATCCCTCCATGGCACCTCTGCCCGTGCGAGTTGGGGGTAGTCTATGATAGTCATGTCGTTATCAACCCAACAGCCCAACGCTGCCCGAGATGTGGCACACACATACCAAGACTCATGACAATAATAATAATCATTCATATCATAGGAGGACAACAAAAGTAGGTTGCCTATCTCCCGGCTTCATCAATAATCAACCAGTTAATAACATTTCAACAACATAATATCATCTAATCAATTAACAACCCAACAACTAGGTTAGATGACAAAGTAGGCCACCCAACCTAACAAGCATTAAACCACACAACCAAACCCGAGTCTAACCTCCAACAACACAAGATTTAATCACTCAACACCACCCAAACACCCAAAGACAATAGTTCAATATTTTAAAGAAAGACAACTCAAACTTCTAAAAGTCATAACTTACATTCTACTAATCCAATAACCTCCAAACCAGTTTCTATCACTCACCCACTCAAGCAACTACATTAGCCCTCTCGGAAACCAACCACAATCCATCCAAAACAAGCCCAACAACCCTAAAACCTCAATGCACCATGGCTGAAATTTCTGAACTTTCACCACGACATCACAATCAAAATTTTGGCATTACAACATTACTATCACGTATTTAACAAACTTTTAGAAGCTAACAACAATCAATTCCAACCACCACAACTCCATTAAATCAACAACAAGCCAATAACTCAATTTTAATACCAGAAAAATAGAAATACGTGCTACCACAGTTCAAAAAAGCTATAAACCCATATAAATGACCCTTAGCATCTACTGAGTAATAATCTAAAGACAATTTAGCACTTCACCGGCTAAATAAATAGTTATATGAAAAGACATAAAAATAGCACATTGAGATCTAAAAATTTTCTTTCACCTTTGATCTGAGACAAGCCTAGGAATACGTGCAATGCATACCCAACAAGCGGAATCTAGCTCGGTTCGCAAAACTACAAACAAAAACTAGGTTTTCAAGAGAATTTTGCTTTGAAAACCTTGAAGAAAACTTCTCTTTTTCTCTCCAATGGCTCTCGGCCTTGTGTGTGTTGTGTGAATATGTTTTGTGTTGTTTCTAGTGTGTGTTGATGCATATAAGCTCAAGGTCAACAAAAATTAAAAAGTCAAAGTTGGTATTTTAGTCTTTTAATTAATATTTTTAGTCTTTTAAGTAGTTTTTCTTGACTATGTTGCTTGCTCAAGTAAAAATACTATATCTAGTAGTTTAATAATAGGTGACAAAATTTTCACATGCATACTCATACACCCGCTCGGGTAAAAATTCAGTTTTTTTGCAAAAGAATGTGTAAAAACCTTTAAAATTTCCAATCCGATTTGAAATCCGTTTTAACCAAACACGGGTCTATTAATATCCGAGGACTAGGTTTTAAAACATTTAAAACACCCGTGTAAAAATTTTAGCGGACGTGTGTGCAAAATACTATTCACAAAAATCGACGATAAAATTTCGGATGCCGTTTTTTTATAAAAATTTCATGAATGTACACTTAGCAAGTAATAAGAATATAAATTACATAATTAACACATTCTAACTCATATAACACATAAACAGGTCAAATCACGCAAATCTGGAGTTTCATATATGCCATCCTAGGATATTTAATAAGACCTAAATGAATACAATCCTTCTTACCCAAAGGTAGAGGATATGTTTCAAAGTAAGTTTATTAAAATCGCTAGAATGAAACATATTGATATGGTTGTTTGCCAAAATCTAACTGCCAACATAGCCTCAAAGGCTTGATGCTATTGATTCAATTTGAGGGATAACTAAATGATGGCAGGTCCAATCTAACTAGATCACCTAATCAATTATAACCACAAAGGTTTAAGATCAAGTGATTTAAGGACTAAAGTAGACCATACCCTATTTAGAGAAATAGACAACAAGGAGTTGTTGACCTTTGGTATTCATGTTCCAATTATAGCCACAATGGTTTGAGGAATGTGTCTGATCATAGGAATTTGGTCATCGTACCTAGAGTCTTTTCATAGATTCATGTTTTTCTCATTAAGGGAGTATGAGATTTAAAACAAATAGTGGGACTAGCTATTCTATTTTTATAATATTATAGCTTTACATATATTCTTGTTAGCCTGCAATCTTATTTTCTGTTATATTTACTTTTTCTGCAGTTTAGTGGCTTCATTCATAAATCCTATTTTATCCATCCTTAATCATGATTATTTAGTTGTACCAAACTTTGAAAAATGGTACAAAAGTTTAAGGGTAGTCCTCCTATTTGAGAGAATTGAGTATATTTTTTATGTCTCGACATTTGCTCCTGTTGATGAGACTACTTCTGAGGCCGACAAGATCACTTACTATAAACTGGTCCAGGATGACATGCATGCTAAGGGATACATTCTTCCATCAATAAACGATGATCTGCGTCGATTCTATGAGGGGCTGCCTCATTCCATAGATATTATTCATTGTTTGAAAGAATCCTTTGGCGAGCACAGTCAGTCTATGAGATTCCAGTTGACCCGTGAGTTTTTTAGTATAAGACTTGAAGAAGGGGGTGACGTAAGCCAACACTGCTACATAATGATTTACTTGGTAACTCAATTAGAGGCGTTTGGTTTTGTTATGGAACCCCGACTTCAGGTAGACTTGATCTTCTAGTCTCTTCCACCATCCTACTTTCCCTTGATCTTGGACTTTCACGTGCATAGAATTGAGGTCACACTGAATGAGTTGGTAGATATTCTGACTAGCTGGCAGAACCTTGGTTTGGGTGTGGCACCTGATCCCCATGTTGAGTCCTCTCCTTCTGTGGCTGAGCCCAGCCAAAACAGAAATAGAAGAATAAGGAGGAGGAGGCATAGGAGAAGCCGGGTTGTGGTATTCTTACTAGGAGATCTCTCATCAGGAGGGGATTGAGTAGTAGACACTGTTTATGCATGATTTGGTTGTTTTGGATCGGCTTGGTATGCGATCCCAATTTTGAAAATGTTTATAAATGTTTGATTTAGTTTTATTATTTCTTTAAATAGTAGTGACTATTTTCAATCGTTTCTAGAGGATATTTTGGAAGTTATCCTTTGTAAGAAATGATTGGCATTTTGTATATCTTTCATTAATGGTAATAAAATGGTCAGAATGCGTAGCGGAAGAAAGAATGTCTTCAAACTCAAACATTTATATTTCATTGCTTAGCATTTATAAAAATGGCTAAATAACCAAATCATACATATATTGTCTTGAACTTTGAAATGGACGAGAGTTAAAGACTAGAATTCTTTTATATGTCTCTTCAAATGAGTTTGATGGATTAATTATTCTTTTTGACAAAAGAGTTTGTTCAAAATAAATAGTTGAATGAAATGGAGCTTATGAGACTTGTCCAGAATATGTTGGGTTATAAAAGAAGATTAGAGAATGCATATTTTATCACCATAATCTTTCAAATTGATTTAAAACTTATACCATGTTTTAATTTTATAGTTGTATAGAATATAAACTCCTTCATGTATAGTTTCTTTAGAGAAAGGTAACTATGATGAAATGGTTAAAATGAAAAGATAGAGATCGTTTTCATTAATAAATGAAGGTGATATCTAAATTTATAAGAAAGTTAGTGGGAGTTGATGCCCTTAACAATTCTTTTGAATTTATGATACCTTCATTCGCCAAGGTCCAACCGAATTTTATATCATGTTGTATTTCTTGGGTAAACCGATCATGTCTTGTAAGTACCATGTGAATGAAAGTACAATGATATGATTGATTATTTTCTCACGACCTGTACACCTAGTCACGATCTTAAAGTTCTCTTTAAGATGGAGGAATCTAAAAAATTTTGGTCTCTAGTCTTAATGACAGGGTATCCGTCTTTTCTTGTAGATTTCCTTCTGACTATTAAGGAAATGTTGCAAATGGTTTTTACACCTAATCCTTTCGCTGTTTGCATTCTTCTTTAAATGCAATGGAAAGTACTTGGCACAATATGATGTAATGAGTTACATGATAGATATCGGATAGAATACATATAAGTTCTACTGATCTTATTGTTATAATGATCTCTATATGAACTTTAACGTAGAATTTAAAGGTTTATGGTTGTAGTAAAGTTCTTAGTGAAGAATTCACTTAAAAGGATAAAAGTGTATTTAATGGATTTGTGAATTATTGGAAAGAGTTCCGAATAATGATAAATAATAGTTATATTATTATTTGAGCCAAGATGCTGCTTGACTTTTATGATGTTTGGAAATTATGAGATTTTGTCTATTGATAGTAGCTGATACTATATGGTGGCTATCATAGAGGCTTTTTGCACAAGCTTAAAAGAACCTGATCTCGTCAAAAGTCCGAACTTGTAAAGAGTCAATTCAAGAGTTTATTTCTTGATAAGAAAATGAATTAACAGATAAAGATCCTATAGTTGTTTCTATAGTTGACCCACTGATCCTGTAAAGATAATTACAGTTGATCACCATCTTTGGTAAGATGAGTATACATATATGAATGTAAAATGCACTAGATCCTATGGTTGATAGCATTAGTGCAAGTGGGAGATTGTTGGGGATTTTCCCTAATGCTAAAGTTTGAGATAACCTTATTAGTGTTTAATGAGAATATATTTATGTGTTTTATACACAATGATATCTGTAGGATATTCATATTCTCCGCTTCGATGTGAATCTGTCCCTAATGTTTATCTGAGAAGAGAAATGTTGTAAAAGGTATTAGGATATTTTGCACTTTCTCTTCGATATGATAAGCATTGAGAATCGATTCATAGCCCTTCATATTATTCAACTGGGACTAGAATAATTGAGTACGGGTTATCATATGTTATAACCTTTGATTAACATAGTGATGTTAATGATAAAAGATGGCGTGCGAAATGCCAAAATAACATAGTGATGTGGACTAATAAACACATGAGTGATCGACTGTGTACGGATCATTGAATGTGACAATAAATAGTGAACTACATGATTTCAGGTTAATAGTTTACTATTTAGTTGAGAATTGTGCAAATTAATCCTTAGACTTGAGAAATTGCAGCTGCCGGTTATATCAGGGGCTAAATACTGCGTCTGGATAATACCCGTCTTCCATAACGTGGGTTACGACCTTTCACATTTTAGTCTTGTGGTATGAACCGACAGGTAATTGTCAAGATAGGATCTGTTAACCTTCGACATGAGGCGATGTCCTATGATATCTGAGATCGGTTGGTAAATGAGCAAATCCTTTGCCAAGGCGAGTATGAAGTGATGGAAAGGGGTTTTTCCATGATAGTCATCTCTCATTTCACCGATTCAGATTTATACATAGTATCGGATGTAGGCTTAACCATTTCATGGTCCTTTCTCGATCAAGGCACTTGTAACAAAAGGATCGGACTGCACGCTAATTCTTGACGGTTAAATGGATTCATAAAAGACGTCGTCTTCATTATCGTTTACATTCTCATGGTACATTCGTTGCTAGTGCGTCACTCATGAGCATGAGGTATTTCGGTAAATGACGGAGATATTTTCGAAATAGATAAGGAGGTTTATCAAGTCCCTCATCGGTACGTGATTATGAATCTAGAAGGTCACACACTAATAAGTATCATGAATAAGTTCACTGAAAGCTTGTATTATGTGGTTGGTGGCTTTAAGGTGTTAAGAGTCATCAATGTTGATAATTGCGCCAAAAGTATAATTTCAAAAAGTTTTGGAGTCAAATTATAATTACCAAAACTTTTGGAACCAAACGGTAATTATTAAAAAGTTGTTTCAATATATTTATTATAATAGAGATTAGAATGGGCAAAAATAATATATATATATATATAAATGCCACGTCATCATCTTAGTTGTCGAAAGGTGAATTACAAATTAATGACTAGATAATTACATGTGGCATGTGCATGTAGAGATTGATGACTAGGATAGTCCATGTCATCAATCCAAGTCATTTGATTTTGAATTGAATGGACATGATTGAGTCTTGAATAAAGACAAAAGAATCATAGCCAATGCTTTTTGATGATAGAACCTTGTTGCCAAGTGGCAAGAGAGATAAAAAGGTGTCCCTTGGATTGTAATCATTACAATCCAAGGTCATGCATGGATTGATTATTTGAATCAAGAAAGAGAAATAAAATGATTGGCTCTTAATGCATGAATGACATTAAAATATAATAGAGATTATATAATGCATAAAAGTTGACAACTTTCTCTCTCTTTCCGCTACTTTTTTCGGCCAACACAATAAGGAAAGGGAAGATTATATTTTTGTCATTCAATTACAATCATTCTAATCCTAGGATGTGCATGGCTTCTCAAGACAAGGAAGCTATTATGATTGGGCAATCTAATATAATACTTGATGCTAATAAAAGATGAAACTCTCTCTCTCCCTCATACAACATTCACACGACACAAATAAGGCATGACAAGCTATCATCTTCTTTTTCTCTAAGTCATTCTCGGCCATAGTGAGAAATAGAAGAATTTGTTTTTCTTTTGTGTAGTAACCATCATACATACAAAAGACAACTTGAAGAAAGACTAGCACTTTAATTCTTCAAGCTTAGGTTGAGCTTTGGATATTTGGTGGACTACCTAGACCCTTCAAGTTAGAAGGATTCAAAAGCTTGTCTACCATTTTCATCTTCTCCAAAGTGATCTACAACAAGAGGTATACCTTATACCATCTATTCTTTATACATATATGTATATATATATACTTTAGTGAATGGACATTGATGAATGAATGTATATTGATGTTAGCTAGAAATTTTTGAGATTTGGCCTAGTAGGTTTCGGCCCTAGCATGCTATCTATACATATCATTCTCGATCTTGAATCCAACATTTACATATGTGGTGACATGATATAAGATGTTGGCTAGTACTTTCAAGTGTTGCACCTCGTACATCTACCATTCTTCCTCCAACAATTGGTGACACCTTGACCCTGACGATTGCAGTAAGTACATTGTCGAGGTTGATAGGGTCTTTTGTTTCATTGACTCAGTCCCGCCTCCATCTCCGCTTTCCTCTTCTCAACCCTAGATGGCATTATCAAAGTCTCACACTAAACTTGTTGCTCAAATATTGGTGCCAATTTAGTCAAAATATCTGCCACCCTTAACAACGTCTGTTCTTTTGTCGATGTCTAATTAACTACCATATCTTCTTGTTAGTTTATATCTTTGGAAGATCCACTGCTGGCCATTTTGCTATAGGGGAAAAAATTACTTACCAGTTTAAAGGGTAATATATTTATGCATGCAGTGGAAAGCATATAAGGTACATATATTAACAAATATGCTACACAGAGGCACACATAGTCACATAGGTGCACATTTGATCACATAGTTACACATTTCGCACATTCTTTATATTTCACATAAGCAAATCACATAGAAACACATTTTTATTCAAGTAACACAAGTCTTGCATGCAAGAACGCTATTACTCAAAGCACATTTCCAATACACGTACTTGGGGTTCGCTACCCAATAGACCGAGGACCTTGTCCCAACTGTGAGCTAACTATGCTTTGATACCATTTGTAACACCCTAATCCCTCACAAGACCGGAGCCCCGATCCAAATCCCGAAGTCACGAAAAATGAGAAAAAACGGACGGAGTTTCCCTTATTTCTATGCCTAACCACAAACCTGCACGCAGAAGAAATGGACGACAACAAAAAGATGACATTCATACATGCATTTTCATTAGTTACTGAATTACTAAGGTCATAATTTTGATTATCATACCACTCTAATATTCTTTATTTATCTAACTTAGGTATTAAGTCATTCAACTAAGTTTAACCTAACCCCATTCATTTTCAATTCATTTAGCAGTCTCATAACTTCTTAGCAAAAATAGATTATAGTATTCTAGTTAGGTTTCAACTAATTATAGCATTAGCTACAATATTACAAACCGCTATCACTAGGTGAGTCTTGCTTAATTATCTTCATTACAACCAACTAATATATACGGGGCACGCAGGCCTCAAAAGAATACTAACATTCACAAATTTATAAGAAAGCAACCACTTCCAGCTAACATAAATAGTCATGGTATCTCACGAGCCTCCTCATCCATAGAGTCAGGAAGGACCGAACCTGCCTTACCTGTAATGGTTAGAAAGAGGGAATGAGCAAACATTTTTGCTTAGTGAGAGAGTGGAACAGATATCCGGGAGATTTGAAAATGATTTCATGCTATGCATTAGCTAGCAATAAAGTAAATTAATAACACAAAACTAAGATACAAACAAATAAGCTAATAACCCACATCAAAGATAGGAAAATGAACACGATAGGATAAGTACATAAAGTAACCATGGGCATACAATCAAAGGTATCTTTCCAAGGACTTAGGGCCCAAGCGAGAGTTACATAATTAAAAGAATACAAGGTTGATCACGAGCGCAAACCACGAACCATAAGCCACGATCCACGAACAAGATATAATAATTTCGATATCGATAAGTTGGCATCCCTATACACCAACGGGGGTACTCCGGATGTAATACCCAGTTATCCTACGACCCAGCTCTCCCAGGGTGGCATCCTTAACAAGAAAGGGAATAGCTACGGAGGATGAACAACCAAGCCCGTTCTCGCCTAGTGGTGACTACCACATCCGTGCTGAATGGTTGCGCAACCACGATAACGTTGATGAAAGATGTGAGTTTTCACTGATGATATCTATAATCCAAGGAAAATCCATTCGATAGCCATACAAGGAAAAACATATACAAGACAATTTGCAAGCAATATAGGCAGGATAACAATATAAGCAAAATACAAGCATATTCCAATAAAGTAACTATGCAACCCAATTCATGAAACTTCACTAAATGAATAAACATTCCAAACAAGCACCTTTAAACACTTAACTAATCAATTAATGGTCAATAACTAACAACAATTTCAACTTTCTATTACTAACCCGTTTAGGCCCAATACAAGCACATACAAAACGAAACCCACGCAAACCACAAGCCACCCATTCTTCACTTCTAAGGACACTTTATGACACCTATAAAGGCTAAGAAAACTCGCTTTTAACCACACCTACCCAAAAAGCCCCAAAAGTTCCAAAGTTACTTTACACTATAGATACCCAAACTACTCATTTAAACAACGCCATAATTGTATTTTAAATACTAGGTAACATAATTAACACTAACTAAGGTATTCAAATACACCCGGACAACAATTTGACGCATAGCCTCTTTAGTGTTTAGTATTTCTAGTTTTAACCAATGTCTTACCCTTTTAAGCTTCAATCTAGACCCTATAGCATTCATGGCACCACTTTTAGGAATTAGATTAAGCATATAGGCCTTAATTACGTTAATCCCCCTTTAAAACACAAAAAATATCATAAACATTCGACGCCAATGAAACTCGATAAATTTTAACGGACAACCTTTTTAGCATCCCTAGAACTTATATCAATCATTAAACCGAGCATTGAGTGACAATTTAAAAGGTTTGTGTGAATAGTGCCCAATTTTAACTTCTTCAATATGCCATGATCATTCTTTAGTTTAACAAGAGCAATACCATCAAAGTATGTTCTACTAGCTTCATAATCATCATTTAAGTCAATATTATGCATTAAACTCAATTATAACATATGTTGTAATGACCCCAACTCGACATTTCTCAACACTAGGTCAAAGTCTACATTCACTGTCACTGTGGTCTCATGTAAATAATTTATAGTAACATTAAAAGGAAGAAAAAATACAGAAAATTATTTGATAACAAGCCTCTATACAATAGTTCAAGTACAAGGGTGTTATATCACTACCAAAGACACGAAAACTACCCTGCTGTTATACAATTAGGGTCTCACTCACAGCTTCCCTTTTACCCGAGAGCATTTCTAGTCTTTACAACTTGGATGACAGGCAAAAAACTTCGAACATGTAATCAATCAACTTGGCACATAACAACCATTTCTAATTCAAGCTAAACATTACCTGTAGGGAGGGACGAAGAGGGTGAGCTCTTGGAAAGCTCAATGAGGATGAAATATGAGAGTTTTAAAAATATTTTTGGTCAGGCCCATGATGCGATGCACGTACGATAACATCAATAAACTATTCACATTCAAGTCACGTGTCAATAACAGTAACAATATCTAGATAAGCAATCAACTTTCATCTCCGAGGGCAGTACTGGTCCCAAGCAAGAGCACTTAATTACATAATAAAAAAGATACAATTCGATGAGCATTTATAGAGATGGCCAGTCTCATGTCTTTTGTCAATGTCATATATCTAAATGCCAAACAAGAGGGTGATATTCGGATATACCCACGAATTACCATGGTAGCTGGGTCATCCTGGCAAGCCCAATACCGCCTAGGTGATACCGAAACTTCTATCATGGGGTTTATTAGATTGTTTGATCTTTAATGATTGAACAAGTGCATCCAATTCTCCCAGGGAGTCAAGCCCCCCAACGAGAAAGGCACTATCAAATAAGAACAATTGCATGCATAAGTTGTGAAACCCCGAACAAAGACTATATGCATTTTATAGAATTTCATATATTTTTACATAATTTAATATGTTTTTATATTGATTTATATGCATTTATCTTGATTTATGAGCATTTGCATTGTTTTACGTGCATTCATATTCAAATATGTGAATTTGAGTATTTTAGATATTGTAACCGATAATAGAATCCTACCAAGTCAAATAGTTAACTAGAATAATTAAACTAGAACCAAAACAATTAGAATAGAGCAACATGGCAAGCAAGAAAATAAACTTTGAGTTCAAGGGTACTCTTGTCTTTGGGACTACTTGCAAAATATCCTACCAACTAAAACATACAAAACACATACAATACACACACACATACAGATTTTGACCAAGAAAATAGAGAAAAAAGAAGGAAAGAAAGAAGATGAAAGGAAGAAGAAGGGAAGACTAAGCAAGTCCAAGCTATTTCCAAGCTTCATTGTGCATTTTCAAGCTTCATTCTTGCATCCATTAACTTCTAACTTAAGATCTAAGGTGAGGGTTCTTTCAAACTGGATATTTATGTAATATAAATGCACATCTATGGATTTATGAGGCTTGTATGGTGATATATTAACAAATCTATGAATAAAAAGTTGTTGGATCTTGTTTGTTGAAGATTTGAACCAAAGTTGCCATTCTTGTTGTTGAAGCTTCTTGGATGAAGTTGTTTGTATCTAGCTATGAATGTAAGCTTGTTTGATGTATATTTAGGTTTCTAGAGGTTTCTAGAATGTATTGTAGATGTTCTTGATGATTTGGAAGCTAAACATGTAAGAATTCTAGGAATAGTTTTCTGGACAGATTTGTGCAATCAAAAATTTTAGCCCGTTTTTATGGTTGGATGATTTTCAAAAAAATTGGAAAACTTTCAGGATGTAGTAGACTCATATAGGAACATTTCTTATGTTAGACAAAACTTAAGAAAAATTCATTTTCATGCTCAAAAACACACGAGACAATAGGTTACGGTATTTTTGTTAAATTTGACAACTCACTACCTTAAGTTTCTTTTGTGCATTAAAAATAGTAAAAGACCTCAGAATCAAATAAAACTTTCACAGTGGCTATATTAGGCAGTTAGGAACAACGTTTGTGTTTTAAAAAATGTCAGATTCCATTGTTTTGAATATCTGAATTTTCCATTTTCAAAATAACCTTAGAATAGCCTTCAATCTGGACAATCAAGACATAGATACATTAAATTGGTTATAACTCTATCAATTTAGATCGGAATTGATCTTTTCTTGATTCTATAATTATTTATACTCGAAGACCTTTAATTATATACTAAAAATAGAGTATTTGGAGTTCGGGAAGATAGGTAACGAATTTGCCAAAATTAGGTTATTGCAGTGGCTTAGGCATTGGCTTAGATGGATTAGTTAAGTTCTAATGCTTAGTGTATTTGATTAAATGGCTAAGTTATTACTTTCTACTAATATGCAATGATATTATATGACCTTTATATGTGTTAGGACACTCGTGTGATCATTTACATGGATTAAATTGCTTGTTGCCTGTTGATTACCAGTTTGCTATAAATGTATAACTATGTGAATGTTTTGAACTCGATGCTTATTTGATTGCTATAAATTCTCATATTATGTGAACTTGAACTTGAAATGGTGTCAAAAAGGGTTGTAACCACCTGGTCTTGGCATAGTAGTGTGCATACTACGCCGGACATCCTAGGGGTGTCGGTGATTTTATGTCTACCATGGTCTGTATTCCACTCTTGCTTGGAAACTAGATTTCCCTTGAGAGTTGGTCATAGGCTCGAGTATTATCCGGAATACTCTATTGGGTGAGATAAGGAAGGAGATGTTGAACATCTTAGACAACCAGTTACCGCTTGAAATCGATTTAATTGGAAATAGTAAGTTAATCCTTATTCAGTACGTGATATATGACTTGTATATGTATACTTGAATTGATTCTTGATTGCAGATGTTTCTTGCATTGCATACAGAGTTTTCAAATGGTTTTTAAATAGGAAAATGTATTTGAAAACCCTTCCCAGATTCCTCTCTCACTGAGCTTAGTGTTGTTTTAAGCTCACCCTCTTTTGTTTCCCTTTTCAGGTGTAAGTGAGCCAGAGTATGATATTTGGTGATTGTGTGCTAAGGGAAAATATGTTTGTGACTTTAAACCCTAGCGATGAATTTTGTATAATATGTGGTATTGGAATTAATGTAATAGTTAGATGTCGTATTTATTTACAAGTTTTTAGTTATACAAATGATATATGCTTTACTTTGGAATTAGATTGTCATTTTAATATGTGTTGGACGAATTATAATATGTTGTTGGAAGTTGGAGTTGATGAGCTGTAGTAAAGGATTTGGAGTTATGGTTTATGGCTTTTCTATTTCCAGGTTAAAAATGGAATATCCAAAATACAACCATTATAATGTCCGATTTTCGAAAGAATTATTAATAAGTTAAGAATTTGACCAAGTATAGATCGGTAATTGGATCAACAGTAGGTTTTAATTGGGTCCTACAATTAATAATCTTGAATTTTGAATTGTGGATAATAAAGCTTGGGTTATTGTAATTGTGCCTTAGCGGACTTAGGAGAAGTGATCTTCTTAAACTTGTGGCATCACAATCCCATGAATGTTTGTGGTTTTACTATAGCATCAAAGACTATGTAAGTGAATGAAAAATGGGGTTGTGACATAAGTAACTACAAAACACACAATTGTTAACACTCTTGCAATTTATGATAACACAATTCAATAAATACATAAGTGGGGAACAACGAAAGAGGTTGTCCCAAAACAAGTACATCTCACAGATAGAAATATTAATTCACTGGAAGTCCAAATAACTCAAGCGAAGCCATAACACATAACTGGTATCATTAAAGGAATGACGAAGTAGATCGTTTCCGTATAAGCAGTCAATAGTACATAATTTATAATCACTAATTGTCGTCACTTAAAAATAGTAAATTCTAGTTGTTATTTAGCAGCTGCTTCACTTTTAAAATAGTCAACTATATACCCTAGTTTAAGCAACTAAGTATTACATCCCCTAGCAATTTAGTAGTTTTACTTATTAAGACAATTTAAAGGAAGATGTCCTTGAGGCGTCATTAAACTCATAGCTATCAAATAAATCTTAATATTCGTTCAAAATTCAAGGGATATTAACTTACTTCTAGGGGATTAAATTGATTTCCCCCTCCTTTAAATTTATTAATGTAATTTTCTTTCTTTCATTCCCAATTTAGAATGAAACTTATTTAAGAACGTAACAATGATTCGCTTAGTCTTGGTCCTCTATCATACTCTATAAGTAGAACCTATGTAACCATTTACATATGTACCTTATTTAATTCTTGCGGGTGTCTAAATTAAAATCAACTTCATTTATACAAATCAACTTCCTTACCTCTATATTTTTTATAGTAGGCATATGAGTGCAGATAAGTAGCTCTACTTGTAACTTTACAATCCTTTTCTCATAAAGTTATATATTTCGTGATGTAACATCTACCACTCTCATAAGCATGCGGTAAGCATGTGAATATAAATATAATAAAGTTACAACTCCTACTAAATTATCTTACCTTCTTATATAACAAGTATATATTCCAAATGACCTTATAAATACCTCTAAAGCGACTATTATAAATAAATTACATGGAAAACATATAAGAATGCTGTTTTTAAGTAAATCTCCTCACCTTAGTTAGTTCAACATGCAAGAGACATGCTAAAGCTAAGCTCCAACCTTCAATTCCACCCAAGCTATTCTCTTTTTTCTTCCTACGACTTTCACCACCATCACTCCTGCCTCTTACGTTTATTTTTTCTCCTTGCTTGTTTCGGTTAAGCTTCTCATCACCGAATATTCTTCATCCTATGTTAGTTCGCCTATGATCCTATTGGTATGAAATTTACACTAAAGCTAGCGCCTGCACCATCATCGGGTTTGCTCATTGATTTTACTTCTTCTCCTTTGTTTGATTGTTTTGTTTCTTCTTATTTAGTCCGATGGTAGTGAAGAGGATAATAAGTGAGCTTTACCTTCTCGCTTATGTGCTTAGCCATCGGTGAAGGAAAAAGAAAAATGGTGTGAAAATGTTTTAAGTGTTTTTATTCTATCCTATATAGAACTATTACTACTGCTTCAACTTCTACTATGGATGCACTTGTGTGCAATCTGTTTGACACTGGCTAAGTTTTTATTGGCTCGTGGAGGAGTAATGATTAATGTGAAGCGGACGTGAGGTGTTGATTTACTGGAACTTGTAACGCTGAATCACCATAGCTAAGGATAGAATTTCATTTCTTTAAGTTGGTGTCATAATGATAGCTTCAGTGTTTGATGATATTTACAAGCTACAGGATGGTGGATGATAAAGCTCCGGAAGTGGACAGGTGCATAGCTAATTCACCAAAGCTATGGTGCTAAACTAAGTAGTAATGATGTTGGTGATGATATATAACCCGACGGAAGCATGCAGCCATGCAACGTGGTTCATGGTGAGGTGAATAGAAAGGTAACAACTCATGGTTAGTGTTGTGAAATCCCAGATTTCTTTGAAAGTAGAATAGTAGGACGTCCGAGAACACAAGGTAGGCCTAATGAAGTGAACGAGGCACCGGGTAATGCGACATCAGATCGGGATCAGCGTTATGACCGTATTACCGCAGCTATGGATAGAATGTCAGAGGTTATGGCAGGGCAGGCTTAGATCTTGGCAGGGAAAGCTGCCTAGGCACAGACTATACAAACCCAGTTACAAAATGTCCAGAGAGGTTACCAGGGCCATAGTACGTTGAAAGCGTTTGTGGGGGTATTTCCCACTGAGGTTTTAGGGGGAGCCAGATGATCAGAAGGCCGAGGCATGGATTAATAAACTTGAGAAAATATTTGATCCTCTTGACTATATTGATGAGAGAAAGGTTACTTTTGCAGTATACTTACTTGATGACGAGGTCGGGGAATGGTGGCGTATTGTGAGGTCAGATTGGGAGACTGGGGGTATTCTTTATGTTTGGGATACTTTTCTTCGGGCATTTCGGGCCAAGTATATTCCTAGGATTGCGCGTGAGCGCAGGGAGGCAGAGTTCACATCCTTGGTTCTGGGTGATTCCACAGTGGCCCAATATGAGGCCAATTTTACCAGGCTGTCCCGGTATGCACCGGACTTTGTATCAGACCAGGAAGGTAAGACTAGGAGGTTTGTTCTAGGTTTAAGATTTGAGATTCAGGATGCTATGGCCTTGAATCAGTATGACATGTTTTCAGAGGCCTTTGATGCGGCTTCTAGGCTAGAGAAGAGGAAAAAGGAACAACTTAGTTCTGGTTAGGCTAGTAAGAGGCCATTTCAGCCACATGGTCAACAGGTTAGGTATAGACCTTCAGTACAGTAGGGTGGTTATAGGCCTTCGGTGCAGCAAGGTTCTTTTAGACCACAGGGGTAGCAGAGTTTCTTTAGGCCCCAGTTTCAACAGGGATCTTCCTCGGCACAGTCATAGTATAGGCTGGCCTAGTCTCAGGGTCAGTATAGGCCCAGTGTTACGAGAGCTCAACAGCAGGATGGTACAACTGCTTATTCAGTTTCTCGGTCTTCAGTAGGCAGTGTTAGTGATCCGACACTGCATAGTACTTGTTGTGACCGTAAGGGCCATACGGAGGCCATCTGTCGAAAAAAGGCAGGGATATGTTTGGGTTATGGCAACAACCAACATAGAGTGAGGGATTGCCCTAGATATCAGGGTTCTGGGAGTCGGTCAGTGACTCAGGGTTACCAGGGTAGACCTGCGAGTAGTGCATCTCACCAGCAGCGGGTTCAGGCTCAGGCCTACGCAGTGTATTTGGAGGAGATGCTTGAGGCAACAGTTGTTATGGAAGGTAACTTTCTTATACTCAATCAACTTGTTAAAGTGTTGATTGAT
The DNA here is from genome assembly GCA_037974665.1 of Ehretia macrophylla. Classification (NCBI taxonomy): domain Eukaryota; kingdom Viridiplantae; phylum Streptophyta; class Magnoliopsida; order Boraginales; family Ehretiaceae; genus Ehretia; species Ehretia macrophylla. Next base: position 60,562,085 of record CM075780.1, on the reverse strand, counting down.
TCTAATGTTACACATTCTTTCATTACCCCTACTTGTGTGCAATGTGTTAACATGCAACTTAAAAGATTGTCTTATGTAGTTGAAATTAGTACTTCTTTGACTGATAAATATGTGACTGGCCTAGTATGTAAAGACTGTAAAATATATGTTAAAGGTCAGGATTTTCCTTCGGACCTTATCTTATTTCCTATCCGGGGGTATGATGTTATCTTGGGTATGGACTAGCTTTCTAAGTATGATGATCAGTTAAACTGTAGAACGAAGGTAGTACAGTTTTGGTTGCCAGAACAGCCAGTGGTTGAGGTAGCAGGGAACCGAGATGCTAAGACTAATTTTATTATCTTATCAACTAAAGCTATTAAGTTGGTGAGTAAGGGGTGTTTAGGGTATCTAGCTTATCTTATCAACAAGCCATCTGATAAGCTGAAGATGAAGGAAGTTCCTATAATTTGGGAATATCCCAATGTATTTCCCAAGGAGTTGCCAGGATTGCCACCAGAGAGGGATATTGAGTTTGTGATTAATCTTATTCCCAGTACTCAACCTATTTCTAAATTAGCGTACCAGATGGTACCAGTGGAACTTAAGGAGCTAAAAACTCAATTACAGGAGTTATTAGAGAAGGGATTCATTTAGTAGAGTTCTTCACCATTGGGAGCACCTGTCTTATTTGTGAAAAAGAAGGATGGTACCTTGAGACTATGCATCGATTATCGTGGGTTGAATTAGGTGACCATCAAGAATAAGTATCCTTTGCTACTGATTGACGAGTTGTTTGATTAGCTTCAGGGAGCCAAAGTCTACTCTAAATTTGACTTGAGGCAGGGATATTATTAGCTTCAGATTCGTACGGAGGATGTTTCGAAGTCTGCTTTCAGGACTCGGTACGGGCATTATAAATTTGTAGTTATGCCCTTTGGACTGACTAACGCACCAGCAGCATTCATGGATCCTATGCATCGAGTCTTTTAGCCGTACTTGGACCAGTTCATGGTAATCTTTATTGATGATATCTTAGTTTATTCTAAGACTGAATCGGAGCACGAGCAACATCTATGGCTTGTTCTACAAAAGCTGCAGGAGCATCAGTTGTTTGCGAAGTTCAGTAAATGTGAATTTTGGCTACAATGTATATCTTTTCTTGGCCATGTGATTACACATAATGGTATATCAGTAGATCCCACAAAGATTGAAGTGGTGATGTCTTGAAAACGGCTGAAGAATGTCTCGGAGGTTCGTAGCTTCCTTTGTTTGGCGGGTTATTACCGCAAATTCGTGAAGGACTTTCTAAGATTGTAGGGCCACTTTCTACGTTAACTCATAAACAAACCAACTTTACTTGGGAGGAGAAATGTGAGAGTGGGTTTCAGGAGTTGAAAAATAGATTGACTACCGCTTCAGTACTTGCACTGCCAGAGGGAACTGATAATATGGTTATTTAAAGTGATGCATCCAAGGAGGGCTTGGGTTGTGTACTTATGCAGAATGGTCGGGTTATCGCCTATGCTTCTAGGAAGTTGAAACCGTATGAGGTTAATTATCCGACTCATGATCTTGAGTTGGCAGCAGTTGTTTTCGTACTAAAAAAGTGGCGTCATTATCTGTGGGGTAGTAAGTTCGAGATTTTCACTGATCATAAAAGTCTGAAGTACTTGTTCTCATAGAAGGAGTTGAATATGCGTCAACGGAGGTGGATGAAACTTCTTGGAGATTATAATTGTTCTATCAATTATCTGCTTGGGAAGGCAAATGTTGTAGCAGATGCTCTTAGCCGTAAGACGAGTATTGCTTGCTTGGCTGTTAAAAAGTGGGAGGTTCTTGAAGAAGTTAGTTATTGGAGACCGGAGTTGACTCAAGTTAGGGTGATGTGTTCACATATCCGTATTCAACCTTTATTACTGTCTCAAATCAGAGAAGCTCAGCAACTTGATGCAAAACTTCAGAAGATCAAGGATCAGATCACGGACGATCAGTTTGACTTCAAATTACATGAGGATGGAATTCTTCGATTTCATAATAGGGTTTGTGTTCCCTATGAACCAGGTTTGAGGAGAGGTATTCTGGAGGAGGCTCATAATTCTAAGTATACCATTCATCTCTATGGAAACAAGATGTATCGGGATTTGAAACAGCATTACTGGTAGAACAACATGAAAAGGGAGGTTGTTCAGTTTGTATCCAGATGTTTGACTTGTCAGCGGGTGAAAGCAGAACATCAACGACCTGTAGGGTTACTTCAGCCGTTGGTGGTATTGGAATAGAAGTGGGAACATATTACAATGGACTTCGTCACTAGTTTGCCTAGAACACCGAGAAATAACGATGCGGTTTGGGTTATTGTAGACTGTTTGACGAAGAAAGCTCATTTTATTTCGATGAGGATGGGAGATGAAGTTGCAAAGTTGACAGATCTTTATTTGGATCAGATTGTTAAACTTCATAGAATTCCATCTAGTATTGTCTCTGATCGAGATCCTCGATTTATTTCTTGATTATGGGAGAAACTTCAGGAAACATTAGGTACTCAGTTGAACTTCAGTACAGCGTATTATCCATAGACCGACGGTCAGTCAGAGAGGACTATTCAGATTCTAGAGGATATGCTTAGGGCTTGTGTTCTGGACTTCGGGAAGAACTGGGAGAAACATCTACCACTTACCGATTTTGCCTATAACAATAGTTATCAAGCTACTATTGGGATGGCACCTTATGCAGCTCTCTACGGCCATAAGTGCCAATCACCTTTGTATTGGGATGAAGTAGGGGAGATGAAGGCTGTTGATCTGACTATTATGCCAGAACTTCTAGAGAAGATTGAGAATGTTCATTTGATCAAGCAGAGAATGCTGACAGCGCAGAGTAGATTCAAGAGTTATGCTGATAAGCGCCGTCGGGATTTGGAGTTTGCAGTCGGGGACCGAGTTTTCTTGAAAATTTGTCTCCTCGAAAGGGGTTTACCCGTTATGGTAAAGGTGGTAAGTTGAGTCCGAGGTTTTCTGGACTGTTTGAGATTACTAGCAAGGTTGGCAAGTTGGCATATCAGTTGGCTTTACTAGAGAACTTCTCTAATGTCCATGATGTTTTTCATGTATCTACTTTAGGGAAGTATTTTCTAGATCCTTCTCATATTCTTGAACCAAAGCCGTTGCAGCTTCGTGAGAATCTGACTTATGATGAGCAGTCGATTTGTATTCTAGATCAGATAGAACGGGAGTTGAGGTCGAAGAAGATTCTGATGGTCAAAGTATTGTGAAAGTATCACGGAATTGAGGAAGCTACTTGGGAAAAGGGAGATCATATGCAACAACAGTACCCAGATCTATTCTGTACAGCAAGTAAGAATTTCGAGGATGGAATTTCTTTAAAGATGGGAGAATGTGAAACCCCAAATTTTATCTTTGCATAGAATTGCGTGTTTTGACTTGTTTATGTGTTATATGAGTTAAAATGTGCTAATTCTATTATTTATATTCCTATTACATCCTAAGTGTCCATTCATGAAATTTTGATAAAAAATGGCATTGAAAATTTTATCGACGGTTTTTGTGAATAGTATTTTGAACACAAGTCCGCTAAAATTTTTACACGGGTGTTTTAGACATCTTAAAACCCAGTCCTCGGATATTAATAGACCCGTGTCTGATTGAAATGAATTTTAAACCGGATTAGTAATTTAAAGGTTTTTACACATTCTTTTGCGAAAATTGAGTTTTTAACCGAGTCGAGTGTAAATGTTTGTATGTAAAACTCCTTGTCAACTAAAAATAGGCTACCTAAAATAGTCTAAGTGTTAATTTCTTGTTTGTGAGAAATATAGTCAAGAAACTAATTAAAAGACTAAAAATACTAATTAAAAGACTAAAAAACCAACTTTGACTATTATTATTTTTGTTGACCTTGAGCATATATGCATCAACACACATTAGAAAGCACACAAAACACCTTATTTTGTACACACATGGCCGAGAGCCATTAGAGAGAAAAAGAGAGTTTTTCTTCAAGTTTTTCAAAGCAAATTTTCCATAGAAAACTCAATTGAAGTCCAAACTTCTTCATCCAAGGCTTGATTTCACTTGTTGGGCATCCATTCTACATCTTTCTTGCATCATATAACATCAAAGGTGAGAGAAAAATTCTAGATCTCAAAATGCTATTTTGATGTCAAATCATATAATTGAATTTTTAGCCGTTGAAATGTTAAATTGTTCTTAGATTGTTGCTCAGTAGATGCCAAGGATCGTTTATGTGCGTTTATATAAGTTTTGAATGGTAGTAGCATGTATTTCTATTTTTTGGGTATTAAAGTTGAGTTATAGCTTCAATGTTGAATCATTGTTGTTGTGGTGGTTGGAATTGATTGTTGATAACTTTTGAAAGTTTGTTAATTATGGGGTAGTAATGTTGTAATGCCGAATTTTTGATTGGAATGTTGTAGCAAAATTCTGAAAAATTCAGCCAAGTGTATTGCCAAAACTAGGGTTGTTGGACTTGTTTTGGATGGTCTTTGGTTGGTTTCTGATAGGATAAATGTAGATGCATGTGTGGGTGAGTGATTGGAAGTGGTTTAGAGGTTATCGCGTTAGTAGATTGTGAGTTATGAAGTTTAGAAGATTGTGTTGTCTTTTCTTGAAATGTTGAAATGTTGTCTTGAATGTTGGGTAGTGTTTGGGTAGCTGATCCTTGGATTGTTGTTGATTGAGATCGGGGTTGAATGTTGGTTTAAATGTATGCTGAGTTGGATGGCCTACTTTGTCATCTAACTTAGTTATTTCATAATTGTATAGTTGTTGATTGTTAAATGTTGTTTATTTGGTTGTTGAAATATGGTTTAATTGATTATTGATTATTGACTGTTGAATGAGAGAGTCGGGCAACCCTCGTTGTTGACTGCTCGAATTGGAATTGTTAATGTTATTATGAGTTAGGAGTCGGGCAACCCTCGTTGTTGACTTCTCGAATTAAGTCTCATTGTTGTGAGCTTTGATAATGTTGTGTTACCTCGGGAGGCATCCTAAGTTGCGGGCACAGTTATTATGGCTAATCCCTATCTTGCATGGGCGGAGAGGCCATGGGGTGTGGGTCTAGGTCAAGGTACCTCAGGATTGTGTCATTGAGTTTGGAGGAGTTGATGAGCATTGAAAATGGTGTATGGAGCTTCATCAACAAGTGTATCGTATCCTTATTGTGTGTTTACTGTTAATGTTATTGTTGTACTTATAATGTTATTGATGTTCATTGTGTGTTTATTGCTCAATGGATGATTTCCAAGGGGTATAGTAAATGCTTTTAAGAGATCTATCGAATCCTCACTGGGCTTGTTTTATATAAGCTCACTCTCATTCATTATATGAATCTAGGTGTTACAGAACAGGACTACGGGTATGTGCCTCAAGAAGCTGAGAATGTGCCTTATGTGGAGGAGTTCTATGTGCCAGAGTCTTGTCCATGATGTCTAAGAAGTAGTTCTCTTTGTTATCTTGTATATTAAAACTATTTAGTTTGTATTTACCTAGAAGTTTATGTTGTATAAAATGTTTTAAAGATAGTGGTTTACATGTTGCTAACTTAGTAGTCTTGTTTTTTGGAACATGATTAGATTGCTAGACTGGTTATAATCTATTTTGGAAATGTATGATATAGCCTATGGATTGATGTTGGAACGGAGGTGTATAACTTATGAATGAATTGTTGTATGGCTGTTGAATATATATGGAAATGGTTATGTTGTTTATTGTTGAATTGGTTGTGGAGTTGTTGTTGATTTTGAGGTTGGTTGTATGAGTTACAAAAAAGGTTGGTTTAGAGCCTCGGTGTCTAAGTTACTGTTGTTATACTACCGAAAATCCGTTGCGTCCTGACTGATTGTAGGTGGGGTCGAGCTGGGGCATGACAAGTGTTGCTGAATTGGTTTAACTAGTACTAGGATGTAATCATAGGTGATGTGGTGGACTGTTGTCGTGGTGGTTGTTGCATTGCTAGGAGAAAATAAATGGTGGCACGTTGGTGAAGCTAAAACATGGTTTTGTTCATGGCTAGGCACGTCGACAGCTACAAACTATTAATAAATCTCTAACAGGGTGCTTACAAGTTGATGAAACAATGGTGATATGTTTAAGCCGTGATGGTAGAATTTGTAGGTATCACTTATGTTGTCAACTATAGGTTAACGGGTGATGAACAATTTCTAAAGCTTGTTCAAGAACTTAGGGTGCTATATTAATCTTTAATTCGAGTGAGTTTTATCGAATCAAATTAGCATTCTAAGATCACTCAGCATTAAATTTAGATACATTCCAAAGAATTCACACTTTAGTAAATTAAATTTCTTAACCAATTCATTTTTGAATTACTTTGTATTAAACCTAGTATTACCTGTTGTTTTTTTAAGATTGCTTTTATAGTTTTACTATCCTATCTTATTTCCTTGTTACAACCTATATCATTTCCTATAGTTTACTTAAGACACTTAATAAATCATGCCTAACTTAATATTTGATGGACTTTGTTCCTAATATTTAAACCTATTCTATAATAAATCTAAAGTGAATATATCATCCTTTCATCACTTTATATAGTTTTGATCTTACAATAATATTTTTTTACAATGCCCATTTAACATCCTTATGTTCATTTTAGAATTAGTCTTCTAACAAAAGTTAACTTCTCTTATTAGCATTCAATAGCGTACCCTACCCTAATTTTCCAATTTATCCAAATTATTTAGTAGATTAAACTAACGGCAAATTTATTAACTACCACATGCATTCCTAAAGTTATATTATTTGATGGCAACTTCTAACCAATATACTAACTTTCCATCAAATAAATTACTATAGAAAGTAGTAAAATATTATCCTATTGTACTCTATAGGACTTAACTACTCAGCTAATATCCTAATTCACAAATTCAGATTGCTACATATTTATTATAACCTACACTATTATATCCTAAGATAACAAATTATACCTAGTAAGCCATGTTCTAATGAAAAGTACTAAATTTAATAACTTTACCTTTTACTCCTCAAATTATCCGAATGTGCTAACCAAGTTAATCTTTCCTTGGGAAATTGAGAATGAGGCACGTCGGGGCAAGCTAGATGATTCCTTAAGATTAGTTGAAGCTTTGGTGGTTTTAGGAAATAATGAAATGCCTATTGTTAATGAACCTATTCAAGATTAATTTTCTATCTTAGCATCTGTCACACCCCAACTCGACCCCACTTACGATCAGTCAGGACACAATGGAATTTTGACAATATAACGTCTATAACATGAACATCAGGACTCTATCCAATCCTTTAAAAAACATAAAACAACCAACTCCAAGTTCAGCAACAACTCCAACATCCATTCAACAAATACAAAGCCATTCATTTAACATCCATACAACATTCCAACATAAGTCATAAGCCTTTCGTTTCAACGACATACGACAACCAATACCATACATTTTCCAAATAAATTATAAACTAGTCTAGCAACCTAATCATATTCAAAAGGAAGACTACTAAACTGGTATCATATAAACCATTATCTTTGAGTAAGTTATACAATACAACATACTATAAAAGCTAAGTCAAAACACGGAGCACTTCAACATTACTCATGGATAAGATCTGGCACATAAAACTCCTCCACAAAAGTCACATACTTAGCTTCCTGAGGAACGTATCCAAAATCTGGCTCAGTTACACCTGATGACAATAAATGAATGAGGGTGAGCTTATATAACAAAGCTCAGTGAGGATTTGAAAGATGTTTTGAAAACCTTTACTTTACCACTTGGGAAATCATCCTATGAGTAATAACACACATTAAACATCATTAACATCAACATTACATTTCAAGCCACATAAATAACCATTCAATTAAGAAAGGATACACTAGTTGGTGTAGCTCCATACGCCATCACGATCTCAACCACCTTCTTATAACTCCCATAATACATAACTGACGTACCTCATCTAGCCCCTCCCTCCATGGCATCTCCGCCTATGCGATCTGGGGTAGTCTATGATAGTCATGCCGTTATCAACCCAGTAACCCGACGTTACCCCAGAGGTAGGACACATTACCAAGACTCATGACAATAATAATAAACATCTCATATTCTGGAAAGACAACAAAGTAGGTTGTTCTTCAGACCATCATCAATCATCAATTAGTTAACAACATTTCAATCAACATAACATCAATTAAACAACTAAAACAACTAAGTTAGATGACAAAGTAGGCCACCCAACTTAACATACATTTAACTATATTTCCAAACCCAAATCTACTGAACAATAATCCATGAAACAACTACTCAAGCACCACCAACCAACTAAAGACAACATTTTAACATTTCAAAGAAAGACTACACAAACTTCTAAGATTCATAACTTACAATCTAGAGACTCAATAACCCCCGAACCTTTTCCTATCACCCAACCACACATGCAACTACATTCACCCCCTCAGAAACCAACCAAAAGCCATCCAAAACAAGTCCAACAACCCTATTTTTGGCAATGCACCTAGGCTGAATTTTTGGACTTTTGCTACAACATTCAAATCAAAAACTCGGTATTACAACATTACTACACAATAATTAACAAACTCATAGAAGCAACAACCAGTCAATTCCAACCACTACAACAACAATTATTCGACTATAAGCCAATAAATTAATTTTAATGCCCGAAAATTAGAAATACATGCTACTACTGTTCAAAATAGCTATAAATACATATAAACGGTCCTTAGCAACTACTGAGCAATAATCCAAAGACAATTTAACAAAATATCAGATAAAAATGCAACTATAATAATTTGACATGAAATAGCATTTCAAGATCTATACTTTTTCTCTCACCTTTGATGCCAAATGATGTTAGAAAGATGTGGAATGGATGCTCAACAAGTGAAATCTAGCTCAGTATGAAAAGATTTGGCTTTGAAATGCAATTTCTATGCAAAAATTGCTTTGAAAGCTAAGTGAAAAATTCTCCTTTCTTGCTTATGGAGTTTCGGCCATCTAGGTGAGAAATGAGTGTGTTGTGTGTTTTGTTTTAATGTATTATGTATGTATTATGTATATATAATGCTAAGTCAAACAAAATACTAAAATCAAAGTTGAAACACTTTGCCATTTTTTAGTTGTTTTTAGTCTATATATATATATAACACTTAGACTATTTTAAGTAGTTTATTTTTAGTTGATAACAATAGATACATACATACATATACATGCATATAGCTATAAAACTCAATCTTTTGCAAAAGGTGTAAAATCCTTTTAAACTCCTAATCAGTTTTAAAATCCATTTTATTCAAACATGGGCCCATTAATATCTGAGCACTAGGTTTTCAAATGCTTAAAAGATCAGTTTCAAAATTTTAGCGGACAAGTTTCAAAAACACAATTCACAAAACTCGACGATAAAATTTTCAATGTCGATTTTTATGAAAATTTCATGGATACTCCCATAAAATGTAATAGGAGTATAAATCACAAAATTAGAGCATTTTAATTCAAATAACACATATACAAGTCAAAACACGCAATTTCACACAAAGATGAAATTTGGGATTTCACATTCCCCCCCCCCCCTTTAAAGAAATTAGCTTTTGTTGCTGAACTGATCCATTCTTTCCCAAGTAGCTTCTTTGATCCCGTGATGTTTCCACAATACCTTAACCATCGGAATCTTCTTTGACCTCAACTCCCGTTCCATCTGATCAAGAATGCGAATCGACTGCTCATCATAAGTCAAATTCTCATGAAGTTGTAATGACTCTGGTTCAAGAATATGAGAAGGATCCTAAAAATATTTCCACAAAGTAGACAAGTGGAAGACATCATGAACATTAGAGAAATTCTCTAACAAAGCTAACCAATACGCCAACTTGCCAACTCTGCCAGTAATCTCAAGCAGACCTGCAAACCTTAGACTCAATTTACCACCTTTACCATAACGAGAAAAACCCTTACGAGGAGACAATTTCAAGAAAACCCGATCCCCGACTGCAAACTCCAAATCCCGATGGTATTTATCAACATAACTCTTGTATTTGCTCTGCGCTATTAGCATTCTCTGCCTAATCAACTATACATTCTCAATCTTCTCTAGAAGCTCTGGCATTATAGTCGAATCAATAGCCTTCATTTCCCATACCTCGTCCCAATACAAAGGTAATTGGCACTTACGGCCATAGAGAGCTGCATAAGGTGTCATTCCAATAGTCGCTTGATAACTATTGTTATAGGCAAACTTGGCTAGCGGTAGATGTTTCTCCCAGTTCTTCCCAAAGTCCAAAACACAAGCCCTAAACATATCCTCCAGAATCTGAATAGTTATCTCTAATTGGCCGTTGGTGTGAGGATGATACGATGTGCTGAAGTTTATCTGAGTAACCAAAGTTTCCTGGAGTTTCTCCCAAAGCCGAGAAGTAAACCGAGGATCTCGATCAAAGACAATACTAGTTGGAATTCTGTGAAGTTTAACAATCTGATCCAAATAAAGATCTGCCAACTTTGCAACTCTATATCCAATCCTCATCGGAATAACATGAGATGTCTTCATCAAATGGTCCACAATAACCCAAACGCATCACAACCTCTCTGTGTTCTAGGCAAACTAGAAGCAAAGTCCATTGTAACATGTTCCTATTTCCACTCTGGTATTGCCAACGACTGAAATAACCCTGTGGGTCGTTGATGTTCTGCTTTCACCCGCTGACAAGTCAAACATCTGGACACAAACTAAACCACCTCATTTTTCATATTGTTCCACCAGTAATATTGTTTCAAGTCCCGGTACATCTCGTTTCCACTACGATGAATGTTGTACTTAGAATTATGAACCTCATCCAGAATACCTCTCCTCAAACCCGGTTCATCAGGAACACATACCCTATTCCAAAACCGAAAAATACCATCCTCATGTACTTTGAAGTCAGACTGATTATCCATGATCTGATCCTTGATCTTCTGAAGTCTCATATCAAGTTGTTGGGCTTCTCTGATCTGAGACAGCAATAAAGGTTAAATCCGGAGATGTGAACATATCACCCCAACCTAAGTCAACTCTAGTCTCCAATAGCTAACTTCCTCAAGCACCTCCCAATTCTTAACTGCCAAACAAGCAATACTTGTCTTTCGGCTAAGAGCATCTGCTACAACATTTACCTTCCCAGGTAGATAATTAATAGAATAATTATAATCTCCTAGAAGTTCCATCCATCTCCGTAGTCACATATTCAACTTCTTCTGTGAGAACAAGTACTTCAGACTTTTGTGATCAGTGAAAATCTCAAACTTACTACCCCACATATAATGATGCCACTTTTTCAATGCGAATACAACTGCTGCCAACTCAAGATCATGAGTCAGATAATTTACCTTATACGGTTTTAACTTTCTAGAAGCATAGGCGATAACCCGACCATTCTGCATAAGTACGTAACCCAAGCACTCTTTGGATACATCGCTGTGATGACCATATTATCGGTTCCCTCTGGCAGTACAAGTATCGGAGCGGTAGTCAATCTCTTTTTCAACTTCTAAAACCCACTCTCACACTTCTCATCCCAAGTAAAACTAGTTCGTTTCTGAGTTAACCTCGATAGTGGCTTTGCAATCTTAGAAAAGTCTTTCACAAACCTACAGTAATAACCTGCCAAACCAAGGAAGCTGCAAACCTCCGAAACATTCTCCAACCTTTTCCAAGATATCACCACTTCAATCTTAGTGGGATCTACTGAAATACCACTCTGAGTAATCACATGGCCAAGAAAATATATTCGTTGAAGCCATAATTCATATTTCCTAAACTTCGCAAACAACTGATGCTCCTGAAGTTTTTGTAGGACAAGTCGTAGATGTTGCTTGTGCTCCGATTCAGTCTTAGAATATACTAAGATATCATAAATAAAGATTACCACAAACTGGTCCAAGTACGATTGAAAGACTCGATGCACAATATCCATAAATGCTGCCGGTGCATTAGTTAGTCCAAAAGGCATGACTACAAATTCATAATGCCCATACTATGACGCCCGAGAATTTCACCGTACATTTATTTACTGTTGGATCTACTATTTGAACATTTTCACTATGCATTGCTTGTTACTTATGTGGTTACTATTTATCACGCTTTTCAACCACTTAATTAATTCGAATTAGCATTTTTCTTAAATCATATTAATTGTTTAAGGAATGAGAAAAATGTGCATTTGTGCTAAAAGCGATAGGAGCATCCGTTTAGAAAATGATTTGTTGAAACTAATGAATAGTGTTACGTAACAAAACTATGTGTTTTGATTAGCTATCATTTAAATTGCATTTAGGACTCACTTTAAGCTAACTTAATTCATATTTTGACCAACATACTCACACTAAAATAAAACATATAGACTTATATATGCTCAACACCTCACACTAAGGTCATAAATTAGCAAAACACAAAAAAAAGAGGAAAAGCTAAAAACACTGTAGTAAATCCGAAAATTAGCATAGAAGGAAAAAGAGAGATTTTTGCTCAACAAATATTCAATCCAAGCCAATCCAAGCTAGGTGCAAGTGGTTTAGGGTGTTTACTAGCCAACTAGGAGCTCCTACGCGCAATAGGTAAAGGATTTCATACCTATTTTTGTATTTCAAATATGTGACAACTTTCTTGAATTTCTTATTTTGCTCTTAAATGCTAATGCAATACTCAAATATGCTTATGTATGTTATATATAAGTAGTAGAGACCTAATTTATGCTATCGTTTCATATTTTAATCGGTTGAAATTGCTCGTTGAATATTTAGCATGAATAGTCATGGGAATGTTAGGGTTTTGTGAAATTGGACTTTATAGCTTGAATCAATGATCCTAATAGGTGCTTTAGATGTTAATGAAAGTAGTGTAAAGGCCCCATAACATTTAATTGCTCATAACCTAGCAAAAGAATGAAATAGTCGACTTTTAGAAAGGGGTTTCGGGGTTATCGCGAATCCGGGTAAAATTGGCCTTCATTTTTGGTGTTCCTAGGCTAAGTAGACCCTAATTATGCTTTCCTAGCTCTCGTTTGAGTCTCGGGTGAGGTACTTGTAGTACAAAGTCAAAAGAGGAAATTTGGGGCTTTCGGGCTAAATGCGGGTGTTTACGAGATTTCGAGGGTCCTATAGGTGCCTAAGAGGTTAACTAGAATCATGGTACAGGCCACTTGCTAATCTAGAACCATAACATGAGTTTGGAAGGAAAACGGATTGGATAACAAAGGGGTTTAAGTGCAAATTCAATTGTCTCACGCTTCTAAGACCTTGGCATGACTTCTTGTGTGTTTAAATGTAGTTTCAAGTTGTTTTGGAGCTTTTGGTATAGTTCTGTGTGTATCTTGAATATTCCCCTTTGTAAATCTCTTAATTGCTTATATGAAACTACTTCTTTTCTAACTGTTTCGAGGTCAACCTACTTTGTTGATCCTCCCATATGTTATTGCTTATATTGTTGATATTGTCTTGCTATTGATAAGTGCATTGCATAGTGGTTGTGCAACCATAGTGTCAGGGACGGTTGTATTAAATATCGGCTGGGCGGCGGCGGGCTTGCGAGTGGATATTCGATCTCTATACCCTATTCCCTCACTCGCTTGGTCTGGAGATTGCCAGGGGGTGTTGGGTCGTAGGATTATTGGGGTACATACGGAGTACACCCACTGGAGTGATTGGGGTTATGTCGGCATATTGATCGTGGATCGTGGTTCGTGGATCATTGTTCGTGATCAAGATAAAAGAATTCTTGAGTGTTGGGGTTAAGTGTATCGTATCCTTTGATATATGTGGTTATTTACTGTTTCAAATGTACTGTATTTGCCTTCTTGTTTAACTATTATAATTGTTGCATTGTACGTCCCGAGTAGTCTTTATCCCTCACTGGACAATTGTGGTTGCTCATACCTCGCTAACATATTTTAGGAGGTGCAATTGGAGGATGAGTTGCCTTAGTTGTTGTGTTATACTTGCGTGAGGTGGATTTATGGTTCTTACTGTTATGTGGAGATCTTGTTTGCTCTACCTTATGATCTATTTTGTAGTCTAAGTGCTTATGTACATGTTTGAGTGATTGTAAGCTGAATACCAGTTGATTGTAGTAAGAGATATGAACTATGGCATGTAATAACTTATATTTATGATCTTAGCTTCTTTGCATGCTTGGGACTGAATGACGGGTTGTTTTGCAATTTCTAAGAATGCTTAAAAGCTATCATGGAGTGGCGTGATAAGCGGTTTTGTAAAGAAGTTAAGTTATGAATGCATGTTTGTGTGTATCTAAACTGTTTGTATGTCTTAAGGCTCGGATGGCCTTAAAGTTAAGATCTTTATTTTGGAAATGACTTTATTGTTGTTCTATAGCTTATTGAATGCTTACAGGTTTTCAAACTGTCCACATTATAGGGGAGACTCTATCCGTTTTTTCCTAAAATTTCGAGACCGGGTTGGAATTGGGTTGAGAATAGCTTGGTTATTAGAGTCTCCGATCTCGTGAGGGATCGGGGCATTACAGAAGTAGTATCAGAGCTTAGCAGCTCACAATTGGGACAGGGTCCTCGGCCTGGCAGGTAGCGACCCTCGAGTGCGTGCATGCGAAGTGTGTTTTGAATAGGAACGTGCTTGTATGTAAACCATGTGTATGTGCTTGTACAAAAATGTATACTTATGTGCCTTACTGTGTTAACCTAATGAATTTGCAATACATGCAAATGTGTGATTTTGTGTAGACCTATGTGACCTACTTGTGTAGTAAAGAGAAATATGTAAGATGTGTATTATGTGATCATGAGTGTACTTATGTGGTGTATAGGTGCAATATGTGAAGGTTACGTGACATGAGCATTTGATATGATTATTGGTGTATTTAATTGATTCATTAAGTATCTACTTACTTTAGTATTTGTAATAATGTGCATTAAGAATTTATTTTAAATAGAATCAACTACATACACGTATTACCCTTCGAAATGGTAAGTAATTTCCTCCCCCTGAAAGAGTCGGCTAGTAGCGGACCTTCTAAGAGATAGACCAACAGAAGAGGAGTAGTTGATCAGTAGTTTATGATGATCAGTGGATAATATGCATTACTTGGAGCTTGATATTTAATAATCGGCCACTGGTATCTTTCTTGGTATTTTCCTCTGGAATTCTTGTTGGAGCTCTTGTTGGCATTTTCCTTGGAATTCTTTTCGGTGATCTTATTCGGAGTTCTAAATTGGATTTCTTAATTGGAGCCTTTATTTGGCCTTATTACTTGGGGATTCGCTGGCAGTACTACTAGGATTTCTTAATGGGTTCTTACGAAAATTTGTATACGGTATTCTTGCTCAGCAACTGATGAAGAATAATTGAAGTTGGTTTTTAGTTGATGCAGAGGTCTCTTGGAAGAAGAATTGTGTGGACGTAATTTGTTCAAGGAGGAGAGGATGTGATGCCCGAGAACTTCACTGTACATTTATTTACTGTTACATCTACTAGTTGCGCATTTTCACTATGCATTGCTTGTTGCTTATGTGGTTACTATTCATCACGCTTTTCAACCACTTAATTAATTCTAATTAGCATTTTTATTAAATCATATTAATTGTTTTAGGAATGAAAAAAATGTGCATTTGAGCTAAAAGTGATAGGAGCATCTGTTTAGAAAATGATTTGTTGAAACTAATGAATAGTATTACGTAACAAAACTATGTGTTTTGATTAGCTATCATCTAAATTGCATTTAGGACTCACTTTAAGCTAACTTAATTTATATTTTGACCAACATACTCACATTAAAATAAAACATATAGACTTATATATGTTCAATACCTTACACTAAGCTCATAAGTTAGCAAAACACAAAAAAAAAAAAGAGGAAAAGCTAAAAACACTGTAGCAAATCTGAAAATTAGCATAGGAGGAGAAGGAGAGATTTTTGCTCAACAAATCTTCAATCCAAGCCAAGCCAAGCTAGGTGCAAGTGGTTTAGGGTGTTTACTAGCCTCCTAGGAGCTCCTACGCGCAATAGGTGAGGGATTTCATACCTATTTTTACATTTCAAAAATGTGACAACTTTCTTGAATTTCTTGTTTTACTCTTAAATGCTAATGCAATGCTCAAATATGCTTATGTATGTTATATATAAGTAGTAGAGACCTAATTTATGCTATCGTTTCATATTTTAATCGGTTAAAATTGCTCGTTGAATATTTAGCATGAATAGTGATGGGAATGTTAGGGTTTTGTGAAATTGAACTTTATAGTTTGAATCAATTATCCTAATCGGTACTTTAGATGTTAATGAAAGTAGTGTAAAGGCCCCATAACATTTAATTACTCATAACCTAGCAAAAGAATGAAATAACTGACTTTTAGAAAAGGGTTTCGGGGTTATCGCGAATCCGGATAAAATTGGCCTTCATTTTTGGTGTTCCTAGGCTAAGTAGACCCTAATTATGCTTTGCTAGCCCTCGTTTGAGTCTCGGGTGAGGTACTTGTAGTACAAAATCAAAAGAGGGAATTTGGGGCTTTCGGGCTAAATGCGGGTGTTTACGAGATTTCGAGGGTCTTATAGGTGCCTAAGGGGTTAACTAGAAGCATGGTATAGGCCACTTGCTAATCTAGAACTATAACATGAGTTTGGAAGGAAAACGGATTGGATAACAAAGGGGTTTAAGTACAAATTCAATTGTCTCATGCTTCTAAGACCTTGGCATGACTTCTTGTGTGTTTAAATGTAGTTTCAAGTTGTTTTGGAGCTTTTGGTATAGTTCTATGTGTATCTTGAATATTCCCCTTTGTAAATCTCTTAATTGCTTATATGAAACTACTTCTTTTATAACTATTTCGAGGTCAACCTACTTTGTTGATCCTCCCGTGTGTTATTGCTTATATTGTTGATATTGTCTTGCTATTGATAAGTGCATTGCATAGTGGTTGCGCAACCATAGTGTTAGGGACGGTTGTATTGAATATCGGTTGGGCGGCGGCGGGCTTACAAGTGGATATTCGATCTCCGTACCCTATTCCCTCACTCGCCTGGTCCAGAGATTGCCAGGGGGTGTTGGGTCGTAGGATTATTAGGGTACATCCGGAGTACACCCACTGGAGTGATTGGGGTTATGCCGGCATATTGATCGTGGATCGTGATCAAGATAAGAGAATTCTAGAGTGTTGGGGTTAAGTGTATCGTATCCTTTGATATATGTGGTTATTTACTGTTTCAAATGTACTTTACTTGCCTTCTTGCTTAACTACTATGATTGTTACATTGCACGTCCCGAGTAGTCTTTATCCCTCACTGGGCAATTGTGGTTGCTCATACCTCGTTAACATATTTCAGGAGGTGCAATTGGAGGAGGAGTTACCTTAGTTGCTGTGTTATACTTGCGTGAGGTGGATTTATGGTTCTTGCTGTTATGTGGAGATCTTGTTTGCTTTACCTTATGATCTATTTTGTAGTCTAAGTGCTTATGTACATGTTTGAGTGATTGTAAGTTGAATGCAAGTTGATTGTAATAGGAGATATGAACTACGACATATAATAACTTATATTTATGCTCTTAGCTTCTTTACATGCTTGGGAGTGAATGACGGGTTGTTTTCAATTTCTAAGAATGCTTAAAAGCTATCATGGAGTGGCATGATAAGCAGTTTTGTAAAGAAGTTAAGTTATGAATGCATGCTTGTGTGTATCTAAACTGTTTGTATGTCTTAAGGCTCAGATGGCCTTAAAGTTGAGATCTTTATTTTGGAAATGGCTTTATTGTTGTTCTATAGTTTATTGAATGCTTATAGGTTTTCAAAATGTCCACGTTATAGAGGAGACTCTGTCCGTTTTTCCCTAAAATTTCGAGACCGGGTTGGAATTGGATTGAGAATAGCTTGGTTATTAGAGCCTCCGATCTCATGAGGGATCGGGGCGTTACACATACCAAGTCCTGAAAGCAAACTTTGGAACATCCTCCGTACAGATCCGAATCTGATAATACCCCTGCCTCAAGTCAAACTTAGAGTAGACTTTGGCTCCCTGAAGTTGATCAAACAACTCGTCAATTAGTGGCAAAGGATACTTGTTCTTGATGGTCACCTAATTCAAACAACGATAATCGATACATAATCTCAAGATACCATCCTTCTTTTTCACAAACAAAACGGGTGCTCCCCATGGTGAAGAACTCTGCTAAATGAAATCCTTCTCTAATAACTCCTGCAACTGAGTTTTCAGCTTTTTAAGTTCAACTGGTGCCATCCGGTACGCTGATTTAGAAATAAGTTGAGTACCGGGAATAAGGTTAATCACAAACTCAATATCTCTCTCTAGCAGCAATTTTGGCAACTCATCGGGAAATACATTGGGATATTCCCGAATTATCGGAACTTCTTCCAACTTTAGCTTATCAAATGGCTTGTTGATCAAATAAGCTAGATAACCTAAACACCCTTTACTCACAAGTTTAATAGCTTTAACTGATGAGATAATGAAACTCGTCTTAGCATCCCGGTTCCTTGCTACCTCGACCACTAGCTGTTCTGGCAACCGAAATTGTACCACCTTTGTTCTACAGTTTAACTGAGCATCATAGTTGGCAAGCCAATCTATACCCAAGATAACATCATACCCTCGGATATAAAATAAGATAAGGTTCGAAGGAAAATCCTTACCCTTAACATATATCTTACAATCCTTACATACTAAGCCAGTCACATATTTATCAATAAAAAAAGTACTAATCTCAACCACATAAGGTAACTTCTCAGGTTGAAGATTAACACGTTGCACACAAGTAGGTGTAATGAAATAATGTGTAGTACCAGAATCAATCAATACTTTAACAAGCTTATTGAGTATAAGAAAGTTACCTTCTACAATTGCCGCTACCTCAGGTAACTCCTCTAAGTCAACTGTGTAGGCCCGATCCACTGTTGTTAAGGTACACTGCCTGCATGTATACCCTGATAACCCTGGCCTTTTGGCTGACTCTCAAATCTCTGATATATGGGACAATCTCTCGCCTTGTGTTGGTTGTTGCCGCAACCTAAACATATCCCTGCCTTTGCCTGGTAGTCAGCCTCCAAATGGCCCTTACGTTTACAATAAACACACTGTAGAGTTGGAGCACAAACATTGCCTCCTGAAGAACTAGAAGCTGAATAAACAGTTGTACCTTCCTATTGTAGAGGTCTCACAACATATGGCCTGTACTGACCTTGAGACTGTGCTGGCCTATGCTGTGACTTCGTATGGTAGGATCCCCACTGAAACTGGGGCCTAAATGAACTCTGCTACCCCTGAGGTCTGAAAGAACCCTGCTGCACTGGGGGCCTGTAACCACTCTGCAGCACTATAGGCCTATAAACAACCTGCTGACCCTGAGGCTGAAACGGTCTCTTATTGGCCTAACTAGAACCTGCTTGTTCCCATTTCCTCTTTTCCAACCTAGAAGCCGCATTAAAGGCAACAGAAAACTCATCATACTGTATCAAGGCCATCGCATCCTAAATCTCGAACCATAGTGTAATACCCAAGCCCGACCATGCATTTACAAGTATTTATTTTTATTTCTTTCATTATTTTTTTTGAAAAATGTGCTTTTGTGATTATTTGCCTGCATTTAATCTATAATTAATTGTATTAATAAGTAAAAAAATCAGTTGGTATTACGATTAATAGTAACATATTATTAGGTGTTCTTATAGCATGAATTAACATTAAGCTTAGAGTCGTTACAAGGATGTAAAACTCCATATCAAGACCAAGTAAAACTTTTCAGCTTCTTACAAGAGCATGGGTGATTTCCTTTAACTTTTTGGGCCATTTCGGCTGTTTTCCTGATTTTAGGGGTTTTTTATCCGGAAAAAAAGGATTTCACTTCGGGGCCAATTATAGGAAAATCGGGATCCCACCGCAAAAATGGGGCATACGCCATTGGGTTTCTTTTAACTTGTACTACATAATGGCGAAGTTTGGCAAAATTGCTTCCCGGCCTGAAAATATGAAATCGGGACACCTGCGCACAAAACGGGCAAAAAATGAAATGTTGGTATCACTCTTGGGGAGTGACACGTGTCATACATACGTGGACGTGCCACGCATGAGAGACACGTGGAAGGACACGTGTCACATATGCTTGGACGTGCTATGCATGCGTGACACGTAGGGGGACACGTGTCACACATGCGTGAACGTGCCACGCATATGAGACACATGGCGGGACACGTGTTCCCCCTGCGTAAGCCTTGAAAGCCTATATAAAGGGGTTACTTGACCCCCTAAAATCAAACAGGCAGACACTTTTCTCTGGCCCGATTCCACTAAATTATATCGATTCAGTTAGTTAACGTTCTGAAAGTTTCAAAATCAGTCCGAATCTTCTCAAATTTTCAGCATTTTGAGGTGAGGCAACTTTTGAAAAACTCAAGCTTATTTGAGTTAATTCATTTATTGTACAAGTTAGTTACTAATTTATAAGTTGTAAATATATACATGCTTAATTGTGGGGATTTTATTGCTTTACTTATTTATGGTATCTACATGTTAGTATATTTGTCTAGTTAATCGCTAATATATACTGTCCAATTTATCTGGTAGTTTTAGCATAAAATAAGCAGAAATACGGCTTAAGTATTTCCAAAAATGCTATACATGTTATTTGCATGTCGTCATAATGCCCAATTTATACTTGGAAATTGCTTTCTTATAGCCAGAATACCGCAAAACATATGTTATTACTTGCCGGAATGATCTCTTTAATTGATCCCCATACGATCTGTTATGTGTTCTATGACTACTTGTGCATTCTTGTGTGCTCTTAAAATTGGGGCTTGCAACCTCAGGCACGATAGTTGGTACGAACGCCAGACGGTATAGAGCTTGTCGGTGCTTCCGTACCTATCGTGGTCCTATTCCCTCTCCCGCTTGGCGATCTCCACCCTCGGGGAGCTGGGTCATAGATTTTGGATACAATCCGGAGTATCCTCTTGGTAGAGATAAGAAGTTGAAATTTTGATCTTGATTCAAGGATGACCACCTCTGGAAGTGACATCGGAATATGGGTAAGTCCTCTCGCTTGGCGATCTCCACCCTCGGGGAAGACTATGTGATTAAGTACTCCCGCTTGGCGATCTCCACCCTCGGGGAGGAAATCTGCTTGTTAATTACATGTCGTTACATGATTCAAATGGGTTAGTAATCTTTATTGATTATTGTATGTTGTTTACCATATGTGGATAATATTGTACGTGAATTGTATCATGATTTGTAAAAGAGACCGACCAAAAATATTTTCAAAAATCTTCTATTCCATCCTCACTGAGCTTCCCCAGAGCTCACCCTTTTTTCTCCCCCTAGTGCAGGTGCAGTTTGGCTCGAAATGGAAATTGACTTTGAATGTTTACATGCTCGAAGCCTCTTGCTTTCATAGTTGGATCCAAGTCGTAAAAGTTAGAGTATGTTGTATTGATTTCGGGTAAAAAGGTTAGCTGTGCTGAAACCTCAGTTTGTATGATAGCCGGGTAGTTATCAGATCTTAGATGTTATAACACCTTTTTGTACTTAAATTATTATATAAAGGCTTGTTATTAAGTAATTCTTTATTTACTGTTGCTTCTAATATATAGTTATGAACTTGCAATGATGACAAACGCAGACTTTGACCTAGTCTTGAGAAGGGCCGGGTTGGGGTCATTACAGGTGGTATCAGAGCTTAGATAGCTCATAAGCCGGGATATGATCGTCGGATAGTGGGTAGTCGTCTTTTAAGGATATGTGTTTGGCATAATCATATGTGCTAAATGTGCTTATGTGCTTATTTGCTAAGTGTGAATCTATTTTCTATAAGTTGCATGTTTAATTGTGTTGAAGTTATTAATTGAATACATGCATTACTTGTAAAATGGTAAGGAATCCCTTTCCTTGAAAGAATCAACCAGTAGCGGATCTCCTCACATGCGAATTAACAAACAAGGGAACCGTTGATCTATAGACTATATTTAATGTGCGGGCTTGACATCGACCACTGGTATTTTCTTCGATATCTTCACTCGTAATTCTTGGAATTATTAGCTCATATTTCTCTAGGTATTCTTCCCGGGATTTCTTATTCTCGCACGGTGTTCTCTGGTATTCTTATCCAGATATTACTATTTGAGGCTCATGTTTGGAATTCCTACTTGGCATCCGGTATTCAATCTCGCGCAGTGGACCGGAGGTACTGGAGATATAAATTGTGAGGGTGCAATTTTTATAAGGGCATGAGGATGTAATACCCGAGCCCGACCATGCATTTACAAGTATTTCTTTTTATTTCTTTCGTTATTTTTTTAAAAAAATATGCTTTTGTGATTATTTGTCTGCATTTAATCTATAATTAACAGTCTTAATATGTAAAAAAATCAATTGGTATTACGATTAATAGTAACCTATTATTAGGTGTTATTATAACATGAATTAACATTAAGCTTAGGGTCGTTACAGGGATGTAAAGCTCCATATCATGACCAAGTAAAACTTTTCATCTGCTTACAAAAGCATGGGTGATTTCCTTTAACTTTTCTGGCCATTTCGGTTGTTTTCCCGATTTTAGGGGTTTTTGATCTGGAAAAAGGATTTTACTTCGGGGCCAATTATAGGAAAATCGGGATCCCACCGCAAAAAAGTGGCATATGCCATTTGGTTTATTTTAACTTGTACTACATAATGGCGAAGTTTGACAAAATTGCATCCCGGACCAAAAATACGAAAATCGTGATACCTGCACAAGAAACGGGCAAAAAATAAAATGTTGGTATCACTATCGGGGAGTGACACGTGTCATACATGCGTGGACGTGCCACACATGTGAGACACGTGGAAGGACACGTGTCACACATGCGTGGACATGCCACGCATGCGTGACACGTAGGGGGACAATTGTCACACATGCGTGGACGTGCCACGCATATGAGACACGTGGCGGGATATATGTTCCCCCTGCGTCAGCCTTGAAAACCTATATAAAGGGGTCACTTGACCCCCTGAAATCAAACATGCAGACATTTTTCTCTGGCCCGATTTCACTAAATTATATCGATTCAGTTAGTTAACGTTCCGAAAGTTTCAAAATCAGTCCGAATCTTCTCCAATTTTCGGCATTTTGAGGTGAGGAAACTTTTGAAAAACTCATGCTTATTTGAGTTAATTCATTTATTGTACAAGTTAGTTATTAATTTATAAGTTGTAAATATAAACATACTTGACTGTGAGGATTTTATTGTTTTACTTATTTATGGTATCTACATGTTAGTATATTTGTCTAGTTAATCGCTAATATATACTGCCCAATTTATTTGGTAGTTTTAGCATAAAATAAGCAGAAATACTGCCTAAGTATTTCTAGAAATGCTATACATGTTATTTGCATGACGTCATAATGCCCAATTTATACTTGGAAATTGCTTTCTTATAGCCGTTACCCTGCCAGAATACAGCGGAACATATGTTATTACTTGTCGGAACAATCTCTTTAAATGATCCCCATACGATCTGATGTGTGTTCTATGACTACTTGTGCATGCTTGTGTGCTCCTGAAATTGGGGGTTGCAACCTTAGGCACGATAGTTGGTACGAACGCCGGGTGGCATCGGGCTTTCCAGTGTTCCCGTACCTATTGTGGTCCTATTCTCTCTCTCGCTTGGCGATCTCCACCCTCGGGGAGCTGGATCGTAGACTTTGGATACAATCCGGAGTATCATCTTGGGAGAGATAAGAAGTTGAAATTGTGATATTGACTGGGGCTGGCCATCTCTGGAAGTGACATCAGAATATGGGTAAGTCTTCCCTCTTGGCAATCTTTACCATCAGGGAAGAATATGTGATTAATGTGAAATCCCACTTTTCTATCTTATATCAATTTGCGTGTTTTACCTCGTTTTGTGTGAATTGACCTGTTTATATACTATATGACTTAGAATGTGTTAAATATGTGATTAATACTCCTAATACATGCTAAGTGTGCATTCATGAAATTTTCATAAAAAACGGAATCAAAAATTTTATCATCGATTTTTGTTAATAGTATTTTGAGCACCTGTCCGCTAAAATTTTTACAGGGGTGTTTTAAACATTTTAAAACCTAGTCCTCGGGTATTAATAGTCCCGTGTTTGATTAAAATGGATTTGGAATCGGTTTTGGAATTTCAAAGATTTTTACACTTTCTTTTGCAAGAAACCGAGTTTTAAGCCGACTTGGGTGAAACTGTTTTAATGTAACACTCTTTGTCACCTAAAATATATTGTCTAGAATTAATTTAGTTGTTAATTTAATAGATGAGCAAAAAAAAGTCAAGAAATGAATTAAAAGACTAAAAATAGAATTAAAAGACTAAATAAAACTAATTGACTTTCTTTTAAATTGTTGACCTTTACTTAATATACATCAACACACAATTGCAAAGCACAAAACATATTCATTTTACACCTACATGGCCGAGAGCCATTAGAGAGAAAAGCCAAGGTTTTCTTCAAATTTTCAAAGGCAAATTTTCATTAGAAGTTGCAATTAAAGGCCAATTTCCATCAACCAAAGGTTGATTCCACCTCTTGAGCATCCATTGAACATCTTTGTAGCTTCAAAACACATCAAAGGTGAGAGAAAAATTCTAGATCTCAAAAGTGAAATTAACTTAAAAATAAGTCCAATGGTGCAATTAAATGTTAGCTAGCTCAAAAGTAATGTTAGACTACGTAATACTATTCACTTGATTCACCAAAATATTTTCTAAACGGATGTTCTCAACACTAATCGCTCAAATGCACATTTTTCTCATTCCTAAAATTAGTCATATAATTTAGGAAAAATACTAATTTGAAGAAAATAAATAGTTGAAAAATGCAACGAATAGTAGCCAAAGAAGTAACAAGTTGTTGCACAGTAAAAAAACACAAATAGTGAATGCAACAGTAAATAAAAGTACGGCAAGGTTCTCGGGCATCACACCCTCTCCCCCTTAAACTAATTACATCCACGCAATTCTTACATGATTCGGCAAACAACTTAGGATATCTATCTCGCATCTGATCCTCTTTATCCCATGTTGCATCCTCTAACCTGTGATGATCCCACATAACTTTAACCATCAGGATGCTTTTAGATCTGAGTTCCTGAACCTTCTGGTCTACTACCTGAAGAGGTTTCTCTATATAAGTCAAGGTTTCACTGATTTCTAGCAGCTTTGGCTCAAGAATATGAGAGGGATATGGCTGATATTTCCGAAGCATAGAGACATGGAAAATATCATGAATTCTGCCTAACTAAGAGGTAAAGCTAACCGATAAGCCAAAGCACCAACTTTCTCAGTGATTTCAAATGTTCCCACATATCTCGGACTAAGTTTACCCCCTTTATCGTGCCGAATCAAACCTTTTCGAGGAGAGATTTTCATAAATACCTGATCACCCACGGCAAACTCTAAATCTCGGCGGCGCCTATTTGCATAACTTTTTTGCCGACTCTGTGTTGTAAGCATTCTCTTCTTGATAAGCTACACATTATCATCAATCATTTTGTTCATCTCAGGCAATACAGTAGGGTCAATAGTCTTCATTTTACCAACCTCATCCCAATATAAATGAGATCTACATTTACGGCCATATAATGCCTCATACAATGCCATACCAATAGTAGCTTGGTAAGTATTGTTATAAGCAATTCTGCAAGGTGCAAATACCCCTCCCAACTCTTACCGAAGTCTAGAATACAAGCTCGCAATATATCCTCGAGTATTAGGATAGTTCTCTCAGATTGACCGTCCGTCTGAGGGTGATAAGAAGTATTGAAGCTCAACGTGGTGCCTAAAGCTTTTTGAATCTTCTGCCATAATTGAGATGTAAATCTGGGATCTCTGTCTGACACAATACTCTTTCGAATCCTATGAAGTCTGACAATATTCTCAAGAGAATCAGTTTTCTTTATAGCAATAAAGTGAGAAGTCTTGGTCAATCTATCAACGACCACCAAACTTAATCATTACCTTTCGAAGATCTTGGCAAGTCTGACACGAAATCCATAGTAATGTGGTCCCATTTCCAATTAGGAATAGCCAAAGGTTGCAATAACCTTGCACGTCTCTGATGCTCAACTTTAACTTTTTGGCAGGTCAAGCATCTAGCTACATAATCAGCAATCTCCCTTTTCATGTTATTCCACCAGAAGTTCTGTTTTAGATCTTTGTACATCTTTGTACTACCTGGATAGATAGTATACTTTGAACTGTATGCCTCAACAAGTATTTCTTTCTTTAAAGCTGGCTCACTCGGAATACAGATCCTGCCCTTGAATTTAAGATTGCCATCATCATGCAGTTTGAAGTCTGACTCTCCCCCTTTAGACTTTTCTAGGATTTTCAACAATTGAGGGTCGGTTTGCTAAGCCTCTCTAATTCTAGATAATAATAGATATTGAATCTGTAAACTCGCAAATTGAATACCATAACTTGAAGCTTTGGTATTCTATAAACATAGTTCCTCCATGAATTCTCAATTCTTGATAATTAAACTAGCAACTATAGCCATTTGGCTCAAAGCATCAGCAACAATATTGGCTTTGCCTGGTAGATAATTAATAGTGCAATTATAGTCATCAAGTAATTCCAGCCAACGTGTCTACCTCTTGTTCAACTCTTTCTGTGAAAACAGATATTTCAGACTCTTATGATCTGTAAAGATTTCAAATTTGTTACCACAGAGATAGTGATGTCATTTCTTTAGTGCAAAGATAATAACCGCAAGCTCAAGATCGTGAGTTGGATAGTTGAGCTCATAGGGTTTCAATTTCTTGGAGGCATATGCAATAACTTTTCCATTCTGCATCCATACACAGCCCAAACCCCACACTAAAAGTTAAGTCCGGACCCGACAAATAGACAGAGTCTCCTCTGTACCGTGGACATTCTACAAACCTGCAAACATTCAATAAAACCACAAATACAACTAGAACTTCAATTCCAACTAAATCCCAACTTCAAGGCTATCCGAGCCTTGAGCAATACAAGACAATTTAAATACATAAAAGCATTCAAGCAGCAGTCATAGAATCTTTGTCTTACATTTGCTATTATACCACTTTATGTTAGCAATTAAACATTCTTGAGAATTAAAGCCAACCATTTAACCACTGTATTCTCACCCAAGTATGCAGCAACTAAAAGCAGGAATATAAGTTATTACATACATAGTTACATATCTCATACTAGATCCAAAATTACAACTGAACAAATCTATAAGAATCCATAAGCTCCAGAATAGGACATAAGGTAATACAAACAAAGTCTTCATATAAACAACAAGAAACACATCCACCTCAAGCACAAAGCACACAGCAACTAAGACAACTGCTCCGACTGCACCTCTTGCTCATCACCCTCAACTAAATCAAGCTGGGGTTGAACCTCAACACCTCCTAAAATATGTTAGCGAGGTATGAGCAACCACAATTGCCCAGTGAGGATATAGTCTACCGGAGCGTACAATGCAACAATTAAACCAAGGAAAGCAATTAAACAACAAGAGAGCAATATAAATGTCAAGTTACCACACATTTAAAAAGGATACAATTCACTTTAACCCTAACACTCCAAAAGTCACTTGGTCTTCAATCACAAACCTCGATCCATGAACCTCGATCAATGTGTCGACATAAACCCCAATTACTCCAGTAGGTGTACTCCGGATGTACCTCGATAAACCTACGACCCAACACCCCTGGCAATCTCTGGACCAGGCGAGTCAGGGACTAGAGCACGAAGATCGAATATCCATTGGCAAGCTCGCTGCCGCCCATCTGATATCCAATACATCTGCCCCTGACACTATGGTTGCTCAACCACTATGAAATGCACTTAAACCAATGACAATATAATAACATTGTAAAGCAATAACACTTAGGTGAGACAACAAAGTAGGTTGCCCTCGAAATAGTTCAAATATAAGTATTAGCATATAAACAACTAAATGCATACAAAGGGGTTATTAACATATTTCACACGGAACTTTACCAAAAGCTCATGAACATCTTAAAAACACATTTAAACACTTACTAATATATTACAAAGCCTTAGAGTGCAAAACGATTTATTTCCCACTTTTTCCCCTTTGTAACTTAAGTCATTTCTCTTCCAAACATAAGTTAATGTTCTAGTTTAGCGAGTGGGCTATTTCATACTCCTAATTATCCCTTATGGCACCCTTAAGACCCTTCAAACTACCCAATTACCTGCAATTACCATTAAAGTCCCGATTGTCTCTTTATGAGTTTCTACTACACGTAACCTAACCGGAACTCAACCGAGGTTTGGCAAAACATATCAAGCACCTATATAGCCTAAGAATACTAAATATGAAGGCCAAATTAACCCGAATTCGCATTATGCCCGAAACCCCTTTCTAAAAGTCGCCAATTTCACATTTTAGCCAAGCTTTGAGCAATGTAACCTCCTGGGCTATTAATCTAACTTTATAAACATCTAAGGCACCTATTAGAAGCAATCAATCAAGCTAATATGCACAATTCCGCAAAACCCTAAACATTCGTCACTATTCACACCCTACAATCAACCAACAAATTTAATCGGTTAAAAAGAGAATCAATAGCATAAATGTGGTCTCTACAACATGTATGCATCATATATAACAAGATTTGATCATATCTCAAGCCATTATCCACAAATCTAGAAAATACATGATATGGTATAAACTTTAAATTCACAAAGGAGTGTAAAATCCCTCACAATTGATGTGTAAAAGCTTGTAGGATGCTTGCAAACTCACTAAATCACTTGCTCCTAGCTTGCCAAGGCTTGAAACCAAGGATTGAAGTGCAAACTTTTCTCCCTTTTTCCTCTTTGGGCTGACGAGTAAGGCTAAGTACTATTCAGCTTTTTTTTTTCTAAGTCAAGTTATAAGTTATTGTTTGGTATATAAACATATATGCCTATGTGTATTATATTTGTATGAGTATGTTGATCATAAGGTAAGTCAAATTAACTTAAAAATAAGTCTAATGGTGCAATTAAATGTTAGCTAACTCAAAAGTAATGTTAGACTACGTAACACTATTCACTTGATTCACCAAAATATTTTCTAAACGGATGCTCTCAAAACTAATTGCTCAAATGCACATTTTTCTCATTCCTAAAATAAGTCATATAATTTAGGAAAAAAACTAATTCGAAGAAAATAAATAGTTGAAAAATGCAATGAATAGTAGCCAAAGAAGTAACAAGTAGTTGCATAGTAAAAATGCACAAACAGTGAATGCAACAGTAAATAAAAGTACGACAAGATTTTCGGGCGTCACACCCCGGTGCCTCATTATCTTCCTGAGTCCTACCATGTGTTCTTGGACGTCCAGCCAATCTACTATCAAAGAGTTAACACAGGTTAAGTCAGTTAATAGCACATAGATCACATAAGGGTTAGTCACATAATCACATAATCACATAATCACATTAACACATAATTCACTTCTTTCACTTCATACATACTTTTATGCTAAGACCACTACCCACATTGCGAGAATAACCCGACTGACAGCTAAACATGCGCTCTGATACCACTAATGTCACCCCCCAACTCGACCCCACTTACGATCAGTCAAGACGCAACGGAATTTCGACAATATAACGTCTGTAACATGAACATCAGGACTCTATCCAATCCTTTAAAAAACATAACACAACCAACTCCAAGTTCAACAACAACTCCAACATCCATTCAACAAATACAAAACTATTCATTTAACATCCATACAACATTCCAACATAAGTCATAAGCCTCCGTTTCAACGACATACCACGAGTTATACCATACATTTGCAAAATAGATTATAAACTAGTCTAGCAACCTAATCATATTCCAAAGGAAGACTACTAAACTAGTATCATATAAACCATTATCTTCGAGTAAGTTATACAATACAATATATTATAAAAGCTAAGACAAAACATGGAGCACTTCAACATAACTCATGGATAAGACTCCGGCACATAAAAATCCTCCACATAAGGCACATACTCAGCTTCCTGAGGAACGTACCCAAAATCTGGATTAGTTACACCTGATGACAATAAATGAATGAAGGTGAGCTTATATATAACAAAGCTCAGTGGGGATTCGAGAGATGTTTTGAAAACCTTTACTTTACCACTTGGGAAATCATCGTATGAGCAATAACACACATTAAACATTATTAACATCAACATTACATTTCAAGCCACATAAATAACCATTCAATTGAGAAAGGATACACTAGTTGGTGAAGCTCTATACGCCATCACAATCTCAACCATCTTCTTATAACTCCCATAATATATAACCGAGGTACCTCATCTAGCCCCTCCCTCCATGGCATCTCCGCCCATACGAGCTGGGGGTAGTCTATCATAGTCATGCCGTTATCAACCCGACGCTGCCCAAGAGGTGACATACACTACCAAGACTCATGGCAATAATAATAAACATCTCATATTCTAGAAAGACAACAAAGTAGGTTGTTCTCCAGACCATCATCAATCATCAATCAGTTATTAACATTTCAATCAACATAACATTAATTAAACAACTAAAACAACTAAGTTAGATGACAAAGTAGGCCACCCAACTTAACTACATTTAACTATATTTCCAACACAAATCTACTCAACAATAATCCATGAAACAACTACTCAAACACCTCCAACCAACTAAAGACAACATTTTAACATTTCAAAGAAAGACTACACAAACTTCTAAGATTCATATCTTACAATCTAGAAATCCAATAACCCCCGAACCTTTTCCTATCACCCAACCACACATGTAGCTACATTCACCCCCTCAAAAATCAACCAAAAGCCATCTCAAACAAGTCCAACAACCCTATTTTTGGCAATGCACCTAGGCTGAATTTTTGGACTTTTGCTACAACATTCAAATCAAAAATTCGGCATTACAACATTACTACACAATAATTAACAAACTCATAGAAGTAACAGCCATTCAATTTCAACCACTACAACAACAATTATTCAACTATAAGCCAATAAATCAATTTTAATGCCCGAAAATTAGAAATACATGCTACTACCGTTCGAAACAGCTATAAATACATATAAACGGTCCTTGGAAACTATTGAGCAATAATCCAAAGATAATTTAACAAAACATTGGATAAAAATGCAACTATAATAATTTGACAAGAAATAGCATTTCAAGATCTATAATTTTTTTCTTACCTTTGATGCCAAATGATGTTAGAAAGATGTAGAATGGATGCTCAACAAGTGAAATCTAGCCCGGTATGAAAATATTTTCCTCTGAAATGCAATTTCTATGCAAAAATTGCTTTGAAAACTAAGTGAAAAATTCTCCTTTCTTGCCTATGGAGTTGATGTATTCATATTTTCATGCCTATTTCTTTGTTTTTTAGAATTAATTATGTACATTAATTATAATATTTGATCACTTTAATTATATTTTTGTGCATATAGGATCGTGATAATAAAAGAGCATATTTGAGCAAGTTTGGAAAGAAATTGAATAAAGAAGAATATAGTAAAAAATTGATCGTGAATGATGAAACATAATGAGAAAAATTACAAAGGAAAAATAAAAGGAAAAAAAAGAAAAAAATAATGTTTGACCAACCAAGTCCTAATTGGACTTGGTTTAAAACAAAAAAAAAAAAGAAAAAAAAAAAACAAACAGCAGCAAAGCAAAAGGCCAAGAAAGGCCACGTAGACTAAAAGGCCATAATAGGCCCTGATTTGAAGTCTGCGAGTCAAAGGCGGTCGTTTGTTGTCTCATAAAAAGGACATTCAGTAGTAAAAAAAGGGGAGATCAGGGAAGGCAGTGCTGCGCAATAGGAAAAAAAAGGAGAAGACGAGAGAGCTTTTGCGGCCAAGAAAAAAAGAAAGACAGGAGTTGTGCAGTAGAAATTCTGGGAGCACAACGTAGGAAAAAGAAATTTGCAGCAGCAAGCCTTGGTGATTTTCTGCAATTCTTCGTTGATTTTGATTTTTGTTCAAGCTTTGTCAATTAATTGGGATTCAAATTGAATAGTTTGACTTATTTAAATTATTTTATGATGAAGTTTGAAATAATTTCTTTTCATAATTTTGATTTAAATTTGTTAGACATGCGTAGCTAAATTATTGTTTAAGGTAGGATTACTATGCAATAATTTAATTTTATGGTCTTGAACTTGGTTGGATTATTTTGATGCTAGTCTTATATATTTGATTTACATGCTTTATTATTTATTCTATTAATTTATTATGCTTGTAGCTAGTAATTAATAGGAATTCATATGGTAGATCAAATATATAAATTGGGCTTAATTGTGAAAACTATAGGTTGTACCATAGTTTTCCTTCACTTAATTAGTTAATGTGTTTGCCTAGGATTTTAGGACAAATCTACACTCCGGCTAGATAAGGGACTTGGAGATAGCGTTGTACCTCTAAACTAGGTCTAACCCGTTAATTAGTTAACTTTAGGTGATTATTTAATTAATTAGGCTTGTAGTCTAATTTTGCATCAAAATAGGAAATCCTAAGTTCGTGCCTAGAATTCAACTTTGCATAAGAATCCGATCCCTAAACCTTTCCCAATAGTGATTAAACTTCAATTTCAACTTTCATATTTAATTTTAGTTTTCGCATTTAATTTCACTTTTATTTTATTTTTAGTTAACTTTCATTCAAATCACCCACTTTACAATTTAATTTAATTTAATCACTTAGGCACTTTACCCACACTTTTCCACAAACTTTCAAAATCACCTCCCTGTGGATTCGACCTCGCACTAAGCACATTACACTACAATTACTCGTGCACTTGCGAGTTAAAACTTGGCTTAGAATTGACCTTAATTTTACCCTAAGCTAAACACCCATCAAGTTTTTGGCACCGTTGCCGGGAAGGCACAGTATTGTTTTTGGATTAGTGTAATAATTTGTTTAAGTGTTAGTTTTTAGTTAATTAGTTATTTTTGCAAAAAAAAAATTATTTTTCTTGTTTTACTTTATTATTTTTAGATTACTTTATTAGTTGTTTTAGTTTAAATAGTTATCTTGAATTTTATTTTATTTTATTTGCTTTCTCTATTATCTTAGTGATTTTATTGTTTTTTATTCATTTAGTAATTCATTTATTTTACTTTTCGTTTATTTATTTATTTATCTAGTTTTCTAGTTGATTATTTTTCTTAAATAGTTTATTTCTAGTTTTAGGTTTTTATTTCAATTTAGTAATTTCCCATTAGCTAGGCTTCTTGTGTATGCTTGGACGTCGTTCTTTAGGATTGCCTTTAGAACCCTTTGACCCCGAGCCACAAAGAATCCCACACCGTAGGAATCAGAAGGGCTTAACTACAATCATGGCAGAGCATGAAGGAAATCTGAATGTGCCTCAAAATGTTAATAGTCCTCAAATTCCCCATCTTCCTATTGTCCCCAATAATCCTGATCCTGATGATATACCTCTTAGGCAGTATTTTCTCCCGACCACATATTAGCCGAATATTGCTATCCGACCACCTGCCATCCATAATGTAGACTATGACATGAAACCTGGTACGATAGCAATACTTCCATCATTTTACCGGAAAAGCAATGAAAATCCACATGCGCATATTCGTGATTTTCTTGAGATATGTACCACTGTGCATGTTCCAAATGTTACTCAAGAAAATATCCGATTGCGTTTCTTCCCACTTTCTGTTAAGGACAAAGCCAAAGAATGGCTTCATTCCCTTGAAGAGGGAACCATTACTTCTTGGGAAGAACTGTTGACTCAATTTATGTTTTGATTTTTTCCTATGGCCCAGACCTCATCTCTTCAAGAGAACATCATGACTTTTTCCCAGCCCGATCTAGAGTCATTTCATGAAACTTGGGATAGGTTTAATGGACTCATTCGTCACTGCCCACACCATGGGTTCGATAGGCCTAGGTTGCTTTAGTATTTCTATAGAGGTTTGACACCACAGCAGAAAATGATGGTGAATTCAATGAGTAATGGAGGGTTTTATAACCTCACCCCAAATGAGGCATGGGCCCGACTTGACAGTATTGCCAAAGACTCATTTCAAGACTTAACAATGGATAGAATGGGTAAGCCCACTTCTAGGAGGACACTATATGAGGTGAGCACAAATGAGGACTTAAACTCACAAGTGGCAGCTTTGACCAAGAAATTTGATCAGTTTATATCTTTAGGGTTTACTTCTTCACCTGCCCTACCAAATGTTCAATGTTGTGCCTTATGTTCTGCAGTGGACCACCCCACACTAGGGTGTCCTCTTGCCTCTCAGTTCCCTGAATTTATTCAGGAACAAGTTTTTGCTGCCTAGGGTTATTCTTGCAATTACAATCCATATTCGAATACATATAATCCTAGTTGGCAAGATTATCCAGCTTTTTCATGGCGTCAAGGGAATCATGACCCTTCATTTTCGCAGGCTCAAGTGCAAAAGCCTCAATCTAATCCTCCTGGATACTATCATGTGTCTAATGGGCCTCACTTTAAACCGCAACTAGGGAATCAATTTCAGCCTAGCCCTCCTCTTCTTCCTAACAAGCCTGATGATAGGTTTGACAAGTTACTTCAAGTAATTCATGCTCAGTAGCAATCTATTGCTAAGTTGGAAACTCAAGTTGGACAACTGGCCTAACAAATTACTAGGATGGATGAGGGTAAGCTCCTTGCTCAGACTGTCGAGAATCCACGTGGCCAGTGTAACAATGTCCACAATGAGACCACCCATGAGCAAGCCAAAGCTGTTATCACCCTTCGGAGTGGTTACCAGTTAGATAATCAGATGGATAAGTCTAATGGAGCAAAGAGAGTGAGTGACAAGAGTAGGGATACAAAAGAGGTTGAGGAAAAGGTTGAGAGAGTAGGAAGTGAGTCAGGAGATGAGATAGAGAATAGTAGAGAAAACACCATTCCTTCGTAGAGAGATGAGAAGCAGGTTGTAGATCACAGTGATGATAGTCCTTCTAGGGTGCCTTATCCTGCTGCTTTGGAGCGACCTAGGAAAGATGATAAGTAGTCTCGGGTATTAGACCACTTGAAGGATATTAAGATAAACTTGCCTCTTATTGAAGTTATCCAACAGATACCGGCTTATGCCAAATTTCTCAAAGACTTGTGCATTAGGAAGAAGCAATCCACCCACATTCCAAAGAAGGTGAGGCTCACAGAGAAAGTGAATAGTATATACACTAGGGGCCTTCCTCCCAAGTTTAATGACCCCGTAGCCTTCACCATTCCTTGCATCATTCAAGATGAACAGGTGGATCATGCCCTACTTGACTTAGGGTCTAGTGTGAATCTCATTCCATTTGCAGTATATGAGCGTTTAGGTTTGGGGGAGTTGACTCCCACAAATGTTACACTTCAGTTGGCAGATCGATCTGAGAGACGACCTAGAGGGATAATTGAGGATGTCTTAGTTAGAGTTGGTGAATTTCTTTTCCCAGTTGACTTCATTGTCTTAGACATGGACTCAGGACTAGACACTAGGCATGCGACACCAATTCTTCTAGGGAGACCTTTTCTGGCCACAGCTGATGCGGTGATATATTGTAGGACAGGGATGATTGAGTTAACCTTTGGGAATATGAGAGTTAAGGTGAGGGTCGCAGATACGGCTAATCGAGTAAGTAGACATTCTGAGGATGAGTGCTTCATGGTTGACATCATTGACCCTTGTGTTGAGGAACATGCCCATTCGATGTGGACTGTCGATGATGAGCTCGCAGAGCTTGAGACAATCTTGACTCAATTTAACTCTGATTTATTCGTGAAAGAGCTAGTAGCTTCTACTTCTATTGTTTCTGATCCTAGTCCTGACAAGGCTAATGATAGTCTTAGCTCCCTTTCATCCAAAGTTTGTCTTGATCCCCCTCCGGTTGAGTTTCTTCCAGCTTTAGAACTCAAACCTTTGCCTGCGCATCTTAAATATGTGTACTTAGGACCTAATGATACCCTCCCAGTAATTATCGCATCAAACCTGACCACTGAGCATGAGGAGAAATTGTTAGGAGTCCTTCGTGATCATCAAAAGGCTATAGGGTGGACCATTTCTGACTTACGAGGTATAGACCATTCGTTGTATATGCATCGGATTCACTTAGAAGATGGTGCTACTCCTTCCTGCGAGATGCAAAGGAGGTTGAACCCAAACATGAGTGAGGTTGTTTATAAGGAAGTCATTAAACTTCTCGATGCAGGTTTCATTTACCCAATTTCTGATAGTTCATGGGTCAGTCCGGTACAAGTGGTACCAAAGAAGTCTGGGATCACAATAGTCCCTAATGATAAGGGTGAGCTTATTCCTACACGCACCACTACTGGGTGGCGTGTCTGTACTGACTATAGAAAGCTTAATGCCAAGACCCGAAAAGACCATTTCCCTATACCCTTTCTTGACCAGATATTAGATAGAGTAGCCGGACAGGGCTACTACTGCTTCTTAGATGGGTATTCCGGGTATAATCAGATCCCAGTCTTCCCCGAGGACCAAGAGAAGACCACCTTCACTTGTCCATATGGGACCTTTGCTTATCGTCGTATGCCCTTCGGTTTATGCAATGCACCAGCGACTTTTTAGAGGTGTATGATGGCCATTTTTTCTGATATGATTGAGAAGTTTCTAGAGGTCTTTATGGATGATTTTTCAGTTTTTGGAGCTACATTTGATGAGTGTCTCACACACCTTTCCCTAGTGCTAGAGCGTTGTGTTAAGATGAATTTGGTGCTTAGTTGGGAGAAAAGTCACTTCATGGTTAGACGGGGGATAGTACTTGGTCATGTTGTATCTCAGGATGGTATCCATGTGGACCCAGCCAAGGTTGAGTTGATAGAGAAACTCCCAGCACCAAAAATAGTGCGTGACGTTAGATCATTCCTTGGTCATGCCGGTTTCTACCGGCGTTTCATCAAAGACTTTAGCTACATTGCTCGACCTCTCTCCAGCCTCATGGCACATGATACTCCATTTCATTTTGATGACGAGTGTGCCAAGGCATTTGAGAAGCTGAAGTCTTTACTATCCTCCGCACCTATCATCCAGCCTCCTGATTATAGCCTCTCTTTTGAGATTATGTGTGATGCATCTGACTACGCAGTGGGGGCTGTTTTGGGACAACGTAGGGATAAGTTGCCATGTGTGATCTACTACGCTAGTAAGACCTTAGATGATGCTCAAAAGAATTACACTACCACAGAAAAGGAATTGCTAGCTGTAGTTTTCTCCCTTGATAAGTTTAGATCATACATCCTAGGGTCAAAGGTGATAGTCTACACAGATCATGCTGCCTTGCGTTACCTACTTGCCAAACGGGATGCTAAGCCCCGTCTGATTCGGTGGTTACTATTACTTCAGGAATTTGATTTGGATATTAGAGATAAAAAGGGGAGTGAGAATTCTGTCGCAGACCATTTTTCACGTTTAGTTCTTGAATCTCCTACCGACTCCCTTCCTTTTAATGATACCTTCCCTGATGAGCAACTTTTTGCTGTCTCACATAGGATCCCCTAGTATGCCCATTTTGTTAATTATTTGGCAGCGAGAGAGTTTCCTGCTCACTGGGGACGGGGAGAGAAGGATCGTTTCATGGCTCGAGTAAAACATTTTATTTGGGAAGATCCCTATCTCTTTAAGGTGCGTGCTGATCAGGTTATCCGACGATGTGTGCCGGAAGAGGAGTTAGATAGCATCCTTAGCTTTTGTCATGGGGAGGCATGTGGTGGTCATTTTGGAGGTAAGAGGACAGCTGCTAAAGTCCTCCAGTGTGGGTTCTTTTGGCCTACTTTGTTCAGAGATGCTCAACAATTCTGTAAGAAATGTCATCGATGTCAACAATTTGGGTCTATCTCTAGGAGAGACATGATGCCCTTATCACCCATTTTAGTTTGTGAGATATTTGATGTGTGGGAAATTGATTTCATGGGTCCTTTTCCCCCTTTGTATGGGTCCACTTATATACTTGTGGCTGTAGACTATGTGTCCAAATGGGTGGAGGCGGTGGCAACTCAAACCAATGACCACAAAGTTGTGGTCAAGTTCATTAAAGAGCACATCTTTTCTAGGTTTGGGGTGCCACGTGTGCTTTTGAGTGATGGAGGACAACATTTTCGCCATAGAACACTTGAGGCATTATTGAGAAAATATTCAGTCTGGCATAAGATTGCAACACCTTATCATCCTCAAACGAGTGGACAAGTGGAGGTGTCCAATAGGGAGATAAAATCCATTTTACAGAAAACAGTTAGGCCTGATCGCAAGGATTGGTCATGTCGTTTACACGATGCATTATGGGCCTATCGCACAGCTTTTAAGACTCCCATAGGCATGTCTCCATATAGATTAGTCTACGGTAAAGCTTGCCACCTCCCTGTTGAGCTAGAGCATAAAGCTTATTGGGCTATTAAAGCCCTAAACTTTGACATACAGCAGGCAGGTGAGAGTAGAAAATTGGCTTTGAGTGAGTTGGAGGAACTTCGTTTTGAAGCATATGAGAATGCCAAGCTTTATAAGGAAAGGATGAAGAGAATCCATGATAAATCTATTCTGCGCAAAACCTTCTCCCCTTCAGATAAGGTTTGGTTGTTTAACTCTAAATTGAAGTTCTTTCCAGGAAAATTGAGGACTAGATAGGACGGACCCTACGAGGTGCTCGAGGCATACCCTTCAGGGTCTATTAAAATTAAACACCTCAAAGATGGGTGAGTCCTTACAATTAATGGCCAACGTTTGAAACATGCCCTTGATCCGAGTTCGGTCCCTCACGAATTTGAATCTGTAGAGCTACGGGACACTTCTGACCATACATGAACAATGACATTCGCCTGGCTATCGGCGTTAAATGCAGCGCTTCTAGGAGGCACCCTAGGAATAATTACTTTATTTTACTTTCTTTAATTATGTTTCCCAACTTTTCGGTTGGACCTCCACTGGGCTATAGTGGGCTTTACCATTTTCTCGAAAATGGATTATCTTGTGTAATGGAAGTCTTGGGGTTAATTAGGATGGATACTATGAAAGTAAAATCACTGGCCGAAAGCGTAATGCCTGGCCTTCCCTCTTAAGTATAGGAAGATGTCTAGGGTTTGAGTACGTTGGTGGTTTGAAATTAATGGCCTCTCCTCCGCATTTTTAATGTACTTAGTTAACTCCATTTCTGAAGTTTCACAAGATTTGTCTTACTGGCTGACATTAAATGGATCTAGGTATTTGCATTCTAGCTATCTTTATTGTTTCATTGTGCTTATTTATTTTTAGTGAGTCGGCTTTAATGCCTCCCAGAGTTCGGACCCTTTGTATGGGGATGTAAATATGGTCGGCCAACAAAAAAAATATAAAAAAATGAAAAAGTAAAAAATATTTTTATTATTTTATTGTATTTTCATTTTATTTTGTCTTATCCTCTATTGTTTTGCTCTTGAGCTTAATTACAAGTTGTAGATGTGAAGGGTTACCTTTCTTTTCATTATCGATGACTTCAGGTATGTCCATCTACTCCCTCTATTTCTCTTAATTGTTTTCTATTCATGCATTTTTACTATTGGGTTCTCATTATATGATATTTTTCCCTTCGCATACCCCTAGCATGTTTTAATTTTATTTGCTTGAGGACAAGCAAACTTTAGGTTTGGGGGTGTGGGTGTTTAATTGTGTCTTTTGTTGTTTTGGGGAAAACTTGAACAAAATGTGAAAAAAATTTGAAAATGTTTTTGATCTTTATATTTTTTTTGTGGATTTGTGGTGAATTTTCTGGTAATTGAGAAATTGTGATTATGTATTGATTAGCTCTTATGAAGTGATTGAGGAGAGTAGGTGGTTCTTGATTTTATGAGGTAGTTTTGAGGTGAACTTTTGGGATTGATTTTGATGAATGCGAGGCATGGGGACTGTGAGATTATGCCTAGACTATTGTGGTCCCATAACTTGGTTGTAAGATGATGAGATATAATGTGGTTGTGATATGCGTACCCTCGCTTGAGTAGTCTTGTTTGCATGCCTAAGCCTTTATAGTAAAACAAAAAAAAATGATGAAAAAAAAAAAAAAAAAAAAGCAAAAGAAAAAAAGAAAAAATTTATTATTTACTTCTATCTCTTAGCACCACTATCCTTGTGTTCATTGTTTATTTTTAGGGATATGTGCTTAAGGTGTACGGTGTCTCGGTGTTCAACACTTTGAGCAAGTAGGGTACATATGGGGCCTTTCAAAGCCTATCAACCTAAGTCTTAAGTGGCTGGGATTGATGACCTCGAAAGCTCGTTACATGGGGTGTTGAGTTGACCGTTTGGGACCAAGCACCAAATAAAAAATAGAGATGAAATATGTTTACTATTATGTTTTAGGATGATTAAAAGGGGTGAAAGGCATGTATGGAGGATTATAAAGGCAATGGGGGTGCAAGTATTATGATCTAGCTATATTGAGTTGTCTTGTTGCTTAGCTACGTGGGGACTTAATAGTGTTTAGTATAGTCTTGTAGTAAACATGTCTTGCCTTTAAAGAGAGAAATCTGAATGAGTTTGCTTCACAACTACACTATATGATCAATCGTTCTCCGAACCTTGTCCTTTTATTAGAGTTGATTGATTCGTTAGAGCAACCTCTTGAGAACTTGAAGATTTGTTTAGATCCTAGTCTTGCTTGGAGACAAGCAAGAGGTAGGTTTGGGAGTGTTGATGTATTCATATTTTCAGGCTTATTTCTTTGTTTTTTAGAATTAATTATGTACATTAATTATAATATTTAATCAATTTAATTGTATTTTTGTGCATATAGGATCGTGATAATAAAAGAGCATATTTGAGCAAGTTTGGAAAGAAATTGAATAAAGAAGAAGATAGTAAAAATTTGATCGTGAATGATAAAACATAGTGAGAAAAATTGCAAAGGAAAAATAAAAGGAAAAAAAAGAAAAAAATAATGTTTGACTAACCAAGTCCTAATTGGACTTGGTTTAAAACAAACAAAAGAAAAAAAACAAACAGTAGCAAAGCAAAAGGCCAAGAAAGGCCACGTAGACTAAAAAGCCATAATAGGCCCTGATTTGAAGTCTGCGAGTCAAAGGCGGTCGTTTGTTGTCTTATAAAAAGGACATTCAGCAGTAAAAAAAGGAAAGATCAGGGAAGGCAGTGCGGCGCAATAGAAAAAAAAAGGAGAAGACGAGAGAGCTTTTGCGGCGCAAGAAAAAAAGAAAGACATGAGCTGTGCAGTGGAAATTCTGGGAGCACAACGTAGGAAAAAGAAATTTGCAGCAACAAGCCTTGGTGATTTTCTGCAATTCTTCGTTGATTTTGATTTTTGTTCAAGCTTTGTCAATTAATTGGGATTCAAATTGAATAGTTTGACTTATTTAAATTATTTTATGAGGAAGTTTGAAATAATTTCTTTTCATAATTTTGATTTAAATTTGTTAGACATGCGTAGCTAAATTATTGTTTAAGGTAGGATTACTATGCAATAATTTAATTTTATGGTCTTGAACTTGGTTGGATTATTTTGATGCTAGTCTTATATATTTGATTTACATGCTTTATTATTTATTCTATTAATTTATTATGCTTGTAGCTAGTAATTAATAGGAATTCATATGGTAGATCAAATATATAAATTGGGCTTAATTGTGAAAACTATAGGTTGTACCATAGTTTTCCTTCACTTAATTAGTTAATGTGTTTGCCTAGGATTTTAGGACAAATCTACACTCCGGCTAGATAAAGGACTTGGAGATAGCATTGCACCTCTAAACTAGGTCTAACCCGTTAATTAGTTAACTTTAGGTGATTATTTAATTAATTAGGCTTGTAGTCAAATTTTGCATCAAAATAGGAAATCCTAAGTTCGTGCCTAGAATTCAACTTTGCATAAGAATCCGATCCCTAAACCTTTCCCAATAGTGATCAAACTTCAATTTCAACTTTCATATTTAATTTTAGTTTTCGCATTTAATTTCACTTTTATTTTATTTTTAGTTAACTTTCATTCAAATCACCCACTTTACAATTTAATTTAATTTAATCACTTAGGCACTTTACCCACACTTTTCCACAAACTTTCAAAATCGCCTCCCTGTGGATTCAATCTCGCACTAGCACACTACACTACAATCACTCGTGCACTTGCGAGTTAAAACTTGGCTTAGAATTGACCTTAATTTTACCCTAAGCTAAGCACCCATCAGGAGTTTCGGCCATCTAGGTGAGAAATGAATGTGCTTTGTGTTTTGTTTTAATGTATTATGTATGTATTATGTATATATAATGCTAAGTCAAACAAAATACTAAAGTCAAAGTTGAAACACTTTGCCATTTTTTAGTTGTTTTTAGTCTATATATATATATACACACACACACACACACGCACACACACACACACACACACACACACACACACACATATATATATATATATATATATATATAACACTCAGACTATTTTAAGTAGTTTATTTTTAGTTGACAACAATAGATACATACATACATATACATGCATATAGCTATAAAACTCAATCTTTTGCAAACGAATGTGTAAAATTCTTTTAAATTCCTAATCAGTTTTAAAATTCATTTTATTCAAACAAGGTCCATTAAAATCCGAGGACTAGGTTTTCAAA
The DNA here is from genome assembly GCA_037974665.1 of Ehretia macrophylla. Classification (NCBI taxonomy): domain Eukaryota; kingdom Viridiplantae; phylum Streptophyta; class Magnoliopsida; order Boraginales; family Ehretiaceae; genus Ehretia; species Ehretia macrophylla. Next base: position 60,519,422 of record CM075780.1, on the reverse strand, counting down.
TACTTAAAAGACCAGTTTCAAAATTTTAGTGGACATGTTTCAAAAATACTATTCACAAAACTCGACAATAAAATTTTCAATGCTGATTTTTATGAAAATTTCATAGATGCTCCCATAGCATGTCAAAGGAGTAGAAATTACAACATTAGCGCATTTTAATTCAAATAACACATATACAAGTCAAAACACGTAATTTCACACAAAGATGAAATTTGGAGTTTCACAGTATCTCTAATCTATTTGTAAACACCTAATAACAAGATTAAATATTTCCAAATTATATAATTAAACTACTTAACTAAGATATTAATTCTCCCTTTTTATTTCAGATGTTAGGGTTGCTACGTAGTTTTATTTCTTAGCCATTGTATTATGACCTATATCATAGGAAGTAGACCTTGAAATAATGAATCAAACCTAACCATGCTCTAATACTATATAAGTTATTTAAATAAGAAGTAAAGCACTAAAATATTTTTAACTTTTACCACTCAGATCATCTAAATGCTCTAACTTAGCTGGTTTTTTTTTTACATAATTAAAACGAATGCTTAGTTTGATATGCTAGACTTAATATATTTTCTAAGTTTAAATCAATTCCTAATATGGGAGACACCCAAAAGTATTTATTTACTATATTAGTGCCCGGGATTTAAGTTCGGGTCCTTACATCTTCCCATTCTTACAAAAATTGCGTCCTCGCAATTTATTTACCTGTTTACGGAGATATGCCATGGTCGAGACTCACGAGATGAGAGCTTTGTAGAGGATCCATTCGTGCGACAAGCATCTTCCAATACCTTTCTTCCTTATAAGCTATGTACCGTTATCAAATTTTTAATAGTAAACTCCTAGGGACCATATACCATGCATTAACTATATTTACCTAAAAGTAAGGGTTCCAATCATATATGCTATCACATCGGTTCTTACTTCTAATCATCTATGTATGCTAAGCTTATCAAGATCTGTTACGTTGTGATTCTAAGAGTTACTAAGTAATACTATCGCATTTGCTAATTCTTTTATGGAGCTTGGTTTCCGTGGAAGCCAAAACTTCACTAAGCTTCTGCATACTCTAAATATTTATGTTATACAACTAATACATCTACTATTACTCATTACTGAATTTCACAAGATACCAGGGAATGCATGACATATTAATTCACATTGGATGCACATAATTCACCTATCGCACGTAGAACACGTTAGGCAAGTTCACAAATAGCACATATGCACATTAGATAGGTTTATACTCAGAAGATAAGCACATTAAGTACGTATTATCATGTTAAACACATATTTCTGAAAGACGACTACCCACTGACCGAAGATCCTATCCCGGCTTATGAGCTATCTAAGCTTTGATACCACCTGTAACAACCCCAACACGACCTTTCTTAAAACTAGGTCAAAGTCTACATTCACTATTACTGTGGTCTCATGTAAATAATTTATAGTAACATTAAGAGGATGATACAGAAGATTATTCAATAACAAGCCTCTATACAATAGTTCAAGTACAAGTGTGTTATATCACCACCCAAGACACGGAAACTACCATGCTGCTATATACTTAGGGTTTCACTCACAGCTTCCCTTTTAGCCGAGAGCACTTTCAGTCTTTACAACTTGGATGACAGGCAAAGAACTTCGAACAAGTAATCAATCAACTCGGCACATAACAACAATTTCCATATCAAGCTAAACTTTACCTGCAATGGGGGAAAAAGAGGGTGAGCTCTTGGGAAGCTCAATGAGGATGGAATAGGAGAGTCTTAAAAGCATTTTTGGTCAGGCCCTTTTGAAAACCATGATGCGATGCACGTACGATAACATCAATAAACTATTCACATTTGAGTCATGTGTCAATAACAGTAACAATATCTAGATAAGCAATCAACTTTTCTCTCCGAGGACGGTACTGGTCCCAAGTGAGAGCAAGCTCTTCAAGGGTAGTATTGGTCCCAAGCGAGAGTACTTAATCACATAATAAAAATGATACAGTTCCACGAGCATTTGTAGAGATAGCCAGTCTCATGTCTTCTGTCAATGTCATATCCTCAAATGCCAAATAGGAGGGTGATATCCGGATATACCCACGAATTACCATGGTAGCCGAGTCATCCTGGCAAGCTTGATGCCGCCCAGGTGATACCAGAACTTCTACCATGGGATTTATTAGATTGCTTGATGTTTAGTGATTGAACAAGTGCATCCAATTCTCCCACGGAGTCAAGCCCCCGAGCGAGAAAGGCACTGTCAAATAGGAACAATTGCATGCACAAGTAACCACATAACTAGTATCATTGAAAGAACGACGAAGTAGATCGTTTCTGTATAAGCAGTCAATAGTACATAACTTATAATCACACATTGTTGTCACTTAAAAACAGTAAATTCTAGTTGTTATTTAGCAACAACTTCACTTTTAAAATAGTCAACTATATACCCTAGTTTAAGCAACTAAGTATGACATTCCCTAGCAATTTAGTAGTTTTACTTATTAAGACAATTTAAATGAAGATGTCCTCGAGGCATCAATAAACTCATAGCTCAAAGAAATCTAAATATTCGTTCAAAATTCAAGGGATATTAACTGACTTCTAGGGTATTAACCTGATTTCCCTCTCCTTTAAATTTATTAATGTTATTTTCTTTCTCTCATTCCCAATTTAGAATGAAACTTATTTAGGAACGTAACAATGATTCGCCTAGTCCATAGCTTACACACGTATGCATGGCTGATCCTCTATCATACTCTATAAGTAGAACCTATGTAACCATTTACATATGTACCTGATTTAATTCCTGCTGGTGGCTAAATTAAAACCTGCTTCATTTATACTAACCAACTACCTTACCTCTATATTTTTTATAGTAGGCATATGAGTGCAGATACCATAGCTCTACTTATAACTTTACAATCCTTTTCTCATAAAGTTATATATTTCCTGATGTAACAGCTATCACTCTCATAACCATACGGTAAGCATACGAATATAAATATAATAAAGTTGCAGCTCCTACTAAATTACCTTACCTTCTTATATAACAAGTATATATTCCAAATGATCCTATAAATACTCTAAAGTGACTATTATAAATAAATTACATGGCAAACATATAAGAATGCTGTTTTTAAGTAAATCTCCTCACCTTAGTTAGTTCAACATGCAAGAGACATGCTAAAGCTAAGCTCCAACCTTCAATTCCAGCCAAGCTATTCTCTTTTTTCTTCCTACGACTTTCACCACCATCACTCCTGCCTCTTACGTTTCTTTTCCCTTCTTGCTTGCTTCGGTTAAGCTTCTCATCACCGAATATGCTTCATCCTATGTTAGTTCGCCTATGATCCTATTGGTATGAAATTTACACTAAAGCTAGCGTCAGCACCAACATCGGGTTTGCTTATTGATTTTACTTATTCTCCTTTGTTCGATTGTTTTGTTTCTTCTTATTTAGTCCGATAGTGGTGAAGAGGATAATAAGTGAGCTTCACCTTCTCGCTTATGTGCTTAGCCGTCGGTGAAGGAAAAAGAAAAATGGTGTGAAAATGTTTTAAGTGTTTTTATTCTATCCTATATAGAACTACTACTACTGCTTCAGCTTCTACTATGGATGCACTTGCGTGCAATTTGTTTGGTGTGTGTGCTCTCAATCGTTGAGGGTACATGCTACTTATAGAGATGTTGGCTAAGTGTTTTTTGGCTCTGTGGAGGAGTGATAATTAATGCGAAGCGGACGATGAGGTATTGATGTAATGGAGCTTGCAGCGCTGAATCACCATAGCTAAGGATAGAAATTCATTTGTTTAGATTGGTGTCAAACTGATAGCTTCGGTGTTTGATGATCATTTACAAGCTATAGGATGGTGGATGATAAAGCTCCAGAAGTGGACAGGTGCATAGCTGATTCACCAAAGCTATTGGATGGTGGATGATAAAGCTCCAGAAGTGGACAGGTGCATAGCTGATTCACCAAAGCTATTGGATGGTGGATGATAAAGCTCCAGATGTGGACAGGTGCATAGATGATTCACCAAAGCTATGGTGTCAAATTATGTAGTAATGATGTTGGTGATGATCTGTAACCCGACGGAAGCATGCAGCTATGCAACGTGGTTCATGGTGAGGTGAAGATAAAGGTAGCAGCTCATGGTCAGTGTTGCTGAATTGGTTTAGCTAGTACTAGGATGTAATCATAGGTGATGCGGTGGACTGTTGTTGTGGTGGCTGCTGCGTTGCCAGGAGAAAATAAATGGTGGCACATTGGGGAAGCCGAAACATGGTTTTATTCATGGCTGGGCACGTCGACAGCTGCAAGCTATTAATAAATCTCGAACATGGTGCTTACAAGTTGATGAAGCAATGGTGATGTTTAAGTCGTGATGGTAGAATTTGTAGGTATCACTTATGTAGTCAACTATGGGTTAACGGGTGATGAACAATTTCTAAAGCTTGTTCAAGAACTTAGGGTGCTATATTAATATTTAATTCGGGTGAGTTTTATCGAATTAAATTAGCATTCTAAAATCACTCAGCATTAAATTTAGATACAATTCTAAGAATTCATACTTTAGTAAATTAAATTTCTTAACCAATTCATTTTTGAATTACTTTGTATTAAACCTAATATTACCTGGTTTTTTTTTTTTATTTAAAGATTGCTTTCATAGTTTTACTATCCTATCTTATTTCCTTGTTACAACCTATATCATTTCCTATAGTTTACCTAAAATACTTATTAAATCATGCCTAACTGAATATTTGATGGACTTAGTTCCTAATATTTAAACCTATTCTATAATAAATCTAAAGTGAATATATCATTCTTTCGTCACTTTATGTAGTTTTGATCTTACAATAATTTTTTTTATAATGCCCATTTAACATCGTTATGTTCATTTTAGAATTAGATACTAACAAAAGTTAACTTCTCTAATTAACATTTAATAGCGTACCCAACCCTAATTTTCCAATTTATCCAAATTATTTAGTAGATTAAACTAACGGCAAATTTATTAACTATCCACATGTATTCCTAAAGTTATATTATTTTTATCGCAACTCCTAACCAGTATACTAACTTTCCATCTAATAAATTACTATAGATTGTAGTAAAATATTATCCTATTGTACTCCATAGGACTGAACTACTCAGCTAATATCCTAATTCACAAATTTATATTGTTACATATTTATTATAACCTACACTATTAGATCCTAAGATAACAAATTACACCTAGTAAGCCATGTTCTAATGAAAAGTAGTAAATTTAATATCTTTACCTTTTACTACTCAAATTATCCGAATGTGCTAACCAAGTTAATCTTTCCTTGGGAAATTGAGATTGAGGCATGTCGGGGCAAGCTAGATGATTCCTTAAGATTAGTTGAAGCTTTGTTGGTTTTAGGAAATAATGAAATGCCTATTGTTAATGAACCTATTCAAGATTAATTTTCTATCTTAGCATCTCTAATCTATTTGTAAACACCTAATAACAAACTTAAATATTTCCAAATTATCTAATTAAACTACTTAACTAAGATACTAATTCTCCCTTTTCATTTCAAATGTTAGGGTTGCTACGTAGTTTTATTTCCTAGTCATTGTATTATGACCTATATCATAAGAAGTAGACCTTGAAATAATGAATCAAACTTAACCATGCTCTAATACTATATAAGTTATTTAAATAAGAAGCAAAGCACTAAAATATTTCTAACTGTTACCACTCAAATCATCTAAATGCTCTAACTTAGCTGTTTTTTTTTTTTTTTTTTTTTTTTTTTAAATTGAAACTAATCCTTAGTTTGATATGCTAGACTTAATATATTTTCTAAGTTTAAATCAATTCCTAGTGTGGGAGACACCCAAAAGTATTTATTTACCATATTAGTACCTGTGATTTAAGTTCGGGTCCTTACATATGCCATATCTTACATATTCAACATACAACTAATAAATGAAATTATTATGCAAATCCCTCACCAAGATAGATAGAATAAGCTAGGAAATGGCCCTTCGATGGCTCAAAGCACTTCAAGGAAGCTTGAAAATGGCTCCAATGGATCAAACGCTAAAGAATTTCCCTTTTTCTTTTCTCTTTGGACCTCATGGCTTTCCCCAATTTTTTGTCTATTTTGTTCATTTTATGCAATATAAACGATGAAAAGAAGAAAACAAAATATGGCTTGGGCTTTGGGCTTGGTTTGTATGTGGTTTAGGCTTGGTAAAATAAATGGAAGACAATAAAATTAAAGTCCAAAACAAACTAGTCTTTTAATGGCCCAAAAATGAAATATTGAAAATCATATTCATACGGGACTAAAATATTTTTGTAACTCACTCACCCGATATCCTATGCTTGAAAAATTTGTGAACATATGCCCAAAAACAAGTGTATATTAAGGAAAAATACGAATTTCAAAAAATAAAATACTTTAATTTTTACCCCGGGCTCAAAGATTGTTTTAAAATGATGAAAATCCATCTACTAGATGTAAGGAACCATCACATCTAATGATAATGCTAAAATAATAGATTAAATCATTTATATTTAAATTTGATAAGTGTTAGTGATCCTTTAAAAAAATAGGAAAAATAAAACTATTAAATAATTACAAAAGTTAATTTAATCACATAACTCACGTAATCAATTAAAATAACACATAATTATATGCAAACGTGTATAATGTACTACATGCTTGGTCTAAGGCGTCACAAACTCAACCTGTATCTAAAGAACTGTAACACCCCGACCCCTCACGAGATCGAGATTTCTATAAAACATGTTATACTCAACCCAATACCAAACCCGGGCACAAAAAATTAGGAAAAAACGGACGGAGTTTTCCCGGTTTATAGGGTGAATAATTTACCTGCACACAACATATAAATGGACCAGTACTGTATCCAAACATACAACAACTTCTCAAGGCCATCCGAGCCTTGGTTCGCAACAAAAGTTCCCAATCAAATGTACATTTCCGAATACAAAGACTAACCTCTCTTTCTTAAAATAACTACATACATGCATTGAATATAAACTACGCTATCCTATTACATAAGTTATGAAATCAAACTATACTAATGATCTAATTAACTTGAATTACGTTACTTATACTTTGAATACATATAACTTATCGAAAGAACATCTTTCCAGCATTTTACAATCCACGATACATAACACGCTATGCATCCTTTCAAGCACAAACAATCATGAAACACGAACTTCACTTTCTTTGGCTATAACCTGAAAGATTTTTGATGAGGAGTGAGTATACAAATAATGTAAACTCAGTGAGAGAGGGGAACAGTTACGGGAAACATTTATAAGGGGATTCATGCAATGCAACATTGGAACGTCAAACATTAACAGCAATAAGCAATAAACAATAGAAAGCAATTAAATACCACATTTAAAAAGGATACAATCGATAACCCTTATCACTCTAATTCTTTGATTCTCGAACCACAATCCATGAACCTCGATCAATGTGCCGACATAAACCCCAAATACTCCAGTGGGTGTACTTCGAATGCACCCTGAAAATCTTACGACCTAACACCTTCAGGCAATCTCCGGACCAGGTATGAGACCTGAGAATTTGCCCTATTTGCAATTACTTGTTTTCACTTGTTTATATATATTGTTTGAACTCATATACGTGCATATGTATGAATTACATAAAACACTAAGTTAAATGTGCATTTCAGTTTCATTTGAATTTAATTTGACTTTTGAAAAATGTTGACTTTTGATCTTCTTTGACTTTTGACCTTTCATCTTCTATGACTAAACTAGATTTATTTGCTACTCTTATTATGTTATATGAATTAAAACATGATAATTATGTGATTTTAACTTCTATTACATACTATGTGAGCATTCATGAAATTTTCATAAAAATCTACACATAAAATTTTATCGTTGATATTTGTGAATAGTATTTGAAGCGAACGTCCGCTATAATTTTGACACAGGTCATTTAAACATTTTAAATACTAGTCCTCTATTATTAATAGACCCGTGTTTGATAAAAATTGATTCTGAAACGGAATAGGAATCTAAATAGACTTTTTGGGTGAAAAGAAGCGTTTTTGAGCCAAATAGTGATTTATGCTAAACCCGATTCTTGCGTTGACTTTTGTTGACCTAGTATATACTAAATACAAAATATATTTTATCTTAAATATTTCTAAAATGGCACAATTACAAAATGCATTTAAAAGACATTTGAAAAAAAAATGAGTTTTTCGTCATTTTTTGCAAAAATTAGCGTTTTATTTTAATCGTAGGTAATTATATGCTTATGAATATTAGTGATCCTCAAAATATAGTCTACTAAATATATAGTATAAGTTAGATAATATTATTATTACTATTTTTTGCTAAAACAACTAAAATTTCAAAATTTATCAACTTTGACCACGTTGGCTAGCTTTGACTTTGCCTATAAGATGACTACACACATTAAAACAAATCAAAACAACACATTTACACACACATTGCAGCCTTGAGATTTGGGAGAAAGAAGGAAAAATATTTTCAAGGTTTTCAAAGCATTTTTCAAAGGAAAAAATTCAATTCAAGTCTGTTTGCTTCCTTTCGAAACTTAAAATTGCTTGTTGGGAACCTATTCTACACATTTCTAACATTGCTTGGGATCAAAGGTGAGAGAAAAACTATATTATAATTTTAAAGCTTATGTCAAATTTTTAATATTGAATATTTAGTTGTTGTTTTGTTAAATTGTCTTTAGATTTTTGCTAGTTAGGAGTTGTAGACTAACTTTGTGAGTTTATAGCAATTTTAAACGGTTGTAACGTGTATTTTTATTTTTCGGGCATTTAAATTGATTTATTGGCTTATAGTTGAATAATTGTTGTTGTAATGGTTGGAATTGATTGGTTTTTGTTTCTAAAAGTTTGTTAATTATGGGGTAGTAATGTTGTAATGCCGAATTTTTTTATTTGAATGTCGTAGCAAAAGTCCAGAAATTTCAGCCATGGTGCATTGCAAAATTAGGGTTGTTGAGCTTGTTTTGGATGGCTTTTGGTTGGTTTAGGAGGGGGCTAACGTGCTTGCATTGATGGTTGAGTGATAGGAAGTGGTTTGGAGGTTATTGGAATTCTAGATTGTAAGTTATGAATTTTAGAAGTTTGTGTAGTCTTTCTTTAATATGTTGAAATGTTGTCTTTGGTTGTTTGGGTAGTGTTTGAGTAGTTGATTCTTGAACTGTTGTTGTTTAGGTTTGGGGTTGAATGTTTGTTTAAATGTATGTTGAGTTGGATGGAATACATTGTCATCTAGCTTAATTGATTTAGAATTGTATAGTTGTTGATTGTTTACATACTGTTTAATTGATTGTTGATACAAAACCGTGAGGAGCGCGCTCGGGGTTAATATGTGGTGTTACATTGTTAACTGATTAATTGATTGTTGATACAAAATCGTGAGGAGCACGCTCGGGGTTAATCCGGGGTGTAGTCAAAGCAGACATTAACTTTTTAGTAGCGCGCTCGGGTTAATCCGGGGCGTTACATTGTTAACTGATTGTTGATTGTTGAATTGTCGGGAGTCGGACAACCCTCGTTGTTGACTTCTCAAATTGAGTCATGAGTCATTGTTGTGAGCTGTAATAATGTTGTGTCACCTCGAGAGGCATCCTGGGCTGCGGGCACAGTTATCATCGCTAATCCCTATCTTGCATGGGTAGGGACGCCATGGGGTGTGGGTCTAGGTTATGGTACCTCAGGATTGAGTCATTGGGTTTGAAGGAGTTGGTGAGCATTGAAATGGTGTATGGAGCTTCATCAACAAGTGTATCGTATCCTTATTATGTGTTTACCATTGTTACTATACTTGTATTGTTATCGTTGTAAATTGCTTGTTGTTGCTCATAGGATGATTTTCAAAGTGGTAAAGTAAATGTTTTCAAATATCTATTGAATTCCTCACTGTACTTTGTTTTATATAAGCTCACTCTCATTCGTTATCAGCAATCAGGTGTTACTGAACTGGATTATGGGTACGTTTCTCAGGAAGCTGAGAATGTGCCTCACGTGGACGAGTCGTATGTGCCGGAGTCATTTCCATGAGTTTGTCTTAGTTTTTGTAGTATGATGTACTGTATAACTTACTTAAAGATAAAGACTTATATAATAGTAGTCTTTCTTATGAACATGATTAGATTGCTAGACTGGTTTATAATCTATTTTGCAAATATATGATATAGCCTATGGATTGATGTTGGAATGGAGGCGTATAACTTTTGAATGAACCGATGAATGGTTGTTAAAAATATGGAATTGGTTGTATTGTATGTTGTTGAAATAGTTGTAGAGTTGTTGTTGATCTTTGGAGTTGGTTGTACGAAGTTATAAAGGGTTAGTTTAGAGCCCTGATGAATGTGTTACGGTCGTTATACTGCCGAAATTCCGTTGCGTCCTGACTGATCGTAGGTGGGGTCGAGTTGGGGCGTGACACCAGGCAAGTGAGGGACTCGAGTATGAAGATCGAATATCCATTGGCAAGCCCGTTACGGCCCAAACGATATCCAATACATCCGCCCCTGACACTATGGTTGCGCAACCACCAAGCAATGCACTTACACCCAATGACAATATAACAATAGTATAAAGCAATAACATATAGGAGGGACAACAAAGTAGGTTGCCCTCATACAAAATGTCACAGTCAATAATTCAAGCAATTATATTAATTCTCATAATTTAAAAACCATAAAATAACTAAGATGTAACACCTAGGCCCCTCACGAGACCGAAAGTTCTGTTAAACAATCTATACTCATCCCATTATCAAACCCGGTCACAAAATTTAAGAAAAATGGATGGAGTTTTCCCTATTTATAGGACAAACAATTTACTTGCACACAACATATAAATGGACCAGTACCGTATCCAAACATACAACAACTCCTCAAGGCCATCCGAGCCTTGGTTCGCAACAAAAGTTCACAATCAGATATATATTTCCAAATACAAAGATGTTACTACTCTTCCTTAAAATAACTACATACATGCATTGAATATAAACTACGCCATCCTATTATATAAACTAGGTTATCTAAGTACTTTAATGACTTAGTTAAGCTGAATTACATTTCTTTCATACATTGAATATATACAATTCATGAAAGTAAAACTTTACAACTTTTACAACTCAAGCCACATAACATGTAAGGCAACTCTTCGAGCACGAACTATCAAGTAATCGTGAACTTCACTTTCTTTGGTTATAACCTAAAAGATTCAAGATGAAGAGTGAGTATATAAATAATGTATACTTAGTGAGAGAGAGGAACAGTTACGGGAAACATTTATAAGGGAATTCGTGCAATGCAACATAGGAACATCAAACATTAATAACAATGAGCAATAAACACTAGAAAGCAATTAAATACTACATTTAAAGAGGATACAATTGGTAACCCTTATCACTCCAATTCTTCAATCCTCAACCACGATCCACGAACTAAGATCTCAATCACGATAAGCCAGCATGAACCCCAAACACTCTAGTGGGTGTACTCTGGATGTACCCCGATTATCCTATGACCCAACACCTCCTGGCAATCTCCGGACTAGGCGAGTGAGGGAATAGGGTACGGAGCTAAAGTACCAACCCTGGCAAGCCCGCTGCCGCCCAGAGAGGCCCATCACATCTGCCTCGATGATATGGTTGCGCAACCACTAAGCAATGCACTTAGATACAATGACAATATGACAATAATATAGAGCAATATGAAGCAATATAATGAATGAGGGGCAACAAGGTAGGTTGTCCTCAGAAACAAGTAGAACATATAAGCATTAACATTGAAATAATCGTACAAGCACGAAGAGATAAAATCCTAATTCTCACAAAACCTTACCAAAAGCTCACAATTTCTTTAGAAATGCATTTAAACATACTACAAGCATTTTCAAAACAAAACAAGAGCTAAAGTACCTTATTTCACATTTTCGCCTTTGTTAACCTAGGTCAATTAGCTTCATACTGAAAGACAAAGTTCAAGATTCAGAAACGAGTTATCCTACCTTTCAAACCACACCTTATGACACCCCGTGGACCCTCGAGCTCACCCGTTAAACCTCGCTTACCCTAAACTCCTCGATTTCCCCTTTATGTATTTACACTACAAATATATTATTCGAAGCTCAAACGAACGTTAGGAAAGCACTACTAGCGCCTATATACCCTAAGAACACTAGATATATTGATCAAATTAATCTGAATTCACTTTTACCCCGAAAGCCCTTTGTTACCTAAGCTAATTTTACATCTTTATCCAAGTTTTAGGCATTCCAAGTCTATACAACTATAATTCTATGTTAGTTAACATCTCTAGCATCTATTACAAGTATAAAATCAATCCAATAAGCAATTTCTTTCAAAAACCCTACAATGGCACTATTCATTGTCTTCTCCAACTACCAATTCCAATTTCTAGCCAAATACTATTAGCTTACAAAAGAGTGTTCTCTAGGCATTTTAGAAGGTATTAGAAGCATCCATAAATATTTATAAAGCAATAATCAACATTTACAAAAAAATCAAAGTCAGCCCTAGTTAGCAAAAATGTACAAGCAGATGATTCTCCCTCACCTAATATGCGTAGAGGCTTGGAGGAGACTAGAGAACACTTGAAACTACTCCCAAAAGGCTTGGATAAGCTTGGAATACAATGGTTAAAGAGCAATTTTCCTCCCTTTTTCTCCTTCTAATTCTCGGGTTTGGGGGGGGACATGTTTGGTATTTTTGCAATTGTTTTATGCTCATATATGTGAATGTGTTTTAATGTGTAGGTATGTTGTGTATATGTATTAAGTTGACAACACTTTTGGCCAATAAAGCTCATAAAACCTACTTAAAATAAGTCTAAGATGTAACTAAATATTAACTAGCTCAAAATCAATGTTAACTACATTTCACTATTCACTCGAACCGCTAAAACATTTTCTAAACGAATGCTCATAACAAGCAAAGCTCAAATGCTCATTTTTCTCATTCCTCAAATAAGTAATATAGTTTAGGAAAAATGTTAATTCAAAGATATTAAGTAGTTGAAAAATGTAATGAATAGTAACTACGAATTTAACAAGTAAATGCACTGCTAAAATACACAAATAGTGAATGCAACAGTTAATCGAAAATGATAGATGACTATGGTGTTACACCTTCTCCCCCTTAAACAAATTGCTTCCTCGTAATTCTTCTTCACAAGAGAACTCCGCATGAACTGAAAACAACTTCAATTACTCTTCATCAGTTGCTAAGCAAGAATACCGTATACGAATTCTCGTAAGAACCCATTTAGAAATCCCAGCAGTATTGTCAGCGAACCCCAAGTAATAAGGCCAAATAAAGGCTCCAATACAAATGTTACTTAGAAATCCAAATAAGAATCCCGCTGGCACGAACACCGTAGAAAAATAGAATCCCAACAAAGAGTGGCGAGAAAATACCAATTAAAAGATTGGAGCATAACTACTGTAGATAATACTGTATAATAAGGCTGAATAGAATTTCAAATACCAAGTCTTCAGAGAAATGCCAATAAGAAAATACCAGAAGAATACTCAATAAGAAAATACCAAGAGAATACTGCAACAAAATCATCATATAGAATTCCTCAAGGAAATCTTCTCATTTATAAGGTTGCTGAGCAAAGGAGAAAGCCTTAAAAAATATCCAATAACTGAGCTCCAAATATAAACACTGCCTCCCAAGTAGATAGCTGATCAAACGAAAACACCTCTCATTCCAGCTGGTTCACATAACAAAAGGTCTGCCACTAATCACCTCGCTTTGGGGGAGGGAGAAGATTACCTTACCTTACCGTATCAACGACTATGCATGAATGCCAGGATGTCACATATATACAAATATTCTTTAAGCTACTATGAAACCATGATTATAAGAAAGCTTCACAAAATTTAATTTAACTAACAAGATAATTTCAATTGTAAATCACAACACAACTTATTCCAAGACACTCAATTACACACATTACCATTAATGGTTCAAGCAAGTAACGATTCATGAAGTCATTGCGACTCATGGTAGGCCACTTTACAACACTCGACATACATTTAGCACATAACTCATAGCTATATCTCATAGGTGCACATATTCAATTTAAGACACACAATCTCACATACAGGCACACACTTTCAAGACATACTTAATAAGCACACATTCAAGGTTTGCTACCCAATAGACCGAGGACCCTGTCCCACCTAAGAGCTAACTAAGCTCTGATATCACTTGTAACACCCTGGCCATTCACGAGACCGGAAGTTCTATTAAACAATCTATACTCTTCCCATTACCAAACCCGGTCACAAAATTTAGGAAAACGGACGGAGTTTTTCCTATTTATAGGACAAACAATTTACCTAAACACAACATATAAATTGACCAGTACCGTGTCCAAACATACAACAACTCCTCAAGGCCACATGAGCCATTTATATGTTGTGTGCAAGTAAACTATTCACCCTATAAACAAGGGAAACTCCGTCCATTTTTCACAAAATTTTTATGCCCAAGTTTGGTATTGGGTTGAGTATAGCATGTTTTATAGAATTCCCGATCTCGTGAGGGTTTTGGGTATTACAGGTGGTATCAGAGCTTAGTTAGCTCTCAGCCGAGATAGGGTCCTCGGTCTGTCGGGTAGTAACCCTTGCGTGTGTGCTTGTTAGGCGTATCTTGAAAGTGTGCCTGTATGTGAGATTGTATGTCTTGATTTGAATGTGTGCACCTATGTGATATTAAATATGTGTCAAGTGAAGTGAAGTGGCTAATTGTGAAACTAAGTGACTCGACTTTATGGATTGTTACCTGCTTAAACTTTTGATTGCCATGTGTGTATTTGAGTGTCTTGGAATAAGTTGTGTTCTGATTTGTATTAGTTGTGTTGTGATTTGTGTTTGAATTACTTTGTTGATTAACTGGTTTCTATAAACTCTTTTATAATCTTGGTTGCATGATAGCTTAGAGAATATTTGTATATATGTGATATCTTGGCATTCCCGCATAACCCGTTAAAATGGTAAGAAATCTTCTTCCTTCCCCTAAAGTGAGGTGATTGGTAGCAGACCTTCCGTTATGTGGACTAGCAAGAATAAGAAACATTTGATCAACCTTTTATTTGGGTGTTGGTGTTTATATTTGGAGTTGATTATTGGAATTCCTCTAAGGTATTCTCTTATACTCAGTAGTCATAAATGAGTGGATTTTCTTGGGGTTTTTACATGGTGGTTCTTATCGAGATATTCTCTTGATATTTTCTTATTGACACTTCTCGGCGGACTTGGTATTTGAGATTCTAATCAGACTTCTTGTCCTGTGATATCTACAGTATTCTGTGGAGCTCACATTGGGTTTCTGATTGGCATTTTAGGACAGTATTATCATTCTGAATACTTATTGGATTTTTATTGAAGATCTCTTATTGGTATTTTTTCAACATCCTTATTCGAAACTTTGGAAGGAATTTCTTATTCGACACATCTACCGGGCACCTTATATGGTGATTGTAATCAGAGGAGTTCTTGTTCCGACTTCTAGACGACATTTCTAATAGGAGTCGGGATTTCTTATGAGAATTTCTTTTCGGTGTCCTTGATGGATTCCTTGGTGGTATTCTTATGGAATTTTCTTAATGATATTCTTGTTCGGTTACTTGTCTTCGATAACAGTTTTGACAAAAGTTGCTACAATTGCTGGGGAGTTCTTTTGAGAATAAGGAATTGCGAGGATACAATTATTTTAAGGGGGGAAGGCTGTAACACCCGAGTCGAGCATGAAAATTTTTATGTTTCTTTTTCTAAATTTCATATTTTTTCTTTAATACTTGCTATTTTAGATGCATATATCCATTGAGTTTGCATGCATAGCATATCGGAAGCAACGGAAAAAAATTCGTAAGCGAGCGTAATGAATAGTAAAATTTTTCCAATTTTTCTACTTCAATTACTTGACCCATTTTGTTTAAAATTTGATACAAATGCCCCAAGAACTTGACCCAATGCTTGACCCATTTGACCCATTGACCCTCTGACTTACTTTATAAACTTGTTTTCACCAAATAATGCCCAAAACAAAGCCAAAAATCAAAAAAAAAAAAAGAGAGAAAAACCGTGAGTTTCAAGTGGTTCTTCAAAAATCTCATCTTTCATTTTCTTGCTCCAAATCTTCTTAGCTTGTGCAAGGGACTTCTTTAGGGCCTCAATAAGCTTTCTTCCTCTATCATCAAAGTGAGTGATGCATCATTTCTTTGAGAATTATTAATGTTAGTTCCAACTTTAATATTTAGATTTGAGTTTATGTTGCTTGTTTTTACTTATCTATGCTTCAAATACCTTCTATTGTGATTATAGAGCATTAATTTGTAATTAGATTGCAAAGTTTTTGGCTAGAAATGAAAAATATAAGTTGGGAAAGATGATGAATAGTGATTGTGAATAGTAAAATCCAAAAATTGGGATTTTCGTTCCGAATTGCGTTCTATTGCTTTGGTTAGGTGGCATAAATGTTTAGAAGCTCAAATGCATCATTTAAATGCCCGTTACATTGTTGGAATCGAAGAATTTACATTGGGTTATAAAGGGGATGTTTAAACGAAGTGTTAATCAGGCTTCGTTTGAGTTTGTATTTGGTGTTTAATAGGTGTAGGGATGCTAAATGTGCTTCTATGGCACTCGGTTGGGGCTCGAATTGGGTGCTTGTAGTTCAAACGCATAAGGGGGCTTTCGGGACTTTTGCTATAATTGCGGGTTAAAGGGTGATTTCAAAGGTCCTATTGAAGTCAATCCAATAAACAAAAGTTATGAAATCACCCTTTAACCTGAAATTACCACAAAAGTCCCGAAAGCCCCCTTTATGCATTTGAACTACAAGCACCCAATTTGAGCCCCAACCGAGTGCCATAAAAGCACATTTAGCATCCCTACACCTATTAAACACCAAATACAAACTCAAACTAAGCCCAATTAACACTTCATTTAAACATCCCCTTTATAACCCAATGCAAATTCTTCGATTCCAACAATGTAACAAGCATTTAAATGATGCATTTGAGCTTCTAAACATTTATAACACCTAACCAAAGCAATAGAATGCAATTCGAAATGAAAATCCCAATTTTTGAATTTTACTATTTACAATCACTATCCATCATTTTTCCCAACTTACATTTTGCATTTCTAGCCAAAACCTTTGCAATCTAACTACAAATTAATGTTCTATAATCACAATAGAAGGTATTTGAAGCATAGATAAGCAAAAACAAGCAACATAAACTCAAATCTAAAAATTAAAGTTGGAACTAACATTAAAAATTCTCAAAGAAATGATGCATCCATCACCTTAATGATAGAGGAAGAAATCTTATTGAGGCCCTAAAGAAGTCCCTTGCACAAGCTAAGAATATTTGGAGCAAGAAAATGAAAAATGAAAATTTTGAAGAACCGCATGAAGCTCACGGTTTTTCTCTCTTTTTTCTGATTTTTAGCTTTGTTTTGGGCATTATTTGGTGAATAAAAGTTTATAAGGTAACTCAAAGGGTTAATGGGTCAAATGGGTCAAGCATTGGGTCAACTTCTTGGAGCATTTGTACCAAATTTTAATTAAAATAGATCAAGTAATTTAAGTGGAAAAACTGGAAAATTGCTGGAAAATTTTCACTATTTATTACACTTACTTACAATTTTTTTTTCATTGCTTCTGATATCCTATGCATGCAAACTCAATAGATATATGCATCTAAAATATCAGGTATTAAAGGAAAAATATGAAATTCAGAAAAAGAAATAGAAAATTTTTCATGCTCGGTTCGGGTGTTACAAGAACTGTATCGGATGGCTCTTGCCGAGCTCCTGGAGTTGAAGGTTTAGTTACAAGATTTGTTGAGCAAAGGGTTCATTCAGCCGAGTACGTTGTCGTGGGGAACACCTATGTTGTTTGTGAAAAAGAAAGATGACACTTTGCAACTTTGTATTGATTATCAGGGTTTAAATCATGTGACCATCAAGAATAAGTATCATTTGCCACTTAGTGATGAACTATTTGATTAGTTGCTGGGGGAAAGATCTATTCCAAGTTTGATATGAGGCAAGGTTACTATTAACTTCAAATTAGTAAGGATGATGTGTTGAAGTCTGCATGTCGAACACTGTATGACCATTATGAATTTGTGGTTATGCCTTTCGATTTAACTAATGCACCTGCAACTTTCATAGATCTTATGCACCAGGTGTTCCAACCATACGTGGATCAGTTTGTGGTGATCTTCATAGATGACATCTTGGTGTATTCGAGGACTGAGGTTGAGCATGAACAACATCTTCATCTAGTTCTATAGAAGCTTCAAGAACATCAATTGTATGCCAAATTTAGTATTTGTGAGTTTTGGCTTCAACATGTTTCTTTTCTGGGTCATATCATTTCTCAGCAAGGTATCGTGGTTGATCCTACTAAGGTTGAGGTTGTTTCATCCAGGAAGAGACTGAAGAATGTAATTGAGGTTCGTAGCTTTCTCGGTTTGGCAGTTTATTACCACAGGTTCGTGAACGATTTTTCAAAGGTCGCAAGACCTCTCACGAAACTAACCCAGAAGAGTATGAGATTTGATTGGAATAGAAATTATGAGGATGGTTTCCAGGGATTGAAGTAGAGTTTGACTTCAGCCCCAGTTCTTGCATTGCCAAAAGGGAGTTAGAACTTTGTTATCTATAGTAATACTTCTAGAGAAAGGTTGGGTTGGGTTGTGTTCTGATGCAGAATGGTCGGGTGATTGCTTATGCCTCTCGGAAGCTAAACCAATATGAGGGTAATTATCCAACTCATGATTTGGAGTTGGTAGATATTATATTTGCTTTGAAGAAGTAGCGCCATTATCTTTGGGGAAGCAGGTTTGAAATCTTTATGGATCATAAGAGTTTTAAGTATTTGTTTTACCAGAAGCAATTAAACATAAGGCAAAAACGGTGGACGAAGCTACTTAATGATTTCAATTGTTCAATCAACTATATATGTGCTATAAAAGGCCAATGTGGTAGTAGATGCCCTTAGTCGGAAGGCTAGTATTACTTGTATGGCAGTCAAGGAGTGGGAGTTACTATAGAAGGCTAGTATGTGGAAGCCGGAGTTGACTCAAGTGAGTATTTTGTTTTCAAACTTGAAGATTTAGTCGTTGTTGTTGGCACAGATTTGAGAAGCTCAATAGTTAGATCAGCGACTTCAGATGATCTTTGAAGGTAAACCTTATTTCAAGTTACATGAGGATGGTGTGTTCGGTTTTGTGGCTGAGTTTGTGTTCTGAATGATTCAAATTTGAAATGGAGGTTTTGGAAGAAATTCATAACTCTAAGTACATTATCCATCTGGGTGGAAACAAGATGTACCAAGACTTAAAGCAATATTATTGGTGGAACAACATGAGAATAGATGTAGTAAAGTTTGTATCTCAGTGTTTGACTTCCCAAAGGGTCAAAGTAAAGCATCAACGATAGATGGGTTTGCTTCAACCGTTCATGATTCCCAAGTGGAAATAGGAACATGAGACTAGGGACTTTGTCATAGACTTGCTAAGATCGCCAAGGAGTTGTGATGCAGTATAGGTTGTGGTTGATCAGTTAACCAAGACTACTCACTTTGTTCCAATGAATAATCAGGATAGTCTTGAGAAGTTGGCAGATTTGTATATTGCTAGCATCGTGAGACTTCATAGGGTTCTAGTTAGCATTGTATCTGTTGGGGATATGCCATAATGCTATAGTTTGAGATGACCTTATTAGGGTTTAATAAGAATATGTTTAGGTATTTTATACACTATGTTAATTTGAGGATATTCATATTCTCCGCTTCGATATGAATATGTCCCTAATGCTTATCCGAGAAGAGAAACATTCCAAAAGGGTTTAGGATATTTTGAATTTTTTCTTCGATATGAGAAACATTAAGAATAATTCATAGCCCTTTAGATTATTCAACCGAGACTAGAATAATCAAGTACGGGTTGTCATATGTTATTACCTTTGATTAACATAGTCATGTTAATGATAAAGGATGGCGTGCGAAGTGCCAGAACAGCATGATTATGTGGACTAATAAACATATGAGAGATCGTCTATGTACGGATCATTGAATATGACAATAAATAGTAAGCTGCATGATTTTAGGTTAATAGTTTACTATTTAGTTGAGAATTGTGTAAATTAATCCTCAGACTTGAGAAATTACTGATGCCAGTTATATCAGGGGCTAAATACTGCGTATGGACAATGCCCGTCTTCCATAAGGTGGGCTACGACCTTTTGCGTTTTAGTTTTGTGGTATCAACCAACATGTAATTGTCGAGATATGATCTGTTAACCACCGACGTGAGGCGAAGTCCTATGATATCTTAGATCAGTCGTTAAACGAGGATGTCCTTGGCCAAGGCGAGCATGAAGTAATGGAAAGCAATTTTTCCATGGTAGTCATCTCTCGTTTCACCGATTCAGATTTATACATAGTATCGGAGGTGGATTTAACCACTTCATTGTTCTTTCCCGATCGGGGCATTCTTAACAAGAGGATCGGACTGCACGTTAATTCTCGACGGCTAAATGATTTCATAAAAGACATCGTCTTCATTATCGTTTACATTCTCATAGTACGTTCGTTGCTAGTGCATCACTCATGAGTATGAGGGTATTTCAGTAAATGGCGAAAACATTTTTGAAATAGATAAGGAGGTTTATCAGTCCCTCATCAATATGTAATTATGAATCTAGACGGTCACAAACTAATAAGTATCATGAATAAGTTCACCGGTGGCTTGTATTAGGTGGATGGTGGCTTTAAGGTATTAAGAGTCATCTATGTTGGTTTTTGGGCCAAAAGTGTAATTTCAAACATTTTTGGGGTCAAATTATAATTACTAAAACATTTGGGGCCAAACTATAATTATTGAAAAGTAGTTTCAATGTATTTATTCTAATAGAGATTAGAATGGGCAAAAATAATATATATATATATATATATATAAAGGTATGTATATATGTATATGCGCAATAATGATGTAATTTGTGAAATGCCACATTATCATGCTAGTCATCAAATAAAAAATGGCAAATTAATGATTGTGTATTGACATGTGGCATGTGAAATGTAGGATTGTCCATGTCACCAATCCTAGTCATTTGAATTTGAATTGGATGGATAAGATTAACTTTTGAATAAAGACAAAAGAATCTTGTCCATTGCTTTTGATGATAGAACCTTTTTGCCAAGTGTCAAGAGAGAGAATAAAGTTAACCTTTGGATTCAAAATACTATTCATTCCTTTCACTTTCTCGAGCTACTACATTCAAACGAACTACGACACTTGAAATCTGATTTCACTACTCATTCGTAGACACGTTAAGGCACAACTTTATGCCACGAAACCTTACTTTCCCAAGAAAAGCCCGAAAGTTCACCTTGTGCATTTGAACTATAGCTATTCTAACCGGACACCCAATCAATGCCATAACCACACCAAAAGTGCTTCCATGCACATACAAGACTATACCAACACTTAAACCGAGAAAAGTCAACATTTGGTCAAATGACCCTTTTATGAATTCCAACTAAAAGGCTATTTTCCAAGCAACGAAACGACATTACGAGCATGCTAGGCATTCACTAATCTCTAACCAACCATAATGAAGCTCTACGAGCACCCAAAACACTCGAAACAACCAAACGACCCAAAATGCACAAATGGCCCCTTATTTTCCCATTCATATTTATTAATTCTAACTATCCAAAATCCATTTAAATGTTACATTTAGTCTCCTAAGCACTTCTAGCACCTAACCAAAGCATTAGAACGCAATTTGGAACGAAAACCCCAATTTTTGGATTTTACTATTCATAAGACTATTCATCATCTTCTCCAACTTATTTTGTGCACTTTAATAGCTAAACAACTATACAAAGAATAAAAGAATGATCTACTAGCCTAATAATCATCATTAGAAGCAATTTAAACCAATAAATCAACATATATAACAAATCTATAAATTTGCTCTAACTTTAAAGAAGCAAAATTGACAAAAATAAATGCATCAAAACATGGAATAGCTTACCAAAAACGTGCTAGGATGCAAGGTTGAGCCTTTCCTCCCTTCCTTCTCTCTATTTTTTAGTCGTTTGTGTGTATGTGTTTTCAACATGTGTATGTGTGTGTGTGTGTTTTTTTGGGGTAAAATCGTGTGTTATGTGTGTTTTTGTCTTTTTTTTTTGTGTTTTGCTAATGTATGTATTATATGTATATATATGGCATACAACTCACTAATTATTACAATCCCCCGATCTCATAAACAAATACATACAAGACCAAAACATCTCAAAATATAACATATACATGACAACATCACATTCTTCACCCAAACCATCCAACCTCGGAAAGCAACAAGTCAATGCATTTGTCCAAACTGAACTTCTTCTTCTTAATCTCTGAAGGACCCGAACCTGAGATTATTAGAAAGAGGGGTGAGCATACAACACAAGTATACTCAGTGAGGGTCGAAAACAATTGGCCAGGAGTTTTGAAAATGTTTTCATGCCATGCAAAAAACAACATTAGAGTAATTTAACAATACGAGACTAATATAACATAAGCAACTAAACATTACACAATCAAAGAAGGAAAAAAAACATGATAAGACAATACATAAATTAACCACGAAAATACAATATCAATATGAAGTAATATTCAAGGATACGAAACTAGATAACACATATAAATGAATACAATCACAGGTAACTTTCCAAGGAACAAAGGCCCAAGCGAGAGTTACTTAGTTAAAAGGATACAAGGTTGATCACAAGCATGAAACACGATCCACGAACCACGATCCACGAACCACGAGCCACAAACTGCAATCCCGATGTAATAATGACACTGATAACAATAAGTCGGCATCCCCTTATAACTCCAAAATGGGTGTACTCCGGATGTACCGCATCCTACGACCCAACTCTCCCTGGGCAGTATTCCAAGCGAGAGAGAGACAAGGCAACCATGGTAGCCGAGGTATACCGGCAAGCCCGACGCCACCTAGTTTCCCCGACACTACTATGCCCAAATGGTTGCGCAACCAAGATGCAATGCACTCAAAATGATAACAGATAGGATAAACCAATAAACACATAATCGAGAGACAACAAAGTAGGTTGCCCTCGCATACAATATAGCAATCAATACGCACACATAAATTTAAGTAATTATGTTAAATCATACAATTTAAGGACAATAAAGTAACTAAGATGCATATAAGGATGAAAACTCCCTCGCCTCAATAGCCCATGAACTCTTCCAATCTCCCCTAGCGCTAAAAGTAGCAATCCACATAACATTTACAATTTAGTTTACACAATACAACTAAACAATTCATCTAACTATCAAACTACTAATTAATCAACTATAGTCAAGTACAAAAGCATTCAATATAGATAACCATTTATCAACCCTTAACATACTAGACATATTTACTACATCTATCATATAACTAAACCCATTAAGTAATGACCACTTGAAGGACACACTAGCCAATCTTATTCTTTTTGAACACAAATCTCTCAAAACTAACAACTAAAAGGACAAACATTAAGACAAAGCCAAGCTAATCTACTTAAACATTAAACAAAGCACATCTCAAGCTCTCCAAATAATCTACAATCACCTAGGAACCTTAATCAAACCTTCCATGGCACCAAACACACACAACGATCCAAAACCATCAAAAAGACCCTTTTATGATCAATCAACTCTCACGAGTTTAACCCACATTCTAACACATCCGAGCATACAATTGGTCAATTTAACATTCATGGTACTTTATTCAACATACAACAAACAACTAACTTCTAACCACAAACACATACTCTCGGCCCTTTGCATTCCAACCAACCATAACAAACTCCAATCACACATATTGTGAAACCCCATATTTTACCTTTGCATAGAATTACGTATTTTGACCTGTTTATGTGTTATATGAGTTAGAATGTGCTAATTATATGATTTATATTCCTATTACATGCTATGTGTGCATTCATGAAATTTTCATCAAAATCAGCATCGAAAATTTTATCATCGGTTTTTGTGAATAGTGTTTTGAACGCACGTCCACTAAAATTTTGACACGGGTGTTTTTAGAGTTTGAAAACCTAGTCCTATGTTATTAATTGACCCATGTTTGATAAAAATTGATTCTGAAGTGGAATAGAAATTTAAATAGACTTTTCGGGTGAAAAGTAGCATTTTTGAGCTAAATAATGATTTCTGCTAAACCCGATTCTTGCATTAACTTTCGTTGACCTAGTATATATTAATATAAATGCATTTATATGTGGTATTAAATGATTTTAGATTAATTGTGCATTCAAAAAATATTTGAAAACAAATAATATGACTTTTCACCTTCTTTTGCAAAAATTGAGTTTTTAACCGAGTCAGGTGTTAATATTTGCAAATGAAAATTGTTGTCACCTAAAATAAAATACCTAAAAATAGTCTAAGTGTTAAATGCATGTTGGTGATCAAAATAGTCAAGAAAAACAATTAAAAAACTAAAAATACAAATTAAAAGACTAGAAAATCAACTTTGACTTTACTTATTTTTGTTGACCTTGAGCTTATATCATCAACACACACTAAAATAGCACAAGAACACCTCCAAAAACACCTACATAACCAAAAATGCCAAGGGAAGCAAAGATAATGCATTTTTCTAAGTTTTTCAAGTGATTTTCTCATAGATTTTGCAATTCAAGTCCAAATCACTTCATTCAAAGCTTGAAATTGCTTGTTGGGCATCCATTCTACCTATTTCTAACCTTAGTTTGCATCAAAGGTGAGAGAAAAATTCTAGATCTCAAAATGCTATTTTTATGTCAATTCATATAATTGAATTTTTAGCAGTGGAAATGTTGAATTGATGTTAGAATATTGCTCAGTAGCTGCTAAGGATCATTTATATGGGTTTATAGCTGTTTTTGAACGGTTGTAGCATATTATTCTATTTTCTAGGATTAAAATTGAGTTATTAGCTTGTTGTTGATTTAATGGAGTTGTGGTGGTTGGAATTGATTGCTGTTAGCTTCTAAAAGTTTGTTAAATACGTGGTAGTAATTTTGTAATGCCGAAATTTTGATTGTGATGTCGTGGTGAAAGTCCAAAAATTTCAGCCATGGTGCATTGAGGTTTTAGGGTTGTTGGGTTTGTTTTGGATGGATTGTGGTTGGTTTCCGAGGGGGCTAATATAGTTGCTTGAGTGGGTGAGTGATAGAAATAGGTTTGGAGGTTATTAGATTAGTAGATTGTAAGTTATGATTTTTAGAAGTTTGAGTAGTCTTTCTTTAAATGTTAAAATAATGTCTTTAGTTGTTTGAGTGGTGTTTGAGTGGGTCGTTGTTGATTAGATTTGGGTTTGGTTGAGTGGTTTAATGCATGTTAAGTTGGATGACCTACTTTGTCATCTAACTTAGTTGTTGAGTTGTTAATTGATTAATTGATGTTATGTTGTTGAAATGATGTTAACTGATTGATTATTGATGAAGTGGGGAGATAGGCAACCTACGTTGTTGTCCTCATGTGATATGAACGATTATTATTATTGTCATGAGTCTTGGTATGTGTATGTCACCTCTCGGGCAGCGTTGGGCTGTCGGGTTGATAACGGTATCACTATCATAGACTACCCCCAGCTTGTATGTGCGGAGGTGCCATTGTGGGAGGGCCTAGTGAGGTACCTCGGGTGCGTGAGTAATGTGGAGATATAAGAAGATGATTGAGATCGTGATGGCATTTGGAGCTACACCAACTAGAGTATCCTTATTGATTGGTTATTATTATTGTTGTGCTTATATTGTTATTGATGTTTATTATGTGTTTACTACTCAAAGGATGATTTCCAAGGAGTATAGTAAATACTTGTAAAAGATCTATCGAATCCTCACTGGGCTTATTTTATATAAGCTCACTCTTATTCGTTATTTGCATTCAGGTGTTACTAAGCCAGACTTTGTGTACGTTCCTCAAGAATTTGAGTATGTGCCTTCTGTGGATAAGTCTTATGTGCCGGAGTCATATCCATGAGGTTGTCTTAGCTTTTGTAGTATGATGTATTGTATAACTTACTTAAAGATAAAGAATTATATAACTCTAGTTTAGTAGTCTTTCATTTGAACATGATTAGGTTGCTAGACTGGTTATAATATATTTTGCAAATGTATGATATGTCCAATGGTTGATGTTGGAACGGAGGCGTATAACTTATGAATGAACTGATGAATGGATGTTTAATATATGGGAATGGTTGTGTTGTATGTTGTTGGTTTGGTTGTGGAGTTGTTGTTGATCTTTGGAGTTGGTTATATAGAATTATGAGGGTTGGTTTAGAGTTCTGATGTCTATGTTACTGTCGTTATACTGCCAAAATTCTGTTGCGTCCTGACTAATCGTAAGTGGGGTCAAGTTAGGGCGTGACATTAAGTGGTATTAGAGCGTATGTTTAGCTGTCAGTCGGGTATCCTCGGAATGTGGGTAGTGGTCTTGACATGAATGCATGTACTAAGTGTAAAGAGAATTATATGTTTATATGTTTATGTGATTAATTTACTTATGTGACTAACTTTCTAATTGATCAATATGCTTTATGTGTTAAGTGAATTAAGGTGGTCAATATGCTTTATGTGACAACGTGCCTTATGTACTCAATGTGTTGTAATTAATGTGCATTATGTGATTAATGTGTATTATGTGACAAATGTGTTTTATGTGATCGAAGTGTCTTGTGTGAAGTTAGTTGTTTATGTGGTTTTAATTGTTTATAACTAGCTTATGTGAAACAACGTGCTTTAGGTGCTCAATGTACTTTAAGTGACTAATGTGAGTTACGTGATCAACTTGCCTTATGTGAAGTTTGTTGCTTATATGACTTTAATTGCTTATAACTTGCTTACGTGATGTAACCTGCTTAGGTGATATTTGCTTCCTATGTGCTGAGTTGTGCATTATGTGATAATGTTGTATTGTATGATAATTGCGTATTACGTTGTACTTGTCTTTCATATGATATAGTCGCATACCTGTTTAACTTGTGAGTGACCATTTAATGCCAAGGGAAGCTGCAAGAGCTTTCAGAACTAGAGGTAGGCTGTGATTTTGAGTTATTATTATTCTGATAGTTTATCATTGAGATCTTGATTATTATGCTTATGGATTTTAGTCTCAGTTTAATGGATTTGTTCTTGATGTTCCTTTAGAGAGAATGAAGTTGTTCGAGAAAATAGCAATGTATCTTGATGATTATAATTATTTTTCTTGCTATGTTTAACTTGTTATTACTTGGAGATAGATCATAAGTTAAGGTTTCCGTGAGGTTGTGATTAAACATTTTTGGAGTCTCAACTCATATTATACTTTCTTGAGGTTATTTTAGAATGAATTTATTTGAGGAATTAGTGATGTATATTTGTGAATGGAATGAAGTGTGGTATAACATGTGAATATTTCTACTATTAGGGATTGCTATATTATTAATGGATATTTTGGAGTTTTGATCTTTAAACCTTGGAGACAATTGGAGTGATTCCTGACAAAGTTACTTTATTCGAAGATGTAATTGTTGGGAGATAGAATTATTTGAGGAAATAAGAATGCATTTTGGTGGCTGAACATTTACTTGCCTATATCGAGCTTTTAAGTTCTAGGTGGTATGACTTTCTAAATTGTTGATTGGGGATTCTCTTGTGTTATAATGAGTTAGTATGAATCTGTATTGTATTATCAGATTTTGGAGTCTTCATCAGTGAATCTTGTTGGGTAATCGGTGATTTATCTTGTTTAGTGATTGGTCTGGTGCAGAATATAAATTTTGGAGTAATTGTATGACTCCTCAGGTTCTTTACATCTCCTTAGTGTCTTGTTTTGAAGAGAGATAGATTGTAGGATTTGACTTGTTGGTGTTTAAGTGTGTAGATGGGATACCCCTTTTGTGCTTCATATTCTATTGGTCTTATTAATCTTTTCTACTCTATTCTCACTTATTTGAGAGAGAGTTACACTTTTCTAGCATATCAATTGTTTCTTGAAAGTTTTTCTTATTGGATTAATGAATCATATACTCATTTGACATTGCTTCTATTTTTAACATTCGTATTTGCTTCTTATAGCAATATTGCTTATTGGAGTTAAGGTTTGAGACTTCTATATTTCATTCTATATCTCCAGCCATTGATTTCAATATTTCATTTCATCCTATTACTATTCATTTGAAAGTAATTTTTCCTTTGGTATGCCATTTTACTTGTTCGAATTTCACTTGCTTGATGTACTCCCTACCTAAGTATAACATTGTCATTCTTGTTGATACTTGTTAATCCTATTGTTTTATTATTAAATGTTGAGCCATTACTTTGCCTGTAATTGTTTACCCAAAGTACTCGGTATTGTCCTGTTGTTATCATTTCTTATTCATACTTCTTTGGAATTGTGTGTTGAGATACTCTTGCCACTCATGTTTTCTATTGAATTAATCATTTCTTATTTCTTAATTTTATTTCGCCTCAAGTACAACTTACTTGTTGGTTCTTTGAACAATCATCGAGAATTGAAATGTCTATTTGTTCAGAAATTTTTGTTCAACATACTCAGCACTGTTTTGACTCGTCATCATCATTTGTTCGTACTTATTTAACTGATAGGTGCTGAGACATTTCTTATCTTAGTTATCATGCTTCCTTATTAAACTATTAGGCTCTTGATTCTCTAACGTGTTTGACCTCTTGTTCACTTGATTGTTGGCTCGAATATGATTTTCCATATCCTTATTTCCTTGTAAATTTCATAATAGCCATATTCTAACCAATGTAATTTTTGAGATATTCTCTTGATCAGTAATCATTCATGTTATCATGAATGAGTTTTTAAACCCTCGGGGTGTTCATAGAGCTCTTTTGTGTAGTAGGGGATGATTGATAAGTAGTGGTGTCATGTTAAAACCTTGGAGTTGCAATTTCTTTCATATGCAATATGATGTTAGGTGGGAGAGAATTATGAATTAAAGATTGTCTTGGAATTATGATCATCAACTTGTAATCAACGGAGTTTATTTCAATTAAGGTCTTTGTTTAGGTGTCATCCAAAAAGATAAATGGGAACTAAGAGAAGTATTGCTAAGTGTAACAATTGAGGATTTAATTGTCTATCAGTTCGAGAATTGCGCGGATGCAATTTCTTTAAGGGGGGGAGAATGTGAAACCCCAGATTTTACCTTTGCATAGAATTGCATGTTTTGACCTGTTTATGTGTTATATGAGTTAAAATGTGTTAATTCTTTGATTTATATTCTTATTACATGCTATGTGTGCATTTATAAATTTTTTATCAAAATTGGCATCAGAAATTTTATCATCGATTTTTGTGAATAGTATTTTGAACGCACGTCCGCTAAAATTTTGACACGGGTGTTTTTAGGGTTTGAGAACCTAGTCCTCTATTATTAATAGACCCATGTTTGATAAAAAATGATTCTGAAACGGAATAGGAATTTAAATAGACTTTTCGGGCAAAAAGTAGCATTTTTGAGCTAAATAGTGATTTCTGCTAAACCCGATTCTTGCATTAACTTTCATTGACCTAGTATATATTAATATAAATGTATTTATATGTGGTATTAAATGATTTTAGATTAATTGTGCATTCAAAAAATATTTAAAAACAAATAATATGACTTTTCACATTCTTTTGCAAAAATTGAGTTTTTAACCGAGTTGCGTGTTAATATATGCAAATGAAAATTGTTGTCACCTAAAATAAACTACCTAAAAATAGTCTAAGTGTTAAATGCATGTTGGTGAGCAAAATAGTCAAGAAAAACAATTGAAAGACTAAAAATACTAATTAAAAGACAAGAAAATCAACTTTCACTTTTATTATTTTTGTTGACCTTGAGCTTATATCTTCAACACACACTAAAATAGCACAAAAACACCTCCAAAAATACCTACATAACCGAAAATGCCAAGGAAAGCAAAGAGAAGACATTTTTCTAAGGTTTTCAAGTGATTTTCTCATAGATTTTGCAATTCAAGTCCAAATCACTTCATTCAAAGCTTGATATTACTTGTTGGGCATCCATTCTACCTATTTCTAACCTTATTTTGCATCAAAGGAGAGAGAAAAATTCTAGATCGCAAAATGCTATTTTTATGTCAATTCATATAATTGAATTTTTAGCAGTGGAAATGTTGAATTGATGTTAGAATATTGCTCAGTAGCTGCTAAGGATCATTTATATGAGTTTATAGCTGTTTTGAACGATTGTAGCATATATTTCTATTTTTCGGGATTAAAATTGAGTTATTGGCTTGTTGTTGATTTAATGGAGTTGTGGTGGTTGGAATTGATTGCTACTAGCTTCTAAAAGTTTGTTAAATACGTGGAAGTAATGTTGTAATGCCAAAATTTTGATTGTGATGTTGTGGTGAAAGTCTAGAAATTTCAGCCATGGTGTATTGAGGTTTTAGGGTTGTTGGGCTTGTTTTGGATGGATTGTGGTTGGTTTCCGAGGGGCCTAATGTAGTTGATTGAGTGGGTGAGTGATAGAAACTGGTTTTGAGGTTATTGGATTAGTAGATTGTAAGTTATGATTTTTAGAAGTTTGAGTAGTCTTTCTTTAAATGTTGAAATAATGTCTTTAGTTGTTTGAATGGTGTTTGAGAGATTGAATCATGGGTTGTTGTTGGTTAGATTCGGGTTTGGTTGAGTGGTTTAATGCATGTTAAGTTGGATGACCTACTTTGTCATCTAACTTAGTTGTTGAGTTGTTAATTGATTAATTGATGTTATGTTGTTGAAATGATGTTAACTGATTGATTATTGATGAAGCCGGGAGATAGGCAACCTACTTTGTTGTCCTCTTGTGATATGAATGATTATTATTATTGTCATGAGTCTTGGTATGTGTGTACCACCTCTCAGGTAGCGTTGGTGTCACGCCCCAACTCGACCCCACCTATAATCAATCAGGACGCAACGGAATTTCGGCAGCATAACGACAGTAAATAGATTTTCGAGGTTCTAAACCAACCTCATAAAACATCATACATCCAGCAATTCCTCAATACAAACAACAACATACAACACAACCATATTATACAATAAACCATCCTCGTTATACGCCTCCGTTCCAACATGACATACAATACCTCAACCTTATCATACATTTCAAAAATAAGTTGAGACACAACTACAACTTAACCATAGACAAAAGAAAGCCAATAAGTTAACATCGTTTGGATCATCATCTTTCAACATCTATTACAATAAGAACCATAAAGCATATAAAAGTCTATTAAGCTAATATACATGACATTAAACAACATATAATCATGGATAAGACTCAGGAACATATGACTCGTCCACGTAAGGCATATTTTCCTCCTCAGGAGGCACGTACCCGTAATCCGGCTCTGCAACACCTGTAAGCATGCAATAATAGAGAGTGAGCTTATATACATAAGCCCAGTGAGGATCCGATAGATCTCGACAGTATTCACTACGCTCCTTGGATTTAGTCCTTTGAGCAAGTAAACACACAACAACAATAATAACATTATCATCACATAACTATATAACCATTCATTAAAGGATACTCTATTTGGTGTAGCTCCAAACGCCATCACGATCTCAACTTTTCTTCTTATAACTCCCCATTACTCACGCACCCGAGGTACCTCACTAGCCCCTCCCTCCATGACACCTCCGTCATGCGAGCTGGGGGTAGCCTATGGCAGTCATGCCGTTATCAACCCGACAGCCCAACGCTGCCCGAGAGGTGGCACACACATACCAAGACTCCATAATCATCATCAATCATCAATCAATCATCAATCAATCAATTGGGAGATCAGCAACGAAAGTGCCCGATTCCCGAACTCAATAATAATCAATCAATAACTTAGTTAGATGACAAAGTAGGCCATCTAACCGGACATGCATCATATACAAAATTAAACTCTAAATTACTCATCAACAACTCACCATTCATCACTCGAACACTACCCAACCATCTAAAGGCATCGTTCAAGAAATTAAAGAATGACAACCTAAACTTCTAAAATTCATAACTTACAATCTACTAATCCAAACATTGCCAAATCAGTTCCTATCACTCACCCATTCAACCTACTACATTAGCCCTCTCGGAAATCCACCATAACACCTCCAAATCATGCCCGATAACCCTAAAACCCTAAGATGTCATGGCTGGATTTTCTGGATTTTCACACAAACAATGTAATCGAAAATTCGGCATTACAACAGCGCTAACACGTAATTATCAAGTATTTAGAAATCGACGGCAATCGATTTCGATCAACACAACTCATTTAATTCAACTTTGAACATTTTAATCAAAATTAAATACCCGGAAAATAAAAATTATGCTACATCTGACAGAAATTCGTAGTATTAGTATATAACGATCCCTAGCATGCAAGGAGCAATAATCTATCATCAGATTTCAATTCTAACGGTTCAATCTTCATTTATACGCAAAAACATAAAAATGACATTTTGAGATCTAGAATTTTTCTCTCACCTTCGATGCGATATAAGCCTAGGAATGCATGCTATGCGTGCCCAACAAGCAGAATTCAAGTCGGTGCGAAGTTCTACGGACAAAAACTAGGTTTTTCTTTGAAAAATTGGATTGAAAAGCTTTGAAATCTCTTTGGCTTTCTCTCCCTCAAACTCACGGCAATGTGTGTGTGTGTGGTGGTGTTTTTGTGTTGTGTGAGTGTGTGTAGGTGATATAAGCTTCAAAGTCAAAATTTTAAATAAAGTCAAAGTTAGTTTTAATTAGTATTTTTGTGTTTTAATGACTTTAATTGCATTTTATTGCTCACCAAGCTCAAAATAATTATGCAACCCCCAAGATATCTCAAGTGGATTATTTTTAGGTGACAAGAAGTTTTACAATCCAATAATTTCACCCGAGTCGGCTTAAAACTCGATTTTCGCAAAAGTCGGTGTAAAAACCCTAATAAATTCTTAAGCTGATTTTAAAACCGTTTTCATCAAACACAGGTCTATTAAAGTCCGTGGACTAGGTCTAGAAGGGTTAAAAAGACCAGTTTCAAAATTTTAGCGGACGTGTTTCGAAAACACTATTCACTGAAAATCGACGATAAAATTTATGATTCCGTTTTTGATGAAAATTTCATGAATGCACATTTAGCACGTATTAGGAGTATTGACATCAAAATTATAACTTTCTAGGTCCTATAGCACATAAACAGATTATATGCACGTAAAACGAGGTATAGCACGTAAAACGAGATAAGCAGGAAAGTGGGGTTTCACATTCTCCCCTCCTTATAGAAATTTCGTCCTCGAAATTCTTACTTGATGTACGGAATAGATCTGGGTATTGCTGCTGCATCTGATCTCGTCTCTCCCACGTAGCTTCCTCAATACCGTGATGCTTCCACAACACCTTAACCATCGGAATCCTCTTCGACCTCAACTCTCGGTCCATCTGATCTAGAATACGAATCGGACGCTAGTCATAAGTCAAATTCTCTCGAAGCTGTAACGGCTCTGGCTCAAGAATATGAGAAGGATCCGGATTATATTTCCGCAAATTAGACACGTGAAATACATCGTGGACATTAGAGAAGTTCTCCGGTAAAGCCAACCGATATGCCAACTTACCAACCCTGCCAGTAATCTCAAACGGCCCAACAAATCTCGGACTCAGCTTTCCACCTTTACCATAACGAACAAACCCCTTTCGAGTAGACAATCTCAAGAAAACCCGATCTCCAACTGCAAACTCCAAGTCCCGACGACGCTTATCAGCATAACTCTTGAATCTACTCTGCGCCGTAAGCATTCTCTGCCTGATCAACTGAACATTCTCAATCTTCTCAAGAAGTTCTGGCATAATAGTCGGATCAACAGTCTTCATCTCTCCTACCTCGTCCCAATATAAAGGTGAACGGCACTTACGACCGTAAAGAGCTGCAAAAGGTGCCATCCCAATAGTAGCTTGATAACTATTGTTATAGGCAAACTCGGCAAGTGGTAGATGTTTCTCCCAGTTCTTCCTGAAGTCCAGAACACAAGCCCTAAGCATATCTTCCAGAATCTGAATAGTCCGCTCAGACTGACCGTCGGTCTGTGGATGATACGCTGTACTGAAGTTCAACTGAGTACCTAAGGTCTCCTGAAGTTTCTCCCACAAACGAGAAGTAAATCGAGGATCTCGATCAGAGACAATACTAGATGGAATACCGTGAAGTCTAACAATCTGATCCAGATAGAGGTCCGTCAACTTTGTAACCTCATCTCCTAACCTCATTGCAATAAAATGAGCTGTCTTCGTCAAACGATCCACGACAACCCAAACTGCATCATTACCCCTCGGTGATCTAGGCAACCCAGTGACGAAGTCCATCGTAATATGCTCCCATTTCCACTCTGGTATAGCCAACGGCTGAAGCAAACCTGCAGGTCGTTGATGCTCGGCTTTCACTCTCTGACAAGTCAAACATCTAGATACAAACTGAGCAACCTCCCTCTTCATGTTGTTCCACCAGAAATGTTGCTTCAGATCCCGATACATCTTGGTTCCACCGGGATGAATAGTATATTTAGAATTATGAGCTTCCTCCAAAATACCTCGCCTCAAGCCCGGTTCATCGGGAACACAAACCCTGTTCCGAAACCGAAGAATACTGTCCTCATGCAGTTTGAAGTCAGACTGATCACCCGTGATCTGATCCTTGATCTTCTGAAGTTTAACATCAAGTTGCTGAGCTTCCCTGATCTAAGACAATAATAAAGCCTGAATACGGAGATGTGAACACATCACCCCAACCTGAGTGAACTCTGGTCTCCAATAACTAAACTCCTCAAGAACCTCCCACTTCTTGACAGCCAAACAAGAAATACTAGCCTTCCGGCTGAGAGCATTTACCACAACATTTGCCTTTCCAGGCAGATAATTGATAGAACAATTATAATCTCCAAGAAGCTCCATCCACCTCCGCTGGCGCATATTTAACTCCTTCTGTGAGAACAAGTACTTTAGACTCTTATGATCAGTGAAAATTTCAAACTTACTTCCCCACAGATAATGACGCCACTTTTTGAGTGCAAAGACAACTGCTGCCAACTCAAGATCATGAGTCGGATAATTTTCTTCATAAGGCTTCAACTTTCGAGAAGCATAGGCAATAACTCGGCCATCCTGCATAAGAACACATCCCAAGCCCTCCTTGGATGCATCGCTGTAAATGACCATATTATCGGTCCCCTCTGGTAGAGCAAGTACTGGAGCGGTAGTTAACCTCTTTTTCAACTCCTGAAATCCACTCTCACACTTCTCGTCCCAATTAAAGATAGTCCGTTTCTGAGTCAACTTCGATAGTGGCCCCGCAATCTTTGAGAAGTCCTTGACAAACCTACGGTAATAACCCGCCAAGCCAAGAAAGCTACGGACATCAGTAACATTCTCCGGCCGCTTCCAAGACATCACCGATTCAATCTTAGTTGGATCTACGGAAATGCCGCTCTGTGTAATAACATGGCCAAGAAAAGAAATCCGTTGCAGCCAAAATTCACATTTGCTGAACTTGACAAACAACTGATGCTCCTGCAACTTCTCTAATACAAGCCGTAGATGTTGCTCGTGTTCCGATTCAGATTTAGAATAGACCAAGATATCATCAATAAAAATCACAACGAACTGGTCCAAGTACGGCTGAAAGACTCAATGCATCAAATCCATGAATGCTGCCGGTGCATTAGTCAAACCAAAGGGCATAACAACAAACTCATAATGCCCGTACCGAGTCCTGAAGGCAGACTTCGGAACATCCTCCGTACGAATCCGAAGCTGATAATACCCCTGCCTCAAATCAAATTTAGAATAGACTTTGGCTCCCTGAAGTTGATCAAACAACTCATCAATCAGTGGCAAAGGATATTTATTCTTGATGGTCACCTGATTCAAACCACGGTAATCAATACACAATCTCAAAGTACCATCCTTCTTCTTTACAAATAAAACAGGAGCTCCCCAAGGTGAATAACTCTGCTGAATGAATCTTTTCTTCAATAACTCCTGTAACTGAGTCTTCAACTCCTTCAACTCAGCTGGTGCCATCCGGTACGCCGATTTAGAAATAGGTTGAGTACCGGGAACAAGATTAATCACAAACTCTATATCCCTCTCTGGCGGCAATCCTGGCAACTCCTCGGGAAATACATTAGGATATTCCCGGATAATAGGGACTTCCTCAAGCTGTAGCTTATCAGATGGCTTGTTGATCAAATAAGCTAGATAACCTGAACACCCCCTACTCACCAACTTAACGGCTTTAGTTGCTGAGATAACAAAACTCATCTTAGCACCCCGGTTACCCGCTACCTCTACTACTGGCTGATCTGGAAAACGAAACTGTACTACCTTGGTTCTACAGTTCAACTGGGCATCATACTTAGAAAGCCAATCCATACCCAGAATGACATCATACCCCCGGATAGGAAATAAGATAAGGTCCGAAGGAAAATTATGCCCCTTAACATGTATTATACAATCCTTACATACTAAGCCAGTAACATACTTATTAGTCAAAGAGGTACTAATCTCAACCACATAAGGCAATCTTTCAGGTTGCAATTTAACACGTTGCACACAAGCAGGAGTAATGAAAGAATGCGTAGCACCAGAATCAATCAACACTTTAACAAGTTGATCAAGTATAAGGAAGTTACCTTCCACAACTGCAGTCTCCTCAGGCATCTCTTCCATATCAATTGCGTAAGCCCGAGCCTGAACCCGCTGCTGCTGTGGTACACTGCCTGTAGGCCTACCCTGGTAACCCTGAGTCGCTGCCCGACCCTCAGTCCTCGCATATCTAGGGCAATCCTTCGCCCTATGCTCGATGCTACCACAACCCAAACATGTCCCTGCCTTTACCCTGCAGTCGGACTCCACATGCCCTGGGCGCTTGCAGTAATTACACTGCGATGATGTGGCACTAACACTACCCCTAGAAGAACCAAAAGTTGATGAACCAGCTGATACAGCCTGCTGCTGAGGTCTTACCACACTAGGCCTGTACTGACCCTGAGACTGCGCTGGCCTATACTGAGTCTGAACCTGATATGGCCTCTGCTGAAACTGAGGCCGATAGTAACTCTGCTGACCCTGTGGCCTATAAGAACCCTGCTGGGCTGGTGGCCTGAAGACAACCTGCTGTACTGGAGGCCTATATATAACCTGCTGGCCCTGTGGCTGATACGGCCTCTTACTAGACTGACTGGAGACAATCTGATCCCCTTTCCTCTTCTCTAACCTAGAAGCTGCATCAAAAGCCTCAGTAAAGATATCATAGCGATTCAGAGCCATTGCATCCTGAATCTCGGGCCTCAATCCCAACATAAATCTACGGGTCTTCCTCTCCTCCACAGCTACAAACTCTGGTGCATACCGGGACAACCTAGTGAATGTAGCCTCATACTGAGCCACAGTAGAATCCCCTTGTACCAAAGACAAGAACTCAGCCTCTCTCCTCTCCTGTGTAACCCTCGGGACATACTTATCCCTAAAAGCAGTCAGAAAGGTATCCCAAACATACGGAAAACCCCGGGTCTCCCAACTGGCTCTCACAGTGCGCCACCATTCCTCTGCCTCATCATCAAGCAAATAGACAGCACAAGTCACCTTCCTCTCATCAGTGTACCCGAGAGAATCAAAAATTTTCTCTAACTTACTAATCCACGACTCGGCCTTCCTATCATCAGGCTCTCCCTGAAATCTAGGAGGATAGTACCCCAGAAACTCCTTCATAGTACCTCGACCGTGATTACCTCCCTGTACATTCTGTATCTGAGCCTGCAACGCCTGAGTCTGAACAGCCTGACCTGCTAACAACTGGGCCTGCCCAGCCATCAAATCTGCAATCCGATCCATTGCTGACCCTAACCTGACATCACCCCTATCACTGCCCTGTGCCACATTACCAGGAACCTCATCTACAATCTCGGGCCTACCACGAGTCCTCGGTCTATCGGCCATCGTACTAATCAAAGAGTTAGCACAGGTTATAGCACGTAAACAGGTTAAATACAACTTTTAACAAATAAACAACAAACTCATATAAAGCATATAGATCACATAAGTTTCAATCACATAAGCAAATTGATCACATAATCACATAAGTACTTAAATCACATAATCACTTAATCATTTAATCATACCAATACATATTTCACTTTTCTTTCTTTTCATACATATTTCATGCTAAGACCATTACCCACATTTCGAGAATACCCCGGCTGACAACTAACATGCGCTCTGATACCACTTAAATGTCACGCCCCAACTCGACCCCACCTATAATCTGTAACGCCCCGGCTAAGCGAATACCTGGCCACTTTGGGACCCAGGCAGAGGCACACCAGCAACGCCACATATGCACATATTGTCCGCTTTGGGTTACCACATTGGGCCCCTCACGGTTTTGTTGCCTTCCAAGTCTCCTTGGAAAACACGTGTGCACGATATGAGGAACGAATCACTTATATCTAGCAATATCACTTCCTTCCCAACCGATGTGGGATGGGATCACCACATCCGCCCCCACTAAGAGGACCCAGCGCCCTCGCGGGTCAACTGGTCAACGGTCGGGTCGGCTCTGATACCACTTCTGTAACGCTCCGGCTAAGTGAATACCTGGCCACTTTGGGACCCAGGCAGAGGCACACCAGTGACGCCACATATGCACATATTGTCTGTTTTGGGTTACCACATTGGGCCCCTCACGGTTTTGTTGCCTTCCAAGTCTCCTTGGAAAACACGTGTGCACGATATGAGGAACGAATCACTTATATCTAGCAATATCACTTCCTTCCCAACCGATGTGGGATGGGATCACCACATAATCAGTCAGGACGCAACGGAATTTCGGCAGCATAACGACATTAAATAGATTTCCGAGGTTCTAAACCAACCTCATAAAACATCATACATCCAGCAATTCTTCAATACAAACAACAACATACAACACAACCATATTATACAATAAACCATCCTCGTTATACGCCTCCGTTCCAACATGACATACAATACCTCAACCTTATCATACATTTCAAAAATAAGTTGAGACACAACTACAACTTAACCATAGACAAAAGAAAGCCACTAAGTTAACATCGTTTGGATCATCATCTTTCAACATCTATTACAATAAGAACCATAAAGCATATAAAAGTCTATTAAGCTAATATACATGACATTAAACAACATATAATCATGGATAAGACTCAGGAACATATGACTCGTCCACGTAAGGCATATTTTCCTCCTCAGGAGGCACGTACCCGTAATCCGGCTCTGCAACACCTGTAAGCATGCAATAATAGAGAGTGAGCTTATATACATAAGCCCAGTGAGGATCCGATAGATCTCGACAGTATTCACTACGCTCCTTGGATTTAGTCCTTTGAGCAAGTAAACACACAACAACAATAATAACATTATCATCACATAACTATATAACCATTCATTAAAGGATACTCTATTTGGTGTAGCTCCAAACGCCATCACGATCTCAACCGTTCTTCTTATAACTCCCCATTACTCACGCACCTGAGGTACCTCACTAGCCCCTCCCTCCATGACACCTCCGTCATGCGAGCTGGGGGTAGCCTATGGCAGTCATGCCGTTATCAACCCGACAGCCCAATGATGCCCGAGAGGTGGCACACACATACCAAGACTCCATAATCATCATCAATCATCAATCAATCATCAATCAATCAATTGGGAGATCAGCAACGAAAGTGCCCGATTCCCGAACTCAATAATAATCAATCAATAACTTAGTTAGATGACAAAGTAGGCCATCTAACCGGACATGCATCATATACAAAATTAAACTCTAAATTACTCATCAACAACTCACCATTCATCACTCAAACACTACCCAACCATCTAAAGGCATCGTTCAAGAAATTAAAGAATGACAACCTAAACTTCTAAAATTCATAACTTACAATCTACTAATCCAAACATTGCCAAATCAGTTCCTATCACTCACCCATTCAACCTACTACATTAGCCCTCTCGGAAATCCACCATAACACCTCCAAATCATGCCCGATAACCCTAAAACCCTAAGATGTCATGGCTGGATTTTCCGGATTTTCGCACAAACAATGTAATCGAAAATTCGGCATTACAACAGCGCTAACACGTAATTATCAAGTATTTAGAAATCGACAGCAATCGATTTCGATCAACACAACTCATTTAATTCAACTTTGAACATTTTAATCAAAATTAAATACCCGAAAAATAAAAATTATGCTACAT
The DNA here is from genome assembly GCA_037974665.1 of Ehretia macrophylla. Taxonomy (NCBI): domain Eukaryota; kingdom Viridiplantae; phylum Streptophyta; class Magnoliopsida; order Boraginales; family Ehretiaceae; genus Ehretia; species Ehretia macrophylla. The sequence goes on along the minus strand of CM075780.1, from coordinate 60,478,958 downwards.
CCGACAGAAATTCGTAGTATTAGTATATAACAATCCCTAGCATGCAAGGAGCAATAATCTATCATCAGATTTCAATTCTAACGGTTCAATCTTCATTTATACGCAAAAACATAAAAATGACATTTTGAGATCTAGAATTTTTCTCTCACCTTTGATGCGATATAAGCCTAGGAATGCGTGCTATGCGTGCCCAACAAGCAGAATCCAAGTCGGTGCGAAGTTCTACAGACAAAAACTAGGTTTTTCTTTGAAAAATTGGATTGAAAAGCTTTGAAATCTCTTTGGCTTTCTCTCCCTCAAACTCACGGCAATGTGTGTGTGTGTGGTGGTGTTTTTGTGTTGTGTGAGTGTGTGTAGGTGATATAAGCTTCAAAGTCAAAATTTTAAATAAAGTCAAAGTTAGTTTTAATTAGTATTTTTGTGTTTTAATGACTTTAATTGCATTTTATTGCTCACCAAGCTCAAAATAATTATGCAACCCCCAAGATATCTCAAGTGGATTATTTTTAGGTGACAAGAAGTTTTACAATCCAATAATTTCACCCGAGTCGGCTTAAAACTCGATTTTCGCAAAAGTCGGTGTAAAAACCCTAATAAATTCTTAAGCTGATTTTAAAACCGTTTTCATCAAACACAGGTCTATTAAAGTCCGTGGACTAGGTCTAGAAGGGTTAAAAAGACCAGTTTCAAAATTTTAGCGGACGTGTTTCGAAAATACTATTCACTAAAAATCGACGATAAAATTTCTGATTCCGTTTTTGATGAAAATTTCATGAATGCACATTTAGCACGTATTAAGAGTATTGACATCAAAATTATAACTTTCTAGGTCCTATAGCACATAAACAGATCATATGCACGCAAAACGAAGTATAGCACGTAAAACGAGATAAGCAGGAAAGTGGGGTTTCACAGTTGGGCTGTCGGGTTGATAACGACATGACTATCATAGACTACCCCCAGCTCTCATGGGCGAAGGTGCCATGGAGGGAGGGGCTAGTGAGGTACCTCAGGTACGTGAGTAATGGGGAGTTATAAAAAGATGGTTGACATCGTGATGGCGCTTGGAGCTATACCAACTAGAGTATCCTTATTGATTGGTTATTATTATTGTTGTGCTTATATTGTTATTCGTGTTTGTTATGTGTTTACTGCTCAAATGATGATTTCCAAAAAGTATAGTAAATACTTGTAAAAGATCTATCGAATCCTCACTGGGCTTGTTTTATATAAGCTCACTCTTATTCGTTATCTACATTCAGGTGTTACTAAGCCAGACTTTGTGTACATTCCTCAGGAAGCTGAGTATGTGCCTTCTGTGGAGGAGTCTTATGTGTCGGAGTCATATCCATGAGGTTGTCTTAGCTTTTGTAGTATGATGTATTGTATAACTTACTTAAAGATAAAGAATTATATAACTCAGTTTAGTAGTCTTTCATTTGAACATGATTAGGTTGCTAGACTGGTTATGATCTATTTTGCAAATGTATGATATGTCCTATGGTTGATATTGGAACAGAGGCGTATAACTTATGAATGAACTGATGAATAGATGTTTAATATATGAGAATGGTTGTGTTGTATGTTGTTGGTTTGGTTGTGGAGTTGTTGTTGATCTTTAGAGTTGGTTATATGGAATTATGAGGGTTGGTTTAGAGCCCTGATGTCCGTGTTACTATCGTTATACTGCCAAAATTTCGTTGCGTCCTGACTGATCGTAAGTGGGTCGAGTTAGGGCGTGACACATATCCACTTTGGGCATCAATGTAGCTACTACAACACTTATGACACCCAATGTAAGCACTACAACACATATTTACACCAAAACCACAAAACTTAACCAAAATACTATTCATTCCTCTCACTTTCTCAAGCTACTACATTCAAACGAACTACGACACTTGAAATCTGATTTCCCTACTCATTCCTAGACACGTTAAGGCATGACTTTATGCCACAAAACCTTAATTTCCCAACAAAAGCCTGAAAGTCCACCTTGTGCATTTGAACTATAGCTATACTAACCGGACACCCAATCAACGCCATAACCATACCAAAAGTTCTTCCATGCACATACAATACTATACCAACACTTAAACCGAGCAAAGTCAACACTTGGTCAAATGACCCCTTTACGAATTCCAACTAAAAGGCTATTTTCCAAGCAACAGAACCACATTACGAGCATGCTAGGCATTCACTAATCTCTAACCAACCACAATAAAGCTCTACGAGCACCCAAAACACTCGAAACAACCAAACGACCTAAAACGTACAAATGGCCCCTTATTTTCCCATTTATATTTATTAATTCTAACAATCCAAAATCCATTTAAATATTAAATTTAGTCTCCTAAGTACTTCTAGCACCTAACCAAAGCATTAGAACACAATTCGGAATGAAAACCCCAAATTTTGGATTTTATTATTCATAGCACTATTTATCATCTTCCCCAACTTATTTTGTGCATTTTAAAGGCTAAACAACTATACAAAGAATAAAAGAATGATCTACTAGCCTAATAATCATCATTAGAAGCAATTTAAACCAATAAATCAACATATATAACAAATTTATAAATTTGCTCTAACTTTAAAGAAGCAAAATTGACAAAATAAATGCATCAAAACATGAAATAGCTTACCAAAAACGTGCTAGGATGCAAGGTTGAGCCTTTAACCCTTTATTTTCTCCATTTTTCAGTCGTATGTGTGTGTGTTTTCAACGTTTGTGTATGTGTATTTTTGGGGTAAAATCGTGTGTTGTGTGTGTTTTGTCTTTTTTTTTGTGTTTTGCTAATGTATGTATTATATGTATATATATGGGTAGCTAGGTGGGTCATGGGTCATGGGTTATGGGTTTGGGTAGTTGCTAGGTTGGTTATTTAGTTTAATTTAAGTCAAAGCAAGCTAAAATGGAAAACTAAAATGCTGAAATTTACTGTTCATAATGAGACACAAAAACAATTTTTCTACCCGCCTTCCAGACATGCTATTAAAGTAATTCCATTTTTCTCATGCCTCATATATGTCAAGTAATGTAGGAAAAGGCAAAATCAGATAAATAAATCAGTCAAAAATCCTTATGAATAAAGACTATCTTTTAAATAAGCTTTTTAAGAAATAAATACACACAAATATATACAAGTGAATGCAAGAAGATAAATTCAAATAATACTAGAAATAAAATAATTAATATTTATTTCATATAGCAAAAAGTTATAAAGTAAGTGTAACCACTCAAGTAAACACATAACTATTCGCAAACACTAAAAATAACACATAAGCATATGCAATTAGATATATTATCTATATGCTAGGTCTGAGGTCCTACAGACAGAGGCTGGGCATGACAGGCTAGTTCTAGTAGACCTTGTTTCTAACAAAACTAGATCATGACACCTTTGGGTTAAGCCATTGTATATATATATATATATATATATATATATATATATATATATATATATATATATATGTAAATATATAAAGTACCTGTGTAATTTCATAGAAAATAAAGGTAAGTTATAAAAAGTTCGATTATGTTTCGCCTATGTTTCGGCCAAAGATTGCGTTCAATACCTTAACAATGTGAAACCCCACTTTTCTGCTTATCTCGTTTTACGTGCTTTACCTCGTTTTGCGTGCATATGATCTGTTTATGTGCTATAGGACCTAGAAAGTTATAATTTTGATGTCAATACTTCTAATACGTGCTAAATGTGCATTCATGAAATTTTCATAAAAAACGGAGTCAGAAATTTTATCGTCGATTTTCAGTGAATAGTATTTTCGAAACACGTCCGCTATAATTTTGAAACTGGTCTTTTTAACCCTTCTAGACCTAGTCCACGGACTTTAATAGACCTGTGTTTGATGAAAACGGTTTTAAAATCGGCTTAAGAATTTATTAGGGTTTTTACACCGACTTTTGCGAAAATCGAGTTTTAAGCCGACTCGGGTGAAATTGTTGGATTGTAAAACTTCTTGTCACCTAAAAATAATGCACTTGAGATATCTTGGGGGTGGCATAATTATTTTTAACTTGGTGAGCACTAAAATGCAATTAAAGTCATTAAAAACACAAAAATACCTATTTAAACTAACTTTGACTTTGCATTTTTTAATTGACCAAGCTTTAAATTATATACTATCACCTACACACACTCACACAACACAAAACACACTCCACAAACACACACATTGCCGTGAGAAAGAGGGAGAAAAAGAGAAGAGAAAACTCAAGCTTTTCAATCCAATTTTTCAAAGAAAAACCTAGTTTTTGTCCGTGAAACTTCGCACCGAGTTGGATTCCGCTTGTTGGGCACGCATTGCACGCATTCCTATGCTTATATCGCATCTAAGGTGAGATAAAAATTCTAGATCTCAAAATGTCATTTTTGTGTTTTTGCGTATAAATGAAGATTGAACCGTTAGAATTGTAATCTGATGTTAGATTATTGCTCCTTGCATGCTAGGGATCATTATATACTAATACTACGAGTTTCTGTCGGATATAGCATAATTTTTATTTTCCGGGTATTTAATTTTGATTAAAATGTTCAAAGTTGAATTAAATGAGTTGTGTTGATCGAAATCGATTGCCGTCGATTTCTAAATACTTGATAATTACGTGTTAGCGCTGTTGTAATGCCGAATTTTCGATTACATTGTTTGTGTGAAAATCCGAAAAATCCAGCCATGACATCTTAGGATTTTAGGGTTATCGGGCATGATTTGGAGGTGTTATGGTGGATTTTCGAGAGGGCTAATGTAGTAGGTTGAATGGGTGAGTGATAGGAACTGATTTGGCAATGTTTGGATTAGTAGATTGTAAGTTATGAATTTTAGAAGTTTAAGTTGTCATTCTTTAATTTCTTGAACGATGCCTTAGATGGTTGGGTAGTGTTCGAGTGATGAATGGTGAGTTGTTGTTGAGTAATTTAGAGTTTAATTATGTATATTATGCATGTCCGGTTAGATGGCCTACTTTGTCATCTAACTACGTTGTTTGTTGTTTAATTTAATATTGATGTTATATTGATGTTATTGATTGATTATTATTGAATGCGGGAATCGGGCACTCTTGTTGCTGATCTCCCAATTGATTGATTGATTGATTGATTGATGTGTGATTGATGAATATGGAGTCTTGGTATGTGTGTGCCACCTCTCGGGCAGCGTCGGGCTGTCGGGTTGATAACGGCATGACTGCCATAGGCTACCCCCAGCTCGCATGACGGAGGTGTCATGGAGGGAGGGGCTAGTGAGGTACCTCGGGTGCGTGAGTAATGGGGAGTTATAAGAAGAACGGTTGAGATCGTGATGGCGTTTGGAGCTACACCAAATAGAGTATCCTTTATTGAATGGTCATATAGTTATGTGATGATAGTATTATTTGTGTTTTTGTGTGTTTACTGACTCAAAGGATTATTCCAAGGAGTTTAGTAGACCTTGCTCGAGATCTATCGGATCCTCACTGGGCTTATGTATATAAGCTCACTCTCTATTAATGCATGCTTACAGGTGTTGCAGAGCCGGATTACGGGTATGTACCTCCTGAAGAGGAGAATGTGGAAAATGTGCTTTACGTGGACGAGTCATATGTTCCCGAGTCTTATCCATGATTATATGTTGTTTAATGTCATGTATATTAGCTTAATAGACTTTTATATGCTTTGTGGTTCTTATTGTAATAGATGTTGGAAGATGATGATCCAAATGGTGTTAACTTAGCGGTTTTCTTTTGTTTATGGTTAAGTTGTAAATGTGTCTCAACTTATTTTTGAAATGTATGATAAGGTTGAGGTATTGTATGTTATGTTGGAACGGAGGCGTATAACGAGGATGGTTTATTGTATAATATGATTGTGTTGTATGTTGTTGTTTGAATTAAGGAGTTGCTGGATGTATGATGTTTAATGAGGTTGGTTTGGAACCTCGGTGTCCTATTTACTGTCGTTATACTGCCGAAATTCCGTTGCGTCCTGACTGATCATAGGAGGGGTCGTGTTGGGGCGTGACAAACAATCATCATATAATTAGAAAACACTATCATAAAACTAAAACTTTTACTGAGTTTTAGAATCTACAACCTTGCTATGAGGCCTAACCTTGATTTACGTGCCATTATGTGTTTAAATTAATTTTGATGTGCAAAATTATGTGGTTATTTGTTTTAATTCATAAAATGTTCAATAATATGATTTTTACATGTTTACTAATTCAAATATACATTTGAAAACCGATTTGAGAGCTAACTTTGACTTTTTGTCTTCTTTGACCGTTTTCGGGTTTTAATTGATTAAACTAGTCTAAATTCTGTCTAAACTCACCTGTTAACATTTTAAATATTTGGTAGAGCGATAAGATTGCATTTAGAATCGATTTGGAGCGACAATAAGCTAGTTTGACTATTTTAAGTTAAGTTGACTTGACTTTGACATTGAAAATCTATTTAAGCACAAAAATAGCACAAAATAGGAAAAATTTCAGCTTTTTCCCTCATCTTCTAGCCGACACCACCATAAGCCCTAGGAATAGTAAATTGTGCACTAAATTGCTCATAATTTGAGTTAGAGTTAGAACCAAGATGCAAGACCAACATTTTTTAGCTCATGTCAACTTCTACTAGTTGTTTTTAGCTTTTTGTCGCTAAAAAATGTGAGGGGATTTTCTATCAAATCTTTCAAAAGTTCATTTTTATGTTATACAATGCTAGTAATACATTTATATCTTGCTAATTAGGTGTTAGTGAACACTTTTACTGATTAGTTTCGTGTTTATAACATATTTCTTTGTAATTGAATTTTATGCTTTGTCAATGGACTTTAATTGTTAAAATGGAGGTGTTTAAGTGTTCTTAGCATGGATACTTGGCCTATATATGACTAGATAACGTTCTAGCATGCGAAACAACTTGGAATTACATGGTAGTACAAAAATGCAAGGGGTTTTGGGGCTGAAATTTCAGCATGAACAGTGGGCTGTTCATGCTGGAATTTTAGTGATTCGAGGGACCTTTGAGCTTCCCTCGGGGTCTATAAATGATGTGGTAAGTTGCTTTTAGGTTAGGTAATTGATTGGGGTTCGTTTGATTGCAATTTTGCTTAGTTTGTTGCTAGAATTGTTGTTTTTTGTTGGAATGATTGTGGTTTATGTTCTTGGCTTGAGAAATATGTTGTTTAGGTTAGAATGATGTCAAATGTACTTAGGGTCGATTGGGTGACCTACCTTGTTACCTAACCTATGTGGTATTAATTGAATTATATTCTGGTTTAATTGCCATGGTGTTTATATATGTTACAAATGCATGACAGACAACCTACTTTGTTGTCTTCTTTAATTGTCATGAATGTTAATGTTTACAATTCTTGCTGCAACCTTAAAATGAGATACGATAGGTTCATGTTACACCGAGCGGCATGGGGCGTGCCTGAAGATAACTTGGCTACCGGTATTTTAATCCCTACACGAATGAACGGAATGTTTCATAGGGTTTAGGTCATAGGATTGGCGTACTTCCGGAGTATGATCGTGGATGTATAAAGGAAGAGTTCGTTGAGGCTGTTTAGTAGACAGTATCAACAACAAATGAGCGTATCCTTACATAGTGTTTACTTTCTTTGCATTCTTGCATTGTTATACTTATTACTTATTGGTTTTGCATTGCATGGTTTTTAAAGAGGTTTTCAAAGCTAAATGGTTTCAAAACCTTCCCTACTCCTCCCTCGTTGAGTTCGTGGAAATTCACCCCCATTTACTAATTTTTCAAGTAAGTCCGTTTGGAGTTTGTTTCTCACGAGGCTGAGGCTAAGCCTTGTGATGATGTGATCTATGTGGATAAGCTACTTCCATGATGTTGTTTGGAGCAGCATGTTATTTCTATGCTTATGTTATCTTAAACTTTTAGTTCTGTTCTATTAATATGTAAAGTATTTAAAGTTGTTGTCTTTTAATTTGGGAGTTTTGAGGCTACTTTGATTGTAAATAAGTTTCTATGGCCTTGTATGTACCGCTAGCCTTAAGGGCCTATTTTGAAACGTATGAGTTTGAATGTCTTTATGCAAAGTTGGTGTGATGGAGGCCTTTATACATGAGCTGTGGTTGAACGGTTAAGCATGTGGTATTTGGCTTTGTTGTGGATTTGTGTTAATTGGTTTGTGGGATGTATAAATTACTTTTGTGCAGGTTTTATAAATTGGGCTAGTGTTTATTTACGGCAGTTATAATACCAAAATTCCGTTGTGTCGTGACTTGATTCTAAGTGGGGTCGAGTTGGGGTGTGACATATAGTGGTATTAGAGCATGATTAGCGTTAGCCAAGTTATGACCCTTTGGACTGTTGGGTAGAGGTCTTAATATGAACTTGTTTTAGAGAATGTATGGATGCTTATTATGTTAAGTGAACTAAATGAAGTTGTTGTGCTTTATATGAATGACGTGCTTCGTGCTCAACGTGCTTTATATGACTAATATGAATTTCTTGGTTAAGTGCTTATGTGATGTTTGTTGTTTATATGATATTAATTGTATATAACTCGAATATATGATATAACTTGTTACTAACCCTTGTTTGAAAGATGTCGGGCCGAAACATTAGGGGCAGACCTCGCAGAGATAATTAGGGTTAGGGTGATCAGCCGTTTGTCCGATATCCGGTCTTGACTTAGATGGCAACAACCATGGCTTAGATAGCTAAGGTATTACAGAGGTAGAATGAGCCGAATCAAAATCAAAATCAGAATCAGAATCACAACCAAAACAATCAGGGCCAGTAGGCTAATAATGGGAAAAACGGAGGAAATAGAAACGGTGGTGATAACTCCTTACAAGGTTTCTTGAGGTATCAACCATTGAGTTTCCAAGGGGAGTTAGATGATATTAAGGCCGAGGCCTGGCTGAGCAGAATTGAGAAAATTTATAATGCCCTTGAGTACCTTGATGAAAAAAAGATTACATATACAGTATTTCTACTTGATGGTGATGCCGAAGGGTGGTAAAAGACCGTGAAACTAAGATGGGAGCATGAGAATACCCCATATTTGTGGGAAAACTTTGTCAAGGAGTTCAGAGCTAATTATGTTCCGACCATTGCTCGAGCATGCAAAAAAGAGGAGTTCATGTCCCTCCGGCAAGGTGATATGATTATGGCTCAGTATGAGGCAGCCTTTAACAAGTTGTCCTGCTATGCTCCTGAGTTTGTGCACAATGCGGAGAGGAGGACCCAAAGGTTCATTAGGGGTTTGAGACCAGAGCTCTAGGATCTTGTGGCTCTGTTAGAGTTAGACAACTACACCACGACTTTGAATGCAGCTTCTAGACTTGAAAAGAAAAAGAATGAGAGTTGGGTCGAGTCCAGTCAGCCCAGTAAGAGGCCATTTCAACCGCAGGGCCAGTGGAGATTTGTCCCATCCCAGCCTTAACAAAGGTAGAGCCAGCCCCAGGGGTAGTATAGATGGGTTGTTGTGAGAACCTAGCAGATAGGTTCAGTTGCTTCTTCAGCACAGGGTTCATTAAATAGTAGTGCTTCTACACCGGCTCCGGTTTGTGCTTTTTGTAGTAACAGGGGTCATATTGAGGCCAATTGTTAGAAGAAATCCGGTAGATGTATAGGGTGTGGTGTGACCAACATCATGCCAGAGATTGCCCGAAATTCAAGAATGCTCTAGGATAAGAAAGAGATAGAGTTCAGTAGACTAGGTCAACGGGCAATGCACCGGGATAGCAAGTGCAGGCACGTTTGTATGTCGTGGACCAGGTAGAGATACTTTAATCCTAAATCAGTTGGTTAAAGTATTGATTGATTCCGATGCTACTGATTCTTTTATTACACCTACATGTGTGCAACGTGTTAAAATACAAACTAAGAAGTTACCTTATAAAATAGAAGTGAGTACACCTATGGGCACTAAATTTGTAACTGAATGGGCATGTATAGATTGTAAGATTCATATTAAAGGCCAAGATTTTTCCGCCGATCTTATTGTGCTTCCTATCCGAGATTATAAGGTTATCTTGGGTATGAATTGGCTTTCCAAGTATGATGCTCAGTTGAATTGTAGGACAAAATTTGTGAAGTTTCATTTTCTAGGGCAACCAATGGTTAAAGTAGCGGGGCACCGAGATTCTTCGAGGAGTTTCATTATTTCTTCAGCCCAAGCTATTAAGCTTGTGAGAAAGGGGTGTCAAGGTTATTTAGTTTATCTGATTAACAAGCCATCTGATAAGCTAAAGTTGGAGGAAGTTCCGGTAGTTCAGTAGTATTTGTGATGCCCAAGATCACTACCATACACTTATTAACTATTGCATATTTGCGCATTTTCACTGTGCAGTACTTGTTACTTTCTGTGGTTACTATTCATCACATGTTTCAACCACTTATTTTCTTCAATTTAGCAATTTTCTTAAATCATATTAATTGTTTTAGGAATGAGAAAAATGTGCATTTGAGCGAATAGTGTTGAGAGCACCCGTTTAGAAAATGTTTTATTGAAACTAATGAATAGTATTACGTAGTCTAACTTTATATTTTAGTTAGCTAGATTTTTAAATTGCATTTTAAACTTAATCGAGTAAGTTTTGAGCTATTACCCAAAGACTAAATCAGCCCAACTTAAGTAATATACCCCTTATACACCACATGCATACATATAGCATAGAAAAACAAAAAAAAGCCCTAAATAATGCCCCCCAAACCCGACAGCCCCATAGGAGAGGAATGAGATAATTGTGCTCATCAACTGTTGGATTCAAGCCCTTGCAAGCTAGGAGCAAGTGTTTTGTGTGTCCTCTAGCATCCTACAAGCTCCTACACACTTGTGGTGAGGGATTTTTGCATTCTTTTGTGTATATAAAGTTTGTATAAAAAATGTTGAATTTCTAGATTTGTTGCTATTGGCTTATGATATGCTCAAATCTTGTTATATATGATGCATACATGTTATAGAGACCAAGTTTATGTCATTGTTTCGCTTTTTAAACGGTTAAATTCGTTGGTTGATTGTAGGGTGTGAATAGTGATAAAATTTTAGGGTTTTGAGGAAATGAGCAATATAGCTTGATTCAATGCTTCAATTAGTTGTCTTAGATGTTAATGAGGGGAGATTAATGGTCCCGTGTGGTTTAATTGCTCAGAATTTTGATAAAATGCGAAATTGGTGACTTTTAGAAAGGGGTTTTGGGTGTAATGCGAATCCGGGTTAATTTAGTCATCACATTTTGTGTTCTTAGGCTATATAAGCGCTAGATATGCTTTTCTAAACATCGGTTGAGTTTCAGTTAGGGTACTTGTAATTTAAATGCATAAAAAGGTAAATTCGGACTTTTTGGGTAATTGTGATTAAAAGTGTGATTTCAAGGTACTAAGTAGTGTCATTAAGTGTCAATAGGAAGGTAGTATAGCTTGGTTGCGTATCTTGAACTTCGTATTGCATTTGGAAGCTAATTAGCCTTGGTGAACAAAAGGGTTTTGGGTCAAACGTAAATCTGGGTGAATTTGATTGTTATATTTGGTGTTCTTAGGGTAAGTAGGGACTAAATGTGCTTTTCTAACTCTTGGTTGAGCTTTGGATAAGATACTTGTAGTACAAACACGCAAAGGGGTAATCGGGGATTTTGTGGCTAATACGGGTTAATGAATGATTTCAAGGGTTCTAAGTGTGTCATAATGTGTAACTAGAAGATTAGAATAGTTAGTTTGTGAATCTTGAGCCTTAGCCTTTGGTTTGGAGTTAAATGATTTAGGATAACAAAAGGGAAAACGCGAGAATTGGGTGTTTTGGCACTTGTATTGTCAGGTAGTTGCTTGTTATGTATTTGAATGCATTCTAGAGTATATTTGAGCTTTTTGTAGAGTTTCGTGAAAAATGTGTTGATGACCCCTTTGTGCACATATAGTTATTTTCATATTTAATGTTTAGATCTTGTTCAAACGTTTTGCTTGTATTTTGTTAAAGATCAAATTCTAATAGACATTGTATGCCAAGTGAGTAGGACTATAAGGATAGCTCATCTAGTTATATGATTATTGATTGTTGTAAATAAGAGTAATTGGAATTTATAACTTATAATCTTAACTTGATGGTATTTGATGCTTTTAATGTCTTCTATGCTGTCTAATGATATGATAATGTGAACTTTGTAGCCAATTGTATGTGGAATATGAACTTGTGTGAATAAGTGATTATAAATATAACTTCTATTGTTGTAAGGTTGAGTTAAGTAAGAGTTGAGTTGGAATTGATATAGTTAACTGCTAAACTTATATGAACACCCTAGGGTTACATATTCGTGCTAGTTCGGGAAAGTTGAAGTAAATCAGAGCTATTCTCTTGCGTGCTTGGTTTAATCTAGGTGAAGGAGTCTTCATCCTTATATGCATAATAGTTTATTTACTTGTACATAGATTACATGCACTTATTGTCTATATCTTGTGTGTGAGGGCAACCTACTTTGTTGTTCCTCAACCATGTATTTATTGATTTATTCTATTGTTATCATTTTGAGTGCATTGCATCGTGGTTACGCAACCATTTGGGCATGGTAGTGTCGTGGAAACCGGGCGGCATCGGGCTTGCCGGTCTACCTCGGCTACCATGGTTGCCCAGTCCCTCTCTCGCTTGGGATGCCGCCCAGGGAGAATTGGGTCATAGGATTTTGGGGTACATCCGGAGTACACCCAACTTGGAGTTATAAGGGGATGTCAGCTTATTGTTATCAGTGACATTATTATTTGGATTTCTATTCGTGCTTCGTGGTTCGAGGATTGTGGTTCGAGAATTGGATTATTCAGGATCATCGAGATTATATCCTTTTTATTGTGTGGTATTTCATTGAATTCTTGTGTCTATTTATTGTATAATACATGTATTTGTTGCATTGCACGAACCCCGAGATACTGATCCCATTTCCCATTCCTCACTGGGCATACGTATTTGGTATGCTTACCCACGTTGCTAACAATTTCAGGTAAAGCAAGTTTGGCTTCCCTTGAGCCTACTGAGGACAAAACTCGTCAGACTCCTTGACTACGTGATACCTTTCTGCTAATTTTTGTGGATACTTGTATATGTTTCGTGGGCCCTAGTGCTAAGTAGATGTTAGTTTCTTATAGTCTTGTATATATTCTCGGCCTTTTGAATGTTGTAAAGTGTTGTAGGTTTAGCCAACATGTTTGGCAGGATTTTAAATGACTGTAATAACTTAATGTACTTTCCCTATATGTCTTTCATGCATGCTTGGATGGGATAAGTAGATGATTGACGGTCTCTAATTTACAAGAAGTGTTTATTGACAAGGTTAGAGTTGTGTGATAAATGATTTTATAACATAGTATTTCAATGGTTGAATCCCACACGTGCTTGTGTGCTTATCTTTTTGTTTTATCTAAGGCCCGGATGGTCTTGAGACGGGGCATAGCTGGTTGGTTAGAGTTGGATTTGTAGGAGAATGTTGAATTATGGTTTTGTGATTATATTCGGTTGTTCGCAGGTTATCGGTTATTCTTATGAACAGGGGAGACTCCGTCCGTTTTCTCTCATTTTTCATGACTTGGGATTGAGATCGGGTTGTATATAGTGGATTTATAGAGCCCCTGTTTTCGTGAAGGAACGTGTTGTTACAGTATCTAGATGTATTTCTCGAGGAGTTGCCAGGTTTGCCTCTGGAGAGGGAGATTGAATTTGTTATTAATGTTCTTCTAGGTACTCAGCCTATTTCAAAGTTAGCATACCGTATGGCACCGGTAGAGCTTTAGGAGTTGTAAACGCAATTGTAGAGGTTGTTGGAAAAAGGTTTTATTCAGCAGAGTTCATCACCATAGGGAGTACCAGTGCTATTTGTGAAAAAGAAATACGACATCTTACGGTTGTGTATTGACTATCGGGGATTGAATCAAGTGACAATCAAGAACAAGTATCTGTTGTTGCTAGTTAATGATTTGTTTGATCATTTGCAGGGAGCCAAGAAATACTCCAAGTTTGATTTGAGGTAGGGGTATTACCAGCTCTGGATTTGCAAAGAGGATGTGCCAAAGTCTGCATTCCGGACTCCGTATAGGCATTACGAATTTGTAGTTATGCCCTTTGGACTAACTAATGCTTCTGCAGCGTTCATGGATCTGATATACTGAGTATTCCAACCTTACTTGGATAAGTTTGTAGAGATCTTCATTGATGATATCCTGGTTAATTCCAAGTCTGAATTTGAGCATGAACAGCATCTGCGCGTTTTCTTCAGAAACTTCACCAACACCAATTGTATGCTAAGTTTAGTAAATGTAAGTTCTGGTTACAGCAAGTGTCTTTTCTAGGTCATGTGATCTCACAGTAAGGTATTACGGTGGATCCAGCAAAGATTGAGGTGGTGATGTCATGGAAAAGACAGGAGAATGTGACGAAAGTCCGTAGTTTCCTTAGATTGGTGGGTTATTATCGCAGATTTATGAAGGACTTCTCTAAAATTGTAGGGCCGCTTACTAAACTTACCCAAAAGAGGACGAGCTTTGTATGGGATGAAAAGTGCGAGAACGGTTTCCAAGAATTGCAAAAGAGGTTGACTTCACTCCAATACTTGCTTTGCCGGAAGGAACGAAAAATCTAGTCATCTACAGTAATGCTTCTAAGGAAGTCTTAGGGGGTGTGCTTATGCAAAATGGTCTGGTAATTGCTTATGCTTCTTGAAAGTTAAAGTCTTATGGGAAGAACTACATGACTCATGATTTGGAGTTGGCGGCCATTGTGTTTGCTTTGAAGAAATGGCGTCATTATCTTTGGGGTAGCAAATTCGAGATTTATACTGATCATAAGAGTTTGAAATACTTGTTTTCCCAAAAGAAGCTAAATATGAGGCAGAGAAGATGGATGAAGTTACTTGATGATTATAATTGTACTATCAATTATCTACTGGGGAAAGCTAATGTGGTGGCAGATGCTCTTAGCCGAAAGGCTAGCATTGTGATGTTGGCAGTTAAGGGAATAGGAGTTGCTTGAGGAAGCTAGTTACTGGAAACCATAAATAACTCAAGTTGGGCTGATGTATTCACATTTGAAGATTTAGCCACTATTGCTATCTCAGAGTCGGGAAGCTCAGCAACTTGATAAGCGGCTTCAGAAAATCAAAAACCAGATCAAGGATGATAGTCTGACTTTAAATTATATAATTATGGTGTATTACAGTTTAAGAACAAGGTGTGTGTTCCGAATGATACATATTTGAGGAAAAATATCCTGGAAGAAGCTCATAATTCTAGGTACACCATTCATCCTAGTAGAACTAAGATGTATCGGGATTTGAAGTAATATTACTGGTGGAATAACATAAAAAGAGATGTTGCTGAGTTTGTATCTTGGTGTTTGACTTTTCAACAGGTGAAAGCAGAGCATCAATGACTAGCAGGGTTAATTCAGCCGTTGTCAATTCCTGAATGGAAATAGGAATATGTGACGATGGACTTTATTACAGATCTGCCGAGGTCACCGAGAGGGTTTGACTTAGTTTGGTTTGTAGTTGATAGGTTGACCAAGACTACTCACTTTATTCCGATAAATAAGCAAGACAATCTTGAGAAGTTGACAGATCTCAACGTGGCGAGCATTGTAAAACCTCATGGAGTGCTAGTGAGCATTGTATCTAATCGAGATCCTCGGTTTACTTCTAAATTCTGGCAACGTCTGTAGCAAACTTTGGGTACAAAGTTGAACTTTAGCACGACATATCATCTGCAGACAGATGGTCAATCAGAAAGAACTATTCAGATTCTAACATGTTTAGATCTTGTGTATTGGACTTCAGGAAGAGCTAGGAAAAACATTTGCCGCTAGTCGAGTTTACCTATAACAATAGTTACCAAGCTACTATTGGGATGGCACCGTAGGAAGCTCTATATGGACGGAAATATAGATCACCATTGTATTGGGATGAAATAGGGGATATGAAAATTGTTGATTCGACCTCGATGCCAGAACTTCTAGAGAAGATTGAGAATGTACATCTGATTCGGTTGAGAATGCTTACAGCACAGAGCAGACAGAGAGTTATGCCGATAAACGGAGACAAAATTTGGAATTTGAGGTTAGAGATCGTGTTTTCTTGAAAATATCTCATCGTAAAGGTTTGGTTCGACATGGAAAGGGTGGAAAGTTGAGTCTGAGGTATATTGGACCATTTGAAATTGTTGGGAGAGTTGGCAATTTGGCGTACTGCTTGGCTTTACCACCAAATCTCTCTAAGATTCACGATGTCTTCCATGTTTCTAAGTTAAGGAAGTATCATCTAGATCCCTCGCATGTGTTAGAGCCAAAACCGTTACAGCTAGGTGAGAATTTGTCCTATGAGGAATGACTAAATCGTATCCTCGATTATAAGGATCGAGAGCTGAGAACAAAGAAATCCCTATGGTGAAAGTCTCATGGAATCATCATAGTATTGAGGAGATTACTTGGGAAAGGAAGGATTAGATCAAGTAGCAGTATCCAAAATTATTTCCAGTAGCAAGTAAGAATTTCAAGGGAGAAATTTCTTTAAGGGAGGAGGATGTGAGACCCGACCTCGATTTACATGTCATTATGTGTTTAAATTAACTTTTATGGGCAAAATTATGTGGTTTTTTGTTTTAATTCATAAGATGTTCAATTATATGATTTTTACATGTTTACTAATTCAAAAATGTATTTGAAAATCGATTTGATAGCTAACTTTAACTTTTCATCTTCTTTGACCGTTTTCGGGTTTTAATTGCTTAAACTAGTCTAAATTCGGTCTAAACTCACCTTCTAGCATTTTAAATATTTAGTGGAGAGATAAGATTGCATTTAGAATCGATTTGGAGCGAAAATGAGCTAGTTTGACCATTTTAAGTGAAGTTGGCTTGACTTTGACTTTGAAAATCTATTTAATCACAAAAATAGCACAAAATAGGAAAATTTTCATCTTGTTCCTACATCTTCTAGCCGACACCACCATAAGCCCTAGGAATAGTAAATTTTGCACTAAATTGCTCATAATTGGAGTTAGAGTTGGAACCAAGACGCAAGACCAACGTTTTTGAGCTCGTGTCGACTTCTAGCATTTTTCTACCGGTTGTTTTTAGCTTTTCATTGCAAAAAAAAAATGTGAGGCGATTTTCTATCAAATCTTTCAAAAGTTCATTTTTATGTTATATAATGCTAGTAATACATTTATATCTTGCTAATTAGGTGTTAGAGAACACTTTTACTGATTAGTTTCGTGTTTATAACATATTTCTTTGTAATTGTATTTTATGCTTTGTCTATTGACATTAATTGTTAAAATAGAGGTGTATAAGTGTTCTTAGCATGCATACTTGGCCTATATATGATTATATAATGTTCTAGCATGTGAAACAACTTGGAATTACATGGTAGTTGTAAAATGCAAGGGGTTTTGGGGCTGAAATTTCAGCGTGAACGGTGGGCTGTTCACACTGGAATTTTAGTGATTTGGGGGACCTTTGAGCTTCCCTCGGGGTCTATAAATGATGTGCTAGGTTGCTTTTAGGTTAGGTAATTGATTGGGGTTCGTTTGATTGCAATTTTACTTAGTTTGTTGCTAGAATTGTTGTTATTAGTTGGAATGATTGTGGTTTGTGTTCTTGGCCTGAGAAATGTGTTGTTTAGGTTAGAATGATGTCAAATGTACTTACAGTTGGTTGGGTGACCTACCTTGTTAGCTAACCTATGTGGTGTTAATTGAATTATATTCTTGTTTAATTGCCATGGTGTTTATATATGCTGCATATGCATAAGTGACAGCCTACTTTGTTGTCTTATCTAATTTTCATGAATGGTAATGTTCGTAATTGTGGTAGCAGCCTTAAAATGAGATATGGTAGGTTATACCGGGCGGCATAGGGCTTACTAGGAGATAACTCGGCTACCGGTATTCTAATCTCTAACCAAATGAACGGAGTGTTTCATAGGATTTGGGTCATAGGATTGGCATACTTCCGGAGTATGACCGTGGGTGTATAGGGGAAGAGTTCGTTGAGGGTGTTTGGGGGAGGGCGTCAACAACAAATGAGCATATCCTTACAAAGTGTTTACTTTCTTGGCATTATCACATTGTTATACTTATTACTTATTGGTTTTGCATTGCATGGTTTTTAAAGAGCTTTTCAAAGCTAAATGGTTTCAAAACTTTCCCTACTCCCCCCTTGCTGAGTTCGTGGAAACTCACCCCCGTTTGCTAATCTTTTAGGTGAGTCCGTGTTGGAGTTTGTTCCTCACGAGGCTGAGACTGAGCCTTGAAATGATGTGATCTATGTGGATGAGCCACTTCCATGATGTTGTCTGGAGTAGCATGTTGTTTCTATGCTTATGTTATCTTAAACTTTTAGGTATGTTGTATTAAGACTAAATTTGTAATATGTAAAGTATTTAATGTTGTTGTCGTTAAATTTGGGAGTTTTGAGGCTACTTTGATTGTAAATAAGTTTCTATGGCCTTGTATGTATTCCGCTAGCCTTAAGGGCCTATTTTGAAACTCAGGAGTTTGAATGTCTTTATGCAAAGTTGGTGTGACAGAGGTATTTGGCTTTGTTGTGGATTTGTGTTGATTGGTTTGCGGGATGTATAAATTGCTTTTGTGCAGTTTATATAAAT
The DNA here is from genome assembly GCA_037974665.1 of Ehretia macrophylla. Lineage (NCBI taxonomy): Eukaryota > Viridiplantae > Streptophyta > Magnoliopsida > Boraginales > Ehretiaceae > Ehretia > Ehretia macrophylla. The sequence goes on along the minus strand of CM075780.1, from coordinate 60,460,341 downwards.
TAGACTAGTATCTATTTACCGACGTTATAATGTCAAAATTCCTTGAAATTCCGTCATGTTGTGACTTGATTCTAAGTGGGGTTGAATTGGAGCTACTTGCAATATCTTTACTGCAGCTACCTAACAGTCCAACAACTAATAAATAAAGTCATGCATAATATACATATACAAACCCTGTGCTTTTTACACTATACTCAAAATTTCATATTGTGTACAAGTATCTTCATCCTTTTTTTATGTTGTGTCTATTCGCTAAATCTTTAGCATTCTCTAATTTAATTTCTTTCTTCTAGTCTAAACCGACATTATAAAAACTTGATTTGATTTGATTTGATTTAGATCTTCTTGTTTGAGTCTTTGCACAAACCAAGAGCTGTTTTTGCTTCCGGAGAAACTATTGCTTTAGAGGCTGATCATATTTTTGCAGCTTCATTCAAGTTTGAACCCACATTGCAATCAGCAAAGTATTTCCCACACACATTGACCAGTCACGGACAAGTAGCAACGTAACAAGTAGTTGCAGCAGCATGTATTACATGCAAATCAGTACTAAATTAAAACCTTTTTTTGTGGCAAAGGAAAACAAATTAAAATTAAAATTAGCAAGAGGGTATAATATACCATTATATCACATTATCGGTATTGGAGCAAATCCGCGATATTTATGTTTGCAGGGTAGCAATCCCATTGGTGTCCACAAATATTTAATTAATTAGTTCCACCTAATAAAATATCCTAAATCCTACCTTTTTTACCGGAAAAGATTGAGACAAATTACTTTTCTACCGTGGACAATTTATTTTGTTGTGTTTTTTTTTTTTTTTTTTAAATTTGAAAAACATCTGTCTATAACAATGATTAGAGACTTAACAGTTATTATGCGACAATTAATGTTACATGAGGAATCGTCTTCAAGAGCTTGGAAGCCAAAAAGAACACCAGATCTACATAAATATTTACAATTTAATTAAGATCTACAATAAAGATATATAAAAGACTCAAAATTAAAACACAATCACATGTGAACATCTGATCAGTACGTACTATTATGAAAATACACTGACCAACCTAAGAGTTGGGTTGAACACCAAACAATGATATACTATATTAAGAGGGTTCATGTCTGAATTGATCTAGATAATAAATAAAAAAAGAAAAAGAAAAAATATACTAATCAGTAATTAGGCCTTCACCATCTCTAATCAACAATTGTCAAGTTCGAACCAAACACTTCAAGAACTTCAAGAATAGTTGTGATGAAATCAGGAAAAAAAAAAGAAGAAGGAGAAATTACCTTGATTTTGAAAGATGAATGCACAATAATAACTATAAGAAAAAAAAAACTAATGCTATTTCATTTATCTGACTTTGGAAACGTACAAAGTAAGGAAAAAGAGTTTAAAATAAAGATAAGATAGAGTTCTAATATACATATGATACGAATTTATGCTATAATTTATTTCATAAATCAAGAGGTGTTTATAATTTTAATACTTTAATTTAATTATCATAAAAATATTAATAGATAGATTTACACGTGACATGATATGATTATTCATGTAGAGATATTCATTAATTGATATGTGGCATAACCATTGTTCTCTTAGAATATTATTAATAGATAGATATTCGTTGTTAATTTCCTCCAAACAAAGAACTGGGAATATGTGCACGCATCTCATAGCTTGCGTGCAACATTTTTTTTTTTTCTGGATATTGAAGGGTGGTTGATCATCTACATGTTATATTGAATACTTTTTTTAAATCCCAGAACAAAAAAAGTCATGTATTTCAATCTTCACCACAATCAGGATAGCAACAATAAAAACAGACACATTTGCTTCCTTGGCAGTAACCATGACCAAGTCTTCCATAGGGTCCCCCATGAAGCCTCACGCATTCTTTGTTGCAAGCATCTTCTACACACGTTTGTCCACTTCCAATGGTAGCTCCACATATTTTTGCTCCATTTATTGTCGTAGTTAAATATCCTGCATATTTTTCATAATCGTTTTATAAGTCAAATAGCCATGTTACAAAATAATTACTAAAAAAACTTAGCGAAATAATAATGCAGTTAAATTAGTTACGATCCATTTTGTTTTGCAAAATATACAAGTGCAAAAGTAAATTAAACTTAGTGAAATAATAATATGTTTATCAAAAATAGCAAATCTACATAGGCAGATTCAAGTAAATAGAATTGACATATATGTTTCGTTCTTTCATCATGAACACACGCACACGCACACACACAAACATGTATATGAAAATAACTAGGGATAGCATGATTAAAGTTTAAATCTGAAACTGGCGAGTATCAACTCAATAAAAACTCGAGAACAAAAACCGATAGGGTATTCGTTAGGGTTTAGTTTTTATAAGAGGTAACCGATAAGTAAATCGATAGGTTTTGGTTTTAAATATTAAAAAAAATTGAAACCCAAAATAAAATTATTAATTTAATAAAAAAATCTAATATATATATATATATATATATATACACACACACACTTAAAATAATAGAAGACTAACTAAATTGGTAATTAAAACGATAAAAATTTGAGCTAAACTCAATTAGAAAAAAGTGAACTAAGCTCAATTAAAAGAGATGGGCTAAATCCATTAGACCAATACTTATAATCTTAAGAATTGTCAATGAATTTTTTTTCCCATAACTTTTTGATTTTGATTTTTACTCATAAAATCAATGTATAATTTATTCCAAATTTTAGCATTGCCTTAGATTAGTTTTATTTTTGGTTTCTTTACATTTAAATTAATTTCTCTTATATTTTTTTAGGTTTTTTTAAGTAGAACTATTTTTTATTTTTTTAATTACACAATGACGGTTATGGTTAATGATGATTTTTTGAATCCTTAACGGTTACGGTTATGGTTTAAACTCATTAGGTTTTAATTACGGTTATGGTTGTAGATTTGTTAAACGATTTCGGTCACCATTGTTTTATTTTTTACGATTATTCGAGCCATTGTCATTCCTAAAATTAACAGCACAATAGCTACTTTTTTTTTCCTAATTCTTATGAATTCCCAATCCCATCCCAAGTCTCAACACAAAATCTTCAGCCCCTTCCTAAATGAACATGCAACAACACATTCCTTACTGCAATTGAATAAACATAAATTAGTCATCTATGATGTAGTTAAAACTTATAGAATATTAAGTGAAAAAAATGAAAGAAACATGAACCTGGTGTAGTAAAAAGAAGCATGATGATGGCAGCAACTAAGAGGCTCTTCATATTGTTCCTTCAGAGATACAAAGCATAAAATGAGTAAGCTTTGTAGATTACAGTTTGTAGTACTTCGTAAAGTTGAAAAATATTGTAAAAAGATAAATACGATTAAGCACAGGAAATGTATGGTGATTTTTTACCACATCAAAGTGCACGATTTGCTTAGCAATAAAAAGTGCACAAATTACGTAAGTTGCATTTCATGTCAATACACTTGACGCAACCCAATTAAGCAAAAAAATCACTAACAGTAAAGATCATATTTCACTTCTTTTATGAAACAAAAATCAAATAATTGTGATGTTCCATTAAGTGGAAGATGCAATTCTAGAAAGCTAGTTAGAATGTAAAATGAACGAAAATAAACATTAATGAGCATGCAATCCAACCAGAGCTTAGCATAAGCGAAATGCAAATTTTTACAACCACATTAATATATTATACAATTCTGGATTTCCATGTATCAAAACCATCCACCCTACTAGATCTAAATTTGTGTGATTTAAGAAAATTAAACAATCAAAAACGAAAGGCTTGGAAGAGAAAATATGTTACATAGTTTTCAATGGGGAGACCCATGACCATTATGCAAGGCTGCTCAAAAGTAGAACAATTTATTAGTCAAAACGTTCTTAGTGTTTCGAAATTAGTGCATTTAACCTCCAAACTATGGAAAATATTCTCACACATAAGCATGTCCAGATTCTACTTAAACTGATTAGAGAAGGAGATTTTGAGTATTTGGGGGTTAATTATGTTAATGTCGAAACCATAATTACTGTTTAACGTATAAGGAGGTAATTAATTTGCATACTTGGAAACCCACAAAGAGGTAAGAATTATTTTTGTCCCTATATATTGCATCTATATAAACTTTAACTATGAGAGAAAAAGTTCACATTCATTGATATTAAATTATTCATTGCTTAATACCAATCATATTTGTTATTAGAAATTTTTTAAGTGAGAAAACAATTTGAAATACATTTAAGCAATTTTTCCTTGTTTCTATTTCCTCTTTCTGTCCAACATAATATTTCCTTATTTTTCTCCAAAAAATAAAAAATAAAAAAAAGAAGTTCCGACGAACATACTACTTTGAAACTTTTCTTCTCTTTCTTGCTTTTCTCTCAAGTTTTTCTCTTCTTCATTTAACTTTATTACAAATCAAGATCACATAAAGAATACAGCCTCGAGAGAACTAATTGATATAATAACAATACTATTAGTATTGTTAGGCAATCTGCATGTGCCTTCATCTAATGTATATTAATTTTTATTTTTTGAAAAGTAGATAAAGAAAACAATGATTAGGTGCACAAGTGACCGTGTTGAAGAAATTTGACCAGAATCTTTAATATATGAGTGTGATCCTCTATATGTTAAATGTGTCACATAAATTAAGATCAGTACATGTAGTTGAGTACAGAAACAAGCAAAGAGCCCAAAAAAAAAGAGTAAACAATGCATACGGTGAATAACTTCTCTACGTCCATGCAAGATCCATAATCAAATTTTACGATCTTTATCATCTCTATCAATAATACTTTTTGGTATCTCAAAAGCATAAATCTGTGGTACTTTCGATTACGAAAATATGCTAACAAACTACAAAGTCATAAGAAAATGGATTAAAAATCTAGGGTATCTGCTCAGAATTACCTTATGGACAAAGGAGGAGGAGGATGAGGATGAGGATGAAAGAGAGACAAAGATCGAAAGGTGTATGGTTGGAGATGGTTATATAGGTATATATACTACATACTTCGTGTAAAAGAGATGGGAAGTGGGCAATGCAATTATCGAAAATCTCTTCCCTTGTTGAAATTTATTTTTGGCACATCAAATTACCTTTGATGCTCAATAAATATTTGATTTGAGTTAATTATAGAACGTTGAATTACTAAGGCCCTATATGAAATTGTAAGATATAGATGGGAAGTTGGCAATGCAATTACCATAAACTTCTTCCCTTTCCCGTTCCTTATTTTATTGTTGACACATTATATAAATTACCTTTTATACTCCATAAAGATTTGACTCGACTTAATCATAGTATGCAAAGTTGGCAATGCAATACCAAAAACTTCCTCCCTTTGCTAAGTTGACTTTTTGCACATTAAATTACCTTCGATACTCCATAAAGATTTTATTCTACTTAATTCTATAATTTTGACTTACTAAGGCCCCTTTTGGCCAAACGTTTTGTAAACACACTTTTAAGAATTATTTTGGAAATTAGAAATCATATTTCTTCTAACTTTCAAAAGGCATAATTTCTTGCATTTGATTTATGAATATTTCTCGCTTAGGGTTAATTATAAAGCACACACCAACTACCAATATTTTGCACAGCGTCATAGAAAAGCTACTTTGTTTTGTACATGTCTGATCACATTATTTTGGATGGTAGTTTGTCGACTAGGTTCAATGTTAGGAGAAGTATATATAGATAATAAATACAAGTTTCAATTGAAATAATTGAAACCACCAAGGTAATGCGAAATAATTGAAAGGGAAAAAGGTTATTTTAAGGCCTAAACTTGATGTAATAAAGAATTAAGGACTTCAACTTTAAAACCATTCATGAAAGGGCTAGAACTTCTGTAGACGTCAAAATCACGAATTTTAGGGCACCAGCAACCTATAAGGATAGAAAGCAACGGAATGACGTGAGTCTTGGGACACCGGTGTGGTGCCAGTTGAAGACACTCTGATGCTCAAGTCAGTTGTCTATTGAAAATATAAGAATGCTCGAAAAATATAGAGGGAAAAGGGAAGGCTACCGTGGTGTCAGGGTCGATGTAAGGAGTGTAGGCCGTGAATATATAGAGGGGAGAAAGAGAGTATTGCTCAATGCGGAAAATACTCAATACCCTCTCCTTGTGTAAGCATGGCCTACTTATAGGTGTGGGTAGGCCAAGAGTTACAAACCCTTGGGACTTGTATCTCGAGTGAACTAATTCGAGCGAGTAATCATTTATCCCATAGGATAGGGTTGATCTTTATATCGAGTTTATCAATTGTAGTCCACTATTAGTAGTCTAGTCAATTGGAATGTCTCTTTGATCGTCTATCCAGGGATATCCGATAGAGTCCAAGCGGTATTTTTAGTTCGTCCTCGGTTGTTCGTGTAGGATAGTGCTGCCATACGGGCTTAGCCAAGGGCTCTACCAAGCAAGCTTTGGCCATGTAGGCCACTCCCAAGCACTCTTGGTGATGTAGGTTCCTCCCAATCAAGATATGAAATTGTAAGCTACACCAGAACATGTCTTGACCATGTATGCACTCAAGCGTATATTGGTCATGTAGGCCCTTCCAACTGAAACATTTTGATTCACATGAAGTCCAATCAAAGTTGACGCAAGGAATTAAACCGATATGAAGCTGTGCACAAGGATTCGTAAGCTACTCAATCAAGACTTTTATCCTTGTGGTTTGTCCTCGAACGGCAATACGAGATGTAGCCCACTTTCAACCTTGGGCCCAAAGTAAGAATAAAGTTCGCAATCGAGCATAGCCCACACAAAATGTTTATCCATAGAAGGTCCAAGTCAGAGTTATTTTGCAAATGAACAACTACTCCCTAACTCGAAGAATCTTTGACCCAAGGAGTGGGGGACAAACTGTTAATGCCAAAATTGAGTTGGACCCATGGTCCAACCATAACGGGTCACCAGACCCCAATCAATGTTGGCTATTGGGCCAAGGCCCACGTACGACATCATAGGTTGCTGCCTACTACCGAGTTAAGTCCACTAATAGCCTAAAGCTTTTGGCTAAGCGTGTATGGCGGCATTGTCTTACGTGAACTACTATAGACGAACTCGATTACAACTCGAACTCTATCAGCTATTTCCAGATAGATGACCAATGAGACATTTTAATTGACTAAACCACTAGTAGCGGATGACGATCGACAAAATTGAGATAAAGATTAACCTGTCCTACGGGATAGGTGATCACTCGCTCGAAGTAGTCCACTCAACATAGAAGTCCCGTGGGATAAGCGACCCTAGACTTATCATAATTGTCCAGCCTACAAAAAGCGGACGACCATTGAAGGATTTGGGATAGAGACTAACTCTATCCTACGCGATAGGCGATCATGGAATCTACTAGGAATACAAGTCCCAAGAGTCCGTGACTGTTGGTCGACCCACGCCTATAAGTAGGCCACGCCTACACAAGGAGATAACATCGAGTTTTTGCCGCATCTAACAATACTCTCCTTCTCCCCTGTACATATTCATGGCCTACACTTCCTATATTGATGCCGATACCGCAGTAGTCTCCTCTTTTCCCTCTATATTTTTCCTCGTATTCCTACCTCTTCTAATAAACTACTGACTTGAGCATCATAGTGTCTTCGGTCATCACCACATCGTTGTCTGGAGACTTATGTTGTTCTATCGCCTTCTGTTCTTGTAGGTTGTTGGTTGCTCAAAATTCGTGATTGTGGATTTTGACGTCTATAATTTGATCTAAATATGGCATGTAAATTGTTGCTGGGACAAGCTGACTATCTTCTAAAGCTATTGTTTAGGACAATTACATGTTTGGCATTCATGGGTCCCATATGGAATTCAAAAAGGTACTATGATATGTCACGCCCCAACTCGACCCCACCTACGATCAGTCAGGACGCAACGGAATTTCGGCGGCATAACGACAGTAAACAGATTTCCGAGGTTCTAAACCAACCTCATTAAACATCATACATCCCGTAATTCCTCAATACAACAACAAAATACAACACAACCATATTATACAATAAAACATCTTCGTTATACGCCTCCGTTCCAACATGACATACAATACCTCAACTTTATCATACATTTCAAAAGTAAGTTGAGACACAACTACAATTTAACCATAGACAAAAGGAAACCGCTAAGTTAACATCATTTGGTTCATCATCTTTTCAATATCTATTACATTAAGAACCGTAAAGCATGTAAAGTCTATTAAACTAATATACAAGACATTTAACAACATAAAGTCATGGATAAGACTCGGGAACATATGACTCATCCACAAAAGGCACATTTTCCACATTCTCCTCTTCAGGAGGCACGTACCCGTAATCTTGTGAGAGTACACCTGAAACATGCATTAATAGAGAGTGAGCTTATATACATAAGTCCAGTGAGGATCCGATAGATCTCGACAGTATTCACTACGCTCCTTGGATTTAGTCCTTTGAGCAAGTAAACACACAACAACAATAATAACATAAATAAAGCTATCATCACATAACTATATGACCATTCAATAAGGATACTCTATTTGGTGTAGCTCCAAACGCCATCACGATCTCAACCGTTCTTCTTATAACTCCCCATTACTCACGCACCCGAGGTACCTCACTATCCCCTTCCCTCCATGACATCTCCGTCATGCGAGCTGGGGGTAGCCTATGGCAGTCATGCCGTTATCAACCCGACAGCCCGACGCTGCCCGAGAGGTGGCACACACATACCAAGGCTCCATATTCATCAATCATCATGCAAGCATAAATCAATCAATCAATTGGGAGATCAGCAACAAGAGTGCCCGATTCCCGCATTCAATAATAATCAATCAATAACATCAATATAACATCAATATTAAATTAAACATCAAACAACGTAGTTAGATGACAAAGTAGGCCATCTAACCGGACATGCATAATATACATAATTAAACTCTAAATTACTCAACAACAACTCACCATTCATCATTCGAACACTACCCAACCATCTAAGGCATCGTTCAAGAAATTAAAGAATGACAACCTAAACTTCTAAAATTCATAACTTACAATCTACTAATCCAAACATTGCCAAATCAGTTCCTATCACTCACCCATTCAACCTACTACATTAGCCCTCTCGGAAATCCACCATAACACCTCCAAAACATGCCCGATAACCCTAAAACCCTATGACGTCATGGCTGGATTTTCCGGATTTTCACACAAACAATGTAATCGAAAATTCGGCATTACAACAGCGCTAACACGTAATTATCAAGTATTTAGAAATCGACGGCAATCGATTTCGAGCAACGCAACTCAATTAAATCAACTTTGAACATTTTAATCAAAATTAAATACCCGGAAAATAAAAATTATGCTATATCCGACAGAAATTCGTAGTATTAGTATATAATGATCCCTAGCATGCAAGGAGCAATAATCTAACATCAGATTTCAATTCTAACGGTTCAATCTTCATTTATACGCAAAAACACAAAAATGACATTTTGAGATCTAGAATTTTTCTCTCACCTTAGATGCGATATAATCCTAGGAATGCGTGCTATGCGTGCCCAACAAGTAGAATCCAAGTCGGTGCGAAGTTTCACGGACAAAAACTAAGTTTTTCTTTGAAAAAATGGATTGAAAGCTTGAGTTTTCTTTCTTCTCTTTTCTCCCTCAACCCCTCGGCAATGTGTGTGTGTGTGATGGTGTTTTTGTGTTGTGTGAGTGTGTGTTGAGGACATTAGCTTAAATGGTCAATTATTTAATTAAAGTCAAAGTTATTTTAATAGGTATTTTTGTGTTTTTAATGTCTTTAATTGCATTTTAGTGATCACCAAGTTAAAATTAATTATGCAACCCCCAAGATATCTCAAGTGAGTTATTTTTAGGTGACAAGAAGTTTTACATTCAAAGAATTCCACCCGAGTCGGCTTAAAACTCGATTTTCGCAAAAGTCGGTGTAAAAATCCTAATAAATTCTTAAGCCGATTTTAAAACCGTTTTCATCAAACACAGGTCTATTAAAGTCCGTGGACTAGGTATAGAAGGGTTAAAAAGACCAGTTTCAAAATTATAGCGGACGTGTTTCGAAAACACTATTCACTAAAAATCGACGATAAAATTTCTGACTCCGTTTTTGATGAAAATTTCATGAATGCACATTTAGCACGTATTAGAAGTATTGAAATCAAAATTATAACTTTCTAGGTCCTATAGCACATAAACAGGTTATATGCACGCAAAACGAGGTAAAGCACGTAAAACGAGATAAGCAAGAAAGTGGGGTTTCACATTCTCCCCCCCTTATAGAAATTTCGTCCTCGAAATTCTTACTTGATGTACGGAAAAGATCTGGGTATTGCTGCTGCATCTGATCTCGTCTCTCCCACATAGCTTCCTCAATGCCGTGATGCTTCCACAACACCTTAACCATCGGAATCCTCTTCGACCTCAACTCTCGGTCCATCTGATCTAGAATACGAATCGGACGCTCGTCATAAGTCAAATTCTCATGAAGCTGTAACGGCTCTGGCTCAAGAATATGAGAAGGATCCGGATTATATTTCCGCAAATTAGACACGTGAAACACATCGTGGACATTAGAGAAGTTTTCCGGTAGAGCCAACCGATATGCTAACTTACCAACCCTGCCAGTAATCTCAAACGGCCCAACAAATCTCGGACTCAGCTTACCACCTTTACCATAACGAACAAACCCCTTTCGAGGAGACAATCTCAAGAAAACCCAATCTCCAACTGCAAACTCCAAGTCTCGACGACGCTTATCAGCATAACTCTTGAATCTACTCTGCGCCGTAAGCATTCTCTGCCTGATCAACTGAACATTCTCGATCTTCTCAAGAAGTTCTGGCATGATAGTCGGATCAATAGTCTTCATCTCTCCTACCTCGTCCCAATATAAAGGTGAACGGCACTTACGACCGTAAAGAGCTGCAAAAGGTGCCATCCCAATAGTAGCTTGATAACTATTGTTATAGGCAAACTCGGCAAGTGGTAGATGTTTCTCCCAGTTCTTCCCAAAGTCCAGAACACAAGCCCTAAGCATATCTTCCAGAATCTGAATAGTCCGCTTAGACTGACCGTCGGTCTGTGGATGATACGCTGTACTGAAGTTCAACTGAGTACCCAAAGTCTCCTGAAGTTTTTCCCACAAACGAGAAGTAAATCGAGGATCTCGATCAGAGACAATACTAGATGGAATACCGTGAAGTCTAACAATCTGATCCAGATAGAGATCCGTCAGCTTTGTAACCTCATCTCCTAACCTCATGGCAATAAAATGAGCTGTCTTCGTCAAACGATCCACGACAACCCAAACTGCATCATTACCCCTCGGTGATCTAGGCAAACCAGTGACGAAGTCCATCGTAATATGCTCCCATTTCCACTCTGGTATAGCCAACGGCTGAAGCAAACCTGCTGGTCGTTGATGCTCGGCTTTCACTCTCTGACAAGTCAAACATCTAGACACAAACTGAGCAACCTCCCTCTTCATGTTGTTCCACCAGTAATGCTGTTTCAAATCCCGATACATCTTGGTCCCACCAGGATGAATAGTATATTTAGAATTATGAGCTTCCTCCAGAATACCTCGCCTCAAGCCCGGTTCATCGGGAACACAAACCCTGTTCCGAAACCGAAGAATACCATCCTCATGCACTTTAAAGTCAGACTGATCATCCGTGATCTGATCCTTGATCTTCTGAAGTTTAACATCAAGCTGCTGAGCTTCCCTGATCTGAGACAACAATAAAGGCTGAATACGGAGATGTGAACACATCACCCCAACCTGAGTGAACTCTGGTCTCCAATAACTAAACTCCTCAAGAACCTCCCACTTCTTGACAGCCAAACAAGAAATACTAGCCTTCCGGCTGAGAGCATCTGCCACAACATTTGCCTTACCAGGCAGATAATTGATAGAACAATTATAATCTCCAAGAAGCTCCATCCACCTCCGCTGGCGCATATTCAACTCCTTCTGTGAGAATAAATACTTAAGACTCTTATGATCAGTGAAAATCTCGAACTTACTGCCCCACAGATAATGACGCCACTTTTTCAGTGCGAAGACAACTGCTGCCAACTCAAGATCATGAGTCGGATAATTCACCTCATAAGGCTTCAACTTTCGAGAAGCATAGGCAATAACTCGGCCGTCCTGCATAAGAACACATCACAAGCCCTCCTTGGACGCATCACTGTAAATGACCATATTATCGGTCCCCTCTGGTAGAGCAAGTACTGGAGCGGTAGTTAACCTCTTTTTCAACTCCTGAAATCCACTCTCACACTTCTCGTCCCAATTAAAGATAGTCCGTTTCTGAGTCAACTTAGATAGTGGCCCCGCAATCTTTGAGAAGTCTTTGACAAACCTACGGTAATAACCCGCCAAGCCAAGAAAACTACGGACATCAGTAACACTCTCTGGCCGCTTCCAAGACATCACCGATTCAATCTTAGTGGGATCTACAGAAATACCACTCTGTGTAATAACATGGCCAAGAAAAGAAATCCGTTGCAGCCAAAATTCACATTTGCTGAACTTGGCAAACAACTGATGCTCCTGCAACTTCTCTAATACAAGCCGTAGATGTTGCTCGTGCTCCAATTCAGATTTAGAATAGACCAAGATATCATCAATAAAAATCACCACGAACTGGTCCAAGTACGGCTGAAAGACTCGATGCATAAGATCCATGAATGCTGCCGGTGCATTAGTCAATCCAAAGGGCATAACAACAAACTCGTAATGCCCGTACCGAGTCCTGAAGGCAGACTTCGGAACATCCTCCGAACGAATCCGAAGCTGATAATACCCCTGCCTCAAATCAAACTTAGAGTAGACTTTGGCTCCCTGAAGTTGATCAAACAACTCATCAATCAGTGGCAAATGATATTTATTCTTGATAGTCACCTGATTCAAACCACGGTAATCTATACACAATCTCAAGGTACCATCCTTCTTCTTCACAAACAAAACAGGAGCTCCCCAAGGTGAAGAACTCTGCTGAATAAATCCTTTCTCCAACAACTCCTGTAACTGAGTCTTCAACTCTTTCAACTCAGCTGGTGCCATCCGGTACGCCGATTTAGAAATAGGTTGAGTACCGGGAACAAGATTAATCACAAACTCGATATCCCTATCTGGCGGCAATCCTGGCAACTCCTCGGGAAATACATTAGGATATTCCCGGATAATAGGGACTTCCTCTAGCTGTAGCTTAACAGATGGCTTGTTGATCAAATAAGCTAGATAACCCGAACACCCCTTACTCACCAACTTAACGGCTTTAGTTGCTGAGATAACAAAACTTGTCTTAGCACCCCGGTTACCCGCTACCTCAACTATTGGCTGATCTGGCAAACGAAACTGTACTACCTTGGTTCTACAGTTCAACTGGGCATCATACTTAGAAAGCCAATCCATACCCAAGATAACATCATACCCCCGGATAGGAAATAAAATAAGGTCCGAAGGAAAATTATGCCCCTTAACATGTATTACACAATCCTTACATACTAAGCCAGTAACATACTTATCAGTCAAAGAGGTACTAATTTCAACCACATAAGGCAATCTTTCAGGTTGCAATTTAACACGTTGCACACAAGCAGGAGTAATGAAAGAATGCGTAGCACCAGAATCAATCAACACTTTAACAAGTTGATCAAGTATAAGAAAGTTACCTTCCACAACTGCAGTCTCCTCAGGCATCTCCTCTAAGTCAACTGCATAAGCCCGAGCCTGAACCCGCTGCTGCTGTGGTACACTGCCCGTAGGCCTACCCTGATAACCCTGAGTCGCTGCCCGACCCTCAGTCCTCGCATACTTAGGGCAATCCTTCGCCCTATGATCGATGCTACCACAACCCAAACATGTCCCTGCCTTTACCCTGCAGTCGGACTCTACATGCCCTGAGCGCTTGCAGTAATTACACTGCGATGATGTGGCACTAGCACTGCCCCTAGAATAACCAGAAGCTGAAGAAGCAGCTGATACAGCCTGCTGCTGAGGTCTCACCACACTAGGCCTATACTGACCCTGAGACTGGGCTGGCCTAAACTGAGTCTGAACCTGATATGGCCTCTGCTGAAACTGAGGCCGATAATAACTCTGCTGACCCTGTGGCCTATAAGAACCCTGCTGGGCAGGTAGCCTGTAGACAACCTGTTGTACTGGAGGCCTATATAAAACCTGCTGGCCCGGCGGCTGATACGGCCTCTTACTAGGCTGACTGGAGACAATCTGATTCCCTTTCCTCTTCTCCAATCTAGAAGCTGCATCAAAAGCCTCAGTGAAGATATCATAACGATTCAGAGCCATCACATCCTGAATCTCGGGCCGCAACCCCAACATAAACCTACGAGTCCTCCGCTCCTCGTCTACCACATACTCCGGTGCATACCGGGACAATCGAGTAAATGTGGCCTCATATTGAGCCACTGTAGCATCTCCCTGGACCAAGGCTAGAAACTCGGCCTCTCTCCGTTCCCTGCAAATCCTCGGGACATACTTTGCCCGGAAAGCCATCAGAAAGGTACCCCAAATATAAGGAATACCCTGTGCCGCCCAACCAGTCCTTACCGTGCGCCACCACTCCTCTGCCTCGTCATCTAACAAATACACGGCAAAAGAGACTTTCTGCTCATCAGTATAGCCAAGTGGATCATAAATCTTCTCCAACTTGCTAATCCATAACTCCGCCTTCCTATCATCCGGCTCCCCCTGAAATCTCGGTGGGTGATATCCTAAAAAGTCCTTCAGGGTACCACGCCCGTGGTTACCACCCTAAATATTCAGAAGCTGAGCCTGCATAGCCTGATTCTGGGCAGCCTGCCCTGCTAATAACTGTGCCTGACTAGCCACTAACTCTGCAATCCGCTCCATAGCTGCTCCAAATCGGTCATCACCCCCGTCACGGCCCGGTGCCACGTTACTCGGAGTCTCATCAGTCAACTCAGGCCTACCTCTGGTTCTCGGTCGACCGGCCATTCTACTAATCAAAGAGTTAGCACAGTTATAGCACGTAGACAGGTTATAAACAACTATTAACACATAAATAACAAACTCATATAAAACACATAAACAAATTGATCACATAATCACATAAGCACTTAAATCACATAATCACTTAATCAATTAATCATACCAATACATATTTCATTTTTCTTTCCTTTCATACATATTTCATGCTAAGACCATTACCCACATTCCGAGAATACCCCGGCTGACAACTAACATGAGCTCTGATACCACTTAAACTGTCACGCCCCAACTCGACCCCACCTACGATCAGTCAGGACGCAACGGAATTTCGGCGGCATAACGACAGTAAACAGATTTCCGAGGTTCTAAACCAACCTCATTAAACATCATACATCCCGTAATTCCTCAATACAACAACAAAATACAACACAACCATATTATACAATAAAACATCTTCGTTATACGCCTCCGTTCCAACATGACATACAATACCTCAACTTTATCATACATTTCAAAAGTAAGTTGAGACACAACTACAATTTAACCATAGACAAAAGGAAACCGCTAAGTTAACATCATTTGGTTCATCATCTTTTCAATATCTATTACATTAAGAACCGTAAAGCATATAAAGTCTATTAAACTAATATACAAGACATTTAACAACATAAAGTCATGGATAAGACTCGGGAACATATGACTCATCCACAAAAGGCACATTTTCCACATTCTCCTCTTCAGGAGGCACGTACCCGTAATCTTGTGAGAGTACACCTGAAACATGCATTAATAGAGAGTGAGCTTATATACATAAGCCCAGTGAGGATCCGATAGATCTCGACAGTATTCACTACGCTCCTTGGATTTAGTCCTTTGAGCAAGTAAACACACAACAACAATAATAACATAAATAAAGCTATCATCACATAACTATATGACCATTCAATAAGGATACTCTATTTGGTGTAGCTCCAAACGCCATCACGATCTCAACCGTTCTTCTTATAACTCCCCATTACTCACGCACCCGAGGTACCTCACTATCCCCTTCCCTCCATGACATCTCCGTCATGCGAGCTGGGGGTAGCCTATGGCAGTCATGCCGTTATCAACCCGACAGCCCGACGCTGCCCGAGAGGTGGCACACACATACCAAGGCTCCATATTCATCAATCATCATGCAAGCATAAATCAATCAATCAATTGGGAGATCAGCAACAAGAGTGCCCGATTCCCGCATTCAATAATAATCAATCAATAACATCAATATAACATCAATATTAAATTAAACATCAAACAACGTAGTTAGATGACAAAGTAGGCCATCTAACCGGACATGCATAATATACATAATTAAACTCTAAATTACTCAACAACAACTCACCATTCATCATTCGAACACTACCCAACCATCTAAGGCATCGTTCAAGAAATTAAAGAATGACAACCTAAACTTCTAAAATTCATAACTTACAATCTACTAATCCAAACATTGCCAAATCAGTTCCTATCACTCACCCATTCAACCTACTACATTAGCCCTCTCGGAAATCCACCATAACACCTACAAAACATGCCCGATAACCCTAAAACCCTATGACGTCATGGCTGGATTTTCCGAATTTTCACACAAACAATGTAATCGAAAATTCGGCATTACAACAGTGCTAACACGTAATTATCAAGTATTTAGAAATCGACGGCAATCGATTTCGAGCAACGCAACTCAATTAAATCAACTTTGAACATTTTAATCAAAATTAAATACCCGGAAAATAAAAATTATGCTATATCCGACAGAAATTCGTAGTATTAGTATATAATGATCCCTAGCATGCAAGGAGCAATAATCTAACATCAGATTTCAATTCTAACGGTTCAATCTTCATTTATACGCAAAAACACAAAAATGACATTTTGAGATCTAGAATTTTTCTCTCACCTTAGATGCGATATAAGCCTAAGAATGCGTGCTATGAGTGCCCAACAAGCAGAATCCAAGTCGGTGCGAAGTTTCACGGACAAAAACTAAGTTTTTCTTTGAAAAAATGGATTGAAAGCTTGAGTTTTCTTTCTTCTCTTTTCTCCCTCAACCCCTCGGCAATGTGTGTGTGTGTGATGGTGTTTTTGTGTTGTGTGAGTGTGTGTTGAGGACATTAGCTTAAATGGTCAATTATTTAATTAAAGTCAAAGTTATTTTAATAGGTATTTTTGTGTTTTTAATGTCTTTAATTGCATTTTAGTGATCACCAAGTTAAAATTAATTATGCAACCCCCAAGATATCTCAAGTGAGTTATTTTTAGGTGACAAGAAGTTTTACATTCAAAGAATTCCACCCGAGTCGGCTTAAAACTCGATTTTCGCAAAAGTCGGTGTAAAAACCCTAATAAATTCTTAAGCCGATTTTAAAACCGTTTTCATCAAACACAGGTCTATTAAAGTCCGTGGACTAGGTCTAGAAGGGTTAAAAAGACCAGTTTCAAAATTATAGCGGACGTGTTTCGAAAATACTATTCACTGAAAATCGACGATAAAATTTCTGACTCCGTTTTTGATGAAAATTTCATGAATGCACATTTAGCACGTATTAGAAGTATTGAAATCAAAATTATAACTTTCTAGGTCCTATAGCACATAAACAGGTTATATGCACGCAAAACGAGGTAAAGCACGTAAAACGAGATAAGCAAGAAAGTGGGGTTTCACATGATATGTTGCATAATATTATAATATATCATATATATGGTTGAAATAGCTTTCTGATGCAATGTAATAATATATGTGCATGTATTATATTATGATATGTTATATCACGGTGTAGTATACCATTGTGTAATATGATATATTATTTTACTATGAGCTAATGTTATTGCAATGTGTTGTGCTGCAATATATATATTTCAATACTCACTTCCTTGTTAGCTTGACCAAGCTTGATTGCAAAGTGTTGTAAGACGATAGGAATTCGGGTTTCTTATTCGTTGATTTTTGTGAGTGTAGATAAATTAAACTTTTGGCTTAAAAAAGGGAAAAAAAAGAGAGTTACCATGACTTCTGAAATATGAAACATGAACTTACCTTTAACTTGAAGCGAATCTCACAAAAGATCCATTAATAAGAATGTGCCCTGATTGGGAATATGACTAGACTGGCTATGGTTGTTGTAATGCATCACCATTTATTGTTTTAGCTCCCGTTGAACTTGGCAAGAGGCCTAAAAGGTCCAATGGAAAGGACTTCAAGAGGTGGAAACAGAAAATGTTGTTCTATTTGACCACGGTAAACCTTATTTAATTTTTGCTGGATGATGCATCAGAGTTAGGTGAGCATCCAAACATACAGAATATAGTTGTTGTTGATGCATGGAGGAACATGTAATTCCTTTGCAAAAACTATTTCCTCAAGGAGTTGGACAATTAATTGTGCAATCCGATTGCTATAACTATGGCATTAAGGGAGTCTTTGGATGTGAAGTACAAGACTGAGGATGTTGCTATGAAGAAATTCATGGTAGGCAGGTATTGGAACTTTAAAGTGATCGATTCAAAGATAGTGATGAGTTAAGTTCAGGAGTATCAGCTCATTTTCCATGACATTCATGCAGAGGGTATAAACCTAAGTGAATTCTTTCAAGTGGAAACCTTGATAGAGAATCTACCATCTGACTGGAATGACTTCAAGAATTACTTGAAACATAAGTAGAGAGAGCTGAAACTCGAAGCCTTGATTGTTAGGTTGAGGATATAGGAAGACAATAGCTATTCTAAGAAGAGAGTTAGACTTCCACCTTTGGAGTCAAAGGATAACATGGTTCAGCATAGCCTAAGCAACAAGAAGAGAAAGTTCACGAGAAGGGCAAAAGGGACTGCGAAGAAAAAACTGTAGTTTGTCGAGAACTATAACATATGTGACTAGCCAATGCATACAATCAAGGATTGCAAGATTCACAATAACCAAAGAAATCCAAAGAAGATGAAGAATGCTTAGGTGAATGTGATGGATGACATGGGAGATGATATTTTTGACATCAATCTATTAGTTATTATGTCAAATGTCAATCTAGTTGGTAACCCAAATAGTGCTGGGTGGATAATGGGGCCACTCGACATGTTTGTTCTAACAAATTTTTTTTTACAACCTACTATAGAATACATGAACTAAACTATAAAAGAGATAATGAATCTCATGTTGATTAATTCGAGGTTACCTCAGAACTTGTGGAGAAGGATAATGTTAAATGCAAAGCATATTCTTAAAAAGGTAGCCCACAATAAGTTAAGAAAAATGTGAGATCCAAACGTGAAATTTATGTGCATTTACTTGCTTTAATTATTATTTGAAAGTAATATGTGCATTTAAATGATTTACTTATTATTTGTAGATAACATGAGCATTTAAATTGAATGTATTCAAAATTTAAGTGGCATTTCATTTAATTTAGCAGACTAAGACAAGCTTGTCATTATTGCAATTATTGATTCATTAGTAGTCTTTCACCATAATAGATATTTTGCCTAGTAGGACATACATGCCATTTTAATAAAAGTGCAAACATTAGTGGTCTTTTAACCTCAAGAGATATTTTTGCCTAGCACATAATAGAAGCCTTGACCATTTGACTTAGCAAAACAAAACAAAAACAAGAGAAAAAGATAGAGGGAAATCGGGTGAGGGAAAAATGTCACACCCCGAACCCAACTTTGCGTAAGACTAAGTCTAAGTGCGACAGTTGAATCGATTATCAATTCTTACTTAGTCAAATTTTCATCCTTTTAATAGTTTTCTCGAAAATCAGGCAGCATAATAGCTGTATTTTGGACTTGTAGTTTTTTTTTCTTTAACCTGCAAACAGAAAATCCACAATCTATATCTCCCAACCAACAACACTGTTACACCCCAACTCGACCCCTCCTACAATCAGTCAGGACGCAACAGAATTTCGGCAGCATAACGATGGTAACATGAACATCAAGGCTCTAAACCAACCCTTAAGAACAACATGCATCAACCTCCATAAATTACCAACCAATTCCAAAATCAAATTAACATCATACAACACAACCACTTCATACATTAAACATTCTTTCATCAACTCTTTCATAGTTATGCGCCTCCGTTCCAACATAATATATAGGCTATACATACATTTCAAAATAGATTATAAACCAACTTAGTAATCTAAACATGATCAAAAGAAAAACTACTAAACCATCATACATAAGTCTTTAAGTTAAAGTAGGTTTATAATACATCATAATACATCAACTACAGCAATCTCATGGCAAAGACTCCTGCACATAAGACTTATCCACATACTGCACATTATCCCCTTCTGGAGGCATGTACTCGAAATCTTACGAAAGGACACCTGTATGCATGCGATAATTGAGAGTGAGCTTATATAAAACCAGCCCAGTGAGGATCCGATAGATCTCTAACAGTATTTACTATACTCCTTGGAAATCGTCCTTTGAGCAGTAAACACACAATGAACATTAATATCATTATAAATGCAACAATAGCAATAACCGTGAACACACAATAAGGATACGATACATTTGCTGATGAAGCTCCATACACTAATTCAATGCTCATCAACTCCTCCAAACTCAATGACACGAACCTGAGGTACTTTGACCTAGACCCACACCCCATGGCCTCTCTGCCCATGCGAGATAGGGATTAGCCATGATAACTATGCCCGCAGCCCAGGATGCCTCCCGAGGTGACACAATATTATCAAAGCTCACAACAATGAGACTCAACATAAATAAACCAAGAGATCAGCAATGAAAGTGCCCGATTCCTGTAATCAATAATCAATCAATATTCCGAGAGATCAACAATGAAAGTACCCGATTCCCATCATCAATAATCAATCAATATTCCGAGAGATCAGCAACGAAAGTGCCCAATTCCCATAATCAATAATCAATCCATATTCTGAGAAATCAGCAACGAAAGTGCCCGATTCCCGTACTCAATAATCATCAATATAACATCAATATTTAATTAAACAACAAATAACTAATTTAGATGACAAAGTAGGCCATCAAACTTAACATGCACGAAACACGTAATCTAACCCTAGTTTAACCATTAACAACTCACAATTCAATCACTCAAACACCACCCAATCATCTAAAGGCTCAATTCAACAATTCAAAGAAAGGCAACCTAAACTTCAAATAATCATATCTTACATTCTACTAATCCAAACAACTCCAAATCAGTTTCAAACACTCACCCATTCAATCAACTACATTAGCCCTCTCAGAAACCAACCAAGACATATCAAAATCAAGCCCAACAACCCTAAAACCTCAAGGCACCTAGGTAGAAATTTTTGGATTTTCACCCAAACATTGCAATCGAAAATTCGACATTATAACGGCATTACCATGTAATTAAAAAACTTTTAGAAATCGACGACAATCGATTTCAACCATAACAACTCAAGTTATTCATCAAATGGCTAATCTATCAACTTTAAATACCCGAAAATAAATAATTTCGCTACAATGGTTCAAATCTCATAGTAATACACATAAACGATCCTTAGCATGCACTGAGCAATAATATAACTTCAAATTAATATTTTAACAGTCCAAAATGCAATTATAAGCAAAAACATAAAATATGACTTTTGAGATCTAGAATTTTTCTCTTACCTTTGATATGTTTTGATGCAAGAAATGTGTAGAATGGATGCCCAACAAGTGAAATCAAGCTTTGAATGAAGTGATTTGGACATGAATTGCAAAATCTATGTGAAAAATGCTTCGAAAAGCCTTGAAAATGGCTTCATCTTTCTCCTACAAGGAACCACGATTTTGTGTGTGTTTTTGGAGGTGTTTTGCTTTGTTTTTAATGTGTGTTGATGATATATTAAGCAAAAGTCAAATAAATAAAAGAAAGTCAAAGTTGACACTTAGTTATTTTTAGTGTTTTCTTGTCTTTTAATTCCATTTTAGACTATTTCTTACTCAAAACATTAATTTAACACTTAGACTATTTTAAGTAGTTTATTTTTAGGTGACAAGAGTTTTCTCATGAAAAGACTTTCACCCAACTTGGCTAAAAACGGGATTTCTGCAAAAGAAGGTGAAAAATCATATTATTTGTTTTCAAATGGCTTTTGAATGCACAATTAATCTTAAATCATTTAATACCACATATAAATACATTTATATTAATATATACTAGGTCAACGAAAGTCAATGCAAGAATCGGGTTTAGAAGAAATTACTATTTGGCTCAAAAACGCTACTTTTCTCCTGAAAAGTCTATTTAAATTACTATTCAGTTTCAGAATCAATTTTTATCAAACATGGGTCTATTAATAATAGAGGACTAGGTTTTAAGACGTTTAAACACCCCTGTAAAAATTTTAGTGGACAAGTGTTTAAAAATACTATTCACCAAAACCGATGATAAAATTTCTGATTCCGTTTTTTATAAAAATTTCATGAATGCACACTTAGCATGTATTAGGGGTATTAATCACATATTTAAAACATTCTAAGTCATATAGCACATAAACATGTCAATTCACGCAAATCGAGATAAGATAGAAAAGTGGAGTTTCACATTCTCCCCTCCTTAAAACAATTGCGTCCTCGCAATTTGTCACTCAAGTACTGCTGGCTCAAACATATGGAATGAAAAATCAAAAATAAAATTCTGAATACCAACTAAGTATGCCAACTAGGAATACCGAACAAGAAGCTTGAATAGGAACGCTGAATAAGAACACCGACTAAGACTTCCGGATGAGTATCTCAAATAATTACTGAAGAAAATGTCAAACATATATCCCGTAATAAAGCACCAACCAAGAATACCAAGTAAGAGCTTCAACAAGATCACCGAGCGAGAATACCAAATAATAATCCCAATATAAGAACTCCGGATAATACCGTATCAAAATTTCACATAAGAATATCGCGTAGAAAATACCATAGAAGATGTCCAAAGAAGTATGCTGAATAAGAATCTGCATACAGAAATCTCGAGGAAGAATGCCGTATAAAATCACCAAATAAGAATCCCAATAATCAATGTATAGTCATAAAGTGGCTTGACCCCTAATCGGAATTCCATATACCTCAGCATCATATACTACTCAGTCACCAACTGATATGATGCACATGATAACTTTAATCGTATAAGACAAACTTTATACTCACATTTTAGCACGTTGCACTTAAGGAGATATGATATTTAATTGGTTGAGAATAAGTAAGTTACCTTTCACCACTGCTGTCACCTCTGGCAATTCCTCTAAGTCCACTGTGTAGGCCGGAGCCTGAGCCCGCTACTGCTGAGATGTAATGCTTATAGGTCCACCCTGATAACCTTGGACTGCTGGCTGACCCATAGAACCCTAATACCTTGGGTAATCCCTCGCCCGGTGTTGGTTGCTGCCGCAACCTAAACACGTCCCTACCTTCCTCCGACAGTCGGCCTCCAAATGGCCCTTACGTTTACAATAAACACACTGCGGCGTCGGAGCACTGACACTGCCTCCTAAAGAACCAGAAGCTGAATAAGCAGCTGAACCAGCCTGCTGCTGAGGTCTAACAACACTAGGCCGGTACCAACCCTGAGACGGGCTAGCCTAAACTGCGGCTGAGTCTGATAAGACCCCTACTGAAACTGAGGCCGATAGTAACCCTGCTGACCCTGCGGTCCGAAAGAACCCTGCTGCACTGCAGGCTTGTAACTACCCTGTTGTACCGAAGGTCTATACATACCCTGCTGGCCCTATTGGTGAAATGGCCTCTTGCTAGGCTAACTAGGTCCGATATGTTCCTTCTTTCTCTTCTCTAACCTAGAAGCTGCATCAAAGGCCTCAGTCAGTACATCATACCGATTCAGGGCCATCGTATCCTGAATCTCAAGACTCAACCCCAATATGAACCTACGAGTCTTACGTTCCTCGTCAGCCACATACTCTGGTGCATACCGAGACAACCTAGTGAAAGTGGCCTCATATTGAGCCACTGAAGCATCTCCCTGCACTAAGGCTAGAAACTCTACCTCTCTCCGTTCCCTCGCAATCCTCGGGACATACTTTGCCTGGAAAGCTAACAGAAAGGTATCCCAAACATACGGAATACCCTGAGTCTCCCAACTAGTTTTCACCATGCGCCATCATTCTTCTGCCTCATCATCCAGCAAGTACACAGCAAAAGTGACCTTCCGCTCATCGGTATAATCAAGAGGGTCAAAAATCTTCTCCACCTTACTAATCCACGCCTCAGCTTTCCGATCGTCCGGCTCCCCCTGAAACCATGGTGAATAATACCCTAAAAACTCTTTCAGTGTACCACGACCTTGGTACCCACCTTGTGCGTTCAATAACTGATTCTGCAATGCTTGATTCTGGGCAGCCTGCCCTGCCAGTAACTGTGCCTGACTGGCCATGATCTCGTTCATCCTATCAAAAGTTGTACCTATACGATCTTTATCCCTAACTTGGCCTGGTGCCACATTTCTCGGAACCTCATTAGTCATCTCAGGCCTACCTTTGGTCCTCGGTCTACCCGTCATTCTTCTAACCAAAGAGTTAGCACAAGTTATAGCACATAAAAAAACTATGAACAACTATTAACACATAAACAACAAACTCATATAAAGCACATAAATCACTTAAGTATCAATCACATAAACAAATTGTTCACATAATCACATAGTCACTAAATCACATAATCACTTAATCACTTAATCATATTAACATATATTTCACTTTTCTTTCACTTCATACATACTTGCATGCTTGAACCACTACCCACATTCTGAGGATACCCCGGCTAACAGCTAATCAAGCTCTGATTCCACTAAATGTCACGCCCCAACTCGCACCCTCCAATGATCAGTCAGGACGCAACGGAATTTCGACAGCATAACGACGGTAACATGAACATCATGGCTCTAAACCAACCCTTAAGAACAACATGCATCAACCTCCATAAATCACCAGCCAATTCCACAATCAAATTAACATCATACAACACAACCACTTCATACATTAAACATTCTTTCATCAACTATTTCATAGTTATGCGCCTCCGTTCCAACATAATATATAGGCTATACATACATTTCAAAATAGATTATAAACCAACTTAGTAATCTAAACATGATCAAAAGAAAAACTACTAAACCATCATACATAAGTCTTTAAGTTAAAGTAGGTTTATAATACATCATAATACATCCATTACAACAATCTCATGGCAAAGACTCCTACACATAAGACTCATCCATATACGGCACATTATCCCCTTCTGGAGGCACGTACTTGAAATCTTGTGAAAGGACACCTGTATGCATGCAATAATTGAGAGTGAGCTTATATAAAACAAGCCCAGTGAGGATCCGATAGATCTCTAATAGTATTTACTATACTCCTTGGAAATCGTCCTTTGAGCAGTGAACACACAATGAACATTAATATCATTATAAATGCAACAATAACAATAACTGTGAACACACAATAAGGATACAATACATTTGCTGATGAAGCTCCATACACCAATTCAATGCTCATCAACTCCTCCAAACTCAATGACACGAACCTGAGGTACCTTGACCTAGACCCACACCCCATGGCCTCTCTGCCCATGCGAGATAGGGATTAGCCATGATAACTATGCCCATAACCCAGGATGCCTCCCGAGGTGACACAACATTATCAAAGCTCACAACAATGAGACTCAACATAAATAAACTGAGAGATTAGTAAGTGCCCGATTCCCGTAATCAATAATCAATCAAAATTTCGAGAGATCAGCAACGAAAGTGCCCGATTCCCATAATCAATAATCAATCCATATTCCGAGAGATCAGCAACGAAAGTGCCCGATTCCCGTACTCAATAATCATCAATATAACATCAATATTTAATTAAACAACAAACAACTAAGTTAGATGATAAAGTAGGCCATCCAACTTAACATGCATGAAACACGTAATCTAACCCTAGTCTAACCATTAACAACTAACAATTTAATCACTCAAACACCACCCAATCATCTAAAGGCTCAATTCAACAATTTAAAGAAAGACAACCTAAACTTCAAATAATCATATCTTACATTCTACTAATCCAAACAACTCCAAATCAGTTTCAAACACTCACCGATTCAATCACCTACATTAGCCCTCTCGGAAACCAACCATGACATATCAAAATCAAGCACAACAGCCGTAAAACCTCAAGGCACCTAGGCTGAAATTTCCAGATTTTCACCCAAACATTGCAATCAAAAATTTGGCATTATAACGGCATTACCACATAATTAACAAACTTTTCGAAATCAACGGCAATCGATTTCAACCATAACAACTCAAGTTATTCATCAAATGGCTAATCTATCAACTTTAAATACCTGAAAATAAATAATTTCGCTACAATAGTTCAAATCTCATAGTAATACACATAAACGATCCGTAGTATGCACTGAACAACAATATAACTTCAAATTAACATTCTAACAGCTCAAAATGCAATTATAAGCAAAAATATAAAATATGACTTTTGAGATCTAGAATTTTTCTCTCACCTTCGATGTGTTTTGATGCAAGAAATGTGTAGAATGGATGCCCAACAAGTGAAATCAAGCTTTGAATAAAGTGATTTGGACTTGAATTGCAAAATCTATGTGAAAAATGCTTTGAAAAGCCTTGAAAATGCCTTCATCTTTCTCCTACAAGGAACCACGGTTTTGTGTGTGTTTTTGGAGGTGTTTTGCTTTGTTTTTAATGTGTGTTGATGATATATTAAGCAAAGGTCAAATAAATAAAAGAAAGTCAAAGTTGACACTTAGTTATTTTTAGTGTTTTATTGTCTTTTAATTCTATTTTAGACTATTTCTTACTCAAAACATTAATTTAACACTTATACTATTTTAAGTAGTTTATTTTTGGGTGACAAGAGTTTTCTCATGCAAAGACTTTCACCCGACTCGGCTAAAAACGGGATTTCTGCAAAAGAAGGTGAAAAGTCATATTATTTGTTTTCTAATAGCTTTTGAATGCACAATTAATCTAAAATCATTTAATACCACATATAAATACATTTATATTAATATATACTAGGTCAACGAAAGTCAATGCAAGAATCGGGTTTAGAAGAAATTACTATTTGGCTCAAAAACGCTACTTTTCTCCCGAAAAGTCTATTTAAATTATTATTCAGTTTCAGAATCAATTTTTATCAAACATAGATCTATTAATAATAGAGGACTAGGTTTTAAGAAGTTTAAACACCCCTGTAAAAATTTTAGTGGACAGGTGTTCAAAAATACTATTCACCAAAACCGATGATAAAATTTCTGATTCCGTTTTTGATAAAAATTTTATGAATGCACACTTAGCATGTATTAGGGGTATTAATAACATATTTAATACATTCTAAGTCATATAGCATATAAACAGGTCAATTCACACAAATCGAGATAAGATAGAAAAGTGGGATTTCACAAACACCGTCATCCACATACAATCCACAACCTAGAACTCCAATATAGTTCATACATACATCGACATGATTTAAACCTCTTGAACAAACAACATGATAATATACATCTATTACTTGCATTTATAGAAAGGTTTATCTACAACCATAATACTTCCTATCAGCTAACACGTAACCCAGTGCCCAAAAACAAAACCAGCTACGTGCATCACCTGTATAAGAGCTAATTAAGTCATTAAACTAAATTTTCCAACCAATTATAAGCCATGACTAAGTTAGTTTACTTATACAAGTTCTTGATAATTAAAACCACCTACTTATACAAAATAATATATACAATATAATTGTTTCAAGTCATATCACTCATCCATACACCCAAAATAGGTGCATATCAAGAATCGGGTACTTTTGATTCAAGATTATGAAGATTATCTACATAGTATTGTATATAACCTTCCTTATACTTGAAAAGGGGAAACAAAGAGGGTGAGTTTATCCGGCACCAAAGCTCAACGAGAAGGGAATCTGGGAAGGGTTTTTTAATACAATTTTTCTGTTTGAAAACCATTTGGTAAACTCGGAATGCAATGCATGCAATATCTGCAATCAAGAACCAATTCAAGTATACATATACAAGACATATATCACATGTTAAGTAAGAAGTAGTTTACTCTTTTGAATCGAATCAATGTCAAGCGGTAGTCGGTTGAGATGTTCCACATCTCCTTCCTTATCTCACCTAATAGAATATTCTGGACAATACTCGAACCTATGACCATCTCTCCGAGAAAATCAATGTTTCCAAGCGAGAGAGGAATACAAACCAAGGTAGACATACGATCACCGGTATGCCCTATGCTGTCTGGCGTGGTATGCACACTACCATGCCAAAACTAGGTGGTTGCAACCCCTTTTCAACACCATCTTCAATTCAAGTTCATGTAATATAAGCAATATAGCAAATATATTGACATCAAGTTCACAACTAGCACATAGTTACACATTTGTAGCATATCGAGTGAACAACAAGTAACCAAGCAATATAATTCATAGTAATGATTCCATAAGTATCCTTGCACATATAGAGGTCATTTAACTTCATCACACAATTGTAGAAACTTGTAACTTATCCATTTAAACAACAACAATTCACATTAGCACTTAACTAATTAGCTTAAGACAATTTATATACTTCTACAATAGCCTAACTTTGGGAATTCAGTTACCTACCCTCCTGAACTCCAATTTTGATTTAACTTTCTTAAGTTTAAGCAAAACAATATAGTTGCGCAAATCTGTCAAGTGACTAAAAATTTTTCAGCTATTTTGTGGTTTCCTATTTTTCAGAGGTTCTAAACAATAGAATTAGCTCAAACACTAAAATCAACATTTGTTACAAACTGACCAATCTACCTACATTAAAAATTTCAGATTTGTTCAAGTACATTTACTATTTTTAAAATGCAATAGAAACCAAAGGCATTAGATTGCCCAGTTTTCAGCAAAATTTCCTTAACCTACTGTAATGAGCTATTTTGAGCATGAAAACGATTTTTTCGCAGAAAACTTCCAAAACAATAATTGTTCCTCTATGAATCTAGAATAACATAGAATTGTTCCAGATTTTTCCAACATGATACATCCATTCAAACGACTCAAAATGTTTAACTGCGCAAGACTATCCAGAGAATGCTATTATATGAATCTTGTATATTTAGCTTCTATATTCACAATATCATCTTCTACAAACTCTAGAAACCTCTAGCAACATTTATAAGCATCATCTAAGCACCTATACATAGCTAGTAATCAATATTTTTCTTCAAGAAGCTTCAAGCAACATTAATGGTAACTTTTGTTCTAGCCATTTATAAGTATGCTTCTAACATTTTAACTTCATAGTTTAGCTAGCATATTCATATACAATCCCTACAAATCATATATATACATATATATTTCAATAAAACCAAGTTTTAAAAATCCCTCACCTTGAAGTTTCTTTGGATGAAAAGCTAGAAAAGACCTTGCAAATGGTTGAAAATGCCTTGGCTAGCCTAGAAATCACCTTGTATGCAATTGATCTTCACAAAGTTATGTAAGAAAAAGCTTAGAAAATCTTTCTTCTTCCTTGGGGTAGTCGATGGGTTCGGTAGCGAAAAAAGAAGAAGAACAAAATATCTTCTAGCTTGTCTTGTAGGCTAAGTTAGAATTTTGATAAATTATACTTTGACCCATAAGTTTTTCCTAATTACAACTATTTCCCCTCTTTCCTCCTCCTAGGGTCAATGGGTCCCTTTTGTAATTTGGAAAAATTTGACTCTAGTATTAATAGTAACCTTGTTGCCCACGTATAGCTTTTGATATTTGTAAATTCACCCCAAAATTTTATAAGTTTTGCTATTTGACCCTAAGTATTTTTCTAGCTTTGCAAATCTTTCCCTTTTCTTTTCTTCTCATGGTCGTGGGTCCTAAATGTAGTTTATAATATAATCCTAGTTCTAAGTAGTTTAATTAGTCTTCAAGACAAAGTTTAGCTAATTGTACTTTGGCCCCAAAGTTTTCTAATGCTTGCAAAGTTACTCCAAAAGTTACTTAACTCTTATACTTTTAACTTATTTCCTAACCTATTTCTATTGTATCAATTAAGTATTTAGGGCATACAAACATTAATATATATATATATATATATATATATATATATATAAAGAATTAATTTATATTTAATTTCACATATTAAATGTTAATGCATGCAAATTTGAAAATCGGGTCTCACATCCTTCCCCCATTAAAAGAATTTGGTCCTCGAAATTTTAATTACCTATTAAATAAGTTTGGATATTGTTGTTCCATCTAGTCCCATTGCTCCCATGTTGCTTCTTTCATACCATGATGGTTCCATAGGACCTTGACCATTTGAATCTTTTTCGTTCTCAACTCCCGCTCCTGTTCGTCCAAAATCCGAATCGGTTTCTCATCATATGACAAGTTTTCCCGAATTTGCAAGGGCTTGGGTTCTAAGACATGAGATGGATCAGGATTATACTTCTTCAATGTCAATACATGGAACACATTATGTATATTTGTAAGATTCGGAGGCAAACGCCAATTTTCTAATTTTTTCAGTAATCTCAAATAGTCCCACGTACCTCGGGTTAAGTTTCCCACCTTTACCATGATGGATCAAACCTATTTGAGGTAATACTTTGAAGAATACCTGATCACCAATCTCAAACATCAAATCTCATTTTCACTCATTTACATAACTTTTCTACCAACTCTGAGCGGTGAGCATTCTTTTTCGCATTAGACGTACGTTCTCAATATTTTCCACTAACTCTGGCAATATAGTGTGGTCGACTGATTTCATTTTCCCAACTTTATCCCAATATAGTAGAGATCTACACTTACACCCATACAAAGTTTTGTAGGGAGCCATCCCAATCGTTGACTGATAGTTGTTGTTGTACACGAACTTTGCCAACAGAAGATGTTTTTCCCATATTTTACCGAAGTCCAATACACAAGCCCTCAACATATCCTCAGGTATTTGTATAGACCTTTTTGACTGTCCATCTGTTTGGGGATGGTATACTGTACTGAAACTCAATTTTATTCCCAAGACTTTTTGAAATAGCGGCTAGAACTAAGATGTAAAATGAGGATCCTTGTCCGATACAATACTTGTTGGTATACCATGTAATCTTACAATGTTAGCCACATATAGGTCAACTCGTTTTTCCAGATTATCCTACTTAGTCATAGGAATAAAGTGAGCTGTCTTGGTCAGTCTGTCAACAACAACCCAAATAGCATCACAACCCCTTGGTGACCTTGGCAACTCTATTACAAAGTCCATCATTACATGTTCTTGAAGGCGCAATAGGGCATCAGCTTCAAAAGCGAGAGCACAACGGGATCATCTCGAGATATGTAAATAACAAAAACATGCAAGTGCAGTGGAAACAATAACAATTAAAAGTTGCATGTCAACAAGTTGCATTCACTAAATCTCAAGAGTAAATATGTAACTTGTACATAAAAGAAGATATATAAAAGTATATACAACTATATACATATGTATTTTAAAACAAAATACAAGAATACCTCGTGTTGAGAACTCGGGTGTAGACTCTGAAGGAAGATCTTGGCTCAAACAAATCTCTTCTGCAAGTGCAAAGGCCCTAGTCAGTCCACAAGTATCCAAAAGCAAGAAGTCCACTAGCTAATTAAGTGCTAGCAGTAGTTAGTATACAAGAGCTTGTGTGTAAAGTTAAATGCTAGATGCAAAACCCTTCTAAGCTATTCCACACTTGGCTGAAATTACCAAAGGTATGAAACCCCGCACGAAACCCCATAAGCATATCATATCATCTAATATGTGTTGCATCATTTTTCAGGCATTTATATTGTTTTACGTGCATTTGCGTTGGTTAGCGCACATTTATGTGACTTAGTTAACGTAGTTGATAATTTAATTTTATTACACTTCGTTGGCTAACTATATTAGTTAAAGATTAACCAAATGGCAACCTAGCAAAGCATCTTAAGTTAGAAGGGCAACTTGGTAATTAGCCTTTGTCAAATAATATCCTACCTAACTAAATGTACAAAACACATACACACACACACGATTTGCACACCATACAAACACATTACACGATCAACCAAAGGAAGAGGAAGAAGAAGAAGACAAAGAAGAAGGAGAATGAGGACCAAGTTATTTCAAGCATTCTTCATGTGTTATCTTGTATTTTCAAGCTTTCTAGCACCATTTCTTCTATTTCTAACTTTTGCTAAGGTGAGGGAAGTTTTCTAAATGTTTTATAAAAACATATGAAGTATGTTTGATGAGTTATATAGGTGTAGGAAGCATGATGATAAGTATATGTAAGTTTGTTCATGAATTTGAACTTAGCTTGTTCATCTACGGTTCCAAGAGTTGGTCATGTTGCTATTCTTGGTTTGAACTTATGATTGATTATGATATGTAGTGACATGAGTTATGTGAAATAATTTATGTGTAAGGTAGGCTTGAGATGTTAGTAGATAGGAAGAGGGGAAAAATGGAGTTTTGAATTTGGGTGCCAAGTTGAATGTTGAAAAGATTTGGTGTTATACTTGAGTTGTGTGAGTTTAGGAGCTAAAAAACATGTGGTTTAATGTTGTTTAAGGTTGAGTTTAGTTGCCTACTTGGAATGAGCTTGAAGAAATAATTTTGGAGCAAGAAACAAGTCAATTCGCGTATTTTGCGTCAAGATCCGGTCGACCGGATCCAAGTCTAGTCGACTGGATCAGTCGTCTGGATGCTCACTGCCACTCATCCTATACAAGTGGATCTGGACGAGCTACTCATCCGGATTGGTCGTCCGGATTTTTGACAAATTTGCTCAAAGATTTTCCGGATGCCATATCTCACTCAATTCAACTATGAATTGAGTTCTGTTTGATTCTAGAACTATCTACTTTCGATAAACTTTAATTCTATACCAAAATCTGGTTAATTGGAGTTTGGGAAAGTAGGTAAATTAATTGACTAAGTTAGGCTAATGCAGAAGTGTTGAAATCGCTACATGGTTAAACACTTGCATGATTAGACAACTTTTCTTGTTGACCTCCACATAGTGTGTAATGAATTCTATATGCAAGATATTATAATTGTACATGTTTATATGTTGGAATATGTTCAAGGTTGAATACATGCTTAAGTGTCGGAGGCAACCTACTTTGTTGCTTACAAATGTGCTTGTTTATTTGTACTCACTCTCTCTTGGTATAACCCTTGGAAAGTTGGGCCATGTTTGCTTATTTACAATTATATGCCTTGAGCAACATAATCTAATGAACCCCATGGAAGAATTTCTAATTCCCCTGGGCAGCGTCGGGCTGTCAGGTATAAGTCTCGACTACCATGGTAATGGGTTGCCTCCAGAGTGCCCTCTATTTTGGGGTTTGGGGAAGTATGTTGATTGAAGATTTGAGACTGGCCATCTCCAACAATAGATCATGCAACTATATACTTTTTATCTACTCCCGCTTGGTATAACCCTTGGAGAATAGAATTGAATACTTGTTTTGTTGTTATTATTATATATGATATTCACTTACTAGTTGTTCGTATGTGCATGACATACTTTCTTAAATGATTACGAAATCTCCCCGTTCCTTTATCCCTTGGTGTGCTAAGTGTAGCTCATCCTTTTCTATGACAATTTTTTAGGTAAGGCGACTACTGAGCCAACTTCTAAAGTTGAAGGCGTGGGTCCGTTGTGTGAGGAATTGAATTTCTGCCTTCTGTGACTTACTTGGCCGTAGATGTATAAACCTTTGATGTGTTAGGTCATATTGTACATTTGTATAACTTTATACACTATAACTATTCTTTGGACAAGTGGGATATAATAGCTTAAGTCTTATTCTTTTGTGACCTAGATGGGTTAAGAATATACCCTGCAAGCCAATCATTCGATGAAGGATGATAGGGATATTTGTGTAGCGAAACAATCTTTGTTATAAAGTTTTAATCAAATAAAAGTACCATATGGCATTTATTTTTATCTCTTATTCATTTATACATCATCTAGCTGCATATTATGTATAACTGATAAAGCCCTTGGATATGTCGGTATAGGGTCGAACCATAAAAGCTTATGGTTGATGAGAATCAACACCTAAGGCATACCTAAAACTTGTCCTGGGTCGTAAAAGTCATCAAGAGTGGGCATTGATGAATCCGGCAAGACTGACATATAGTTAGCTCTATCAGGGTTGATCTTATCGACCAAGTAACATGAGATGTCAAGGCTAATGCATGGGTTCGTATAGAGATATATACACTGGACACAGTCCGCTGGAAATACTCAATGCAGGCTTCATTCACCTAAGTCAATGAGAAGGTTCTCAATTGATAGTTGTACAAGGTACTCCTCTGACTCGAGGGTACCATAGTAGCTTGCAAGTACCTCATTATACTTTGGCCCTGGACAAAAGGGAAGAAGATAAGACCCGTTTGGATAGGGATTCAGGTACAGTCAAGTACTTGCGAAGCTAGTGAGTATCGCTGCAAAGATCCATTACTCTGGATGAAAGAGAGTATGGCCTATGTCGTCTCATAGAGATAGTGACAGAATTCCATGGCCATGGTGGTATGATTGGATCATACAAGAAAAAGTCAATAGAACATAGGAGCACGTTTATTAGGGTTTAATTGACATTGATCATACCCTAAGGCAAGCTCAGGGCATCTAGTGGAAGGAATGGACTATACACTAACTAGTCGCCAAAAGGTTCTTGAGTAGAAAAGCTTGGATTAAGCATTCGAGCCATCTGGCCATCGAAGAGTGTTGCTAGACATCATCCTCGATTAGTAGCAATTAGAAGGAGTTCTAATGAAGATGGGTTAATTGGTACTTGTCATAGCTACTACCAGTTTGGCACTCGAACCTACAGGATCGCACACAAGCCTGAAGGGTTAGAACTATAAGGGATAGAATAGAGAAGTTATACTAGCACGAGGATCTTCTTGTATTCTATCTAGAAGTAATTATATAATGGATTGCATATAGTAAGAATAGGTTTAGGGAAACCTTTCGAGTATGCAAGTAAGAGAGAATGTTTGATGGTCAAACATATAACTTAGAGTCAAGGGAAATTTGGAAATTTGGCTTTTGTATAAGTTGAATTAATAATTAATTGAGTGTCAATTAATTATGGGCTAATGTCTAATTAACTAATAGTTGATTAGAAAAGGCTATAAGTTGATTATAGAGAACCCCATAAGGTCTGGGGTCAAGGTGCAAATAATAAAAACTTATAGCACCTTATAAATATAGCTTCATGTGAAACCCTAGCATAGAACATCAAAAAAATTTTAGCAACTCTCTCTCTCACAAAAACCTAGCCGGCACTCATTTGTTTTCCTTGGGAATTGTGCCATTCCATTGAAGCTCGTGCAAGAGCTTGTTTCGCCTCGTTCTAGCCTCAACGTGGTGTGTGCGAGATTGTAGAAGGCTACTACCTTGTGGTCTCCAATCCAAGCAAAAAATTCAAAGTCTTCTTCAAGAGGTAATGAATTTTCAGATTCAACTTTGCTTGGTTTTAAAATGTTTTGATTAAAGGGCATGCTTGGTAGATTCAATTCTTGAAACTGTCTATAATTATAGATTTTTTCTTCATGTTTCTACTATGCTATATGTCTTTTATGTGCAAGAGAATCTTCAATTGGTATAAGAGCCACCCAAACATGCATTGAAAACATGGATTCATTTTTTGCTCACTGAGATTATATTGTTTGTTTGTCATACTAAAACTCATTCTTTGTGCCCAATATTTTTGTATGTTATTTCCCACTGATAATAGAACACATTAGGCTTATACCCGCTTCATTTTTTTGTGATTTAATACGCAAAAAAAGGCATGAACAGTACATTTTTTTGTAGAGTCAGCATTCTGGACAGACTGCGTAGTGTCTAGTCTAAGAGGCATAACTCAGTCAAAACAAATCCAAATAGAGTTCTTCTTTTTTCTAACATCATATACCCTAAAGGGATATCTCCATGTTGAATTTTAGAATTTTTGGAGATGTTTAAGTATATTAAACGAAGCGATTACTGTCCGGTCAGTGCACAGGTCTGTCATGGCAGATTCTGGAAAAATTCATTTTTGGCACTTGTGAGGTTTGTTTCACTACTCCAAAGTGGCGACACGATTTTCTATGAGCCTAGCATGTTTTTTCCAGTATCAAGGTCAATAGAATGGTCAAACCCTGGTCCTAGTTGCCATATTTGGTAATAGATTTGATCTTGGTATGATTTTGGAAAGTCAAAATTAAGGAGTTGATTTTGTAATCCAATTTTCTTAAAGATTCAAATCCTAATCAAATTAATTAACTTGGTAGGTGAATAAATTAACGTTTTATGTGGTTTAACTAAGGTTGACCAATATTTGACTTGACAATTTAATTTGTTGACTTAGTCAAAATTAATAAGATTGAGAATCTAGAGTAAATTTTGATAGTGGGTCATAAATTAAAATTACATGCCTGACTAATTAGGTTTTGGTACAGCCCAATATGGGCCTAAAAACCTATAGGCTTAATATCATTTGGATTTTCTTGGAGAAAATTAAATTAAGCCTAGGAACTCTAATTGGATCACAAAGTGGGCTTAGGATGAGTATTGGGCCTTTCACATCAAGTCATCCTAGGGATGTAAGTTGAGCCCAATTGATTCTTGAGATTATTATCAAGGGGAAAGCAACGAGAACGTATATGTATGCCAATATTATCCAAGGGAGTTGCGAGAAAATGAAAAAGGGCTTTGTTTTATGAATTGTCAATTTTAATATTGTATTTCATAAATGTTTATGCATGGGATGGTTATAGAGTCATGCATGGATGTATGATTTGCATCTTTCACGTAAATGAATGTATGAATGTATTTTTAGAAATAGGGCCTGTGAGTCTCGCCTTCTCTTTATTTCTGGTTGTAATTTATTCTCTCTCCCTCCTATGTAACTTCCCCCTACCTAGGGGTTTCTATTTTTGGAAAGCAATGTAATATAGTATGACATGACTAGTATAGGAGTAGAGATAGATCCAGATCAAGATGAAGACTGAAGATGGCCAACATGGATCGAAGACAGTTTCTATATTGGGAAGGAGTTTCCAATTGTGGATAATTGCATTGTTTTCCTTAATTGTCATTTACATTCATTCTAGGGATCTTCTCTAAGTTTCACTAAGTGGCTTGGTGAAACTTAGGAAAGATAAAAGCTCCACAACCTATCGGTAGTATAGTATAGATTATATATAATATATAGAGATATATTATCACATTGAAAGCATGATAATCTATACGTATGGCTTATGCACTATCAATGTATGATTCATGCATGTTAAAATGATAGGACCAAACTTGATAACATTAATAATTCCCTCATGTCAATATTAAGTCAATAAGCAATTAATAAACACTAGATGTATAATCGTAGCCCTTCTATCATAGTAGGTGGGCGATCATTTAACTATGAGATGAACGACTTGACCCTGCCTCCTAGGGGGTCCTAACTTCATGGTTGCTTGATGACTGCTACTCAAATTGGTATGTGCGGAAGGGTGCAGATGCATGTCGTTCGACCTTGCCTCCCAAGGGGTGGCATGTGACACACGCTCACCAATCATGTGCACTGTTGATGGTTGACTTATACTCAAATGGTATATGGTCCCCACCTCCTAGGGGTCTACGCAGCTTGAGGGGCTAAACAAATTAGGAGTTGCATGGAGATGTAACCGACTAAGATGGCCCATCATTCTGATATGCATGCCTAGTCCCTACCTCCTATGGGGTATGTGTAAGTGAGAATGGGTCCTAACCCCACCTTAAGACCTAGAGAGGCTCACGAACATACCATGAGGGTGGTGTGAGTACCGAAAAATAGTGGGAGACCAATAGGTCAAAGTCTAGACCTTTTGGAGATTAAAACTAATAAGATGCTAGATTTACTTTGTTTATCTTGTACATTTCAGATCACTAAATCAAATGGCAAATGCATTAACACTGCATGGTATGAGATACCAACAACCTGACCGGTATCACATAAGATGATTGATATCGTAATTTTGTGAAAAGTGTTTCACTAATATTGCTCGCCAAATTTATAATATCTCATAGAATTGTCTTGTTGCCCTTGTTGAGGCTGCAAGTAGACAAGATATTGCAACCTATGAGAAGTACAACGTTGGTACCATTCTAGTGAGGTGTGTAATGCTTAGATCCATTAGCTTTGAACTTCAAAGACAGCATGAGCATTTAATCCCTAAGATTGATCCATGAACATCACAAGGAGTTGAATAGTGTTGGATGTTGGACGATTAGATATTAGATATCGAAGTCCTTGTTATGGGTACAAATGCTTGAGGCTTCTCTTATTGGAGATTATATTCCCAAGATCAGTTACATTGAGGAAAACACCCTTTAGGTTTGATCCTATAGTCATTACCCGAAGTCTTCTCTCTGTTCGAGGTGATTCTTCACATGAACAAGGTTAACATTGAGTTTTGTTTACTCAATTTGATTGAGCTCATTATAAACTCAATAAGAGCAA
Organism: Ehretia macrophylla; assembly: GCA_037974665.1. Taxonomy (NCBI): domain Eukaryota; kingdom Viridiplantae; phylum Streptophyta; class Magnoliopsida; order Boraginales; family Ehretiaceae; genus Ehretia; species Ehretia macrophylla. The sequence continues at coordinate 60,421,740 of CM075780.1, read as the reverse complement.
ATGAATCCATTATGCTAGTAGGAGATTCTTCTATCCCAAGGGATACAACAAGTCTTCTAGGAGAATAAAAGGGAAAGATTCACCTTAAAACATGATGATAGGACCAAGGGATATCTGTTTAATGCTATATAAGAACAAGAACAAGGCTATCAGCTTCCAAATACCAAAAAGAAAGACTGCTACATATGAGATATGTAACGAAGTATGCAAGAAGTATCTTGCATTGGTTGTGCAGAGGAAGCATAGTAATGCTTTAGGTTTTGGGATTAATTCAATAAGTCCTAACTTTTTGATTTATAATTCTGCTCCAAGGGTATTGGATACCAGTAGCTCTCTTGATGGGACTACGAAAAAGTAAAAATTTAGAACTAAAGAGAACTATTTAGATTGGATGTAGAGGTTATGTCTCCAAGTAGTACCAGATAGGCAGAACATGGTGTTCACATGTATGCCTTAAATCAAACCTGTGACCATATGAAGACCTAGAGATAATGTAGTGAATAAATCCTACCTTTAGCACTACAGACTTGGTCATATCAGTGAGAACGACTTGAGAGGTTAGTCGAGGAGGGATTCCTTGGGGACTGCATTCATGTGTCCTATTCAGCCTTCGAGTCATGTCTTAAGGATAACATGATTAAGACACTTTTCTTTCATAAAGGTGGACAAGCTATAAAATTGTTAGAATTGGTACATATAGATGTATGTGCACTACTTTGAGTACAAGCTAGAGGAGGTTTCACCTGCTTCATCACCCTTACAGAATATTTGTGAAGGTATACATATGTGTTCTTATTGAAACACAAGTTGAAGGCTTTTTGAGGCACTCAAGCACTTAAAGAATGAAGTAGAGAAACGAACATGCAAGAGTATTAAGAAACTTCGATCATATTGAGGTAGGAAATACTTGAGCAATAAGTTTTTAAGTTATCTCAGAGGGAATAATATTCTCTCATAATAGACTATTCCTGGAGCACCGCAACACATTGGCGTGTCCAAAAGAAGGAATGATACCTTCATAGACAAGGTCAAGTCCATGATGGGCTTCATTAATCTTCCTGGGGTATGCCTTGAAATTAGCTGCATATCAATCGAACAGTGTTCCTTCCAAATTAGTTTCAGGAACACCATATGAGATATGAAAGGGTAGCAAACCAAGTCCTGACAACCTCAGGATTTGGGGTTGCAACGCCTGCATTGAGAAACATAAGACAAAGAAAATGGAAGCAAGATCTGATAGTATAGATTTGTAATATCCCAAAGAGATTAGGGGATATTATTTCTACCACACATTAGACCAAAAGGTGTTCATTGGTCAAATATGCCTAGGTCTTAAAGAAAGAGTTCTTGCAAGTAGGGCATAGTGGGAGAAAAGGTAGAACTTGATAAGATCAAGGGTCCACAACAAATCAATCAGAAGGAGAAACCCAAAGGCAGCACTGACATACTTGTACAAACACCATTGAGAGGATTTGGGATAATTACTCTCAAGCCGGATAGGTTCTGAGAGTACCTGATCCAGGATTGCAATGTTGTAGAGGTTAGTTAAAGTAACGTACGACCAGCTACATTCTCAGAGGTGATGCAGTCTTTGATTTTGAGTAGTGGCTTTGGGCCATAAAATCCAAAATGAACTTCACAAGGGTTAGCAATATTGGACATTGGTTGATTCACTTAGGGCTCATTGCCACAAGGTATAAGTGTCTATTCAAACATGAAAGATCATAGTAGACGGCGAGGTTGAAATATACAAGGCGCTTCTAGTTGCCGAGGGCTTTTCACCCAAGGCAAGGCATTGATTATAACGAGATCCTCTCGCAAGTATCAATGCTCAAGTCTATTTGGATCAAGCTTGCTTTAGTAACACAACATGACTAGTAGATTTCACAGATGGATGTAAAACTGTGTTTCTCAATGTGAAGTTGAGAAGGATGTGTACATGGTACAATCCGAGGGTTCTACATCAACGAATGCTGAATCCGAGGTATGCAAGCTATAAATAACCATTTATGGACTAAGGCGAGCATCTCGCAATTGGAGTGATTGTTTCGACATAAAAGTCAAAAGGATTTGGCTTGGTCTAAAATAAAAGAGAATGCTGCATGTACGAAATGTTAGTGGGAGCAAAAGTCATTTTCTTGATGCTCAATGTAGATCACATACTACAGGCTTTATGAAGCAGTTCTCCATGGAGGACTTGGGAAACATCCTACATACTAAGTACAAAGATCTATAGAGATAGTTTAAGAATGATGCTAGGCTTGTCCCAGTCGACATACATAGATACTATTCAAAATAGGTATCACATGGATAGTTCCAAGAAGAGGTATATACTCATTTGGAACTGGGATCGTTTTGAGCATAAGCGACTGTATATGGTCTAATGCTAAGCGAGAATGCATGAAGAGGATTCCGTATGCTTCAGTGGTCGGCTCCAACATGTATGCCATGAATGTATAAGGGTCGATATAGCTAATTCACTTGGAATGATTAGCAGATATCTGGATGACCTAGATGATATTCACTGGTAGGTCAATTATTAATTATTTAGAGAAATAGTTAAAACCAGTACCTCATTGATAGAGATATAAAATTAAGCCTGAAGGTTTTATAAATTCTAGCTTTAAATTCGATCGAGATAGTAGATCAATGTCAGTCTTTACATTAACCATTAATGGTGAGCAGTGATTTGGAAAGAGTTCCAAGCAAAGCATTGTGGTCGAATTAGTGATCGAGACAGAATATATTGCTACATGTGATGAAGCAAGGAAACTTGTTTGGTTAACAAAGTTCATTTTCGAACTTGGTGAGGTTTCTGATAGTGATGTACTAATGACACTGTATTATGATGACACTGGAGCGATCACTCAGGCCAAGGAACCAATGTCTCATCAGAATACCAAACACATTTTTTGTCACTTTCACTTTATCCGAGAGATCATAGAAAGGAGAGATGTACGGATAGAAAAGATAGACAGTAAAGAAAATTTGGTAGACCCGTTCACTAAAGCCTTGCGGTCAAAGGAGTTTCACTGCGATAGATCCAAGATGGGTATTAAATACCGAAAGGATTGGCTGTGAGTGCAAGTGGGAGATTGTTGGGAATATGCCATGCAAGCCAATCATTCGGTGAATGATGATAGAGATATTTGTGTAGCAAAACAATCTTTGTTATAAAGTTTTAATCAAATAAAAGTACCATATAGCATTTACTTTCATCTCTTATGCATTTATATATCGTCTAGATGTATATTATGTAGAACTGATAAAGCCCTTGGATATGTCAGTATAGGGTCGAACCATAAAAGCTTATGGTTGATGAGAATCAACACCTAAGACATACCTAAAACTTGTCCTAGGTCGTAGGATTCATCAAGACTGGGCATTGATGAATCCGGCAAGACTGACATGTAGTTAGTTCTATCAGGGTTGATCTCATCAACCAAGTGGCATGAGATGTCAAGGCTAATGCATAGGTGCATATAGAGATATGTACACTGGACACAGTCCGCTGAGAACACTCAATGGAGGCTTCATCCGCCTAAGTCAATGAGAAGGTTCTCAGGTGATAGTTGTACAAGGTACTCCTCTGACTCAAGCGCACCATAGTAGCTTGCAAGCAACTCATTGTACTTTGGCCTGGATAAAAAGGAAGAAGATAAGACCCACTTGAATAGGGATTCGGGTACAGTCAAGTAGTTGCGAAGCTAGTGAGTGTCACTGCGAGAATCCACTACTCTGGATGAAAGAGAGTATGGCCTATGTCGTCTCCTAGATATGTTGACAAAAATCCATGGCCATGGTGGTATGATTGGATCATACAAGAAAAAGTCAATAGAACATAGGAGCATGCTTATTAGGGTTTAACTGACATTGACCATACCCTAAGGCAAGCTTAGGGCATCTAGTGGAAGGAATGGACTGTACGCTAACTAGTCGCCAAAAGGTTCTGGAGTAAAAAAGCTTGGATTAACCATTCGAGCCATCTGGTCATCGAAGAGTGTTGCTAGACGCCATCCTCGATTAGTAGCAATTAGAAAGAGTTCTCATGGAGATGGGTTAATTGGTACTTGTCCTAGCTACTATCAGTTTGGCACTTGAACCTACAGGATCGCACACAAGCTGAAGGGTTAGAACTATAAGGGATAGAATAGAGAAGTCACGCTAGCACGAGGATCTTCTCGTATTCTATCTAGAAGCATATATATAATAGATTGCATATAGTAAGAATAGGTTTAGGGAAACCATTCGAGTATGCAAGTAAGAGAGAATGTTTGATGGTCAAACATTTAACTTAGTGTCAAGGGCAATTTGGAAAATTGGCTTCTGTATAAGTTGAATTAATAATTGATTGAGTGTCAATTAATTATGGGCTAATGTCTAATTAACTAATAGTTGATTAGAAAAGGCTATAAGCTGATTATAAAGAACCCCATAAGGTCTGGGGTCAAGGTGCAAATAATAAAAACTTATAGCACCTTATAAATACAGCTTAATGTGAAACCCTAGCATAGAACATCAGAAAAATTTCAGCAACTCTCTCTTTCTCACAAAAACCTAGCCGCCACTCTCTTTCTTTCCTTGGGAGTTGTGCCATTCCATTGAAGCTCGTGCAAGAGCTTGTTTCACCTCGTTCTAGCCTCGACGTGGTGTGTGTGAGATCGTAGAGGGCTGCTACCTTGTGGTCTCCAATCCAAGCAAACAATTCAAAGTCTTCTTCAAGAGGTAATGAATTTTCAGATTCGACTTTGCTTAGTTTTAACATGTTTTGATTAAAGTGCATGTTTGGTAGATTCAATTCTTGGTTCTCTCTGTAATTATAGTTTTATTTTTCATGTTTTTGCTGCGGTATATGTCTTTTATGTGCAAGAGAACCTTCAAGATGGTCATAGTTGGAACTATATCTCACGTAGTTGGTAAAATCTAGGTTTTGTATGTATGACAGGTGCAAGAAGATTTTCAATGTCAAGCGCTTAAGCATACTCTTGAAGCTTCTTATGGTATAGTAATTGTTCTTAGGTTATCAATTGATGATTTTTTCAGGTGTTAAGTTTCATGATACATCACATACCGATCTTTACTTAGAAATGGGTTTGGGTCGGGGCATAACAATAGGAGAAAATGAGAGTTTTTGCCTTCTAATTGTGTGTAATTCTCGGCCAAAAGGAACAACAAGACGAATGAATGAAATCCTCTATATATAGATGCAAGACTTCATTAAGATCATGCCAAACCAATCTTTTCTCCCTATGGCCGGCCATGAGAAGGCAAAGAGGATAATTTTCCATGCAACTTGTTTGTAATAAAGACAAACATTAATTAATTCTAAACCACTTTAGAATAACTAATTGAAGATTGACCCCTCAATTATTTGTACTTTAGCCCCAATACTTTTTAGTATTTATACTTTGGCCCCAAAACTTTCAAAAATTACGATTTTGGCCCACTTAACCGTTAATGTCCAAAATAACACCGTTAATACTTTAACACGTTTCTAATGTGTCTCCGCCATTTTTCGGAATACCTTCATGTTCATAAGTAATGCTGTTACGCCCCAACTCGACCCCACTTACATTCAGTCAGGACGTAACAGAATTTTGGCTATATAACGTCTGTAACATGGACAACAGGACTCTATCCAATCCTTTAAAAACATAAAACAACCAACTCCAAGTTCAGCAAAAACTCCAACATCCATTCAACAAATACAAAGCCATTCATTTAACATCCATACGACATTCCAACATAAGTCATAAGCCTCCGTCTCAACAACATACCACAAGCTATATACTATACATTTGCAAATTAGATTATAAACTAGTCTAACAACCTAATCATATTCAAAAGGAAGACTACTAAACTAGTATTATATAAACAATTATCTTCAAGTAAGTTATACAATACAACATACTATAAAAGCTAAGACAAAAACACGGAACACGTCAATATAACTCATGGATAAGACTCCGGCACACAAGACTCCTCCACAGAAGGCATATACTCAACTTCCTGAGGGACGTACCTAAAGTCTGGCTCAGTTACACCAGATGACAATAAACGAATGAGAGTAAGCTTATATATAACAAAGCTCAGTGAGAATTCGAAAGATGTTTTGAAAACCTTTACTTTACCACTTGGGAAATCATCCTATGAACAATATCACACATTAAACATCATTAACATCAACATTTCATTTCAAGCCACATAAATAACCATCCAATTGAGAAAGGATACACTAGCTGGTGTAGCTCCATATGCCATCATGATCTCCACCATCTTCTTGTAACTCCCATAATATATAATCTAGGTACCTCATCTAGCCCTTCCCTCCATGACATCTCCATACATACGAGTTGGGGGTAGTCTATGATAGTCATGTCGTTATCAACCCGACAGCCCGATGCTGCCCAAGAGGTGGTACACACTATCAAGACTCATGACAATAATAATAAACATCTCATATTCCAGAAAGACAACAAAGTAGGTTGTCCTCCAGATCATCATCAATCATCAATCAGTTAACAACATTTCAATCAACATAACATCTATTAAACAACTGTGACAACCAAGTTAGATGACAAAGTAGGCCACCCAACTTAACACACATATCAACATGCACTCAATCCCAAACCTACTCTATAAGAATTCAAGAAACAACTAAACAAACACTACCAAACAATTAAAGACAACATTTAAGCATTTTAAAGAAAGACTACACAAGCTTCTAAAATTCATAACTAACAATTTAGAAATCCAATAACCCCCAAACCACTTTCTATCACTCCACCACACATGTAATTACATTAACCCTACCGAAAACCAACCAAAGTCATCCAAAGCAAGTCCAATAACCCTATTTTTGGCAATGCACCTAGGCTGAATTTTTGGACTTTTTCTACGACATCCAAATTGAAAATTCGGCATTACAATAATACTACGCAATAATTAACAAACTCATAGAAGCAACAACCATTCAATTTCAACCACTACAACAACAATTATTCAGCTATAAGCCAATAAATCAATTTAATTGCCAGGAAATTAGAAATACAAGCTACTACCATTTAAAATAGCTATAAATACATATAAATGGTCCTTGGCAACTATTGAGCAATAATCTAAAGACAATTTAACAAAACATCGAATAAAATTGCAACTATAGAAATTTGACAATAAATAGCATTTCTAGATCTAAACTTTTTCTCTCACCTTTGATATGAAGTAAACCTAGGAATGTGTGCAATGGATGCCTAACAAGCGGAATCCAACCCGGAATGAAAAGCTTTGGACAAAAAATGAGTTTTCGATTGAAAATTTTCTTTGAAAACCAAGTGAAAAATCTCTCTTTATTGCCTATGGAGTTTCGACCATGTGTGTGAGAATTGGTGGGGTTTTGAGCTATTTTTATGAGTTATGTTTCTATATATGCTAATATAATGCAAGGTCAAACAATTTAAGTAAAAGTAAAAGTTGTCAATTTTTGCCATTTTAGTTGTTTTAGTCTATTTTGCTTATATATATATATATATATATATATATATGTCATATATACTATATTTTAGTAGACTAATTATAGTTGACAACATTTTCATATGCATACATATGCATACAATTAAGTACAAAACTCAATTTTTACAAAAGAAGATGTAAAATCCCTTTTAATTCCTAACTCGTTTTAAAATCCACTTTAATCAGACACGGGTCCATTAATATCCGAGGACTAGGTTTTCAAATGCTTAAAAGACCAGTTTCAAAATTTTAGTGGACGTGTTTCAAAAATACTATTCACAAAACTCGACCATAAAATTTTCAATGCCGATTTTTATGAAAATTTCATGGATGCTCACATAGTATGTAATGGGAGTAGAAATCACAAAATTAGCTCATTCTAAGTCAAGTAACACATATACAAGTCAAACTACGCAATTTCACACAAAGACGAAATTTGGGGTTTCACATTCTCTCCCCCTTAAAGAAATTTCGTCCTCGAAATTCTTACTTGTTGCTCGGAATAAATCTGGGTATTGTTGCTAAATCTAATCTCTTTTTTTTGCAAGTAGCTTCTTCAATCCCGTGATGTTTCCACAATACTTTAACCATCGAAATCTTCATCGACCTCAACTCCTGTTCCATCTGATCTAGAATATGAATCGGCCGCTCATCATAAGTCAGATTCTCATGAAGCTGTAATGGCTTTGGTCCTAGAATATGAGAAGGATCCGAAAAATACTTCCTCAAAGTAGACACGTGGAAAACATTATGAACATTAGAGAAGTTCTCAGGTAAAGCCAACTGATACGCCAACTTGCCAACTCTACCAGTAATCTCAAATGGCCTCGCAAATCTTAGACGCAGCTTACAACCTTTACCATGGCAAGAAAAACCCTTACGAGGAGACAATTTCAAGAAAACTCGGTCCCCAATTGCAAACTCCAAATCCTGATGGCGTTTATCAACATAGCTCTTGTATCTGCTCTGTGCTATAAGCATTCTCTGCCTGATCAACTATACATTCTCAATCTTGTCTAGAAGCTTAGGCATTATAGTCGGATCAATAACCTTCATTGGCCTTGCCTAGTCCCAATACAAAGGTGATCGACACTTATGATCGTAGAGAGCTGCATAAGAAGACATCCCAATAGTCGCTTGATAACTATTGTTATAGGCAAACTCGGCTAGCGGTAGATGTTTCTCCCAATTCTTCCCAAAGTCCAAAACACAAGCCCTGAGCATATCCTCCAGAATCTGAATAGTTCTCTTTGACTGGCCATCAGTCTGAGGATGATACGCTGTGCTGAAGTTCAACTTAGTACCCAAAGTTTCCTAGAGTTTCTCCCAAAGTTGAGAAGTAAACCGAGGATCTCAATCAGAGACAATACTAGCTGGAATTTAGTGAAGTTTAACAATCTGATCCAAATAAAGATTTGCCAACTTTGCAACTTCATCTCCCATTCTCATCAGAATAAAATGAGCTATCTTCATCAAAGGGTCCACAATAACCCATACCGCGTCACAACCTCTCGGTGTTCTAGGCAAACTAAAGACGAAGTCCATTGTAACATATTCCCATTTCCACTCTGGTATTGCCAACGGCTGAAGTAACCCTGCGGTTCATTGTTGTTCTACTTTCACTCGTTGACAAGTCAAACATCTGGACACAAACTGAGCCACCTCCCTTTTCATGTTGTTCTACCAGTAATATTGTTTCATGTCCCGGTACATCTTGTTTCCACTGGGATGAATGGTGTACTTAGAATTATGAGCCTTCTCCAGAATACCTCTCCTAAAACCTGGTTCATTAGGAGATGTGAACACATCACCCTGTTCTGAAACCAAAGAATACCATCCTTATCTACTTTGAAGTCAGACTGATTATCTGTAATCTAATCCTTAATCTTCTGATGTTTCACATCAAGTTGTTAGGCTTCTGTGATCTGAGACAATAGTAAAGGTTGAATCCAGAGATGTGAATACATCACCCCAACCTGAGTCAACTCTAGTCTCCAATAGCTAACTTCTTCAAGCTCCTCCTATTTTTTAACTACCAAACAAGCAATACCTGCCTTTCAACTAAGAGCATCTGCTACAACATTTGCCTTCCCAGACAGATAATTGATAGAACAATTATAATCTCCTAGAAGTTCCATCCATCTCCGTTGACGCATATTCAACTCCTTCTGTGAGAACAAGTACTTCAGACTCTTGTGATCAGTGAAAATGTCAAACTTACTATCCCACAAATAGTGATGCCATTTTTTCAGTGCGAATACAACTGCTGCCAACTCAAGATCATGAGTCGGATAATCTACCTTATATGGTTTTTAACTTTCTAGAAGCATAGGCAATAACCCGACCATTCTGCATAAGTACGCAACCTAAGCCCTCCTTGGATGCATCGCTATAGCTGACCATATTATTGGTTCCCTCTAGCAATGCAAGTGCCAAAGCGATAGTCAATCTCTTTTTCAACTCCTCAAACCTACTATCACACTTCTCATCCCAAGTAAAGCTGGTTCATTTATGAGTTAACTTCGAAAGTGGCCCTACAATCTTAGAAACGTCATTCACAAACCTGCGGTAATAACCTGCCAAACCAAGGAAGCTGTAAACCTCCGAAACATTCTCTGGCCTTTTCCAAGACATCACCACTTCAATCTTAGTGGGATCTACTAAAATACCATTCTGAGTAATCACATGACCAAGAAAAGATATTCGTTGTAGCCAGAATTCACATTTGTTGAACTTCGTAAACAACTAATGCTCATATTCAGTCTTAGAATACACCAAGATATCATTAATAAAGATTACCACGAGCTGGTCCAAGTACGGTTGAAAGACTCAATGCATAAGATCCATAAATGCTGCCAGTGCGTTAGTTAGTCCAAAAGGCATAACTATAAATTCATAATGCACATACCGAGTCCTGAAAGCAGACTTTGGAACATCCTCCGTATGGATCTGAAGCTGATAATACCCTTGCCTCAAGTCAAACTTAGAGTAGACTTTGGCTCCTTAAAATTGATCAAACAACTCGTCAATTAGTGGCAAATGATACTTGTTCTTGATGGCCACCTGATTCAAACCACGATAATCGATACACAATATCAAAATACCAAGATTGAAGACAATCTTTGATGGGAATAACCCAGTCTAGTCTGGCCTATGGACCAATTTATTTTAACGTTTGTCCTAATTTATAGCTTTCTTTATCTTATAGAAAGATACGAGAAGTTGTCACGTAATATGTTAAAACTCAAGGTTATAATTATATGCCTCACTCAGAAACTATGAGTATCTGTTATAGAATTTATTATAAGGTTCTTCATACTTTGAACCCTTATTGCATATTGCAAGATGAAACTGGTACAACAGTTATGATCGAGACTAATTTGTCCAAATCTAAAATTACGAGTCATAGAATGATAAAATGGGAGGAGATAGATTTTCCTGAGAATTGGAAATTAGAAAAGGTGACTCTTAGTCAACCTAGAACTCAATCTGATCTATCAGGATTTGTTCAGACTTCTGAAGGTGATGTCTTCTTACGATTTAGACAAGAACCTATGATTACTAGGTCTTCTTCATCTAATCATTCTTATATTTCCCCTATTGTAGAATTCCCTCAATCTTCAAGGGTTTCTACTTCTTATATTAGAGAAGATCTTCATAAGGATATAGACAGGTATAAACCCACGTCAAAAGAAGGTAAAAATATATAGCCTGAAAAAATTGATGGAATAAAAATTTTGAATAATCAGATTCCTCATGGGATTGTTAAGGAGGAAACTACTCTATCCGAAATGAGTTTTCATATATGATGACAACTAAACTCACTTTTTGCCCAGGAAGCTGGGAAAAAACTTATATTATTAATGAATTTTTGAATGCTCACTGGAAACCTTTTCGTGAATGGATTTCTTCAAATTTTGACAAAAGCCAATGGCAAGGTATTAAAGATCAGTATTATGACTTTATGAGAAAAGAACAAACAATTTATAAATTTGTTCCTTGGTTTATAGACCATTATGTTTTTTTAGCTATCAACAAGATTGACAGAGAATGGACTGATGTCCAAGGTCAAACGGAAAAATCTGTTTTCCCACCTACTAAACCATTAATTATTGGAAAAGATGATATGAAGATTGAATCTAAAGCCTTTCTTAAGTTATTCGAATATGGCAATGCCACCGTTATGATAAAGCAAATTAAATCTCTAGCTAAGTAGGGAAATTATACTAATTGTACCTTACAAATTATAGGAGAACAATTATTGATTTTAAATAAAAAAAAATTACAAAATTCTTGATAGAATTAAAGCCACATCTGAACTCAAGGCTCCCCATCAACGAATTTCCCATCTAAAGGAAAAAAATATTATAGGAGACTCTTCTCAATCTCAACCGGCGCAGATAGGATTTCAATCTACACCTAAGGTAGAAGGATTTAAATTGGATCCCGAATCAAAAATTGATAATTTAATCAATAAAAATTTAGTTCATTTGCATATTGGATTATTATCTGATTTAGGATCTGATAGATCTACTAGTAATATGTCTAATAGTTTGATATCAGAAGATGAGTCTATTCCTCAAATTAATGAAACAATAATGAATATTTCAGAGGAAATAAATAAATTTGAAAAAGGATATTCTAATAAATTTGCTAGTAAACCTGAGAATAATAGATTCTATTATCCTCATCCCACTCCTCAAGATATTTTATATGAGGAAGATGCTACTAATTTTAGTAAAAATGCTAGTTTTGATCATAGGACCATTTATGAATGGAACATAGATGGATTGTCTGATAAGCAAATTAAGAAAGTTGTTGAACGCATACTTATGTATGCTCAAATTTGTAAACAAGATGGTAATGCAGAACCAGTTATTTGTGAGGTTATTTTATCTGGATTTTCTGGTCAATTAAAAGGTTGGTTTGATAATTGTTACAATAGAGATGAGAAGAGAAATAACTCAAGCCACCCGAATGGAAAATTGAGTTGAGTTTTCTAATGCTATTTACACAATGTCTGCTACTATACTTGAACATTTTTGTAGTCAATTTTCTACAAGCTATGATAGAACTAGGACTTTATGACGTAATTTACGTTGTCCTACTCTTACATCTTTTTGATGGTATAAAGATGTGTTTCTTACTAGAGTTTTAGAACTTCCTAAAGCTACTGATAATCAATGGAACGCATAATTTATTGATGGCTTACCTACATCATTTGCAGAAAAAATAATGAAGGTATTAATTAAAGATATCAACAATAATATTGTCTACAATATGTACACTTATGGAGAATTAATTGGCGTATGTGTCAAAGAAGAATTAGATCTTTGTAATCAAATAAAATTGAATTATCAAATTAAGATACAAGGTCTGACTGATAGACAAACTTTTGGTCAATTCTGTGAACAATTTGCGATAGAACTTCTATCTACTAATAGACTTACTAAGTCTAGAGGGCCTAAAAAGCCTAAGGAATATTACATCTCTCCTAAATATAAACATAAAGCCAGAAAGAGGAGAGAAAGAAAATAGAAAAAATGGATATACAGCTAAGCCTATCCCCACGTGTTATAGACGTGGTAAAAAAGGTCATTATGCTAATAAGTGTCGGCAATTCCGAAAAAGGATAAATGCCTTAGATCTTGATGATCATACTAAAGAAAAATTAGCGAAATTATTCGTTGACATTGATAATTTGTCCAACTCTAGCTCAGATAGCGAATAATCTTCTTCTTCCCATGAAGTTCAGAATATTCCTTCAGAGGAAGAATCTCTTCTTCCATGTGCTTGTAAAGTCAATAATATTGATGAAAAATATTATAGGATTTGATCTCAATTTGATGATTTAAGAGTCAATATGATTACTGCTGATAAGTGGTTAAATGTTCTTAAATTATTTGAAGAAATTAAAGATGATTCTTTAAAATAAAAAATTTTAGAATATTATTCTAAAGATAATTCGGTTGAAAAACATGTTGATAGGATTTTGACTTCCAAACAGGGATATAATATTAAAGATGTTATTAATCAATTAAGTGATAAAAAAGGGAAAAATACTCTTGTCACTCATCATGAATTAAAACAGGAAGTTAATAAACTTTAGAGTCAGATCAATGATCTTCGACAAGAAAATCAATTAATTAAAGAACAAATTGATATGTTTGTACATCAAGAACCTAGCTCTTCTAATACTTTACCAGATGCTATGGTAGATTTAAATATTCTTAATATTTTGAAGGTTATTACAATGCAAAAATGGCTTGTTAGATTTAATTTGCTAATTCAGCCAAATCACCTGATTAAAATTATGATTGCCTTGATTGACTCTGGTGCTGATCTTAATTGCATCTAGGAAGGATTGATTCCTACTCAATATTTTGAGAAAACTGCTCATTCCATTTCTTCTGCACCAGGAGAAAAATTAAGGGTTAAATATAAACTACCCCAAGCATTCATATGTTATGAAAAGTGTGTATATCCACTAGTTTTCTTTTGATTGAAAACATGACATGTCATATAATTTTAGGGACCCCTTTTATAAATGAAATTATGCCTATATTAGGTATAGATAATCATAGAATAACAGGAACTTATAATAAAGAACCTGTCGTATTTTGATTTATTATAGAACCTAGAGAAAAAATCTTAGGCCAGATAATCTTATGAAAGGTAAAGAATCACATCTGAATTTCTTAAAACATGATATGAGTATCAATAATAATGATAGTATGTTAAAAAATCCTAAATTACAGGATAAGATGAAACATCTTAATCATGAATTCTCTTTACATATTTGTAATGGTTACCCTAATACTTTTTGGGATAGAAAGAAGTACTTTGTTTTTTTACCTTTTGAAAATGATTTTGATGAAAAGATAATTCCTACTAAGGCTAGACCTTGCCAGATGAATCAGGAATATCTTGATTTATGTAAAAAAGAAATAGCTAGTCTCATAGATAAGCATTTAATTAGAAAATCATACTCCTCATGGAGTTGTATTGCTTTTTATGTTAATAAACATGCAGAACAAGAACGAGGTAATCCTAGACTTGTTATTAATTACAAACCACTCAATAAAGTGTTAAAATGGATTAGGTATCCTCTTCCCAATAAAAAGGATCTTTTGGATCGTTTGCATAATGCGTTAATATTTTTGAAATTTGATCTCAAGTCTGGTATTGGTAGATACAAGTCAATGAAAAGGACAGATATAAAACTGTTTTTGTTGTCCCGATTGGACATTATGAATGGAATGTTATGCCATTTAGATTAAAAAAATGTTCCTTCTGAATTTCAAAATATCATGAATGATATTTTTATCCTTTACAGTGATTTTACAATTGTTTATATTGATGATATCTTTGTTTTTTCAAAAGATATTCGACAACATTTTAAGCATTTTGAAATATTCAAGAAAATTGTTATACAAAATGGTCATGTAATTTCGAAACCAAAAATGGTTTTATTTCAGACTAGCATCAAATAACTGATAGAACTCAGTTACAAAGATTTCTTGACAGTTTAAATTAAATTTTGCCATATTACAAAAATCTTGCTACAAATACAGCTATCTTGTATGATAGACTTAAAAAGAAGCCAGGACCATGGACGGATGTTCATACTGAAAAAATCAAGCTGATTAAATCTAAAGTTAAAAATTTGCCTTATTTAATGATTGCAAATCCCACCTGGGAAAAGATTGTGGAGACTGATGCCTTGGATATCGAATTTGGTAGAAGTTTAAAACAAATAAATCCTCAAACAAAACAAGAATATCTTGTTAGATTTTATTCAAGAAAATGGAATCCTAGTCAACAAAAATATGCGACTGTTGCAAAAGAAATTCTTTCAATTGTTAAATGTGTGTTAAAATTTCAAGATGATTTATTTTGTCAAAAATTTTTAATCAAAGCAGATTGTCAAGCAGCAAAATAAATGTTTGATAAAGATTTTAAACATGATGTTTCTAAGCAAATGGATGCTAGATGGCAAGCTAATCTTGCACCTTTTTGATTTTAAAATTGATTATATCAAAGGGAATAATAATTATCTTCCTGATTTTTTAACCCATGAATTCCTGCAGGATGATCCCCTCTAGGGGAGGTTACTCTTACCCTGATAGGGGAAGAGGAAGAGCACGAAACCTTGATCCTAATAGGCTCATTGCAGGCAAAAAACTAGTCAATCTAGGAGGGATCACTATTGATCCATCACATCCTGATTTTGATAAAATCAAGAAGGTTATTGAAGCCAGCAGTAATACTGCTCAATCATCATCTTATGCTCATGCAGTTGAACATGAAGAGTCTGATGACTGTTTTGAAATATCTCACCATGATGAAGTTATTTTACTTCTTGATAATGCTGATAAGTAGTGGATCAATGCTCCTTGGTACCTTATGGAACGTTATTTGAATATCCATATGTTTCATGTACTTTATTACAAGTCCAGGGTCTATTTTGAATCAATTATGCAAGTCACAAATTCATGTGACATTGAACATTTCAAAAGGAATAATTCTCTTCCGATTTATACTTATAGTAAAATCTATATCAAGAAAATTATTTCTCTTAATGAATGGGGAATTAATACCTTAAATGAAACACAATTTATTTTTGATAAAATTACTTGTCATTTTAATTATTGGGATTATGTTGAAGCATTTTAAAAAGTTTTCTTATACGAAAACCCCCAACATAAACACTCTTGGTTTATTAAATTCAATCCTGAGATATTTCACAACCATAGGTATCCAGTCTGGATTCACCAATGGTGGAAAATTTTTGGACCGCCATCTGGATATTTGCACATACCACAAGGAGGCCCAGGCATGGGGATACACTATTAATGGATTTCCAGACTAAGTACTCTGGCTAATCGGTCAACCAAGTCAACACCAAACGGTCCACACAAAACATGACAAAGGGCCAAGGTGCGACTATGGCGAAAATATGATAGCCTTGAGCATCGTCATACCATAACTTCAATGCTCCACCCATAATTGTGTCTATCTTATAATATAGAGTGACATGTCTAGAGATCCATGGAGGTTACAAACAATTTGGCATTTAGCCAGCCATATTAGGCAGCAATAAAGAAAGAAAATAAAATAAACAAGACTGAAAAATAAAAGAGAGAATACCTGAAGAAAATAGCAAAAATATACAAGGGTTTAAAATATGAAAACTGAAAGAAAAGTCGTAGGCTGCTCTCTAGAGCTCTGTCAAATGAAGTCTTAAAGCCCTGAATTTATACAACTGGGCAGAACTCAAAACAAAATTAAAAACAACTCAGTCTGGATTTGAAAGTTTTAAAATCCGGGGTCCCTATACATCACGTGTCATATAAGACAAAAACTTTGTAAAAAGTGAATAGGAATAGTCCTAAAAAGAAGCAATAATGACATTCCACCGACTGTCGGTAGACAGCTTTTCCAAAAGCAAGTTTGCTTTCCCTCAAAGTTCGGCTTTCTTTTGCACAATCGTCCAAAGGGTATCTGCGCTTCAGACAGCTTTTGCTTTTCTTTTTTCTTGTGCCTTCTGATTAGTGCATCCTTCATGTTGTAAAACAGATCCTCTGCTAGCACATCTTGAGTGGATAGGATATCCTCATTAGGATCCTGTGATTCGCCTGCTAAGCATCCATAGGCATTGGAAGACCTCATTGAGGTGTCTTCTGATGTAGAACCAGTATCTACCACATTCTTAAAATATATGAGGAAATCATCCTTGACTTTATCCAATTATGAGGCCATAACATCAGCATGGGAACTATATGTTTCATGAGTTGGACTTTCCATAAAATATGGGAGAAAGGAGATTCATATTCTTGAGTCTTCTTTTTATTTTCTTCCATTTGTTCCTGATAGAGCGCTATCGTCTGGGTAATCTCATTGACCGTTGATTTTCTTCCATTTGTTCTTTTTATTTTCTTCCATTTGTTCTTTTTATTTTCTTCCATTTGTTCCTGATAGAATGCTATCGTCTAGGAATCAATCCTTCCTGGATGCAATTTAGATCAGCACCAAACTCAATCAAGGCAATCATATTTTTAAATATGTGATTTGGCTGAATTAGCAAATTAATTCTAACAAGCCATTTTTGCATTGTAATAACCTTCAAAATATTAAGAAGATTTAAATCTACCATAGCATCTGGTAAAGTATTAGAAGAGCTAGGTTCTTGATGTACAAACATATCAATTTGTTCTTTAATTAATTGATTTTCTTGTCGAAGATCATTGATCTGACTCTGAATTTTATTAACTTCCTGTTTTAATTCATGATGAGTGATAGAAGTTGTAACGCCCCGACCCAACCCCACACTAAAGGTTACATCTGGACCCGATAAACGAACAAAGTCTCCTCTGTACCGCGAACATTTGAAAACCTGTGAGTGCTCAAAATATCTACAATATACTAAAACAAGCTTTTATAATTAAAATTCAAAGGTTCAAGGTCATCCAAGCCTTCAAACATACAATTGCTCCAATTCACACAAGCATGCAACCAACTTAACTTTTCATTAAACCATTTTAACATGCCGTTCAATGATAATATTAGAGCAATCTTAGAAGTTGAAATCAAACATACCTTTAAACATATACCCCCAAGCATGCAAGAACTAAAAGAGAATTAAAAGTTATTACAAGCCATAATATCTCAAAGCTAACATTACAACCAACTAACTTTCAACTTACAACTATAAGAATATACATAGCCCTAAGGCCACAAAATAGATAATAACATAGTAGTACATGAACACCATGAAATAGCAAGAAATCATATCCACCTCAGGCAATAAACACACAGCAACTAGGGCAAAGGGTCAGCCTGAACTTCTTCTTCTTCCACTACCACCTCAACTAGCTGAGGATCACCCTCAGCACTTCCTGAAACATGATATCGAGATATGAGCAACACTGTTGCCCAGTGAGGGATAAGGTCCCGGGGCGTGCAATGCAACAGGTAAAACAGTTAAACAACAATAGTAATTAAAGAATTTAAGAAGTAACAATAGCTTAAATAACCACACATTAAAAATGAAACATTTCAGTTAACCCCAACACCAAATCTTCAATCCACGAACACGATCCACGATAAGCCAGCATAACCCCAAACACTCCAGTAGGTGTACTCCGGATGTACCCCGATAATCCTACGACCCAACATCCCCTGGCAATCTCCGGACCAGGCGAATGAGGGACTAGGGCATAGAGTTTGAATATCCACCGGCAGGCCCTCTGCCGCCCAATCGATATTTAAAACATCCGCCCCTGACACTATGGTTGCGCAACCACTATGCAATGCACTTAACGATGACAAGTCAATATCAAAATATAAGCAATAACACATAACATGATCAACAAAGTAGGTTGGCCTCAGAATAGATAGGTTAGAAGCAGTTTATACAAGCAAATAAACAACTTTACAAAGGGGCATATATAAGATACATTTCGAATTATACCAAAAGCTTCAAAATAACTTGAAATCACATTTAAAAACGTATGGAGACATGTCAAGGTCTTAGAAGCGCGAGACAACCGATAATGCACCTAAACCCCTTTGTTTTCCAAGCTATTTCTCTTCCAAACCAAAGTTAATGTTTCAAATTCAAAGAAAAGTTATACCAATCTTCTAAGTAACCCCTAAGGCACCCCTACAACACTCAAACACGTGCAATTACCCAAAATTACCCCAAAAGCCCCAAATTCCCTCTTATGGCTTTAAACTACACATACTTCAACCGTGCTTCAAATGAGGGTTGGCAAAGCTTCTAAAGCACCTAGGTATCCTAAGAATTCTAAAAGTGAAGCCCGAATCCACCCGGATTCACATTAACCCCGAAATCTCTTTGTTAAAGTCGGCTAATTCACGTTCAACGCAAATTTTGAGCAATTCAATTGCACGGGGCTATTAGACTACCTTCATTAACACCTAAGGCATCTATTAGAAGCAATTAATCAAGTCAAAATGCATAATTACACAAAACCCTAGAATTTTTGTCACTATTCACTCCTACGAATTAACTATCGATTTCTACCGTTTAATAAATGAAACAGTAGCATAAATGTGGTCCCCACTACATGTACACAACATATATAAGCTTATTTGAGCCTTGCAATACCATTAAACATCATTTCTAACAAATCAAGAAAATAGCAACATTTTTAATATGCGAAAAGAAGCCGTGAAATCCCTCACCAATGCACGTAGGAGCTCTCGAGAGGCTTGCAAATACCCTAAACTATGTGCTCCTAGCTTGGCTTGGCTTGAAATGATGAATTAGTGGAGCAAAATTTCTCCCAAATGCACAAGGAGGCTGTCGGGTTCCTGCTCTTGTTTTTTCAGCTTTTAATTTTTTTTCTTCTTGTGTTATATGAGCTTATGTGTGATATAAGATGACAAACTAAGGTGGGGTCATGTTTGGGTAGTTTAAGTGGCCCACTAAAAAGTGCGTAGATAGATTTTAACGAGTCTAAAGTGCAAGGTATAAGCTAATTAGTTAAAACACTAAGTTATGTTACGTAACACTATTCATTGAACCACTAAAATATTTTCTAAACGAGTGTTTCTATCGCTCCTAGCTCAATTGCACATTTTTTCCCATTCTTTTAACAATTAATATGATTTAATAAAATTGCTAATTCACTAATATAGTGCAGTTTGAAAATGGAGTGAATAGTAGCTAAGAATGACAATAAATAAAGCACAAAATTAAATGCGTAAATAAGAGATGCAACAATAAGTTAATGCAAGGCAAAAAGCTCGGGCGTCACATCTTCTACCCCTTAAACTAATTGCGTCCACGCAATTCTTACATGTATCAACGAATAACTCTGGATATTTCCCTCGCATCTGATCTTCTCTCTCCTAGGTAGCATCCTCTAACCCATGTTGATCCCACAGAACTTTAACTATCGGAATACTTTAGTCCTCAGCTCTTGAACTTTCTGATCAACAATTCGAAGAGGTTTCTCTGTGTAGGTCAAAGTTTCACTGATCTCTAGTGGCTCGGGTTCAAGAACATGAGAAGGATCTAACTGATACTGTCACATCCCAACTCGACCCCTCCTATAATCAGTCAGGACGCAACGGAATTTCAGCAGTATAACGACAGTAAATAGGACACCGAGGCTCTAAACCAACCTCAATAGAACATCATACATCAACTCTATAATAAAATAACAACATACAACTTAACCATATTATACAATAATCATTCCTTCAACCAATCATTCATAGTTATACGCTTCCGTTCCAACATAATATTTAAACTTTAATGTACATTACAAAACATATTGATACCAACCTAGCAACCTAAACATAGACAAAACAAAGACTACCAAGATAGCATCAACTAATTCATTATCTTTTCAACATCTTATATATTATAAACAACAAAGCATATATGTAACACCCCGATCCCTCTGGAGACCGGGAGTTCCATCAATCAATCTATTCACAACCCAAATTCTAACCCCGGGCAAAATTTTAAGAAAAGACGGACAGAGTCTCCCCTGTTTCTAGACAAAATGTAAAACTTGTAATAGTATATAAGTGGACCAGCACCGTGTCCAACCATACAAACACCTCAAGTGTGAAACCCCACTTTCCTGCTTATCTCGTTTTACATGCTATATCTCGTTTTCCGTGCATATGACCTGTTTATGTGCTATAGGACCTAGAAAGTTATAATTTTGATGTCAATACTCCTAATACGTGCTAAATGTGCATTCATGAAATTTTCATAAAAAACGAAGTCAGAAATTTTATCGTCGATTTTCAGTGAATAGTGTTTTCGAAACACATCCGCTAAAATTTTAAAACTGGTCTTTTTAACCCTTCTAGACCTAGTCCACGGACTTTAATAGACCTGTGTTTGATGAAAACAGTTTTAAAATCGGCTTAAGAATTTATTAGGGTTTTTACACCGACTTTTGCGAAAATCGAGTTTTAAGCCGACTCAGTGAAATTATTGGATTGTAAAACTTCTTGTCACCTAAAAATAATCCACTTGAGAGGGATATAGAGTTTGTGATTAATCTTGTTCCCGGTACTCAACCTATTTCTAAATCGGCGTACCGGATGGCACCAGCTGAGTTGAAGGAGTTGAAGACTCAGTTACAGGAGTTATTGAAGAAAGGATTCATTCAGCAGAGTTCTTCACCTTGGGGAGCTCCTATTTTATTTGTGAAGAAGAAGGATGGTACTTTGAGATTGTGTATTGATTACCGTGGTTTGAATCAGGTGACCATCAAGAATAAATATCCTTTGCCACTGATTGATGAGTTGTTTGATCAACTTCAGGGAGCCAAAGTCTATTCTAAATTTGATTTGAGGCAGGGGTATTATCAGCTTCGGATTCGTACGGAGGATGTTCCGAAGTCTGCCTTCAGGACTCGGTACGGGCATTATGAGTTTGTTGTTATGCCCTTTGGATTGACTAATGCACCGGCAGCATTCATGGATCTTATGCATCGAGTCTTTCAGCCGTACTTGGACCAGTTCGTGGTGATTTTTATTGATGATATCTTGGTCTATTCTAAATCTGAATCGGAGCACGAGCAACATCTACGGCTTGTATTAGAGAAGTTACAGGAGCATCAGTTGTTTGCCAAGTTCAGCAAATGTGAATTTTGGCTGCAACGGATTTCTTTTCTTGGCTATGTTATTACACAGAGTGGTATTTCTGTAGATCCCACTAAGATTGAATCGGTGATGTCTTGGAAGCGGCCAGAGAGTGTTACTGATGTCCGTAGCTTTCTTGGCTTGGCGGGTTATTACCGTAGGTTTGTCAAGGACTTCTCAAAGATTGCGGGGCCACTATCTAAGTTGACTCAGAAACGGACTATCTTTAATTGGGACGAGAAGTGTGAGAGTGGATTTCAGGAGTTGAAAAAGAGGTTAACTATCGCTCCAGTACTTGCTCTACCAGAGGGGACCGATAATATGGTAATTTACAGCGATGCATCCAAGGAGGGCTTGGGATGTGTTCTTATGCAGGATGGCCGAGTTATTGCCTATGCTTCTCGAAAGTTGAAGCCTTATGAAGAAAATTATCCGACTCATGATCTTGAGTTGGCAGTAGTTGTCTTTGCACTCAAGAAGTGGCGTCATTATCTGTGGGGAAGTAAGTTTGAAATTTTCACTGATCATAAGAGTCTGAAGTACTTGTTCTCACAGAAGGAGTTGAATATGCGCCAGCGGAGGTGGATGGAGCTTCTTGGAGATTATAATTGTTCTATCAATTATCTGCCTGGAAAGGAAAATGTTGTGGCAGATGCTCTCAGCCGGAAGGCTAGTATTTCTTGTTTGGTTGTCAAGAAGTGGGAGGTTCTTGAGGAGTTTAGTTATTGGAGACCAGAGTTCACTCAGGTTGGGGTGATGTGTTCACATCTCCGTATTCAGCCTTTATTATTGTCTCAGATCAAGGAAGCTCAGCAGCTTGATGTTAAACTTCAGAAGATCAAGGATCAGATCACGGATGATCAGTCTGACTTCAAACTGCATGAGGACGGTATTCTTCGATTTCGGAACAGGGTTTGTGTTCCCGATGAACCGGGCGTGAGGCGAGGTATTCTGGAGGAAGCTCATAATTCTAAATATACTATTCATCCCGGTGGAACCAAGATGTATCGGGATTTGAAGCAACATTACTGGTGGAACAACATGAAGAGAGAGGTTGCTCAGTTTGTATCTAGATGTTTGACTTGTCAGAGAGTGAAAGCCGAGCATTAACGACCAGCAGGTTTGCTTCAGCCGTTGGCTATACCATAGTGGAAATGGGAGCATATTACGATGGACTTTGTCACAGGGTTGCCTAGATCACCGAGGGGTAATGATGCAGTTTGGGTTGTCGTGGATCGTTTGACGAAAACAGCTCATTTTATTGCCATGAGGATGGGAGATGAGGTTACAAAGTTGACGGACCTCTATCTGGATCAGATTGTTAGACTTCACGGTATTCCATCTAGTATTGTCTCTGATCGAGATCCTCGATTTACTTCTCGTTTGTGGGAGAAACTTCAGGAGACTTTGGGTACTCAGTTGAACTTCAGTACAGCGTATCATCCACAGACCGACGGTCAGTCTGAGCGGACTATTCAGATTCTGGAAGATATGCTTAGGGCTTGTGTTCTGGACTTTGGGAAGAACTGGGAGAAACATCTACCACTTGCCGAGTTTGCCTATAACAATAGTTATCAAGCTACTATTGGAATGGCACCTTTCGAAGCTCTTTACGGTCGTAAGTGCCGTTCACCTTTATATTGGGATGAGGTAGGAGAGATGAAGACTGTTGATCCGACTATTATGCCAGAACTTCTTGAGAAGATTGAGAATGTTCAGTTAATCAGGCAAAGAATGCTTACGGCGCATAGTAGATTCAAGAGTTATGTTGATAAGCGTCGTCGAGACTTGGAGTTTGCAGTTGGAGATCGGGTTTTCTTGAGATTGTCTCCTCGAAAGGGGTTTGCTCGTTATGGTAAAGGTGGTAAGCTGAGTCCGAGATTTGTTGGGCCGTTTGAGATTACCGGCAGGGTTGGTAAGTTGGCATATCGGTTGGCTTTACCGGAGAACTTCTCTAATGTCCACGATGTATTTCACGTGTCTAATTTACGGAAATATAATCCGGATCCTTCTCATATTCTTGAGCCAGAGTCGTTACAGCTTCGTGAGAATTTGACTTATGACGAGCGTCCGATTCGTATTCTAGATCAGATGGACCGAGAGTTGAGGTCGAAGAGGATTCCGATGGTTAAGGTGTTGTGGAAGCATCACGGCATTGAGGAAGCTACGTGGGAGAGACGAGATCAGATGCAGCAGCAATACCCAGATCTATTCCGTACATCAAGTAAGAATTTCGAGGACGAAATTTCTATAAGGAGGGGAGAATGTGAAACCCCACTTTCTTGCTTATCTCGTTTTACGTGCTATATCTCGTTTTGCGTGCATATGACCTGTTTATGTGCTATAGGACCTAGAAAGTTATAATTTTGATGTCAATACTCCTAATACGTGCTAAATGTGCATTCATGAATTTTTTATCAAAAACGAAGTCAGAAATTTTATCGTCGATTTTCAGTGAATAGTGTTTTCGAAACACGTCCGCTAAAATTTTGAAACTGGTCTTTTTAACCCTTCTAGACCTAGTCCACGGACTTTAATAGACCTGTGTTTGATGAAAACGGTTTTAAAATCGGCTTAAGAATTTATTAGGGTTTTTACACCGACTTTTACGAAAATCGAGTTTTAAGCCGACTCGGGTGAAATTATTGGATTGTAAAACTTCTTGTCACCTAAAAATAATCCACTTGAGATATCTTGGGGGTTGCATAATTATTTTGAGCTTGGTGAGCAATAAAATGAGTTTAAAGTCAAGAAAATACAAAAATATTAACTTAAACTACTTTGACTTCACAAAACACCACCACAAACACACACAAGGCCGAGAGAAAGAAGAGAGAAAAAGAAAGAGATTTTCAAAGCTTTTCAATTCAATTTTTCAAAGAAAAACTTGGTTTTTGTCCGTAGAACTTCGCACCGACTTGGATTCTGCTTCTTGGGCACGCATAGCACGCATTCCTAGGCTTATATCGCATCAAAGGTGAGAGAAAAATTCTAGATCTCAAAATGTCATTTTTATGTTTTTGCTCATAAATAAAAATTTAACCGTTAGAATTGAAATCTGATGATAGATTATTGCTCCTTGCATGCTAGGGATCGTTATATACTAATACTACGAATTTCTGTCGGATGTAGCATAATTTTTATTTTTCGCGTATTTAATTTTGATTAAAATGTTCAAAGTTGAATTAAATGAGTTGTGTTGATCAAAATCGATTGCCGTCGATTTCTAAATACTTGATAATTACGTGTTAGCGCTGTTGTAATGCCGAATTTTTGATTACATTGTTCGTGTGAAAATCCGGAAAATCCAGCCATGACATCTTAGGGTTTTAGGGTTATCGGGCATGATTTGGAGGTGTTATGGTGGATTTCCGAGAGGGCTAATGTAGTAGGTTGAATGGGTGAGTGATAGAAACTGATTTGGCAATGTTTGGATTAGTAGATTGTAAGTTATGAATTTTAGAAGTTTAGGTTGTCATTCTTTAATTTCTTGAACGATGCCTTTAGATGGTTGGGTAGTGTTCGAGTGATGAATGGTGAGTTGTTGATGAGTAATTTAGAGTTTAATTATGTATATTATGCATGTCCGGTTAGATGGCCAACTTTGTCATCTAACTACGTTGTTTGTTGTTTAATTTAATATTGATGTTATATTGATTTTATTGATTGATTATTATTGAGTTCGGGAATCAGGCACTTTCGTTGCTGATCTCCCAATTGATTGATTGATGATTGATGATTATGGAGTCTTGGTATGTGTGTGCCACCTCTCGGGCAGCGTCGGGCTGTCGGGTTGATAACGGCATGACTGCCATAGGCTACCCCCAGCTCGCATGACGGAGGTGTCATGGAGGGAGGGGCTAGTGAGGTACCTCGGGTGCGTGAGTAATGGGGAGTTATAAGAAGAACGGTTGAGATCGTGATGGCGTTTGGAGCTACACCAAATAGAGTATCCTTTATTGAATGGTTATATAGTTATGTGATGATAATGTTATTATTGTTGTTGTGTGTTTACTTGCTCAAAGGACTAAATCCAAGGAGCGTAGTGAATACTGTCGAGATCTATCGGATCCTCACTGGGCTTATGTATATAAGCTCACTCTCTATTATTGCATGCTTACAGGTGTTGCAGAGCCGGATTACGGGTACGTGCCTCATGAGGAGGAAAATGTGCCTTACGTGGACGAGTCATATGTTCCTGAGTCTTATCCATGATTCTATGTTGTTTAATGTCATGTATATTAGCTTAACAGACTTTTATATGCTTTATGGTTCTTATTGTAATAGATGTTGAAATATGATGATCCAAATGATGTTAACTTAGTGGCTTTCTTTTGTCTATGGTTAAGTTGTAGATGTGTCTCAACTTATTTTTGAAATGTATGATAAGGTTGAGGTATTGTATGTTATGTTGGAACGGAGGCAGATAACGAAGACTGATTATTGTATATTACGGTTATGTTGTGTTTTGTTATGCTGTTGATGAGTTGTTGTTTGTATGGTTATAGAATTGGATGTTTAATGTTATTAATGAGGTTGGTTTAGAACCTCGGAAATCTATTTACTGTCGTTATGCCGCCGAAATTCCGTTGCGTCCTGACTGATTGTAGGTGGGTCGAGTTGGGGCGTGACATCAAGGCCATCCGAGCCCTGGTTCACAACAAGCAATCACAAGCAAATATACATTTCCAGTTTACAGGCTAACCTATCTCATCTCATCTTTTACCGGTACATTCATGCTTGGCAATTAAACTATACCAACCTATTGCATAAATTAGACTATCATACCATTCTAACTATTTTCCTTTGGACATTACAAACATGTGTTGAAGTTAAACTATACTATCTGAATACATAAACTAGCTTTTCCAAATCACTTCAATAACCTAGAAAACTTAAATTACATTCCTTTTTAAATTAAATACAAACAACACATGAAACATACATTTTTACATCTTTGACAACTCAAGCCACATAGCACGCAAGACAACTCTTCAAGCATGATCTTTCTCGTAATCACGAACTTTCCAGCTAACATAGCATTTCCTGAAATTTGGTGGTGAGGAGTAAGTATACACAACACGTATACTCAGTGAGGGCGCGACAGATATCGAGGTGGAGAGAAAGAAAGTCGTGCAATGCAAATAAGGCAGTTAAGCAGTATAACTGATAAGTAAGCAATCAATAAAAACAAACACAATAAACAAGTAATGAAAGCATTAACACAACCATTCAAAGCTATACCACACTCTGAAAGCTATGGTTCACTCATACGAGCAATGTACCATTTCACGAGGATACATCAATCTCAAGTTTGATGTTGACAACGATGACAATGAGCGCGCAACCACCTTATAACTTCAGTTTGGAATACTCCAGAAGTATCCAATCAATTCTACGACCCAAATCTCCCTGGGAGGCAACCCAAGCGAGAATGAGAAATAGGACACGAAGCTAGAGCAACCAATACTGGTAGCCCGAGACTACCCAAAGAGGCCCATCACTCACGCGCCTTACACTATGCAATGCAAGACACGATACAAGGCGATAAACGAGCGATAGCACAACAATACAAATTAGTGGCGATAAACAAGATATCAAGCATTTACAATCAACATTAGCATTCAATTAACATTTTTCAAGCACAACTATCATTAATAGTTACAAGAACACCAATTAAACAAGTAACAGCAGTTCAAACACAAAACGACAAATATCACTATTCAGTCCCTAACTTTCAAAGGCAATTACGAGCAAATGAGTTATGGGATTAGGAAACTGATTTCACTACATTCACTTAGGCACTACAAGGCACGTTTCTATATCACTAAACCTTACTTTCTCACCCGAGGCCCGAAAGTCCACCTACTGCGTTTGAACTATAGCTATGCTAACTGGTCATTCAATCAACGCCACAACAGCGCCAAAAGTGCTTTCATGCCCTCAATAGCAAAACCCCTAACTCAATTTGAGCACGGTCAACTTTTGGTCAAACGGCCCTTTTACGTTTTTTTATCTAATTTCCAATTTTAGCAAAGGTCGGTCCGTTTTTATTGCACATTTTAATTTTCTATCACTAATGGCACCTATCCAAATCAAGCAATCGCAATTCGGATCAAAATCCGAAATTCTAGGGTTTTACTATTCAAAATCACAATTCATTATTTTACCCCAATTTCAAATACGCATTTTTCAACCGTAAAAATTGCTAAATAACTATCAAACAATGCTCTATGAACTCAAAGGAAGCTATATCAAGCAATTATAGTCATTATAACTCATTATATATCAAATTTGAAAATTTGAATCAAAATTCAAATTCGAATTTAAATGCACAAAAGTATAAAAACCCTCACAGAGATTGAAGACCAAAACCCGCAGGGACCCGAGCCACGACTCCCGAGCAATTCTACGCATGATTGTAGAAGAAAATGCAAGCAAAATAATTTATTTTCCCTCCTTGAGAGCTTCGGCCATGGCAAGGACATAATTGGTATTTTGCAAATTGTTTTGTTTGATTTTTGCCTTGTTTTATTATTTAAAAGGATGACAAGGGCATTTTGGTCATTTATAAAATCAAGTTTAAGTTAAAATGGTGAAATAAACTTATTTTGATGCCATTTAAATCTAATTCAAGTTAAAACAATGCAATTAAATGAAAAACAACTAAAATTAGTTAAATTAAGTTAAAACATTTTTCACTAAGTCCGAAGAATATTTCTCTAACTCACATTTTCGAAATACTACGATCAAACGGTCAATAAATGATTGCTAATAAAGTGATGAGCAATAATTTAAAACTTTAATTTTTTTATAAAGTAGAATAGTAGAATAGTTTAAAATTCACTCCGGCTCGGAGTTACTTTTCTCTTTTATTTGAAAACCAAGTAATTTTAATGCAAGACAATTCAAACCGATTATTAAAATAATCAAAACAATCAAAGTAATCAATATTCATTTAAAAAATAACTAATTTAACTATTTCTATAATATTTTAAAGAATTATGAAATTAATGTTAAGGTACAAATAAACAAGTTAATATAAATATGTAGTCAAATGCAATTAAATACTGACATTTAAAATGACACTTAATTAAACACAAGAAAATAAATCTAATTACTATAAACAATAAAAATAGGTAATAATCTTTTAGTTAATCAATATAAAAACTATTGAATGCTTCTAAAAGAAATACCAAAATAGTGCAAAATGGATGATTTAACTAATTAAACATTTAACTAAATGCAGTTAAATTCTATTAAATGCATGCCGAGTTCGGCTTATCACATCTTTCCCCCCTTAAAATAATTGTGTCCTCGCAATTCTTCTTCCAGTAGGACTCTGCATCATCTGACATCCAAATTTGACTAATCTTCATCGGTTGCTGAGCAAGACACAATGAACAATCTGCAGCAAAGTCTAAACGAGAACCCAAGTACTGCTCAGGAAGACTCCAGACAAGAAATCCAGTCAATCATATTACATAAGTTTCAAGGAAGTCCCCCAAAATATAGCTCAAGAAACATCTGAATAGGGAATCCAAAATGTATGCCAACATATATATACTTATCAAAAGTCCATGAATGAACACCAAGCTGAATAACCAAATAGATTTCCAAAATAATATTGCTACCGAATATTGGGTAAAATACCAGAGGGAATGTCGTGCAGGTGCACCATATACTATTGAGGAATTCCAATCACGATTGCCGATAAAATGTCAAGAAAGACTATAGCAGAGATATTGTAGATAACATTATGCATTAAGTCCGATAAGAATTCCGATTGTCAAATCCACTGAGAAATGTCCACAAAGAATACCAAAATAGTAAGCCTCACGCAAAACTGATCATTGTAAGTAGACTCAAATCAAAGTTCCCCATAAGAATGCGGAAAGAACACCAGAAGTTGATTAAAATCCCAACCAAGTCTCCCACGAAATGCCAATATAGAAATACCCGATGAATGACCATCAAGGAAACATTAAGAAATTGCTCCAAAGAATAATCATGTAGAACTCCAAAGGAAGTCATTTATACAAAGCATAGAAGATAACCTTCAAGGAACCCCAATAAACAAACTCCAACAATAAATGTCAACTCCCAAATAAAGGCCTAATCAAGCACTGCTCGTTTCCGTCAATCCATATAACTTGGAGGGCCTGCTACTAACCACTTCTCTTCAGGGGAGGAAGAAGTCTTTCTTACCATTTCAATAGGACATGCATGAATGCCAATATATCACATTTATACACACATGCCTTAAACTATTATGCAAGCAAGTTTATAAAATAGTTTATAAAACAGTTTATTCAACAAAGTCACTCAAGCATGACAATCAAGTCAAGCACAACATAATCAATTCAAATCACGGCATAACTAATTCAAGACATTTCAATACACACATTACAAGCAATACTTCAAGCAAATAACAATTCACGAGATCGATTCGATTCACGATGTCAATTCAATGCACAACTAGACACTTCACTTCACTTAGCACACATTTAGCACATAATACATAACTATTTCAAATAGGTGCATACATTCAAGTCAAGACACACAATCTCTCATACAAGCATACACTTTTAAAACACACTTAACAAGCACACATTCAAGGATCACTACCCACCAGACCGAGGACCCTGTCCCGGCTTATGAGCTAAACAAGCTCTGATACTACCTGTAACACCCCGATCCCTCTAGAGACCGGGAATTCTATCAATCAATCTATTCACAACCTAAATTCTAACCCCGGGCAAAATTTTAGGGAAAAACGGACAGAGTCTCCCCTGTTTCTAGGCAAAATGTAAAACCTGTAATAGCATATAAGTGGACAAGCACCATGTCCAACCATACAAACACCTCAAGGCCATCCAAGCCTTGGTTCACAACAAGCAATCACAAGAAAATATACATTTCCAGTTACAGGCTAACCTATCTCATCTCATCTTTTACCGGTACATTCATGCTTGGCAATTAAACTATACCAACCTATTGCATAAATTAGACTATCATACCATTCTAACTCTTTTCCTTTGGACATTACAAACATGCGTGGAAGTTAAACTATACTATCTGAATACATAAACTAGCTTTTCCAAATCACTTCAATAACCTAGAAAACTTAAATTACATTCATTTTTAACATTAAATACAAACAACACATGAAACATACATCTTTGCATCTTTGACAACTCAAGCCACATAGTACACAAGACAACTCTTCAAGCATGATCTTTCACGTAATCACGAACTTTCCAGCTAACATGGCATTTCCTGAAATATGGTGGTGAGGAGTGAGTATACACAACACGTATACTCAGTGTGGGCGAGACAGATATCGAGGTGGAGAGAAAGAAAGTCGTGCAATACAAATAAGGCAGTTAAGCAGTATAACTGATAAGTAAGCAATCAATAAAAACA
This sequence comes from Ehretia macrophylla, assembly GCA_037974665.1. Taxonomy (NCBI): domain Eukaryota; kingdom Viridiplantae; phylum Streptophyta; class Magnoliopsida; order Boraginales; family Ehretiaceae; genus Ehretia; species Ehretia macrophylla. The sequence goes on along the minus strand of CM075780.1, from coordinate 60,390,168 downwards.
ATCAACACAATAAATAAGTAATAAAAGCATTAACACAACCATTCAAAGCTATACCACACTCTAAAGGCTATGGTTCACTCATACGAGCAATGTACCATTTCACGAGCGATACATCAATCTCGAGTTTGATGTTGATAACGATGACAATAAGCGTGCAACCACCTTATAACTTCAGTTTGGAATACTCCAGAAGTATCCAATCAATTCTACGACCCAAATCTCCCTGGGAGGCAACCCAAGTGAGAATGGGAATAGGACACGAAGCTAGAGCAACCAACACTGGCAGCCTGAGACTACCCAGAGAGGCCCATCACTCACGCGCCTGACACTATGCAATGCAAGACACGATACAAGGCGATAAATGAGCAATAGCACAACAATACAGATTAGTGGCGATAAACAAGATATCAAGCATTTACAATCAACATTAGCATTCAATTAACTTTTCAAGCACAACTATCATTAATAGCTACAAGAATACCAATTAAACAAGTAACAACAGTTCAAACACAAAACGATAAATATCACTATTCAGTCCCTAACTTACAAAGGCAATTACGAGCAAACGAGTTATGGGATTAGGAAACTGATTTCACTACATTCACTTAGGCACTACAAGGCACGTTTCTATGTCACTAAACCTCACTTTCTCACCCGAGGCCCGAAAATCCACCTACTGCATTTAAACTACAGCTATGCTAACCGGTCATTCAATCAACACCACAATAGCGCCAAAAGTGCTTCCATGCCCTCAATAGCAAAACCCCCAACTCAATTCGAGCATGGTCAACTTTTGGTCAAACGGCCCCTTTACTCGTTTCTTTGTCTAATTTGTAATTGTAACAAAGGCCGGTATGTTTTTATTGCACATTTTAACTTTCTATCACTAATGGCACCTATCCAAATCAAGCAATCGCAATTTGGATCAAAATTCAAAATTCTAGGATTTTACTATTCAAAATCACTATTCATTATTTTACCCCAATTTCAAATACACATTTTCAACCGTAAAAATTGCTAAATAACTATCAAACAATGTTCTATGAACACAAAGGAAGCTATATCAAGAAATTATTGGCATTATAACTCATTATATATCAAATCTAAAAATTTGAATCAAAATTCAAATTCAAATTTAAATACAAAAAAGCGTGAAAACCCTCATAGAGATTGAAAACCAAGACCCGTCAGGACCCGAGCCACGACCCCCGAGTAATTCCACATATGATTGTAGAAGAAAATGCAAGCAAAATCATTTCTTTTCCCTCCTTGAGAGCTTCGGCCATGGCAATGACATAATTGGTATTTTGCAAATTGTTTTGTTTGATTTTTGCCTTGTTTTATTATTTAAAAGGGTGACAAGGGCATTTTGGTCATTTGTAAAATCAAGTTTAAGTTAAAATGGTGAAATAAACTTATTTTGATGTCATTTAAATCTAATTCAAGTTAAAACAATTCAATTAAATGAAAAACAACTAAAACTAGTTAACTTAAGCTAAAATATTTTTTACTGAGTCCGAATAATATTTCTCTAACTCACATTTTCGAAATACTACGATCAAATGGTCAATAAATGATTGCCAATAAAGTAATGAGCAATAATTTAAAACTTTAATTTTTTTGTAAAGTAGAATAGTAGAATAGCTTAAAATTCACTCCGGCTCGGAGTTACTTTTCTCTTTTATTTGAAAATCAAGTAATTTTAATACAAGACAATTAAAACTGATTATTAAAATAATCAAAACAATCAAAGTAATCAATATTCATTTAAAAATAACTAATTTAACTATTTCTAGAATATTTTAAAGAATTATAAAATTAATGTTAAGAAGTTGTAGGCCCCGTGATATAAAAATCGGTCATACAAATTAGCTCCAACAACACCACTACCCTTGGCTCTGGCGGCCTGATTACCCCTAATAGCCCCTGTCTGACCTTGCTGAGTTACAAATTGTGCAATAGTGTTCATAGCAGTAGCCATAGTAGCCAAAATCTGCGCAGTGCTAGGTTCTGGTCCCTATGGTGGTGCATTATACTCCTTCACCCTCTCCCGGTACACCCTGCCTAAGAGCTTCTTCCGGCTCTCTCCCCGGTGTGCCCTTTCTCCTCATCTCAACAGTTAGAATGCAATTATGACAGGAATTTACAAAAATTACAAGTAAAACACATAGAAAGAAGTTCAAATAAATTCACATAAGTCACATATTACATTAGAAGAATGTTCACATACAAGAGATTCATAGTCACTTAATCATTCTTGACATTCTAGACTTTTCACTTTCAATTATTAACTCTTAGAGACCTTTCGCATTCCATTATCATGCTAGCATGTTCCTTTCTAATTCAAATTCCACTTAGGCAAATCAAAGGACCACAAATTCATACAATCACAAGGTCACATAACAGATCTCTACCCACAGACCAAGAAATTTAACCCGGCTTCATGCAATCTATAGCTCTGATACCACCTAAAATGTAACGCCCCGACCCAACCCTACTCTAAAGGTTACGTTTGGACCCGATAAACGGATAGAGTCTCCTCTATACCACGGACATTTGAAAACTTGTAAATATTCAAAATAGTTACAATATACTAAAACAAGTTTTTATAATTAAAATTCAAAGGTTCAAGGCCATTCAAGCCTTGAAACATACAACTGCTCCAATTCACACAAGCACGCAACCAACTTAACTTTTCATTAAACCATTTTAACATGCCGTTCAATGATAATATTAGAGCAATCTTAGAAGTTGAAATCAAACATGCCTTTAAACATACACCCCCAAGCATGCAAGAACTAAAAGAGAATTAAAAGTTATTATAAGCCATAATATCTCAAAGCTAACATTACAACCAACTAACTTTCAACTTACAACTACAAGAATATACATAGCCCTAAGGCCACAAAATAGATCATAACATAGTAGTACATGAACACCATGAAATAGCAAGAAATCATATCCACCTCAGGCAATAAACACACAGCAACTAGGGCAAAGGGTCAGCCTGAACTTCTTCTTCTTCCACTACCACCTCAACTAGCTGGGGATCACCCTCAGCACTTCCTGAAACATGATATCGAGGTATGAGCAACACTGTTGCCCAGTGAGGGATAAGGTCCCGGGGCGTGCAATGCAACAGGTAAAACAGTTAAACAACAATAGTAATTAAACAATTTAAGAAGTAACAATAGCTTAAATAACCACACATTAAAAATGATACATTTCAGTTAACCTCAACACCAAATCTTCAATCCACGAACACGATCCACAATAAGCTGGCATAACCCCAAACACTCTAGTGGGTGTACTCCGGATGTACCCCGATAATCCTACGACCCAACATCCCCTGGCAATCTCTGGACCAGGCGAATGAAGGACTAGGGCACGGAGTTTGAATATCCACTGGCAAGCCCTCTGTCGCCCAACCAATATTCAACACATCCGTCCCTGACACTATGGTTGTGCAACTACTATGCAATGCACTTAACGATGACAAGTCAATATCACAATATAAGCAATAACACATAACAGGATCAACAAAGTAGGTTGACCTCAGAACAGATAGGTTAGAAGCAATTTATACAAGCAAATAAGCAACTTTACAAAGGGGCATATATAAGATACATTTCGAATTATATCAAAAGCTTCAAAATAACTTGAAATCACATTTAAAAACGTATGAAGACATGCCAAGGTCTTAGAAGTGCGAGACAACCGATAATGCACCTAAACCCCTTTGTTTTCCAAGCTATTTCTCTTCCAAACGAAAGTTAATGTTTCAAATTCAAAGGAAAGTTATACCAATCTTCTAAGTAACCCCTAAGGCACCCCTGCAACACTCAAACACGTGTAATTACCCACAATTACCCTAAAAGCCCCAATTTCCCTCTTATGGCTTTAAACAACACATACTTCAACTGGGCTTCAAATGAGAGTTGGCAACGCTTCTAAATCACCTAGGTATCCTAAGAATTCTAAAGTGAAGCCCGAATCCACCCGAATTCACATTAACCCCGAAATCTCTTTGTTAAAGTCGGCTAATTCACGTTCAATGCAAATTTAGAACAATTCAATTGCATGGGGCTATTAGACTACCTTCATTAACACCTAAGGCATCTATTAGAAGCAATTAATCAAGTCAAAATGCATAATTTCACAAAACCCTTGAATTTTTGTCACTATTCACTCCTACGAGTTAACTATCAATTTCTACCGTTTAATACATGAAACAATAGCATAAATGTGGTCTCTACTACATGTACACAACATATATAAGCTTATTTGAGCCTTGCAATAGCATTAAACATCATTTCTAACAAATCAAGAAAATAGCAACGTTTTTAATATGCGAAAAGATGCCGTGAAATCACTCACCAATGCGCGTAGGAGCTCTCGGGAGGCTTGCAAATACCCTAAACTATGTGCTCCTAGCTTGGCTTGGCTTGAAGTTATGAATTAGTGGAACAATTTTTCCCAAATACACAAGGAGGCTGTCGGGTTCCTGCTCCTAGTTTTTTAGCTTTTAATTTTTTTTTCTTGTGTTATATGAGCTCATGTATGATATAAGATGACAACCTAAGGTGGGGTCATGTTTGGGTAGTTGAAGTGGCCTATGATCACCTAATGCTTTTTTGGGATTGAAAGAAGCATATTGTTTCTTTACCTTATGAAAATGATTTTGGTGAAAAGATAATTCCTACTAAGGCTAGACCTTGCCAGATGAATCAGAAATATCTTGATTTATGTAAAAAGGAAATAGCTAGTCTCATAGACAAGTGTTTCATTAGAAAATCATACTCCCCATGGAGTTGTACTGCTTTTTATGTTAATAAATATGCATAACAAGAACGAGGTAATCCTAGACTTGTTATTAATTACAAACCTGTAAATAAAGTATTATAATGGATTAGGTATCCTATTCCCAATAAAAAGGATATTTTGGATCGTTTGCATAATGCGTTAATATTTTCAAATTTTGATCTCAATTCTGGATATTGGCAGATACAAGCGAATGAAAATAACAAATATAAAACTGCTTTTGCAGTCTCGATTGGACATTATGAAGGGAATGTTATGCCATTTGGATTAAAAAATGCTCCTTTTGAATTTCAAAATATCATGAATGATATTTTTATCCCTTAAAGTGATTTTATAATTGTTTATATTGACAATATCTTAGTTTTTTTAGAAGATATTCAACAACATTTTAGGCATCTTGAAATATTCAAGAAAATTGTTATACAAAATGGTCTTGTAATTTTGAAACCAAAAATGGTTTTATTTCAGACTAAGGTTCGATTTCTTGGTCATAATATTGAAAAAGGAAAAATTATTCCAAATAGAAGTATTGAATTTGCTTCTTAATTTCCTGATCAAATAACTGATATAACTCAGTTACAAAGATTTCTTGGCAGTATAAATTATATTTTTTCATATTACCAAAATCTTGCTACAAATACAACTATCCTATATGATAGACTTAAAAAGAATCCAGGACCATGGACGGATGTTCATTCTGAAAAAATCAAGTTGATTAAATCTAAAGTTAAAAAGTTTCCTTGTTTAATGCTTGCATATCCAAAAGTGTTTATGCTGGGGGTTTTCGTATAAGAAAACTTTGTAAAATGCTTCAACATAACCCAATAATTAAAATGATAAGTAATTTTATCAGGAATAAATTGTCTTTCATTTAAGGTATTAATTATGTGACACCCCGAACCTAGCACTTCATTAATTGCATTCATTAAATGGTTAACTTAGATGTAACTTAGCTAATTACTTCATTTTTTCATATTTTCATAAATTCAACTATTTCTTTTCATGCATTTTATATTTTTATAAAATACTATACATTTTTAGGGGACTATAGCCCCTGACCATGAGTGCATTGCATATCGGGATCAATGGAAAAAAATTCGCGAAATGTCTGATGAATAGTAACAACGGGATTTTTTTTCAAGATTTTTCAGATTTTTGGCATTTTGTGTTACTGAAATTTAATCATTCAAGTGATTCATTTACCCTTACTAAAATGCCCTAATTTCTTGACCCACCCTTTGACCATCTAATGAGAACATTATAAGCCAATAAATAAAAAAAATGGGTCAAAAAAATGGTAAAAAAAGAGTTATGGGAATAATAACTTCTCCAAAAAAAAAAATTTGCTCCTTGCTTCATTCTTGCTTCCATTGCTTTCTAAATTGGTTGTGCTTCATCCTTAGGACCTTAAGACTATTCTTTGATCTTCAAATGAGATGAGGGTGTATTTCATTCTTGTATTAAATTCAATTAAAGTTTGTGTTATTATTTTTGTGATGTAATATTGTAGTGGTTTAATGCTTGTTCTGTTGCTTTTTATATGCTCTAATGACTTCATAGAATATATTTGATGGTTTAAAATGCTTGTTGAATGCTTGAAAATGAAAATGACACTTGGAAAAGATGATTGAATAGTACTTTTGCCATGAAAATGACCTAGAAAATATTTGTCTTGGATTTTGAATTCCTTGCTCGCGTAGGTCCTTGGCATGTTAGATTGACATAATGTGGAATAAAATTGAAGTGTTCTTTGAGAAAATCATGAAAACATACCTATTTTAAGACAGGGCCAAAAAACAGAGTTGTCTGTTTGCTCGTTTTTATTTAGGGTTTTGTCTTAGTAGGTCATGGAGGCATTTCCCATGCATTTATGGCGTTGGTTGGGGTTTCGAGTAATATAGCTCCTTTGTAAAACCTTAAGAGAGAAATTGGGGTTTTTGGGTAAATGTGGGCAGAACTAGGGTTTCGTAGCTTTTAAATGGGTCATAAAATTTCCTTGAATAGGGTGTGAAGTCGGTTTTGAGTTTGGTTATCATATGAGTTCATAGGCGCATAATTTCTATTGACTTTAAGCATAATAGTTGAAATTGAGAATTAGACTTGTGTTAGCTTGAAATGTCGCACCATATGCTTCCTATATTGATTGTCATTGCATTTCGTGGCTATATTGCTTAGTTGAATGACATATAGACTGAGCATTGTTAAATGCTTATATGATGTGAACTTGGTTATATCTGTTATAAATGTTAACTATGTGAATCCTCGTGATAAATATATATTCTATTGCATGATAGGGTTGATCCATTGAACTGTTTCTCATATCTTGGAGCTAGGTAAAGGTGAGGATTGCATTCTTCTTGGTATTTTAACTGACTTAATGTTTTACCTTAATTGTATTGTTTGTGTACTCGATTGTACATTGATTGTAATGTATGTTGGTCATATTTGATAAGTGTCATGACATGTGTGTCGTGTCGTGTCGTGTTATGTTATGTCGTATCAAGTCTTGTATCGTCTCGTTGGTTGCAACCATGGTCAGGAGCGGTTGCAATGGGCCTTGCTGAGCAGCATCGGGCTTGCAGATATTGGGTATGCTCTAGCACCATTTCCTATTCCCTCACTTGGTTGGAACATTGCTACATTCGGAGTCTGCTTTCTCACTTGGGACAATGCTACCCTTGGAGAGTTGGGTCGTAAGATCGGGGTACATCCAAAGTATGCCCATTGAAGATATAAGGGGGATTTTCCAGCTTATCGTTTATCGAACATCGTATATCGTTATTGAATCGAAAGCATTATATCGAATTGAAAGTGTTATATTGCTTGTATATCGTCTTGAATGAATCATTTATTTTTTTTTGTCTCAAAACCTCTCAATATGTGTTATAGTTATTTGTTACTGCGTGCTATATTAATTGCATCTACATTGCTTATGTGTCGAAATACTGTTAATTGGCCTTGACCAATTTGTTGTCTATTATTTGCATTGCATGACCCTTTCTTGGACTATCCCTCACTGGGCATACGTGTTATGTATGCTCAGCCCTCGCTTTAACATTTTGTAAGGACTTCAGGGTCATCTCCCGAGAAGTGCCGTGAATTGCCATCGCGTGGTGCTTGTACATATTGTATATAGACTCCCCTGTATCTATTTGATTACTCGTTGTAATTGAGGCTCTTGAAGCCATTCTTGTATATATTTCGAGACCGTGTAGTCTAATATGTCTTTATGTAGCAAGGTTGACAAGTATTGTAAGCTTGTGACTAAATGTATAGCATGTTAATATGTTAATTGTTTAGTGGCATCGATACCTGTATAGTATGCATAACATTTTGATTACAACCAAGTATGTTGAATAGGAGTGCATATAATAGGAAGTGGAGTTGTTTGGAATTGTTGATTGCTATTGAATCGGTGGAAGGGACGAATGTATGTTGGTGGTAGCCTGAAAGATTGGCTTTATGTTATTGAATGTTAGAATTCTTGAATTATGCATGTTTACAGATCTCCGAATGTCCTCGCTACTGAGGAGATTCTGTCCGTTTTTCCTAAAAATTGTGATCGGGTTGAGATTAGAGAGATCGATAGAAGTCTCGGTCCCGTGCGGAATCGGGGCACTACAAATTCCCCAATCAATCGAGAATAAACTATTTTCTTCAGGTATTCTCTTTTTTATTTTTCAGTCTTGTTTATTTTATTTTCTTTCTTTATTGCCGCCTAATATGGTTGGCTAATTGCCAAACTATCTGTAACCTCTATGGATCTCGAGACATGTCACTCTATATTATAAGACAGACACAGTTATGGGTGGAACATTGATGTTATGGTAAGACAATACTCAAGGCTGTCATTTTGTTGCCACAATCGCACCTTGGCCCTTTGTCATGTTTTGTGTAGGCTGTTTTGTGTTGACTCGGTTGACTGATTAGCCAGAGTACTCAGTCTGGAAACCCATTAACAGTGTATCCCCATGCCCGGGCCTCCTTGTGGTATCAGAGCCTTGGAACCTCTTTTGAGGTCACTTAGAGTAAATATGGTTGGAAGCAGATAGTATGGCATTCTTCTATCATGCTTTCTACATTTAGAAAAAAGAATAATATTAAAAATGCTAAGAAGGAAGAATATGATCTTCATAAACAACTTGATTTATTAATAAATGGACCATTCCTTATGTACAACCCCATACTATCTACTAATGTGGTATGTTTGAGAATCTAGGTCTTAAGCATGTAGTTAAGACAGTTGAACAATCGATCCCTATGGAAGATAATGAATTAACAATTAAATTATTATCAAACGATGATATTTTGCGCCATGATTCCATGCATAATTATTTACATATAGGATTAATACAAATCGCTTTTAAACCTCTTTCATTAGGAGGATTAAATGAAACTTTTATTGCAGTTCTTAGATATGCTAGGAACTTAGATTAGAGACAATCTTTGATGGGAATAACCCAGTCTAGTCTGGCCTATGGACCAGTTTATTTTAATGTTCATCCTAATTTATAGCTTTCTTTATCTGATAGAAATATACGAGAAGCTATTACGTTATATGTCAAAAGTCAGGGTTATAATTATATGCCTCACTCAGAAACTATGAGTAATCGTTATATAATTTATTATAAGGTTCTTCATACTTTGAACCCTTATTGCATATTGCAAGATGAAACTGGTACAACAGTTATGATTGAGACTAATTTATCCAAATCTAAAATTACGACTCGTAGAATGATAAAATGGGAAGAGATAGATTTTTCTGAGAATTAGAAATTAGAAAAGTTGACTCCTAGTCAACCTAGAACTCAATCTGATCTATCTAAAGTTGTTCAGACTTCCGTAGGTGACGTCTTCTTACGATTTAGACAAGAACCGACGATTACTAGGTCTTTTTCATCTAATCGTTCTTATATTTCCCCTATTGTGAAATTCCCTCAATCTTCAAGTGCCTCTACTTCTTATATTAGAGAATATCTTCATAATGATATAGACAGGTATAAACCCCCGTCAGAAGAAGGTGAAAATATACAACCTGAAAAAATTGATGGAATAAAAATTTTGAATAATCAGATTCCTCATGGGATTGTTAGGGAGGAAACTACTCCATCCGAAATGAGTTTTCATATATGATGACAACTAAACTCACTTTTTGCTCAAGAAGCTGGGAAAAAACTTATGTTAATAATGAATTTTTGAACGCTCACTGGCAACCTTTTCGTGAATGGATTTCTTCAAATTTTGACAAAAGCCAATGGCATGGTATTAAAGAACAGTATTATGACTTTATGAGAAAAGAACAAAAAATTTATAAATTTGTCCCTTGGTTTATAGACCATTATGTTTTTTTAGCTATCAACACGATTGAGAGAGAATGGACTGATGTCTAAGGTCAAATAAAAAAATATGTTTTCCCACCAACTAAACCATTAATTATTGGAAAATATTATATGAAGATTGAATTTAAAGCCTTTTTTAAGTTATTCCAAGATGGCAATGCCACCGTTATGATAAAGCAGATTAATTCTCTAGCTAAGCAGGGAAATTATACTAATTGTACTTTACAAATTGTAGGTGAACAATTATTGATTTTAAATAAAAAAAATTGACAAAATTCTTGACAAAATTAAATCCACATCTGAACTCAAGGCTCCCCATCAACGAATTTCCTATATAATGGAGAAAATATTATAGAAGACTCTTCTCAATCTCAACCGGTGCAGACAGGATTTCAATCCACACCTAAGGTAGAAGGTTTAAATTGGATCCCGAATCAAAAATTGATAATTTAATCAATAAAAATTTAGTTCATTTGCATATTAGATTATTATATGATTTAGGATCTGATAGACCAACTGGTAAAATGTCTGATAGTTTGATATCAGAAGATGAATCTATTCCTCAAATTAATGAAACAATAATGAATATTTCAGAGGAAGTAAATATATTTGAAAAAGGATATTCTAGTAAATTTGCTAGTAAACCTAAGAATAATAGATTCTATTATCCTCGTCCCACTCCTTAAGATATTTTATATGAGGAAGATGCTACCAATTTCAGTAAAAATGCTAGTTTTGATCTTAGGACCATTTATGAATGGAACATAGATGGATTGTCTGATAGACAAATGAAGAAAGTTGTTGAATGCATGCTTTTGTATGCTCAAATTTGTAAACAAGCTGGTAATGGAGAACCAGTTATTTGTGATGTTATTTTATCTGGATTTTCCGGTCAATTAAAAAACTGGTTTGATAGTTGTGTTACAATGGAGATGAGAAACGAAATAGCTCAAGCCACTCGAATGGAAAATGGAGTTGAGGTTTCTAATGCTGTTTACACAATGTGTACTACTATACTTGAACATTTTTGTAGTCAATTGTCTACAAGCTATGATAGAACTAGGACTTTATTACGTAATTTACGTTGTCCTACTATTACATCTTTTCGATGGTATAAAGATGTGTTTCTTACTAGAGTTTTAGAACTTCTAGAAGCTACTGATAATCAATGGAAGGCACAATTTATTGATGGCTTACCTGCATCATTTGCAAAAAAAAATAAGAAAGGCATTAATTAAAGATACCAACAATAATATTGTCTACAATATGTACACTTATAGTGAACTAATTGGCATATGTGTCAAAGAAGGATTAGATATTTGTAATCAAATAAAATTGAATTATCAAATTAAGAAACAAGGTCTAACTGATAGACAGACTTTAGGTCAATTATGTGAACAATTTGCGATGGAACTTCCATCTACTAATAGACTTACTAAGTCTAGAGGGCCTAAAAAGCCTAAGGAATATTACACCTCTTTTAAATATAAACATAAAGCTAGAAAGAGGAGAGAAAGAAAATAGAAGAAGGGATATACCCCTGAACCTAAGCCTATCCCCATGTGTTATAGATGTGGTGAAAAAGGTCATTATGCAAATAAGTGTCAGCAATTCCGAAAAACGATAAATGCCTTAGATCTTGATGATCATACTAAAGAACAACTAGCGAAATTATTCGTTGACATTGATAATTTGTCCAACTTTAGCTTAGATAGCGAAGAATCTTCTTCTTCCCATGAAGTTCAGAATATTACTTCAGAGGAAGAATCTCTTCCTCCATGAGGTTGTAAAGTCAATAATATTGATGAAGAATATTATAGAATTATATCTCAATTTGATGATTTAATAGTCAATATGATTACTGCTAATAAGTGGTTATATGTTCTTAAATTATTTGAAGAAATTAAAGATGATTCTTTAAAATCAAAAATTTTAGAATATTATTCTAAAGATAATTCAATTGAAAAACCTGTTGATAGGATTTTGACTCCCGAACAGGAATATAATATTAAAGATGTTATTAATCAATTAAGTGATAAAAAAGGAAAAAAATACTCATATCACTCATCATGAATTAAAACAGGAAGTTAATAAACTTCAGAGTCAGATCAATGATCTTCGACAAGAAAATCAATTAATTAAAGAACAAATTGATATGTTTGTGCATCAAGAACCTAGCTCTTCTAATACTTTACCAGATGCTATGGTAGATTTAATTCTTCTTAATATTTTGAAGGTTATTACAACTCAAAAATGGCTTGTTAGAATTAATTTGCTGATTCAGCCAAATCGCATGATTAAAAATATGATTGCCTTGATTGACTCTGGTGCTGATCTTAATTGCATCTAGGAAGGATTGATTCCCACTCAATATTTTGAGAAAACTGCTCATTCCATGTCTTCCGCATCAGGAGAAAAATTAAGGGTTAAATATAAACTACCCCAAGCATTCATATGTTATGAAAAATTGTGTATATCTACTAGTTTTCTTTTAATTGAAAACATGACATGTCCTATAATTTTAGGGACCCCTTTTATAAATGAAATTATGCATATATTAGGTATAGATAATCATGGAATAACAGGAACTTATAATAAAGAACTTGTGATATTTCAATTTATTACTGAACCTAGAGAAAAAATCTTAGGCCTGATAACTAATCTTATGAAAGCTAAAGAATCACATCTGAATTTCTTAAAACATGAAATGAGTATCAATAATAGTGATAGTATGTTAAAAAATCCTAAATTATAGGATAAGATTAAACATCTTAATCATGAATTCTCTTTACATATTTGTAATGATCACCCTAATGCTTTTTGGGATAGAAAGAAGCACATTGTTTCTTTACCTTATGAAAATGATTTTGATGAAAAGATGATTCCTACTAAGGCTAGACCTTGCCAGATGAATCAGGAATATATTGATTTATGTAAAAAGGAAATAGCTAGTCTCATAGACAAGCGTTTAATTAGAAAATCATACTCCCTATGGAGTTATACTGCTTTTTATGTTAATAAACGTGCAGAACAAGAACGAGGTAATCCTAGACTTGTTATTAATTACAAACCACTAAATAAAGTGCTAAAATGGATTATGTATCCTATTCCCAATAAAAAGGATATTTTGGATCGTTTGCATACTGCGTTAATATTTTCAAAATTTGATCTCAAGTCTGGATATTGGTAGATACAAGTCAATGAAAAGGACAGATACAAAACTGCTTTTGTTGTCCCGATTAGACATTATGAATGAAATGTTATGCCTTTTGGATTAAAAAATGCTCCTTCTGAATTTCAAAATATCATGAATGATATTTTTATCTTTTACAGTGATTTTATAATTATTTATATTGATGATATCTTAGTTTTTTCAAAAGATATTCAACAACATTTTAAGCATCTTGAAATATTCAAGAAAATTGTTATACAAAATAGTCTTGGAATTTTGAAACCAAAAATGGTTTTATTTCAGACTAAGGTTCGATTTCTTGGTTATAATATTGAAAAGGAAAAAATTATTCCTATAAATAGAAGTATTGAATTTGCTTCTAAATTTCCTGATCAAATAACTGATAGAACTCAGTTGTAAAGATTTCTTGGCAGTTTAAATTATATTTTGCCATATTACAAAAATCTTGCTGCAAATACAGCTATCTTATATGATAGACTTAAAAAGAAGCCAGGACCATGGACGGCTGTTCATACTGAAAAAATCAAGCTGATTAAATCTAAAGTTAAAAATTTGCCTTGTTTAATGCTTGTGGAGACTGATGCCTCGAATATCAGATTTGGAGGAATTTTAAAACAAATAAATCCTCAAACAAAACAAGAATATCTTGTTAGATTTCAATCAGAAAAATGGAATCATAGTCAACAAAAATATGTAACTGTTGCGAAAGAAAGTCTTTCAATTGTTAAATGTGTGTTAAAATTTCAAGATGATTTATATTGTCAGAAATTTTTAATCAAAATAGATTGTCAAGCAGCAAAATATATATTTGATAAAGATTTTAAACATGATGTTTTTAAGCAAATGTTTGCTAGATGGCAAGCTAGTCTTGCACCTTTTGATTTTAAAATTGATTATAACAAAGGGACTAATAATTCTCTTCCTGATTTTTTAACCCGTGAATTCCTGCAGGATGATCCCCTCTAGGGAAGGTTAGTTTTACCCTGATAGGGGAAGAGGAAGAGGAAGAGCACGAAACCTTGATCCTAATAGGGTCATTGCAGGCAAAAAACTAGTCACTCTAGGAGGGATCACTATTGATCCATCACATCCTGATTTTGATAAAATCAACAAGGTTATGGAAGCTAGCAGTAATACTGCTCAATCATTATCTTATGCTCATGCAGTTGAACATGAAGAGTCTAATGACTCTTTTGAAATGTCTCACCATGATGAAGTTAATTTACTTCTTGATAATGCTAATAAGCAATGGATCAATGATCCTTGGTACCTTATGGAACGTCATTTGAATTTCTATATGTTTCCTGTACTTTATTACAAGTCCAGGGTCTATTTTGAATCAATTCTGCAAGTCACAAATTTATGTGACATTGAACATTTCAAAAAGAATAATTCTCTTCCGATTTATATTTATAATAAAATCTATATCAATAAAATTATTTCTCCTAATGAATGGGGAATTAATAGCTTAAATGAAAGACAATTTATTCTTGATAAAATTACTTATCATTTTAATTATTGGAATTATGTTGAAGCATTTTCCAATGTTTTCTTATACAAAAAGCCCCAGCGTAAACACTCCTGGTTTATCAAATTCAATAAGGATACACTGTTAATGGATTTCCAGACTGAGTACTCTAGCTAATCGGTCAATTGAGTCAACACAAAACAGCACACACAGAACATGACAAAGGGCCAAGATGCGACTATGGTGACAAAATGACAGCCTTAAGCATCGTCTTACCATAACATCAATGCTTCACTCATAACTGTGTCTGTCTTATAATATAGAGTGACATATCTAGAGATCCATGGAGGTTACAGACAGCTTGGCAATTAGCCAGCCATATTAGGCGGCAATAAAGAAAGAAAATAAAATAAACGAGACTAAAAAATAAAAGAGAGAATACCTGAATAAAATAGTTTCTTCTCGATTATTTGCAAAAATATACAAGTGTTTAAAATAAGAAAACTGAAAAAAAAAAGTCGTAGGCTGCTCTCTGGAGCTCTGCCAAATGAAGTCCTAAAGCCCTGAATTTATACAGCTGGGCGGAACTCAAAACAAAATTAAAAACAACTTAGTCCGGATTTGAAAGTTTTGAAATCCGAAGTCCCTATACATCATGTGTCATATAAGACAAAAACTTTATAAAAAATGAATAGGTTTAGTCCTAAAAAGAAGCAACAGTGACATTCCACCGACTGTCGGTAGACAGCTTTTCCAAAAGCAAGTTTGCTTTCCCGCAAAGTTCGGCTTTTTTTTGCACAATTGTCCAAAGGGTGTCTACGCTTCAGAAAGCTTTTGCTTTTCCTTTTTCTTGTGCCTTTCTGATTAGTTCATCCTTCAAGTTGTCAAACAAATCATCTGCCAACACATCTTGAGCGGATGGGATGTCCTCATTAGGATCCTATGATTCGCCTGCTAAGCATCCATAGGCATTAGAAGATCTCATTGAGGTGTCTTATGTTGTAGAACCAGTATCTACCACAGTCTTAAATTGTCTGAAGAAATCTTCCCTGACTTCATCCAAGTATGAGGCCATAACATCAACATGGGAACTAATTGGTTTCCTCATTTGGACTTTCCATAAAATATGGGACAAAGGAGATTCATTTTCTTGAGTCTTCTTGTTATTTTCTTTCATTTGTTCCTAATAGAGTGCTATCGTCTGGGTAATCTCATTGACCGTTGACTGACCATAAGGTTTCTTTGTGTCTGGGTCATTCTTCAAGAGTTTAGCCCAAAATTTTGAAAGAAATTCTATTTTTAAACCAATTCAAACCACGATAATTGATACACAATCTCAAGGTACCATCCTTCTTCTTCACAAATAAAACATGTGCTTCCCACGGTGAAGAACTCTATTGAATGAAACCCTTCTCTAATAACTCCTACAATTGAGTTTTCATCTCTTTAAGCTCAGTTGGTGCCATCCGGTACACTAATTTAGAAATAGGTTGAGTACCGGGAATAAGATTAATCACAAACTCAATATCTCTCTCTGGTGGCAATCCTTGCAACTCCTCAAGAAATACATTGGGATATTACCGAATTATCGGAACTTCCTCCAGCTTTAGCTTAACAGATGACTTGGTGATCAAATAAGCTAGATAACCTGAACACCCCTTACTCACCAGTTTAATAGGTTTAACTGATGAGATAATGAAACTCGTCTTAGCATCCCGGTTCCCCGCTACCTCGACCACTGGCTGTTCTGGATACCAAAACTGTACTACCTTTGTTCTTTAGTTTAACTGAGCATCATACTTGGCAAGCCAATCTATACCCAAGATAACATCATACCCTTGGATAGGAAATAAGATAAGGTCCGAAGGAAAATCCTGACCCTTAACATGTATTTTATAGTCTTTACATACTAAGCCAGTCACATACTTATCAGTCAAAGAAGTACTAATCTCAACCACATAAGGTAACTTCTCAGGTTGCACATTAACAAGTTGCACACAGGTAGGTGTAATGAAAGAATGTGTAGCACCAGAATCAATCAATACTTAACAAGTTGATTGAGTATAAGAAAGTTACTTTCCATAACCGTCACTGCCTTAGGTAACTCTTCCAAGTCCACTATGTAGGCCCGAGCCTGAACCCGTTGCTATTGAGGTGCACTGCTTACGGGTCTACCCTGATAACCCTGGCCTGCTGGCTAACTCTCAGATCTCTGATACCTAGGACAATCTCTCACCCTTTGTTGGTTACTGCCGCAATAAACATATCCCTGCCTTTGCCCGTCAGTCAGCCTCCAAATGGCCCTTATGTTTATAATAAGCGCACTGCAGTGTCGGAGCACTAACACTACCTCCTGAAGAACCAGAAGCTAAATAAGCAGTTGTACCTGCCTGCTGCTGAGGTCTCACAACATATGGCTTGTACTGACCCTGAGACTGTACTGGCCTGTGCTGTGATTGCGTCTTGTAGGATCCCTACTGAAACTGGGGCCTAAATGAACTCTGCTGCCCCTGAGGTTTGAAAGAACCCTGCTGTACTGGGGGCCTGTAACCACTATGCTGCACTGGAGGCCTATAAACAACCTGGTGACCCTGAGACTGAAACGGCCTCTTACTGGCCTGACCAGAACCCACCTGTTCCCATTTTTTCTTTTTC
This sequence comes from Ehretia macrophylla, assembly GCA_037974665.1. NCBI lineage: Eukaryota > Viridiplantae > Streptophyta > Magnoliopsida > Boraginales > Ehretiaceae > Ehretia > Ehretia macrophylla. The sequence goes on along the minus strand of CM075780.1, from coordinate 60,372,692 downwards.
AACCTAGAAACTGCATTAAAAGCCACAGAAAACTCATCATACTCTATCAAGGCCATCGTATCCTGAAGCTCTGGCCTTAGACCCAAAATAAACCTCTGGGTCTTTCGTTCCTGATCCGCCACAAACTCCTGTGCATACCGGGATAGCCTGGTAAAGTTGGCCTTATACTGAGCCACTGTGGAATTACCCTGAACCAGTGACGTGAACTCCTCTTCCCGTCGTTCTCGGGCAATCCTCAGGATATACTTGGCCCGAAACTCCCACAGAAAGGTAGCCCATATATAGGGAGTACCATAAGCTTCCCAATCAGACCTCATCCTACGCTACCATTCCTTAGCTTCATCATCAAATAGATACACCGCAAAGGTAACCTTCCTCTCATCAGTGTAATCAAAGGGGTCAAATATTTTTTCAATTTTACTGATCCAAGTTTCGGCCTTCCGATCATCAGGCTCACCCTGGAACCTCGATGGATAATATCCCAGAAATTCCTTCAACAAACTACCCCCTCAATACCCACCCTGTGCATTCTGCGTCTGAGTCTGAACGGTCTGTGCTTGAGTAGCCTGCCCTACTAAAATCTGCACCTGCCCGGCAATGACCACTATTATCTGGTCCATAGCCATTGCAAGACGATCGTAACCCTGATCTCGGCCTGGTGCCGCATTCCCCGGTGCCTCATTATCTTCCTGAGGCTTACCATGTGTTCTTCGATGTCCAACCATTCTACTATCAAAGAGTTAGCACAGGTTATAGCACATAGACAGGCTATAGTCAGTTAATAGCACATAGGAACCAAGTTCATGCAAGACACATAGATCACATAAGGGTTAGTCACATAAACAAGTTAACCACATAATCATATAATCACATTATCACATAATTGACTTTTCTTTCACTTTATACATACTTTCATGCTAAGACCACTACCCACAATTTGAGAATAACCTGGTTGACACCTAAACATGCGCTTTGATACCACTTAATGTCACGCCCCAACTCAACCCCACTTATATTCAATTAGGACGCAACGAAATTTTAGCTATATAACGTCTGTAACATGGACAACAGGACTCTATCCAATCCTTTAAAAACATAACACAACCAACTCCAAGTTCAACAAAAACTCCAACATCCATTCAACAAATACAAAGCCATTCATTTAACATCCATACGATATTCCAACATAAGTCATAAGCCTCTGTCTCAATAACATAGCACAAGCTATACTATACATTTGCAAATTAGATTATAAACTAGTCTAACAACCTAATCATATTCAAAAGGAGTACTACTAAACTAGTATTATATAAACCATTATCTTCGAGCAAGTTATACAATACAACATATTATAAAAGCTAAGACAAAAACACATAGCACTTCAACATAACTCATGGATAAGACTCTGGCACACAAGACTCCTCCACACACGGCATATACTCAGCTTCCTGAGGGACATACCCAAAGTCTAGCTCAGTTATACCTAATGACAATAAACGAATGAGGGTGAGCTTATATATAACAAAGCTTAGTGAGGATTCGAAAGATGTTTTGAAAACCTTTACTTTACCACTTGGGAAATCATCCTATGAACAATATCACACATTAAACATCATTAACATCAACATTTCATTTCAAGGCACATAAATAACCATCCAATTGAGAAAGGATACATTAGTTGGTGTAGCTCTATACGCCATCACGATCTCAACCATCTTCTTATAACTCATAATCAAGGTACCTCATCTAGCTCCTCCCGCCATGGCATCTCTGCCCATGCGAGCTGGGGGTAGTCTATGATAGTCATGTCGTTATCAACCTGACAACCTGATGCTACCCGAGATGTGGCACACACTATCAAGACTCATGACAATAATAATAAACATCTCATATTCCGAAAAGACAACAAAGTAGGTTGTCCTCCAGATCATCATCAATCATCAATCAGTTAACAACATTTCAATCAATATAACATATATTAAACAAATATGACAACCAAGTTAGATGACAAAGTAGGCCACCCAACTTAACACACATATCAACATGCATTCAATCCCGAACCTACTCTACGATAATTCAAGAAACAACTACACAAACATTACCAAACAATTAAAGACAACATTTAAGTATTTTAAAGAAACGCTACACAAACTTCTAAAATTCATAACTACCAATCTAGAAATCCAATAACCCCCAAACCACTTTCTATCACTCCACCACATATGTAATTACATTAACCCCACCGAAAACCAACCAAAAGCCATCCAAAGCAAGTGCAACAACCCTATTTTTGGCAATGCACCTAGACTGAGTTTTTGGACTTTTGCTATGACATCCAAATTGAAAATTTGGCATTACAACATTACTACGCAATAATTAACAAACTCATAGAAGCAACAACCATTCAATTTCAACCACTACAACAACAATTATTCAACTATAAGCCAATAAATCAATTTTAATGCCCAAAAATTAGAAATACATGCTACTATCATTCAAAATAGCTATAAATACATATAAATGGTTCTTGGCAACTACTGAGCAATAATCCAAAGACAATTTAACAAAACATCAAATAAAAATACAACTGTAGAAATTTGACAATAAATAGCATTTCTAGATCTAAATTTTTTCTGTCACCTTTGATTTGAAGTAAAGCTAGGAATACGTGCAATGGATGCCCAACAAGCAGAATCCAACCTGGAATGAAAAGCTTTGGACAAAAAATGAGTTTTCTAACGAAAAATTGTTTTGAAAACCAAGTGAAAAATCTCTCTTTCTTGCCTATGGAGTTTCGGCCATATGTGTGAGAATTGGCAGGTTTTGAGCTATTTTTATGAGTTATGTTTGCATATATGCTAATATAATGCAAGGACAAACAATTTAAGTAAAAGTCAAAGTTGTCAATTCTTGCCATTTTAGTTGTTTTAGTCTATTTTGCTTACATATATATTTATATATCTATCATATATAATATATTTTAGTAGACTAATTATAGTTGACAACATTTTCATATGCATGCATATACATACAACTAAGTACAAAACTCAATTTTTGCAAAAGAAGGTATAAAATCCCTTTTAATTCCTAACTCGTTTTAAAATCCGTTTTAATTAGACATGGGTCCATTAATATCCGAGAACTAGGTTTTCAAATGCTTAAAAGACCAGTTTCAAAATTTTAGTGGACGTGTTTCAAAAATACTATTCACAAAACTCGACGATAAAATTTTCAATGCCTATTTTTATGAAAATTTCATGGATGCTCACATAGCATGTAATAGGAATAAAAATCACAAAATTAGTGCATTATAAGTCAAGTAACACATATACAAGTGAAAACAAGCAATTTCACACAAAGACAAATTTTGGGGTTTCACAGATGCATTAGCAACGAACGTATCATGACAATATATACAATAATAAAGTCCAATTCCAATGAACCAATTTACAATCACAAATTAGCACGCAGTCCGATCCTTCAGTTAAAATTTCCTTATCGTTATGGGGACCATCAAATGATTAAGTTCACTAAACGATTCTATGCGTAGATCTAATTCAGTAGAATGAGAGATGACATCTATGGAAAAGCACCATTCTATTGTTCAACTACCCCGGTCTAGGATTTCTCATTTCATACAACCGACACTAGATCACATAGGACATCGCCTCACTGTTGCAGGCTAACAAATCCTATCTTGAGAATTACTTGTCGGTTTCTATATCAAAAGACTAAACTATAAGAGGCCGTATCTTACCCTCAAAGAAGGCGAGCATTGTCCAAACGCAAGATTTAGCCTATGATATATCCGGCAGCCGTAATTTCTCGAGTTGGAGGATTAATTTGCACAATTTGTAATGAATGACAAACTATTAATCCAAAGTCATGTAGTTTGTCATTCTGGTCACATTCAATGATCTGTTCCACTAACGATCACTCATATGTGAATTAATCGTATCCCTATGTTGTTGTAGCTCAACGCTCGCTACCCTTTATCATTAATATCTCTATGTTAATGAAAGGTAACTACACATGATAGTCCGTACTTAATTATTCTAGTCCCGGTCGAATAATCAAAGGACTATGAATGCTTTTGAATATTTATCATGTCGAATAAATATGCCATCGAATTCTTAACACTTTAAGAATATATTTATTCTCAGAAAAACATTAAGGACACATTCATATAATTGAACGGAGAATATGAACATCCATTTATCATGCCATTCAGATTTACATCAAAATGCCCTATATAGGTCATCTAACTATACATCATTGGGGTATATCTCCAACAATCTCCCACTTGTACTAATGCTATAGAAAATAGCCATCAACGCATATCTACATGGTATCACATCCCCATCTTTTCAAGATGACATTCCAATTGCAATTGACTCATGGGTTTAGTAAGTGGGTCAGCTATATTTTCTAATGTAAAATCTTTTTGTAGACTTATATCTTTTCGAGCAATTATCTCTCGAATGATATGGAAATGTCTTTCAATGTGTTTGGATTTTTTATGAGACCTAGGTTCCTTAGCTTGTGCGATAGCTCTATTGTTGTCGCAATATAGCGGTATCAAAAACTAGATGGAAGAAACCACTTCTAGCTCTAACAATAACTTCTTCATCCAAACAGCTTCATTTCTGCATCAGATGCAGCAATGTACTCGGTTTAAATCCCAATTTTAAGGCTATCTGAGCCCTAAGCAATACAAGACAGTATAAATACATACAAGCATGCAAACAACAACCCTAGAATATTTATCTTACATACGTTTATCATACCACTCCATGTTAGCAATTAAACAATCTTGAGGATTAAGGCCAACCATTTAACCATCTTATCATACCCAAGCATGCAACAAAACTAGAAGCTAGATTATAAGTTATTACATGCCATAGATACATATCTTACCCTACAATCAACTTACAGCTGAATAAATATATACATATGCCCAAAGGCTCCAAAATAAAACATAATATTCAACAAGCAAGGTCTTCACATAATAGCAAGAACATAGCCACCTCAAGCATAAAGCACACAACAACTAAGGCAACTACTCCACCTGTACCTCCTGCTCCTCACTCTCAACTAAGTCAAGCTGGGGTTCAACCTCAGCACTTCCTAAAACATGTTAGCGAGGTATGAACAACTACAATTGCCCAGTGAGGGATAAAGTCTACCTGGGGCGTGCAATGCAACAGTTAGAACAAATAAGCATTAAAAGCAAGTAAAGGACAATTGAAATAGCAAATAAGCATTAAAAACGAGTGAAGGACTAGAGCACGGAGATCGAAAATCCACTGGCAAGCCCACTGCCGCCCAGTAGATATCCAATACATCTGCCCCTGACACTATGGTTGTGCAACCACTATGCAATGCATTTTATCAAAAATAATACAATAACAACAATGGAAGCAATAACACATGGGAGGAACAACAAAGTAGGTTGTCCTCAAAACAGTTAGAGTAGAAGCATTAGCATATGAAAAACTAATCGATCACATAGAACCTCACCGAAAGCTCAATATTATTTTAAAACCACATTTAAACACCAAAAAAATAGTAACAAGATCATAGAAGCGTGAGACATCTGATTCGTACTTTATTCCCTTTGTAACATAAACCATTTTCCTTCCAAACTCAAGCTATTGTTCTAGTTTAGAAAGTGGCCTATTCTATACTTCTAATTAACCCATAAGGCACCTTTAGGACCCTCAAATTTATCCAATTACCCGCGTTTAGTACAAAAGCCCCAAATGCCCCTGTATAACTTTGTACTATATGTACCTCAACCGAAACTCAATCAAGAGTTAGCAAAGCTTATTTAGCACCTATATAGACTAAGAGGACCAAATGTGAAGGCCAAATTAACCCAAATTCATATTGCAACCGAAACCTCTTTTAAAAAGTCTCCAATTTCACATTTTAGCCAAATTTTGAGCAATTGTACCACACAGGGTTATTTATCTATCTTTGTTAACACCTAAGGAACCTACTTGAAGCAATGAATCAAGCTATAAGGCACAATTTCATAAACCCTAGAAAAACATCACTATTGATGCCCTACAAATTAACAAACAAATTAAACCAATTAAAAAGTGATACAATTGCATAAACATGGTCTCTAGAACTTATATATAACTTATATCATCACTTATGAGCATTTAATAATCATTTGATAGCAAATCTAAAAATTCAAAAAAGTTACACATTTCAAAAGATGCAAAATACACATACAAATCCCTCACCAATGCGCGTAGAAGCTCGTAAGAGGCTAGCAAATACTCTAAACCACTTGCACCTAGTTTGGCTTGGCTTGAAATGAATATTTGAATAGCCAAAAAATCTCCTCCTTGTACACAAGGGCTGTCGGGTTTGGCTCAGACACTATTCACTCTATTTTTTTTATGTCATGTTATGAGCATTGTGTGTGTGTTAAGTATATGTTTTAAGTTGTGTTAGGTTATGTGTGTATGTTAACTAAAAAGGTTAGTCAAGCTAGCTTAAAACGAGTCCTAAGGTGCAATTAATTATTAGCTAGCTCAATTATGAAATTAGACTACGTAACACTATTTACTAGTTTAAAAAAAACATTTTCTAAACGGGTGCTCTCAATCCTAATCGCTCAAATGCACATTTTTCTCATTCCTAAAATAATTAATATGATTTAAGAAAAATGCAAATTCGAAGTATTTAAGTGGTTGAAATACTTGATGAATAGTGACCACAGAAAGTAACAAGTAATACACAGTAAAAATGCACAAATAGTGGATGCAACAGTTAAATAATATATGGTAGAATCTCAGGTGTCACACCCTCTCCCCCTTAAACTAATTGCGCCCACACAATTCTTACATGAATCAGCGAATAACTCTAGATAGCGATCTCGTATCTGATCCTCTCTCTCCCATGTGGCATTCTCTAACCTGTGATGATCCCACAAAATCTTAACCATCGGAATGCTTTTAGTTCTCAGCTCCTGAACCTTCTGGTCTACAATCCGAAGAGATTTCTCTGTATAAGTCAAAGTCTCATTGATCTCCAACGGCTCTGGCTCAAGAACATAAGAAGGATTTGGCTGATATTTTCGTAGCATAGACATATGGAACACATCATCAATTCTGCCCAAACTAGGAGGTAAAGCTAATCAGTAAGCCAAAGCACCAACTTTCTCTGTGATTTCAAACGGTTCAACATATCTCGGACTGAGTTTACCTCCATTCCATACCTGTAACGCCCCAACTCGATCCTTCCTATAATCAGTCACGACGCAACGGAAATTTGGCAGTATAACGACAGTAACTTGGATACCGAGGCTTTAAACCAACCTATTAACAACTCATACAACCAACTCCACAACAAATCAATAATTAAACAACACAACCATAATATACAATAAACATCCATTTACCATTGCATCCATAGGTTATATGCCTCTGTTCCAACTTCATACATTTATTATATAACATACATTTCCAAAATAGATTATAACCAATCTAGTAGCCTAATCATATTCCAAAACAAGACTACTAAGCTAGCAACATTTAATCCATTAACTTTATAACATCTTATACATCATAAACTTCTAAGTAAATACAAACAAACTAGTTTTAATATACAAGATAACAAAAGAGTATAACATCTCAAATGTCAAGGACAAGACTCTGGCACATAGGACTCATCCACATATAGCACATTATCCTCTTATGGAGGCACGTACCCGTAATCTAGATCGGTAATACCTGTATGCATGTAATAATTGAAAGTGAGCTTATATAAAACAAGTCCAGTGAGGATTCGACAGATCTCTTAACAGTATTTACTATACTCCTTGAAAATCATCCTTTGAGCACATTAGTTATAATAACCAATCAATTAAGGATACTCTAGTTGGTGTAGCTCCAAACGCCATCACGATCTCAACCATTCTTCTTATAACTCCCCATTACTCATGCACCTGAGGTACCTCTCTAGCCTCTCCCTCCATGGCACCTTCGTCCGTGCGAGCTGGGGTGTGAAACCCTAGTTTTCGTCTTTACCTCGATTTGTGAGATTTGACCTATTATGTGTTATGAGTTAGAATGTGTTAATTTTATGATTTATATTCCTAATACATGCTAAGTGTACATTCATGAAATTTTCATAAAAAACAGTATCATAAATTTTATCGACGGTTTTTGTGAATAGTATTTTGAACACACGTCTGCTAAAATTTTTACACAAGTGTTGTAAACGTTTTAAAACCTAGTCCTATGATATTAATAGACCCATGCTTGATAAAAATTGATTCTGAAACGAAATATAAATTTAAATGGACTTTTCGGGCGAAAAAATAGCATTTTTGAGGCAAATAGTAATTTCTTTTAAACCCGATTACTGCATTGACTTTCATTGACCTAGTATATATTAATATTTTATTTATATGTGGTATTAAATGATTTCAGATTAATTGTTCATTTAAAAGACATTTGAAAACAAATAATATGATTTTTCACCTTCTTTTGCAAAAATTGAATTTTTAACCGAGTCGGGTGTAAATGTATGCATACAAAATTTGTTGTCACCTAAATTTAGTTTACTAAATATAGTAAATATAGTATTTTTACTTGTTTGAGCAAAATAGTCCAACAATGAAGTTAAAAGACTAGAAAACAATTGAAAGATTAAATAAACTAACTTTGACTTTTATATTTTGTTGATTTTAACTAATATATCAGCAACACACATTAGAAACAAAGAAAATACACTCACAAAACACACACGTTACCGAAAATCCAAAGGGCAGCAAAAAGAAGACATTTTTAAGGTTTTTCAAAGCATTTTTCTCATAGATTTTGCAATTCAAGTCCAAATCACTCCATTCAAAACTTGATTTTGCTTGTTGGGCATCCATTCTACCTATTTCTATCCTTAGTTTGCATCAAAGGTGAGACAAAAATTCTAGATCTCAAAATGTCATTTTTATGTTAATTCATATAATCGAATTTTTAGCCATTGAAATGTTAAATTGATGTTAAATTATTGCTCAATAGATGCTAAGGATTGCTTTTGTGTGTTTATATAAGTTTTGAACCATTGTAGCATGAATTTTATTTTTCGGGTATTAAAATTGAGTTGTTGGCTATTTGTTGAACAATTGGAGTTGTGGTGGTTGGAATCGATTGTTGTTAGCTTGTAAAAATTTGTTAAATACGTGGGAGTAATGTTGTAATGCTGAAATTTTGATTGCGATGTCGTGGTGAAAGTCCAAAAATTTCAGCCATGGTGCATTGAGGTTTTAGGGCTGTTGGACTTAATTTGGATGGATTATGGTTGGTTTCCGAGGGGGCTAATGTAGTTGCTTGAGTGAGTGAGTAATAGAAACTGGTTTGGAGGTGATTGGATTAGTAGAATATAAGTTATGACTTTTAGAAGTTTTGGTTGTCTTTCTTTAAAATATTGAAATATGCCTTTGGTTGTTTGGTGGTGTTTGAGTGATTGAATTGTTAGTTATTGATGGTTAGACTAGGGTTTGGTTATGTGTTTAATGCATGTTAAGCTGGGTGGCCTACTTTGTCATCTAACTTAGTTGTTTGTTGCTTATTTGACTAGTTGTTGTTATGTTGTTGAAATGATAATTATTGATTGATTATTGATGAGCCGGAAGATAGGCAACCTACTTTGTTGTCCTCTTGTGATAATTGATTATTGATGAGCCAGGAGATAGTCAACTTGATATATTGTTCTCCTGTGATATGAATGATTATTATTATTATCATGAGTCTTGGTATGTATGTGCCACCTCTTGGGCAGTATCGGGCTGTCGGGTTGAAAACGGCATGACTATCATAGGCTACCCCCAGCTCGCATGGGCAGAGGTGCCATGAAGGGAGGGGCTAGTGAGGTACCTCGGGTGCGTGAGTAATGGGAGTTATAAGAAGAATGGTTGAGATCGTGATGGCGTTTGGAGTTACACCAACTAGAGTATCCTTTATTGATTGGTTATTATAACTAATGTGCTTATATTGTTATTGATGTTTATTATGTGTTTACTACTCAAAGGATGATTTCCAATGAGTATAGTAAATACTGTTAAGAGATCACTCGAATCCTCACTGGGCTTATTTTATATAAGCTCACTCTCAATTATTACATGCATACAGGTGATATTGATCAAGATTACGGGTACGTGCCTCAGGAAGCTGAGAATGTGCTTTATGTGGACGAGTCTTGTGTGCCGGATTCATTGCTATGAGTTTGTCTTAGTTGTTGTAATATGTTATATTGTATAACTTACTCAATTATAAGACTTATGTATATTGCTAATTTAGTAGCCTTTCTTTTGAACATGATTAGGTTACTAGATTAGTTTATAAACTATTTTGGAAATGTATGATGTAGCCTATGGATTGATGTTGGAACGGAGGCGTATAACTATGAGTGGATTGTTGAAAGAATGCTTAATGTATAAAATGGTTGCTATGTATGTTGTTAACTTGATTGTGGAGTTGATTGGTGGTTTGTGGAGTTGGTTGTATGATGTTCTAAAGGGTTGGTTTAGAGCCCTGATGTCCGTGTTACTGTTGTTATACTGCCGAAATTCTGTTGCGTCCTGACTGATTGTAGGAGGGGTCGAGTTGGGACGTGACATGGGGGTAGCCTCTGATAGTCATGTCGTTATTAACCCGACAGCCCAACGCTGCCCGAGAGGTGGCACACACATATCAAGACTCATGACAATAAATTATTCATATATCAGGAAGACAACATGTCAAGTTGACTATCTCCCAGCTCATCAATAAACAATTATCATAGGAGGACAACAAAGTAGGTTGCCTATCTCCCTGCTCATCAATAATCAATCAATAATCATTATTTCAACAACATAACAACAACGTCAAATAAGCAACAAACAACTAAGTTAGATGACAAAGTAGGCCACCCAACTTAACATGCATTAAACACACAACCAAACCCTAGTCTGACCATCAACAACTCACAATTCATTCACTCAAATACCACCCAAAATCCAAAGTCATAATTCAACATTTTAAAGAAAGACAACCCAAACTTCTAAAAGTCATAACTCATATTTTACTAATCTGATAACCTCCAAACCAGTTTCTATCACTCACCCACTCAATAAACAACATTAGCCCCCTCGGAAACCAACCATAATCCATCCAAATCAAGCCCAATAACCCTAAGATCCTAATGCATCCTGGCTGAAATTTCCGGACTTTCACACCGACTTCACAATCAAAATTTTGACATTACAACATTACTACCACGTATTTAACAAACTTTTACAAGCTAACAACAATCGATTCGAACTACCACAACTCCAATTATTCAACAAACAACCAACAACTCAATTTTAATACCCAAACAATAAAAATTCATGCTACAACGGTTCAAAACTAATATAAACACATATAATCAATCCTTAGCATCTACTGAGCAATAATATAACATCAATTTAACATTTCAACAACTAAAAATTCGATTATATTAATTAACATAAAAATGACATTTTGAGATCTAGAATTTTTCTCTCACCTTTGATGTGTTTCGATGCAAGAAAGGTGTAGAATGTATGCCTAACAAGCAAGAACAAATTTTGATTCAAGTGTAAAGGCTTTGTATTGCAAAATCTAATGAAAAATGTTGATCAAAACCAAGCAAAAATGGCCTCCTATGTTTCGGCCATGTGTGTGAGAATTGAGTGGGTTTTGAGCTTTTATTTTGTGAGCAACTTTGGTTATTTAGCATATATAAGCAAAGTCAACAAAAATAAAACAAGGTCAAAGGTGAACACTAGTTTATTTTTTAGTGTTTTTAGTCTTTTAATTCATTTCCTAGACTATTTTTGCTCAAAACATTTATGCAATACTTAGACTATTTTAAGTAGTTTATTTTTAGGTGACAAGAAGTTTTACATTCAAACATTTTCACCCAATTCAGTTTAAAACTCGATTTTCGCAAAAGAAAGTGTAAAAAAAACTTTAAAATTCCAAAGCCAATTCAAAATCCATTTTAATTAAACACAGGTCTATTAATATCCAAGGACTAGGTTTTAAAACGTTTAAGACACCCCTGTAAAAATTTTAGTGGATAGGTGTGAAAAATACTATTTACAAAAATCGTCGATAAAATTTCTAATGCCGATTTTGATAAAAATTTCATGAATGCACACATAGCATGTATTAAGAATATAAATCCCATATTTAGCACATTCTAACTCATATAACACATAAACAGGTCAAATCACACAAATTGAGGCAACGACACGTAAATTGAGGTAAAGACGAAAACTGGGGTTTCCTAATGCCAAATCAAACCTTTCCGAGGATAGATTTTCAGAAATACTCGATCACCCTCTGCAAACTCCAAATCTCGGCGATGCCTATCTATATAGTTTTTTTGTCGACTCTGAGCCGTAATCATTCTTATTTTGATAAGCTGTACATTATCAATCATTATGTTCATCTCTGGCAATAGAGTAGGGTCAATAGTCTTCATCTCTCCAACTTCATCCCAATATAAAGGAGATCTGCATTTTCGCTCATAAAGTGCCTCATACGGCGCCATACCGATAGTAACTTGATAACTGTTATTATAAGCGAATTCCGCAAGTGGCAAATATCTCTCCCAACTCTTACTAAAGTCCAGAATTCAAGCTCGCAACATATCCTCGAGTATTAGGATAGTTATCTCAGATTGACCGTCCGTTTGAGGGTGACAAGAAGTACTGAAGCTCAAAGTTGTGCCCAAAGCTTTTTGAATCTTCTTCCAGAGCTGAGATGTGAACTTGGGATCTCTGTCTGACACAATACTCTTTGGAATCCCATGAAGTCTAACAATATTCTCCATATACAACTCAACTAGTTTATCAAGAGAATCAGTCTTCTTTGTAGCAATAAAGTAGGAAGTCTTGGTTAATCTATCAACAACAACCAAAACTGAGTTAGTACCCTTCGAAGATCTCGGCAAGTCTAACATGAAATCCATAGTAATATGATCCCATTTCCAGTTGGGAATAGCCAAAGGCTACAACAACCCTGCAGGTCTCTGATGTTCAGCTTTAACTTTCTGACATGTAAGACATCTAGCAACATAGTCAGCAATCTCTATCTTCATATTATTCTATCAAAAGTTCTGTTTTAAAGCCTTGTACATTTTGGTACTGCCTGGATGGATAGTATATCTAGAACTGTGAGCCTCTGCAAGTATTTCTTTCTTTAAGGCTGGCTCATTCAGAACACAAATTCTACCTTTGAATTTGAGAATGCCATCATCATCCAGTTTGAAATCCGACTCTCCCCCTTTGGACTTTTCTAGGATTTTCAACAATTGAGGATCAGTCTGTTGAGATTCTCTAATCCTGGATAATAAAAGAGAAATTGGTTTTACCTGGGAGGCAATTAATAGTATTGTTATAATCTTCAAATAATTCCAGCCAACAACTCTGCCTCATGTTCAACTCTTTCTGTGAAAATAGATATTTCAGACTCTTATGACCTGCAAAGATTTCAAATTTGTAGCCCTAGAGATAATGATGCCATTTCTTTAGTGCAAAGATAATAGTCGCAAGCTTAAGATCATGCGTCAAGTAGTTGAGCTTATAAGGTTTTAGTTTCCTGGAGGCTTATGCAATAATGTTTCCATTCTGCATCAATACACAGCCCAAACCCTCCTTAGAAGCATCACTATAGATTACTAGATTATTAGTACCTTCAGGAAAAGCAAGAATAGGAGATGTGGTTAACCTTTTCTTCAATTCCTGGAAGCTAGCCTCAGTCTTTTCATTCTAGTCAAACACAGTTTTCTTCTGAGTAAGCTGAGTCAAAGGCCTGACAATTTTAGAGAAATCCTTGATAAATCTCCTATAATAACCTGCTAAACCCAGAAAACTGCGAATCTCTGTAACAGTCTCAGGTCATTTACAAGCTATTACAACCTCAATCTTTGCTGGATCAACATAAATACCATCCTGCGAGATAATAGGACCGAGAAAAGCAACTTGCCTTAACCAGAACTCACATTTGCTAAATTTTGCAAACAATTTATGCTCTTGAAGAGTCTATAATACAATCCTCAGATGTTTTTAATGCTCGGCCTCAGATTTAGAATACACAAGAATATCATCAATAAAAATAACCACAAATTGGTCCAGTTATGGACGGAGTACCCTCTGCATCAAGTCCATAAATGCGACGGGAGCATTAGTGAAGCCAAACGACAGAACAACAAACTCATAATGGCTATAACGAGTTCTGAAAGCCGTTTTAGACACATCATCTTTCTTGATCATCAACTGATAATAACCCTGCCTCAAATCAAATTTAGAAAATAACCTGGCACCTTGCAACTGATCAAATAGCTCTTCAATTAGAGGCAATGGATATTTGTTTTTAATAGTTACTTGATTGAGATCCGTCTTTCTTTTTAACAAAAAAGACATGTGCACCCCAAGGTAAAGAACTCGGTTAAATGAATCATTTCTCAAGTAAACCCTGCAACTGAACTTTCAATTCCTACAATTCGGGTGGAGCAATTCTATACGGAGTTCTAGAGATAGGTGTAGTCCCTAGTAATAAGTCAATCACAAATTCTATCTCTCTATTAGGTGGTAAACCCGGTAACTCTTCGGGAAATACCCCCAGAAACTCACTCACAATTGGCACCAAATTTAGTTTTAGTTTATCCGTAGGTTGATTAATCAAATAGGCCAAATAAGCATTACAACCTTTACTCAGCATTTTAGTCACCTTAATAGAAGAAATTATACAAGTACTCGTGAAGTTATGACTACTGACAAACTCAATTACGGGTTGATCAGGCATTTCTAGCTTCACATTTTTTCTTCTACAATCTAGATAAGCATAATATTCACCCAACCAGTCCATACCCAAAATTATTTCAAAGCCCTTAAAAGGCAAGATAATCAAATCAACAGGAAGAACTCGACCCCCAATACACAATTCACAGGCTTTACACACAGATTCAGTGAAAATTTTAGTACCCATAGGTGAACCTACCTCAATCTTATAAGGCAATTTATCTATTTTCAATGCAGAAGATTGTACGTACATAGGTTTGATAAATAAGTGTGTAGCCCTGAAATCAATTAAAACTGTAACTTATCTATTATTGAGAAGAAAAGTACCTTCAACAACTGCAGTCGTATCAGGAAGCTCATCTGCATCTAAAGCAAATACTCGGGCCTGCCCCCGTAGTGCTGGTACTGCAGCTGGTGCCCTGGTCTGAGTACCCTATCCATATGTTTGACCTATAGTGTTCTTGAATTTCAAGCAGTCCTTAACCCTGTACTAGTCACTCATGCAACCTGTATACCTATTCAATTTCCTCCAGCAATTCTCCTCAGTATGGCCTTGATGCTGACAGAAGCTGCACTGCTGGTGACATCTTGTAACAGTGCCTCCCGTAGGAGCTCTGTAAGAAAAGGTAGCTGAACTACGCTGTTGAGATCGTGCTACAACTAGACGAGACTGCCCCTGATTTTGACTCTAAACTGGTCGTGCTTGAGTTTGAGTAGGCCCGGTGTAACTTTGAGTCTGCCTTGGCTGTTGACACTAACCAACTGAAACAGTCTGCATCTGAAATCCTTGACTTTGAGTTTGATGTGGTCGTTTACTAGGCTGACTCAGTTCCCCAAATAGATCTGCTTTATGTTTCTCATATCTGGCAGCAATCCTGACTGCTGCTGCGTAAGTTGGATAATCTTGGGTAGACAGATTCAATGAAATATCAGGCCTCAGCCCCATAATAAACTTCTGGATCCTCTTACTCTCTAGCTGTACTAAGGCTAGCATATAACGGGACAAGCAAGTGAAAGTAGCGTCATACTGGTCAACTGTCATGTTGCCTTGTTTCAGATTAATGAACTCTTGCTCTCGTCTTTCAATAGCTATCTCAGTAATGAATTTTTTCCGAAATTCTCTAACAAACTCATCCCACGTCCGCGGTACTGCCTCAGCCTCTCATCTGGACTTTACGGTATGCCACCACTGCTCTGCATCTCCCTCGAGAAGAAACTCAGCACAAGTAACCCTTCTCGCATCAGTATACTCAAGGCTAGTAAGAATTTTTTCCACTTTATTCAGCCAACATATCATCGTGCTCTCTGAAGAAGCTAGACGGACCCCGATTCAAGAATTTCTCAAGGTAGTTACCATTACCGCCCACTGCTCCACATTGAACTTGACCCGGATTACCTGCGGGCACAAAACCTCCCTGCCTTTGCAATACCTGTGCAATCTGACCTATGGCAGCGGTCAACTGAGCATTAATAGTCTGTTGATCCCCTTGTTCTTCCCCGGCATTCTGATTTCTAGTCTGACGGCAGGACCCTATTTCGAATAACTAGAATGCAAAGCATTATGACAGGTATATCTATAATTCGCAAGTAAGTCACATAAGGAGAAGTTCAAATAAGTTCATGTAAAATTACATATAAGATCACACAAGCATTTTATAAATAAAAGATACAAATAAAACACTTAGTCATACTTTCTATTCTAAACTTTTCTCTTTCATACAAATACTCTTAAAAGACATTTCAACTTCTTATTTTCATGCTAGCATGTCCTTTACTAATTCAATCTTACACTTATTCAATCAAAAGAACCACTTATTCACACAATTACACTTTCACATATAGACCTCTACCCCACAGACCGAGAAACCTATCCTGGCTCATGTATTATACAGGCTTTAATACCACCTAAATGTAACGCCCCGACCCAACCCCGCACTAAAGGTTAAATCCCGACTTGACAAACGGACAGAGTCTCCTCTGTACCGTGGATGTCCTAAAAATCTATAAACATTCAATAAAGCCACAAAACAACAAGAACCACATTTCTAATTAAATCCCAATTTTAAGGCTATCCGAGCCCTAAGCAATACAAGACAGTATAAATACATACAAGCATGCAAACAACAACCCTAGAATCTTTATCTTACATACGTTTATCATACCACTCCATGTTAGCAATTAAACATTCTTGAGGATTAAGACCAACCATTTAACCATCTTATCACACCTAAGCATGCAACAAAACTAGAAGTAGGATTATAAGTTATTACATGTCATAGATATATATCTCACCTTACAATCAACATACAGCTGAATAAACATATACATAAGCCCATAGGCTCCAAAATAGAACATAATATACAACAAGCAAGGTCTTCACATAATAGCAAGAACACAGCCACCTCAAGCACAAAACACACAGCAACTAAGTCAACTACTCCGCCTGCACCTCCTGCTCCTCACCTTCAACTAAGTCAAGCTGGAGTTCAACCTCAGCACCTCCTAAAACATGTTAGCGAGGTATGAACAACTACAATTGCCAAGTGAGGGATAAAGTCTACCCAGGGTGTGCAATACAATAGTTAGAGCAAATAAGCATTAAAAGCAAGTAAAGGATAATTGAAATAGTAAACTACCACACATTTGAAAGGATACGATACACTTAACCCCAACACTCCAGAATTCTTTTTATCTTCGATCACGAACCACGAACCTCGATCCACGAACCTCGATCAATGTGACGGCATAAACCCCAATCATTTTAGTAGGCGTACTCCAGATGTACTCCGATAAACCTACGACCCAACACCCCCTGGCAATCTTCGGACCAAGCGAGTGAGAGACTAGAGCACGGAGATCGAATATCCACTAGCAAGCCCACTGCTACCCAACCGATATCTAATACATCTGCCCTTTACACTATATGCGCAACCACTATGCAATGCACTTTATCGAAGACAATACAATAACAACAATGGAAGCAATAACACATGGAAGGAACAAGAAAGTAGGTTGTCCTCAAAACAGTTAGAATAGAAGCATTAACATATAAACAACTAATCGGTTACAAAGGGGCACTAATACATTTCACATAGAACCTTACCAAAAGCTCAATAATGTTTTAAAACCACATTTAAATACCTAAGAAATAGTTACAAGATTATAGAAGCGTGAGACAACTGATTCCTACTTGATCCCCTTTGTAATACAAACCATTTTCCTTCCAAACTCAAGCTATTGTTCTAGTTTAGAAAGTGGTCTATTCTATACTTCTAATTAACCCATAAGGCCCTTAGAACCCTCGAAGTTACCCAATTACCCGCGTTTAGCACAAAATCCCCAATTGTTCCTTTATGACTTTGTACTACAAGTACCTCAACCGGAATTCAATCGAGAGTTAACAAAGCTTATTTAGCACCTATATAGCCTAAGAGGACCAAATGTGAAGGCCAAATTAACCCGAATTCGCATTGCACCCGAAACCCCTTTTAAAAAGTCTCAAATTTCACATTTTAGCCAAATTCTGAACAATTGAATCTCACAGGGTTATTTATCTATCTTTGTTAACACCTGAGGAACCTATTTGAAGCAATGAATCAAGCTATAAGACACAATTTAATAAACCCTAGAAAAACATCACTATTCGTGCCCTACAAATCAGTGAATAAATTAAACCGATTAAAAAGTGAAACAATTGCATAAACATGGTCTCTAGCACTTATATATAACAATATCATCACTTATGAGCATTCAATAATCATTTGGTAGCAAATCTAAAAATTCAAGAAAGTTACACATTTCAAAAGATGCAAAATACACATGCAAATCCCTCACCAATGTGCGTAGAAGCTCGTAGGGAGCTAGCAAATACTCTAAACCACTTGCACCTAGCTTGGATTGGCTTGAAATGAATATTTGAATAGCTAAAAAATCTCATCCTTGCACACAAGGGCTATTGGGTTTGGCTTAGCACTATTCACTCTATTTTTTTTTGTGCCATGTTATGAGCATTGTGTGTACGTTGAGTATATGTTTTAAGTTGTGTTAGGTTATGTGTGTATGTTGACTAAAAAGGTGAGTCAAGCTAGCTTAAAACGAGTCCTAAGGTGCAATTAATTATTAACTAGCTCAATTATGAAATTAGACTACATAACATTATTCACTAGTTTAAATATATATATATATATATATATATATATATATATATATATATATATATATATATATATATATATATGTTCTAAACGGGTGCTCTCAACCCTAATCGCTCAAGTGCACATTTTCTCATTCCTAAAACGATTAATATGATTTAAGAAAAATGTCAATTCGAAGTAATTAAGTGGATGAAATACGTGATGAATAGTGACCACAGAAAGTAACAAGTAATACGTAATAAAAATGCACAAATAGTGGATGCAACAGTTAAAAGATGTACGGTAGAATCTCGGGTGTCACACAATTAATCTTTTCATTCCATCTCTATAGACATGAATCCCTAAGATATAAGAGGCTTCTACCAGATCTTTCATGGATAACTTGTTGTTTAACCAAATTTTAATGGACATCATTTGTCCAACATCATTTCCCATTATTAAAATGTCATCAACATACAAAATTAGAAATGTGATCATACTTCCACTGATCTTCTTGTATACACAAGGTTCGTCATCATTTCTAATGAAACCAATCTCTTTGATCTCATTATTAAATCTGATGTTCCAAGAACAAGAGGCTTGCTTTAGACCATATATCAATCTTTTAAGCTAACACACTTGATCATTGTTGGATTTAAAACCTTCATGTTTTTTTTTATAGATATCTTCTTCAAGATAGCCATTCAGGAATGCTGTTTTAACATCCATCTACTAGATCTCATAATCATAGTGTTCGGCAATAGCGAGCATGATGCGGATGGATTTTGGCATGGCTACTGGTGAAAAAGTTTTGTCATAATCAATTTCTTGTTTTTTTATGGAAACCTTTTGCAACAAGCCTTGCCTTATATGTCTCCACATTTTGATCAATTCCAAGTTTCCTTTTGAAGACCCATTTATAACCTATTGGCACAATACCTTAAGGTCGGTCAACTAAGGACCAAACATCATTTGAATACATGGAATCTATCTCTGCTTGCATAGCTTGCCTCCATTTCTCGGAATCAATATATTGTATTGCTTCCTCATAATCAGTAGGACCATCCATATGTTCTTTCTCCCCAATCATAAACAACTCTTGTGTTTCCTCAAGTAGATAACCATATCTCTCTGGAGGAAGGGATACTCTACTAGATCTTTGAGGTCCTTGTGTGATGATAGGTTCTAGACTTTGTTGAATTGGTTCAGGATCATGATTCAGGTCGATTTGCGGTTCAAAAGACTCTTCTTCTATTCTAATTTTCCTCCCACTGCCTCTTTCTTGAACAAACTCTTTTTCAAGAAAGAAAGTATCTCGGCTGATCAAAATTCTTTGATCATCAGGAAAATAAAGATAATATGCTCTAGTCTTCTTAGGATATCCCATAAATCTTCATTTGTCTGATCTTGCTTCCAACTTGTCCGTCTTATGTTTCTTAACATAAGTAGGACAACCCCAAATGTAACACTCCGATCCCTCACGAGAACGGAGCCCTAATCCAAAACCCCAAGTCACAAAAAACGAGGGAAACGGACGGAGTCTCCCCTATTTATAAGACAATCCAAAACCTATAAACAATATTTATAACCACAAACTATTATCTAACTCCATTCATTCATACCCTCCACCAAACTATCTCATATAGCAATCTCCTCAAGGCCATCCAAGCGATAGATCCCAACACTGAAGACACACAAACATGCATTCATTAATTGTTGAACGTCTGTAAATAAAATTTCACTTATCATACCACTCTAATATTATATAATTTCCTTTCTTATAATTTAAGTATGTCAACCAGTCAAAACATGCAAGCATGCAACTACTAGACAATAAAGTAAAGATTACAAG
This sequence comes from Ehretia macrophylla, assembly GCA_037974665.1. Taxonomy (NCBI): domain Eukaryota; kingdom Viridiplantae; phylum Streptophyta; class Magnoliopsida; order Boraginales; family Ehretiaceae; genus Ehretia; species Ehretia macrophylla. The sequence goes on along the minus strand of CM075780.1, from coordinate 60,351,880 downwards.
TTATTACAACATTACAAGTCATTCATTACTATCAATACATTCTAAACTTAACTTTACAAGTACAAAACTGAATTCAATGGCAATCCACGTAATCCAGCATAATCAATCATGAAACTCTTGAGCCTTCTTTTCTATCTCTGATAGCACTGATCCTAACGGTATTAGAAACGAGGGTGTGTATACAACAAGTATACTCAGTGAGGGAGGTGATGTTGCATACCGAGGAATGCTTTTATGAGATGCAACAAAGATAATAACATATACAACACAAAATAACAAAGCTAATTAGACAAGTATTTAACCACGTATAAAAAGGATACGGTTCCACTTTGTCTTCAATCACGAGCTGCGAGCCAAGATCTTACGGATGTACCCCGATCCTACGACCCTTTCTCATGAGGTAGGTCCATATGCCCCAACGAGGTGAACCACGCCTCTGGGGTAGTGGAGTATACTCAGCGAGATAAAAGGGAATATGTACCATGGTAGTCGAGGGAGCACGACAAGCTCAATGCCGCCAGTGTTTCTTGATACTACCATGTCCCAAAAGGTTGCGCAACCCCGAGTCAAGATCACAAGAACCAATAATATCAAAATCACATAAGCCAACGAGAAAGTAGGCTGCCCTCGCAGTTAATCACAAACAACATTAAAAGACTCAAGATAGCAAGTAAAATAATACATATAAACTTTATCAATTACTAAATAATTCAATTTAGAAACAATAAATCAAGTTAAGATGTACAGATGAGGTGAAGACTCCTTCACCTTTACCAAACCTGTAAGGGTATAGCTTATGCTTACTCCAAACCTCTATCAATCTGCTCAAATGTGCAAACCCCTAGTTATTCATATAAGTGTAACACTTTTAACAATTGATTATAGAAATTCTAACTTTAACTAATATGAAATCTCAACCCACAACAATAGAAGTCATACAATCACTTGTTTATTCCACATTATTATATAGTTCAGGTAGTCATACAAATAACTAACATTGGTAGGTGAACAGTGGCACATATGAAATGAGTAAGGCTAGTAACTATTGGCAAAAGTTAACTTTAGATATTAACAAATAATTCTTACATTTCGTTACACATCCATGAATCCAAGTTGAACACTCTAAACATAGCAAATATTCCAATCAATAGAGCTTTTAGTTCACATATAAAGTTATCTCACATGAAGTAGTAATCAATGGACGAGATACAATAGAAACAACTAATGCTAGTCACATATTAATCTAATACAAGTTCAACAATTATTTAATCTATAATTAGCAACAACTTCCAAATATTTACTACCTTAAAAGTCTTCTAACCATACGTTCACTTCATTCTACTAATTAACAACACAACCAAGGCTACAACTATAACACTCCTCATTAAAATTACTCTTAACTATAAATTACAACCTATAAGCACAAGGCAAAGGGGTAGGGGGAAAAGTCACGGTGGCTGCAACTAGGGAAAATTGTCCAGCTCACGCCTAATCACATGCCCCTCGAAAACCATCAAAAACTGAGCACTTAGAGCTACAATTCGGCCAAGCTTTACAAATACACTTTTGTTGTACTATGAATCTACTACAACATATCTAAAATCCAGCTAATTTCGTTAACATTTGCTAGGTCAAATTGTCCTACAACGCAGGCATGCAAATCTGTCCAATTTTTTTAGATTTCATAACTCATGTTTTTTCCCAATTATTTCACTATAAAACTAAATTCAAAGTTCTACTACACATGAATCGTCATATATATCATATACAACATATTAACAAGACACTACAACATGTAAAGAAGGAAAATACAGCTAGCAACCAACACTTAAGCATCACTTATCTTCATGAAAATTAAGCTAGTATGCATTTAGTTCACTAATGCTCATAACTCTTTCTAGCTAGCATTACTTATGGTTCTAACATGAAAATAACCATAAAACTTCTAAAATCATCAAGGAATGCTCTAACTCACTTATGAACTTTAATATTGAAGATAGATATGCAATACAACACCCAGCAAGTAGAACCCTACAAAAACATGCCCATTTCCAAAACATCAAACAGAACCTTAATTTTATCAAATTCATTACCCATTCTATTGACCTCCAAATTTTCCTATTTTTACATATAATTGTAGCCCTTCGAGTGTATATGATCCTAGATCTAAACGGAACTCAATTCCGATCTAAATTCCTCAAGCTACAACCATTTATGTACGACTGCGTATAACTACCTTGCACCAGCAATTTTCCCAGACACATTTCGTAAATGGCTAAATCGGAGGCCTAAAATGTTAGAATTAGCCTTAGCTTGAGAAATCAACATTTTCTTTAAACTTCATCTAGCTGTTGTAAAAATTTCGTTCAATTCTAAGCTCATTTACTATGTCAAAACAACTCTAGAAGATGGCGATAGTGAACTGCACAAACAGGGTATCCACACACACATGCACATGTCTTGCATTGCACTAGAACATTATATTAGCATGTGACACAATCCTACACTTCATTTAGGACACTTAACAAACACCTTATCTAGTACTACAAAATTTCATTCAAGTTTTACTAGTTGCAAGTAAAACACAACCAACATTCAAGATATAAGTAATACAATGCCAAAAGTTTACTCTACGAGCTCTCTAGCTATCATTTCAGGTATTAGAAGCAATAAAATGATTAGAAATGTAAAAACCCCAAAATTTACAGGTTACTATTTATAAATACTATTCACCATCTTCAACCTATAACCCTTTGCAAAATTTCACAATCCAAGCTATTACACAACATAAATCAAGTCTAAGTAGAATGTAAACATCATATAGTACCATGTTCAAGCATTACATAAACTAATATTAGCAAATCTAAAAATTATATATTTTTACATAAACATATAAATGCAAAAATATAGAAAATTTCTCACCAAATGGCCTTGAAGATGTTAGAACTAGGCTTAGGACCACCTGAATCCACTGCTAGAAGCTTGGTTAAGCACAAGGAAGCAAGAGTTGAAGTTGATTTTCTCTCTTTTTTGGCTGCCATACCCGACAGGTTCCAAGGGGTATTTGGAGGGTGGTTTGTTTTATTTTGTTAAGTGTTTTGTGTGTTATGTAATGCATATAAAGTATATAATATATGTGGCTAATTTAATAGGCAAACATTTACAAGACTTTGGTCAATAATAGCTTAAAATGCACATAATAAGCTAACTTGTTTAATAGCTAAGTGTTACTACTAAATCACTATTCATGCGATACAGAAAATATTTTCTAAACGTACGCTCCCAACATCAAACACACAAACTAACACTTTTCTCATTCCTCCTATAAGTCATATGATAGGAGAAAAATACAATTTCAAAAAAATAGAACTGTCAATTTTCACTGTGAATAGTGATCTTTTAACTAAAAGTGAAAAAAATCACATTTTCTTTAAAAACTCTTGTGAAAATAATAGAAATGCACATTTATTTATTTACTAAATAATTAAACTCAAATTTTTAATATTAAAATTTAATTAAACATTTAATTGCACATTTATAACAAATAAACATTTAACAAGTAAAGATACAAAATATATGCAAATAAATAATGTATGCATGCTCTAGGTCTCGGGCGTCACATCTTTCCCCCCTTAAACATATTGCATCCACACAATTTCTTATTCTCAACCCTTCACATCTTCTATGCAAGAATAGCAATAATGAAACTGAAAGGACACCAGAAGAATAGCTTGCGAGAATTCTTCAATAAGGAGGCCAAATAAAGGCTCCTATTAGGAAGACTGTCCTCAAATTTGAGCAAGAACCCCTTTGACTACCAATATCATATAAGAATCCCTGCAGTAATATCGAATAGGAAATCCATTCTTGAATTCCTAGTGAGAATGCCGAGAAAACACCAAAAGGAACATTTGTATGCGAATGCCAGAGATGAAACTGAGTAAGGCCTAATAACAATCTTCACATATGAATGTCCCCAAGAATCGCCATATAAAAGCACCCAAAAAATACCAAAAGCGAAGTCCCGAATAAGAAATCCAACTACAGAACACCGAGAGAATACCAAGAAGAATTCTAAGAAAATACCCAATGTGTATTTCAGATGTGTATGATGAAATCTTCAATAGATATCTTGATTAACTGTTCCCTCTTCTGCTGGTTCGTGGCTTCAGAGACCTACTGCTAATCCTTTCTTTATAGGGGAGAGTTTACTTACATACCATGATGAGTATATAAGATACTAATATTAACAAATATAAAAGTACACAAGGTCACATAATTGTTCATCTAACACATTCCTCATATTTCACATAAGCAAATCACGTAACATACATTTTCTCATTCAAGTCACACATAATCACATAGTTATACGTATCACACAATCTCCATATTTCATGCAAATATAACACATAGGAACACATTTCACTCAAACAAGCACAAGCCCACATTAATACATACTTTACACATTTTGAGGACATGATATATTAACTTACTTTACATAAAAGTCAAGTATAGTACTCTAGTCACGTAACACACTTTACAAACACACGATCAAGGTCATTACCCAATAGGCCAATGACCCTTTCCTGGCTATGAACTTTCTAAGCCCTGATACCACAACTATAACAACCCGATCCCTCACGAGAACAGAGCCCCGATCCAATACCCGAAGTCACGAAAAATGAGGGAAATAGACGGAGTCTCTCCTATTTATAGGACAATCCAAAACTTATAAACAATATTTATATCCACAAACTATGATCTAACTCCATTCATTCATCCCCTCCACCAAACTATCTCATACAGCAAACTCCTCAAGGCCATCCGAGCCTTGGATCCCACCATTGAAGACACACAAGCATGCATTCATTAAATGTTGAACATCTATAATTATAATTTCACTTATCATACCACTCTAACATTATCGAGTTTCTTTTCTTATAATTCAAGTCCGTCAACCAGTCAAAACATGCAAGTATGCAGCTACTAGACAATAAAGTAAAGATTACAAGTTATTACAACATTACAAGCCATTCATAACTATGAATACATTCTAAACCTAACTTCACAAGTACAAAACTGAATTCAATGGCAATCCACGTAATCCAGCATAATCAATCACGAAACTCTCAAGCCTTCTATTCTACCTCTGATAGCACTGATCCTGAAAAGTGTTAGAAACGAGGGTGAGAATACAACATGTATACTCAGTGAGGGAGGTGATGTAGCATACTGAGGAATGCTTTCATGAGATGCAACAAAAATAATAATATATACAACGCAAAATAACAAAGCTAATTAGACAAATATTTAACCACGTATAAAAAGGATATGGTTCCACTTTGTTTTCAAGCACGAGCCACGAGCCAAGATCTTCAAGCAAGTACCGGCAAAATCCTTATTCCTCCAAAATGGGATACTCCGGATGTACCCCGATCCTATGACCCTTTCTCGTGAGCTAGGTCCATATGCCCCAACGAGGTGAACCACGCCTCTAGGGTAGTGGAGTATACTCAGCGAGAGAAAAGGGAATATGCACCATGGTAGTCGAGGGAGCAAGACAAGCTCTGTGAAACCCCACTTTTCTATCATGTCTCGTTTTGCGTGTTTATTCTCGTTTGGCGTGAATTAACCTGTTTATGTGCTATATGACTTAGAATGTGATAATTTTGATATTAATACTCCTAGAACATGCTAAATGTGCATTCATTAAATTTTCATCAAAAACAGAATCAGAAATTTTATCGTCGATTTTTAGTGAATAGTATTTTCGAAACACGTCCGCTAAAATTTTGAAACTGGTCTTTTTAACCCTTCTAGACCTAGTCCACGGACTCTAATAGACCTGTGTTTGATTAAAACGGTTTTAAAATTGGCTTAGGAATTTATTAGGATTTTTACACCGACTTTTGCGAAAATCGAGTTTTAAGCCGACTCGGGTGAAATTGTTTGATTGTAAAACTTCTTGTCACCTAAAAATAATTTATTTGATCTATCTTGGGTGTTGAATAATTGTTTTGAACTTTGGTGATCAATAAAATGCATTTAAAGTCAAGAAAACACTAAAAATACTAAAGTTTCAACTTTGACTTTCATTTAACTTGTTGACTTTCATGCATATATCACCAACACACAATGAAACAAAGCAAAACACCACATTTACACACACCTTCCAGCCGTGAAAGCTTAGGAAAAAAAAAGAGATTTTATTCAACTTATTTTCAAAGTAATTTTGCCTTAGAAAACTCATTTAAAGTCCGAATCTTTTCAAACTGGGCTGGATTCCGCTTGTTGGGCACCTATTGCATGCATTCCTAGGCTTATATCGCATCAAAGGTGAGAGAAAAATTCTAGATCTCAAAAGTTGTCTTTTTCATTTTTGCGTATAAATGAAAATTGAACCGTTAGAATTCTAATCTGATGTTAGATTATTGCTCCTTGCATGCTAGGGATCATTTAGCTGTAATACTACGAGTTTTTATCAGTTGTAGCATAATTTTTATTTTTTTGGTATTTAAATTTGATTAATTTGTTCAAAGTTGATTAAATTGAGTTGTGTTGATCGGAATCGATTGCCGTCGATTTTTAAAAGTTTGTTAATTACGTGGTAGCGCCGTTGTAATGCTGAATTTTTGATTGTGATGTTCGTGCCAAAATCCAGAAATTTCAGCCATGACATCTTAGGGTTTTAGGGTTATTGGGCATGATTTGGATGTGTTTTGGTTGGTTTCCGAGGGGGCTAATGTAGTTGATTGAATGGGTGAGTGCTTGAAACTGATTTGGAGTTGTTTGGATTAGTAGAATGTAAGATATGATTATTTGAAGTTTAGGCTATCTTTCTTTAAATTGTTGAATTGAGCCTTAGTTGATTGGGTGTAGTTTGAGTGATTGAATTATGAGTTGATGATGGGTAAACTAGGGTTTGATTGTGTGTTTAATGCATGTTCGGTTAGATGGCCTACTTTGTCATCTAACTTAGTTGTTTGTTGTTTAATTAAATATTGATGTTATATTGATGTTATATTGATTATTATTAATTACGGGAATCGGCCACTTTTGTTGCTGATCTCCCAGATTATTGATTGATTATTGAGTACGGGAATCGGGCACTTTTGTTGTTGATCTCTCGGTTTATTTATGTTAAGTCTCATTGTTGTGAGCTTTGATAATGTTGTGTCACCTCGGGAGGCATCATGGGCTGCGGGCATAGTTATCATGGCTAATCCCTATCTCGCATGGGCGAAGAGGCCATGGGGTGTGGGTCTAGGTCAAGGTACCTCAGGAATTGTGTCATTGAGTTTGGAGGAGTTGTTGAGCATGGAATTGGTGTACGGAGCTTCATCAGTAAATGTATTGTATCCTTATTATGTGTTTACAGTTATTACTATTATTGCATTTATAATGATTATTGATGTTATTGTGTGTTTACTGACTCAAAGGATTATTTCCAAGGAGTTTAGTAGACCTTGCTCGAGATCTATCAGATCCTCGCTGGGCTTATTTTATATAAGCTCACTCTCTATTATTGCATGCATACAGGTGTCCTTGAGCAAAATTACGGATACGTGCCTCAAGAAGCTGAGAATGTACTTTATGTGGATGAGTCTTGTGTGCCGAAGTCGTTGCCATGAATTTGTCTTAGTTGTTGTAATATGTCATATTGTATAGCTTACTTAATTATAAGACTTATGTATGACGGTTTAGTAGTCTTTCTTTTGATCATGTTTAGATTACTAAGTTGGTTTATAATCTATTTTGAAATGTATGTATAGTTTATGTACGAAGTTGGAACGGAGGCGTATAACTATGAACGGATTGTTGAAGGAATGATAATTGTATAATATGGTTATGTTGGATGTTGTTAATTTAACTGAGGAGTTGGTTGTTGAATGGTTTGTGGAGTTGGTTGTATGATTTTCTGAAGAGGTTGGTTTAGAGCCTCGGTGTCTTAATTACTGTCATTATACTGCCAAAATTCCGTTGCGTCCTGACTGATTGTAGGTGGGGTCGAGTTGGGGCGTGACAAGCTTGATGCCGCCAGTATTTCTCGACACTACCATGTTCGAAAAGGTTGCGCAACCCCGAGTCAAGATCACAAGAACCAATAATATCAAAATCACATAAAAGGGACGACAAAGTAGGCCGCCCTCGCAGTTAATCACAAACAACATGAAAAGACTCAAGATAGCAAGTAAAATCATACATATAAACTTTATCAATTACTAAATAATTCAACTTAGAAACAATAAATCAAGTTAAGATGTACAAAAGAAGTGAAAACTCCTTCACCTTTACCAAACCTATAAAGGTATAGGCTAGGCTTACTCCAAACCTCTTTGAATCTGCTCAAATGTGCAAAGCCCTAGTTATTCATATAAGTGTAACACTTTTAACAATTGATTATAGAAATTCTAACTTTAACTAATATGAAATCTCAACCCACAACAATAGAAGCCATACAATCACTTGTTTATTCCACATTATTACATAGTTCAGGTAGTCATACAAATAACTAACATTGGTAAGTGAACAGTGGCACATATGAAATGAGTATGGCTAGTAACTCTTGGCAAAAGTTAACTTTAGATATTAACAACTAATTCTTACATTTCGTTACACATCCATGAATCCAAGTTGAATTCTCTAAACATAGCAAATTATCCAATCAATAGAGCATCTAGTTCACATATAAAGTTATCTCACATGAAGTAGTAATCAATGGAAGAGATACAATAGAAACAACTAGTGCTAATCATTTATTAATCTAATACAAGTTCAACAATTATTTAATCTATAATTAGCAACAACTTCCAAACATTTACTACCTTAAAAGTCTTCTAACCATACGTTCACTTCATTCCACTAATTAACAACACAACCAAGGCTACAACTATAACACTCCTCATTAAAATTACTCTTAACTATAAATTACAAACTATAAGCACAAGGCAAATGGGAAGGGGGAAAAGTCACAGTGGCTGCAACTAGGGAAAACTGTCCAGCTCACGCCTAATCACATTCCCCTCGGAAATCATCAAAAAACGAGTACTTAGAGCTAGAATTTGGCCAAGCTTTAGAAATAAACTTTTGTTCTACTATGAATCTACTACAACATAGCCAAAATCCAGGTAATTTCGTCAACTTTTGCTAGGTCAAATTGGTCCTACAAAGCAGGCATGCAAATCTGTCCAATTTTTCCAGATTTCGTAACTCATGTTTTTTCCCAATTATTTCTCTATAAAACTAATTTCAAAGATCTAATACACATGAATCATCATATATATCATATACAACATATTAACAAGACACTATGACATGCATACAAGGAAAATCTAGCTAGCAACCAACACTTAAGCATCACTTTATCTTCATGAAAATTAAGCTAGTATGCATTTAGTTCACTAATGCTCCTAACTCTTTCTAGCTAGCATTACTTATGGTTCTAACATGAAAATAGCCATAAAACTTCTAAAATCATCAAGGAATGCTCTAACTCACTTATGAACTTTAATATTGAAGATAGATATGCAATACAACACCTAGCAAGTAGAACCCCACGAAAACATGCCCATTTCCAAAACTTCAAACAGAACCCTAACTTTATCAAATTCATTACCCATTCTATTGACCTCCAAATTTTATGATTTTTACATATAATCGTAGTCCTTCGAGTGTAAATGATCCTAGAATAAAATGGAACTCAATTCCAATCTAAATTCCTCATGATACAACCATTTTCGTACAACTGCGCATAACTGCCCTGCACCAGTGATTTTCCCATACACATTTCGGAATTGGCTAAATCAGAGGCCTAAAACGTTAGAATTAGACTTAGCCCTAGAAAACAAGATTTTCTCTAAACTTCCTAATCTAGCCATCATACAAATTTTGTTCAATTCTAAGCTCATATACTATGAAAAAACTGCTCTAGAAGATGGCCACAGTGAACTGCCCAGATAGGGTATCCACACATACATGCACATTTCTTGCATTGAACTAACTATGACCATTATACTAGCATGTGACACAATCATATACTTCATTTAGGACATCAAACAAGCACCTTAGCCACTACTACAAAATTTCATTCAAGTTTTACTAGTTACAACTAAAATCACAACCAACATTCAAGATACAAGTAATACAATGCCAAAAGTTTACTTTACAAGCTCTCTAGCTATCATTTCATGTATTAGAAGCAATAAAGTGATTAGAGATGCAAAAACCCCAAAATTCGCAAGTTACTATTCACAGATACTATTCATCATCTTCAACCTATAACCCTTTGCAAAATTTTACAATCCAAGCTATTACTCAATATAAATCAAGTCTAAGTAGCATGTAAACATCATATAGTACCATGTTCAAGCATTACATAAACTAATATTAGCAAATCTAAAAATTATATATTTTTATATAAACATATAAATGCAAAATTATAGAAAATTTCTCACCAAATAGCCTTGAAGATGTTAGAACTAGGCTTAGGACCACCTGAATCGACTCCTAGAAGATTGGTTGAGCACAAGGAAGCAAGAGTTGAAGTTGATTTTCTCTCTTTTTTGGCTGCCATGCCCGACAGGTTCCAAGGGGTATTTTGGGAGTGGTGTGTTTTATTTTGTTAAGTGTTTTGTGGGTTATGTAATGTATATAAGGTATATAATATATGGGGTTGTTTTAATAGGCAAATATTTGCAAGACTTTGGTCAATAATAGCTTAAAATGCACATAATAAGCTAACTTGTTTAATAGCTAAATGTTACTACTAAGTTATTATTCATGTGATACAGAAAAATATTTTTTAAATGCACTCTCCTAATGTCAACCACACAAAATAACACATTTCTCATTCCTCCTACAGGTCATATGACAGGAGAAAAATATAGTTTCAGAAAAATAAAACAGTCGATTTTCACTGTGAATTGTGACTTTTACTAAAAGTGAATAAAATCACATTTTCTTTGAAAACTCTTGTGAAAATAATAGAAATGCACATTTATTTATTTACTAAATAATTAAACTCAAATTTTTAATATTAAACCTTAATTAAATATTTAATTGCACATTTATAACAAATAAACATTTAACAAGTAAATGCACAAAATATATGCAAATGAATAATATATGCATGCTTTAGGTCTCGAGCGTCACACCAAATCCTAATGTGATTAAGATTTGGTTTCCTACCAACCCATAACTCATATGGTATAGTTGGAACAGATTTGGTTAGAACCCTGTTCAATAAGTAAATAGTCATAAGAAGTGCATACCCCCACAATGAAATTGGAAGATCGGTGTAACTGATCATAGATCGTACCATATCTATTAATATACGATTCCTATGTTCAGACACTCTATTTAATTGTGGTGTGCCAGGTGGAGTAGTCTGTGAAGTTATTCCAGCTTGTTTAAGATATGCAAGAAATTAAGTACTTAAGTATTCACCTCCACAATCAGATCGCAAGGTTTTGATTCTCTTTCCCATTTGGTTTTATACTTCAACTTTAAATTCCTTGAATTTTTCAAAAGCCTCCGATTTGTATTTTATTTAGTACACATAACCATTCCGAGAATAATTATCGATGAAGGTTATCAAGTAGATATAACCACCGTGAGCCATTTCTCTAAAGGGTCCGCATACATTACTATGTATTACTGCTAACAATTCAATGGCTCTTGTTCCTTTTCCAACAAATGATGACTTGGTCATTTTTCTGAGAATACAAGACTCACATGTAGGCCTGGGTTCATATCCCAATGAATCAATAAGTTCATTTTGAGCCATCCATGATAATATTTTCTCATTAATATGTCTAAGTCTCAAGTGCCACAATTGTTTCACATTAATTTGAATATCTTTTGTTTGTTTCTCCTTTGAAGTGGAAGTCGAAGTTACATGCATCCATTCATCCAAATTCAAATGATAAAGTCCGTTCAACAAAGTAGCTAAGCCGATATATTCATTACTATGATAAATATTACAGCTCTTGTTTGAAAAAGAAAATTCATAATTCTCACAAACAAGCTTAGGGATAGAAACAATATTCCTAACAGCATTCGGAACAAACAACACATTTGAAAGATACAAAACATGACTAGCAGGTAAACAAACTTCAACATTCCATTTGGCAAGGGCTACAACACTTGCTCCATTACCAACCTTCAAAACAATCTCATACTTCCGAAGCGTTATCCTGTCATTTAGACTTTGTAAGGACATACAAACATGAGTTGTAGCACCAGAATCTAAAATCCAAGATGTACAAGCTGGACTAATTGAAAAATTAGTCTCGTTCACAGATTTAAAAGAAATTGTACCTCGCGTAGTGGCAGCTTCCTGCTTCTCTTTCAACTCTTGAAAGTACAGGGAACAATTTCTTCTCCAATGGCCATCAACCTTACAGTGGTAACACTACCCTTTAGCAACGACTTCCTTCTTTCTAACACCCCTAGTGGGCTTAAGAGCAGTGTCCTTCTTCTTCTTGTTGTTCTTCCTTCTTCTTGTTGTTCTTCATTCTTCTTCTATTCTTGGGTTTAGACCCAAAAGAAGAAGCAGCAATGAGGACAGTCTCTTTGCCCTTTCCCTTGAACTGTGACTACATTGTGGTCAGCATATTGGCCAACTCAGACAAAGAAGCAGAGAGTTTGTTCATTTGAAATTTGACAATGAACTGATTGAAGGAAGGTTGAAGGGACTGCAGAATAAGATCCGTGTGCATCTTACAATCCATGTCAAACTCAAGCATCTCAAGTTGAGTAATCAGATTAATCATCCTGAGAACATGCTTGCTGACATCACCACCCTTTTCTAATCTTGCTTTGAATAACTCCTTGGATAGTTCATATCTAGCAACATCATTTTGCTAACCATACAACTCTTTCAAGTTCAGAATCATGCTAGCGGCATGAAACATCTCACTACAAAAAACAAGCTGTTTTGTGACGACCATTAATCGTCACAATTTCGTCACAAACAAGTAAATGTGATGAAATTGTGACGAAATGTTTGTTGTCGCCAAACATGGTGTCACAAAATCGTTTTTCGTCACATTTTTGTGGCCTTGTGACTAATTTGTGATGACATACAGAGCTGGACGTGTTCGTCACAAATTCGTGGCAAAGGCGACTAATAGGCCACGATATGTAGTTGAAGCCATTTCGTGGAAAATATTTCGTGACAAACTTGTGCCAAATTATTTGTCGTATTTTCGTGGCTGAAGTTGACGCAAAAGCATGGCAGATGATCGTCGATGTTTTGTGGCTAATTTTTTCGTCACAAATTCGTGGCTAATTTTTTCGTCACAAAGTCGTGGCTAATGTTTTCGTCACAGATTCGTGGCTAATATTTTCGTCACAGATTAGTGGCTTATTTTTCCGTCACAAATTCGTGGCTAATTTTTTCATCACAAAGTCGTGGCGAATGTTTTCGTCACAGATTCGTGGCTAATGTTTTCGTCACAAATTCGTCTTAAATTTCCCAAATTGTTTTTTGATTCTTTTTGTCACAAATTTGTGGAAATTTTCAAATCCTTTATTGTAATGCTATTTGTAACATCTTGTTTGTCCTGCTAAATTACAAAACAAAATCCACAATTGAATCTCAATCAATTTCTAAAGACAACCCCATAATTGACTCTCAAGTAGTTACACAACCTACACATCCATTCAAAAGAAACACAATTTCATATCAAAATGGATAAATATACATAATAACCATAATTCAACAAAGTTACCTTCTTCAAATATACATTCAAAATGAAATATCAAATTTACATCTATCATAATATCATATAGCTTATTTTGTCCTGCTATGATAAGCTCTAAAAGAGAATTGATATGCAAAAAGTTTTCAACATCCTCCATTGTGGCACACCATCATTGCATCGAAGACAGTCCATATCTAAGCCTACTATTCTCACCATCTTCAAACAATTCATGACTTATATCTGCAAACAAGAAAAATAACCAAACATAAAGTTTAATACTCAACCAAAACAACTCAATACATAAAAATGAAAAGCGAAAACAAATTATAATTTTCACTTGTGATGACATTAAGCCAAAAGTGCACCAAATTGGCCTGAATTTTTGTAATGCAAGAAATATCATAACATAATCGAAAGTATAAACAAGCATAAGGAAAAGTGAAAACAATCAATATATTTGTTTAAAACGTAAGAATTACATAATATACTTGAACCCACTTACTTGTTAAGGTTTCCAATAGAATATAAAAGTCATACTATGACCCTATGGATTCTATTAGGTATCACCATCTTGTTGTTCTAAGGGAGTTTGAGATTGATCTTGATGTGGTTGAGGTGGAAGGGGCAACAATTGGGTTAACTGAGTGATTTGTTGCTGAAGCCTTTGAAATTGCTCATTTGACTGTTCAGTCAGTTCAGCCCTTAGTTCTGACGTTGCCCTATTGACGGCTGCTTGCAAGTCTTATTGTGTGATTCGATTAGCAGAAATAGGGACATCGTGCGCAGACCCTCCTATGGCCTGCGATCCTAAACCATACAATTGTCCTCCTCTAGCTGACCCGCCTACCGCCTTGTAAAACAATGCATCATGGTCGATAGGCGGTGCAGTCGGATCTCCTTGCGATGCTGCTATAGCCTGCTCGACCAATTCTTGGTACTTGGCCTACAATTAATACGTAATTATTGTTATTTTGCTTTCATGTTAATTATTAATTATATGGAATAAGTTCAAATAAATATATGACATACCATGGTTTCTTCAGCCCTGGGGTCGAAGTATGGACCTTCGGCGCCTTTCCTATGAACTTTCTCAAACACATCTGCCATCGTCACTGATTGTTCCGATTCTATTTCCTATAATAGCATTCATCAAATAACAATTACTAAGTTAAAAATTTAACTATCATATAGTACTACATTTTAAATAATTAGTTTAACACTTACCAATCTTCTTTTGACCTCATGAAACGGGATACAACCAGCATAATGTGGAGACGACCTACTCTTTCTGTTAATTTTGTTTGTCTCAGACCTCTTCCTCCATGTATACGTGTTCCAGTGCTCACATAGTCTCTCCCATACGATGTTGCTCAACCAACTAGGCTAAATATCTTTCTTTTTTTCCGTTTCATGACCCTTATAGAATAGGCCCCGTAACCGAGCATTGATGTTTTTAAAAAATAACCGGCGGATGACTGGTTTATCATAGGGGTACCACTTGTACAATCTCTATAACCATATATTAAGTATTAGTAATATAACTTACATATATTGACACAATATATGTAACTAAAATATATATATGAAATTAATTTCATATCCTTAAGTAGTACCTGAAAAGCGATGAACCATCTCTCTTTAACATCAACTGGGATCACACCTACTCTCGTCCAAGGCTCATTGAACCCAGCAGATAATATATTGGTGATCTCTCGTGCTGCCCCAGCCGGTATCCATCTGTAATTAATAAAAGATAAAGTATACTAACAATGGTAACGGAAAAACAAATAAACAAAATAATGTACATATTATATAAAAATATAGTTAAAGTTCTCATACCCGCCTGCATATATCGTCATGTGTGTGCGCTTATCAATTTGCCACATAGTGTACGCCTCCAAATATGGGAATCCATATTGTTGCCAAACCTCTAAATGTACTCCCGTAGCCCATTGTTGGGCAGCATTTGAAGACTCCGGGTGGTCAGTAGGTGGTGTGGAACCTGCCATAGGCGAGTCATTAGAGTTGACGTGCAAATCATCCAAGTGTTGTGGCAAGCCAGTGGATGAAATATATGTTGGAGATTGATAATATGTGGGTAAAATGGTCGGTCTGCCAGTCTGTGAGATCAACCCATCACTACTTGGTATTGAAGTGGATGAAGTAGATGTTCGCCTAGCATCAGAGGATGAGTGGGATGCATGTGTACCACCTGCACGTGGAATAGAACGCTGCAACATCCCAGGAGGCACATATCGTCTAGCTATACCTTTACTTTTATCTTTACCTGAAGACATGTCTGTTTTGGACAAAAACCAAATACCATTAAACAATGTAGATCTACAATGAAATTCAAATACATTCCAGTCATATTATGCGCAAATTAGTATAAATACACTGAACTAATCCATTAAATGTAATTAACACTAATCATTATCTGTCTTCATCTTCATGTTCATCTTAATCTTCATCTTCATCTTCGTCTTCGTCTTCGTCTTCATCTTCGTCTTCGTCTTCATCTTCGTCTTCATCTTCATCTCCATCTTCGTCTCCATCTTCATTTTCATCGCCAACTTCATCTTCACCTTCAACTTGTTCTTGTTGATATTGTAACTCATTCAATTCCTCTTGCAATACCTCAATATTTTCAACTGATTCATGAACACGTTGAAGCAACTCTCCATCATCTGATAGTACTACAGGCACATCCATTACATCTGACTGGAAAGGTATTTCGTCTTCTATTTCATACTCTTTTAGGGGCACATCATAGTAATTTCTCAGTCTGATTTTGCATACAACCCACCAGTCTGCACGATCTCTCTTAGCACCAGGGTATTTGCAGTAATACACTTGATGTGCTTGTTCTACTAACACAAACGGCTCATATTTTGGAAATTCCCTCTTCACATTGACCTCGACAATTCGATACTTAGGATGTTCCTTAACACCTCTGCCCTTTTGCATATCATACCATTTGCACATAAAAAGAACAACCCTTGTATGTTTCTGTGTTGGATTATGGTACTCCAATTCAACAATGTCATTCAACATTCCATAATAGTCACCATACTCGGTAGTACCATCATATGTCCCTTTGACGAACACTCTACTATTCATTGTGGATTTGGAAGACCCGTATTCTAGGGTGTCAAATCAGTATCCATTAACCAAGTATCTTGACCACGTGCGCACTCTCCTAGTTGGCCACATAGAAAGACATTTTACCCGATCATCGATACCATTAGTAGAGATGAACTGCAAAACACAAAATTTACCACAAGTTAAAGAGTTGAGTACTACTTCAGTGCAAATAACCATTAATTGGATGTGTACTTACATGGTCATATAACCATTTTGGAAAAAGATTGTCAATCTTATTTTGAAGTTGTGTTGCCGTTAATGGTGGATAATTTTGGGAAAGATATTCCTCAAACATCCTGTGAACAATATATGAGGCTCATATTAGAGATGTATTGGTGTATAAAATATGTACAAAATGTCATCAGTTTACCTGATATAAGGGTGAACCTCTTGGCAATTCATTAGTACATATAGGTGTGCCGCATATAACTCTTTATCATCCAACATTCGGTACTTTTCTTTTCCCATTGGACGACCCAGGTAAGTAAATATAGATAAACATCCATCAAGGTAGTCCACATCGTTATATTGGTCATTTCGACCAACATTTCTTGTTTTAGTTCCCACATGAGATTCGAAATAATATGAACAAAAGGTCGCTGTTTCGAGAGAAAGATAGGCTTCACATATAGATCCCTCAACCCTTGCTTTATTCTTTACTCTCATCTTCAAACGATGTAAGAACCTGCATGAGTATTAGTCTTCACACATAAGTACTATTTAATGCAAGTGTTGGCATACAAATTTGGAAAAAAGATATATTACCTTTCAAAAGGATACATCCACCGATATTGTATAGGACCACCGCATATTGCTTCATATACCAAGTGCACTGGCAAATGCTCCATCGAATCGAAGAAAGCAGGGGGTAAGATCTTTTCCAGCTTGCAAAGAGTCACGACAATATTTTTTTGCATCCTTTCTAGATCTTCTCTATGAAGAGATGTACAACATATATCTTTGAAGAACAAACTTAGTTCCGTCAAAGCTTCCCAAACATGTTTAGGAAATACCTCACGTAAAGCTATAGGGAGCAATCTCTCCATAAAGACATGACAATCATGACTCTTCATATGTGATAACTTCAGATCTTTCATGTCAACACACCTTGATAAATTGGATGCATATCCATCAGGGAGTCGTAAGTCCTTAACCCAATCTAGAATTGTTTTTCTCTCGGCCACAGACAATGTATAGACACCCATATTCAGTTTGTAACCACCATCCGCTTTGCTCTGAACACATAATTCAGGACGGTCACAAAAGTTTGAAACATCCATTCTCGCTTTGAGATTATCTTTTGTCTTACCCTTGACGTCCATCACAGTGTTGAAAACATTATCAAAGACATTCTTCTCAATATGCATCACATCCAAATTATGACGCACAAGATGTGAACGCCAATAAGGCAAGTCCCAAAAAATGCTTCTTTTAGTCCAATTATGCCAATCCCCAAAGCCAGGTATCTTGTTTCTTGGCAATTTGCTTCTTGGCAATTCATTTACTGTAGGGAAGTCTTTTACACATTCCCAAATTTCTTCACCGTCTAATATGGGAGGATGACTAGAACTTTCTATTCTACCCTTAATAAAATTCTTCTTGTCTCGTCGTAACGTACTACTCAATTGTAAGAACTGACGATGACAATCAAAGAAACAATTTTTTCTTCCTGCAGTCAATTGAAAAGTGTTTGAGTGTTTCATGCAATATGGACACGACAACCTCCCATGTGTACTCCAACCAGATAACATACCATATGCCGGAAAGTCATTTATTGTCCACAATAAAGCCGCCCTCAATTGAAAATTAGTTTTCGTGGACACATCATAACAAGGTGCCCCTACTTCCCATAAATCTTTCAATTCTTTGATTAGGGGCTCTAAGTATATATGAATATTCTTACCAGGATTTTTCGGCCCTGGAATAAGAAGAGTCAAGAACATGACAGGGTTTTTCATGCACATCCATGGTGGTAAATTGTATGGTGTCATAATCACCGGCCAACAAGAATAAGGTTTAGAATTTGAGTTGTATGGATTAAACCCATCTAAGCATAGCCCAAGACGAACATTTCTTGGCTCGGCAGCAAAATTAGGATAAATTCTATCAAAATGTTTCCATGCCTCAGCGTCAGACGGGTGACATATCTTGCCATCTTTGACTTGGTGTTTCTTATGCCTCTGCATATGTTCAACTATAATGTTTGACATGTATAACCTTTGCAACCTCGGAGTTAGTGAAAAATATCTTAACTTCTTTTGAGCTATAAGCTTACCCCGTCTTGATATCTTGTAACGTGGCTCACGACAATGAGGACAAGAGTCTAGGTCACTTCTATCCTTGTAAAACAATATACATCCATTTTTGCAAACGTCTATCTTCTCATATCCCAATCCTAAAGGCCTCATTTCCTATTTGAAGTTGTCAAATTTTTCATGTAAATTATGAGTCTTTGGCAACGCTTCCCTCATTGTCTCTATCATTCTATTAAAGCATTGTTCACTCATATTTTCTTCACACTTAATATTCATGAAACGCGACACAGCAGACAAATGAGTTAGAGTTTTACAACCATCCCACAATGGTTCATCAGCAGCCTTCAAGAGATTAAAAAAATGTGATGCTTCTGTATTAGGTGGTTCACGTAATTGGTCGTGATCCATAACGAACTCTGGACCAGCAATATCAAATACCATTGTCCTATAAGTATTTCCTTCATCAAACCCGGGGTAATTATAATTATGAGTAACGTTCTACTGAGATGTATTACCACAATTATGAATCTGCTCCCCATGTGAAGTCCATTCATAATAATGCGATATAAAACCCCGTTGATAAAGATGAATCTTTACTTCGTTAGGATGCAAAAACTTTCAATTTTTGCATTTTGCACATGGACATCTTATCTTATCACCGTCCATGAAATGTTGTTGACTACTTGTAAATGCAACAAATTCACGTACACCTCTAATAAACGTATTACTAAGCTGTCCATCGAGTTCCGAATGGTGATTCATCCATTCACGATTGGAATCCATTTGGTTAAGTACTGTATTATAGCAAATACTTAGAATATGGATTGCATAGTTAGAATATGAATTGCACTAATTTTGAAAAGCAAAAATTAAAGGGCCCTATTATAGTTGTTGGGCCTAATTAAATTTGTAAGGCCAAATTTAAAAAGATAAATAAATTAAGTAACCCATAATTAAATTATTTAAATGATATTTATCAAAATAATTCATAAGATAAACTAATCTACCAAAGATGCGACACACAAAAATAACAAGTATAATTAACTCATGATAAAACAAGCTGATCGTGCAAGAAAGTAATAGTAGTATGGATGTAACTTAGCCAAATAAATTAAGAAGAATAAAAAAAAATCATATACGAGATTAGGCACATAGTGGAGCAAATTCTAACCACTATATTTCAAATCAAAATGTTAATTGTTTGGAAGTAAAAATGGAAAAATATCCATGCCAGAGCTTTGGAGATGCTTATTTAACATCTTTCCTAGATCATATGAGGATCAATCCAAAAGTTGGAAAAAGTAAAGTTGAGACATCTTGTTGAGAGAAGACTTAGAAGTCAACACCTAGATTTAGATGCTTGCACCAAGAAAAAGAAAGGGAAAAAAAAGCAGAATATTCCAAGATAAAGCTTTTTACAACAAATAATAAACCATGATTCAAAATGTTCCAATATTGCTTATGAATCTTCTCTTGCTTTAGAGGCAGTCAATAGCTTAAATAGTTTGGTTCCTTTTAAAGGCAAAGAGGAAAAAAAGAGAAAGAAGATGAAAAAGATGAAAAATTATAAAAATAGTAGTCAAGAATTAAGTAAAATAACCTATTATAATAAAGGATTTTAAATTTAAATAACGTTTTCGATCTCTATTATATTAAAAGAAAAAAAAACAACTAGCATAAATGCTAGCTAATCTGCAAGAAATCATATTAGTTGACTATTTAAGTATTTAGAACTATTACTACACTTGGCATATAAACGTGTGATTCTTGGATTTTATCCATAAGCAATTCCTAATAGAGAATGCTACAAACTTCAGATGCATGAAAAGGTTATACTTAGGAAAATGAAAAATTCCACTAAAATAATATAAGTTGGCATGTCATACTAGCTCATTAGTTTAGTTTCATCTTTAAATTTTTCAACTTCTATGGTGTTGCTGCTCTTATTGACCATTACAGGATACAATCGATAAAAGAAAAAGGAAGGCAAGGCACTTTACTAATAATCTAGTTGACTAACCCATTCAATCTTCACCACCTATACAAAACAACTTTTTTTTTGTAGTGAATAGGAAATTAGGCCAAATCAATAAATATCATTACAGTAATTGTGCTTTCCTAAAGTATAGGTTTAGACACGTAACTAAATAGCATCCCATAACATGAGTGTATTACATTATTTGGGACACTATGATAGGCTAACAAATTAGTATGGACCATGATATTTAACATTTCTTTTTTGCATTAAGCACTTATCAAGTAATAAAAAAATGCTTTGACCAAAAATAAAATAATAAAAGAAACAAATAAAAATGTATTTCTATTTATTCTAACAAACTAGTATGGATTCACGAGCCTATTCCTGTTTATATATATAAGCAAATTTCAGACAATCAAGATTTTTTACCACAAGTATAGTGTCTTCCTTATGGTAATCTCAACCAACCTCTTCAGAATCTGCAAAAAATGAATAAATAAGTTTATGATGAGAAATATTGGTCAACATACTATAACATATCAATAAAATAAGCAGACACAAAATCAAACATGAACAAGTTAAATAGTATTCTAGACTCGAATCGGCTAAAATTAGTACTTGACGCGTAATCAAGGACACATAATCTTGTTCGGTAAACTAATTTCTTTAAAACTAGTAGTCTTGGTAGGCTTGTACTTGACTAATATGAACTATGTTTCTTTCAGACAGAATCATGTGTTATAGGGTTAGGCACTCCTATTTTATAAATCAAAAATAGGCAATCACAAAATCACATTACATGAACAACATAAAATAGTATCCTAGCTAGGTTCGAATAAGCTAACAAAACTAATTTCCTTACAGCTAGTCTCGATAAGGCCTTGCGCTTAACTAATATAAACCATGCATTTACCGAACAAGATTATGTGTCCTTGATTAACACGTCCCTAATGTGAATCGATCCAAAAGATTTTTCACGAGTAGTTTCCTGTCATAGAAAAAGAAAAAAAAATAGTATTTACCAATTGATTACCTGAAGTGTAGCAAGACTTCAAAAAACTGAAAAGCTTTTTGGCCACAAGGGATGGAGAATTATGAGATTGAACTAGAAACTGCTTCTTCAATGGAAGTTGCCTTCACCTCAACATGTGTCAACTTGGTGCCTGCTATCGAAGGCCTTTCTAGATGCCTATATATAACGAAATTGAAAGGGAAAGTGATATGGTTTTTTAAAGTGATATGGTTGTTTAATTATAGAATTTATTATGGATATAACTAGAGAACTACGATTTGCAAATCAGTTAAAGAAGAGTTGGTGGTATAGACATTTCAACCAAAACAGAATTGAGCTGAAGAGATCATAAAGGAAGAAAGAGAAATGGTGGAACGCAAAGATGCAAAAATTTTGTGTAGGAAAATATATTATTTGCTCAGTTAAAAATCCCAAGAAAGTTTGCTGGCAAAGATAGAGATTATAGTAAATAGTTACAATCAATATTCCTTTACCACTTAGTCCCCTCTCTTTCACCACCCAACTTTTTTAGCTAAGATAAAATATACCCCCCAAAAAAAAATTGAAAATGGATCCTTATAAGTGTAAATGACACACTACTAGAATGAAAAGATAACATAAAAATTACAAGACCAATCTAGCTTTTAAGTATTTATCACACCAATATGGAGGATGTTTCTTTATTACATTTTATTCATTCATTTCACTCAAAATAACGAGCATTTGATCTAATGGCTACATTTTATTATATTGGAAGGTCGATTCTTGAATTGGAGGATGGGGTAATAAAGTTCATTTGAAAAAATAAACTCTCAGTATTCGTAATTGTGATACACCCAGGCTAAGCGAATACCCTGGCACGAAGGCTCAAGGCAGAGGCACACCCACGATGCACACTATGCATAAATTGTCCTCTTTGGGTTATCACACTGGGCCCCTCAAGGTTTTGTTTCTCAAGTGGTCTCCCACAAGAAAAGTGCTATGCACGAATACACGAGCAAACTCTATATATTCAGGAGTACCACTTCCTAGACTTCCGATGTGGGATAGTTTACACATATCCACCCCCCCCCTTGGAGGACCCCGTGCCCTCGCGGGTCAACGGGTCAACGGAAGACAGGCTCTGATACCACTTTATGATACACCCAGGCTAAGCGAATACCCTGGCACGAAGGCTCAAGGCAGAGGCACACCCACGATGGACATTATGCACAAATTGTCCTCTTTGGGTTACCACACTGGGCCCTTCAAGGTTTTGTTTCTCAAGTGGTCTCCCACAAGAAAAGCGCTATTCACGAATACATGAGCGAACTCTATATATTCAGGAGTACCACTTCCCAGACTTCCGATGTGGGATAGTTTACACATATCCATCCCCCCTTGGAGGACCCCGCGCCCTTGCAGGTCAACGGGTCAACAGAAGACAGGCTCTGATACCACTTTGTGATACACCCAGGCTAAGCGAATACCCTGGCACGAAGGCTCAAGGCAGAGGCACACCCACGATGCACACTATGAACAAATTGTCCTCTTTGGGTTACCACACTGGGCCCCTCAAGGTTTTGTTTCTCAAGTGGTCTCCCACAAGAAAAGTGCTATGCACGAATACACGAGCGAACTCTATATATTCAGGAGTACCACTTCCTAGACTTCCGATGTGGGATAGTTTACACATATCAAAGTGGTATCAGAGCCTGTCTTCCGTTGACCCGTTGACCCGCGAGGGCGCGAGGTCCTCCAAAGGGGGGGTGGATATGTGTAAACTATCCCACATCGGAAGTCTAGGAAGTGGTACTCCTGTATATATAGAGTTCGCTCGTGTATTCGTGCATAGCGCTTTTCTTGTGGGATACCACTTGAGAAACAAAACCTTGAGGGGCCCAGTGTAGTAACCCAAAGAGGACAATTTGTGCATAGTGTGCATCGTGGGTGTGCCTCTGCCTTGAGCCTTCGTGCCAGGGTATTCGCTTAGCCTGGGTTTATCACAAAGTGGTATCAGAGCCTGTCCTCCGTTGACCCGTTAACCCGCGAGGGCGCGAGGTCCTCCAAGGAGGGGTGGATATGTGTAAACTATCACACATCGGAAGTCTAGGAAGTGGTACTGTGAAACCCCACTTTCCTGCTTATCTCGTTTTACGTGATATACCTCGTTTTGCGTGCATATGATCTGTTTATGTGCTATAGGACCTAGAAAGTTATAATTTTGATGTCAATACTCCTAATACGTGCTAAATGTGCATTCATGAAATTTTCATCAAAAACGGAGTCAGAAATTTTATCGTCGATTTTTAATGAATAGTATTTTCGAAACACGTCCGCTAAAATTTTGAAACTGGTCTTTTTAACCCTTCTAGACCTAGTCCACGGACTTTAATAGACCTGTGTTTGATGAAAACGGTTTTAAAATCGGCTTTAGAATTTATTAGGGTTTTTACACCGACTTTTGCGAAAATCGAGTTTTAAGCTGACTCGGGTGAAATTGTTGGATTGTAAAACTTCTTGTCACCTAAAAATAATCCACTTGAGATATCTTGGGGGTTGCATAATTATTTTTAACTTGGTGAGCAATAAAATGCAATTAAAGTCATTAAAAACACAAAAATACTAATTAAAACTAACTTTGACTTTGCATTTTTTTAATTGACCAAGCTTTTAAATACTTCTTGTCATCAACACACACTCACACAACACAAAACACACTCCACAAACACACACAAGGCCGAGAGGTTGAGGGAGAAAAAGAAAGAGAAAAACTCAAGCTTTTCAATCAATTTTTCAAAGAAAAACCTAGTTTTTGTCCGTAGAACTTCGCACCGACTTGGATTCTGCTTGTTGGGCACGCATAGCACGCATTCCTAAGCTTATATCGCATCAAAGGTGAGAGAAAAATTCTAGATCTCAAAATGTCATTTTTTTGTTTTTGCGTATAAATGAAGATTGAACCGTTAGAATTGAAATCTGATGATAGATTATTGCTCCTTGCATGCTAGGGATCGTTATATACTAATACTACGAACTTCTATAGGATGTAGCATAATTTTTATTTTCCGGGTATTTAATTTTGATTAAAATGTTCAAAGTTGAATTAAATGAGTTGTGTTGATCGAAATCGATTTCCGTCGATTTCTAAATACTTGATAATTACGTGTTAGCGCTGTTGTAATGCCGAATTTTCGATTACATTGTTCGTGTGAAAATCCAGAAAATCCAGCCATGACATCTTAGGGCTTTAGGGTTATCGGGCATGATTTGGAGGTGTTATGGTGGGTTTCTGAGAGGGATAATGTAGTAGGTTGAATGGGTGAGTGATAGGAACTGATTTGGTAATGTTTGGATTAGTAGATTGTAAGTTATGAATTTTAGAAGTTTAGGTTGTCATTCTTTAATTTCTTGAACGATGCCTTTAGATGGTTGGGTAGTGTTCGAGTGATGAATGGTGAGTTGTTGATGAGTAATTTAGAGTTTAATTATGTATATTATGCATGTCCGGTTAGATGGCCTACTTTGTCATCTAACTACGTTGTTTGTTGTTTAATCTAATATTGATGTTATATTGATGTTATTGATTGATTATTATTGAGTTCAGGAATCGGGCACTTTCGTTGCTGATCTCCCAATTGATTGATTGATGATTGATTGATGATTGATGATTATGGAGTCTTGGTATGTGTGTGCCACCTCTCGGGCAGCGTCGGGCTGTCGGGTTGATAACGGCATGACTGCCATAGGCTACCCCCAGCTCGCATGACGGAGGTGTCATGGAGGGAGGGGCTAGTGAGGTACCTCGGGTGCGTGAGTAATGGGGAGTTATAAGAAGAACGGTTGAGATCGTGATGGCGTTTGGAGCTACACCAAATAGAGTATTCTTTAATGAATGGTTATATAGTTATGTGATGATAATGTTATTATTGTTGTTGTGTGTTTACTTGCTCAAAGGACTAAATCCAAGGAGCGTAGTGAATACTGTCGAGATCTATCGGATCCTCACTGGGCTTATGTATATAAGCTCACTCTCTATTATTGCATGCTTACAGGTGTTGTAGAGCCGGATTACGGGTACGTGCCTCCTGAGGAGGAAAATGTGCCTTACGTGGACGAGTCATATGGTCCTGAGTCTTATCCATGATTATATGTTGTTTAATGTCTTGTATATTAGCTTAATAGACTTTTATATGCTTTGTGGTTCTTATTGTAATAGATGTTGAAAGATGATGATCCAAACGATGTTAACTTAGTGGCTTTCTTTTGTCTATGGTTAAGTTGTAGTTGTGTCTCAACTTATTTTTGAAATGTATGATAAAGTTGAGGTATTGTATGTCATGTTGGAACGGAGGCGTATAACGAGGATGGTTTATTGTATAATATGGTTGTGTTGTATGTTGTTGTTTGTATTGAGGAATTTCTGGATGTATGATGTTTTATGAGGTTGGTTTAGAACCTCGGAAATCTATTTACTGTCGTTATGCCGCCAAAATTCCGTTGCGTCCTGACTGATTATAGGTGGGGTCGAGTTGGGGCGTGACAGTTTAAGTGGTATCAGAGCGCATGTTAGTTGTCAGCCGGGGTATTCTCGGAATGTGGGTAATGGTCTTAGCATGAAATATGTGTGAAAAGAAAGAAAAGTGAATTATGTATTGATATGATTAAATGATTAAGTGATTATGTGATTTAAGTGCTTATGTGATTATGTGATCAATTTGCTTGTGTGATTGAAACTTATGTGATTTATGTGCTTTATATGAGTTTGTTGTTTATGTGTTAAAAGTTGTATATAATCTGTTTATGTGCTATAACCTGTGCTAACTCTTTGATTAGTACGATGGCCGGTAGACCGAGGACTCGTGGTAGGCCCGAGATTGTAGATGAGGTTCCTGGTAATGTGGCATAGGGCAGTGATAGGGGTGATGGCAGGTTAGGGTCAGCAATGGATCGGATTGCAGATTTGATGGCTGGGCAGGCCCAGTTGTTAGCAGGTCAGGCTGTTCAGACTCAGGCGTTGCAGGCTCAGATACAGAATGTACAGGGAGGTAATCACGGTCGAGGTACTATGAAGGAGTTTCTGGGGTACTATCCTCCTAGATTTCAGGGAGAGCCTGATGATAGGAAGGCCGAGTCGTGGATTAGCAAGTTAGAGAAAATTTTTGATTCTCTCGGGTACACTGACGAGAGGAAGGTGACTTGTGCTGTCTATTTGCTTGATGATGAGGCAGAGGAATTGTGGCGCACTGTGAGAGCCAGTTGGGAGACCCGGGGTGTTCCGTATGTTTGGGATACCTTTCTGACTGCTTTTAGGGATAAGTATGTCCCGAGGGTTGCACGGGAGAGGAGAGAGGCTGAGTTCTTGTCTTTGGTACAGGGGAATTCTACTGTGGCTCAGTATGAGGCTACATTCACTAGGTTGTCCCGGTATGCACCGGAGTTTGTAGCTGTGGAGGAGAGGAAGACCCATAGATTTATGTTGGGATTGAGGCCCGAGATTCAGGATGCAATGGCTCTGAATCGCTATGATATCTTCACTGAGGCTTTTGATGCAGTTTCTAGGTTAAAGAAGAGGAAAGGGGATCAGATTGTCTCCAGTCAGCCTAGTAAGAGGCCGTATCAGCCACAGGGCCAGCAGGTTATATATAGGCCTCCAGTACAGCAGGTTGTCTACAGGCCACCAGCCCAGCAGGGTTCTTATAGGCCACAGGGTCAGCAGAATTACTATCGACCTCAGTTTCAGCAGAGGCCATATCAGGTTCAGACTCAGTATAGGCCAGCGCAGTCTCAGAGTCAGTACAGGCCTAGTGTGGTGAGACCTCAGCAGCAGGCTGTATCAGCTGCTTCATCAGCTTCTGGTTCTTCTAGAGGCAGTGTTAGTGCCACATCATCGCAGTGTAATTACTGCAAGCGCCCAGGGCATGTGGAGTCCGACTGCAGGGTAAAGGCAGGGACATGTTTGGGTTGTGGTAGCATCGAGCATAGGGCGAAGGATTGCCCTAGATATGTGAGGACTGAGGGTCGGGCAGCGACTCAGGGTTACCAGGGTAGGCCTACAGGCAGTGTACCACAGCAGCAGCGGGTTCAGGCTCGGGCTTATGCAGTTGATATGGAGGAGATACCTGAGGAGACTGAAGTTGTGGAAGGTAACTTCCTTATACTTGATCAACTTGTTAAAGTGTTGATTGATTCTGGTGCTACGCATTCTTTCATTACTCCTGCTTGTGTGAAACGTGTTAAATTGCAACCTGAAAGATTATCTTATGTGGTTGAGATTAGTACCTCTTTGACTGATAAATATGTTACTGGCTTAGTATGTAAGGATTGTATAATACATGTTAAGGGGCATAATTTTCCTTCGGACCTTATTTTATTTCCTATCCGGGGGTATGATGTTATTCTGGATATGGATTGGCTTTCTAAGTATGATGCCCAGTTGAACTGTAGAACCAAGGTAGTACAGTTTCGTTTGCCAGATCAGCCAGTAGTAGAAGTAGCGGGTAACCGAGGTGCTAAGACGAGTTTTGTTATCTCAGCAACTAAAGCTGTTAAGTTGGTGAGTAAGGGGTGTTCGGGTTATCTAGCTTATTTGATCAACAAGTCATCTGATAAGCTACAGCTAGAGGAAGTCCCTATTATCCGGGAATATCCTAATGTATTTCCCGAGGAGTTGCCAGGATTGCCGCCAAAGAGGGATATAGAGTTTGTGATTAATCTTGTTCCCGGTACTCAACCTATTTCTAAATCGGCGTACCGGATGGCACCAGCTGAGTTGAAGGAGTTGAAGACTCAGTTACAGGAGTTATTGAAGAAAGGATTCATTCAGCATAGTTCTTCACCTTGGGGAGCTCCTTTTTATTTGTGAAGAAGAAGGATGGTACTTTGAGATTGTGTATTGATTACCGTGGTTTAAATCAGGTGACCATCAAGAATAAATATCCTTTGCCACTGATTGATGAGTTGTTTGATCAACTTCAGGGAGCCAAAGTCTATTCTAAATTTGATTTGAGGCAGGGGTATTATCAGCTTCGGATTCGTACGGAGGATGTTCCGAAGTCTGCCTTCAGGACTCGGTACGGGCATTATGAGTTTGTTGTTATGCCCTTTGGTTTGACCAATGCACTGGCAGCATTCATGGATTTGATGCATCGATTCTTTCAGCCGTACTTGGACCAGTTCGTGGTGATTTTTATTGATGATATCTTGGTCTATTCTAAATCTGAATCGGAGCACGAGCAACATCTACGGCTTGTATTAGAGAAGTTGCAGGAGCATCAGTTGTTTGCCAAGTTCAGCAAATGTGAATTTTGGCTGCAACGGATTTCTTTTCTTGGCCATGTTATTACACAGAGTGGTATTTCTGTAGATCCCACTAAGATTGAATCGGTGATGTCTTGGAAGCGGCCAGAGAGTGTTACTGATGTCCGTAGCTTTCTTGGCTTGGCGGGTTATTACCGTAGGTTTGTCAAGGACTTCTCAAAGATTGCGGGGCCACTATCTAAGTTGACTCAGAAACGGACTATCTTTAATTGGGACGAGAAGTGTGAGAGTGGATTTCAGGAGTTGAAAAAGAGGTTAACTACCGCTCCAGTACTTGCTCTACCAGAGGGGACCGATAATATAGTCATTTACAGTGATGCCTCCAAGGAGGGCTTGGGATGTGTTCTTATGCAGGATGGCCGAGTTATTGCCTATGCTTCTCGAAAGTTGAAGCCTTATGAAGAAAATTATCCGACTCATGATCTTGAGTTGACAGCAGTTGTCTTTGCACTCAAGAAGTGGCGTCATTATCTGTGGGGAAATAAGTTTGAAATTTTCACTGATCATAAGAGTCTGAAGTATTTATTCTCACAGAAGGAGTTAAATATGCGCCAGAGGAGATGGATGGAACTTCTTGGAGATTATAATTGTTCTATCAATTATCTGCCTGGAAAGGCAAATGTTGTGGCAGATGCTCTCAGCCAGAAGGCTAGTATTTCTTGTTTGGCTGTCAAGAAGTGGGAGGTTCTTGAGGAGTTTAGTTATTGGAGACCAGAGTTCACTCAGGTTGGGGTGATGTGTTCACATCTCCGTATTCAGCCTTTATTATTGTCTCAGATCAGGGAAGCTCAGCAACTTGATGTTAAACTTCAGAAGATCAAGGATCAGATCATGGATGATCATTCTGACTTCAAACTGCATGAGGACGGTATTCTTCGGTTTCGGAACAGGGTTTGTGTTCCCGATGAACCGGGCTTGAGGTGAGGTATTCTGGAGGAAGCTCATAATTCTAAATATACTATTCATCCCGGTGGAACCAAGATGTATCGGGATTTGAAGCAACATTACTGGTGGAACAACATGAAGAGAGAGGTTGCTCAGTTTGTGTCTAGATGTTTGACTTGTCAGAGAGTGAAAGCCGAGCATCAACGACCAGCAGGTTTGCTTCAGCCGTTGGCTATACCAGAGTGGAAATGGGAGCATATTACGATGGACTTCGTCACTGGGTTGCCTAGATCACCGGGGGGTTATGATGCAGTTTGGGTTGTCGTGGATCGTTTGACGAAGACAGCTCATTTTATTGCCATGAAGATGGGAGATGAGGTTACAAAGTTGACGGACCTCTATCTGGATCAGATTGTTAAACTTCATGGTATTCCATCTAGTATTGTCTCTGATCGAGATCCTCGATTTATTTCTCGTTTGTGGGAGAAACTTCAGGAGACTTTGGGTACTTAGTTGAACTTCAGTACAGCATATCATCCACAGATCGTTGGTCAGTCTGAGCGGACTATTCAGATTCTAGAAGATATGCTTAGGGCTTGTGTTCTGGACTTCGGGAAGAATTGGGAGAAACATCTACCACTTGCCGAGTTTGTCTATAACAATAGTTATCAAGCTACTATTGGGATGGCACCTTTCGCAGCTCTTTACGGTCGTAAGTGCCGTTCACCTTTATATTGGGATGAGGTAGGAGAGATGAAGACTGTTGATCCGACTATTATGCCAGAATTTCTAGAAAAGATTGAGAATGTTCAGTTGATCAGGCAGAGAATGCTTACGGCGCAGAGTAGATTCAAGAGTTATGCTGATAAGCGTCGTCGAGACTTGGAGTTTGCAGTTGGAGATCGGGTTTTCTTGAGATTGTCTCCTCGAAAGGGGTTTGCTCGTTATGGTAAAGGTGGAAAGCTGAGTCCGAGATTTGTTGGGCCGTTTGAGATTACCGGCAGGGTTGGTAAGTTGGCATATCGGTTGGCTTTACCGGAGAACTTCTCTAATGTCCACGATGTATTTCACGTGTCTAATTTGCGGAAATATAATCCGGATCCTTCTCATATTCTTGAGCCAGAGCCGTTACAGCTTCGAGAGAATTTGACTTATGACGAGCGTCCGATTCATATTCTAGATCAGATGGACCGAGAGTTGAGGTCGAAGAGGATTCCGATGGTTAAGGTGTTGTGGAAGCATCACGGCATTGAGGAAGCTACGTGGGAGAGACGAGATCAGATGCAGCAGCAATACCCAGATCTATTCTGTACATCAAGTAAGAATTTTGAGGACGAAATTTCTATAAGGAGGGGAGAATGTGAAACCCCACTTTCCTGCTTATCTCGTTTTACGTGCTATACCTCGTTTTGCGTGCATATGATATGTTTATGTGCTATAGGACCTAGAAAGTTATAATTTTGATGTTAATACTCCTAATACGTGCTAAATGTACATTCATGAAATTTTCATCAAAAACGGAGTCAGAAATTTTATCGTCGATTTTTAGTGAATAGTGTTTTCGAAACACGTCTGCTAAAATTTTGAAACTGGTCTTTTTAACCCTTCTAGACCTAGTCAACGGACTTTAATAGACCTGTGTTTGATGAAAATGATTTTAAAATCGGCTTAAGAATTTATTAGGGTTTTTACACCGACTTTTGCAAAAATCGAGTTTTAAGCCGACTCGGGTGAAATTATTGGATTGTAAAACTTCTTGTCACCTAAAAATAATCCACTTGAGATATATTGGGAGTTGCATAATTATTTTGAGCTTGGTGAGCAATAAAATGAGTTTAAAGTCATTAAAACACAAAAATACTAACTTAAACTACTTTGACTTAGCATTTTTTTTAATTGACTAAGCTTTTAATTATATATTGTCATCAACACACACTAATCAAAGCACAAAACACACTCCACACACACACAAAGGGCCGAGAGGTTGAGGGAGAAAAAGAAAGAGAAAAACTCAAGCTTTTCAATCAATTTTTCAAAGAAAAACCTAGTTTTTGTTCGTAGAACTTCGTACCGACTTGGATTCTGCTTGTTGGGCATGCATAGCATGCATTCCTAGGATTATATCGCATCAAAGGTGAGAGAAAAATTCTAGATCTCAAAATGTCATTTTTATGTTTTTGCTCATAAATGAAAATTTAACCGTTAGAATTGAAATATGATGATAGATTATTGCTCCTTGCATACTAGGGATCGTATATACTAATACTACGAATTTCTGTCAGATGTAGCATAATTTTTATTTTCCGGGTATTTAATTTTGATTAAAATGTTCAAAGTTGAATTAAATGAGTTGTGTTGATCGAAATCGATTGTCGTCGATTTCTAAATACTTGATAATTACGTGTTAGCGCTGTTGTAATGCCGAATTTTCGATTACATTGTTCGTGTGAAAATTCAAAAAATCCAGCCAAGACATCCTAGGGTTTTAGGGTTATCGGGCATGATTTGGAGGTGTTATGGTGGATTTCCGAGAGGGCTAATGTAGTAGGTTGAATGGGTGAGTGATAGAAACTGATTTGGCAATGTTTGGATTAGTAGATTGTAAGTTATGAATTTTAGAAGTTTAGGTTGTCATTCTTTAATTTCTTGAACGATGCCTTTAGATGGTTGGGTGGTGTTCGAGTGTTGAATGGTGAGTTGTTGATGAGTAATTTAGGGTTTAATTGTGTATATAATGTATGTCCGGTTAGATGGCCTACTTTGTCATCTAACTTTGTTATTTGTTGTTTAATTAAATATTGATGTTATATTGATGTTATTGATTGATTATTTTTGAGTTCGGGAATCGGGCACTTTCATTGCTGATCTCCCAATTGATTGATTGATGATTGATTGATGATTGATGATTATGGAGTCTTGG
The DNA here is from genome assembly GCA_037974665.1 of Ehretia macrophylla. Lineage (NCBI taxonomy): Eukaryota > Viridiplantae > Streptophyta > Magnoliopsida > Boraginales > Ehretiaceae > Ehretia > Ehretia macrophylla. Next base: position 60,318,681 of record CM075780.1, on the reverse strand, counting down.
TATGTGTGTGCCACCTCTCGGGCAGCGTTGGGCTGTCGGGTTGATAACGGCATGACTGCAATAGGCTACTCCCAGCTCGCATGATGGAGGTGTCATGGAGGGAGGGGCTAGTGAGGCACCTCGGGTGCGTGAGTAATAGGGAGTTATAAGAAGAACGGTTGAGATCGTGATGGCGTTTGGAGCTACACCAAATAGAGTATCCTTTAATGCATGGTTATATAGTTATGTGATGATAATGTTATTATTGTTGTTGTGTATTTACTTGCTCAAAGGACCAAATCCAAGGAACGTAGTGAATACTGTCGAGATCTATCGGATCTTCACTGGGCTTATGTATATAAGCTCACTCTCTATTATTGCATGCTTACAGGTGTTGCAGAGCCGGATTACGGGTACGTGCCTCCTGAGGAGGAAAATGTGCCTTACGTGGACGAGTCATATGTTCCTGAGTCTTATCCATGATTCTATGTTGTTTAATGTCATGTATATTAGCTTAACAGACTTCTATATGCTTTATGGTTCTTATTGTAATAGATGTTAAAAGATGATGATCCAAATGATGTTAACTTAGTGGCTTTCTTTTGTCTATGGTTAAGTTGTAGATGTGTCTCAACTGATTTTTGAAATGTATGATAAGGTTGAGGTATTGTATGTTATGTTGGAACGGAGGCAGATAACGAAGACTGATTATTGTATATTACGGTTATGTTATGTTTTGTTATGCTGTTGAGGAGTTGTTGTTTGTATGGTTATAGAATTGGATGTTTAATGTTATTAATGAGGTTGGTTTAGAACCTCGGAAATCTATTTACTGTCGTTACGCTGCCGAAATTCCGTTGCGTCCTGACTGATTATAGGTGGGGTCGAGTTGGGGCGTGACACCCAATCTGTATCTTACATGCTTTACATGCCAGTCTAGTAGCATATTTAGAACCCACTGGGGTACTAACTTCTACATGATAAGGTAAATTTTCAACTGGTAACTTTGTGCGATATGCACATTTAGGAGTTATAGATCAATGTGTAGCACCTGGATCAATAAGTACTTTAACTAATTGATTTGAAATTAGAAAAATACCTTCAACAATGGCTGTCTTATTTGGGAGTTCCTGTCCATCCATGGCATATGCCCAAGTTTGCACTCTCGGTGCTGGAGCATTTTCTCTGGGACTATTCTGTGATATCCCTCATGTGGCCTTAATCTGACCTTTTTGAATCTTCGGGCACTCTTTCACCCGGTGCTGATCACTGTTGCACTTAATGCACTTTCCTGACTTTTTCTAGCACTAGGCCTCAGTGTGTCCCTTCTTATCACAATAAGGGTGCGTAACACTCTGGGCTGCTGTAGCAGTGGTACCTGCTCCCCTCTCGTGCTGTAGAAGTTATTGATATACACGGCTGGGGTCAGGGAGTTATCGGCCTGGCCTAGCTACTCTGAGTTTAGAATGTTTGGGATTGCCCCTGAGTCTGGAAGGGCCTCTAGTTCTACTAAGAAATACTAACTTTCATTCCCAGCTTATTCTCTTCTATCCTCGATGCCGCAGCAAAGACAGCGTCATAAGTGTCAAATTCAGCAACTGCCAACCCATCCTGAATTTCAAGTCTCATTCCTTGAGTGAACTTCCAGATCTTAGTGGTCGGAATTTGTACCATATGCGGTGCATACTGAGAGAGTTTATCAAATTTGGCTCAACATTCAGCCATGAACATACCATTCTGCCTTAAATACATAAACTTTTTCATCTTCCTATATTTGGAAACTCAGATATGTTTTTACTCTTGAATACCCTAACAAAATTTCTCCAAGTATATAGGGTGTGCTGAGTCTCCTATTGACCACTTACTATATTCCACCACGTTTCAGCGCCACCCTCCAATTGAAAGACGATAAATATGACCTTTTTCTCACCTGTGTAGTCCATTGCAACATAGATTGTCTCAATCCAGGAAAGCCAATACTTTGCTTTCTCATCATCTGGTTGACCCATGAACTTAGGAAGGTTATAAGTCAGGAACTCGATGAGTATATCACTTCCCCGATTACCTCTGTTTCCACCGCTACTGCCTACTCCATTTCCACTACCATTGTTAGTACCAGATCCTCCAACTGGCTGTTGACCCATAACTTAGGCCATTTGAGCCATCGTTGCAGCCATCTACTACAACACCTGGTCCCCCACTGTCTGTCGGCCTTCTGTACCCGTATTATCCTCTTCCTCGTCCCTATGAGTACCACATGTTCTAAGACCACTTGCCATCTATAGGAACATAGACCGACTCATCTTTATATGTTATACAAGTGTTAGGAAAGTAGTTTAAGATATACAATAAGAGATAGACGTAATATATTCAATATATAACTAACTTACATAACTATACAACAATCTAAGGCACGTTGTTCACATAAGATTCACATGTAGCACATAAATCACATAAGTCACATATATACACATAACTACTTAAGCTACCTATTCATATCAAGATTTCTACCCACTTGCCTGGGGTTCTAAACCCAACTACACCTAGCCAACTGGCTAAGCTCTGATACCACTAAAGGTGTCATGCCCCGAACCCAACCCTGCATAGGACTAAGTCCAAGTGCGACAGTTGAATCAATTATCATTTCTTACTTAGTCAAAATTTTATCCTTTTAATAGTTTCCTTGAAAATTGGGCAGCATAACGGTTGTATTTTGGACTTACAGCTTTTTTTCTTCAACCTTCAAACAGAAAATCCACAATCCATATCTCTTAACCAATAACACCGTCCTCCACATACAATCCATAACCTAGAACTCCAATATAGTTCATACATACTTCAACATGATTTAAACTTATTGAACAAATAGCTTGATAATATACATCTATTACTTGAATTTGTAGAAAGGTTTATCTACAACCATAATATTTCCTATCAGCCGACACATAGCCCAGTGCTTAAAAATAAAACTGGCTACGTGCATCACTTGTATAAGAGCTATCTAAGTCATTAAACTAAACTTTTCAATCAATTACAAACCATGACTAAGTTAGTTTACTTATACAATTTCTTGATAATTAAAACTACCTACTTATACGAAATAATATATACAATATAATTGTTTCAGGTCATATTACTCAACCATACACCAAAAATAGGTGCATATCACACATCGGGTACTTATGATTCAGGATTATGAGGATTATCCTCATAGTATTGTACATAACCTTCCTCATCATATGAAAGGGGAAAACAAAGAGGGTAAACTTATCTGGTACCAAAGCTGAGCGATAGAGGAATTGGAGAAGGTTTTTGAATATAATTTTCCTGTTTGAAAACCATTTGGGAAACTCTGAATGCAATGCACGCAATATTTGCAATCAATAACCAGTTCCAGTATACATGTAGAAGTCATATATCACACGTTAAGTAAGAAATAGCTTACTCTTTCGAATCAAATCAATTTCAAGCGGTGGTCGGTAGAGATGTTCAATATCTCCTTCCTTATCTCACCCAATAGAGTATTTAGGATAGTACTCGAACCTATGACCAACTCTCGAAGGAAATCCATATTCCCAAGCGAGAGATGAATACATACCATGGTAGACATACGATCATCGACAAGCCTTATGTTATCCGGTGTGGTATACACACTACCATGCCAAAACCAAGTGGTTACAACCCCTTTTCAACTCCATTTTCAATTCAAGTTCATGTAATATAAGCAATATAACAAATATATTGTCATCGAGTTCACAATTAGCACATAGTTGCACATTTGTAGCATATCAAGTAAACAAGAAGTAACCAAGCAATATAATTCATATTAATGATTCCACAAGTATCCTTGCAATGAAGGTCATTTAATATCATTACACAACAGTAACAACTTGTAACTTAGCCATTTAAATAATAACAATTCACATTGGCACTTAACTAATTAGCTAAAGACAATTTTTATACTTTTGCAATAGCCTAACTTTGGCAATTCAATTACATACCCTCCCAAACTCCAAATGATTTGAATTAAGTAAGAATTAAATATCTTTGAGTGAAGATAGTTTCAGAATCAAGTGGAGCTCAATTTCGATTTAAATTCCTTAAGTTATAAGCAAAACAATACAGTTGTGAAAATCTATCTAGTGACTAGTAAATTTTCAGCTACTATGTGATTTCCGATTTGTCAAAGGTTCTAAATGATAGATTAGTTCAAACACTCAAAACAACATTTGTTACAAACTGACCAATCTACATGCTATAAAAATTTCAGAATTGTTCAGGCAGGTTTACTATTTTTAAAATGCAAAAGAAACCAAAGGAAGTAGATTGCCCAGTTTTCAGCAAAATTTCCTTAACCTACTATTAGAGCTGGCAAATGGGCTAGCCCGGCACGGCCCAACCGAATCGTGGGTTAAGAAAAATGAGCCCTGCTCGGCATATATGTTTAGTGGGCTGGGCTCAATTCTTGAAATATAGGACCTAGCTTGGCCCACGAGCCTGCTACCACGAGTCGCGAGCTGGGCCAAACTGGGCGGGGCCAACCCATCTCTTTATTGTTATTTTTTATTAGAGTGTTCTAAATTTTAATAGTTGGATTAATAACGAAAAAAGCTGAAGCTTAACCTTTTTTTATGAAAAAGTTAATTTAACAATTAACAAGACATAAGTTAATTGATAATATTAATATAAATGATAAATATTACTTAACAAACTACAAGTTCACGAGACACAGATACGTTACTAATAAACATAAAAAAAGAACATTATATAAATGCTTGAAGAAAGTTGGTGAAGTTCTCTATTTTATTATGCTCCTTGTGTAGGTGTTGGGCCTGTTGGTGGTGGTAGTAGCGGTGGTTGATGATCAAAATAGTTTAGAACATTTGAGTGTTAAGATACAAAATGTCTTACAAGCGTTTCAGTTCCAAATTGACGACGAAATATATATTTACGTTTACAATAGTTATAAATTACATACCCATGTTCTTCAAAGTAAGCAAAATGATTCCAAACATTTGAACATAATCGTTGTGAAAGATTTTCTTTCCTCATAGCCATAGATATTGTGTATTCTCTTGTAGTAAAGTAAAGAGACAATAGGTAATAAAATAAATATATAGTTTTGTAGTAAATGAAGTTGAATACACTAACTATTTATAAGAAAAATTACATGTACAAATTATAATCTCAAGATAGGTTTTATCTAGGCTCGAATTGGGCCTGAGCTGGGCTTGAGCTGGGCTGGGCTGAGCTTATGGGCTGAGATAGGCTGGGATTGGGCACAAATGGGCTTAAGCACAAATAGGCTGGGTCCAAAAATATGTGACCCAACTCGGCCCACCTATATGTGATGGGATGAACCAAGTCGAACCCACTTTCATTCGAGTTGGGCTAGGCCCAAATTTTTGTGTGCTGGGCAAAATTGGGCCTATGTTAGCCTGGCCCAAATGCCACCTCTACCTATTATAATGAGTTGTTTTGAGCATGAAAACAATTTCCTCTGAAAAACCTTCCAACACAAGAATTGTTCCCTTACAAGTCTAAAATAACATAGAATTGTTTCAGATTTTTCCAACATGATACATTCATTCAAACGAGTCAAAAATTTTGACTGCGCAAGACTTTTCAAAGAATGCTATTATATGAATCTTGCATGTTTAGCTTCTATATTCACAATATCATCTTCTACAAACTCTAGCAACCTCTAGCAAGATTTATAAGCATGCTTCTAACACTTTAACATCATAGTTTAGCTAGCATATTCATATACAATCCCTACAAATCATATATATATACATATATATTTCAATAAAACCAAGTTTTGACAATCCCTCATATAATACCGGAGCCCCAGCCATGCATTTATAATTTTTTATTTACATTTTATTTGCTTCATTACTTCGCATTATTTTTGGGAATGTGCATTAGTATATTAATTAAGTATTATTTATCGATACATTATGTGCTCGGTGTACGTATTTCTCATGATAAGGATTAATTTAAACTTAGAAAACATGAAGCCTAGCATATTAAACTAAGCATTTGTTTTAATAAAGGATTAACTTGGTTAGTACATTTGGATAATTTGAGTGGTAAAAAGGTAGAAACATTACATTTAGTACATTACTTTTTAACTTATATAGTGTTAGAGCACATCTAAAATTGGTTCATCATCTTAGGATGAGATATGGAATATTAGTTGAGTAGCAGATTCCCACTATTAATTTTGCAATCACCAAAATATTGTACTGAGCTACCACTTTTACCGTCCAAGTAGGTCTCATATCATACTTGGTAACATCAAATCGTATTGCTAATCTTAGTAAAAGAAGAAAATTAGTTTATTGACTAACTAGCTTGAACTAAATAGTACCTAAAATATAATATTTGGAAATAATATGTACATATAGATTGTATGGAAATTATAATAGCATCCTACCTAGGCTAGTTTAGTGAAAAGATTTATCATTCGATTTCATAATCACAAAGTCCTATATTAGAATTATCTTTGAAATTGGGGACGTAGAGCAAAAAATTATAACAGGATAGTTGTCTGATTATATTAATAAGTGTAAAAATAGAAAGTTGTGATATGGAAAGTGAGCGTGAAGTTGACTATTTAATTATATAAATAATTGATAGATAATTAACAGGAGGGATAAATTAAAATGGTATATTCTAAAGATTATGACGAAATAAGTACAGATCATGGTTATGAGGAATAAGTTGATCATATAAGTTTGATAAATAAGAAAAGAATTTAAGTAGTATAAATTGATGTAATGTTAACAAAAAAAATATTATTACATTAAAATTACTAAAACTTTAATATATTGAATGTAATTATGATATACTTAATTCATTGTTTAAGACTATAATAAAAGTATATAAGAATAAATGTATATGTATTTAAAAGTTTTAAAATCAAAATAAGGTTAATGTTTAAGTTATAACTCAAAGATTTTACTAGGTTTAGTGTGAAAATCTAATACCTGTTGAGTGATTGGTGAGAAATATACAATAAACATATAACATTAAATAGAAGATATGAATTGCAAAAAAAATCGATTAATTGAGTAAGAATACCAAATTAAATAGGTTATATGGTAAGTGTACAAAAGTTGTAATGGCGGTATGCCGTAAACATTATAAAAATAACAAGTGACATAAGATTATAGTAGAGATAGACAATATATCTAGACTAAGAATTGCCGCCTAAGCACTACATCGCGCGGCTCCAACTAAAACTCCAATGATGCTTCACCACCTTCCTAGTAAGCAGCCTGCTAGAAAGTTGCAAATTCCACCGAATCAACCTAGTTGAGCGAAATGATTGCAGCTGTCGACGTGCCAAATTACAAGCAACTCCAAGCTTCGGTTTCTTCTATTATTACCTATCATCGTGCCACCTTATTAAATTAGCAGCGTAGCAGCGTAGCAGCCACATCTGTAATCTACCGTACCATCTCATTGCATGAACTACACACACAACATCACTAAATTTGTTCATGAAGATCATAGGAAGCCACCTGTCTTTAGTAGTATCATTATTCATCTAATATTAGAATCATCATTACTGCCTACAATTAGCTTATCAGCGTTGTCAAACAAGTAAACAAACTAAGCCAATTAGTCAGCATTTCCTTTGTGTTGATGTTACCTTGCGAAGTTGCCTAAGCTTAGCTACACCAATTTAGCACCGCGCCACTTCACCATACATTGCCAAACATGCATTTCATCATTAGCCTATTATCCTAACACCAATCGTCACCATGGTTTCATCATTCTTTCACCATAATCTAATCCAAGTAAGACCCCACATAAAGGATCTCCGATAGATTAGCACAATACACATAAGTTTAATATTTCAGTTACACACATAGAGCTAATATTTCATACACATAGCACACCAATAAGGCTCGGTTACCTCACTTATCTTCTCTACCGCCAAAAACTTTTATTTCTTTCCATTATCATTGTCGGACCAACAAAAACAAGAAAGAACAAAAACAAGGAAAAGTCAAAGCCTAGTTAAGCAAAGTCAACTCATGAATCCTATGAATTAGCTTTGGTTTTTCTTTTGTTTTAGTTAAGCTTAGTTTTGTATAAGTTAGTCAGAAGTTACAAAGCAAAACATTTCTTCTAAAACATTTTTGAAACACCCGAGCACAAGGAAGAGCAGTAGTCTGCGTTGAGGTGATGAATTTTAAATACGCTGCATGTAGTATTAGTTATGTTTCACATGTTTACTTTGAGAATTAGTTGAGGTAATGTGATTGTCACGCCCCAACTCGACCCCTCTTATAATCAGTCAGAACGTAACGGAATTTCGGCAGTATAATGATAGTAAATAGGATACCGAGGCTCTAAACCAACCTCATTAGAACATCATACATCAACTCCATAAACCATACAACAAACAATTCCTTAATAAAATAACGACATACATCCTAACCATATTATACAATAAACATTCCTCGTTATACGCTTCCATTCCAACATAAAACATGAACCTTAATATACATTACAAAAACATATTGAGCCAATCTAACAACCTAATCATAAACAAAAGAAAGGCTACTAAGTCAGCATCAACTAATTCATTATCTTTTCAACATCTTATACATTATAACTACAAAGCATATAAAAGTCTACTAAGTTAATTTACAAGATAGTAAAACAATACAACATCAAAGATAAGACTCTGGAACATAAGACTCATCCACGTAAGGCACATTTTTCTCTTCAGGAGGCACGTACCCGTAATCCTGCAAAAGTACACCTGTATGCATACAATAATAGAGAGTGAGCTTATATAAAATAAGCCCAGTGAGGATCCGATAGATCTCGAGCAAGGTTTACTAAGCTCCTTGGAAATAATCATTTGAGCAAGTAAACACACAATAACATCAATAATACTATCATCACATAACTATATGACCATTCAATAAAAGATACACTAGTTAGTGTAGCTCCAAACGTCATCACGATCATAACAGCCTTCTTGTGACTCCCATAAACTCACGCACCCGAGGTACCCCAATAACCTCTCCCTCCATGATACCTCCGTCATGCGAGCTGGAGGCAGTCTCTAGTAGTCATGCCGTTATCAACCCGACAGCCCGATGCTGCCCGAGAGGTGGCACACACATACCAAAGACTCAGCAATAATAATAAACATCAATCATTTACAGGAGAATAGTCTAGCAGAACTGCCTATCTCCCGGCATCAATCATCAATCAATAATCATCAATAATCATATTATCATCATAATAACATCAATAACCAATTTAACAACATATAACTAAGTTAGATGACAAAGTAGGCCATCTAACCGAACATGCATTAAACACACAATCAAACCCTAATTTACCCATCAACAACTCACAATTCAATCACTCAACCCACACCCAATCAACTAAGGCTCAATCTAACATTTTAAAGAAAGACAACCTAAACTTCAAATAATCATATCTTACATTCTACTAATCCAAACAACTCCAAATCAGTTTCAAACACTCACCCATTCAATCAACTACATTAGGCCCCTAGAAACCAACCAAAACACATCCAAATCATGCTCAATAACCCTAAAACCCTAATGTGTCATGGCTGAAATTTCTGGATTTTGGCACGAACATCACAATTGAAAATTCGGCATTACAACGGCGCTACCACGTAATTAACAAACTTTTAGAAATCGACGGCAATCGATTCCGATCAACACAACTCAAAATAATCAACATTTAGCAAATTAATCAACTTTAAATACGAAAAATAATAATTATGCTACACCTGTTCAAATCTCGTAGGATTACAGATAAATGATCCCTAGCATGCATGGAGCAATAATCTAATATCAGATTAACATTCTAACAGTTCGATATTCAATTCTACGCAAAAACACAAAAGATGAGTTTTGAGATCTAGAATTTTTTCTCACCTTTGATGCGATATAAGCCTAGGAATGAGTGCAATGCGTGCCCAACAAGCGGAATCCAACTCGGCACGAAATTCTACGAACAAAAACTAGGTTTTTCTTTGAAAATTTGCCTTGAAAACTTTGAAGAAAAGCTTTGGTTTTCTCCTATGAAGCTCTCGGCCCTTTGTGTGTGTTGAGGAGTATGTTTTGTGTTGTGTTTAGTGTGTGTTGGTGATATTATGCAATTAAAAGCTTGGTCAATTAAAAAAAAATGCAAAGTCAAAGTAGTTATTTAGTCCTTTAATTCATTTTCTAGTCTTTTAAATGCATTTTAGTTATTTCTTTGCTCAAAACAAATATGCAACTCCTATGATAGCTCAAGTAGATTATTTTCAGGTGACAAGAAGTTTTACAATCAAACAATTTCACCCGAGTCGGCTTAAAACTCGATTTTCACAAAAGTCGGTGTAAAAACCCTAATAAATTCCTAAGCCGATTTTAAAATCGTTTTCATCAAACACAGGTCTATTAAAGTCCGTGGACTAGGTCTAGAAGGGTTAAAAAGACCAGTTTCAAAATTTTAGCTGACGTGTTTCAAAAATACTATTCACTCAAAATCGACGATAAAATTTCTGACTCCGTTTTTTATGAAAATTTCATGAATGCACATTTAGCATGTTCTAGGAGTATTGATACTAAAATTACCACATTCTAAGTCACATAGCACATAGACAGGTTAATTCACGCAAAACGAGATAAAGCATGCAAAACGAGATTGTGAAACCCCACTTTCTTGCTTATCTCGTTTTACGTGCTTTACCTCGTTTTGCGTGCATATGACCTGTTTATGTGCTATAGGACCTAGAAAGTTATAATTTTGATTTCAATACTTCTAATACGTGCTAAATGTGCATTCATGAAATTTTCATAAAAAACGGAGTCAGAAATTTTATCGTCGATTTTTAGTGAATAGTGTTTTCGAAACACGTCCGCTATAATTTTGAAACTGGTCTTTTTAACCCTTCTAGACCTAGTCCACGGACTTTAATAGACCTGTGTTTGATGAAAACGGTTTTAAAATCGGCTTAAGAATTTATTAGGGTTTTTACACCGACTTTTGCGAAAATCGAGTTTTAAGCCGACTCGGGTGGAATTCTTTGAATGTAAAACTTCTTGTCACCTAAAAATAACCCACTTGAGATATTTTGGGGGTTGCATAATTATTTTTAACTTGGTGAGCACTAAAATGCAATTAAAGTCATTTAAAATACAAAAATGCCTATTAAAATAACTTTGACTTTAATTAAATAATTGACCTTATAAGCTAATGTCCTCAACACACACTCACACAACACAAAAACACCATCACACACACACACATTGCCGTGAGGTTGAGGAGAGAAAAGAGAAGAGAAAAACTTAAGCTTTCAATCCAATTTTTCAAAGAAAAACCTAGTTTTTGTCCGTGAAACTTCGCACCGACTTGGATTCTGCTTGTTGGGCACGCATTGCACGCATTCCTAGGCTTATATCGCATCTAAGGTGAGAGAAAAATTCTAGATCTCAAAATGTCATTTTTGTGTTTTTGCGTATAAATGAAGATTGAACCGTTAGAATTGAAATCTGATGATAGATTATTGCTCCTTGCATGCTAGGGATCATTATATACTAATACTACGAGTTTCTGTCGGATATAGCATAATTTTTATTTTCCGGGTATTTAATTTTGATTTAAATGTTCAAAGTTGATTTAAATGAGTTGTGTTGATCGAAATCGATTGCCGTCGATTTCTAAATACTTGATAATTACGTGTTAGCGCTGTTGTAATGCCGAATTTTCAATTACATTGTTTGTGTGAAAATCCGGAAAATCCAGCCATGACGTCATAGGGTTTTAGGGTTATCGGGCATGATTTGGAGGTGTTATGGTGGATTTCCGAGAGGGCTAATGTAGTAGGTTGAATGGGTGAGTGATAGGAACTGATTTGGCAATGTTTGGATTAGTAGATTGTAAGTTATGAATTTTAGAAGTTAGGTTGTCATTCTTTAATTTCTTGAACGATGCCTTAGATGGTTGGGTAGTGTTCGAGTGATGAATGGTGAGTCGTTGTTGAGTAATTTAGGGTTTAATTATGTATATTATGCATGTCCGGTTAGATGGCCTACTTTGTCATCTAACTATGTTGTTTGTTGTTTAATTTAATATTGATGTTATATTGATGTTATTGATTGATTATTATTGAATGCGGGAATCGGGCACTCTTGTTGTTGATCTCCCAATTGATTGATTGATTTATTCTTGCATGATGATTGATGAATATGGAGCCTTGGTATGTGTGTGCCACCTCTCGGGCAGTGTCGGGCTGTCGGGTTGATACCGGCATGACTGCCATAGGCTACCCCCAGCTCGCATGACGGAGATGTCATGGAGGGAAGGGGCTAGTGAGGTACCTCGGGTGCGTGAGTAATGGGGAGTTATAAGAAGAACGGTTGAGATCGTGATGGCGTTTGGAGCTACACCAAATAGAGTATCCTTATTGAATGGTCATATAGTTATGTGATGATAGCTTTATTTATGTTATTATTGTTGTTGTGTGTTTACTTGCTCAAAGGACTAAATCCAAGGAGCGTAGTGAATACTGTCGAGATCTATCGGATCCTCACTGGGCTTATGTATATAAGCTCACTCTCTATTAATGCATGTTTCAGGTGTACTTTCACAAGATTACGGGTACGTGCCTCCTGAAGAGGAGAATGTGGAAAATGTGCCTTTCGTGGATGAGTCATATGTTCCCGAGTCTTATCCATGACTTTATGTTGTTTAAATGTCTTGTATATTAGTTTAATAGACTTTATATGCCTTATGGTTCTTAATGTAATAGATATTGAAAAGATGATGAACCAAATGATGTTAATTTAGTGGTTTTCTCTTGTCTATGGTTAAATTGTAATGTGTCTCAACTTACTTTTGAAATGTATGATAAAGTTGAGGTATTGTATGTCATGTTGGAACGGAGGCGTATAACGAGGATGTTTTATTGTATAATATGGTTGTGTTGTATGTTGTTGTTTATATTGAGGAATTACTGGATGTATGATGTTTAATGAGGTTGGTTTAGAACCTCGGAAATCTGTTTACTGTCATTATGCCGCCGAAATTCCGTTGCGTCCTGACTGATCGTAGGTGGGGTCGAGTTGGGGCGTGACAGTTTAAGTGGTATCAGAGCTCATGTTAGTTGTCAGCCGGGGTATTCTCGGAATGTGGGTAATGGTCTTAGCATGAAATATGTATGAAAGGAAAGAAAAATGAAATATGTATTGGTATGATTAATTGATTATGTGATTATGTGATTTAAGTGCTTATGTGATTATGTGATCAATTTGTTTATGTGTTTTATATGAGTTTGTTATTTATGTGTTAATAGTTGTTTATAACCTGTCTACGTGCTATAACTGTGCTAACTCTTTGATTAGTAGAATGGCCGGTCGACCGAGAACCAGAGGTAGGCCTGAGTTGACTGATGAGACTCCGAGTAACGTGGCACCGGGCCGTGACGGGGGTGATGACCGATTAGGAGCAGCTATGGAACGGATTGCAGAGTTAGTGGCTAGTCAGGCACAGTTATTAGCAGGGCAGGCTGCCCAGAATCAGGCTATGCAGGCTCAGCTTCTGAATATTCAGGGTGGTAACCACGGGCGTGGTACCCTGAAGGATTTTTTAGGATATCACCCACCGAGATTTCAGGGGGAGCCGGATGATAGGAAGGCGGAGGTATGGATTAGCAAGTTGGAGAAGATTTATGATCCGCTTGGCTATACTGATGAGCAGAAAGTCTCTTTTGCCGTGTATTTGTTAGATGACGAGGCAGAGGAGTGGTGGCGCACGGTAAGGACTAGCTGGGCGGCACAGGGTATTCCTTATGTTTGGGGTACCTTTCTGATGGCTTTCCGGGCAAAGTATGTTCCGAGGATTTGCAGGGAACGGAGAAAGGCCGAGTTTCTAGCCTTGGTCCAGGGAGATGCTACAGTGGCTCAATATGAGACCACATTTACTCGATTGTCCCGGTATGCACCGGAGAATGTGGTAGACGAGGAGCGGAGGACTCGCAGGTTTATGTTGGGGTTGCGGCCCGAGATTCAGGATGTGATGGCTCTGAATCGATATGATATTTTCACTTAGGCTTTTGATGCAGCTTCTAGATTGGAGAAGAGGAAAGGGGATCAGATTGTCTCCAGTCAGCCTAGTAAGAGGCCGTATCAGCCGCAGGGCCAGCAGGTTTTATATAGGCCTCCAGTACAGCAGTTTGTCTACAGGCCACCTGCCCAGCAGGGTTCTTATAGGCCACAGAGTCAGCAGAGTTATTATCGGCCTCAGTTTCAACAGAGGCCATATCAGGTTCAGACTCAGTTTAGGCCAGCCCAGTCTCAGGGTCAGTATAGGCCTAGTGTGGTGAGACCTCAGCAGCAGGCTGTATCAGCTGCTTCTTCAGCTTCTGGTTATTCTAGGGGCAGTGTTAGTGCCACATCATCGCAGTGTAATTACTGCAAGCGCTCAGGGCATGTAGAGTCCGACTGCAGGGTAAAGGCAGGGACATGTTTGGGTTGTGGTAGCATTGATCATAGGGCGAAGGATTGCCCTAAGTATGCGAGGACTGAGGGTCGGGCAGCGACTCAGGGTTACCAGGGTAGGCCTACGGGCAGTGTACCACAGCAGCAGCGGGTTCAGGCTCGGGCTTATGCAGTTGACTTAGAGGAGATGCCTGAGGAGACTGCAGTTGTGGAAGGTAACTTTCTTATACTTGATCAACTTGTTAAAGTGTTGATTGATTCTGGTGCTACGCATTCTTTCATTACTCCTGCTTGTGTGCAACGTGTTAAATTGCAACCTGAAAGATTGCCTTATGTGGTTGAAATTAGTACCTCCTTGACTGATAAGTATGTTACTGGCTTAGTATGTAAGGATTGTATAATACATGTTAAGGGGCATAATTTTCCTTCGGACCTTATTTTATTTCCTATCCGGGGGTATGATGTTATCTTGGGTATGGATTGGCTTTCTAAGTATGATGCCCAGTTGAACTGTAGAACCAAGGTAGTACAGTTTCGTTTGCCAGATCAGCCAGTAGTTGAGGTAGCGGGTAACCGGGGTACTAAGTCGTGTTTTGTTATCTCAGCAACTAAAGCCGTTAAGTTGGTGAGTAAGGGGTGTTCGGGTTATCTAGCTTATTTGATCAACAAGCCATCTGATAAACTACAGCTAGAGGAAGTCCCTATTATCCGGGAATATCCTAATGTATTTCCCGAGGAGTTGCCAGGATTGCCGCCAGAGAGGGATATAGAGTTTGTGATTAATCTTGTTCCCGGTACTCAACCTATTTCTAAATCGGCATACCGGATGGCACCAACTGAGTTGAAGGAGTTGAAGACTCAGTTACAGGAGTTGTTGGAGAAAGGATTTATTCAGCAGAGTTCTTCACCTTGGGGAGCTCCAGTCTTATTTGTAAAGAAGAAGGATGGTACCTTGAGGTTGTGTATAGATTACCGTGGTTTGAATCAAGTGACTATCAAGAATAAATATCCTTTGCCACTGATTGATGAGTTGTTTGATCAACTTCAGGGAGCCAAAGTCTACTCTAAGTTTGATTTGAGGCAGGGGTATTATCAGCTTCGGATTCGCTCAGACGATGTTCCGAAGTCTGCCTTCAGGACTCGGTACGGGCATTATGAGTTTGTTGTCATGCCCTTTGGATTGACTAATGCACCGGCAGCATTCATGGATCTTATGCATCGAGTCTTTCAGCCGTACTTGGACCAGTTCGTGGTGATTTTTATTGATGATATCTTGGTCTATTCTAAATCTGAATTGGAGCACGAGCAACATCTACGGCTTGTATTAGAGAAGTTGCAGGAGCATCAGTTGTTTGCCAAGTTCAGCAAATGTGAATTTTGGCTGCAACGGATTTCTTTTCTTGGCCATGTTATTACACAGAGTGGTATTTCCGTAGATCCCACTAAGATTGAATCGGTGATGTCTTGGAAGCGGCCAGAGAGTGTTACTGATGTCCGTAGTTTTCTTGGCTTGGCGGGTTATTACCGTAGGTTTGTCAAGGACTTCTCAAAGATTGCGGGGCCACTATCTAAGTTGACTCAGAAACGGACTATCTTTAATTGGGACGAGAAGTGTGAGAGTGGATTTCAGGAGTTGAAAAAGAGGTTAACTACCGCTCCAGTACTTGCTCTACCAGAGGGGACCGATAATATGGTCATTTACAGCGATGCATCCAAGGAGGGCTTGGGATGTGTTCTTATGCAGGATGGCCGAGTTATTGCCTATGCTTCCAGGAAGTTGAAGCCTTATGAGGTGAATTATCCGACTCATGATCTTGAGTTGGCAGCAGTTGTCTTTGCACTCAAGAAGTGGCGTCATTATCTGTGGGGCAGTAAGTTCGAGATTTTCACTGATCATAAGAGTCTTAAGTATTTATTCTCACAGAAGGAGTTGAATATGCGCCAGCGGAGGTGGATGGAGCTTCTTGGAGATTATAATTGTTCTATCAATTATCTGCCTGGTAAGGCAAATGTTGTGGCAGATGCTCTCAGCCGGAAGGCTAGTATTTCTTGTTTGGCTGTCAAGAAGTGGGAAGTTCTTGAGGAGTTTAGTTATTGGAGACCAGAGTTCACTCAGGTTGGGGTGATGTGTTCACATCTCCGTATTCAGCCTTTATTGTTGTCTCAGATCAGGGAAGCTCAGCAGCTTGATGTTAACCTTCAGAAGATCAAGGATCAGATTTCGGATGATCAGTCTGACTTTAAAGTGCATGAGGATGGTATTCTTCGGTTTCGGAACAGGGTTTGTGTTCCCGATGAACCGGGCTTGAGACGAGGTATTCTGGAGGAAGCTCATAATTCTAAATATACTATTCATCCCGGTGGAACCAAGATGTATCGGGATTTGAAACAGCATTACTGGTGGAACAACATGAAGAGGGAGGTTGCTCAGTTTGTGTCTAGATGTTTGACTTGTCAGAGAGTGAAAGCCGAGCATCAACGACCAGCAGGTTTGCTTCAGCCGTTGGCTATACCAGAGTGGAAATGGGAGCATATTACGATGGACTTCGTCACTGGTTTGCCTAGATCACCGAGGGGTAATGATGCAGTTTGGGTTGTCGTGGATCGTTTGACAAAGACAGCTCATTTTATTTCCATGAGGTTAGGAGATGAGGTTACAAAGCTGACGGATCTCTATCTGGATCAGATTGTTAGACTTCACGGTATTCCATCTAGTATTGTCTCTGATCGAGATCCTCGATTTACTTCTCGTTTGTGGGAGAAACTTCAGGAGACTTTGGGTACTCAGTTGAACTTCAGTACAGCGTATCATCCACAGACCGACGGTCAATCTGAGCGGACTATTCAGATTCTGGAAGATATGCTTAGGGCTTGTGTTCTGGACTTCGGGAAGAACTGGGAGAAACATCTACCACTTGCCGAGTTTGCCTATAACAATAGTTATCAAGCTACTATTGGAATGGCACCTTTTGCAGCTCTTTACGGTCGTAAGTGCCGTTCACCTTTATATTGGGACGAGGTAGGAGAGATGAAGACTATTGACCCGACTATCATGCCAGAACTTCTTGAGAAGATCGAGAATGTTCAGTTGATCAGGCAGAGAATGCTTACGGCGCAGAGTAGATTCAAGAGTTATGCTGATAAGCGTCGTCGAGACTTGGAGTTTGCAGTTGGAGATCGGATTTTCTTGAGATTGTCTCCTCGAAAGGGGTTTGTTCGTTATGGTAAAGGTGGAAAGCTGAGTCCGAGATTTGTTGGGCCGTTTGAGATTACTGGCAGGGTTGGTAAGTTGGCATATCGGTTGGCTTTACCGGAGAACTTCTCTAATGTCCACGATGTGTTTCACGTGTCTAATTTGCGGAAATACAATCCGGATCCTTCTCATATTCTTGAGCCAGAGCCGTTACAGCTTCGAGAGAATTTGACTTATGACGAGCGTCCGATTCGTATTCTAGATCAGATGGACCGAGAGTTGAGGTCGAAGAGGATTCCGATGGTTAAGGTGTTGTGGAAGCATCACGGCATTGAGGAAGCTACGTGGGAGAGACGAGATCAGATGCAGCAGCAATACCCAGATCTTTTCCGTACATCAAGTAAGAATTTCGAGGACGAAATTTCTATAAGGGGGGAAGAATGTGAAACCCCACTTTCTTGCTTATCTCGTTTTACGTGCTTTACCTCGTTTTGCGTGCATATGACCTGTTTATGTGCTATAGGACCTAGAAAGTTATAATTTTGATTTCAATACTTCTAATACGTGCTAAATGTGCATTCATGAAATTTTCATAAAAAACGGAGTCAGAAATTTTATCGTCGATTTTCAGTGAATAGTGTTTTCGAAACACGTCCGCTATAATTTTGAAACTGGTCTTTTTAACCCTTCTAGACCTAGTCCACGGACTTTAATAGACCTGTGTTTGATGAAAACGGTTTTAAAATCGGCTTAAGAATTTATTAGGGTTTTTACACCGACTTTTACGAAAATCGAGTTTTAAGCCGACTCGGGTGGAATTCTTTGAATGTAAAACTTCTTGTCACCTAAAAATAACCCACTTGAGATATTTTGGGGGTTGCATAATTATTTTTAACTTGGTGAGCACTAAAATGCAATTAAAGTCATTTAAAATACAAAAATGCCTATTAAAATAACTTTGACTTTAATTAAATAATTGACCTTATAAGCTAATGTCCTCAACACACACTCACACAACACAAAAACACCATCACACACACACACATTGCCGTGAGGTTGAGGAGAGAAAAGAGAAGAGAAAAACTTAAGCTTTCAATCCAATTTTTCAAAGAAAAACCTAGTTTTTGTCCGTGAAACTTCGCACCGACTTGGATTCTGCTTGTTGGGCACGCATTGCACGCATTCCTAGGCTTATATCGCATCTAAGGTGAGAGAAAAATTCTAGATCTCAAAATGTCATTTTTGTGTTTTTGCGTATAAATGAAGATTGAACCGTTAGAATTGAAATCTGATGATAGATTATTGCTCCTTGCATGCTAGGGATCATTATATACTAATACTACGAGTTTCTGTCGGATATAGCATAATTTTTATTTTCCGGGTATTTAATTTTGATTTAAATGTTCAAAGTTGATTTAAATGAGTTGTGTTGATCGAAATCGATTGCCGTCGATTTCTAAATACTTGATAATTACGTGTTAGCGCTGTTGTAATGCCGAATTTTCAATTACATTGTTTGTGTGAAAATCCGGAAAATCCAGCCATGACGTCATAGGGTTTTAGGGTTATCGGGCATGATTTGGAGGTGTTATGGTGGATTTCCGAGAGGGCTAATGTAGTAGGTTGAATGGGTGAGTGATAGGAACTGATTTGGCAATGTTTGGATTAGTAGATTGTAAGTTATGAATTTTAGAAGTTAGGTTGTCATTCTTTAATTTCTTGAACGATGCCTTAGATGGTTGGGTAGTGTTCGAGTGATGAATGGTGAGTCGTTGTTGAGTAATTTAGGGTTTAATTATGTATATTATGCATGTCCGGTTAGATGGCCTACTTTGTCATCTAACTATGTTGTTTGTTGTTTAATTTAATATTGATGTTATATTGATGTTATTGATTGATTATTATTGAATGCGGGAATCGGGCACTCTTGTTGCTGATCTCCCAATTGATTGATTGATTTATGCTTGCATGATGATTGATGAATATGGAGCCTTGGTATGTGTGTGCCACCTCTCGGGCAGCGTCGGGCTGTCGGGTTGATACCGGCATGACTGCCATAGGCTACCCCCAGCTCGCATGACGGAGATGTCATGGAGGGAAGGGGCTAGTGAGGTACCTCGGGTGCGTGAGTAATGGGGAGTTATAAGAAGAACGGTTGAGATCGTGATGGCGTTTGGAGCTACACCAAATAGAGTATCCTTATTGAATGGTCATATAGTTATGTGATGATAGCTTTATTTATGTTATTATTGTTGTTGTGTGTTTACTTGCTCAAAGGACTAAATCCAAGGAGCGTAGTGAATACTGTCGAGATCTATCGGATCCTCACTGGGCTTATGTATATAAGCTCACTCTCTATTAATGCATGTTTCAGGTGTACTTTCACAAGATTACGGGTACGTGCCTCCTGAAGAGGAGAATGTGGAAAATGTGCCTTTCGTGGATGAGTCATATGTTCCCGAGTCTTATCCATGACTTTATGTTGTTTAAATGTCTTGTATATTAGTTTAATAGACTTTATATGCCTTATGGTTCTTAATGTAATAGATATTGAAAAGATGATGAACCAAATGATGTTAATTTAGTGGTTTTCTCTTGTCTATGGTTAAATTGTAATGTGTCTCAACTTACTTTTGAAATGTATGATAAAGATGAGGTATTGTATGTCATGTTGGAACGGAGGCGTATAACGAGGATGTTTTATTGTATAATATGGTTGTGTTGTATGTTGTTGTTTATATTGAGGAATTACTGGATGTATGATGTTTAATGAGGTTGGTTTAGAACCTCGGAAATCTGTTTACTGTCGTTATGCCGCCGAAATTCCGTTGCGTCCTGACTGATCGTAGGTGGGGTCGAGTTGGGGCGTGACAGAGATAAGATAGAAAATTGGGGTTTCACAGTGATTCTTTGTTATATCGTGTAGTTGTAATAGGTTTACATAGCATAATAATTCACCTTAACATACCAGAATAATCTGTGCATGAGGGGATTTTACTTAAACGACATGCTAGTTTAATACTTACGTGTATCGGTAGTTTGTTCCTATATACTTGAGTAGGTTTAAAATTAAGACTATTATTAATTAAATGAATTAGAAGTTTAATACTAGAAGTTAAATACATGTTGTTAATAAGTTTTATTCTAAATTGGACCTGAAGTGAAGTAAGAGCTAATAAGCTTAATTATTCAATTAGAAGTTGGAAATTAGGTAGACAGGATTGTCAGAGGCACAAAGAATTAGGTTAACTTGAATTATAATGGAGGTTTATGTTATTAAGTGAATTTACTAAAATTAGTTTAATCTCTCTTGAATCCTAAACAAATGTTAGCCTGGAAATCTTGTCTTTGTAAACTTCATAAACCTGGATAGCTTTTACATTGAATGCCTTAGAGATGATTTAATTTCTTGGTTTTAAGTGACAACAATGAGTATGATAAATTACATTATATTGCTTGCTTGTATTAATATTTCTAATTGTTAAAGGTACTTGTTTGAAGACAACTTTTTTTGTTATTCTCCACCAACGTGTTTATCAAAGTGCGTGATCATAAATTGTACA
Organism: Ehretia macrophylla; assembly: GCA_037974665.1. Classification (NCBI taxonomy): domain Eukaryota; kingdom Viridiplantae; phylum Streptophyta; class Magnoliopsida; order Boraginales; family Ehretiaceae; genus Ehretia; species Ehretia macrophylla. Next base: position 60,297,454 of record CM075780.1, on the reverse strand, counting down.
AATGGTTATCGATTGTGTGTACATGGTTACATGTGCATGCTTGTGTGTTATTGGAATTGGGGGTTGCAACATTCGGCACGATAGCGTTCATGAACGCCGGGCGGCATAGGGCTTGCCGGTGCTCCCGTGACTATCGTGGTCCTAGTCCCTCTCTCGCTTGGCATTCCACCTTCGGAGAGTTAGGTCGTAGATTTTGGGTACAATCTGGAGTACTCTATTGGGAGAGAAAAGAAGTTATAATCATGATTTGGGGTCGCCCACCTCAACGGCAGGAACTAAGTGCAATGTGGGGCAAAGTGCTATACCTCGAAGTGGTGGGAGCCACCTCTTGAGCCCGTAGGAGCCACCTCTAAAGTCCTGCACATATTCTTTTTATTATGTGTTTCAGTCCTCTCGTTTGGTTCCTAGAGGACCTCGGAAAGGAAAGTTGATTGTTTATCTAAATATCGTTACTGTTATTGATACGTGATTCGAATGTGATAGTAATTTTTACTAGTTATCATATGTTATTGCACTTTATCGTTTATCGTAAGTGGATAACTTATTGATGTTATTGCACTTGTATTGCATCACATCATGGTTTTCAAAAGCCTAAAAATGTTTTTAAAACTCTCATATTTCATCCTCACTAAGCTTTCAAATAGCTCACCCTCTTCCCCCCTCCCCCTCCCCCTCCCCCCCTCCCCACTTTCCCCGCCTTGCAGGTGAAGTTTAACTTGAAATGGAAGTTAATATTAAGTGCCAAAGTTGATTGATCACATGCTCGAAGTTTCTTGGCTGTGATGTTCTAATATGTGATTCAAGATATAAGGGCTAGAAGTACTTTCGAGTGAAAGGGGTAGCTGTTGTTGAGACCATAATTTGTAATATAGTAGGGTAGTTTCTGTGTCTCGGGTAATGTTGTAACACTCTTCTACACTTGAATTATTGTATAAGTAGCTAGTTAATAAAAGCTCTCCATTTTGTTTCTTCTAATGTTTCATATATAAAATCAACATGACTGCCAATGAAGACTCTAACCTAATCTTGAGAAGGGTTGGATTTGGGGTCGTTACACCTCACCTTGAAGTTTCTTTGGATGAAAAGATAGAAAAGACCTTCCAAATGGTTGGAAATGCCTTGGCTAGCCTAGAAATCACCTTGTATGCAATTGATCTTTACAAAGTTATGCAAGAAAAAGCTTAGAAAATCTTTCTTCTTCTTTGGGGTAGTCGACGGGTTTGGTGGTAGGGAAAGAAGAAGATGAACAAAATATCTTCAAGCTTGTCTTGTAGGCTAAGTTAGAATTTTGCTAAATTATACTTTGACCCACAAGTTTTTCCTAATAGCTACTAATTCCCCCTTTTCCTTCTCTTAGGGCCGATGGGTCCCCTTTGTAATTTGGAAAAATTTGACTCTAGTATTAATAGTAAACTTGGTGCCCAAGTATAGCTTTTGATATTTGCAAATTGACCCCAAAAGTTTATAAGCTTTGCTATTTGACCCTAAGTATTTTTCTAGCTTTACAAATCTTTCCCTTTTCTTTTCTTCTCATGGTCGCGGGTCCTAAGTGTAGTTTATAAGATAATCCTAGTTCTAAGTAGTTTAAATAGTGTCCAAGAAAAAGTTTAGATTATTGTACTTTGACCCCAAAGTTTTCTAATTATTGCAAAGTTACTCCGAAAGTTACTTTACTTAACTCCTATACTTCAAACTTTTTTCCTAACCTATTCCTATTGTATCTAGTAAGTATTTAGGGCATACAAGCATTAATGTGGGACCCCAAATTTGCTCTATTTATAATTACGTGTTTTAACTTGTTTATATGTTATTTGAATTATATGTTAATTATGTGATTAATACCTCTATTACATGATATGTGAGCATTCATGAAATTTTTCTAAAAATCTGCATTGAAAATTTTATTGTTGAGTTTTGTGAATAGTATTTGAGGACACTTCCGCTAAATTTTTTAAATTGGTCTTTTAAACATTTTAAAAATTAGTCCTCCATTATTAATAGACCCGTGTTTTAATAAAAATTATTTCTGAAACAAGTTAGGAATTTTAAATAGACTTTTTGGGTGAAAAGTGACGTTTTTTAAACAAAAATAGTGATTTATGCTAAATTTAACTCTTGCATTGACTTTTGTTGACCTAGTATATATTAAATATAAGTTATATATCATCTTAAATATTTCTAGAATGGCACAATTGAAAAATGGATTTAAAAGACATTTGAAAAATAATTAATGACTTTTCATTTTCTTTTGCAAAAATATGCATTTTTTTTATTGTATGTATATATATGCTTATATATAAATGCTGTCAACTAAATAATAGTCTACTAAATTTAGTATTTAAGTTAGATAGTAGAAATAATACTATTTTTGGCTAAAAACAACTAAATATCAAATGTTGTCAACTTTGACCAAGTTGGCTAGCTTTGACTTTGCCTATAAGATGCCTACACACATTAAAACAAAGCAAAACACCACATTTCCACACACATTGCAGCCATGAGTGTTGGGAGAAAGAAGGAAAATATTTTCTTAGGTTTTTAAGCTTAATTTTCTCATAGAATTTGTAATTCAAGGCGAAACAACTTCATTCAAAGCTTGAAATTGCTTGTTGGGCACCTACTCTCCACATTTCTAGCTTTCCTTGGGATCAAAGGTGAGTGAAAAACTAGATTTTAATTTTAAAGCTTATGTCAAAATTTTAAAGTTGAGCATTTAGTTGTTGTTTTGTTAAATTGTCTTTAGATTATTGCTAGGTAAGTGTTGTAAACTAACTTTGTGGATTTATAGTCATTTTAAACTGTAGTAGCATGTATTTTTATTTTCTGAGTATTTAAATTGATTATTTGTCTTATATTTGAATAATTGTTGTTGTAGTAGTTGAAATTGAGTTGTAGTTGCTTCTATAGGTTTGTTAATTATTGTGTAGTAATGTTGTAATGCCAAAATTTCAATTTAAATATCATAGCAAAAGTTCAAAAAATTAGCCTTGAGTGCATTGTCATTTTTAGCTTGTTGGGCTAGTTTTGACTGGCTTTTGGTTGGTTTCCGATGGGGTTAATGTAGTTGCATATGTGGTTGAGTGATAGGAAAATGTTCAGGGGTTGTTCGATTAGTAGATTGTAAGTTATGAAATTTAGAAGTTTGTGTAGCTTTTCTTTAAAATGCTTAAATGTTGTCTTTAGTTGTTTGGTAGTGTTGTATAATTGTTTCTTGGATTGTTGTTGAGTAGGTTCGGGTTTGAAAGTATGATGAAATATGTGTTGAGTTGGGTGGCCTACTTTGTCATCTAACTTGGTTGTCTTTATTGTTTAATCAATGATATGATGATTGAAACGTTGTTAACTGATTGATGATTGTTGTTGTATTGAAGGACAACCTACTTTGTTGTTGTCATGCCACAACTCGACCCCACCTATAACCAGTCAGGACGCAACGGAATGTCGGCAGTATAACGACAGTAACTCAGAAACCGAGGCTCTAAACCAACCTCTTTTATATCTCATACAACCAACTTCAAAATCAACAACTCCGCAACCATTTCAACAATAAACAACACATACATTTCTATTTATATTAAACAGCCATACCACAGTACATTCACAAGTTATACGCCTCCGTTCCAACATCAAACCATAGGCTATATCATACAACTCAAAATAGATTATAAACCAGTCTAGCAACCTAATCACGTTCAAAAGAAAGGCTACTAAACTAGCAATATACATAAGTCTTTATTTTTAAGTAGTTATACAATACATTATGCTACAAAGGCTAAGACAAGCTAATGGACACGACTCTGGCACATAAGACTCGTCCAAATAAGGCACATTCTCATCTTCTTGAGGCACATACCCGTAGTTCTGTTATGTGACACCTGAATGCTGATAACGAATGAAAATGAGCTTATATAAAATAAGCCTAGTGAGGATTCGATAGATCTTTTAAAAACATTTACTATACCCCTTCGAAATCGTCCCTTGAGCAGTAAACACACAATGAACATCAATAACATTATGAGTACAACAATAGCAATAACAGTAAACACACAATATGAATACGATACACTTGTTGATGAAGTTTCATACACCATTTTCCATGCTCCTCAACTCCTCCAAACCCAATGACACAATCCTGAGGTACCTTGACCTAGACCCATACCCCATGGCCTCTCCGCCCATGCGAGATAGGGATTAGCCATGATAACTGTGCCCGCAGCCCAGGATGCCTCCCGAGGTGACACAACACTATCAAAGCTCACAACAATATGACTCAATTCGAGAAGTCAACAACGAGGGTTGCCCGACTCCCGACTCATAATAACATTAACAATTCCAATTCGAGAAGTCAACAACGAGGGTTGCCTGACTCTCGCATTCAACAATCAATAATCAATAATCAATTACAACAACCAAATAAACAACATTTAACAACCAACAACTATACAATTATGAAACAACTAAGTTAGATGACAAAGTAGGTCATCCAACTCAACATGCATTTAAACCAACATTCAACCCCGATCTCAATCAACAACAATCCAAGAATCAACTATCCAAACACTACCCAACATTCAAAGACAACATTTAAATATTTCAAGAAAAGACTACACAAACTTCTAAACTTCATAACTCACAATCTACTAACCCGATAACCTCCAAACCACTTCCAATCACTCACCCACACATGCATCTACATTTATCACATCGGAAACCAACCAAAGGCTATCCAAAACAAGTCCAACAACCCTACTTTTGGCAACACACATGGCTGAATTTTTTGAAATTTTGCTACAATATTCTAATCAAAAATTCGGCATTACAACATTATTACCTTGCAATTAACAAACTTTTAGAAGCTATCAGCAATCAATTCCAACTACCACAACAACAATTATTCAACATAGAAGCTGTAAATCAACTTTAATACCCGAAAAATAGAAATACATGTTACTACCGTTCAAAACTTATATAAATGCACATAAATGATCATTGGCATCCACTGAGCAACAATCTAACAACAATTTAACATTCATTAGATACAAATTCAATTATATGAAAATGATATAAATTACCATTTTAAGATCTAGAATTTTTCTCTCACCTTTGATGTTATATAATGCTAGAAAGGTGTGGAATAGGTGCTCAACAAGTGAAATCAATCTTTGGATGACAAGATTTGGCCTTCAATTGCAAGTTCTATTGAAAAATTCCTTTGAAAACCTTGAGTTTTTTCTTTCTTTTTTTCTCCTATGGCCTCTTGGCTATGTGTGTGTTGTGTGAGTGTTTTTATGATAATTTAGTGTGTGTTGATGTTATATAAGCAAAAGTCAACAAAAACAAAAAGTCAAGGTTCAAACATGGGTCTATTAATATCCGAGGACTAGGTTTTAAGATGTTAAAAACACCCGTATAAAAATTTTAGCGGATGTACGTTCAAAATACTATTCATAAAAACTGTCGATAAAATTTTCAATGCTGTTTTTTATGAAAATTTCTTAAATGCACACATAGAAGATAATAAGAATATAAATCATAGAATTAGTGCATTCTAACTCATATAACACATAAACAGGTCAAAACAAGCAATTCTATGAAAAGGTAAAATCTGGGATTTCATAGTTGTCTTCTCAGAACATGAAATGTTTATTATTATTGTCACGAGTCATGTAGTGTGTGCCACCTCTCGAGCAACATCGGGCTGTCGGGTTGAAAACGGCATTGAATGTCATGTTTTCGCTTCCGCTCGATTCTTAGCTAGATGATGTTCATAGCTCTAAATATATAAATGATCCTTCAAGTGGTATCAGAGCAAGGACTTGATGTTCATGTGATTACATATGTGTTTGCTTAAAGTTTCTAAAATCTTGAGTACAAAAGAAGAAGGAAAGAGTTTCAACATTTCTGAAAATGTTTATGTCCACTGTTTTTGCATAACTATTTTGGCACAGTAACTGTTGTTAGATTTGGCTGATTTTTGGATATGTTATGCTATAGAGATAGTATAACATTTCATCTTCTAATATGTATCTCCTAATTTCGTGGCTAAGGGTTTCAAAAAAATCAAAATCAGTAAGTTCACTGATTCTCACGTAAAGCTGGATAGTTTGTGTAGTTGTGTTCTAAGAGGTATAACTCAGTTAATTGAACTCTGAATTGAGTTCTGTTTGATTCTAAAACTATCTACGCTCGAAGAGCTACGTCTCTGTAAAATTTCATAATTTTTGGAGAACTGTGGATAGGCTAAACGAGTCAAAAAATTTGGTGCATGTGCAGTAGATTTATGATGGGTCATAAATTGAAAGCAATGACTAATTGGTTTGATTTTGGTTAAGTCCAATGAGCTTAAAAATTAGTGGGCTTTAATCTAATAAGATTAGATTAGATTGTTTTTCTTTGTGAAGATTAATGGAACTCAAATTGGGCTATAAAATTAACAAAGGATTTGCATTGGGCCCTACTGAACAAGTATGGACTTAAAATTGGTTTTATCTAGTTCTTTCGTGTTGTTTAACATGAGATGCTAAAATCTCGAGATATGAAACTTATTGCAAACATGCCTTTTATTTATTTAATGTATTGGATACATAAGTTTGTGTTTGCATGCTTGTTTAGCTTTATTGTTTATGTATATGATGCATATCCTATGCTTTATGAGTTTTATCTTATATTGTGATGTTGGATGATAAATGGTGAATTTGATCATAGACTTGGTTAATGAATGGTTAATTAGTTGTAATTTCATTAGATGGCGTTGTAACTAATTATATAATTCATTAGTATGTAATTGAGACATAACTCTCGTTTTATTTTCTTGCAATTGAGAGAAATTTGTAGTGAGACATAATGTATGTAATTCCTACAAGAAGTTTGCAAGAAGACCGTTGGAGACTTTCAAGGAGTTGGAGGTACTTTGGATCTTTGAAGAAATCAAGAAGACAAGACCAAAGAAGACATGTTGATGTGTTTGTTTAGGTTTTATTTTTGTCTTGATTTAATTCATAGCCCAAGTCCATGATCCACCATGATGTATGATTTTGTATGTTTGTTTATTTATTTGCCTATATGTGATGTATGCTTGTAAATGAACTAATGTGCAAAGTGAGACCTAAATAATTTTAAAATATTCCTACGTGCAAACATATTAGATTGTAAAGCAGTAAAAGTGTTTATCGTTGCCCTCCACTATCCTAAGTTATATTTGCTCGATTAGGTATGGCTTGGCTAACCCAAAGGTAGGAAGACATTCCATGAAAGTATTATATTTACCTAGCAAGTATAGTGATGTTGTGTTGTTCCAATATCACGAGGCCAATAACGCACTAAAGCTGAGGTCCAGGATTCAAATTGTCACAACATTGTGATGGTGGGTGTGATCTAACTATATCACGTTTCTAATAATGCACCAAAGCTGAGGTTATGGTAATTTAGGGGCAAAATGGCCATATCATATATAGTGATATAGATAATACTCGTTGCTAACTTTTTGTATGTATATTCCAATAATGCACCAAAACTGTGGGGTATTCATATTAAAGAGAACTATGGTCACCTACTAATGAATCTTTAATTAGACTCACGATCTCATTTAGGAAGTGTGGGATTCGATAAAATTAACGGGATGTATCATTTAATTAAAGGCCAAATTAAATGTTTTAACAAGTTTATGTCAACTAGCGATCTTTTTTTATGCATACATTTATGGCTACAACTATGAACCCGTCGTTTTTAATTAACTAGATTTTATATCGCGCAACTGGACCAAACTCTTTGATTAACATTATCATCTAAGAATGGTTATTAGAAACTTAATAAAATCTTAGAATTACGTGCTCCGTTATTTTTCATCTTGATAATGTATCAAAATGAAAAGTTGTAGTAGTTATGGATGATAAGTAAAACAAATTAAATATGCTAAGGATTTGTATTCTTTCATAGTTTGCATAAGGGTATGCAAGATGTAAAGAATATAATTCTAAACTAGCAAATGGTTTTGTGGTAAGCATATTTCATGAATGATATTAGATATAAATGGAATTCATTCTCATATTTGTATTTCCTCTTTGGTTAATGGTAATGCAAAGAAGAAAGGCAAAAAGAGATGATTTCTATTAGCCAGTAGGAGTATATCTAAGAAGAAAATTAAGGATTGTATAGGCATGTGTAAAAAATGTTTTCACAGCCTTAAAACCGGACATTAAAAGAGGTTTTAATTCAAAGTATCTTTATAGCTTGAATGTCAAGGTTGTAAAACTACTATGATTTATAAATCTTCTTTTTGTGATTGGTACTACTTTGTGGAATCTAGTGAAACATTGGTGTATGTGTTCAAGGATAGAATCTTAATCATAGTAGTGTGCTTTCAGAAGCGTGGAATGTTTTCAGCGTTAGCAAAGAAAATAAAGGTTGTTGCGTTAGCTAAAGACAATTTGTTTGGAAGCCTTCTGGACATATTTTGTATTTTAAGGATTATACCTAAATAATATTAGGAATAAAATGTATATTCCTAAAGTTTGTAAAAACGCAATATGGTGTAGTCTTTATTATCTTAACGTAGACGAAAGAATGTATTGCAAACATATTGTCAACCGTTATAACCATCCACCAAATTTTAAGATTATTCAAATAATCCAAATTAATTGTAGTTTCTACATGATTACGTTTTTCTAATAATAAGATGATGATTAGGTTGGTTTGATCAACTTATGCATCTTATATATTGGAAAGATAACCAAATTATCCTTTGTTTGATAAAGGATTAAAACTACTAAGGTATTTGGATTAATACATGTTGATATATGTGGAGCTATTTCAGAATCGGCTCGTATAGAAAAATGTATTAGTACCTTATGATTAGATCATGAAGGTAAAATACTTAAAATAGATTAGGAATTTAAAATAGACTTTTTGGGCGAAAAAGTAGTATTTTTAAGCCAAATAGTGATTTCTGCTAAACCCGATTCTTGCGTTGACTTTTGTTGACCAAGTATGTATTGTAAATAAAAATTTAATTAGCTTAAATATTTTACTAAGGTAAAATTTCATTTAGAATTAAAAACAAAGGCTAATTTAGACTTTAGTTATTAAAAATCCAATTTTTGACAACTTTGACCAAATCTTTTTGCATTGACTTTTTACTTAACTTAATATATACTCAAATATTAGCCAAAACACCACAAAAATACACCAAAAACCGTGGCTCCTTGGAGGAGAAAAAGGAAGAACATTTTCAAGGTTTTTCAAAGCATTTTTCTCATAGATTTTGCATTTCAAAGCCAAATTGAGCCATTCAAAGCTTGAAATTGCTTGTTGAGCACCTATTCTACCTATTCCTAGTATTACTTTGGATCAAAGGTGAGAGAAAAAAATAGATCTAGAAATTAAAATTCATGTCCAATTTTATTTAATGCATGTATAGTTATTGTTTTATTAAATTGCTAATAGATTATTGCTAAGTAGTTGATAAGGACCAACTTGATGAGTTTATACCCATTTTGAACAGTTGTAACGTGTATTTCTATTTTTAGGGTATTAAAATTGGTTTATAGGTTCAATGTTGAATAATTGTTGTTGTAGTGGTTGGAATTGATTGGTTGTTGCTTCTAAAAGTTTGTTAATTTCGGGGAAGTAATGTTGTAATGCCAAATTTTTTATTTGAATGTTACAAGCAAAAGTCTAAAAAATTCAGCCTAGGTGCATTGCCAAAATAGGGTTGTTAGACTTGTTTTGGATGACTTTTGGTTGATTTCTGATGGGGCTAATGTAGTTGCATGTGTGGTGGAGAGATAGGAAGTAGTTTGGAGGTTATTGGATTAGTAGAATGTAAGTTATGAATTTTATAATTTTCTGTAGTCTTTCTTTGAAATGTTGAAATGTTGTCTTGGTTGTTGGGTAGTGTTGTGTAGTTGTTTCTTGAGTTATTGTAAGGTAGGTTCTGGAATGAATGCATGTTTAAATGTATGTTAAGTTTGGTGTCCTACTTTGTCATCTAACTTAGTTGTTTTAGTTGTTTATTTGATGTTATGTTGATTGGAATGTTATTAACTGATTGATGATTGATGATGATCTGGAGGACAACCTACTTTGTTGTCTTTCCAGAATATAAGATGTTTATGATTATTGTCATGAGTTTTGATAGTGTGTGCCACCTCTCGGGCAGTATTGGGCTATCGGGTTGATAACGGCATGACTATCATAGACTACCCCCAACTCGCATGGGCGGAGATGCCATGGAGGGAGGGGCTAGATGAGGTACCTCGGTTATGTATTATGGGAGTTATAAGAAGATGGTTGAAATCGTGATGGTATTTGGAACTACATCAACTAGAGTATCCTTTCACAATTGAATGGTTATTTATGTGATTGAATTGAAAAGTTGATGTTAATGAGTTTGTTGTTATTGTTGCTTATAAGATGATTTCCCAAAGGGTCAAGTAAATGTTTTCAAAAGATCTTTCGAATCCTCACTCAGCTTTATTATATATAAGCTTACCCTCATTTGTTTATTGTCATCAGGTGTAGCTGAACCGGACTTTGAGTATGTTCCTCAAGAAGCTGAGTATCTGCTTTCTGTGGAGGAGTCTTATGTCCCAGAGTCATATCCATGAGTTTGTCTTTGCTTTTATAATATGTTGTATTGTATAACTGACTTAGGATAATGGTTTGTATGATAGTAGTTTAGTAGTCTTCCTTTTGAATATGATTAGGTTGCTAGACTAGTTTATAATCTATTCTACAAATGTATATTATAGCTCGTGGTATGTTGTTGAAACGGAGGCATATAGCTTGTGGTTGGTATGTAGTTTGGTTGTTTAATATATGGTATTGAATGTTGATGAATGGTTGTGGAGTTGTTGATGATATTTGGAGTTGGTTGTGTATTGTTATAAAGGGTTGGTTTAGAGCCCTGATGTCCGTATTACAAACGTTATAATGCCAAAATTTTGTTGCGTCTTGACTGATTGTGTGACGCCCGGGAGTTTCAATACCTCTTTTAAATAACTGTTGCATAAATTACTTGAGCATATTATGCACATTTCTTTTCTTGCTTAACTGCTTTACTATTAGGCACTATTCATAAGAAATTTGACCGTCTAAAATGTTCGATGTAATATTTTTCCTAAGTCATATGACACATAATAGGAATCGGAAACTTGTCATTTTGGACTTTTGAGCCCGGGAGTATGAGTTTGAAATTGTTTTTCGCGTCACTTGAATAGTGTTACGTATGTTAAAACATTGTTTTAAACTAGTTAACATTTGAATTGAGTTTTAGCTCATTTGACCAAGATTTTAGTTGCATTTGACTTAATAAAACATAACCTGCTCATACATTTACCTAATATATTACCACATAAGCCATTTACTCATAAAATAAAAAGCCAAAAATTACAAAAATACCCCCCAAACCCGATACCCTATAGGAGAGAAAAGAAGGAGATTTGTTCATCATTTCATGCAAACTTGGACTTCTAGCTTGGTCATGAGGAGTTTTTGGAGGCCCTAGAACATCTACAACTTGTTTTCACCTTCAATATTGTGAGGGAATTGTATATTTCTTGAGTTTAAAGTTGTTGCATATATGTTGAATTTCTTGTATTGTTGAATATAGTTATATTGCTTGTTATGGATGCTTGTTATATGTTCTTTAGAGCCTACAGAACTACCTTTTATAGTTTGATAGAGAATTCCATGGTTAAAGCTTGAGTTCTCACGAAGAAGATGGTGAATAGTGCTTAAACTTAGGGTTTTGAGAAAGCTTGCTAATTGGAATGAATTAAGACTTCCTTTAGGTGCTCTAGACTTTAGTGAAACTAGTTGGGAGGCTATGTGAAGTTGAATCACCCAAAATTAAGTAAAATCGTAAAATTTGCTAACTTTAAAAAGGGGATTTTTCACGTAATGTAATCCAGGCTTGTTTGGACTTTAGATTAGGTATCCTTGGGGCAATAAAGCACTTTTGGTGCTTTCATTGCATGAAATCGGGGTCCAGATAGGGTAGATGTAGTTAAAACTCACTCGGGGCCTTATCGAGCTTTTGTCTCCAAAGTGGGATTTTAGGGCCTTGATAGATGTCTTTTGACTTCTTTAGGAATGTAGGATGCTTGGATTATAGATTTGGAACTTTGAACTTCATGTGGGAGAAGAATGGCTTAGTTAAAGAAAGAGGACAAGCGTTAAATGGTTACTTTGGTGCTTATAAATGCTTTTGGTTATGTTATTATGTATTTATATGCTTGTCTGGAGTATAATTGAACTTATTGCAAAGGTTGTGGGAAAATATGACTATTGTCTCTTTTATGTTGTTTCATTACATTGCGTATACTATGACTATTTGCGAGGGCAGCCTACTTTGTCGTCCCTCTTATGTGTTATTTGTTAATCTGGATTCTCGTGGACTTGTCTCGGGGTTGCGTAACCTTTTCGGACATGGTAGCATCGAGAAACATGGGCAGCGTCGAGCTTGTCGTGCTCCCTCAATTACTATGGTACTTATTCCCTTTCTCTCGTTGAGTATACTCTACTACCCCAGAGGCGTGGTTCACCTGCTGGGCATATGGACCTACCTCAGGAGAAAGGGTCGTAGGATCGGGGTACATCCGGAGTACCCCACTTTGGAGGAATAAGGGTTTGCCGGTACTTGCTTGAAAATCGTGGCTCGTGGTTCGAGATTGAAGACAAGAAGTGAACCATATCCTTTTTATATGTGGTTAATTACTTGTTTAACTAGTTGTGTTATTTGATGTTGAACATGTTGTTACCTTGTTGTATATCCTGTTGCATATCATGTTGCACGCCCCGGTATGCAGCATCACCTCCCTCGCTGGGCAACATTGTTGCTCACTCCTCACTTAACATGTTTCAGGGGAAGCTGAGGTGAATCCCCAACTAGTAGTTGTAGAGGAAGAAGAAGCAGTACAAGTAGATCAGCTTCCGTGACTTTCTTGTGTGATAAGGTTGATTATTATGTGTGGCTGGTAATGAAGATGTTGATTGTTGTGTTTTTGACACCTTGGGGTCTTGTATATACTATTGGGTGTTTGTAACTAAATTGTATTCTTGTATGTTGGATAACATAGTAGATGGCATGTAATAGTCGGTAGTAAACTTATTTCGGTTGTTGTATGCTTGGGTGTAGTAGTTAGCTTGTTGAGCTTGTTATAGCTAAGACATACTACTTGGAATTAAAGTTAGAATTATAACCGCATGCTTGCATGATATCTATTTTGTTGTTCCAAGGCTCGGGTGACCTTGTGAATTTAGTTGACTATGATAATCTTGGAAGATAGGTTGTATGAGATGTTTGTTTATGGTTCAAGTATTATATGTGACTAATTGCAGGTACCAATTAGTCCTAGGTATAGAGGAGACTCTGTTCAAGTGGCGAGTCCGGACTTGACCTATAGCGTGGGGTTGGATTCGGGGTGTTACAGATTGTAAGTGGTATCAGAGCTACCTGAATGCATGAAGCATGGTTAATTTCCTCGGTATGTGGGTAGAGGTCTATATGTGAAAACTGAACTACGTGACTATGTGATTGTTTAATTGCCTAAGTGCTTGAGTAAAGGACATGCTAGCATGTAAGAGGAATGTCAACAGCATGATATGATATGAATATGAAAAGTCTAGTGTTTGATGCTTATTAAGGGTTTTACATGTTGTCTTATGTGAATAAGGTGTTTTGAAAACAATGTGCATGTTATCTTTGTGTTATCTTTTTGCCTATTATAACACTGCATTCTTCTAGCATTGAGATGAGGAGAAGGGGAAGACCGAGAAGGGAATCGGAGGAGGCTCCTAGGTAGGATATACCTGGGCAGGGTGCAAGAGTAGCAAGAAATGTACCTCAGGGGCAGGAACCGACTGGTGCACAGATTATGGCCACAATGGCCACCGCCATAAATATTATTGCTCAGTTTGTGACACAACAAGGTCAGCCAGGAATCGGCAGAGGTAATCAGGCTGTTAGAGCAGAGGGTAGTGGTACTGCTAGGGGTAATTTATATGAAAAATTCTTCCACCACGGGGTGTATAGTTTTTATGGGGAACCAGATGATATGAAGGCAGAATTGTGGTTAAGTAAGTTTGAGAAAGTTGCTGCAATACTTGAGTGTAATGATGAGAGAAAAATTACTTATGATGCATTCTTATTGGAGGGTGACACTGAGAAGTGGTGGCGTACTGTTAGAGAGAAATGGGATGCTGAGAGGGTACAACATTTGTGGGCTGACTTTGTTCGAGAGTTCAGGGACAAGTATGTTTCAGTAGTAGCCCGTGAGAGACATCAAGAGGAGTTCATAGCTCTGAGGCAGGGAAACATGACTGTGGATCAATACGAGGCTACTTTCACTAGACTTTCTCGATACGTGCCAGCTTTAGTGCAGCCGAAGGACATAAAGATTCAGAGATTCATCAAAGGGTTGAGGAGTGATATTATGCTTAATTTGTCTTCGCAGGATTATCCGAGTTATGCTGCAGTAGTTAAGGCCGCGTCGAGATATGAGAAATGCAAGGCAGATGTGTTGGCTGAGTCTAGTCAGTCGGGTAAACGGCAGTATCAGTCTCAAAGTCAGGGTTATCAGAGACAGTATCAGCAGTCTGTTCAGACTCAGCAGCCGAGGCAGACCCAGAGCTACCCATGTCCAGTTCAGGCACAGTCTCAGCCAAGGCCAGCTCAGAGCCAGCAACAGGGACAGTCACAGAACTGACCAGTGACCACTAGATCTTAGCAGGGTAGTTCTGCTACATCTACTTACAGGACTCCTATAGGAGGTGCTACTGTCAAGAAAAACCAGCAGTGCAGTCATTGCAATCGCAAGGGCCACACGGAGGCAGAGTGTTGGAGGAAATTGGGTCGATGCGTAGGTTGCGGTAATGATAAGAATATAGCTAGAGATTGCTCCAGGTTTAAACAGGGACAGGGACAGACTTTCGGCCAGAGTGCTCAGACTAAAGCTTCAGGAGTAGCTACTATTCCACGAGGCCAGGCACTGGTATTTGCACTCGATCAGAAGGAGCTTCCAGAGACGACAGTGGTGGTGGAAGGTACTTTTCTTATTAATAGTCAGCCAGTAGTAGTTTGATTGACACCGGGGCTACCATTCATTTATCACTCCGATGTGTGCACAATCTACTGCTTTGTAATCCTATAGGTACCAAATTTGTTACAGATGAGACATACTGTAGTTCAGCTTCACACAAGCATGCATCCAACTTAACTTCTTTTACAAGACCGCTTATCACGCCACCCCATGATAGCATTAAAAACATTCTTAGAAGTTGGAAACAACATGCATCAGAATATTCACACCCAAGCATGCAAAGCAACTAGAAGTAAAAACATAAGTTATTACAAGCCTTAGAATTACTAATCCTACTACAATCATTTGGCTTCCAATTTACATATTACACAAATACATACATGAGCCTTTAGGCCCCAAAATAGATCACAACATAGAATAACGCATTCTCCACATATAAACTAGAAAACATATCCATCTCAGACAATAATCACACAACTACTAGGGCAAAGGCTCTGTCTGTACTTCTTCCTCTTCCACTATCACCTCAACTAGCTGGGGATCACCCTCAGCACTTTCTGAAACATGTTACTGAGGTATGAGCAACCACTATTGCCCAGTGAAGGATAAAGGCCAAACGGGACATGCAATGCAACAAATATAACAGTTACAAGAAAAAAAATTAAAGAACATTTGAAATAGTAAATAACCACACATATCAAAGGATACGATACACTTAACCCCAAACTCCATGATTCTCTTATCTTTGGCCACGAACCACGATCCACGAACCACGATCAATGTACCGGAAAATTCCCAATCACCTCAATGGGTGTACTCCGGATATACCCCGATAATCCTATGACCCAACATCCCCTGGCAATCTCTGGACCAGGCGAATGAGGGAATAGGGTACGGAGTTTGAATATCCACTGGCAAGCCCTTTACCGCCCAGTCGACATTCAACACGTTCACCCCTGATACTATGGTTGCACAACCACTATGCAATGCATGTTAACACTTGACAATAAGATAATCAATAAAGAGCAGTAACAGTTAAGAGGGTCAACAAAAGAGGCTGCCCTCGAGACAGTTCATATGATAAACAATAGTACAAAACTAATTAAGAGAGTATAAAGGGAAAAGTTCCATATTTTTCCAAAAACCCAATACCAAAAGCTCATAAACATCTTATAATTGTAATTAAACACTTAATACACACTTACAAGGTTATAGAAACAAAAAAATCATTCATTTCTTAATTATCCCCCTTTTATCCTAAGCCATTTTCCTTCCAAATGAAAGTTAATGTTTCAAATTCATAGGGGAAGCTATACCATTCTCCTAATTAACCCTTAAGGCACCCTTAAAACCCTTAAACACATTCAAATACTCACAATTACCCCAAAAGCCCCAATTTTCCTCTTATGGCTTTGAACTACACATACCTTAACCGAGATCCAAACGCGGGTTAGCAAAGCTTCTATAGCACCTAGGTAACCTAAGAATACCAAATGTGAAGTTCAATTCCACCCGGATTATTATTAACCCCGAAATCCCTTTTAAAAATTTGGCTATTTCACGGTTTATGCAAGTTTAGAGAAATTCGAGGGCACGGGGCTATTGGACTAACTTCATTAGCACCTAAGGCATATATTATAAGCAATGAATCAAGCTAATACGCACAATTACACAAAACCCTAAAATCCCATCACTACTCACCTCATAAAATCAAAGTAACGATTCCAATCGTTTAAAATGCAAACTAATGGCTTAAATGTGTTCTTTAGCACTTATATACAATGTATAATAGAATAGATAAGCTTTGCAATAACATTTGATAGCATTTCTAACAATTCAAGAAATATGTAACATTTTAAATATGCAAAAAGAGTCATGAAATCCTTCACCTAAAGCGCGTAGGAATACCTAGAAGGCTTGCACACACCCTAAACTACTTGTTCTAGGCTTGGAAAGGCTTGGATTGAAGAGTTGAAGATCAAAATTTCCTCCTTATGGCAGCAAGAGGCTCCGGCCCTGCTACAGGAACTTTTCAGCTTTTATTTTTTTTTTCTTTGCTAGTTATGAATTTAAGTGTGTGTTGTGAGAGTTATATTAAGGGGGTCATGTTAGGTGCTTAAGTGGGTTATTAAAATGAGTATAGATAGCTTAAAAATGAGCCTTAGGTGCAATTAGGTGTTAACTAAATAAAACACTAAGTTAAGCTACGTAATACTATTCACTAGTTTACTAAACCATTTTCTAAACGAAGGCTACTATCGATCCTAGCTCAAATGCGCATTTTTCTCATTCCTACTATAATTAATATGATTTAATAAAAATGCTAATTCATTAATATTAGGCAGTTGAAAATGGATGGAATAGTAACTTAAAGAAGATAGTAAATAAAGCACAGAAGAAGTACGCAACTAATGGATGCAACAATAAGTGAATGTATGACAAAAATCTCGGGCGTCACACCCTCTTCCCCTTAAACTAATTGTGCCCACACAATTCTTACATGATTCGGCAAATAACTCTGGATATTTTTCTTGCATCTCCTCATCTCTCTCCCAGGTAGCATCTTTTATCCCGTGATGATCCCACAGAACCTTAACCATCAGAATGCTTTTAGTTCTCAGCTCCTGAACTTTTCAATTAACCAGCCGAAGAGGTTTCTCCGTGTAGGTCAAAGTTTCACTAATCTCTAATGGCTCGGGCTCAAGAACATGAGAAGGATCTGGCTAATATTTCCAAAGCATAGAAACATGGAAGACATCATGAATCCTGCCTAGGCTAGGATGCAAAGCTAGTCGGTAAGCCAATTCACCAATTGTTTCGGTTACTTCAAACGGTCCCACATAACGAGGACTCCCTTACCATGCCAAATCAAACCCTTGCGAGGAGAAATTTTCAGAAATACCCGATCACCTATGGCAAATTTCAAATCACGACGGCGTCTATCTGCGCAACTCTTTTGCCAACTCTGTGCTGTAAGCATTCTTTTTCTGATAAGTTGAACATAATCAATCATTCTGTTCATCTCTGGCAATAGAGTAGGATCAATAGATTTTAACTCTCCAACTTCATCCCAATATAAATGAGATATGCATTTACGCCCATACAAAGCTTCATACAGTGCCATACCGATTGTAGCTTGATAATTCTTGTTATAAGCAAATTCTGCAAAAGGTAAATATCTCTTCCAACTCTTACCGAAGTTCAGAATGCACGCTCGTAACATATCCTCAACTATTAGAATAGTTCTTTTTAGATTGATGGCAGTTTGAGGATGATGAGAAGTATTGAAGCACAATGTCGTGCCCAAAGCTTTCTGAATCTTCTGCCAGAATTGAGATGTGAATCTGGGATCTCTGTCTGACACAATACTCTTGGGAATCCCATGAAGTCTAACAATATTCTCAACATAAATTTCAGCCAACTTGTCAAGAGATTCAGTTTTCTTTGTAGCAATGAAATGAGAAGTTTTGGTCAATCTATCCACAACAACCCAGACTAAATCATGACCTTTCGAAGACCTCGGTAAATCTGACACAAAATCTATGGTAAGGCGGTCCCATTTCCAAACAAGAATGGCCAACGGCTGCAACAACCCTGCCATTCTCTGATGTTCAGCTTTAACTTTCTGACATGTAAGACATCTAGTAACATAGTCAGCAATCTCTCTCTTCAAGTTGTTCTACCAGTAGTTCTGTTTTAGATTCCTGTACATCTTAGTACTGCCTGGATGGGTAATGTACTTAGAATTATGAGCCTCTGCAAGAATTTCTTTCTTTAAAGCTGGCTTAGAAGGAATACAAATTCTGCCTTTGAACATAAGAAGACCATCATCATGCAATTTGAAATCTGACTCTCCTCTTTTCGACTTTTCTAAGATTTCCATCAATTGTAGATCAACCTGTTGAGCCTTTCTAATTCTGGATAATAAAAGAGATTGAATATGAAAACTTGCAAATTGAATACCAGAATCTGAAGTCTCAGGCTTCTATAGACGTAATTCTTCCATGAACTCCCAATTTTTTATGATTAGACTGGCAACCGTAGCCTTTCGGCTTAAAGCATCAGCAACAATATTGGCCTTACCTGGCAGATAATTGATAGTGCAATTATAATCCTCAAGTAATTCCAACCAATGCCTCTGCCTCATATTCAACTCTTTATGAGAAAAGAGATATTTCAGACTCTTGTGATCAGTAAAGATTTCAAATTTATTACGCCAAAGATAATGATACCATTTCTTTAGTGCAAAGATGATAGCTGCAAGCTCAAGGTCAAGCATCGGATAATTAAGTTCATAAGGTCTCAATTTTCTAGAAGCATAGGCAATAACTTTTCCATTCTGCATCAATACACAGCCCAATCCTTCATTGGAAGCATCACTATAGATTACCAGATTATCAGTACCCTCAACTATAGCAAGAATAGGAGCTGTGGTTAATCTCTTCTTCAATTCCTGGAAGCTAGCTTCACATTTCTCATTCCAGTCAAATACAGTTTTCTTTCGAGTAAGCTGAGTCAATGGTCCAGCAATTTTAGAGAAATCCTCGACAAACCTTTTGTAATAACCTACTAAGCCCAAAAAACTGCGAATTTCTGTAACAGTCTCCGGCCGTTTCCATGCCATGACAACCTCAATCTTTGCTAGGTCAACAGAAATTCCATCCTGATAAATAATATGGCCCAGAAAAGTAACTTGCCTTCACCAGAACTCACACTTACTGAATTTTGCAAACAATTTATGCTCTTGAAGAGTCTGTAGTACAATCCTGAGACATTGTTCATGCTCCACCTCAGATTTAGAATATACAAGAATATCATCAGTGAAAATAACCACAAACTGATCCAGATATAGACGGAATACTCTCTGCATCAAATCCATGAATACGACAGGAGCATTGGTTAAACCAAACGACAGAACAACAAATTCATAATGACCATAACGAGTTCTAAAAGCAGTTTTAGAAACATCATCTGACTTAATCCGTAACTGATAATAGCCCTACCTCAAATCAAATTTAGAAAATACCCTGGCACCTTGTAGTTGATCAAATAACTCCTCAATCAAAGGCAATGGATATTTGTTTTTGATAGTTACCTAATTAAGACCCCGATAATCAATGCATAAGCGAAGAGATCCGTCTTTCTTTTTAACAAACAAGACTGGTGCGCCCCAAGGTGAAGAACTCGGCTGAATGAATCCCCTCTCAAGTAAACCCTGCAACTGAATTTTTAATTCTTGCAACTTAGGTGGAGCCATTCTGTACGGAGTCCTAGAGATAGGCGTAGCCTATGATATAAGTCGATCACAAACTCTATCTCTCTATCAGGTCGTAAACCAGGTAATTCCTTAGGAAACACCCCCGAAAACTCTGTCACGATAGGTACGTCATTCAGTTTCAATTGATTACCAGGTTGATTAATCAAATAAGCAAAGTGAGCCTCACAACCCTTACCTAACATTTTTGATGCTTTAATAGAAGATATGATAGGAGTTCCCGTAGATTTTTTACTTCCTACTATTTCAAGTACGGGCTATCTTGCACCAACTCGACCCCACCTACTATTTCGGCAGTATAACGATAATAATTAAGACACCAAGGCTCTAGACCAACCTCTTATCAATATTATACAACTAACTTCACAACCATTCAATAATCAACTTCTCAATTAAATTAACAACATACAACATAACCATATTATACAATAATCATTCCTTCAACAACCCATCCATAGTTATACGTCTCCGTTCCAACTTCATACATAAACTATACATACATTTCAAAATAGATTATAAACCAACTTAGTAATCTAAACACGATCAAAAGAAAGAATACTAAACCATCATACATAAGTCTTTAAGTTAAAGTAGGTTTATAATACATTATAATACATCAACTACAAACAATCTCATGGCAATGACTCCTGCACATAAGACTCATCCACGAAAGGCACATTTTCCTCTTTAAGAGGCACGTACACGTAGTCTTGCTCAACAACACCTATAAGCATGCAATAATTGAAAGTGAGCTTATATAAAACAAGCCCAGTGAGGATCCGATAGATCTCTAATAGTATTTACTATACTCCTTCGAAATGATCCTTTGAGCAATAAACACACAATATACATCAATAACAATATAAACACATAACTATAATGACCAATCAATAAATGATACTCTATTTGTTGTAGCTTCAAACGCCATCGCGATCTCAACCATTTTCTTATCACTCCCATGACACACACACCCGAGGTACCTCACTACCCCTGCCCTCCATGGTATCTCCGCCCATGTGAGATGATGGTAGTCTCTGGTAGTCATGTCATTATCAACCCGGCAGCCCGATGCTGCCCGAGCGGTGGCACACACATAACAAGACTCAACAATAAAATAATCATTCACATCACAGGAGGACAACCTTTTCCGTTGACTAGCTCCCGGTTCATCAATAATCAATCAATTATCATCTTAAACAATAAAGAACTAAGTTAGATGACAAAGTAGGCCATCCAACTTAACTTGCATTAAACACACAATCAAACCCTAGTCTAACCATTAACAACTCACAATTCAATCACTCAAACACCACCCAATCAACTAAAGGCATAATTCAATACTTTAAAGAAAGACAACCTAAACTTCAAAAAATCATATCTTACATTCTACTAATCCAAACAACTCCAAATCAATTTTTATCACTCACCCGTTCAATCAACTACATTAGCCCTCTTGAAAACCAACACATCCAAATCAAGTCCAACAGCCCTAAAACCTCAAAGCACCTAGGCTGAAATTTCAGGATTTTTGCACCAACATCTCAATCAAAATTTTGGCGTTACA
Source organism: Ehretia macrophylla (assembly GCA_037974665.1). NCBI lineage: Eukaryota > Viridiplantae > Streptophyta > Magnoliopsida > Boraginales > Ehretiaceae > Ehretia > Ehretia macrophylla. The sequence continues at coordinate 60,275,577 of CM075780.1, read as the reverse complement.
ATGGTGCTACCCCGTATTTTATAAACTTTTACAAATTGACGGCAATCGATTCCAACCACTACAACTAAAAATAATCAACAAATAGCCAAACTATCAATTTTAAATACCAAAAAATAAAAGTTTATGCTACAACAGTTCAAATCTTATAAGAATGTATATAATCGATCCATTGCATGCATTGAGCAATAACATAACTTCAAATTAACATTCTAACTGTTCAATATTCAATTATACACAAAAATACAAAAGATGACTTTTGAGATCTAGAATTTTTCTCTCACATTTGATCCGAAACAAGCCTAGATATGCTTGCTATGCATACCCAACAAGCGGAATCCAACTCGGTACAAAAAACTACAGACAAAAGCTAGCCCTTTGTATGAAATTTTGCTTTGAAAACCTTGAAAATCAACTTCTCTGCTCTCCCTTGAAGCTCTCGACCATGTAGGTGTAAAATGAGTATGTTTTGTGCTTTGCAAGTATGTGTTGATGTTATATTATGTAAAGTCAAACAAGTTAAATCAAGGTCAAAGGTGAAAACTAGTTATTTTTTAGTTTTTTTTTTTTTGTCTTCTAATTCATTTTAGCTATTTCTTTGCTCAAAACATTTATGCAACACCTAAACTATCTCAAGTAATTATTTTTAGGTGACAAGAAGTTTTACATTCAAACAATTACACCCGAATCGGCTTAAAACTCGTTTTCTTGTAAAAGAAAGTGTAAAAACCTTGAAAATTTCAAAACCAATTCCAAATCCGTTTTAATCAAACACGGGTCTATTAGTACCCGAGAACTAGGTTTTAAAATGTTTAAAATACCCCTGTAAAAATTTTAGCGAACATGTGTTCAAAAATACTATTCATTAAAACTGGCGATAAAATTTTTGATTCCATTTTTTATGAAAATTTAATGAATGCATACTTAGCATGTATTAGGAGTATTAATCACATATTTAATACATTCTAAGTCATATAGCACATAAACAGGTCAATTCACGCAAAACGAGATAAAGCATGCAAATCGAGATAAGATAGAAAAGTGGGATTTCACATTCACCCCCCTAAAAGAAATTTCGTCCTCAAAATTCTTACTTGATGTACGGAATAGATCTGGATACTGCTGCTGCATCTGATCTCGCCTCTCCCAAGTAGCCTCCTCAATACCGTGATGCTTCTACAACACCTTAACCATCGAAATCTTCTTCAACCTCAACTCTCGTTCCATTTGATCAAGAATACAAATCGGCCTCTCATCATAAGTCAGATTCTCACGAAACTGTAACGGCTTTGGCTCTAGAATACGAGAAGGATCCGGATTATACTTCCGCAAATTCGACATGTGAAAGACATCATGAACATTAGAAAAATTCTCTGGTAAAGCCAACCGCTATGCTAACTTACCAACTCTGCCAATAATCTCAAACGGCCCTACAAACCTCGGACTCAACTTACCACATTTACCATAACTAGCAAACCCTTTACGAGGAGACAATCTCAAGAAAACCCGATCCCTGACTACAAACTCCAAGTCTTGACGACGCTTATCAGCATAACTCTTGAATCTACTCTGCGCCGTAAGCAGTCTTTGCCAGATCAACTGAACATTCTCAATCTTCTCTAGAAGCTCTGGCATAATAGTCAGATCAATAGTCTTCATCTCCTCTACTTTATCCCAATACAAAGGTGAACGACACCTACGGCCGTAAAAAGCTTCAAAAGGTGCCATCCCAATAGTGGCTTGATAACTATTGTTATAGGCAAACTCGGCAAGTGGTAGATGTTTCTCCCAATTATTCCCGAAGTCCAAAACACAAGCCCTGAGCATATCTTTCAGAATCTGAATAGTCCTCTCGGACTGACCGTCAGTCTGTGGATGATACGTTGTACTGAAATTAAACTGAGAACCCAAAGTCTCCTAAAGTTTCTCCCACAAGCGAGAAGAAAATCGAGGATCTCAATCCGAGACAATACTAGATGGAATCCCGTGAAGTCTAACAATCTGATCCAAATAAAGATTCGTCAACTTTGCAACTTCATCTCCCATCTGCATCAAAATAAAGTGAGCTGTCTTCGTCAAACGATCCACGACAACCCAAACTGCATCATTACCTCTTGGTGTTCTAGGCAAACCAGTGACGAAGTCCATCGTAATATGCTCCCATTTCCACTTTGGTATAGCCAATGGCTGAAACAAACCTGCAAGTCGTTGATGCTCGGCTTTCACTCGCTGACAAGTCAAACATCTAGATACGAACTGAGCAACTTCCATCTTCATATTAATCCACCAATAATGTTGCTTCAAGTCCAGATACATCTTGTTTCCACCAGGATGGATAGTGTACTTAGAATTATGAGCCTCCTCCAAAATACCTCGCCTCAAACCCGGTTCATTGGGAACACAAACCCTGTTCCAGAATAGAAGAATACCATCCTCATGTACTTTGAAGTCAGACTGATCATCCGTGATCTGATCCTTGATCTTCTGAAGTTTAACATCAAGTTGCTGAGCTTCTCTGATCTGAGATAGCAATAAAGGTTCAATACGGAGATATGAACACATCACCCCAACCTGAGTCAACTCTGGTCTCCAATAAGTGAATTCCTCAAGAACCTCCCACTTCTTGATAGCCAAACAAGAAACACTCACCTTACGGCTAAGAGCATTTGCTACAACATTTGCCTTCCCAGGTAGATAACTGATAGAACAATTATAATCTCCAAGAAATTTCATCCACCTCCACTGACGCATATTCAACTCATTATGTGAGAATAAATACTTAAGACTCTTATAATCAGTGAAAATCTCGAACTTACTGCCCCACAGATAATGACGCCACTTTTTTAGTGCGAAAGCAACAGCTGCCAACTCAAGATCATGTGTCGGATAATTCACCTCATATGGTTTCAACTTCTAGAAGCATAGGCAATAACTCGGCCATTCTGCATAAGTATACATCCCAAGCCCTCCTTGGATGCATCACTGTAGATAACCATATTATCGGTCTCCTCTGGTAGACCAAGTACTGGAGCGATAGTTAATCTCTTTTTCAACTCCTGAAACCCACTCTCACATTTCTCATCCCAAACAAAGCTAGTCTGTTTCTGAGTTAACTTAAAAAGTGGCCCGACAATCTTAGAAAAGTCCTTGACAAACCTACGGTAATAACCCGCCAAGCCAAGAAAGCTACGAACCTCTGAAACATTCTCCGGCCATTTCCAAGACCTCACCGTTTCAATCTTAGTGGGATCTACAGAAATACCGCTCTGTGTGATAACATGGCCAAGAAAATATATGCGTTGTAGCCAAAATTCACATTTACTGAACTTTGCAAACAACTGATGCTCTTGCAGCTACTGTAAGACAAGCCGTAGATGTTGCTCGTGCTCCGATTCAGACTTATAATAAACCAAGATATCATCAATAAAGATCACTACGAACTGGTCCAAGTATGGCTGAAAAACCCGATGCATAAGATCCATAAATGCTGCCGGTGCATTAGTTAATCCAAAGGGCATAACTACAAACTTATAATGCCCGCACTGCGTCCTGAAAACAGACATCATCCGTGCAAATCTAAAGCTGATAATACCCCTACCTCAAGTCAAACTTAGAGTAGACTTTTCCTCCCTGAAGTTGATCAAACAACTCGTCAATCAAAGGCGAATGATATTTGTTCTTGATGGTCACTTGATTCAAACCATGATAGTCAATTCATAATCTCAAGGTACCATCTTTCTTCTTTACAAATAAAATAGGTGTTCCCCAGGGTGAAGAACTCTGCTGAATGAAACCCTTCTCAATTAACTCATGCAACTGAGTTTTCAGCTCCTTTAACTCAGCTGGTGCCATCCGGTATGCTGATTTAGAAATAAGTTGAGTACTGGGAATAAGATTGATCATAAACTCCACATCTCTCTCTGGCGGCAACCCTGGCAATTCCTCGGGAAATACATTTGGATATTCCCGAATAATAAGTACTTCCTCCAGCTGTAGCTTATTAGATGGCTTGTTGATCAAATAAGCTAGATAACCCGAACACGCCTTACTCACCAACTTAACGGCTTTAGTTGCTGAGATAACAAAACTCGTCTTAGTACCCTGGTTCCCTGTTACCTCTACTACTGGCTGATCTGGCAACCGAAACTATATTACCTTTGTTCTACAGTTTAACTGGGCATCATACTTAGAAAGCCAATCCATACCTAAGATAACATAATACCCCCAGATAGGAAATAAGATAAGGTCTGAAGGAAAATTATACCCCTTAACATGTATTATACAATCCTTACATACTAAGCCAGTCACATATTTATCAGTCAAAGAGGTACTAATCTCAACCACATAAAGTAGTCTTACAAGTTGCATAACACGTTACACACAAGCAGGAGTAATGAAAGAATGCGTAGCACTAGAATCAATCAATACTTTAACAAGTTGATCAAGTATAAGGAAGTTACCTTCCACAAATGTAGTCTCCTCAGGCATTTCCTCCAAGTCAACTGTGTAAACCTGAGCCTGAACCCGCTGCTGCTGAGGTGCACTACCCACAGGTCTACCCTGATAACTCTGAGTCGCTACCCGACCCTCAGTCCTCGAATATCTAGGGCAATCCTTCGCCCTATGCTGATTGTTGCCGCAACCCAAACAAGTCCCTACCTTCGCCCTGTAGTTGGCCTTCACATGGCCCTGACGCTTGCAAAAAGTACACTGCGATGACGAAGCACTGACACTTCCCCTAGAAAAACTAGAAGATGAGAAAGCAGTTGTACCAGCCTGCTGTTGAGGTCTAATAACACTAGGCCTATATTGACCCTGAGACTAGGCCTGATAAGACCCCTGCTGAAACTGTGGCCGGTAAAAACTCTGCTGACTCTGTGGTTTAAGAGAACCCTGTTGTGCTGGTGGCCTGTACGCAACCTGCTGTACCAAAGGCCTATACATACCTTGCTGACCCTGCGGCTGATACAGCTTCTTGCTAGGCTGACTAGACACAATATGTTCCCCTTTCCTCTTCTCTAACCTAGAAGCTGTATCAAAGGCCTCAGTGAGTATATCATACTGATTCAGGACCATCGCATATTGAATCTCGGGCCTCAACCCTAACACAAACCTACGAGTCTTATGCTCTTCGTCAGCCACAAACTCCCGTGCATACTGGGTTAGTCTAGTAAATGTGGCCTCATACTGTGCCACTGAAGCAACTCCTTGAACTGAGGACAAAAACTCGGCCTCTCTACTCTCCCCTGCAATCCTCGGGACATACTAAATACCCTGGGTCTCCAAACTAGATTTCACCGTGCGCCACCACTCCTCTGCCTCATCATCAAACAAATAAACGGTAAAGGTGGCCTTTCTTTCATCAGTATAATACATAGGGTCAAATATTTTCTCCACTTTACTAATCCATGCCTTGGCCTTCCGATCATCTGGTTCCCCCTAAAACCTCGGTGGATAGTGTCACGCCCCAACTCGACCCTACCTACAATCAGTCAGGACACAACGAAATTTCGACAGTATAACTATAGTAATTAAAACACCGAGGCTCTAGACCAACCTCTTATCAATATTATACAACTAACTTTACAAGCAATTCAACAATCAACACCTCAATTAAATTAACAACATACAACATAACCATATTATACAATAATCATTCCTTCAACAACCCATCCATGGTTATATGCCTCCGTTCTAACTTCATACATAAACTATACATACATTTCAAAATAGATTATAAATCAACTTAGTAATCTAAACATGATCAAAATAAAGATTATTAAACCATCATACATAAGTCTTTAAGTTAAAGTAGGTTTATAATACATAAACTACAAACAATCTCATGGCAATGACTCCTGCACATAAGACTCATCCATGAAAGGCACATTTTCCTCTTCAAGAGGCACGTACCCGTAGTCTTGCTCAACAACACTTGTAAGCATACAATAATTGAGAGTGAGCTTATATAAAACAAGCCCAGTGAGGATCCGATAGATCTCTAACAATATTTACTATACTCATTGGAAATGATCATTTGAGCAGTAAACACACAATATACATCAATAACAATATAAACACATAACTATAATGACCAATCAATAAATGATACTCTATTTGGTGTAACTCCAAACACCATCACGATCTCAACCATTTTCTTATCACCCCTATGACACACACACCCGAGGTACCTCACTACCCTTGCCCTCCATGGCATCTCCGCCTATGCAAGATGAGGGTAGCCTCTTGTAGTCATGTCGTTATCAACCCGACAGCCTGATGCTGCCCGAGAGGTGGCACACACATAACAAGACTCAACAACAAAATAATCATTCACATCACAGGAGGACAACCTTTTCCGTTGACTAGCTCCCGGTTCATCAATAATCAATCAATAATTATCTTTTCATCAATATAACATCAAATAATCAATTGAACAATAAAGAACTAAGTTAGATGACAAAGTAGGCCATCCAACTTAACGTGCATTAAACACACAATCAAACCCTAGTCTAACCATTAACAACTCACAATTCAATCACTTAAACACCAACCAATCAACTAAAAACATAATTCAATACTTTAAAGAAAGACAACCTAAACTTCAAATAATCATATCTTACATTCTACTAATCCAAACAACTCCAATCAGTTTCTATCACTCACCCATTTAATCAACTACGTTAGCCCTCTTGGAAACCAACCAAAACACATCCAAATCAATCCCAACAGCCCCAAAACCTCAAAGCACCTAGGCTGAAATTTCTGAATTTTTGCACCAACACTCAATCGAAATTTCGGCATTACAACGACACTACCCCGTATTTTAAAAACTTTTACAAATCTACGGTAATCGATTCTAACCACTATAACTCAAAATAATCAACAAATAGCCGAACTATCAATTTTAAATACCCAAAAATAAAAATGTATGCTATGATGGTTCAAATCTTATAAGAATACGTATAATCGATCCTTTGCATGCACTGAGCAATAATATAACTTCAAATTAACATTCTAAAGGTTCAATATTCAATTATACGCAAAAATACAAAAGATGACTTTTGAGATCTAGAATTTTTCTCTCATCTTTGATCCGAAGCAAGACTAGATATGCGTGCTATGCGTGCCCAACAAGCGAAATCCAACTCGGTACAAAAAACTACGGACAAAAACTAGCCTTTTTCTATGAAATTTTGCTTTGAAAACCTTGAAAATCAACTTCTCTTTTCTCCCTCGAAGCTCTCGGGCATGTAGGTGTAAAATGAGTATGTTTTGTGCTTTGCAAGTGTGTGCTGATGTTATATTATGCAAAGTCAAACAAATTATATCAAGGTCAAAGGTGAAAACTAGTTATTTTTTAGTATTTTCTTGTCTTTTAATTCATTTTAGCTATTTCTTTGCTCAAAACATTTATGCAACACCTAAACTATCTCAAGTAATTTATTTTTAGGTGACAAGAAATTTTACATTCAAACAATTACACCTGAGTCGGCTTAAAACTCGTTTTCTTGCAAAAGAAAGTATAAAAACCTTTAAAATTCCAAAACTGATTCCAAATCCGTTTTAATCAAACACGGGTCTATTAATACCTGAGGACTAGGTTTTAAAACGTTTAAAACACCCTTGTAAAAATTTTAGTGGACAGGTGTTCAAAAATACTATTCATTAAAACCAGCGATAAAATTTCTGATTCTGTTTTTTATGAAAATTTTATGAATGCACACTTGGCATGTATTAGGAGTATTAATCACATATTTAACACATTCTATGTCATATAGCACATAAACAGGCCAATTCATGCAAAACGAGGTAAAGCACGCAAATCCAGATAAAATAGAAAAATGGGATTTCACACGGCCTGGTCCGGCATTTCTAGTTTCACAATCTTCTTTCTACAATCAAGTTGTACATAATATCTACCTAACCAATCCATCTCCAATATAATTTCAAAGTCGCGGAAAGGTAGAATAATTAAATCGATAGGAAATACACGACCTCGAATATAGATATTACATGCCTTGCAAATAAATTTGGTGACAAACTTCGGCTTCATAGGTGTATAAACCACAATATCATATAACAATTTATCATGTTTCAACATAGCATTTTGTGCATATACAGGTGTAATAAACGAATACGAAGCCCCAGAATCAATTAAAGCTTTAACCGATTGATCATTAAGAAGAAACGTACCTTCTACTACAGCAGTCATGTCCGGAAGCTCCTTTGCATCTAAGGCAAATACTCAGGCTTGACACCGTGGTACTAGTCCTGTAGCTGACGCCCTGGTTTGATTGCCCTAACCAGATGTCTGACCCCTAGTATTCTTGAATTTCAGGCAGTCTTTAGCCTTGTGTTGATCACTACCACATTCGGTATATCGGCCCAATCTTTTCCAACAATTCTCCTCAGTATGACCCTAACATTGACAGAAGCTGCACTGCTGGTGACATCTTACAACAGTGCCTCCCGAATGAGCTTTGTAAGAAGAGGTAGCTGAACTACCCTATTGAGATCAAGCTGCAACTGGACGAGATTGCCCCTGATTCTGACTCTGAACTTGTCGTGCCTGAGTCTGAGTAGGCCCTGCATAACTTTGTGCCAGCCTCGACTGCGGACTCTGCCAAACTGAAATAGTCTGCCTCTAGTACCCCTGACTCTGTGACTGGAACTGCCGCTTACTCAATTGACTAGTCTCGGCCAACACGTCTGCCTTGTGTTTTTCATACCTCGAGACGGCTATGACCACTGCAGCATAATAAGGGTAATCATTTGCAGACAGACTAAGCATAATATCACTTCTTAACCCCATGATGAATCTCTGCATTTCCATGTTCTCTGGCTATACCAAAACCGACATGTAACGAGAGTGCCTAGTAAAAGTAGCCTCATACTGATCCACTGACATATTTCCCTGCTTCAAGGCTATGAACTCTGCTTGGCGTCTCTCACGGGCAACCACTAATATATACTTATCTCGGAATTCACGGACGAAGTCAGCCCACGAATGTTGAACCCTCTCTACTTCCCATTTCTCACTAATAGCACGCCACCACTCCTTGGCGTCACCTTCCAGAAGGAATGTGTCATAGGTAATTTTTCTCTCATCACTGCACTCGAGTATTGCAGCTACCCTTTCAAACTTCCTCAACCACAATTCAGCCTTCATATCATCTTCTCTCCGAAGAAGCTGTAGGCCCCATGATATAAAAACCTATCATACAAATTACCTCCGGTAGTACCACTACCCTCAACTCTTGCAGCCTGATTACCACCACCAGCCCCTGTCTGTCCCTATTGAATCACGAACTGGGCAATGGTATTCATAACATTGGCCATTGTGGCCAAGATCTGTGCGGTACTCGGTTCCTGAACTTGTGGTGCATTCCCTGCCATACCGGCTTCTTGCCCGGAAGCCCCCTCTGGTTCTCTATCAACATCCTGATTCCCAGTTTGACGGCGGGGTCCCATTCCAGACAACTAAAATGCAAAGTATTATGACAAGCATATGTATAATTCACAATTAAATCACATAAGAATAAGTTCAAATAAGTTAACATAAAATCACATATAAGGTCATACAAACACTTTGCATACTAAAGACACAAGTAAGACAATTAATCATACTTTCAATTCTTAACTTTTCACTTTTACACAATAACTCATATAAGATCTTTCACATTCTCGCTTTCATGCTAGCATGTGCTTTAACCATTCAATCCTTCCTTTAGCCAATCAAAGAAACATTTATTCACACAATCACACTTTAACTTGATAGACTCCTACCCATAGGCTGAGAAAATTAACCCGGCTTCATGTATCCTATAAGCTCTAAAAGCACCTAAATGTAACGCCCCGACCCAATCCCACGCTAAAGGTTAAGTCTGGACCCGACAAACGAACAGAGTCTTCCCTCTACCATGGACATTCTGAAAACCTGTAAACACTCAATAAAGCCAGAATATAACAAGACAAGCTTTTATAACTAAATTTCAAAGATTCAAGGCCATCCGAGCCTTGAGACATAGAGTAGTTCAGCTTCACACAAGCATGCATCCAACTTAACTTCTTTTACAAAATCGCTTATCATGCCACCCCATGATAGCATTAAAAACATTCTTAGAAGTTGGAAACAACATGCATCAGAATATTCACACCCAAACATGCAAAGCAACTAGAAGTAAAAACATAAGTTATTACAACTCATAGAATTACTACCCCACTACAGTCATTTGGCTTCCTATTTACATATTACACAAATACATACATGAGCCTGTAGGCCCCAAAATAGATCACAACATAGAATAACGCATTCTCCATATAAAAACTAAAAAACACATCCACCTCAAACAATAATCACATAGCTACCAGGGCAAAGGCTCTTCTGTACTTCTTCCTCTTTCACTATCACCTCAACTAGCTGGGGATCAGCCTCAGCACTTCCTAAAACATGTTAGGGAGGTATGAGCAACCACTATTGCCCAGTGAGGGATAAAGGCCAAATAGGACGTGCAATGCAACAAATATAACAGTTAACAAGAAAAACAATTAAAGAACACTCGAAACAGCAAATAACCACACATATCAAAGGATATGATACACTTAACCCCAAACTCTATGATTCTCTTATCTTTGGCCACGAACCACAATCCACGAACCACGATCAATGTGCCGGCAAATTCCCAATCACCTCAATGGGTGTACTGCGGATGTACCCCGATAATCCTACAACCCAACATCCTCTGGCAAACTCTGGACAAGGCGAATGAGGGAATAGGGTACGGAGTTTGAATATCCACTAGCAAGACCTCTACCACCCAGTCGATATTCAACACGTCTGCCCCTGACACTATGGTTGCGCAACTACTATGCAATGCATATTAATACTTGACAATAAGATAATCAATAAAGAACAGTAACACTTAGGAGGGTCAACGAAAGAGGTTGCCCTCGAGACAGTTCATATGATAAACAATAGTACAAAACTAATTAAGAGAGTATAAAGGGAAAAGTTGCACATTTTTCCAAAAACCCAATACCAAAAGCTCATAAACATCTTATAATTGTAATTAAACACTTAATATACACTTACAAGGTTATAGAAGCGAAAAATCATTCATTTCTCAATTATCCCCCTTTTATCCTAAGCCTTTTTTCCTTCCAAATCAAAGTTAATGTTTTGAATTCATGGGGGAAGCTATAACATTCTCCTAATTAACCCTTAAGGCACCCTTAAAACCCTCAAACACATTAAAATACTCACAATTACCCCAAAAGGCCCATTTTTTTCTCATAGGCTTTGAACTACACATACTTAAACTGGGATCCAAACGAGGGTTAGCAAAGCTTCTATAGTACCTAGGTAGCCTAAGAATACCAAATGTGAAGTTCAATTCCACCTAGATTAGTATTAACCCCGAAATCCCTTTTAAAAAGTCAGCTATTTCACGTTTTATGCAAGTTTAGAGAAATTCGAGGGCACGGGGCTATTGGACTACTTTCATTAGCACCTAAGGCATCTATTAGAAGCAATGAATCAAGCTAATAAGCACAATTACACAAAACCCTAAAATCCCATCAGTATTCACCTCATAAAATCAAAGTAATGATTCCAACCGTTTAAAATGCGAACTAATGGCCTAAATGTGCTCTCTAGCACTTATATACAATGTATAATAGTATAGATAAGCTTTACAATAGCATTTGATGACATTTCTAACAATTCAAGAATTATGTAACATTTTAAATATGCAAAAAGAGTCATGAAAGCGTAGGAACACCTAGAAGGCTTGCACACACCCTAAACTACTTGTTCTAGTCTTGGAGAGGCTTGGATTGAAAAGTTGAAGATCAAAATTTCCTCCTTATGGCTGCAAGAGGCTCTCGGCCCTGCTACAGGAACTTTTCAGCTTTTATTTTTTTTTCTTTGCTAGTTATGAGTTTAAGTGTGTGTTGTGAGAGTTATATTAAGGGGGGTCATTTTAGGTGCTTAAGTGGGTTATTAAAATGAGTATAGATAGCTTAAAAATGAGCCTAAGGTGCAATTAGGTGTTAACTAAATAAAACACTAAGTTAAGCTACGTAATACTGTTCACTAGTTTACTAAACCATTTTCTAAACGAAGGCTCCTATCGATCCTAGCTCAAATGTACATTTTTCTCATTCCTACTATAATTAATATGATTTAATAAAAATGCTAATTTTTTAATATTAGGCAGTGGAAAATGGAAGGAATAGTAACTTAAATAAGATAGTAAATAAAGCACAGAAGAAGTACGCAACTAATGGATGCAACAATAAGTGAATGTATGGCAAAAATCTCGGGCGGCACACCCTCTCCCCCTTAAACTAATTGCGCCCACGCAATTCTTACATGATTCGGCGAATAACTCTGGATATTTCTCTCGCATCTCCTCATCTCTCTCCCAGGTAGCATCTTTTATCCCATGATGATCCCATAGAATCTTAACCATCGGAATGCTTTTAGTTCTCAGCTCCTGAACTTTTCAATCAACAATCCGAAGAGGTTTCTCCGTGTAGGTCAAAGTTTCACTGATCTCTAATGGCTCGGGCTCAAGAACATGAGAAGGATCTGGCTGATATTTCCAAAGCATAGAAACATGGAAGACATCATGAATCCTGCCCAGGCTAAGAGGCAAAGCTAGTCGGTAAGCCAATTCACCAATTGTTTCAGTTACTTCAAACGGTCCCACATAACGAGGACTCCCTTACCATGACAAATCAAACCCTTACGAGGAAAAATTTTCAGAAATACTCGATCACCTATGGCAAATTACAGATCACGACAACGTCTATTCGCGTAACTCTTTTGCCAACTATGTGCTGTAAGCATTCTTTTTCTGATAAGTTGAACATAATCAATCATTCTGTTCATCTCTGGCAATAGAGTAGGATCAATAGATTTCAACTCTCCAACTTTATCCCAATATAAATGAGATTTGCATTTACGCCCATACAAAGCTTCATACAGTGCCATACCGATTGTAGCTTGATAATTATTGTTATAAGCAAATTCTGCAAGAGGTAAGTATCTCTCCCAATTCTTTCCGAAGTCCAGAATGCACGCTCGTAACATATCCTCAAGTATTAGAATAGTTCTTTTTAGATTGATGGCAGTTTGAGGATGATGAGAAGTATTGAAGCTCATTGTCGTGCCCAAAGCTTTCTAAATCTTCTGCCAGAACTGATATGTGAATCTGGGATCTCTGTCTGACACAATACTCTTGGGAATCCCATGAAGTCTAACAATATTCTCAACATAAATTTCAGCCAACTTGTCAAGAGATTCAGTTTTCTTTGTAGCAATGAAATGAGAAGTTTTGGTCAATCTATCCACAACAACCCAGACTGAATCATGACCTTTCGAAGACCTCGGTAATCTGACACGAAATCCATGGTAATGTGGTCCCATTTCCAAACAAGAATGGCCAATGGCTGCAACAACCCTGCCTATCTCTGATGTTCAGCTTTAACTTTCTGACATGTAAGACATCTAGTAACATAGTCAGCAATCTCTCTCTTCAAGTTGTTCTACCAGTAGTTCTGTTTTAGATTCCTGTACATCTTAGTATTGCGTGGATGGATAGTGTACTTAGAATTATGAGCCTCTGCAAGAATTTCTTTCTTTAAAGCTGGCTCAGAAGGAATACAAATTCTGCCTTTGAACTTAAGAAGACCATCATCATGCAATTTGAAATCTGACTCTCCTCTTTTCGACTTTTCTAAGATTTCCATCAATTGTAGATCAGCCTGTTGAGCCTTTCTAATTCTGGATAATAAAATAGATTGAATATGCAAACTTGCAAATTGAATACTAGAATCTGAAGTCTCAGGCTTCCATAGACATAATTCTTCCATGAACTCCCAATTTTTTATGATTAGACTGGCAACTGTAGCCTTTCGGCTTAAAGCATCAGTAACAATATTGGCCTTACCTAGCAGATAATTGATAGTGCAATTATAATCCTCAAGCAATTCCAACCAAAGCCTCTGCCTCATATTTAACTCTTTATGAGAAAAGAGATATTTCAGACTCTCGTGATCAGTAAAGATTTCAAATTTATTACGCCAAAGATAGTGACGCCATTTCGTTAGTGCAAAGATGATAGCTGCAAGCTCAAGGTCATGCGTCGGATAATTAAGTTCATAAGATTTCAATTTTCTAGAAGCATAGGCAATAACTTTTCCATTCTGCATCAATACACAGACCAATCCTTCCTTGGAAGCATCACTATAGATTACCAGATTATCAGTACCCTCAGGTAGAACAAGAATAGGAGCTGTGGTTAATCTCTTCTTCAGTTCATGGAAGCTAGCTTCACATTTCTCATTCCAGTCAAATACAGTTTTCTTTCGAGTAAGTTGAGTCAATGGTCCAGCAATTTTAGAGAAATCCTCGACAAACCTTCTGTAATAACCTGCTAAGCCCAGAAAACTGCGAATTTCTGTAACAGTCTCCGGCCGTTTCCATGCCATGACAATCTCAATCTTTGCTAGGTCAACAGAAATTCCATCCTGATAAATAATATGGCCCAGAAGAGTAACTTGCCTTAACCTGAACTTATCCTCACTGTAACACCCCGATCCCTCTCGAGACCGGGAGTTCTATCAATCAATCTAATCACAACCCAAATCCAAAACCCGGGCATAATTTTCAGGGAAAACGGACGGAGTCTCCCCTGTTTCTAGGCGAGATGTAAAACCTGCGACAGCATATAAGTGGACCAATACCATGTCCAAACATTCAACCACCTCAAGGCCATCCGAGCCTTGGTTCACAACAAGCAAAACACAAGTAAATATACATTCAAGCTTAGCAATTAAACTACACCAACCTATTTCATAAGCTAGACTATCATACCTTTCTATCTCTTTTCCCTTTGTCATTACAAACATACATTGAAATTAAGCTACATTAACTAAATACATGATCTAACTTATCAAACCACCACCACAATCTAATGAAACTTAAATTACATCCCTTTTGACATTAAATACATATAATACATAAAAGCATACATCTTTACAACTTTGACAACTCAAGTCACATAGGCACGCAAGACAACTCTTCAAGCACGGACTTTCACGAAATCACGAACTTTCCAGCTAACATGGCATTTCCTGAAATGTGGTGGTGAGTAATGAGTATACACAACACGTATACTCAGTGAGGGCGAGACAGATATCGAGGTGGAGAAAAAGAAGATCGTGCAATGTAAATAGGTACAATTAAGCAATACAATCCATAAAAGGCATTCAACATATACAACAATACAATAAACAATTAAGAAAAGCATTAACACAACCAATCAAAGCTATACCACATTTTGAAGGCTATGGTTCACTCGAGCGAGTAATGTACCGATCACGATTTCGATGACATTAACGATGACGCGCCGGCCCAAACCACCTTATAACACCAGTTTGGAATACCCCGGAAGTATCCATCAATTCTACGACCCAAAACCCCCTGGGAGGCAACCCAAGCGAGAAGAGGGAATAACTACGGAGCTAGAGCAACCAACACTGGCAACCCGAGGCTACCCAGAGAGGCCCATCACTCACGTGCGAGACACTATGCAATGCAAGACTCGATACAAGGCGATAAACGAGCGATATCAAGCATTCTCAACAATTGATAAACATTTCAATCAATAATCAACTCTAACAAGCGTAATAAGCATTTGCAATCAAATAAGTAACAAGAATAACACCAACTAACATTATCAAGCAACAACAAGTATTCTATAGGCATTATAAGCATTCTATAGGCAACATAAGCATCCTATAAGCAACATAAGCATTCTATAATCAATATAATCATTCCATAAGCAATATAAGCATTCTATAATCAATATAAACATTCTATAAGTAGTATTCTATGAGAACACACAAAATCAAGAAAATGACCCCAACTTCAAAACACTACTACTTTCAAACGAGCCACGAGCTTTGGAAACCGACTTTACCAATCCTCCTAGGTCACCATAAGGCACGTCTAAAGACCCCGAAACCCTACTTTACCCTAGAATTCATGCAAAGTCCCGATTTTTCCCTTTGCTCGTTTGAACTACAACTATATCAACCAAACACCCAACCAACGCCATAATCGCACCAAAAGTGCTTCCATGGCCTCCCGAAATAATTCCAACACGCAAAACGAGAAAATGCCAAACTCGACCTAAACGACCCCGACTTTCACTAAGCCATTTTTCTCCATTTTTCCATTACACATTCCAATTAAACCACACATTTAGGCATTCTAGCATATCTAGCACATTTTTACATCAACAGACAGCATAACGGAGCAACTTCATCGTTTCAAGGATTTACTATTCATAATTTACTATTCATTATTCAATTTAAATTGCAATGTCAATATTCAACCGCAGAAAATATTAAAAAGCCATAAATACATGTTCTACAATCAACAAGGAACATTCTTTAAGCAACAAAATGATTAAAACAACAATCTAGGCACAATTTCTAAAACTTAAAGTTTAGACACAACATTTTCAAATGCGCAAATAACGATGAAACCCTCACCTTAGACGCTCGTAGACGCTAGGAAAACCTCGTAGAGTGCCTCGGAAACCACCCCACACAAGCCCAAGCGAAGAATCGAAGATTTGAAGTTGAGATTTTCTTTTTTTTCCTCCTTGTTTTTTCTGCCCTTATGTTTTCTGTTTCAGCTCTGATTTTTTTTATTGCTATTTTAGGCTATTAAAAAGGGCACAAGGTCAAAATGGTCAATCCCCTTGGTCAAAGCTCACTTAAGTTGGTCAAACTAGTTTATTTTATGCATTTTTAGGCTAAAACAACTAAGGAAACATCAATTCTAGCTAACAACAATTAAATTATAAAATTTAAGGCATTAAAATACTAGTTTCACTATTTACTGAGGACTCGAATTCATTTACTAACTATCTCTCTCGATATGCAATGCACGTTGCGACAACAAAGAAGTAACAATTAATTCTCAAAGAATCTAAGAAATATATCATTTTTGGAAAGCATCATAGTTTAAAATTTACTCCGGGTCGGAGTTAATTTTCTCATTTATTTGAAAACCGAGTGATTTTAACGCAAAACAACCAAAACCGATTATTAAAGTAATCAAAACAATCAAGGTAATCAATATTCATTTAGAATGATTAATTTAACTATTTCCAGAATATTTTAAGAATTATAAAGTTAATATTAAGCTACAAATGAAAGTTAATATAAACATGTAGTCAAATACAATTAAACACTAACATTTAAGGTAACACTTAATTAATCACAAGAAAAGAATTTCAGTTACTATAATTATTAGGAATAGGTAATAATCTTTCAATTATTTAATTTACAACTACTAAATGCTTCCAAGAGGAATATTAAAATAGTGCAAGTTGGTTGATTTAAATAATTAAACAATTAATCAAATGCAGTCAAGTGCTATTAAATGCATACCGGTTCGGGTTATCACATCCTTCCTCCCTTAAAACAATTGCGTCCTCGCAATTCTTCTTCCAATAAAACTCAGCATCATCTGAAATCCAATTCTGACTAATCTTCATTAGCTACTAAACAAGTATTTTATCAAGATGTCCAATAGGAATTTTCAAGTAGAAATGCCAAGTGGTAACGCCAAATAAAGGCTGAAAGGTAGATACCGTACAAGAATCCCGTTGACACGAATACCGAAGAAGAATAAATTCTAATCAGAAACGCCGAGATAATACCGGTAAAGACTATAGCAAAGATACTGTAGATGTCATTGATACCATACAATAACGACAAGAAGAATACCCCACGCACGAATCTCCAATAGAAGTCTAACTATTACTGCCCGAGAATTCTAAGCAAGAAGCCAAATAAAAGCTCAAACAAAGGTTCCATCCAGAGGTCCAAAGAATTATCCCGCTGGTCATGAATTTCATAGAAGAATTCCCTGTTAAGAGTGCTGAAGAAAAATACTAAGAACCCAATCAAATATATTTCAAAGGTCCAAAGAAGCCTTCCAAATAATAACCCCATGGAACAACCAATTAAATTCTGAGGTTTGCTATCAAATGCTGAGAGGAATATCAAAGGAAATAGCAGAGAGAAAATAATGTGCCCAATAAGACAATCAAGTTGAATAACAAATATAGTTTCCCAGATGGATGAAAACTCCAAGGATAAACACCGAACTGGTGAACAATATACTGAGACCAAACTCTGAAGCCTCTTTACTGTTTGCCAAGTAAGAACTTCATACAACTTTGCCAACAAAGAAAATACCAGTAGAACGCCTAATAAGAATTTCAAAGAATACCATAAGTAGTATTATACAATAAGTCTGATAGGAACTCCAAATACCAAACCTACTGAGGAACACTGAAGAGGATATCCGTAACAATGCTCCAATAAGAAAGTAGCAAAGTTTGCCCAATAAGTAAATACTAAATAAATGGCCATTAAGGATCCTAGAGAATGCCATTGCAGAATTTTCAATCAGGGATGCCAGTAGCACACCGATAAAGTCCAAGACACACATACCATAGATAATACTGTGTAGTAAGTCCAACTGAAAACCCAATAGCCAAGTCTACCAAGAAGTGCCAATAGAAGTCTCTAAAGAATACCCAGTAAGAAACCCAAGAATGCTACCAAGAGCCATTATACAGAAACCCCAAAAGAAGACTACTCTTACACAACTGTTAAGCACAGAGGAGGACCCTAGAGTTTCGCCAATAACCGAGCTCCAAATGCAAACATCAACTCCCAAATAAAGGCTAGGCAAATGCCATTCATTTCCTGCCAATCCATACACCTTGAAAAGCCAGCGGTGAACCACTTTCTTCAAGGGAGGAAGAGGACTTACTTACCATTTCAATAGGACATGTATGAATGCCAATATATCACAGTTATACATATGCCTTAAACTATTATGGAAGCAAGTTTACAAAATAGTTTATTCAACAAAGTCACTCAAGCACAGCAATCAAGTCAAGCACAACATAATCAATTCAAGACATTTTAAAACACACATTACAAGCAATACTTCAAGCAAATAACAATTCACGAGGTCGATTCGATAGGTCAATTCAATGCACAACTAGACACTTCACTTTACTTGAGAAACATTTAACACATAACACATAACTATATCACATAGGTGCGTACTTTCAAGTCAAGACACACAATCTCACATACAAGCATACACTTTCAAGACACACTTAACAAGTACACATTCAAGGGTCACTACCCACCAGACCGAGGACCCTGTCCCGGCTTATGAGCTAGACAAGCTCTGATACCACCTGTAACACCCCGATCCCTCTTGAGACCGTGAGTTCTATTAATCAATCTAATCACAATCCAAATCCAAAACCCGGGCATAATTTTCAAGGAAAACGGACGGAGTCTCCCCTGTTTCTAGGCGAGATGTAAAACCTGCGATAGCATATAATGTGATACCCCAAACTCAGCATGTATTTAATAGTATTGCATTTAATTACGTGTTATCTTAAATGCTAGCTGCGAGGACCCGAACGTTCATTACATGTGCATTCATTTATTTTAATAATTATTTGAAAAATAATATGTGCATTTACATGACTTATTTAGTGTTTTAAAATTTAAAATTGCATTTAAAGTTCATTTAAATTGCATCTTATCTACTTTTCACCTTCATTGACCAACTAGGACAAGGTGGGAATTTTTTTGAAATGTTTAATGAAGGGTAAACTTGAAATTAAAAATAAAAATGCAATGTTAAATTAGTCAAATTTTGGGTCAACTTTGGAATTAAATCTGAACCAATTGGGGAAGAATTAGGTAGCAAATTATATATGGTTGGAAAGCTCTACGATTCTAGTTTCTATAGGTTCAAACCGTTCGTGAATTGGAGTTTTCTAGAAGAAGTTATGGCTGTTTTCGTAAGGTGGCGCAGAGCTGATTTTTCTACGCGAGAGTTGACCGAAGCTTTGACCTTTGACTTTCCACTTAAATACTAAATAAGCCAAAACAAAACACAAAATCAGCTTTTCTCCTTCCCTTCCACCCGTGACCAAGCTAAGACCATGAATAGTAAACCCTTGCACATTTTTGCTTATATCTTGAGTTTGGAGTGGAACCAAGGCGCAATTTCAGCATTTTTGAGTTCGTGGTGACGTGTAGCATCTTTCTAGCGGTTTATTTTTCATTTATTTTGCAGAAAAAAGGTGAGGACATTTTCTAACCCATTTTTCAAAAGTCATTATTTATGTTAGATATTGTTAAATCTATGCTTAATACTTGTTATTTAGATGCTAAAGAACACATTTCTTGTTTTATAGCTTGTGTATAGTTGATTTTAGTTGTAGTTGATACTTTGCTATATATGAATATAAATGTAGACAATGTGTTTGTTTAATTTTCTAAGTGAAGTATAGGGATGTGTTACATGCTAGATTAATGCCCATATATAGCTCAAATGCAAGAAAACATCAAGAGAATTCAAGTATGCAAAATCTGAATTTCGAAATAGTGCACTGCCCCTGTCTTTCGAAGCTATTTTGACATAGCAAACGTACTCAAAAATTAACGAAATTTACATAGCAGCTAGATTAGGCAGTTTAGAACAAATGTTGATTTCTAGAGCTAAGGCTAATTCTAACGTTTTAGGCCTCCGATTTAGACATTTTCAAAATGTGTCCTGAAAATCGCTGCTACTGGACAGTTTGTGTAGTTGCACGGGAAAGGTCATAACTTGTTGATTTTAAACTGGAATTAAGCTCTGTTTGATTCTAAAATCAACTACACTCGAAGATCTACATTTATATGTAAAAACCAGAGAATTTGGAGTCCAAGAACATAGGTAATGAATTTGATAAATTTAAGGTTCTGTTAGAAGTTTTGTAAATGGGCATGTTTTCATGAAGATCTACTTGCTATGTGTTGTATTCCATATCTATCTTGTATTTTAGAGTTCATAAGTGAGTAAGAGCACTCTTTTGATAGTTTAGAAGGTTTTTATGGTTATTTTCATGTTAGATCAAGGATTAGTTAATAATGTATATATTGAAAACTAAGTGTTTGAGTTTATGCTTGAATGAAGTATTTTATGGTAGAAGTTTGAAAATGTTCTAGTTAAGTGTTTTAAGTGTTCTACATGTATTAACTTGGTAATTCTAGCATGTTAAATGTCTAGTTAGTCTATGTGATTTAGAACCTCATGCATGCTAAGTGGAATACCCGAGAATGAATGTATAACTTCTTATATAGTTAGTTGATTGTATTATGTAGTAGAATGGAAGGAGTTGGTGCATTCGGAGAATATGGAAAGGGTTCTTAACTAAATTCTTACAGGATTGGCTTTGCAAGGTGAGGGAGTTGCATCTTATTTGCATTTCTCTATTGTATATCGAATATGTTAAATAGTTTTCATGCTATTAATGTGATTTAGCGTATTCTAACAAGATTTGTCAGTTTTATAGTTAATAGAATGAGTTAATGGTTAATGCTTGTTATTTCGCTTCTATTATGGTCAACTAGTTAATGTGTGAGGACAACCTCTTTTGTTGTCCTTCTTGTGTGTATATCGGCTTATTTTGTTATATTGTTATTATTATTATTGTTTCTTGTGTTATCGAGTCTTTGGTTGCGCAACCATATAATCGGGACGGATGCGATGGGCCTCTCTGGGCGGCAGCGGGCTTGCCAGGGTTGGTGCTCTAGCTCTGTACCCTATTCCCTCACTCGCCTGGTCCGGAGATTGCCAGGGGGTGTTGGGTCGTAGGATATTTGGGGTACATCCGGAGTACACCCACTGGAGTGTTTGGGGATTATGCCGGCACATTGATTGTGATCGTGATCGTGATCGTGGTTCAAAAGTTGGAGTGATAAGGGTTATCGATCGTATCCTTTTAAAGTATGGTATTAGAATTGTTATTCATTGTTTATTTATTGTGTTAATTGTGTTAAATTGCTGCATTGCACAAACCCGGTATACTGTCCCCGTTTCCCCCTCCCTCGCTGAGTATACATTATTGGTATACTCACTCCTCATCATAAATCTTTCAGGTTATAGCCAAAGGAAGTGTAGTTCGTGATCACGTGATAGTTCGTGCTTGAAGAGTGGCCTTACGTGTTATATGGCTTGAGTTGTAAAAGTTGTAAAGTTTTACTTTCATGAATTGTATATGCTCAAAGTAGGAGATAAATGTATTTAAGTTTAACCAGGTCGTAGAGTGCTTTGATAACCTAGTTTATGTAATAGTTTAATGAGGTTTGAGTTCAATGCATGTATGGAGTTGTTGTATGTTTGGACACGGTACTGGTCCATATATATGTTGTGTGCAGGTAAACTGTTTGTCCTATAAACAGGGGAAACTCTGTCCGTTTCTCCTCGTATTTCGTGACTTGGGTTTTGGATCGGGTTGTGTTTAGTAGGAATATATAGCTCCTATTTCCGTGAGGGAATGGGGCGTTACATATAAGTGGACCAATACCATGTCCAAACATTCAACCACCTCAAGGCAATCCGAGCCTTGGTTCACATCAAGCAAAACACAAGTAAATATACATTCAAGCTTAGCAATTAACCTACACCAACCTATTTCATAAGCTAGACTATCATACCTTTCTATCTCTTTTCCCTTTGTCATTACAAACATACATTGAAATTAAGCTACATTAACTAAATACATGATCTAACTTATCAAACCACTACCAAAATCTAATGAAACTTAAATTACATCCCTTTTGACATTAAATACATATAATACATAAAAGCATACATCTTTACAACTTTGACAACTCAAGTCACATAGGCACACAAGACAACTCTTCAAGCATGGACTTTCACGAAATTACGAACTTTCCAGCTAACATGGCATTTCCTGGGAGTATCCATCAATTTTACGACCCAAAACTCCCTGGGAGGCAACCCAAGCGAGAAGAGAGAATAGCTACGGAGCTAGAGCAACCAACACTGGCAACCCGAGGCTACCTAGAGAGGCCCATCACTCACGTGCGAGACACTATGCAATGCAAGACTCGATACAAGGCGATAAACGAGCGATATCAAGCATTCTCAACAATTGATAAACATTTCAATCAATAATCAACTCTAACAAGCGTAATAAGCATTAACAAGCATTTGCAATCAAATAAGTAACAAGAATAACACCAACTAACATTATCAAGCAACAACAAGTATTCTATAGGCATTATAAGCATTCTATAGGCAACATAAGCATCCTATAAGCAACATAAGCATTCTATAATCAATATAATCATTCCATAAGCAATATAAGCATTCTATAATCAATATAAACATTCTATAAGCAGTATTCTATGAGAACACACAAAATCACGAAAATGACCCTAACTTCAAAACACTACTACTTTCAAATGAGCCACGAGCTTTGGAAACCGACTTCACCAATCCTCATAGGTCACCATAAGGCACGTTTAAAGACCCCGAAACCCTACTTTACCCTAGAATTCACGCAAAGTCCCGATTTCCGCCTTTGCTCGTTTGAACTACAACTATATCAACCAAACACCCAACCAACGCCATAATCGCACCAAAAGTGCTTCCATGGCCTCCCGAAACAATGCCAACATGTAAAATGAGAAAATGCCAAACTCGACCTAAACGACCCCGACTTTCACTAAGTCATTTTTCTCCATTTTTTCATTACACATTCCAATTAAACCACACATTCAGGCATTCTAGCATATCTAGCACATTTCTACATCAACGGACAGCATAACGGAGCAACTTCATCGTTTCAAGGGTTTACTATTCATAATTTACTATTCATTATTCAATTTAAATTGCAATGTCAATATTCAACCGCAGAAAATATTAAAAAGCCATAAATACATGTTCTACAATCAACAAGGAACATTCTTTAAGCAACAAAATGATTAAAACAACAATCTAGGCGCAATTTCTAAAACTTAAAGTTTAGACACAACATTTTCAAATGCGCAAATAACGATGAAACCCTCACCTTAGATGCTCGTAGATGCTAGGAAAACCTCGTAGAGTGCCTCGGAAACCACCCCGCACAAGCCCACGCGAAGAATCGAAGATTTGAAGTTGAGATTTTCTTTTTTTTCCTCCTTGTTTTTTCGGCCCTTATGTTTTCTGTTTCAGCTCTGATTTTTTTTATTTTGCTATTTTAGGCTATTAAAAAGGGCACAAGGTCAAAATGGTCAATCCCCTTGGTCAAAGCTCACTTAAGTTGGTCAAACTAGCTTATTTTATGCATTTTTAGGCTAAAGCAACTAAGGTAACATCAATTCTAGCTAACAACAATTAAATTATAAATTTGAAGGCACTAAAATACTAGTTTCACTATTTGCTGAGGACTCGAATTCATTTCCTAACTATCTCTCTCGATATGCAATGCACGTTGCGACAACAAAGAAGTAACAATTAATTCTCAAAGAATCTAAGAAATATATCATTTTTGAAAAGCATCATAGTTTAAAATTTACTCCGGCTCGGAGTTACTTTTCTCATTTATTTGAAAATCGAGTGATTTTAACGCAAAACAACCAAAACTGATTATTAAAGTAATCAAAACAATCAAGGTAATCAATATTCATTTAGAATGATTAATTTAACTATTTCCAGAATATTTTAAGAATTATAAAGTTAATATTATGCTACAAATGAAAGTTAATATAAACATGTAGTCAAATACAATTAAACACTAACATTTAAGGTAACACTTAATTAATCACAAGAAAAGAATTTCAGTTACTATAATTATTAGGAATAGGTAATAATCTTTCAATTATTCAATTTACAACTACTAAATGCTTCCAAGAGGAATATTAAAATAGTGCAAGTTGGTTGATTTAACTAATTAAACAATTAATCAAATGCAGTCAAGTGCTATTAAATGCATGCCGGTTTGGGTTATCACACTTACTGAACTTTGCAAACAATTTATTCTCTTGAAGAGTCTGCAGTACAATCCTGAGACATTGTTCATGTTCCACCTCAAATTTAGAATATACAAGAATATCATCAATGAAAATAACCACAAACTAATCCAGATATAGACGAAATACTCTTTGCATCAAATCCATGAATGCGGTAGGAGCATTGGTTAAACCAAACGACAGAACAACAAATTCATAATGACCATAACGAGTTCTGAAAGCAGTTTTAGAAACATCATCTGACTTAATCCTTAACTGATAATAGCCCTACCTTAAATCAAATTTAGAAAATACCCTGGCACCTTGCAGCTAATCAAATAATTCCTCAATCAAAGGCAATGGATATCTGTTTTTGATAGTTACCTTATTAAGACCCCGATAATCAATGCATAAGCGAAGAGATCCATCTTTCTTTTTAACAAACAAGACCGGTGCGCCCCAAGGTGAAGAACTCGGCTGAATGAATCCCCTCTCAAGTAAACCCTACAATTGAATTTTTAATTCTTGCAACTTAGGTGGAGCCATTCTGTACGAAGTCCTAGAGATAGGCGTAGCCCTTGGTAATAAGTCGATCATAAACTCTATCTCTCTATTAGGTGGTAAACCAGGGAATTCCTTAGGAAACACCCCCGGAAACTTTCTCACGATAGGCACATCATTCAGTTTCAATTGATCACCAGGTTGATTAATCAAATAAGCAAGGTGAGCCTCACAACCCTTACCTAACATTTTTGATGCTTTAATAGAAGATATGATAAGAGTTCCCATAGATTTTTTACTTCCTACTATTTCAAGTACAGGTTGTCATGCACCAACTCGACCCCACCTACAATCAGTCAGGACGCAATAGAATTTTGGCAGTATAACGATAATAATTAAGACACCGAGGCTCTAGACCAACCTCTTATCAATATTATACAACTAACTTCACAAACCATTCAATAATCAACTCCTCAATTAAATTAACAACATACAACATAACCATATTATACAATAATCATTCCTTCAAAAACCCATCCACAATTATACGCCTCTGTTTCAACTTCATACATAAACTATACATACATTTCAAAATAGATTATAAACCAACTTAGTAATCTAAACATGATCAAAAGAAAGACTACTAAACCATCATACATAAGTCTTTAAGTTAAAGTAGGTTTATAATACATTATAATACATCAACTACAAACAATCTCATGGCAATGACTCCTGCACATAAGACTCATCCACGGAAGGCACATTTTTCTCTTCAAGAGGCACGTACACGTAGTCTTGCTCAATAACACCTGTAAGCATGCAATAATTGAAAGTGAGCTTATATAAAACAAGCCCAGTGAGGATCCGATAGATCTCTAACAGTATTTACTATACTCCTTGGAAATGATCCTTTGAGCAGTAAACACACAATATACATCAATAACAATATAAACACATAACTATAATGACCAATCAATAAATAATACTCTATTAGGTGTAGCTCCAAACGCCATCACGATCTCAACCATTTTCTTATCACCCCCATGACACACACACCCGAGATACCTCACTAGCCCTGCCCTCCATGGTATCTCCGCCCTTGCGAGATGAGGGTAGCCTCTAGTAGTCATGTCGTTATCAACCCGGCAGCCCGATGCTGCCCGAGGGGTGGCATACACATACCAAGACTCAGCAATAAAATAAACATTCACATCACAAGAGGACAACCTTTTCCGTTGACTAGCTCCCGGTTCATTAATAATCAATCAATAATCATCTTTTCATCAATATAACATCAAATAATCAATTAAACAATAAACAACTAAGTTAGATGATAAAGTAGGCCATCTGACTTAACGTGCATTCAACACACAGTCAAACCCTAGTCTAACCGTTAACAACTCACAATTCAATCACTCAAACACCATCCAATCAACTAAAGGCATAATTCAATACTTTAAAGAAAGACAACCTAAACTTCAAATAATCATATCTTACATTCTAGTAATCCAAACAACTCCAAATCAGTTTCTATCACTCACTCATTCAATTAACTACCTTAGCCCTCTCGGAAACCAACCAAAACACATCAAAATCAAGCCCAATAGCCCTAAAACCTCAAAGCACCTAGGCTAAAATTTTTGGATTTTTGCACCAACATCTCAATAGAAATTTCGGCATTACAACGGTGCTACCCCTTATTTTACAAACTTTTACAAATCGACAGTAATCGATTCCAACCACTACAACTAAAAATAATCAACAAATAGCCAAACTATCAATTTTAAATACCCGAAAATTAAAATTTTTGCTTCAACAGTTCAAATCATATAAGAATACATAAAATTGATCTTTTGCATGCATTGAGCAATAATATAACTTCAAATTAACATTCGAACTGTTCAATATTCAATTATACGCAAAAATACAAAAGATGACTTTTGAGATCTAGAATTTTTCTCTCACATTTGATCTAAAACAAGCCTAAATATGCATGCTATGCATACCCAACAAGCGGAATCCAACTCCGTACGAAAAACTACAGACAAAAGCTAGCCTTTTCTATGAAATTTTGCTTTGAAAACCTTGAAAATCAACTTCTCTTTTCTCCCTTGAAGCTCTCGGCCATGTAGGTGTAAAATGAGTATGTTTTGTGCTTTGCAAGTATGTGTTGATGTTATATTATGCAAAGTCAAACAAATTAAATCAAGGTCAAAGGTGAAAACTAGTTATTTTTTAGTATTTTCTTGTCTTTTAATTCATTTTAGATATTTCTTTGCTCAAAACATTTATGCAACACCTAAACTATCTCAAGTAATTTATTTTTAGGTGACAAGAAGTTTTACATTTAAACAATTACACCCGATTCGGCTTAAAACTCGTTTTCTTGCAAAAGAAAGTGTAAAAACCTTTAAAATTTCAAAACCGATTCCAAATCCATTTTAATCAAACACGGGTCTATTAATACCCGAGGACTAGGTTTTAAAATTTTTAAAACACCTTTGTAAAAATTTTATCAGACAGGTGTTCAGAAATATTATTCACTAAAACCAGCGATAAAATTTCTTACTTCGTTTTTGGTGAAAATTTCATGAATGCACACTTAGCATGTATTAGGAGTATTAATCACATATTTGACACATTCTAAGTCATATAGCACATAAACAGGTCAATTCATGCAAAACGAGGTAAAACACGCAAATCGAGATAAGATAGAAAAGTGGGATTTCACATTCGCCCCCCTAAAAAAAATTTTGTCCTCAAAATTCTTACATGATGTACGGAATAGATCTGGATACTGCTGCTGCATCTGATCTCGCCTCTCCCAAGTAGCCTCCGCAATACCGTGATGCTTCCACAACACCTTAACCATTGGAATCTTCTTCGACCTCAACTCTCGTTCTATCTGATTAAGAATACAAATCGGCCTATCATCATAAGTCAGATTCTCAAGAAGCTATAACGGCTCTGGCTCTAGAATATGAGAAGGATCCGGATTACACTTCCGTAAATTCGACATGTGAAAGACATCATGAACATTAGAGAAATTCTTCGGTAAAGCCAACTGATATGCTAACTTACCAACTCTACCAGTAATCTCAAATGGCCCTACAAACCTCGGACTCAACTTACCACATTTACCATAACGAGCAAACCCCTTACAAGGAGACAATCTCAAGAAAACCCGATCCCCGACTGCAAACTCCAAGTCTTGACGACACTTATTAGCATAACTCTTGAATCTACTCTGTGCCGTAAGCAATCTTTGCCTGATCAACTGAACATTCTCAATTTTCTCCAGGAGCTCTGGCATAATAGTCAGATCAATAGTCTTCATCTCCCCTACTTCATCCCAATATAAAGGTGAACGACACTTACGGTCGTAAAGAGTTGCAAAAGGCGTCATCCCAATAGTAGCTTGATAACTATTGTTATAGGCAAACTCGGCAAGTGGTAGATGTTTCTCCCAGTTATTCCCGAAGTCCAGAACACAAGCCCGGAGCATATCTTCCAGAATCTAAATAGTCCTCTCGGATTGACCGTCGATCTGTGGATGATATGCTGTACTGAAATTAAGCTAAGACAATACTAGATAGAATCTTGTGAAGTCTAACAATTTGATCCAAATAAAGATCCATCAACTTTGTAACTTCATCTCCCATCTGCATCGAAATAAATTGAGTGGTCTTCGTCAAACGATCCACGATAACCCAAACTGCATCATTACCTCTTGGTGTTCTAGGCAAACCAGTGACGAAGTCCATCGTAATATGCTCCCATTTCTACTATGGTATAGTTAATGGCTGAAGCAAACCTGCAAGTCGTTGATGCTCGGCTTTCACTCGCTGAGAAGTCAAACATCTAGATACGAACTGAGCAACTTCAATCTTCATATTATTCCACCAATAATGTTGCTTCAAGTCCCGATACATCTTGTTTCCACCAGGATGAATAGTATGCTTAGAATTATGAGCCTCCTCCAATATACCTCGCCTCAAACCCGGTTCATCGAGAACACAAACCCTGTTCCAAAACCGAAGAATATTATCCTCGTGTGCTTTGAAGTCAGACTAATCATCCGTGATCTGATCCTTGATCTTCTGAAGTTTAACATTAAGTTGCTAAGCTTCTCTGATCTGAGATAGCAATAAAGGCTCAATACGGAGATGTGAATACATCACCCTAACCTGAGTCAATTCTGGTCTCCAATAAGTGAATTCCTCAAGAACCTCCCACTTCTTGACATCCAAACAAGAAACACTCACCTTACGGCTAAGAGCGTTTGCTACAACATTTGACTTCCCAAGCAGATAACTGATAGAACAATTATAATCTCCAAGAAGTTTCATCCACCTCTGCTGACGCATATTCAACTCATTATGTGAGAATAAATACTTAAGACTCCTATGATCAGTGAAAATCTCGAACTTACTGCCCCACAGATAATGACGCCACTTTTTTAGTGCGAAAACAACAGCTGCCAACTCAAGATCATGTGTCGGATAATTCACCTCATATGGTTTCAAGTTCTAGAAGCATAGGCAATAACTCGGCCATTCTGCATAAGTACACATCCCAAGCCCTTCTTGGATGCATCATTGTAGATAACCATATTATCGGTCCCTTCTGGTAGAGCAAGTACTGGAGCGGTAGTCAATCTCTTTTTCAACTCCTAAAACCCACTCTCACATTTCTCATCCCAAACCAAGCTAGTCTGTTTCTGAGTTAACTTAGAAAGTGGCCCGACAATCTTAGAAAAGTCCTTGACAAATCTATGGTAATAACCCGCCGGGCCAAGAAAGCTATGAACCTCCGAAACATTCTCCGGCCGTTTCTAAGACCTCACCGTTTCAATCTTAGTGGGATCTACAGAAATACCGCTCTGTGTGATAACATGGCCAAGAAAATATATGCGTTGTAGCCAAAATTCACATTTACTGAACTTTGCAAACAACTGATGCTCTTGCAACTTCTGTAAGACAAGCCGTAGATATTGCTCGTGCTCCGATTCAGACTTATAATAAACCAAGATATCATCAATAAAGATCACCACGAACTGGTCCAAGTATGGCTGAAAAAACCGATGCATAAGATCCATAAATGCTGCCGGTACATTAGTTAATCCAAAGGGCATAACTAAAAACTCATAATGTCGGCACTGAGTCCTGAAAACAGACATCCTCCGTGCGAATCCGAAGCTAATAATACCCTGCCTCAAGTCAAACTTAGAGTAGACTTTGCCTCCCTGAAGTTGATCAAACAACTTGTCAATCAAAGGCAAATGATATTTGTTCTTGATGGTCACTTGATTCAAACCACGATAGTCAATGCATAATTTCAAGGTACCATCTTTCTTCTTTACAAATAAAATAGGTGTTCCCCAGGGTGAAGAACTCTGCTGAATGAAACCCTTCTCAATTAATTCATGCAACTGAGTTTTCAGCTCCTTCAACTCAGCTGGTGCCATCCGGTACGCTAATTTAGAAATAGGTTGAGTACCGGGAATAAGATTGATCATAAACTCCACATCTCTCTCTGGCGGCAACCCTGGCAACTCCTCGGGAAATACATTGGGATATTCCCGAATAATAACTACTTCCTCCAACTATAGCTTATCAGATGGCTTGTTGATCAAATAAGCTAGATAACCCGAACACCTTTTACTCACCAACTTAACGGCTTTAGTTACTGAGATAACAAAACTCGCCTTAGTACCCCGGTTCCCTGCTACCTCTACTACTGGTTGATCTGGTAACCGAAACTATATTACCTTTGTTCTACAGTTTAACTGGGCATCATACTTAGAAAGCCAATCCATACCCAAGATAACATCATACCCCCGAATAGGAAATAAGATAAGGTCCGAAGGAAAATTATACCCCTTAACATGTATTATACAATCCTTACATACTAAGCTAATAACATACTTATCAGTCAAAGAGATACTAATCTCAACCACATAAGGTAGTCTTGCAGGTTGCATAACACGTTACACACAAGCAGGAGTAATGAAAGAATGCGTAGCACTAGAATCAATCAACACTTTAACAAGTTGATCAAGTATATGGAAGTTACCTTCTACAACTGTAGTCTCCTCAGGCATTTCTTCCAAGTCAACTGTGTAGGCTCGAGCCTGAACCCGTTGCTGCTGTGGTGCACTGCCCACAGGTCTACCTTGATAATTCTGAGTCGCTGCCCGACCCTCAGTCCTCAGATATCTAGGGCAATCCTTCGCCCTATGCTGATTGCTGCCGCAACCCAAACAAGTCCCTGCCTTCGCCCTGCAGTTGGCCTCCACATGGCCCTGACGCTTGCAGAAAGTACACTGCGATAACGAAGCACTAACACCTCCCCTAGAAAAACTAGAAGCCGAGAAAGCAGCTGTACTAGCCGGCTGCTGAGGTCTAACAACACTAGGCCTATATTGACCCTGAAACTGGGCCTGATAAGACCCCTGCTGAAACTGTGGCCGGTAATAACTCTGCTGACTCTGTGATTTGAAAGAACCCTGCTGTGCTGGCGGCCTATACACAACCTGCTGTACCAAAGGCCTATACATACCTTGCTGACCCTGTGGCTGATACGGCCTCTTGCTAGGCTGACTAGACATAATATGTTCCCCATTTCTCTTCTCTAACCTAGAAGCTGCATCAAAGGCCTCAGTAAGTATATCATACTGATTCAGGGCCATCGCATCTTGAATCTCGGGCCTCAACCCCAACATAAACCTACGAGTCTTACGCTCCTCATCAGCCACAAACTCCAGCGCATACCAGGATAGTCTAGTAAATGTGGTCTCATACTGTGCCACTGAAGCAACTCCCCGAACTAAGGATAGAAACTCGGCCTCTCTACTCCCCCATGCAATCCTCGGGACATACTTCACCCGGAAAGCTCTCAGAAAGGTATCCCAGACATACTGAATACCCTGGGTCTCCGAACTAGATTTCACCGTACGCCACCACTCCTCTGCCTCATCATCAAACAAATAAACGGCAAAGGTGACCTTTCTTTCATCAGTATAATCCATAGGGTCAAATATTTTCGCCACTTTACTAATCTATGCCTCGGCCTTCCGATCATCTGGTTCCCCCTAAAACCTTGGTAGATTGTGTCACGCCCCAAATCGACCCCACCTACAATCAGTCAGGACGCAACGAAATTTCAACAGTATAATGACAGTAATTAAAACACCAAGGCTCTAGACCAACCTTTTATTAATATTATACAGCTAACTTCACAAACCATTCAACAATCAACTCCTCAATTAAAATAACAACATACAACATAACCATATTATACAATAATCATTCCTTCAACAACCCATCCATAGTTATACGCCTCCGTTCCAATTTCATACATAAACTATACATACATTTCAAAATCAACTTAGTAATCTAAACATGATCAAAAGAAAGACTACTAAACCATCATACATAAGTCTTTAAGTTAAAGTAGGTTTATAATGCATCATAATACATCAACTACAAACAATCTCATGGCAATGACTCCTACACATAAGACTCATCCACGAAAGGCACATTTTCCTCTTCAAGAGGCACGTACCCGTAATCTTGCTCAACAACACTTGTAAGCATGTAATAATTGAGAGTGAGCTTATATAAAACAAGCCCAGTGAGGATCCGATATATCTCTAACTGTATTTACTATACTCATTGGAAATGATCATTTGAGCAGTAAATACACAATATACATCAATAACAATATAAACACATAACTATAATGACCAATCAATAAAGGATACTCTATTTGGTGTAGCTCCAAACGCCATCACGATCTCAACCATTTTCTTATCACCCCCATGACATACACACCCGAGGTACCTCACTAGCCCTACCCTCCATGGCATCTCTACCCATGCGAGATGAGGGTAGCCTCTTGTAGTCATGTCGTTATCAACCTGGCAGCCCGATGCTGCCCAAGAGGTGGCACACACATAACAAGACTCAGCAATAAAATAATAATTCACATCACAGGAGGACAACCTTTTCCGTTGACTAGCTCCCGATTCATCAATAATCATCTATTCATCAATATAACATCAAATAATCAATTAAACAATAAAGAACTAAGTTAGATGACAAAGTAGGCCATCCAACTTAACGTGCACTAAACACACAATCATACCCTAGTCTAACCATTAACAACTCACAATTCAATCACTCAAACACCATCCAATCAACTAAAGGCATAATTCAATACTTTAAAGAAAGACAACCTAAACTTTAAATAATCATATCTTACATTCTACTAATCCAAACAACTCCAATCAGTTTCTATCACTCACCCATTCAGTCAACTACATTAGCCATCTTGGAAACCAACCAAAACACATCCAAATCAAGCCCAACAGCCCTAAAACCTCAAAACACCTAGGCTGAAATTTCTGAATTTTTGCACCAACATCTCAATCGAAATTTCGGCATTACAACGGTGCTACCCCGTATTTTACAGGCTTTTAAAAATCGACGGCAATTGATTCCAACTACTACAACTCAAAATAATCAACAAATAGCCAAACTATCAATTTTAAATACCCAAAAATAAAAATTTATGCTACAATGGTTCAAATCTTATAAGAATAAATATAATCGATCCTTTGCATGCACTGAGCAATAATAAAACTTTAAATTAACATTCTAACGGTTTAATATTCAATTATACGCAAAAATACAAAAGATGACTTTTGAGATCTAGAATTTTTCTCTCATCTTTGATCCGAAACAAGCCTAGATATGCGCACTATGCTTGCCCAACAAGCGGAATCCAACTCGGTACAAAAAACTACGGACAAAAACTATCCTTTTCTATGAAATTTTGCTTTGAAAACCTTGAAAATCAACTTCTCTTTTCTCCCTTGAAGCTCTCGAGCATGTAGGTGTAAAATGAGTATGTTTTGTGCTTTGCAAGTGTGTGTTGATGTTATATTATGCAAAGTCAAACAAATTATATCAAGGTCAAAGGTGAAAACTAGTTATTTTTTAGTATTTTCTTGTCTTTTAATTCATTTTAGCTATTTCTTTGCTCAAAACATTTATGCAACACCTAAACTATCTCAAGTAATTTATTTTTAGGTGACAAGAAGTTTTACATTCAAACAATTACACCTGAGTCGGCTTAAAACTCATTTTCTTGCAAAAGAAAGTGTAAAAACCTTTAAAATTCCAAAACCGATTCCAAATCCGTTTTAATCAAACACGGGTCTATTATACCCGATGACTAGGTTTTAAAACGTTTAAAACACCCCTGTAAAAATTTTAGCAGACAGGTGTTCAAAAATACTATTCATTAAAACCGGCGATAAAAATTCTGATTTCGTTTTTGATGAAAATTTTATGAATGCACACTTGGCATGTATTAGGAGTATTAATCACATATTTAACACATTCTATGTCATATAGCACATAAACTGGCCAATTCACACAAAACGAGGTAAAACACGCAAATTGAGATAAGATAGAAAAGTGAGATTTCACACGGCCTAGTCGGGCATTTCTAGTTTCACAATCTTCTTTCTACAATCAAGTTGTGCATAATATCTACCTAACCAGTCCATCCCCAATATAATTTCAAAGTCACGGAAAGGTAGAATAATTAAATCGGTAGGAAATACACGACCTCGAATAAAGATATTACATGCCTGACAAATAGATTTGGTAACAAACTTCGGCCTCATAGGTGTATAAACCACAATATCATATAACAATTTATCATGTTTCAACTTAGCATTTTGTGCATATATAGGTGTAATAAATGAATGCGAAGCCCTGGAATCAATTAAAACTTTAACCGATTGATCATTAAGAAGAAAAGTACCTTCTACTACAACAGTCGTGTCCGGATGCTCCTCTGCATCTAAGGCAAATACTCAGGCCTGACCCTGTGGTACTGGTGCTGCAGCTAATGCCCTAGTTTGATTGCCCCGACCAGATGTCTAACCCCTAGTATTCTTGAATTTTGGGCAGTCTTTAGCCTTGTGTTGATCACTACCACATCCAGTACATCGGTCCAATCTTATCCAACAATTCTCCTCAGTATGACCCTAACATTGATAGAAGCTGCACTGCTGGTGACGTCTCCTCAATGAGCTTTGTAAGAAGAGGTAGCAGAACTGCCCTGCATAACTCTGTGCCTGCCTCGGCTGCGGACTCTGCCTAACTGAAATAGTCTGCCTCTGGTACCCCTGACTCTGTGACTGGAACTACCGCTTACTCGATTGACTAGTCTCGGCCAACATGTTTGTCTTGCGTTTTTCATACCTTGAGGCGGCTCTGACCACTGCAGCATAATAAGGGTAATCATTTGCAGACAGATTAAGCATAATATCACTTCTTAACTCCATGATGAATCTCTACATTTTCATGTCCTCTGGCTGTACCAAAGCCGACATGTAATGGGAGAGCCTAGTAAAAGTAGCCTCATACTGATCCACTGATATATTTCCCTGCTTCAAGGCTATGAACTCTGCTTAGCGTCTCTCACGGGCAACCACTAATATATACTTATCTCAGAATTCACGGATGAAGTCAGTCCACGAATATTGAACCCTCTCTGCTTCCCATTTCTCACTAATAGCACGCCACCACTCCTTGGCGTCACTGTCATGCCCCAACTCAACCCCACCTACAATCAGTCAGGATGCAACGGGATTTCGGCAGTATAACGACAGTAAATAGAATACCGAGGTTCTAAACCAACCTCATTAATAAAATTAAACATCCAATTCCATAACCATACAAACAACAACTCCTCAACAGCATAACAACACACAACATAACCGTAATATACAATAATCAGTCCTCGTTATCTGCCTCCGTTCCAACATAACATACAATACCTCAACCTTATCATACATTTCAAAAATAAGTTGAGACCCATCTAACAACTTAACCATAGACAAAAGAAGCTGCTAGAATAGTAACAACTAATTTATATTCGTTTCAGCATCCTATACAACAAGAACTATAAAGCATAGAAAAGGCTACTAAGCTAATATACATGATAAATAACAGCACAGAATCACGGATAAGACTCTGGAACATAGGACTCATCCACGTAAGGCACGTTTTCCTCTTCAGGAGGCACGTGCTCATAATCCTACGATAGTACACCTGTCTGCATGCAATAATAGAGAGTGAGCTTATATAAAATAAGCCCAGCGAGGATCCGATAGATCTCGAACAAGGTTTACTAAACTCCTTGGAAATAACCCTTTGAGTCAGTAAACACAAAATAACATCAATAATCATTATAAATGCAACAATAGTAATAACTGTAAACATACAATAAGGATACAATACGTTTACTGATGAAGCTCCATACACCAATTCCATGCTCAACAACTCCTCCAAACTCAATGACACAATTCCTGAGGTACCTTGACCTAGACCCACATCCCATGGCCTCTCCGCCCATGCGAGATAGGGAGTAGCCATGATAACTGTGCCCACAACCCAGGATGCCTCCCGAGGTGACACAACATTATCAAAGCTCACAACAATGAGACTCAACATAAATAAACCGAGAGATCAGCAACAAAAGTGCCCGATTCCCGTAATCAATAATCAATAAATAAACTAGGAGATCAGCAACAAAAGTGTGAAACCCCACTTTTCTGCTTTAACTCGATTTACGTGTTTTATCTCGTTTTACGTGCATTTGACCTGTTTATGTGCTATATGACCTAGAATGTTATAATTTTGATGTCAATACTCCTAATACATGCTAAATGTGCATTCATGAAATTTTCATCAAAAACGGAGTCAGAAATTTTATCGTCGATTTTCAGTGAATAGTGTTTTCAAAACACGTCCGCTATAATTTTGAAACTGGTCTTTTTAACCCTTCTAGACCTAGTCCACGGACTTTAATAGACCTGTGTTTGATGAAAACGGTTTTAAAATCGGCTTAAGAATTTATTAGGGTTTTTACACCGACTTTTACGAAAATCGAGTTTTAAGCCGACTCGGGTGGAATTCTTTGAATGTAAAACTTCTTGTCACCTAAAAATAATCCACTTGAGATATCTTGGGGGTGGCATAATTATTTTTAACTTGGTGAGCACTAAAATGCAATTAAAGTCATTAAAAACACAAAAATACCTATTAAAACTAACTTTGACTTTGCATTTTTTTAATTGACCAAGCTTTTAAATACTCCTTGTCATCAACACACACTCACACAACACAAAACACACTCCACAAACACACACATGGCCGAGAGAAAGAGGAGAGAAAAAGAAAGAGAATTTCAAAGCTTTTCAATCCAATTTTTCAAAGAAAAACCTAGTTTTTGTCCGTGAAACTTCGCACCGACTTGGATTCCGCTTGTTGGGCACGCATTGCACGCATTCCTAGACTTTTATCGCATCAAAGGTGAGAGAAAAATTCTAGATCTCAAAATGTCATTTTTGTGTTTTTGCGTATAAATGAAGATTGAACCGTTAGAATTGAAATCTGATGTTAGATTATTGCTCCTTGCATGCTAGGGATCATTATATACTAATACTACGAGTTTCTGTCGGATATAGCATAATTTTTATTTTCCGGGTATTTAATTTTGATTAAAATGTTCAAAGTTGATTTAATTGAGTTGCGTTGCTCGGAATCGATTGCCGTCGATTTCTAAATACTTGATAATTACGTGTTAGCGCTGTTGTAATGCCGAATTTTTGATTACATTGTTTGTGTGAAAATCCGGAAAATCCAGCCATGACATCATAGGGTTTTAGGGTTATCGGGCATGATTTAGAGGTGTTATGGTGGATTTCCGAGAGGGCTAATGTAGTAGGTTGAATGGGTGAGTGATAGGAACTGATTTGGCAATGTTTGGATTAGTAGATTGTAAGTTATGAATTTTAGAAGTTTAGGTTGTCATTCTTTAATTTCTTGAACGATGCCTTAGATGGTTGGGTAGTGTT
This sequence comes from Ehretia macrophylla, assembly GCA_037974665.1. Taxonomy (NCBI): domain Eukaryota; kingdom Viridiplantae; phylum Streptophyta; class Magnoliopsida; order Boraginales; family Ehretiaceae; genus Ehretia; species Ehretia macrophylla. The sequence continues at coordinate 60,237,224 of CM075780.1, read as the reverse complement.
CGAGTGATGAATGGTGAGTTGTTGTTGAGTAATTTAGAGTTTAATTATGTATATTATGCATGTCCGGTTAGATGGCCTACTTTGTCATCTAACTACGTTATTTGTTGTTTAATTGATTATTGATGTTATTGATAATGATGATATGATTATTGATGAAGATAAAATGACATTGATTATTATTGAATGCGGGAATCGGGCACTCTTGTTGCTGATCTCCCAATTGATTGATTGATTTATGCTTGCATGATGATTGATGAATATGGAGTCTTGGTATGTGTGTGCCACCTCTCGGGCAGCATCGGGCTGTCGGGTTGATAACGGCATGACTGCCATAGGCTACCCCCAGCTCGCATGACGGAGATGTCATGGAGGGAAGGGGCTAGTGAGGTACCTCGGGTGCGTGAGTAATGGGGAGTTATAAGAAGAACGGTTGAGATCGTGATGGCGTTTGGAGCTACACCAAATAGAGTATCCTTATTTATTGGTTATATAGTTATGTGATGATAGCTTTATTTATGTTATTATGTTGTTGTGTGTTTACTTGCTCAAAGGACTAAATCCAAGGAGCGTAGTGAATACTGTCGAGATCTATCGGATCCTCACTGGGCTTATTTATATAAGCTCACTCTCTATTAATGCATGCTTACAGGTGTTGCAGAGCCGGATTACGGGTATGTGCCTCCTGAAGAGGAGAATGTGGAAAATGTGCTTTACGTGGACGAGTCATATGTTCCCGAGTCTTATCCATGATTATATGTTGTTTAATGTCATGTATATTAGCTTAATAGACTTTTATATGCTTTGTGGTTCTTATTGTAATAGATGTTGGAAGATGATGATCCAAATGGTGTTAACTTAGTGGCTTTCTTTTGTCTATGGTTAAGTTGTAAATATGTCTCAACTTATTTTTGAAATGTATGATAAGGTTGAGGTATTGTATGTCATGTTGGAACGGAGGCGTATAACGAAGATGTTTTATTGTATATTATGGTTGTGTTGTATGTTGTTGTTTGTATTGAGGAATTACTGGATGTATGATGTTTAATGAGGTTGGTTTGGAACCTCGGTGTCCTATTTACTGTCGTTATACTGCCGAAATTCCGTTGCGTCCTGACTGATCATAGGAGGGGTCGTGTTGGGGCGTGACAGTTTAAGTGGTATCAGAGCGCATGTTAGCTGTCAGCCGGGGTATCCTCGGAATGTGGGTAGTGGTCTAAGCATGCAAGTATGTATTAAGTGAAAGAAAAGTGAAAGATATGTTAATATGTTTATGTGATTAATTTACTTATGTGTCTAACTTTCTATGTGACCAATATGCCTTGTGTGTTAAGTGAATTAATGTGGTCAATATGTTTTATGTGATAACGTGTTATACGTACTCAATGTGTTGAAATTAATGTGCATTATGTGATTAATGTGCATTATGTGATTAATGTGTATTATGTGACAATTGTGTTTTATGTGATTTTGTGCCTTGTGTGAAGTTAGTTGTTTATGTGCTTTTAATTGTTTATAACTAGCTTATGTGAAACAACGTGCTTTAGGTGTTCAATGTACTTTAAGTGACCAATGTGAGTTACGTGATCAACTTGTCTTATGTGAAGTTTGTTGCTTATGTGACTTTAATTGTTTATAACTTACTTCTGTGATATAACCTGTTTATGTGATGTTGGCTTCTTATATGTTGAATTGTGTGTTATGTGATAATGTTGCATTGTATGATAATTGCGCATTTCGTTGTACTTGTCTTTCATATGATATAGTTGCATACATGTTTTAACTCGTGAGTGACCTTTTAATGTCTAGGGTAGTTGTAAGAGTTTTCGGAAATAGAGATAGGCCATGATTTTGAATTATTATTATTCTAGTAGTTTATCAGTTAGATTTTAATTGTTATGTTTATGGATTTTAGTTTCTGCTTAGTAGATAGATCTTGATGTTCCTTTAGCGAGAATGAAGTTGTTCGAGGAAAATAGCAATGTATCTTGATGATTATAATTACTTTTGTTGCCATGTTTAAACTTGTTATTACTTGGAGATGAATCATAAGTTGAGGTTTCTGTGAGGTTGTGATTAGACACTTTTGGAGTCTCAACTCAGATTATACTTTCTTGAGGTTATTTTAGAATGAATTTATTTGAGGAATTAGTGATGTATATTTGTGAATGGAATGAAGTGTGGTATAACATGTGAATATTTCTACTATTTGAGATTGCTATATTATTAATGGGTATTTTGGAGTTTTGATCTTTAAACCTTGGAAATAATTGGAGTGATTCCTGACTAAAGTTACTTTATTCGAAGATGTAATTGTTCGGAGATAGAATTATTTGAGGAAATAAGAATGCATTTTGGTGACTGAACATTTACTTACCTACATTAAGCTTTTGAGTTCTAGGTGGTATGACTTTCTAAATTGTTGATTGAGGATTCGCTTGTGTTATAATGGGTTAGTATGAATCTGTATTGTGTTATCAGATTTTGGAGTCTTCATTAGTTAATCTTGTTCGGTAATCGGTGATTTATCTTGTTTAGTGATTGATCTGGTACGAAATATAAATTTTGGAGTGATTTATCTTGTTTGGTGATTGTTGTGACTCCTTAGGTTCTCTAAATCTCCTTAGTGTCTTGTTTTGGTAGGAGATAAATTGTAGGATTTGACTTGTTGGTGTTTAAGTGTGTAGGTGGGACACCCTTCCTGTGCTTCATAATTCTATCGGTCTTATTATTCTTTTCTACTCTATTCTCACTTATTTGAGAGAGAGTTACATTTTTCTAGCCTATCAATTGTTTCTTGAAAGTTTGCTTATTGGATTAATGGATCTTATACTCATTTGACATTGTTTCCATTCTTAACATTCATATTTGCTTCTTATAGCAATGTCGCTTATTGGAGTTAAGGTTTGAGACTTCTATATTCCATTCTATATCTCTAGCCATTCGTTTCAATATTTCATTTCATCCTATTACTACTCATTTGAAAGTAATTTTTCCTTTGGTATACCATTTTACTTATTCGAATTTCACCTGCTTGATGTACTCTCTACCTAAGTACATCATTGTCATTCTTGTTGATCTTTGTTAATCCTATTGTTTTATTATTAAATCCAGAGTCATTACTTTGCTTGTAATTGCTCACTCAAAGTACTCGGCACTGTCCTATTGTTATCATTTCTTATTCGTGCTTCTTTGGTATTGCGTGCTGAGATACTCTTGCCACTCATGTTTCTATTGAATTAATCATCTCTTATTTCTTAATTTCATTTCGCCTCAAGTACAACTTACTTGTTGGTTCCTTGAACAATCATCGAGAATTGAAATATCTACTTGTTCAGGAATTTTTGTTCAACATACTCAGTACTGTTTTGACTCGCCATTATCCTTTGTTCGTACTTATTTAACTAAAAGGTGCTGAGACATTTCTTATCTTAGTTATCATGCTTCCTTATTAAACTTTTAACCTCTTGATTCTCTAACCTATTTGACCTCCTGTTCACTTGATTGTTGGCTCGAATATGATTTTTCATATTCGTATTTCCTTGTAAATTTCATAAGAGCCATATTCTGACAAATTTCACTTTTGAGATATTTCCTTGATCAATAATCATTCATGTTATCGTAAATGAGTTTTTAAACCCTCGGGGTGTTCATAGAGCTCTTTTGTGTAGTAGGGGATGATTGATAATTAGTGGTGTCATGCTAAGCTTTGGAGTTGTAGTTTCTTTCATATGCAATATGATATTAGGTAGGAGAGAATTATGAATTGGAGATTGTCTTGGAACTATGATCATCAACTTGCAGTCAACAGCGATTGTTCTTTTGAGGTCTTTGGTTAGGTGTCATCCTAGGAGATAAATAAGAACTAAGAGAAGTATTATTAAGTGTAACGATTGAGGATTTAATTGTCTGTCAGTTCGAGAATTGCGCGGACGCAATTGTTTTAAGGAGGGGAGAATGTGAAACCCCACTTTTCTGCTTTAACTCGATTTACGTGTTTTATCTCGTTTTACGTGCATTTGACCTGTTTATGTGCTATATGACCTAGAATGTTATAATTTTGATGTCAATACTCCTAATACATGCTAAATGTGCATTCATGAAATTTTCATCAAAAACGGAGTCAGAAATTTTATCGTCGATTTTCAGTGAATAGTGTTTTCGAAACACGTCCGCTATAATTTTGAAACTGGTCTTTTTAACCCTTCTAGACCTAGTCCACGGACTTTAATAGACCTGTGTTTGATGAAAACGGTTTTAAAATCGGCTTAAGAATTTATTAGGGTTTTTACACCGACTTTTGCGAAAATCGAGTTTTAAGCCGACTCGGGTGGAATTCTTTGAATGTAAAACTTCTTGTCACCTAAAAATAATCCACTTGAGATATCTTGGGGGTGGCATAATTATTTTTAACTTGGTGAGCACTAAAATGCAATTAAAGTCATTAAAAACACAAAAATACCTATTAAAACTAACTTTGACTTTGCATTTTTTTAATTGACCAAGCTTTTAAATACTCCTTGTCATCAACACACACTCACACAACACAAAACACACTCCACAAACACACACATTGTGATACCCCAAAATGGGCACGTATTTAATTGCATTTATTATGTGTTATCTTAAATGGTAGCTGTGAGAACCCGAGCATTCATTACATGTGCATTCATTTATTTTAATCATTACTTGAAAAATAATATGTGCATTTACATAACTTATTTAGTGTTTTAAAATTTAAAATTGCATTTAAAGTTCATTTAAATTACATCTTGTTGACTTTCACATTCTTTGACTAAACTAGTTGACTTTTCATCTACATTGACCAACTAGGACAAGGTGAAAATTTTTAAAATGTTTAATGAAATGCAAACTTGGGATTAGAAATAAAAATGCAAGGTTAATTAGTCAAATTTTGGGTCAACTTTGGAATTAAATCTGAACCAATTGGGGAAGATTTAGGTAGCAAATTATATATGGTTGGAAAGCTCTATGAGTCTAGTTTCTAAGGCTTCAAACCGTTTGTGAATTGGAGTTTTCTAGAAGAAGTTATGGCCGTTTTCGTAAGGTTGAGCAGGGCTGTTTTGGTTTACGCGGGTTTGACCGAAGACTTGACCTTTGACTTTCATTAAAGCTTATAAAACACCAAAAAAATCCCAAAATTGCTCATCTTCTTCTTGCTTCAGCCGTGACCAGTCCAAACCCTAGGAATAGTATATTTTTCACTATTTTGCTTATATCTTGAGCTAGAAGCGGAACCAAGACGCAAACCAAGCATTTTTGGACTCGTGTCGACGTCTAGCATCTTTCTACCGATCGTTTTTGCCTTTATTTTGCGAAACAAAGGTGAGAGAATTTTTTTTCAAATCTTCCAAAGTTTATTTTTACGTCATAAAATGCTAGGATTGCATTTGTATCTTGCTAAATAGGTGTTAGAGAAGACTTTACCGATTAATTTCTTGTATAGAACATATTTTGTTGAAATTGGCTATTTTGAGTTGTTCAATGATTTATATGCCTAAGTTGTGTCTAATCTTGATTCTTAGATTTTATATAATGCTCATATATGTTAATGAACCTATCTAGCATAATAAAATAACTTGAGATTGCAAAATGGAGCAAAATAAATGGAGAATGTAGCTTGCTGAATTTTTCTATTTTTGGGCGTTTAGGGGCTGTTTCGTTGGGCAGTTTTTGTGCACCCATTAGATTGCTTATTTTATGCTATTATATGGTTTATAAGCCTTTTATTAGATAGGGAAAAATGTTGGTAGTTGGAGGGTCATGGTGGTTTGGGTGGAATAAGCTAAATTGTTGGTGTTTTTGAGTTGAAATGGTTGGTTTAGGTGCAAATGTGTGCTCCTGTGTGGTGTGTAATCTCTACGCTTGTAATGGTGACCTTTGGGCTGCCTCGAAGTTATAATAGTAGCATGCTAAGGTTGTGTAGTGATAGGTGGAAGTTAGAATAATTTTGATTGCATAAGTTGCTATAATTGAGCTAGTATTGCCTACTTAGCTATTATTCTCGTTGTTATATTTGGCTGTGAATCATGTCTATGAGGTTTCTTGTGATAAATATGTGTTCTATTACATGCTAGGTGGATCCATTGAGCCAAACTTGCGTCATGGAAACTAGTAGAGGTGAGGGAGAAACATTTATATGCATTTCTTTGAATGTTAGGGTTTTGTGTTGAATTTTGTAATTGTTGTATATTGTGATATAAATGCTTATGAATGCTTCCAAAACCTTCTAAAATGATTAGTGAACATTCTTTTGCAAGCTATTGGCATAGTTTATGGCTAGATTTTGAAATGACAAGTTAAAGAAGACAATGAATAGTATAAATTTTAAGGTTTTGATAAAATGTGCTTTCGGGTTTGATTCAATACTATAATTAGGTGCTATAGATATTAATGAAGATAGTCTAATGACCCCATGTAGTTTAATTGCTCGGAACTTAGCTAAAATGCGACATAGCCGACTTTTTAAAAGGGGTTTCGGGTTAATGCTAATCTGGGTAGAATTGAGCTTCACATTTGGTATTGTTAGGCTACCTAGGTGCTATAGAAGCTTTGTTAACCCTTGTTTGAAGCCCGGTTAAGATATGTGTAGTTCAAAGCTATAAGAGGGAAATTGGGGCTTTTGGGGTAATTGCGGGTAATTGAATGCGTTTGAGGGTTGTAAGGGTACCTTAAGGGCTAATTAGAATATTGGTATAGCTTCGCCTTGAATTTGAATCTCTAACATGAGTTTGGAAGAGAAATAGTTCGAAAAACAAAGGGATTTAGGTGCAATTTAGGTTGTCTCACACTTCTAAACCCATGTCATGACTTCTTGAGTGTTTATAAGTGATTTTAAGTTGATTTGGAGCCTTTGGTATGATTCTAAACTTATCTTGCTAATGTCTCTTTGTAAAACTGCATATTTGCTTATATAATTGTTCTATTCTAATTGCATCGAGGTCAACCTACTTTGTTGATCCTCATATGTGTTAATGCTTATATTATCGCTATTAACTTGCCATCGTTAAGTGCATTGCATAGTGGTTGCGCAACCATAGTGTCAGGGGCGGATGTGTTGAATATCGGCTGGGCGGCAGAGGGCTTGCCGGTGGATATTCAAACTCCGTGCCCTATTCCCTCATTCGCCTGGTCCGGAGATTGCCAGGGGATGTTGGGTCGTAGGATTATCGGGGTACATCCGGAGTACACCCACTGGAGTGATTGGGGTTATGCCGGCTTATCGTGATCGTGCTCGTGGTTCGTGGATCGTGATTGAAGACCAGTGAAGATTGGTGTATAGGGGATTGAGTGAAATGTATCCTTTTCAATGTGTGGTTACTTAATCTGTTGTCATTCTTGAATGGTTTTAATTGCTATTAATGTTTAAATGTATTACTTGTTGCATTGCACGCCCCGGGAGACTTTATCCCTCACTGGGCAACAGTGGTTGCTCATACCTCGATATCTGTTTCAGGAGGTGCATTTGGAGGAGGAGTTGCCTTAGTTGCAGTGTCTAATTGCGTGAGGTGGATTTATGGCTCTTGCTATTATGTGGAGATCTTGTTTGCTCTACCTTATTTTCTATTTTGTAACCTAAGTGCTTATGTATATGTTTGAGTGATTGTAAGCTGAATGCTAGTTGATTTTAGTAGGAGATATGAACTATGGCATGTAATAACTTATATTTATGCTCTTAGCTTCTCTGCATGCTTGGGAGTGAATGACTGGTTGTTTTCAATTTCTAAGAATGCTTAAAAGCTATCATGGAGTGGCATGATAAGCGGTTTGGTAAAGAAGTGAAGTTGGATGTATGCTTGCATGATTCTAACTGTTTGAATGTTTTAAGGCTCGGATGGCCTTAAAGTTTGAGTCTTTAATTAGAATTGGAGTTCTAGGTTGTTTTGTGGCTTTATTGGTTGCTTACAGGCTTTCAGAATGTCCACGGTACAGGGGAGACTCTGTCCGTTTGTCGGGTCCAGACTTAACCTTTAGCGTGGGGTTGAGTCGGGGCGTTACATTTTAGGTGGTCTGAGACCGAGTTTGGGATTGGGTTGAGAATAGCATGGTTAGTAGAGCCTCCGGTCTCATGAGGGATTGGGGCGTTACAGGTGGTATCAGAGCTTAGTTAGCTCTCAGCCGGGACAGGGTCCTCGGTCTGTTGGGTAGCAAATCTTGAATGTGTACTTGTAAAAATTGTGTCTTGAAAGTGTGTACTTGTATGTGAGATTATGTGTCTTGATTTGAATGTGTGCACCTATGTGATATAGTTGTGCGTTATGTGTTAAATGCATGTTAATTGAAGTGAAATGAGTAAATGTGAATCAAATTGACCCCGTGACTTATTATTTGCTTGAATTATTGCTTGTAATGTGCGTATTTGAATGTCTTGAATTGGTTATGTTGTGATTTGCACTTGAATGACCTTGTTGATTAAACTGTTTTTATAAACTCTTTTATAATAATGCTTGTATAATAGCTTAAAGAATGTTTATACATATGTAATATCTTTGCATTCATACATAACCCGTCGAAATGGTAAGAAAGACTTCTTCCTTCCCCTGAAGAGAGGAGATTAGTAGTAGGCCCTCCAAGTTGTGAGGATTAGCGGAATGAGAAGCAGTTGATCAGCCCTTTAATTGGGAGTTGGCGTTTATAATTAGAGCACTATTATTTGGATTCTTCTCAAGGATTCCTCTATGCTCAGCAGTCAGGAATGAGTAGCTTCTTGGGGATTTCTATATGACAGTTCTCTGGAGCATTTCATTAATATTTTCTTGTTGGACATTCTTCTGGTACGTTCTTATTGGCACTCCTCAACAAGTTTTGTATTTGGGGTTCTACGCATAATGATTACTCTGTATTGCCTGTGGTATTCTGTGGATTTCTCATTAGGTTCCCTTAATGGTAAATTCGTACTATATTCTCACTTGGTTTTCTCGTCCAGCCGGGGATCTATATTCAATATTCAACTTGACTATCTTATTGGATGCATGGTATTTTCTTCGGTATTTCCTATATTCCCTTTGGCATTGCTCTTAGCATTCGATAGCGGTATTCGGGATTTATTTGGTTCTTCTATTGGGTATTTCTCTTAAGGACTATATTGATATGTAAATATATCGGTGTACATACTGGGATTCTTATTAAGATTTTTGATTGGCTGTTCGTTGGAGCCTTTATTTGGCCTTATTACTTGGGAACCCTTAAGCAGTACGCTTGCGATTTCTTCTTGGGTCTTCCTATAGGCATTCTTATTCAGTGTTCTTACTACAGCAATCGATGAAGAGTAACCAGAGTTGGACTTCAGTTGATGTCTAGTTCTATTGGAAGATGAATTGCGAGGACGCAATTGTTTTAAGGGGGGAAGGATGTGATACCCCAAAATGGGCACGTATTTAATTGCATTTATTATGTGTTATCTTAAATGGTAGCTGTGAGAACCCGAGCATTCATTACATGTGCATTCATTTATTTTAATCATTACTTGAAAAATAATATGTGCATTTACATAACTTATTTAGTGTTTTAAAATTTAAAATTGCATTTAAAGTTCATTTAAATTACATCTTGTTGACTTTCACATTCTTTGACTAAACTAGTTGACTTTTCATCTACATTGACCAACTAGGACAAGGTGAAAATTTTTAAAATGTTTAATGAAATGCAAACTTGGGATTAGAAATAAAAATGCAAGGTTAATTAGTCAAATTTTGGGTCAACTTTGGAATTAAATCTGAACCAATTGGGGAAGATTTAGGTAGCAAATTATATATGGTTGGAAAGCACTATGAGTCTAGTTTCTAAGGCTTCAAACCGTTTGTGAATTGGAGTTTTCTAGAAGAAGTTATGGCCGTTTTCGTAAGGTTGAGCAGGGCTGTTTTGGTTTACGCGGGTTTGACCGAAGACTTGACCTTTGACTTTCATTAAAGCTTATAAAATACCAAAAAAATCCCAAAATTGCTCATCTTCTTCTTGCTTCAGCCGTGACCAGTCCAAACCCTAGGAATAGTATATTTTTCACTATTTTGCTTATATCTTGAGCTAGAAGCGGAACCAAGACGCAAACCAAGCATTTTTGGACTCGTGTCGACGTCTAGCATCTTTCTACCGATCGTTTTTGCCTTTATTTTGCGAAACAAAGGTGAGAGAATTTTTTTTCAAATCTTCCAAAGTTTATTTTTACGTCATAAAATGCTAGGATTGCATTTGTATCTTGCTAAATAGGTGTTAGAGAAGACTTTACCGATTAATTTCTTGTATAGAACATATTTTGTTGAAATTGGCTATTTTGAGTTGTTCAATGATTTATATGCCTAAGTTGTGTCTAATCTTGATTCTTAGATTTTATATAATGCTCATATATGTTAATGAACCTATCTAGCATAATAAAATAACTTGAGATTGCAAAATGGAGCAAAATAAATGGAGAATGTAGCTTGCTGAATTTTTCTATTTTTGGGCGTTTAGGGGCTGTTTCGTTGGGCAGTTTTTGTGCACCCATTAGATTGCTTATTTTATGCTATTATATGGTTTATAAGCCTTTTATTAGATAGGGAAAAATGTTGGTAGTTGGAGGGTCATGGTGGTTTGGGTGGAATAAGCTAAATTGTTGGTGTTTTTGAGTTGAAATGGTTGGTTTAGGTGCAAATGTGTGCTCCTGTGTGGTGTGTAATCTCTACGCTTGTAATGGTGACCTTTGGGCTGCCTCGAAGTTATAATAGTAGCATGCTAAGGTTGTGTAGTGATAGGTGGAAGTTAGAATAATTTTGATTGCATAAGTTGCTATAATTGAGCTAGTATTGCCTACTTAGCTATTATTCTCGTTGTTATATTTGGCTGTGAATCATGTCTATGAGGTTTCTTGTGATAAATATGTGTTCTATTACATGCTAGGTGGATCCATTGAGCCAAACTTGCGTCATGGAAACTAGTAGAGGTGAGGGAGAAACATTTATATGCATTTCTTTGAATGTTAGGGTTTTGTGTTGAATTTTGTAATTGTTGTATATTGTGATATAAATGCTTATGAATGCTTCCAAAACCTTCTAAAATGATTAGTGAACATTCTTTTGCAAGCTATTGGCATAGTTTATGGCTAGATTTTGAAATGACAAGTTAAAGAAGACAATGAATAGTATAAATTTTAAGGTTTTGATAAAATGTGCTTTCGGGTTTGATTCAATACTATAATTAGGTGCTATAGATATTAATGAAGATAGTCTAATGACCCCATGTAGTTTAATTGCTCGGAACTTAGCTAAAATGCGACATAGCCGACTTTTTAAAAGGGGTTTCGGGTTAATGCTAATCTGGGTAGAATTGAGCTTCACATTTGGTATTGTTAGGCTACCTAGGTGCTATAGAAGCTTTGTTAACCCTTGTTTGAAGCCCGGTTAAGATATGTGTAGTTCAAAGCTATAAGAGGGAAATTGGGGCTTTTGGGGTAATTGCGGGTAATTGAATGCGTTTGAGGGTTGTAAGGGTACCTTAAGGGCTAATTAGAATATTGGTATAGCTTCGCCTTGAATTTGAATCTCTAACATGAGTTTGGAAGAGAAATAGTTCGAAAAACAAAGGGATTTAGGTGCAATTTAGGTTGTCTCACACTTCTAAACCCATGTCATGACTTCTTGAGTGTTTATAAGTGATTTTAAGTTGATTTGGAGCCTTTGGTATGATTCTAAACTTATCTTGCTAATGTCTCTTTGTAAAACTGCATATTTGCTTATATAATTGTTCTATTCTAATTGCATCGAGGTCAACCTACTTTGTTGATCCTCATATGTGTTAATGCTTATATTATCGCTATTAACTTGCCATCGTTAAGTGCATTGCATAGTGGTTGCGCAACCATAGTGTCAGGGGCGGATGTGTTGAATATCGGCTGGGCGGCAGAGGGCTTGCCGGTGGATATTCAAACTCCGTGCCCTATTCCCTCATTCGCCTGGTCCGGAGATTGCCAGGGGATGTTGGGTCGTAGGATTATCGGGGTACATCCGGAGTACACCCACTGGAGTGATTGGGGTTATGCCGGCTTATCGTGATCGTGCTCGTGGTTCGTGGATCGTGATTGAAGACCAGTGAAGATTGGTGTATAGGGGATTGAGTGAAATGTATCCTTTTCAATGTGTGGTTACTTAATCTGTTGTCATTCTTGAATGGTTTTAATTGCTATTAATGTTTAAATGTATTACTTGTTGCATTGCACGCCCCGGGAGACTTTATCCCTCACTGGGCAACAGTGGTTGCTCATACCTCGATATCTGTTTCAGGAGGTGCATTTGGAGGAGGAGTTGCCTTAGTTGCAGTGTCTAATTGCGTGAGGTGGATTTATGGCTCTTGCTATTATGTGGAGATCTTGTTTGCTCTACCTTATTTTCTATTTTGTAACCTAAGTGCTTATGTATATGTTTGAGTGATTGTAAGCTGAATGCTAGTTGATTTTAGTAGGAGATATGAACTATGGCATGTAATAACTTATATTTATGCTCTTAGCTTCTCTGCATGCTTGGGAGTGAATGACTGGTTGTTTTCAATTTCTAAGAATGCTTAAAAGCTATCATGGAGTGGCATGATAAGCGGTTTGGTAAAGAAGTGAAGTTGGATGTATGCTTGCATGATTCTAACTGTTTGAATGTTTTAAGGCTCGGATGGCCTTAAAGTTTGAGTCTTTAATTAGAATTGGAGTTCTAGGTTGTTTTGTGGCTTTATTGGTTGCTTACAGGCTTTCAGAATGTCCACGGTACAGGGGAGACTCTGTCCGTTTGTCGGGTCCAGACTTAACCTTTAGCGTGGGGTTGAGTCGGGGCGTTACATTTTAGGTGGTCTGAGACCGAGTTTGGGATTGGGTTGAGAATAGCATGGTTAGTAGAGCCTCCGGTCTCATGAGGGATTGGGGCGTTACACACATGGCCGAGAGAAAGAGGAGAGAAAAAGAAAGAGAATTTCAAAGCTTTTCAATCCAATTTTTCAAAGAAAAACCTAGTTTTTGTCCGTGAAACTTCGCACCGACTTGGATTCCGCTTGTTGGGCACGCATTGCACGCATTCCTAGACTTTTATCGCATCAAAGGTGAGAGAAAAATTCTAGATCTCAAAATGTCATTTTTGTGTTTTTGCGTATAAATGAAGATTGAACCGTTAGAATTGAAATCTAATGTTAGATTATTGCTCCTTGCATGCTAGGGATCATTATATACTAATACTACGAGTTTCTGTCGGATATAGCATAATTTTTATTTTCCGGGTATTTAATTTTGATTAAAATGTTCAAAGTTGATTTAATTGAGTTGCGTTGCTCGGAATCGATTGCCGTCGATTTCTAAATACTTGATAATTACGTGTTAGCGCTGTTGTAATGCCGAATTTTCGATTACATTGTTTGTGTGAAAATCCGGAAAATCCAGCCATGACGTCATAGGGTTTTAGGGTTATCGGGCATGATTTAGAGGTGTTATGGTGGATTTCCGAGAGGGCTAATGTAGTAGGTTGAATGGGTGAGTGATAGGAACTGATTTGGCAATGTTTGGATTAGTAGATTGTAAGTTATGAATTTTAGAAGTTTAGGTTGTCATTCTTTAATTTCTTGAACGATGCCTTAGATGGTTGGGTAGTGTTCGAGTGATGAATGGTGAGTTGTTGTTGAGTAATTTAGAGTTTAATTATGTATATTATGCATGTCCGGTTAGATGGCCTACTTTGTCATCTAACTACGTTATTTGTTGTTTAATTGATTATTGATGTTATTGATAATGATGATATGATTATTGATGAAGATAAAATGACATTGATTATTATTGAATGCGGGAATCGGGCACTCTTGTTGCTGATCTCCCAATTGATTGATTGATTTATGCTTGCATGATGATTGATGAATATGGAGTCTTGGTATGTGTGTGCCACCTCTCGGGCAGCATCGGGCTGTCGGGTTGATAACGGCATGACTGCCATAGGCTACCCCCAGCTCGCATGATGGAGATGTCATGGAGGGAAGGGGCTAGTGAGGTACCTCGGGTGCGTGAGTAATGGGGAGTTATAAGAAGAACGGTTGAGATCGTGATGGCGTTTGGAGCTACACCAAATAGAGTATCCTTATTTATTGGTTATATAGTTATGTGATGATAGCTTTATTTATGTTATTATGTTGTTGTGTGTTTACTTGCTCAAAGGACTAAATCCAAGGAGCGTAGTGAATACTGTCGAGATCTATCGGATCCTCACTGGGCTTATTTATATAAGCTCACTCTCTATTAATGCATGCTTACAGGTGTTGCAGAGCCGGATTACGGGTATGTGCCTCCTGAAGAGGAGAATGTGGAAAATGTGCTTTACGTGGACGAGTCATATGTTCCCGAGTCTTATCCATGATTATATGTTGTTTAATGTCATGTATATTAGCTTAATAGACTTTTATATGCTTTGTGGTTCTTATTGTAATAGATGTTGGAAGATGATGATCCAAATGGTGTTAACTTAGTGGCTTTCTTTTGTCTATGGTTAAGTTGTAAATATGTCTCAACTTATTTTTGAAATGTATGATAAGGTTGAGGTATTGTATGTCATGTTGGAACGGAGGCGTATAACGAAGATGTTTTATTGTATATTATGGTTGTGTTGTATGTTGTTGTTTGTATTGAGGAATTACTGGATGTATGATGTTTAATGAGGTTGGTTTGGAACCTCGGTGTCCTATTTACTGTCGTTATACTGCCGAAATTCCGTTGCGTCCTGACTGATCATAGGAGGGGTCGTGTTGGGGCGTGACAAAAAGTGTCCGATTCCCATACTCAATAATAAATAAATAAACAGGGAGATCAGCAACAAAAGTGCCCAATTCCCATAATCAATAATCAATCAATAATCTGGGAGATCAGCAACAAAAGTGCCCGATTCCCGTACTCAATAATAAATAAATAAACTGGGAGATCAGCAACAAAAGTGCCCGATTCCCGTACTCAATAATAATCAATCAATAATATGGGAGATCAGCAACAAAAGTGCCCGATTCCCGTAATCAATAATAATCAATATAACATCAATATTTAATTAAACCACAAACAACTAAGTTAGATGACAAAGTAGGCCATCCAACTTAACATGCATGAAACACGTAATCTAACCCTAGTCTAACCATTAACAACTCACAATTCAATCACTCAAACCACACCCAATCAACTAAGGCTCAATCTAACATTTTAAATAAAGACAACCTAAACTTCAAATAATCTTATCTTACATTTTACTAATCCAAACAACTCCAAATCAGTTTCAAACACTCACCCGTTCAATCAACTACATTAACCCCCTCGGAAACCAACCAAAACACATCCAAATCATGCCCAATAACCCTAAAACCCTAGTGTATCATGGCTGAAATTTTTGGATTTTGGCACGGACATCACAATCAAAAATTCGGCATTACAACGACGCTACCACGTAATTATCAATCTTTTAGAAATCGACGGCAATCGATTCCGATCAACACAACTCAAAATATTCAACATTTAACAAATTAATCAACTTTAAATACCCAAAAAATAATAAATATGCTACATCTGTTCAAATCTCGTAGTATTGCATATAAATGATCCCTAGCATGCATGGAGCAATAATCTAACATCAGATTAACATTCTAACAGTTCAATAATTAATTATACGCAAAAACCTAAAAATGACATTTTGAGATCTAGAATTTTTCTCTCACCTTTGATCCGAAGTAAAGCTAGGAATGCGTGCAATAGGTGCCCAACAAGCGGAATCCAGCCCGGTTTGAAAAGATTCGGACTAAAACTAAGTTTTCTAAGGCAAAATTACTTTGAAAATAAGTTGAATAAAATCTCTTTTTTTTCCTAAGCTTTCACGGCTGCAAGGTGTGTGTTTTTGTGGTGTTTTCTTTGTTTTTAGTGTGTGTAGAGATTTATATGCATAAGTCAACAATATGGAAAAAGTCAAAGTTGAAACTTTAGTGTTTTTAGTGTTTTCTTGACTTTAAATGCATTTTATTGATCACCAAAGTTCAAAACAATTATTCAACACCCAAGCTAGCTCAAGTAGGTTATTTTTAGGTGACAAGAAGTTTTACAATCAAACAATTTCACCTGAGTCGGCTTAAAACTCGATTTTTGCAAAAGTCGGTGTAAAAACCCTAATAAATTCCTAACCCGATTTTAAAACTGTTTTAATCAAACGCAGGTCTATTAAAGTCCGTGGTCTAGGTCTAGAAGGGTTAAAAAGACCAGTTTCAAAATTTTAGCGGACATGTTTCAAAAATACTATTCACTGAAAATCGACGATAAAATTTATGACTCCGTTTTTTATGAAAATTTCATGAATGCACATTTAGCATGTTCTAAGAGTATTGATATCAAAATTATCACATTCTAAGTCATGTAGCATATAGACAGGTCAATTCATGCAAAACGAGAATAAACACGCAAAGCGAGATAAGGTCAAAAATTTTGGGGTTTCACAGTCACCTTCCAAAAGGAATGTGGCATAGGTAATTTTTCTCTCATCACTGCACTCGAGTATTGCAGCTACCCTTTCAAACTTCTTCAACCACAATTCAGCCTTCATATCATCTGGCTCTCCGAAGAAGCCATAGGCCCTATGATGTAAAAACCTATCATACAAATTATCTCCGGTAGTACCACTACCCTTAACTCTTGCAGCCTGATTACCACCACCAGCCCCTATCTGTCCCTATTGAGTCACGAACTGGGCAATGGTATTCATAACATTGGCCATTGTGGCCAAGATCTGTGCGGTACTCGATTCCTGAACTTGTGGTGCATTCCCTGCCATACCGGCTTCTTGCCCGGGAACCTCCTCTGGTTCTCTATCAATATCCTGATTCCCAGTTTGACGGCGGGGTCCCATTCCAGACAACTAGAATGCAAAGTATTATGACAAGCATATGTATAATTCACAATTAAATCATATAAGAATAAGTTCAAATAAGTTAACATAAAATCACATATAGGGTCATACAAACACTTTGCTTACTAAAGATACAAGTAAGACAATTAATCATACTTTCAATTCTTAACTCTTCTCTTTTACACAATAACTCATATAA
The DNA here is from genome assembly GCA_037974665.1 of Ehretia macrophylla. Classification (NCBI taxonomy): domain Eukaryota; kingdom Viridiplantae; phylum Streptophyta; class Magnoliopsida; order Boraginales; family Ehretiaceae; genus Ehretia; species Ehretia macrophylla. The sequence continues at coordinate 60,220,148 of CM075780.1, read as the reverse complement.
GATCTTTCACATTCTCGCTTTCATGCTAGCATGTGCTTTAACCATTCAATCCTTCCTTTAGCCAATCAAAGAAACATTTATTCATACAATCACATTTTAACTTGATAGACTCCTACCCATAGGCCGAGAAAATTAACTCGGCTTCATGCATCCTATAAGCTCTAATACCACCTAAATGTAACGCCCCGACCCAACCCCACGCTAAAGGCTAAGTCTGGACCTGACAAACAGACAGAGTCTTCCCTGTACCGTGGACATTCTGAAAACCTGTAAACACTCAATAAAGCCACAATATAACAAGACAAGCTTTTAAAACTAAAGTTCAAAGATTCAAGGCCATCCGAGCCTTTAGACATACAGTAGTTCAGCTTCACACAAGCATGCATCCAACTTAACTTCTTTTACAAAATCACTTATCATGCCACCCCATGATAGCATTAAAAACATTATTAGAAGTTGGAAACAACATGCATCAGAATATTCACACCCAAGCATGCAAAGCAACTAGAAGTAAAAACATAAGTTATTACAAGCCATAGAATTACTACTCCTACTATAGTCATTTGGCTTCCAATTTACATATTACACAAATACATACATAAGCCTTTAAGCCCCCAAATAGATCACAACATAGAATAACACATTCTCCATATAAAAACTAGAAAACACATCCACCTCAAACAATAATCACACAGCTACTAGGGCAAAGGCTCTTCTGTACTTCTTCCTCTTCCACTATCACCTCAACTAGCTGGGGATCACCCTCAGTACTTCCTAAAACATGTTAACGAGGTATGAGCAACCACTATTGTCCAGTGAGGGATAAAGGCCAAACAGGACGTGCAATGCAACAAATATAATAGTTAACAAGAAAAACAATTAAAGAACACTTGAAACAGTAAATAACCACACATATCAAAGGATACGATACACTTAACCCCAAACTCCATGATTCTCTTATCTTTGGCCACGAACAACGATCTACAAACCACGATCCACGAACATTGATCAATGTGCTGGCAAATTCCCAATCACCTCAATGGGTGTACTCCGGATGTACCCCGATAATCCTACAACCCAACATCTCCTAGTAAACTCTAGACTAGGCGAATGAGGGAATAGGGTACGGAGTTTGAATATCCACTAGCAAGCCCTCTACCGCCCAGCCGATATTCAACACGTCCGCCCCTGACACTATGGTTGGGCAACCACTATGCAGTGCATGTTAACACTTGACAATAAGATAATCAATAAAGAATAGTAACAGTTAGGAGGGTCAACAAAAGAGGCTGCCCTCGAGACAGTTCATATGATAAACAATAGTACAAAACTAATTAAGAGAGTATAAAGGCAAAAGTTGCACATTTTTCCAAAAACCCAATACCAAAAGCTCATAAACATCTTATAATTGTAATTAAACACTTAATACACACTTACAAGGTTATAGAAGCAAAAAATCATTCATTTTTCAATTATCCCCCTTTTATCCTAAGCCCTTTTTCCTTCCAAATCAAAGTTAATGTTTTGAATTCATGGTGGAAGCTATACCATTCTCCTAATTAACCCTTAAGGCACTCTTAAAACCCTCAAACACATTCAAATACTCACAATTACCCCCAAAAGCCCCAATTTTCCTCTTATGACTTTGAACTACACATACCTAAACTGGGATCCAAATGAGGGTTAGCAGAGCTTCTATAGCACTTAGGTAGCCTAAGAATACCAAATGTGAAGTTCAATTCTACCCAGATTAGCATTAACCCTAAAATCCCTTTTAAAATGTCGGCTATTTCATATTTTATGCAAGTTTAGAGAAATTTGAGGGCACGGGGCTATTGGACTACTTTCATTAGCACCTAAGGCATCTATTAGAAGCAATGAACCAAGCTAATAAGCACAATTACACAAAACCCTAAAATCCCATCACTATTCACCTCATAAAATTAAAGTAATGATTCCAATCATTTAAAATGCAAACTAATGGCTTAAATGTGTTCTCTAGCACTTATATACAATGTATAATAGCATAGATAAGCTTTACAATGGCATTTGATAGCATTTCTAACAATTCAAGAATTATGTAACATTTTAAATATGCGACAAGAGTCATGAAAGCGTAGGAACACCTAGAAGGATTGCACACACCCTAAACTACTTGCTCTAGGCTTGGAGAGGCTTGAATTGAAGAGTTGAAGATCAAAATTTCCTCCTTATGGCTGCAAGAGGCTCTCGGCCCTGCTACAGGAACTTTTCGGCTTTGTTTTTTCTTTGCTAGTTGTGAGTTTAAGTGTGTGTTGTGAGAGTTATATTATGAGGGGAGGGGGGTCATGTTAAGTACTTAAGTGGGTTATTAAAATGAGTATAGATAGCTTAAAAATGAGTCTAAGGTGCAATTAGGTGTTAACTAAATAAAACACTAAGTTAAGCTACGTAATACTATTCATTAGTTTACTAAACCATTTTCTAAACGAAGGCTCCAATCGATCCTAGCTCAAATGCATATTTCTCTCATTCCTACTATAATTAATATGATTTAATAAAAATGCTAATTCATTAATATTAGGCCGTTGAAAATGGAAGGAATAGTAACTTAAAGAAGATAATAAATAAAGCACAAAAGAAGTGTGCAACTAATGGATGCAACATTAAGTGAATGTATGGCAAAAATCTCGGGCGTCACATAGTCTATGTGTAAAGATTGTAGCATTTGCATTGAGGGGCATATGTATCCTTTTGATTTGATAATCATGTCATTTCGAGACTTTGAGGTTATCTTGGGGATAGACTGGTTGAGGCAGTATTATGCATATTTGGATTGTAGGAGGAAAATTATAACTTTAGAAGTACCTGATCAACCTGTTATTAAAATCACTGGGAGTCGAAAATCTACTGGGACCCGTATCATTTCTTCTATTAAAGCCATTAAGATGTTGAACAAAGGTTGTGATGCATATTTAGCTTATTTAATTAATCAGTCTGGGGATAAATTGAAACTGAATGAGGTACCTGTTGTAAAAGATTTTTCGGGGGTTTTTCCTGAAGAGTTGCCTGGGTTACCACCTGACCGAGAGATAAAGTTTGTGATTGACTTGTTGCCGGGGACTAATCATATTTCTAGAACCCCATATAGAATGGCTCTCCCTGAGTTACAGGAGTTGAAAAATTAGCTACAGGGTATACTTGAAAAGGGTTTTATTCAGCCTAGCTCATCGCCTTGAGGTGTTCCTGTATTATTTGTAAAGAAGAAGGACGGTACTTTGCAGTTGTGCATTTATTACTGGGGTCTTAATCAGGTGACTGTGAAAAATAAATATCATTTGGCTTTGATTGAGGAATTTCTTGATCAGCTGCAGGGTGCTGTTGTATATTCTAAATTTGATTTGAGATAGGGTTATTATCAGCTGAGAATCCAGAAGGAGGATGTGCCCAAGACTGCTTTCAAAACCAGGTATGGCCACTATGAATTTGTTGTATTACCATTTGGGTTGACAAATGCTCTATCCGCCTTTATGGATTTGATGCAGAGAGTGTTTAGACCTTATCTTGATCAGTTTGTTGTAATTTTCATTGATGACATATTAGTGTACTCTAAATTTGAGGCAGAGTATGAAGACCACTTGAGAATTGTATTGCAAACATTGCAAGAACATAAACTGTTTGCCAAATTTAGCAAATGCAAATTCTGGTTGAAACAGGTAGCCTTTTTAGGCCATATCATTTCGCAAGAGGGAATATCTATAGATCCAGCGAAAATTGAGGTGGTTATGTCCTGGAAAAGACCCGAGACTGTCATAGAGGTTCATAGCTTCTTGGGATTGGCTGGTTATTATAGGCAGTTTGTTAAGGACTTTTCTAAAATTGCAGGACCATTAACCTCCTTAACTCAAAAGAAAATTATGTTTAATTGGGATGATAAATGTGAAGCCGGTTTTCAAGAATTGAAAAGGAGACTTACCACAGCATCTATCCTTGCATTTCCTGAAGGAATGTATAATTTGGTGATCTACAGTGATGCTTCGAAGGAAGGTTTGGGATGCGTTCCTATGCAAAATGGTAAGGTGGTAGCTTATGCCTCAAGGAAATTGAAACCATGTGAACTTAATTATCCTACTCATGATCTTGAGCTTGCTGTTGTTATATTTGCTTTGAAGAAATGGCGTCATTACTTGTGGGGTAATAAATTTGAGATTTACTGATCATAAAAGTCTAAAATATCTGTTTTCTCAAAAGGATTTGAATATGAGGCAAAGGCATTGGTTAGAATTGTTGAATGATTATAATTGCACCATTAGCTACTTGCTAGGAAAAGCTAACACTGTTGCAGATGCATTGAGCCGAAAAGCTTCCGTGGCTAATTTGATAATAAAAGACTAGGAAACTATGGATGAATTGTGTTTGTGGAAACCGAAGGCTTCTAGAATAGGTATCCAATTTGCTAGTTTACAAATTTAGTCTCTATTACTATCTAGAATTAGAGAAGGCCAATAGTCAGATCCTTAGTTGTTGAAGATTCTAGAAAAGTCCAAAGGGGGAGAGTCCGACTTCAAGTTGCATGATGATGGACTACTCAGGTACAAGAATAGAATTTGCATTCCTGGTAACTCAATTGTAAAAGATGAGATTCTTGTTGTGGCTCATGGTTCTAAATACACGATTCATCCCGGTAGCACTAAGATGTATAGGGATTTAAAGCAAAGCTTCTAGTGGAACAACATGAAGATGGAGATAGCTGAGTATATGGCTAAATGTTTGACTTATCAGAAAGTTAAGGTTGAACATCAAAGACCGGCAGGATTATTGCAACCATTGGAGATTCCAGTGAGGAAATAGGACCAGGTTACTATGGACCTTGTATCTAATTTACCGAGAACACCGCGAGGTAATGATTCCGTGTGGGTTGTGGTTGATAGACTGACGAAGACCTCCCATTTTATTGCTACAAAGAAAACTAATTCTCTTGATAAGTTAGCTGAGCTTTATGTTGAAAATATTGTGAGATTGCATAGAGTTCCATCTAAAATAGTGTCGGACAGGGATCCCAAGTTTACATCACAGTTCTAGTAGAAACTACAAAAGGATTTGGGGACTAAATTGAGTTTTAGTACTATATATCACCCACAGACAGATAGCCAATCTGAGAGCACTATCAGGATTTTAGAAGACATGTTACGAGCTTGCACTCTGGATTTCGGTAAGAGTTGGGAAAGATATTTGTCTCTTGCAGAGTTTGCTTACGATAACAATTATCAGGCTACCATAGATATGGCACCCTACGAGGCACTTTATGGGCGAAAATGTAGATCTTTATTGTATTGGGATGAGGTAGGTGAAATAAAAACTGTTGACCAAGCTATATTACTAGAGATGATCAAGATGGTAGACAATGTGAAACTTATAAAGAAGAGAATGTGTACAGCACAGAGTCGACAGAAGATTTATGTTGATAGACGCCGACGGGACTTGGTATTTTCAGTCGGTGATCATGTGTTCCTGAAAGTCTCTCTGTCACGCCCCAACTCGACCCCTCCTATAATCAGTCAGGACGCAACGGAATTTTGACAGTATAACGACAGTAAATAGGATACCGAAGTTCTAAACCAACCTCATTAGAACATCATACATCAACTCCATAAACCATACAACAAACAACTCCTCCATAAAATAATAACATACAACATAACCATATTACACCATAATCATTCTTTGTTATACGCCTCCATTCCAACATAATACATGAACCTTAATATACATTACAAAAATATATTGATACCAACCTAGCAACCTAAACATAGACAAAAGAAAGACTACTAAAATAGCATCAACTAATTCATTATCTTTTCAACATCTTATACATTATAAACTACAAAGCATATAAAAGTTAACTAGATAATATACAAGATAATTAGGTGTTCAACACATCAAACATCAAGGATAGGACTCCGGAACATAAGACTCATCCACGTAAGGTACATTTTCCTCTTCAGGAGGCACGTATCCATAATCTTGATCGGTAACACCTGAATGCATGCAATAATAGAGAGTAAGCTTATATAAAATAAGTCCAATGAGGATCCGATATATCTCTAACAGTATTCACTATACTCCTTGAAAATAATCCTTTGAGCAAGTAAACACATAATAACATCAATAATACTATCATCACATAATTTATAGTGACCATTCAATAACGGATACACTAGTTGATGTAGCTCCAAACGCTATCACGATCATAACAGCCTTCTTGTGACTCCTATAAACTCACGCACCCGAGGTACCTCAGTAACCTCTCCTTCCATGACACCTCCGTCATGCGAGCTGGAGGTAGTCTCTGGTAGTCATGCCGTTATCAACCCGACAGCCCGATGCTGCCCGAGAGTTGGCACACACATACCAAAGACTCAGCAATAATAATAAATATCATTCACATAAGGATAGTCTAGCAGAACTGCCTATCTCCTGGCATCAATCATCAATCAATAATCATCAATTTTCATCAATGTAACATCAATATAACATCAAGTAATTAATTAAACAGCAAACAACTAAGTTAGATGACAAAGTAGGCCATCCTACTTATCATGCATGAAACACGTAATCTAACCCTAGTCTAACCATTAACAACTCACAATTCAATCACTCAAATACCACCCAATCAACTAAGGCTCAATTCAACAATTTAAAGAAAGATAACCTAAACTTCAAATAATCATATCTTACATTCTACTAATCCAAACAACTCCAAATCAGTTTCAAACATTCATTCATTCAATCAACTATATTAGCCCTCTCGGAAACCAACCAAGACACATCAAAATCAAGCCCAACAACCCTAAAACCTCATTGTTATTTCATTGAACAACTTCATTCTCGCTAAAGGAACATCAAGAACAGATCCATTAAACTGAGACTAAAATCCATAAACATAATAATCAAGATCTCAATGCTAAACTACCAGAATAATAACAATTCAAAATCACGGCCTACCTCTAGTTCCGAAAGCTCTTACAACCACCCTAGACATTAAAAGGTCACTCACGAGTTAAAACATGTATGCAACTATATCATATGAAAGACAAGTACAACGTAATACGCAATTATCATACAATGCAATATTATCACATAACACACAAATCAACATAGAAGAAGCCAACATCACATAAACAAGTTATATCACATAAGTAAGTTATAAACAATTAAAGTCACATAAGCAACAAACTTCACATAAGACAAGTTCATCACGTAATTCAAATTGGTCACTTAAAGTACATTGAACACCTAAAGCACGTTGTTTCACATAAGCTAGTTATAAACAATTAAAACCACATAAACAACTAACTTCACACAAGGCACAAAATCACATAAAACACAATTGTCACATAATACACATTAATCACATAATGCACATTAATCACATGATGCACATTAATTAAAACACATTGAGTACGTAATACACGTTATCACATAAAACATATTGACCACATTAGTTCACTTAACACATAAAGCTTATTGATCACATAGAAAGTTAGACACATAAGTAAATTAATCACATAAACATATTAACATATGTTTCACTTTTCTTTCAATTAATACATACTTGCATGTTTAGACCACTACCTATATTCCGAGGATACCCTGGCTGACAGTCAATATGTGCTCTGATACCACTTAAATGTCACGCCCCAACTCGACCCCTCCTATAATTAGTTAGGACGCAATGGAATTTCGGTAGTATAACAACAGTAAATAGGATACCGAGGCTCTAAACCAACCTCATTAGAACGTCATACATCAACTCCATAAACCATACAACAAACAACTCCTCAATAAAATAATAACATACAACATAACCATATTACACCATAATCATTCTTTGTTATTCGCCTCCGTTCCAACATAATACATGAATCTAAATATACATCACAAAAATAAATTGATACCAACCTAGCAACCTAAACATAGACAAAAGAAAGACTACTAAAATAGCATCAACTAATTCATTATCTTTTCAACATCTTATACATTATAAACTACAAAGCATATAAAAGTTAATTAGACAATATACAAGATAATAAGGTGTTCAACACATCAAACATCAAGGATAGGACTCCGGAACATAAGACTCATCCACGTAAGACACATTTTCTTCTTCAGGAGGTACGTATCCGTAATCTTGATCGGTAATACCTGTATGCATGCAATAATAGAGAATGAGCTTTTATAGAATAAGCCCAGTGAGGATCCGATAGATCTCTAACAGTATTCACTATACTCCTTGGAAATAATCCTTTGAGCAAGTAAACACAAAATAACATCAATAATACTATCATCACATAATCTATAATGACCATTCAATAAAGGATACACTAGTTGGTGTAGCTCCAAACGCCATCACGATCATAACAGCCATCTTGTGATTCCCATAAACTCACGCACCCGAGGTACCTCAATAACCTCTCCCTCCATGATACCTCCGTCATGCGAGCTGGAGGTAGTCTCTAGTAGTCATGCCGTTATCAACCCGACAGCCCGATGCTACCCGAGAAGTAGCACACAAATACCAAAGACTCAGCAATGATAATAAACATCATTCACAGGAGGACAGTCTAGCAGAACTGCCTATCTCCTGGCATCAATCATCAATCAATAATCATCAATTTTCATCAATGTAACATCAAGTAATTAATTAAACCGCAAACAACTAAGTTATATGACAAAGTAGGCCATCCAACTTATCATGCATGAAACATGTAATCTAACCCTAGTCTAACCATTAACAACTCACAATTCAATCACTCAAATACCACCCAGTCAACTAAGGCTCAATTCAACAATTTAAAGAAAGATAATTTAAACTTCAAATAATCATATCTTACATTCTACTAATCCAAACAACTCCAAATCAGTTTCAAACACTCATTCATTCAATCAACTACATTAGCCCTCTCAGAAACCCACCAAGACACATCAAAATCAAGCCCAACAACCCTAAAACCTCAATGCACCTAGGCTAAAATTTTTGGATTTTTACCCAAACATCGCAATCAAAAATTCGGTATTATAACGGCGTTACTACGTAATTAACAAACTTTTAAAAATCGACGACAATCGATTCCAACCACAACAATTCAAGATATTCATCAAATGGCCAATCTATCAACTTTAAATACCCAAAAATAAATAATTTCGCTACAATGGTTCAAATCTCGTAGTAATACACATAAACAATCCCTAGCATGCACTGAGCAATAATATAACTTCAAATTAACATTCTAACAGTTCAAAATGCAATTATTAGCAAAAACATAAAATATGACTTTTGAGATCTATAATTTTTCTCTCACCTTTGATGTGTTTTGATTCAAGAAATGTGTAGAACGGATGCCTAACAAGTGAAATCAAGCTTTGAATGAAGTGATTTGGACTTGAATTGCAAAATCTATGTGAAAAATGCTTTGAAAAAACTTGAAAATGCCTTCTTTTTGCCTTCCCTTGGAATTTCGGTAATGTGTGTGTAAAATGAGTATGTTGTGTGAGCTTTTGATGTGTGTTGATAATATATTAAGCAAAGGTCAAACAAATAAAAGAAAGTCAAAGGTGGAAACTAATTATTTTTAGTGTTTTCTTGTCTTTTAATTCATTTTCTTGACTACTCTTGCTCAAATTAATTATGCAACACCTAAACTATCTCAAGTAGTTTATTTTTAGGTGACAATAAGTTTGACATTCAAGCAATTTTACCAGAGTCAGCTTAAAACTCGATTTTCTGCAAAAAAAGGTGAAAAGTCATATTATTTATTTTCAAATGTCTTTTGAACGCACAATTAATCTAAAATTATTTAATACCACATATAAATACATTTATATTAATATATACTAGGTCAACGAAAGTCAATGCAAGAATCGGGTTTAGAAGAAATTACTATTTGGCTCAAAAATGCTATTTTTCGCTCGAAAAGTCTATTTAAATTACTATTCTGTTTCAGAATCAATTTTTATCAAACATGGGTCTATTAATAATGGAGGACTAAATTTTAATATGTTTAAAACACCCCTGTAAAAATTTTAGCGAACAGGTGTTCAAAAGCACTGTTCACTAAAACTGACGATAAACTTTCTAATTCTGTTTTTGATGAGAATTTCATGAATGCACATATATTATGTATTAGGAATATAAATCACATTTTTAACACATTCTAACTCATATAACGCATAGACATGTCAAATCACGCAAATCAATTCAAAAACACGTAAATCAAGGTAAAGACAAAAAATGGGGTTTCACATTATCCCCTCCTTAAAACAATTGCATCTGCACAATTCTCGAACTGACAGACAATTAAATCCTCAATCGTTACACTTAACAATACTTCTTTTAGTTCTCATTTATCTCTTAGGATGACACCTAACCAAAGACCTCAGAAGAACAAACTCTGTTGACTGCAAGATGATTATCATAATTCCGAGACAATCTTCAATTCATAATTCTCTTCCACCTAATATCATATTGCATATGAAAGAATTTGCAACTCCAAAGTCTTAGCATGACACCACTACTTATCAATCATCCCCTACTACACAAAAGAGTTCTATGAACACCCCGAGGGTTTAAAAACTCATTCATGATAACATGAATGATTAATGATCAAGTGAATATCTCAAAAGTGACATTGGTTAGAATATGGATCTTATGAAATTTACAAGGAAATAAGAATATGGAAAGTCATATTCGAGCCAACAATCAAGTGAACAAGATGTCAAACAGGTTAGAGAGTCAAGGGGCTAATAGTTTAATAAGGAAGCATAATAACTAAGATATGGAATGTCTCAGCACCTATCAGCTAAATAAGCACGAACAAAGGATGATGACGAGTCAAAACAGTGCTGAGTATGTTGAACAAAATTCCTGAACAAGTAAACATTTCAATTCTCGATGATTGTTCAAGGAACCAACAAGTAGGTTGTACTTGAGGCGAAATGAAATTAAGAAATAAGAGATGATTAATTCAATAGAAAATATGAGTGTCAAGATAATGAGTATCTCAGCACGCAATAACCAAAGAAGTATAAATAAGAAAGGACAATGCTGAGTATATTAAATGAGCAGTTACAAGCAAAGTAATGGCTCAGGATTTAATAATGAAACAATAGGATTAACAAGGATCAACAAGAATGACAATGATGTACTTAGGTAAGGAGTACATCAAACAAGTGAAATCGAATAAGTAAAATGGTATACCAAAGGTGAAATTACTTCCAAATGAATAGTAATAGGATGAAATGAAATATTGAAACCAATGGTTAGAGATATAGAATGAAATATAGAAGTCTCAAACCTTAATTCCAATAAGCGACATTGCCATAAAAAGCATATATGAATGTTAAGAATAGAAACAATGTCAAATGGGTATAGGATCCATTAATCCAATAAGCAAAACTCTCAAGAAATAATTGATAAGCTAGAAAAGTGTAACTCTCTCTCAAATAACTGAGAATATAGTAAAAGAGAATAATAAGACTGATAGAATTATGAAGCACAAGAAGGGTGTCCTACCTACACATTTAAATACCAACAAGTCATATCCTACAATCTATCTTCCTCCAAAACAAGACACTAAGGAGATCTAGAGAACCTAAGGAGTCATAACAATCACCTAACAAAATAAATCACTCCAAAATTTTTCATTCTGTACCAGACCAATCACTAAACAAGATAAATCACCGATTACCCAACAAGATTCACTAATGAAGACTCCAAAATCTGATAACACAATACAGATTCATATTAACCCATTATAACACTAGTGAATCCTCAATCAACAATTTAGAAAGTCATACCACCTAGAACTCAAAAGCTTAATGTAGGCAAGTAAATGTTCAGCCACCAAAATGCATTCTTATTTCCTCAAATAATTCTATCTCCGAACAATTACATCTTCGAATAAAGTAATTTTAGTCAGGAATCACTCCAATTGTCTCCAAGGTTTAGAGATCAAAACTCCAAAATATCCATTAATAATATAGCAATCCCAAATAGTAGAAATATTCACATGTTATACCACAATCTATTCCATTCACAAATATACATCACTAATTCCTCAAATAAATTCATTCAAAATAACCTCAAGAAAGTATAGTCTGAGTTGAGACTCCAAAAGTGTCTAATCACAACCTCACGGAAACCTCAACTTATGATCCGTCTTCAAGTAATAAAAAGTTAAACATGACAATAAAAGTAATTATAATCATCAAGATACATTGTTATTTCCTCGAACAACTTCATTCTCGCTAAAGGAACATCAAGAACATATCCATTAAACTGAGACTAAAATCCATAAACATAATAATCAAGATCTCAATGCTAAACTACCAGAATAATAATAATTCAAAATCACGGCCTACCTCTAGTTCCGAAAGCTCTTTCAACGACCCTAGACATTAAAAGGTCACTCACGAGTTAAAACATGTATGCAACTATATCATATGAAAGACAAGTACAACGTAATGCGCAATTATCATACAATGCGATATTATCACACAACACACAATTCAACATGTAAGAAGCCAACATCACATAAATAGGTTATATCACAGAAGTAAGTTATAAACAATTAAAGTCACATAAGCAACAAACTTCACATAAGACAAGTTCATCACGTAACTCAAATTAGTCACTTAAAGTACATTGAACACCTAAAGCACATTGTTTCACATAAGCTAGTTATAAACAATTAAAACCACATAAACAACTAATTTCACACAAGGCACAAAATCACATAAAACACAATTGTCACATAATACACATTAATCACATAATGCACATTAATCACATGATGCACATTAATTAAAACACATTGAGTACGTAATACACGTTATTACATAAAAAATATTGACCACATTAGTTCCCTTAACACATAAAGCTTATTGATCACATAGAAAGTTAGATACATAAGTAAATTAATCACATAAACATATTAACATATGTTTCACTTTTCTTTCAATTAATAAATACTTGCATGTTTAGACCACTACGCACATTCCAAGGATACCCTGGCTGACAGCTAACATGCGCTCTGATACCACTTAAATGTCACGCCCCAACTCGACCCCTCCTATAATCAGTAAAGACGCAATGGAATTTCGGCAGTATAACAACAGTAAATAGGATATCGAGGCTCTAAACCAACCTCATTAGAACGTCATACATCAACTACATAAATCATACAATAAACAACTCCTCAATAAAATAATAACATACAACATAACCATATTACACCATAATCATTCTTTGTTATACGCCTCCGTTCCAACATAATACATGAACCTTAATATACATTTCAAAAATATATTGATACCAACCTAGCAACCTAAACATAAACAAAAGAAAGACTACTAAAATAGCATCAACTAATCCATTATCTTTTCAACATCTTATACATTATAAACTACAAAGCATATAAAAGTTAATTAGACAATATACAAGATAATAAGGTGTTCAACACATCAAACATCAAGGATAAGACTCCGGAACATAAGACTCATCCACGTAAGACACATTTTCCTCTTCAGGAGGAACGTATCCGTAATCTTGATCGGTAACACCTGTATGCATGTAATAATAGAGAATGAACTTATATAAAATAATCCCAGTGAGGATCCGATAGACCTCTAACAGTATTTACTATACTCCTTGGAAATAATCCTTTGAACAAGTAAACACACAATAACATCAATAATACTATCATCATATAATCTATAATGACCATTCAATAAAGGATACATTAGTTAGTGTAGCTCCAAACGCCATCACGATCATAACAGCCTTCTTGTGGCTCCCATAAACTCACGCAACCGAGGTACCTCAATAACCTCTCCTTCCATGACACCTCCGTCATGCGAGCTGGAGGTAGTCTCTGGTAGTCATGCTGTTATCAACCCAACTGCCCGATGCTGCCCGAGAGGTGGCACACACATACCAAAGACTCAGCAATAATAATAATTATCATTCACTAGAAGACAGTCTAGCAAAACTGCCTATCTCCCGGCATCAATCATCAATCAATAATCATCAATAATCATCAATTTTCATCAATGTAACATCAATATAACATCAAGTAATTAATTAAACAGCAAACAACTAAGTTAGATGACAAAGTAGGCCATCCAACTTATCATGCATGAAACACGTAATCCAACCCTAGTCTAACCATTAACAACTCACAATTCAATCAATCAAATACCACCCAGTCAACTAAGGCTCAATTCAACAATTTAAAGAAAGATAACCTAAACTTCAAATAATCATATCTTACATTCTACTAATCCAAACAACTCCAAATCAGTTTCAAACACTCATTCATTCAATCAACTACATTAGCCCTCTCGAAAACCAACCAAGACACATCAAAATCAAGCCCAACAACCCTAAAACCTCAATGCCCCTAGGCTGAAATTTCTGGATTTTCACCCAAACATCGCAATCGAAAATTCGGTATTATAACGGCGTTACCACGTAATTAACAAACTTTTAAAAATCGACGGCAATTGATTCCAACCACAACAATTCAAGATATTCATCAAATGGCCAATCTATCAACTTTAAATACCCGAAAATAAATAATTTCGCAAAAATGGTTCAAATCTCATAGTAATACACATAAACGATCCCTAGCATGCACTGAGCAATAATATAACTTCAAATTAACATTCTAACGGTTCAAAATGCAATTATAAGCAAAAACATAAAATATAACTTTTGAGATCTAGAATTTTTCTCTCACCTTTGATGTGTTTTGATGCAAGAAATGTGTAGAATGGATACCCAACAAGTGAAATCAATCTTTGTATGAAGTGATTTGGACTTGAATTGCAAAATCTATGTGAAAAATGCTTTGAAAAACCTTGAAAATGCCTTCTTTTTGCCTCCCCTTGGAATTTCGGTAATGTGTGTGTAAAATGAGTGTGTTTTGTGAGCTTTTGATGTGTGTTGATGATATATTAAGCAAATGTCAAACAAATAAAAGAAAGTCAAAGGTGGAAACTAATTATTTTTAGTGTTTTCTTGTCTTTTAATTCATTTTCTTGACTACTCTTGCTCAAATTAATTATGCAACACCTAAACTATCTCAAGTAGTTTATTTTTAGGTGACAATAAGTTTGACATTCAAACAATTTCACCCGAGTCGGCTTAAAACTCGATTTTCTGCAAAAGAAGGTGAAAAGTCATATGATTTAATTTTAAATGTCTTTTGAATGCACAATTAATCTAAAATTATTTAATACCACATATAAATACATTTATATTAATATATACTAGGTCAACGAAAGTCAATGCAAGAATCCGGTTTAGAAGAAATTACTATTTGGCTCAAAAACGCTATTTTTCGCCCGAAAAGTCTATTTAAATTACTATTCTATTTCAGAATCAATTTTTATCAAACACGGGTCTAGTAATAATAGAGGACTAGGTTTTAAGACGTTTAAAACACCCTTATAAATATTTTAGCTGACAGGTGTTCAAAAGTACTATTCACCAAAACCGATGATAAAATTTCTGATTCTGTTTTTTATAAAAATTTCATGAATGTACATATAGCATGTATTAGGAATATAAATCACATGTTTAACACATTCTAACTCATATAACACATAGATATGTCAAATCACGCAAATCAAGGCAAAGACACGCAAATCGAGGTAAAGATGAAAATTAGGATTTCACACTCTCCGCGTAAGGGTTTGATTTGACGCGAAAAGGGAGGTAAACTCAATCCTAAATATGTGGGGCCGTTTGAGATTATTGAGAAAGTTGGTGATTTGGCTTATAGATTAGCATTATCTCTGAGTTTGGACAAGATTCATGATGTATTCCATGTATCATTGTTGAGGAAGCATAATCCCAATCCTTCACACATTATACAGCCAGAACCTTTGGAGATTGATGAGTCTTTGTCATATGTTGAGAAACCTCTTCGAGTGATTGACAAAAAGATTTAAGAACTTTGAACCAAGAGTATTCCTATGGTAAAAGTCTTTTGGGATCATCACGGAGTTGAGGATACCACTTGGGAGCGGAAGGACCAGATAAGAGAAAAGTACCCGGAGCTGTTTGTCGAATCATGTAAGAATTGCGAGGACGCAATTAGTTTAAGAGGGAGAGGGTGTGACGCCTGGGAGTTTCAGTACCTCTTTTAAATAACAATTGTATTAATTACTTGAGCATATTATGTGCATTTCTTTTCTTGCTTAACAACTTTACAATTAGGCACTATTCATAAGAAATTTGACCGTCTTAAATGTTCGATTTAATATTTTTCCTAACTCATGTGACACATAATAAGAATCGGAAACTTGTCGTTTTGGACTTTCGAACCCGGAAGTATACGTTTGAAAATATTTTTCGTGTCACTTGAATAGTGTTACGTATGTTAAAACATTGTTTTAAACAAATTAATATTTGAATTGAGTTTTAGCTCATTTGACCAAGATTTTAGTTGCATTTGACTTAATAAAACATAACCTACTCATACATTTACCTAATATATTACCACATAAGCCATTTACTCATAAAATAAAAAGCCAAAAATTACAAAAATACCTCCCCAAACCCGATGCCCTATAGGAGAGAAAAGAAGGAGATTGCTTCATCATTTCATGTAAACTTGGACTTCTAGCTTGATCTTGAGGAGTTTTTGGAGGCCCTAGAACATCTACAGCTTGTCTTCACCTTTAATATTATGAGGGAGTTGTATATTTCTTGAGTTTAAAGTTGTTGCATATATGTTGAATTTCTTGTATTGTTGAATATAGCTATATTGCTTGTTATGGATGCTTGTTATATGTTCTTTAGAGCCTATAGAACTACCTTTTATATTTTGATAGAGAATTTCATGATTAAAGCTTGAGTTCTCACGAAGAAGATGGTAAATAGTGCTGAAACTTAGGGTTTTGAGAAAACTAACTAATTGGAATGAATTAAGGCTTCCTTTAGGTGCTCTAGACTTTAGTGAAACTAGTTGGGAGGCTATGTGAAGTTGAATCACACGAAATTAAGTAAAATCCCAAATTTTGCTAACTTTAAAAAGGGGATTTTTCATGTAATGTAATCTGGGCTTGTTTGGACTTTAGATTAGGTATCCTTGGGGCATGGAAGGACTTTTGGTGCTTTTGTTGCGTGAAATCAGAGTCCGAATAGGATAGGTGTAGTTAAAACTCACTTGGGGCCTTCCCAAGCTTTTGTATCCAAAGTGGGATTTTAGGGCCTTGGTAGATGTCTTTTGACTTCTTTAGGAATGTAGGATGCTTGAATTATAGATTTGGAACTTTGAACTTCATGTGGGAGAAGAATGGCTTAGTTAAAGAAAGGGGAAAAGCATTAAATGGTTACTTTGGTGCCTACAAATGCTTTTGGTTATGTTATTATGTATTTATATGCTTGTTTGGAGTATAATTGAACTTATTGAAAAGATTGTGGGAAAATATGACTATTGTCTCTTTTATGTTGTTTTATTACTTTGCGTATATTGTGACTGTTTACGAGGGCGGCCTAATTTGTCATCCCTCTTATGTGTTATTTGTTAATCTGGATTCTCGTGCACTTGTCTCGGGATTATGCAACCTTTTTAGACATGGTAGTATCGAGAAACAAGGGCGGCGTCGGGCTTGCCGTGCTCCCTCGACTACCATGGTTCCTATTCCCTTTCTCTCACTGAGTATACTCTACTAGCCCAGAGATATGGTTCACCTGCTAGGCATATAGACCTGCCTCAGGAGAAAGGGTTGTAGGATCGGGGTACATCCGGAGCACCCCACTTTGGAGGAATAAGGGTTTGTCGGTACTTGCTTGAAGATCGTGGCTCGTGGTTCGAGATTGAAGACAAGAAGTGAACCGTATCCTTTTCATATGTGGTTAATTACTTGTTTAACTAGTTGTGTTATTTGATGTTGAACATGTTGTTACCTTGTTGTATATCCTGTTGCATATCATGTTGCACACCCCGGTATGCTACATCACCTCCCTTGCTGGAAAACATTGTTGGTCATTCCTCATTTAACATGTTTCAGGAGAAGCTGAGGTGAATCCCCAGCTAGTAGCAGTAGAGGAAGAAGAAGAAGTGCAAGTAGATTAGCTTCCGTGACTTTCTTTGTGTGATAACGATGATTATTATGTGTGTCTTGTAATGAAGATGTTGATTGTTGTATTTTTGTGACCTTGGGATCTTGTATATATTCTTGGGTGTTTGTAACTAAATTGTAATCTTGTATGTTGGATAACATAGTAGACGGCATGTAATAGTTTGTAGTAAACTTATTTCGGTTGTTGCATGCTTGGGTGTGGTAGTTAGCTTGTTAAGCTTGTTATAGCTAAGACATATTACTTGGAATTAAAGTTAGAATTATAAATGCATGCTTGCATGATATCTATTTTGTTGTTCCAAGGCTCAGGTGACCTTGTGAATTTAGTTGACTATGATAATCTTGGAAGATAGGTTGTATGAGATGTTTGTTTATGGTTCAAGTATTATATGTGACTATTTGTAGGTACCAGTTAGTCCTCGGTGCTGAGGAGACTCTGTCCAAGTGGCAGGTCCGAACTTGACCTATAGCGTGGGGTTGGGTTCGGGGCGTTACAGATTGTAAGTGGGGTCGAGTTAGGGCGTGACAGTATTCATATATATATATATATATATATATATATATATATATATATATATATATATATATATGTATATTGATGATGTGAATTGAGAAATGCCACATCATCAATCCTAGTAATCAAATGAAAAGGCAAATTAGTGATTGAGCATACACATGTGGCATGTACATGTGTAAAGTAAGATGAGTGGATTGTCCATGTCATCAATCCTAGTCTTTTAATTTGAATTGGATGGTTAAGATTGAATCTTTAATAAAGACAAAACAATCTTAGTCATAAAGTGATGATAGTTGGTTTTTGCCAAGTGTCAAGAGAGAGAGAGAAAAAGCTAAGTTTTGGATTTTAATGCTTACAATCCAATGACATGCATGGTTTTGTCTTGTTGTTGCAAAGAGGATAGCAATTTTGATTGGCTACTTTATTATGCAAGATAATATGATAATTGTGATTGTATATTAAACAAATGAAAACAATCTTCTCTCTCCACCTATGCATACATGGCCAAACAAGGGTAGAAAGAGAAGATTAAAAAGTTAACCAATGGATTGTAATGATTACAATCCAATTACATGCAAAGGCTAATCCAAATTAACACTCAATCTCTCTTGCATTGATTGGTTGATTTGCATGTATTACATACATATTATAATAGAGATTATAATATGATATTGAAGTGAACTTTTCTTTCTCCTTGTCCAAGAAATACACGGCCATAAGCAAAAGAAAAAGGTAGACATCTTCATCTTCTCTAAGTGCCTACTCGGCCATAGCAAGGAGAAGAAGAAAGCTTGTGATTTTGCTTAAAACGACATATACATAGCTTCAAATATCAAAAGTCCACTAGCACATTTTGCTTTTGAGGACTGGTTGAGCTTTGGATGCTTGATGGACCAACTAGAGCCTTTTACTTTGAGGGATTCAAGAGCTCCTAGGTCAAGCTTCATCTTCAAAGTGTCTACAAAAGGTATACCTTCAAACCTCTCTTTTTACATTATGTATTGTTGATATATGATGTGTAGGTAGCTAGTTTATGGACATTGTTGGAAGAATACATGTTGATGTTAGCTAAATTTTTTGAAATATACCATATACCTATTCGGCCCTAGCATATTGTCCATGTGTTTCTTCCACGATCTTGGACCCAACTATGGTATATGTATTGACATGATCCCTATGTGTTGGTTAGCTTTCAATTACCAAGAGTATACAACATCAACAATGCCACACAATGCTCAATCTCATGATTATGAAGATCTTTAAATCAAGAGTTATAAAGTGTTTATTGTAGCATGCCATGGTAAGCAAAATGATAGATCAAAATCGTTTTAAAATGTTTTTAAACTTTCAAAAGGTTGTTATCATCATGTAGCCATGGATCTAGACTTTTTAATAGCTTATCACAAATGCAAACAACCAATTCAACACCAACTCTTCAACATATTCACAATTGTAAACAACCAATTCAACTACCAACACCAACACACCCTTTCACAACTATCACAAACTTCTATCTTCATAATGCCCCAAACAACCAATTCGCACAATATATTTTACATGAACATAACAATTAAACACAATAACTTTAAATTAATTAGACGAATTAACAAGCACAAAATATTATATTATACAACAAAAACTCAATTAAACCACATTCGTTATTTGTTGCGAATATACATGTAATCCTTAGACTTGAGAAATTGCGGCTTAACATATATTGGAATTTAATATTAGCACTTGGTCAACACTTGTCTTTGACTTGTCAAGATAAGTTACGACATCTTGCATATTATCTTTCTAGTATAGTGGTTGACAGGAAATTGTCGAGAAAGAATCTATTAACCTCTTGTGTGAGACAATGTCCTATGCAATCTAATTTCAGTTGTACAATGAGAAAGTCCTTGGCCAAGGCATGGATGATAGAAAAGTGTTTCCATGAATGTCATCTCTCATTCTACCTTATTAGATATTTGCATCGTTACCGAGTTTATAGACTTAATCTATTCATAGTCTTTGCTCGATCGGGACATATTATAGAAGGATTAAACTGTACGATAATTCGCGACTATAAATAGATTCATCTGTTTGACTTTATTGCTATATATATTGTCTTGATACGTTGCTAGACGCCACTCTAGAACGTGGGGGTATTTTGGGAATGACGGAGATATTCCTAAAATATATTAAAGTCATTTAATGTTCCCTCATTGCTATACGGCGGTAAATCTAGAGAGTCACACACAATAAAGCATAATTGAATGAGTTTCAGATAAGCTTCAATTTGGTTTTGAAACGTTAAAGTGTTAACATTGGCAATGCTCGGCCATTAAGTAATAATGGACCGAATGTGTAATTATTTATAAGTGTTGGGAAAAAAGTGCAAATATGGAAAGTTGGTTTCCTTAATTTAAACTAATAATGATTAGATTAAATTAAATGTACAAATACAAGATTAATAAAGTATATATACATGTATATGATATGCATATATACATATTAGTCTTGAAAATCAAGATGTTATATGGATGGCTAAGATTGTTCTACATCATTAAGTTGACCATTATTTTTGAAATCAATGGTTAAGATAAAAGATGACAAAACACATGTTTTGATGCATTGAGAAGTGCAATTGTTGTCTTCTAAATACACTACATACAATGCATAAAACAAGGAACACATTACACAAGGCATGCATAAACACAATGCATTGAGAAGAACAATTTTGTCTTCTCTTTTATTTGTGCAATTTTCGTCCATTGCATGGGCAGACCAAGAAAGGGTTTTAATTTTTCAGGAAAAACTTTTATTCTAGCTTAAAAACATCCCAAAGAAGAGTAGCACAAAACCTTTGGTGATTAACGAACTCATTCAAGCTTGTGTGGACAACCTAGAATTCTTGCATTTGTGGGAGGACTTGTCAAAGCTTTTTCATCATCTTCTTCATCATCTTTGCAAGATCTACAAGTGGTATATCTAAATCTACCTCTTTACTATATAGATATATGGCTGAATATATGCTTACCATATGTTAACCACATGAAATCAAGAGTAGAGTTTTTGGATGAAAATAGACTTTCTTAAAGAAATTTTTGAAATTCTAGCCATGAATTCCTCTTGGTTAAAATCTATATGATTCCATAACTCTAAAAGAAAGATTATTTTATTTTTTGCAAAAAACCCCTCTCCCACTTGATCTTTTATAACCAAGGGTTTTTACTTGTAACTAGTGTTTGCAATTTCACCTTTAAGTTTTAAATCCAAGCAAGCATGATCCTTAAATCCTTATTTTTTAAAACTTTATCTGTAATTGCAATAGTCACATACCTATTCTGGATTAGGTAAGACAGCTTAGGTATCTAGTTAATGTTGGGTTTCTAAGGGCATTTCTCTAACTAATTATGAAATCGATAACCTCAAACGATATTGTTCTAGGTATCATTAACTAGTCATACCTAATTTTGGTTCTCTAGGATTTAGCCATTTTTTAAATCCTAATGATTGGCCATGCTACTAGGTGTTTGATGTCTATAAATCTATTCAAAATAAAGCATCATTTATAATTTTGAAAAGTAAAGACATACATTCATACACCACGACCTTTTCCTTGATGGTTCCTTGTACTTTCCATTTTGGGAAATAGAAGTTGCCATTCTTGGAGCTTTCTATTTTAGGAATGAGAATCTTATCCTAATCACAACAAGACTTCTTATCTCACCAAAATCTCCAAGAATCCTTATGGATAAAGAAATCCACCACAATCTAGGAGTCTTAGATTTGGATGAGAACCAAGTGTCATATTGCCAATAGAATTCTTATCCTAATCAACAAGACTCCTTATCTTATCAAAATCTCCAAGAATCCTTGTAGATGAAGAAATCAGTCAAAATCTAGGAGTTTTAGATTTGGATAAGCAACCAAGTATCCTATTTCCAATAGAACTCTTCCACTACCATAGTCCACCACTCCACCCCCTATGGAGGGTCCGGACAACCACAAAATTTCCTCTAAACTGTCGCTGGTTCCTCGAGAAAATCATCAAAAGCAGTCTGCAAAAAATCTACACTGCTTCCTTGACATGGCTCACGTGATTCTCTTCATTGTACAAGCATTTTCGTAATAGAATTGCAAAATACAGCAAACCTATCTATTACATATGGTCATA
Organism: Ehretia macrophylla; assembly: GCA_037974665.1. Taxonomy (NCBI): domain Eukaryota; kingdom Viridiplantae; phylum Streptophyta; class Magnoliopsida; order Boraginales; family Ehretiaceae; genus Ehretia; species Ehretia macrophylla. Next base: position 60,197,337 of record CM075780.1, on the reverse strand, counting down.
TGCTTCATTATGAAGCTTACATTCAGCTATACAAATGATTTAAAGATTACAAACTGATTGGATAAACCACCAATCCAATAATCATACATAAACCATTGAAGCTGAAAAAACATAATCATAATATTTACCATGCATTCTAACCATCAACGAAGGGTTATTATGGGTTGCAAAACAAGGGTTAGTATCCTTATTTATCATGCAATAATCCTACATAATTGTTGCACACAAAATAGTCCGCGCTTAGCCTAAACAGTCTGCCAATCATGGACTCTCTAGCATTTTTCTAGCAATTCTAATGCCATCTTTAAACATGTATTGCATTTGGTATGGCTCTAATACCACTTGTTGGTTATTATGCAAGGGTTCTATAGCCTAGATTACTAGTGATTTAGGCATCAAAACTTAATCTAGTACAGCGGAAGCAATCAAGAACCAATAACCAAGCAAATACATATAAACAAGCTGGCATACATGCATAAAATGCAATTTACGATTTTGTGGGCAGAATTGATTACCTTTAAGTGTTGGCGTCAAAACTCAACACTCTATGATGTTCACCAAAAGATGGCTATAACGAGTGGACACCACTCCTCCTTGCTTGCCTTGGCCGAGAGTTCCACACTAATGGAAGAAAAAATCCTCAGCTATGAAGGGGCAGTCACACTTGAACTTCTCTTTAACTCTAATTCCAAGCCTTGGCGATGTTTGTTGTAGGACGAAACTTATTTTCCTTTTTTTCCTCTCCATGTCCGTGTGGTGTATCTCACAAAAAAGAATGAAATCCACATTCGTTTTCTTAGTTGGCCGTGTATATGCTTGCAAGTGTCCTATGTGACTCGTGTGTCTTAGGATTATTAAAAGACCTAGGAATTGCAATTGCATCCAATAATATATCTGGACTATATCTTGTCCACATTATTAATACTAGATAATATGCTATATAATCTATTGCATTATCTCTTTATTTATCATTATGAATTTCCATATCTTTATATAAAGAGTCCTACAATAATAGCTAGCCTACAATTCCATCTTCCTACTTTCTTAATCCATCTACACGACTTCCTCTTGCCAAATACACACTCCACACACCATTCATAGAGAAAAGGAAAGTGTACTTACCAATATGGAAATTAGCTAGAAGAGAGACCAAAAGACATATTCGCCCTAGCTCTAAAATGACTAAATTGTCCCTACTAGACACTAGTTGTATTTTATTCATTTTAACCCTAGCTCATTCCACTAAAGAGCTATGGTTGCACTCTAGTACGAATACTCATTCCCATGATGCTAGTCAAATGAGGTTTGACTGTGTCTTTGACCTACTAAGTATAAAAGACCACAATGTTCCTCTATGTAAAACCCGCAATCAATACTAGGTCTTCACTTTGTACTATCCACCTTTCTTGATTACCTCTATCCTTTGTGCCTCTAATCCTCTATTAATCATCATCTAGATATTATCTTCTGGATCCATGGAGCGACCCACAAGTTCAATATCCAAATATAGTCTCGGTTGACTATATTACTAAGTACTTAGGTTCCGATGATTAATAGGATGTCACAAAGAGAAATAACCCATCATTAAGATGGCATAGAACGACTTGAAACATATGCATGTGCAAACTAGTTAAGTCCATGTATCCAAAACACAGAGCTGTTAACCCATATAAGATCTCACTCATAGTGAATCAAAACATATGTCCTTGAGTTCATTAATCATCCACATATGCTCAAGAACTAGATCATTGGTCCCTTAGTAGATTGAGATGTTTTTGATCTCATACGAGCGTTAGTACTTTTACAGAGATCACATCTATCATGGTCCAGTTCAATGCATTCTCATGCACTAATGAAAAAAGTCCGGAAAGCCCCTCCAATGTCCAAGGTTGGTCATCCCAACAAATGGCAGATTCTCTCATTGTAACCTTCCATTGTGAAATGCCTAACTTCACTATACGGTTATGAACCTATAGTTTAGATTTAAGCCTCATGACATATATATTCTGTGCAGATCACCACACACCTATGCCATTCACTCAAATTAGGGAGCCTTAGTATGCATATATATAGAGAATATAATGAAAGTATAGAGATGCTTATGTAAGATGTACTGATTATTAATTGTTATAATATCCATTCACTGAGATTTCTTAATGCTAATAGTCTTCAGGGCATACAATTCCCAATAGTTATATACATATAGAATGAAAAATAAAAAGAAACATATACCCATTTACCTAAAAAATGGGGTAGGAGGGGTGTTAAGGGGTGGTATGGGTATGGGGGGAGTATTTAGGGGTGGGGGAAGGGGAGTTAATCGGGTGGGTGAGGAATAAGGGTTTTATTTTGTTGATAAATGAGGGCATTTTATTTAAACAGAACAGGCTGGGCCATCGCCCAATTGGAGACGGATGCCAGGTCTGTCTCCAATTGGAGATGATCCAGTTCTTTTCCAACTAGAGATGGACCTGGAAACAAGCCAACAGGCCCGTCTCCAAATGGAAATGGACCGCATCTTGTGGAAATGGACAGGGCCATCTCTAATTGAAGACGGCTTTGAGACTGACCAAATATGTCTCTATCTAGAGAAGATCGCTGGGCCATCTCCAAATGGTGATGGCCTAGTCAGTCTCCAACTAGAGACGGACCTGTATTTCCGTCTCCAAATAGAGACGGTCCTACAGTCCGTCTCCATCTTCATCCAATTTCTTTTATTTTTTTGTTTCTTTATTATATTATTTAAGGGATACAAAAAATGCTATAAATATTTTAATTTAAAAATTACATATTAAAATACTTTGACATAATTTTTTTTAATTGAAAATACTTATAGAATTATTTTTTTTCCTTTTATCAAACTACAAATCTTAACATTAGTAGTTTAATTAATTATTGTAATTAAAATAAATATAAAAACAATATTTAAATTAAGTTAATTCATTAATAAATCTTAAGTATTAATTATAAACAAAAAATTTATCACTACGTACTAATAAATAAAATTAGATAACTAAATAATTAATATATATCATATGATCAAAAATATTATATAATTAATATTAATTATATTTTAATTAGTTCTCAATTAAGATATTGTATTAATCATTAAATGAACATATTTAATATTTAATTTTTTGAATTTCAACATTTTTTAATAATATGGAAATATTATTTAAGTAATTAGATAAATATATAATTTAAATAGTTATTAAATGAATAAAATTATTAAATTAAACAAATAATTAACTAATTTAGTTGTAAATAAATAATATATGTTATAATCGTAATGACACATTTTTTTAATTAAACTAATTAAGTTTTTTTATAACATTTTTTTCGATACCGTCAAGTCCCGTCACCACTATTCTTTGTCACGGGCTATCAGATGGACCATTGCTCCATCAGACCTAGTAAGCTATGGACCAATGGTCCGCTACTATGTGGCAGATGACCAATAGACTGCCAAGGCCCCCTTTTCAAGGGACTTGGTATGATCAGACTTTCAATGGACATAGCCTGCACGCGATGTTCCCTAGACCGTCTCTAAGCCATCAAAAAAATTTTCAATGACTTGGTGTCCATATGTAGAACTTGGAATTGCATTTGACATACCATATTCAATTCTCACTTTTAGCTTTCATCTTCTTTGTTTCAACCATGAGTAAGAAAGAACAACACAACTCACATTCTCTTCGTCTTACTAACGATGAAGAGAACATAACAATGAAAAATTATCAAAATTTGAGCAAAGCCGTGAAATACCATCTTGATTTAAATGCTCCGCAAAAAGACGACGGATATATTTCTGAAGCCAAAGTAGGTCAACTTGTTGAATCTCAAATGTTGATGATTTATTTACCCATGTTTTTCCCCTAATATTTCTATTAAGAACATCATCTTGGAGGTGAAGTCATTAGTTCAGCTTAGTTATTAAACGTGATAATGCTATTATTAATTATGATAATGTATTTTGTTCACTCGTATGTACTTGTGCTGATGTACGTTGTTAAGTATTAAGTACTTGCGTTGATGTATTTCGTTGGGATCATATGTAATCCTTAATTATGAATGTAATATTCAGTTAATGTTTGATATGCATTAGCTTTTATAATAAAATGTTTTTATTTGAATTCCCTAGCCTTGTTTTTGAAATAACTAATTGTTTATATTTTGCATTACGTTAAATACTCAATGTTAGTTATTTTGCACCAACTTAAATTTGTTAAAAAAATTTTCAAAAAATTATTTTGTCCATTTAATCCAAAATAATAAATATCATTGTTTATTTAAACTGAATATATTTTATGTTTTAAGTAATGATGAATAATTTGTATTTAGAACTCAAGTCGAATTGCGGATGACTTAGCTATGTAGTCACCAATTCCAAACCTTTGGAGACGGTTTGAAAATGACTTATGTACATTGTCACCAATTGGAGAAGGTTTGGAGACGACATCGATAAGTCGTCTCCATGTCGTCACCAATTGAAGATGGTATATCTATGTCGTCTCCGAGTAGTTGCCAACTGGTCACTTTTGGAAACAGATTATAATGTTGTCTCCAAATAGTTACCGTTTGAAAACGGTTTGGAAACAACTTGGCTATGTTGTCTCCATTACATTCCCAATTTGTCACTATTATTGGCAACGAAAATTTTTGTCTAATTTTTGTTACCAATTTGGAGACTAATTGGCAACGGACCATCGCTAAAAACAGTTTTTGTGACACCCGAGAATATTACCATAAAAATTTAATTATAATCGTTGCATACTTATGTGCGCATTTCAACGTGCGTCATTTTTCTTGCTTAATTATTTTTATTATGGGCTACTATTCATAATATTTTTGACTATTTGAAAAGCTTGATTTTAAATTTTTCCTAGGTCATATGACATTTAAAAGGAACCAAAAAATTTTTGTTTTGAACTTTCGGGCTTAGGAGTGAGCGTTTGGAAAATGTTTTTCGTGACCTTTGAATAGTATTACATTAGAATAGTGCTAGTTTCAACTAAAAATAATTGGAATTGCAATTAACCTTAGTTGATCAAGTTTTTGAGACTAATTAGCTTAAGTTATTAATTATGCACAACATATAAAATAACTAACTCATGAAATTAAAAGACATAACACATATTAGTCATAAAAACAATTGCAAAAATGCCCTCTATGTCCTCTCATTTGGCCGACCCATACAAGGGAGAAAAGGGAGGATTTTGCTTCTTCAATCTTGTACTTTGTGCTCCTAGCTTGATCTTGGGAGGGTTTTGAGCAACCTAAGGACTTCAACAAGCTTCATTGTTTTCAAGAATTGTGAGGGAGATGCATTTATTTGTTTTTAAAGTTTATGTTCATATATTGAATTTTATTGATTTGTTGATATTAGCTATAAAACTTTCTATGAATGCTTTCTATGAGTTATTTGATGCCTAAATAGTTAACTTTTGAGGTTTGATAATAAAGTTAATGGTTGAATGTTGAGATTGATCAAAAAGATGATGAATAGTGCCTAAAATTAGGGTTTTGAGGAAATTTGCTAATTGGCTTGAATTGATGCTTCAATTAGGTGCTCTAGACCCTAGGGAAGTTAGTTGAAAAGCCACGTGAGGTTGAATCACTCGAATCCGAACTTAATTGCATAAATACCCTACTTTAAAAAAGGGGCTTTTCCCGTTAAGCAATCCGGGCAAGTTTGGGCATTGATTTGGGTATCCTTGAGTTAAGGAAGCACCTTTGGTGCTTTCGTTTCGCGAAAATGGGGTTCGGTTAGTATAGTTGTAGTTCAAACCCATTCGGGGCCTTCCCGAACTTTTGCTTCAAAAATGAGTTTTGATGACTTTAAAAGGTACCTTTGAGCTTAATTAAGAATATGGAAAGACTAGGGTACGATTGGGAATCTTGAACCATGCTTAGGAGAAAGAAAACTCGGTTAAAGAAAGGGAAAAAGTAGTTTTGGCTATATTTGATGCAATTGGCATTTTTATTTGAGTTAACATGTATTGTATTGAATATTTAGGATATAATTAAGTTATTTGAATAGATTGTGGGATTTAATTGTGTTGATTGCTTCTTTTAGCATCTTTTAGCTAATATCGTGCTTATATGAACTTTTATCGTGTGTATATGTGAGGGCGGCCTACTTTGTCGTCTCTCTTATGTGTTATGTGATATATTGATTGCTTGTGACTTGTCTCGGGGTTGCGCAACCTTTTCGGACATGGTAGCGTCGAGAAACACGGGCGGCGTCAGGCTTGCCGTGCTCCCTCGACTACCATGGTGCCTATTCCCTTTCTCGCAGAGGCATGGTTCACCTGCTGGGCATGGACCTACCTCGGGAGAAAGGGTCGTAGGATTGGGAGACATCCGGAGTATCCCAATTGTTGGTATTTGGGGTTTGCCGGCATGTTCGTGAAGTTCGTGGTTCGTGGCTCGTGATCGAAGACTTGGAAGTAGAACCGTATCCTTTTTAAAGTGATTAAATACTTGGCTTTCTATCTTGCTAGTTTATGTTGTATATATATATGTTGTCTTGTAATTGCATATCATATTGCACGCCTAATATGTTGCATCACCTCCCTCGCTGGGCAACATTGTTGCTCATTCCTCATTTAATATGTTTCAGGTGAAGCTGAGGTGAATCCTCAGCTGATAGAAGAAGAGGAAGAAGTGCTAGTTAAGCAATTTCAGTGACTTCTTGTGTGATAAGGTTGTCTAAAATGAGAAGCTTGTGTGGAGTTGTTGTTGATTGCCTTTTTGTGACCTTGGAGTCTTGAGTATAAGTGGTGAATGTAATAATTTGTAATCTTGTATGTTGGATATAAAGTAGAATGACATGTAATAATCCATAGTAAACTTATTCTTTTGCATGCTTGTGTGATTAACAAACTTGGAAGTAGAACTTGGCTATTATTGTATCTAACTACCTATAGTTAAAATTAGAAATGTTTTGCTTGCTTGTGTGTTATATGTAATTGTTGTTCCAAGGCTCGAATGGTCTTGTGATCGCGGGTGGCCCATAAAAATCTTGGAGGATTGGTTATAAGAGTTGCTGTTTGTGGATCTAGCATCAAGGGTATCTTTGTGCAGGTACCAGTTTAGTCCTATAAACAGGGGAGGCTCCATCCGTTTTTCTCTAAAATTTTGTGCCCGGGGTTTGGAATTGGGTGAGAAAAGCATGATAAATAGGAGTCCCGGTCTTGTGAGGGATCGGGGCATTACAGAAGTGGTATCAGAGCTTAGCTAGTTAGCTAGGCGCATGCCGGGATAGGGTCTTCGGCTTGTGGGGTAATGGCCTTAGTGTCAATGTGTTTAGAAAGTGTATGTGCATGTCTTATGTGATAAGAGAGTTTATGTGATCAATGTGCTTATGTGATCAACATGTTTTATTTGTTGAGTGAACTAGTTGTGGTTTATGTGCTTGTGTGATAAGTGAAATGGATGTGGTTAACGTGCTTGATGTGTTTATATGTTCAATGTGTTTACGTGATTAATGCGAGCTATGTGATTAACGTGCCTTGTGTGAATTATGTGCTTTGTGTACTTGAGTGCTCGATATGCTTTATATGACTAGTGTGAATATGTGATTAACTTGTTTTTATGTGAAGTTGTTTAAATGACTTAGTAGTTTATAATTTGTGTATGTGAACTTGTTGCTTATGTGACTTTACTTGTTATAAATTGCTAACGTGATCAATGTGTTTTATGTATGAGGGTAACTCGCTTGTATGTGTAAGAATTGCGAGGACGCAATTAGTTTAAGGGGGAGAGGGTGTGACACCCGAGAATATTACCATAAAAATTTAATTATAGTCGTTGCATACTTATGTGCGCATTTCAACGTGCATCATTTTTCTTGCTTAATTATTTTTATTATGGGCTACTATTCATAATATTTTTGACTGTTTCAAAAGCTTGATTTTAAATTTTTCCTAGGTCATATGACATTTAAAAGGAACCAAGAAATTTTCGTTTTGAACTTTCGGGCTTAGGAGTGCGCGTTTGGAAAATATTTTTCGTGACCTTTGAATAGTGTTACGTTATAATAGTGCTAGTTTCAACTAAAAATAATTAGAATTGCAATTAACCTTAGTTGATCAAGTTTTTGAGACTAATTAGCTTAAGTTATTAATTATGCACAACATATAAAATAACTAACTCATGAAATTAAAAGCCATAATACATATTAGTCATAAAAACAATTACAAAAATGCCCTCTATGTCCTCTCATTTGGCCGACCCATACAAGGGAGAAAAGGGAGGATTTTGCTTCTTCAATCTTGTACTTTGAGCTCCTAGCTTGATCTTGGGAGGGTTTTGAGCAACCTAAGGACTTCAACAAGCTTCATTGTCTTCAAGAATTGTGAGGGAGATGCATTTATTTGTTTTAAAAGTTTATGTTCATATATTGAATTTTATTGATTTGTTGATATTAGCTATAAAACTTTCTATGAATGCTTTCTATGAGTTATTTGACGCCTATAGAGTTAACTTTTGAGGTTTGATAACAAAGTTAATGGTTGAATGTTGAGATTGATCAAAGAGATGATGAATAGTGCCTAAAATTAGGGTTTTGAGGAAATTTGCTAATTGTCTTGAATTGATGCTTCAATTAGGTGCTCTAGACCCTAGGGAAGTTAGTTGAAAAGCCACGTGAGGTTGAATCACTCGAATCCGAACTTAATTGCATAAATAGCCTACTTTAAAAAGGGGGCTTTTCCCGTTAAGCAATCCGGGCAAGTTTGGGCATTGATTCGGGTATCCTTGAGTTAAGGAAGCACCTTTGGTGCTTTCGTTTCGCGAAAATGGGGTTCGGTTAGTATAGTTGTAGTTCAAACCCGTTCGGGGCCTTCCCGAACTTTTGCTTCAAAAATGAGTTTTGATAACTTTAAAAGGTACCTTTGAGCTTAATTAAGAATATGGAAAGACTAGGGTACGATTGGGAATCTTGAACCATGCTTAGGAGAAAGAAAACTCGGTTAAAGAAAGGGAAAAAAGTAGTTTTGGCTATCTTTGATGCAATTGGCATTTTTATTTGAGTTAACATGTATTGTATTGAATATTTAGGATATAATTAAGCTATTTGAATAGATTGTGGGATTTAATTGTGTTGATTGCTTCTTTTGGCATCTTTTAGCTAATATCATGCTTATATGAACTTTTATCGTGTGTATATGTGAGGGCGGCCTACTTTGTCATCCCTCTTATGTGTTATGTGATATATTGATTGCTTGTGACTTGTCTCGGGGTTGCGCAACCCTTTCGGACATGGTAGCGTCGAGAAACACGGGCGGCGTCGGGCTTGCCGTGCTCCCTGGACTACCATGGTACCTATTCCCTTTCTCGCTGAGGCATACTCCACTACCTCAGAGGCGTGGTTCACTTGCTGGGCATGGACCTATCTCGGGAGAAAGGGTCGTAGGATCGGGATACATCCGGAGTATCCCAATTGTTGGTATTTGGGGTTTGCCGGCATGTTCGTGAAGTTCGTGGTTCGTAGCTCGTGATCGAAGACTTGGAAGTAGAACCGTATCCTTTTTAAAGTGATTAAATACTTGGCTTTCTATCTTGCTAGTTTATGTTGTATATATATATATGTTTTCTTGTGATTGCATATCATATTGCACGCCTGATATGTTGCAACACCTCCCTCGCTGGGCAACATTGTTGCTCATTCCTCATTTAATATGTTTCAGGTGAAGCTGAGATGAATCCTCAGCTAATAGAAGAAGAGGAAGAAGTGCTAGTTAAGCAATTTCGGTGACTTCTTGTGTGATAAGGTTGTCTAAAATGAGAAGCTTGCATGGAGTTGTTGTTGATTGCCTTTTTGTGACCTTGCGGTCTTGAGTATAATTGGTGAATGTAATAATTTGTAATCTTGTATGTTGGATATAAAGTGGAATGACATGTAATAATCCATAGTAAACTTATTCTTTTGCATGCTTGTGTGATTAACAAACTTGGAAGTAGAACTTGGCTATTGTTGTATCTAACTACCTATAGTTAAAATTAGAAATGCTTTGCTTGCTTGTGTGTTATATGTAATTGTTGTTCCAAGGCTCGGATGGTCTTGTGATCGCGGGTAGCCCATAAAAATCTTGGAGGATTGGTTATAAGAGTTGCTGTTTGTGGATCTAGCATCATGGGTATCTTTGTGCAGGTACCAATTTAGTCCTATAAACAGGGGAGACTCCGTCCGTTTTCCCCTAAAATTTTGTGCCCGGGGTTTGGAATTTGGTTAGAATAGCATGATAATTAGGAGTCCCGGTCTCATAAGGGATCGGGGCATTACAGTTTTTCTTGTAGTGATATGTTTATATCAATACATTTAGCTTCCTTGGAATGCTTGGCAGATGTTAAAGAGAAGAAAAGAAATAGCTTTACTTCTTTTAGTAATCTAGGGTGAAACATTAAAAAGAATAAGTCAAAAAGAGATGATTAGTATTGGACTTTTTTTTAATTGTTATTTTTTAAAATGATAGTATTATAGGCTTAGCCCAAATCTTTTAAAAGATGTAGTCCATTTCTATTATTTTTTTACGTACTTTAAACATTATATTATATATGTCAAATATATATATATATATAATAAATTAATAATTGGGTTTCAGGTTTTGGTTTTTTTAACATCTAAAATCAAAACCTATCGGTTTACCCGTCTATTACCTCTTATAAAAATTAAACCCTAACGGATACCTCCCATCAATTTTTATTATCGAGGTTTTATAGGCCGAATACACGTTTGTTTTGGATTTAAACCCTACCTGTTGTTATCCCTATATATATCGATCTCCTTACTACCCTTAATGGATGTATTTAGAGTTGTCTGAATTAGCTGAGGCCTACTGGGCCCGGCATAAGAGCTAGACTTGGAGGGTGGAAAAGGATTGGCTATAGGCTCGGTATGAAGATCCAAGTTCTCTGGATTGGCCAGAGGATAAGCATCTGACCCCTGGAACTCCTTGATATTGGTAAAGTCACCACCCTTATCTTCGAGGTCATCGTTATTTCTATTCCTAATCATAGACATAGCTTCAGAATCTAACTCAAGTTTGTCCTCAACTTCTCGACCATAAGAATGAACAAACTTATTTTGAGAATCTGACTCACTACTCAACCTCATATTATGTTAAAAATATGAGGAAAAAGAGGGAAGGGAATGTACCTAAGGATTATAAGTTCTCGATGTGATGCCCGAGCCCATAAAGACTTTTAATTTGCTTTATTTATTTGTTATGTGTGCATATTTGTCTTATTTTCCCTTTTCTTTGCTTTTAATTGTTTAAATTTTATATTTAATATGTGCGCGGGGTAATTTTTAACTATTTTATTTCCCGAGTTTTATATTTTTCTAGCATTATACATTGTATTTAAGGTATTCATTCACTTGAATTATGTGCATTGCATGCTCCAAGTGCGAGATAGAAAATGTTTGGTGTCCCCGAGTGAATAGTAATAGTTAGTTTGTTTTGGGCCATAAATATGTAGTTAGTTCTTACACTAAATAAAATAAGCCCAACACCATATATTTAAACCCAACCCATATATTATTCTACTTATATACTTATACTATATACATACACATATTCAATAGCAAACTAAAACAAAAAAAACAAAAAAACAAAAGTTAGAAACTGTCAGGTTCCTTGGAAAAAAAAAAACAAGCTAGGGTTTGCAATTTGTGCTCAATCCAAAGTGCTCAAAAGGATATTTAGCTTCATCCTAATGCTTAGAGGCTTCTACAAGGTGAAGAAGACATATATATGTGCATATAATGATTTTGTGATAATGTTGAGTAATGTTGTGATAACCCGAACCCGACATACATTTAATGGCATTTAATTAAGTGTCATATTAAATGTTAGCATTGAATTTCGTGTTTATTTTTAGTTAAACATTCATTTCTAGCATTATTTTCATATTTCTTTTAGAAGTAATTAAATAATACTTGAGTTAATTATTTTAACAGAGTATCAACTACTTTCATATTTATGTTACTTGGTTTTATTTTCTTGCACCTTAATACTCGATTTTCAATTAAATGAAAAGTAGCTCCGAGCCCGGAGTGAATTTTGAACTATGTTATTTTTCAAAAATTATATTTTTCTTATATTCCATAATATTTAGGTGTTATTCGTTCTTCGTTATTTTGTGCATTGTATTTCGAGAGCGATAGTTAGAAAATGATTTCTAGTCCTGAGTAAATAGTGAAAACTAGTATTTAGTGTTTTAATTTTAGTGTTTTAGTTGTTGTTGACTAGAATTATAATTGTATTAGTTGTTTTAGCCTTAAAATGCATGAAATAAGCTTAGTTGACCAAGTTTAAGTTAGCTTTGACCATTGACCTTTGACCACCTAGCTTGTCATCTTTTTAAATAGCTTATAATAGCAAAAATAAAACCTTGGAAAAGCTTTTAAAAAAAAAGAGATGGTGGCCGAAACCATAGGAGAAAAGAAAAAAAAAGATTTCAACTTCAAATCTTCACATCTTCGTGAGGGCTTGCACGGGTTGTTTCCGAGGCTTCCAACGTGATTTTCCTAGGATCTAGTAGCGTCTAAGGTGAGGGTTTCATCGTTATTTGTGCATTTAAAATTATTGTCTAAACTTTAATTTTTGGGAATTATGCGTAGATCGTTATTTTATCCATTTTGATACTTGAAGAATGTTCCTTGACAATTGTAAAACATGTATTTGTAGCTTTTTAGCATTTTATACGGTTAAATATGACAATTGCAATTTAAAATGCGAATGGAATAGTAAAATATGAATAGTAAACCCCTGTTTCGTAAAAGTTGCTCCGTTATGCATTCTGTTGATGTGAAAAGATGCTAGATATGTTAGAATGGTTAAATGTATGGTTTAATTGAATTGTGTAATGGAAAAACAGAGAAAAATGGCTTGGTACATGTTGGGGTCGTTCCAGTTGAGTTTGGCATTTTATCATTTTGCATGAAGGCATTGTTGTAGTATGTCGTGGAAGCACTTTTGGTGCAGTTATGACATTGGTTGAGGTAGGTGTAGTCCAAATGAGCAAAGGGGGAAATCGGGGCTTTGCGGGAATTCTAGGGTAAAGTAGGATTTCGTGGTCTTTAGACGTGCCTTATGGTGGCCTAGGAGGAGTAGTAAAGTCGGTTCCCAAAACTCGTAGCTCGGTTGGAAGTAGTAGCATTGAGAAAGTTGGGGTCATTTAGTGTTTTAGTTGATTTTTATAACGCTTGCTTATATAATGCTTATTGTGAATTATTATGCCCGTTATACTTAATTATGATTGAATTGTATATCAATTGTTGATAATGCTTGTTAGTGTTGTTCTTGTTATTTTATTGATTGTAAATGCTTATTGTATCGCATGTTGATACTAATCTGCACTTTAGTGCCTTGCTCGATTATCGTTATATCCCTCATATTGCATTGCATTGTGTCAGGCACATGAGTGATGGGCCTCTCTGGGTAGTCTCGGGCTGCCAGGGTTGGTTGCTCTAGCTCCGTGTCCTATTCCTGTTCTCGCTTGGGTTGCCGCCCAGGGAGTTTTGGGTCGTAGAATTGACAGAGTATATCCAGAGTACTCTAACAGAAGTTATAAGGTGGGTGTGCCGGCGCGTTATCGTTAAAGTCATTGAAATCATGATCGGTACATTACTCGTTCAAGTGAACCGTAGCCTTCAAAGTGTGGTATAGCTTTGATTGGTTGTTTTAATGCTTTCTTTAATTGTTATTGTATTGTTGATTATATTAATTGTTGTTCTTATTGGATATATATTGCTTAACTGCCTTATTTGCATTGCACGATCTTCTTTCTCTCTACCTCGATATCTGTCTCGCCCTCACTGAGTATACGTGTTGTGTATACTCATTCCTCACCATCACATTTCAGGAAATACCATGTTAGCTAGAAAGTTCGTGGTTATGTGATAGATCGTGCTTGAAGAGTTGTCTTGCATGCTATGCGGCTGAGTGGTAGAAAGACGCAAAGATGTATGTTTTCGTGTATTGTATGTATTTAATGTTAAAAGGAATGTAATTTAAGTTTTACTAGGTTATTGAAGTGGTATGAAAAGCTAGGTTATGTATTCAGTTAGTATAGTTTAACTTCAATGCATGTATGTAATTGTCCAAAGGAAAAGAGTTAGAATAGTCTGGGTACTTGGAAATATGTATATTTGTTGTATTTAATTGTTGAGAACCGAGGCTCAGATGGCCTTGAGGAATTGTGAATGGTTGGACACGGTACTGGTTCACTTATATGCTGTCACAAGTTTTGCATTTTTCCTAGAAATAGTGGAGACTCCGTCCGTTTCCCTAAATTTTATGCCCGGGTTTGGAATTGGGTTGCGATTAGATTGATTAATAGAATTCTCGGTCTCGAGAGGGATCGGGGTGTTACAGTAATGTAGTTTTATTCCTTCCGATGCTATAAATGCTAACTAGAGACGATATGGAGCCGACTTTTAAGTTTTCTTTGCATGTGTAGCTAGAGATGTGTGAGTAGTTGCAAGGAAGAAGAAGATGAATAGTGATTTAGTTAAAAAAATGTGATTTTAATGTTAATTGTATAGTCTAATGTTTAATTGATGGCCTACAAAAGTTTATTAAGCTAATTACATGTTAAATATAGTTAGATTATAGCTAAAATGCATGGTGTAGGTGAGTGGTATCACGCCCCGACCCAACCCCACTCTAAAAAGGTTAAGTCTAGACCCGACAAATGGACACAGCTTCTCTGTACCGTGGACTATCTGGTTACTTGTAAACAGAAAATAAAGCCACAAGTACAAACCACAACATTCTCCAACTCCAAATCCACAACTTTTCTCAACTTCAAGGCCATGCGAGCCTTAAGCAAGACAAAACATTACAACACACAAACATGCAAGGTTAAGTCATAGAAATCTATTCTTTTTAATCCACTTGTCATACTACTCTAACATTATCATTTAAACATTCTTATAGTTTAAGACCAACCGTCCATCTAGCTTCCATTTACACACAAGCAAGCAAAACAAAAGAGAAGAAAAGTTAAGCTATCACAGTCCACTACCATTCAAGCCATACATCAATCTAGCTATTACAATCCTTCAACAACTCCAAACATATACAAGCCCATAGGCACAAAATAGAACATAACATAATACAAGCAAAGTCTTCACATAGACCAGCAAGCAAACACCATAACCTCTAGCAATAAGCACACAAGTATCAAGGCAACTCCTCCAACTGCACCTCCTCATTTCTCTCAATAGCTAAGAGCTGGAGGTCTATCTCAGCACCTCCTGAAACATGTTTAGCGACATATGAACAACCACAATTGCCCAGTGAAAGATATAGTCTACCGAGGCGTGTAATGCAACAGTTAAGACAGGTAAAACATTTAAACAACCAAAGAACAATTAAGTAATAAGTTATTATACATTAAAAAGGATACGATCAATGTCCCTTATTACTCCAACCCTCAAACCACAAACCATGATCCACGAGCCTCAAACCACGAACCATGATATGCCGGCACCCCAAACAACAATGGGTACTCCGGATGTACCCAGTCCTATGACCCAACACCCCCTGGCATACTTCATACTAGACGAGCGAAGGACTAGGGTACGGGGCTAAGGCAACCCATACTGGTAAGCCCGATGCCGCCCAACGAGGCCTATCACACCCGTCCCGAACACTGTGGTTGCACAACCATCGAAATAGAACTGCATAACACAATAATATAACAATATAATAATACAAGCTATTAAACACATAAATGAGGGACAACAAAGTAGGTTGCCACCAAACATGAAATTCAACATATAAACAACTCAGTAAACATACAAATAACATGGTAGGGAAATTTTTAAATCATTGCGATCAATAAACTCAATTTTGGCACATTTCCCCTTTGTCTTCTAACTCAAATTAGGCTCTTATCGAATCACAAAGCACAATCTACCCAAACCAAGTATCCTACATCCCTAAGAACACTAAAAGACACCCATTCGAGCTTTGAAAACCCATTTTTAACATAGAAGCTCGGGAAGGCCCTGAGGGTGCATTGAACTATAACTACCCAATTCGCCCCATAATTCAATGCAACGAAAGCACCAAAAGTGCTTCCATGGCTAGTAGAACCCGAAATTAACTTCAAATTTCACTCGGATTTACTTTTCGTTTAAAACCCCTTTGTACAAGTAACTATTTTCGCATTTTAACTAAGTTCTGGGCAATTTAACTACATGTAGTCATTAGACTATCTTTACTAACATCTAAAGCACCCAATTGAAGCATGAAAGCACACCCTAAGTCACAATTTTGCAAAACCATAGAAAATGCACTATTCATTATCTTTATCAAAGAGCCCTTTGCAAAATTTTCATAACCAAGCCATTAGAACCCATCAATCAAGTCTCCATAGCTAGTAAACAACATATTATAGCAATTCTAAGCATTATACAAGAAAATAAATGAAAATCTAAGAAATTAAAAAATAGGCAAAAATATGAAACAAGCAAATATTATGCTAAAATCCCTCACCAAGATGTGTAGGAGCTAGTAGAAAGCTAGAAAACCCTTAAAAACACTTGATCCTAGCTTGGTAGAGCTTGAAATGCAAGATTTGTTGAGCAAAATTTTTCTTTTCCTCTTCGCTGCTTCATGGGTTTAGGGAGGGATACAAAAGGTATTTTTTGTTTTGTTTTGAGCTATTATGTATGTGTATGTATATTAATGTGTATATATATAATATATTTTATTTATTTGTACATTAAGTTGACAACAAAATGGTCAAATTAACTTGTAAAATCCTACTTAAAATAAGTCTAAAGCAATTAATTCCATTTAGTCCAATAAGTCTAATGTTACACTATTCACTCGAACCGTAAACTATTTTCTAAATGAGCACTCATAACGGAAATTGCTCAAATTCTCATTTTCCTTATTCCTCAATTAGGTAATATAATATAAGAAAAATGTTAATTCAGAGAAATTAAACAGTAAAATTTTATGTTGAATAGTAGCTATTGGCAAAAATAAATAAATGCACATTAGAATGCTCAAATAGTAAATGCAACAGTTAATAGGAAGTACAATAATGATCTTGGGCGTCATACCTTCTCCCCCTTAAACTAATTGCGTCCACGTAATTCTTACATGATTCGGCGAACAATTCTGGATATCTTTCTCGCATCTGATCCTCTCTCTCCCACGTAGCATCCTCTAACCCGTGATGATCCCACATAATCTTAATCATCAGGATGCTTTTAGTTCTGAGCTCCTGAACCTTCCAATCCATAACCCGAAGAGGTTTCGCGGTACAAGATAAAGTCTCACTGATCTCCAGCGGCTCTGGTTCAAGAATATGAGAAGGATCTACCTAATATTTCTGAAGCATCGAGACATGGAAGACATCATGAAGTCTGCCCAAACTCGGAGGCAAAGCTAGTCTATAAGCCAATGCGCCAACTTTCTCAGTTATTTCAAATGGTCCTACAAATCTCGAACGGAGTTTACCCCATTTTCCATGCCGAATCAGACCTTTACGAGGAGAGATTTTAAGAAACACCCAGTCACCTACAGTAAACTCTAGATCATGACGACTTCTATCTGCATAACTCTTTTGCTGACTCTGAGCTGTAAGCATTCTCTTCTTGATAAGCTACACATTATCAATCATTTTGTTCATCTCTGGTATCAAAGTAGGGTCAATAGTTTTCATCTCTCCAACCTCATCCTAATATAAAGGAGATCTACACTTACGTCCATACAGTGGCTCATAAGGTGCCATGCTAATAGTCGCTTGATAACTATTTTTATAGATAAATTCTGCAAGTGGCAAATAACTCTTCCAACTCTTACCAAAGTCTAGAATGCAAGCTCGTAACATATCCTCGAGTATTCTAATGGTTCCTTCAGATTGTCCGTCAATTTTTGGGTGATACGATGTACTGAAACTTAACGTTGTACCTAAAGCTTTATGTACCTTTTGCTAGAACTGAGATGTAAACTTGGGATCTCTGTCTGACACAATACTCTTTGGAGTTCCGTGAAGTTTGACAATATTTTCAACATACAGCTCTGCTAACTTGTCAAGATTATCTATTTTTTTTCGTGGCAATAAAATGAGAAGTCTTGGTCAGTCTATCAACAACAACCCAAACTGAATCATTACCCTTCGAAGATCTTGGCAAGTCTGACACGAAATTTATAGTAACGTGGTCCCATTTCCACTCAAGAATATCCAACGGTTGTAGCAACCCTGCAGGTCTCTGGTGTTTAGCCTTAACTTTTTGACAGGTGAAGCATCTAGCTACATAATCCGCAATCTCGCTTTTCATGTTATTCCACCAGAAATTCTGTTTCAAATCTCTGTACATCTTGGTACTACTTGCGTGACACCCCGATCCCTCTCGAGACTAGGAGTTCTATCAATCAATCTATTCACAACCCAATTCCAAACCCGGGCAAAATTTTTAGGGAAAGACGGATAGAGTCTCCCCTATTTCTAGGCAAAATGCAATACCTGTGACAACATATAAGTGGACCAGTACCATGTCCAAACATTCAACCACCTCAAAGCCATCCGAGCCTTGGTTTACAACAAGCAATCACAAGCAAATATACATTTCCAATTTAAAAGCTAACTTATCTCTTTTCATCTTTGACAAGAACATTCATGCTAGGCAATTAAACTACACTAACCTATTACATAAATTAGACTATCATACCATTCTAACTCTTTTCCTTTGGCCATTACAAACATACATTAAAGTTAAACTATTCTATCTGAATACATAAACTAGCTTATCAATCTACCTCAATTACTTAGCTAAATTTAGGTTACATTCTTTTTAACAATAAATACATACAACATATAAACATACATCTTTGCATTTTTTGACAACTCAAGCCACATAGCACGCAAGGCAACTCTTCAAGCACGAACTTTCACGTATCACGAACTTTCCAGCTAACATGGTATTTCCTGAAATGTGGTGGTGAGGAGTGAGTATACACAACATGTATACTCAGTGAGGGCGAGACAGATATCGAGGTGGAGAGAAAGAAGTTCGTGCAATGCAAATAGGTAGTTAAGCAATATAACTGAAAAGTAAGCAATCAAGACAACAAACAATACAATAAACAATTACTGAAAGCATTAACACAACCATTCAAAGCTATACCACACTCTGAAGGCTATGGTTCACTCATACGAGCAATGTACCATTTCACGAGCGATACATCAATCTCGAGCTTGATGTTGACAACGATGACAATAAGCGCGCAACCACCTTATAACTTCAGTTTGGAATACCCCGGAAGTATCCATCAATTCTACGACCCAAATCTCCCTGGGAGGCAACCCAAGCGAGAAAAGGGAATAGGACACGGAGCTAGAACAACCAACACCGATAACCCGAGGCTACCCAGAAAGGCCCATCACTCACGCACCTGATACTATGCAATGCAAGACTCGATACAAGGTGATAAACGAGCGATAGCACAACAATACAGATCAGTGGCAATAAACGAGATATCAAGAACAACACTAACAAGCATTAACAACAATTGATATAAAAATTCAATCATAATTAGCTTTAACAAGCTTAACAAGCAATATCTAGCATTCTTTAGGCACTACACTATAAAAACGCACAAAATCACAAAATGACCCCAACTTTCAAAACATTACTACTTTCAAACGAGCCACGAGTTTTGGAAACTGACTTCACCAATCCTCCTAGGTCACCATAAGGCACGTCTAAAGACCCCGAAACCCTATTTAACCCTAGAATTCACACAAAGCCCCGATTTCCCTCTTTGCTCATTTGAACTACAACTACCTCAACCGATTACCCTACCAATGTCACAACTGCACCAAAAGTGCTTCCATGACGTACCTCGACAATGCCTTCACGCAAATCGAGAAAATTCCAAACTCGACCGAAACGACCCCAACTTTTACTAAGCCATTTTTCTCCGTTTTTCCATTACACAATCCAATTAAACCGTACATTTAGGCATTCTAGCATATCTAGCACCTTCCTACATCAACAGAACGCATAACGGAGCAACTTCATCGAAACGGGGGTTTACTATTCATAATTTACTATTCATTAATCAATTTAAATTGCAATCTCAATATTCAACCGCAGAAAATGTTAAAAAGCTATAAATACATGTTCTACAATTGCTAGGGAACATTCTTTAAGCCTCAAAATGATTAAAATAACAATATACGGATAAAACCCAAAAATCAAAGTTAATACATAAAATATTCAAATGTGCAAATAAACATGAAACCCTCACCTTAGACGCTCCTAGACGCTAGGAAAACCTCGCAGGATGCCTCGGAAACCACCCCGTGCAAGCTCACGCGAAGAATCAAAGATTTGAAGTTGAAATTTCTTTTTTTTTTCTTTCCTTTATTTTCAGCCAATTGCTCCCTGTTTTTCAGCTTTCTTTTTTTATTTTTTGGTGCTATTTTAAAAGATGGCAACAAGGTCAAATGGTCAAGGCTTGGTCAATGCTCACTTAAGTTGGTCAATCTAGCTTATTTCATGCATTTTAAAGCTAAAACAACTAGCACAATTCTAATTCTAGCTATCAACAACTAAAACACTAAAATTAAAATACTAAATAATATTTTTCACTATTTGCTGAGGACTAGAAATCACTCTCTAACTATTGCTCTCGAAATGCAATGCACTTTGCAAAAATAAAAGAATAACAATTAAATCTCAAAGAATTCAAGAAAATATAATTTTTGAAGAGCAACATAGTTCAAAATTTACTCCGGCTCGGAGCTACTTTTCATTTAATTGAAAACCGAGCATTTAAGTGCCAGAAAAATAAAATCGATTGACATAAATATGAAAAGTAGTTGATACTCCGTTAAAATAATTAGCTCAAGTATTATTCTAATTATCTCTAAAAGAAATATGAAAATAAAGCTACAAATAAATGTTTAACTAAAAATAAACACAAATCCAATGCTAACATTTAAGATGTCACTTAATTAAATGCAATTAAATGCCTTTAAATGCATGCCGGGTTTGGGTTATCACAACTTGGGTGGATAGTATACTTTGAACTGTGTACCTCTGCCAGTATTTCTTTCTTTCAACGCTCACTTGGAATACAAATCCTACCCTTAAATCTGAGAATGCCATCATCATGAAGTTTGAAATCCGACTCTCCCCCTTTTGACTTTTCTTGAATTTTCAACAATTGAGGGTCAGTCTGTTGCGCTTCTCTAATTCTGGATAACAACAAGGATTGAATTTGTAGACTTGCAAATTAAATGCCTGAATTTGAAGTCTTTGGTTTCCAAATGCATAATTCTTCCATGAACTCCCAATTCTTGATATCAGGTTGGCAACCATAGCCTTTCGGCTCAAAGCATCAGTGACAATATTGTCTTTACATGTATATAACTAATAGTGCAGTTATTCTAATCCTCAAACAAGTCTAACCAACGCCTCAACCTCATATTCTACTCTTTCTGCGAAAATAAATATTTCAGGCTCTTATGGTCTGTGAAACTTTTAAATTTGTTACCCCATAAGTAGTGACACCATTTCTTTAGTCTAAAGATGATAACTGCAAGCTCAAGATCATGCGTATGATAGTTAAGCTCATAGGGTTTCAACTTTCTTGAAGCATATGCAATCACTTTTCTGCATAACACACAGCTTAAACCCTCATTCGACGCATCATTATAGATCACATAATTATCAGTTCCTTCAGGCAAAGCCAGAATAGGAGCAATAGTTAACCTTTTCTTCAGTTCCTGGAAGCTAAACTCACATTTTTCATTCCAATCATACACAATCTTCTTTTGAGTAAGTCGAATCAAAGGTTCAGCAATTTTAGAGAAATCTTTAACAAATCTTCTGTAATAACCTGCTAAACCCAGAAAACTACGGATCTCTTTAATAGTCTCAGGCCGTTTCCATGACAATACAACCTCTATCTTTGTCGGATCAACTAAAATATTATCTTGTGAGATTATGTGACCCCAAAAAAGCAACTTGCCTCAACCAGAATTCACACTTGCTAAATTTGGCAAACAGTTTATGCTTCTGCAAGGTCTGCAACACAATCCTCAAATGTTGTTCGTGCTCAGCCTCAGATTTTGAGTATACCAGTATATCATCAATGATACCACAAATTGGTCTAGATACGATCAAAATACTATTTGCATTAAATCCATAAATGCGGCGGGAGCATTAGTTAACCCAAATTGTAGTACAACAAACTCATAGTGACCATACCTTGTTCTGAAAGTAGTTTTAGGCACATCATCCTTTCGGATTCTCAACTGATGATACCTTTGTCTTAGATCAAATTTAGAGTACACTTTGGCACCTTGAAGCTGATCAAATAGTTCCTCAATCAAAGGCAAAGGATATTTATTCTTTATTGTCACCTGATTAAGTCTCCTATAATCAATACTCAAACGAAGGGATCCGTCTTTCTTTTTAACAAATAAGACTGGTGTACCCTACGGAGAAGAACTAAGCTGAATGAATCATTTTTCAAGTAAACCTTGCAGTTGTACTTTCAGTTCTAGTAGTTCAGAGAAAGCCATTCTATACGGAGTCCTAGAGATAGGGGTAGTCCCTAGCAGTAAATCAATCACAAACTCTATCTCTCTATCAGGTAGCAAACCCGGCAACACCTCGGGAAACACTCTTGGAAACTCTTTTACAATTGGCACCTCATTTAATTTTAATTTTTTCCCAGGTTGATTAATTAAATAAGCAAGATATGCCTCACAATCCTTACCCAACATATTTGATGCTTTAATTGAGGAAATTGTAGGAGTCCCAGTTGATTTCCTACTCCCAACTATTTCAATTACAGGTTGGTCAAGCATCTCTAGTTTTACAATCTTCTTTCTACAATCAAGTTGCACATAGTATCTTCCCAACCAATCCATCCCCAATATAATTTCAAAGTCGTGGAAAGGTAGAATAATCAAATTAGTAAGAAACATGCGACCCTCAATATAAATATTGCATGCCTTACAAACGGACTCAGTAACAAACTTCAGACCCATAGGTATATATACCACAATCATATACAACAATTTATCATGTTTCAAATTAGCATTTTGTGCACAAACATGTATGATAAATGAAAGTATAGCCCTAGAGTCAATTAAAACTTTAACCAACTGATCATTAAGAAGAAAAATTCATTCTACCACCGCAGTCGTATTCGGAAGCTCCTTAGCATCTAAAGCAAATGCTTAAGCCTGAGCTCACTGAACCTACACTACACCTGCCACTCTAGTCTAACATGTCTGCCCTGAAGTCTGTACCTGAGGATTCTTATATTTAGGGCAATCCTTGACTTTATACTGCTCACTCCCGCAACCTATGCACCTTCCTGACTTCCTTCAACAATTTTCCTCAGTATAACCCCTATGCTGGCAAAAGCTGCACTGCTGGTTTTTCCTTGCCGCAGTGCCTCCCGTAGGAGCTTTGTACGTGGAAGTAGTTGTGCTACCCTACTAACACCTAGCTGAAACAGGTCTAGTCTGGCTTTGTGGCTGGCTCTGTATAGGTCTGGCCTAAGATTTTCACTGTACCGACCCCTGATAACTCTATGTCTGGAACTGTTTGTAAAACCCCAGTTTTCGTCTTTATCTCAATTTGCGTGTCTTTACCTCGTTTTACGTGAATTGACTTGTTTGTGTGCTATATGACTTAGAATGTGTTAAATATGTGATTAATACTCCTAATACATGCTAAGTGTGCATTCATGAAATTTTCATCAAAAACGGTATCATAAATTTTATCGACGATTTTTGTGAATATTGTTTTAAACACCTGTCCGCTAAAATTTTTACAACGGTGTTTTAAACATCTTAAAACCTAGTCCTCTATTATTAATAGACCCATGTTTGATAAAAATTGATTCTGAAACATAATAGTAATTTAAATAGACTTTTCGGGCGAAAAATAGCATTTTTGAGCCAAATAGTAATTTCTTCTAAACCCGATTCTTGCATTGACTTTCATTGACCTAGTATATATTAATATAAATTTATTTATATGTGGTATTAAATGATTTTAGATTAATTGTGCATTCAAAAGATATTTGAAAATAAATAATATGACTTTTCACCTTCTTTTGCAAAAATCGCGTTTTAAGCCGATTCGGGTGAATTGTTTGAATGTAAAACTTCTTGTCACCTAAAAATAAACTACTTGAGATATTTAAGGTGTTGCATAATTAATTTGAGCAAGAGTAGTCAAGAAAATGAATTAAAAGACAAGAAAACACTAAAAATAATTAGTTTCCACTTTGACTTTCTTTTATTTATTTGACCTTTGCTTAATATATCATCAACACACATTAAAAACAAAGCAAAACACCTCCAAAAACACACACAAAACCGTGGTTCCTTGTAGGAGAAAGATGAAGACATTTTTCAAAGGTTTTCAAGCATTTTTCACATAGATTTTGCAATTCAAGTCCAAATCACTTCATTCAAAGCTTGATTTCACTTGTTTGGTATCCATTATACACATTTCTTGTATCAAAATACATCAAAGGTGAGAGAAAAATTCTAGATCTCAAAACTCATATTTTGTGTTTATGCGTATAAATAATTATTGAACCATTAAAATTTTAATCTGATGTTAGATTATTGCTCCATGCATGCTAGGGATCATTTATATGTAATCCTACTAGATTTGAATGGTTGTAGCATAAATATTATTTTTCGGGTATTTAAAGTTGATTAATTTGTTAAATGTTGATTATTTTGAGTTGTGTTAATCAGAATCGATTGTCGTCGATTTCTAAAAGTTTGATAATTACGTGATAGTGCCGTTGTAATGCCGAATTTTTGATTGTGATGTCCGTGCCAAAATTCAAAAATTTCAGCCATGACACACTAGGGTTTTAGGGCTGTTGGGCATGATTTGGATGTATTTTGGTTAGTTTCCGAGGGGGCTAATGTAGTTGATTGAATGGGTGAGTGTTTGAAACTGATTTGGAGTTGTTTGGATTAGTAGAATGTAAGATATGATTATTTGAAGTTTAGGTTATCTTTCTTTAAATTATTGAATTGAGCCTTAGTTGATCGGGTGTGGTTCGAGTGATTGAATTGTGAGTTGTTGATGGGTAAACTAGGGTTTGATTGTGTGTTTAATGCATGTTCGGTTGGATGGCCTACTTTGTCATCTAACCTAGTTATTTGTTATTAAATTGATTATTGATGTTATTATGATGATAATATGATTATTGATGATTATTGATGATTATTGATTGATGATTGATGCCGGGAGATAGGCAGTTCTACTAGACTGTCCTCCTGTGAATGATTGATGTTTACTATTATTGTTGAGTCTTTCGTATATGTGTGCCACCTCTCAGGCAGCATCTGGCTGTCGGGTTGATAATGGCATGACTACCAGAGACTGCCTCCAGCTCGCATGACGGAGGTGTCATGAAGGGAGAGGTTATTGGGGGTACCTCGGGTGCGTGAGTTTATGGGAGTCACAAGAAGGCTGTTGTGATCGAGATGGCGTTTGGAGCTACACCAACTAGTGTATCCTTTATTAATGGTCATTATAGATTATGTGATGATAGTATTATTGATGTTATTGTATGTTTACTTGCTCAAAGGATTATTTCCAAGGAGTATAGTGAATATTGTTAGAGATCGATTGGATCCTCACTGGGCTTATTTTATATAAGCTCACTCTCTATTATTGCATGCTTACAGGTGTTACAGAACAGATTACGGATACGTGCCTCAAGAAGCTGAGTATGTGCTTTATGTCGACGAGTCTTGTGTGCCAGAGTTGTTGCCATGAATTTGTCTTAGTTGTTGTAATTTGTCATATTGTATAGCTTACTCAATTATAAGACTTATGTACGATGGTTTAGTAGTCTTTCTTTTGATCATGTTTAGATTACTAAGTTGGTTTATAATCTATTTTGAAATGTATGTATAGTTTATGTACGAAGTTGGAACGGAGGCGTATAACTATGAACGGATTGTTGAAGGAATGATAATTGTATAATATGGTTATGTTGTATGTTGTTAATTTAATTGTGGAGTTGGTTGTATGATTTTCTGAAGAGTTTGGTTTAGAGCCTCAGTGTCCAAATTACTGTCGTTATACTACCAAAATTTCGTTGCGTCCTGACTGATTGTAGGAGGGGTCGAGTTGGGGCGTGACATTTAAGTGGTATCAGAGCCAGGTTAGCTGTCAGCCGGGGTATCCTTGGAATGTGGGTAGTGGTCTAAGCATGCAAGTATGTATTAAGTGAAAGAAAAGTGAAACATATGTTAATATGTTTATGTGATTAATTTACTTATGTGTCTAACTTTCTGGGTGACCAATATGCCTTGTGTGTTAAGTGAACTAATGTGGTCAATATGTTTTATGTGATAACGTGCTATACGTACTCAATGTGTTGTAATTACTGTGCATTATGTGATTAATGTGTATTATGTGACAATTGTGTTTTATGTGATCAAAGTGCCTTATGTGAAGTTTGTTGCTTATGTGACTTTAATTGTTTATAACTTACTTCTGTGATATAACCTGTTTATGTGATGTTAGCTTCTTACATGTTGAATTGTGTGTTATGTGATAATGTTATATTATATGATAATCATGCATTACGTTGTACTTGTTTTCATGTGATGTAATTGTATATATTCTATAACTATGGGTGATTCTTTTAGGTGAAGTAAGGATGACTGCAAGAGTTTTCGGAAATAGAGGTAGGCCATGATTTTGAATTATTATTATTCTAGAAGTTTATCAATTAGATTTTAATTGTTATGTTTATGGATTTTAGTTTCAGCTTAGTGGATTGATTTTGATGTTCCTTTAGCGAGAATGCAGTTGTTCGAGGAAATAGTAATGTATCTTGATGATTATAATTATTTTTGTTGCCATGTTTAACTTATTATTACTTGGAGATGGATCATAAGTTGAGGTTTCTATGAGGTTGTGATTAGACACTTTTGAAGTCTCAACTCAGATTATACTTTCTTGAGGTTATTTTAGAATGAATTTATTTGAGGAATTAGTGATGTATATTTGTAAATGGAATGAAGTGTAGTATAACATGTGAATATTTCTACTATTGGGGATTGCTATATTATTAATGGATATTTTGGAGTTTTGATCTTTAAACCTTGGAGACAATTGGAGTGATTCCTGACTAAAGTTACTTTATTCGAAGATGTAATTGTTGGGAGATAGAATTATTTGAGGAAATAAGAATGCATTTTGGTGACTGAACATTTACTTGCCTACATCGAGCTTTTGAGTTCTAGGTGGTATGACTTTCTAAATTGTTGATTGAGGATTCTCTTGTGTTATAATGGGTTAGCATGAATCTATATTGTGTTATCAGATTTTGGAGTCTTCATTAGTTAATCTTGTTGGGTAATCAGTGATTTATCTTGTTTAGTGATTGGTCTAGTACGGAATGTAAAATTTTGGAGTGATTTATCTTGTTTGGTGATTGTTATGACTCCTTAGGTTCTCTAGATCTCCTTAGTGTCTTGTTTTGGAGGAAGATAGATTGTAGGATTTGACTTGTTAGTGTTTAAATGTGTAGGTGGGACACCCTTCTTGTACTTCATAATTCTATCAGTCTTATTATTATCTTTTACTCTATTCTTACTTATTTGAGAGAGAGTTACACTTTTCTAGCATATCAATTGTTTCTTGAAAGTTTTGCTTATTGGATTAATGGATCCTATACTCATTTGACATTGTTTCTATTCTTAACATTCATATTTGCTTCTTATAGCAATGTCACTTATTGGAGTTAAGGTTTGAGACTTCTATATTTCATTCTATATCTCCAGCCATTGATTTCAATATTTCAATTCATCCTATTACTATTCATTTGAAAGTAATTTTTCCTTTGGTATACCATTTTACTTGTTCGAATTCCACTTGCTTGATGTACTCCTTACCTAAGTACATCATTGTCATTCTTGTTGATCCTTGTTAATCCTATTGTTTCATTATTAAATCCTGAGCCATTACTTTGCTTGTAATTGCTCATTTAATATACTCAGCATTGTCATTTCTTATTTATACTTCTTTGGTTATTGCGTGCTGAGATACTCATTATCTTGACACTCATATTTTATATTGAATTAATCATCTCTTATTTCTTAATTTCAGTTCGCCTCAAGTACAACCTACTTGTTGGTTCCTTGAACAATCATCGAGAATTGAAATATCTACTTGTTCAGGAATTTTTGTTCAACATACGTAGCACTGTTTTGACTCGTCATCATCCTTTGTTCGTACTTATTTAACTGATAGGTGCTGAGACATTTCTTATCTTAGTTATCATGCTTCCTTATTAAACTATTAACCTCTTGATTCTCTAACTTGTTTGACCTCTTGTTCACTTGATTATTGGCTCGAATATGATTTTTCATATTCGTATTTCCTTGTAAATTTCATAAGAACCATATTCTGACAAATGTCACTTTTGAGATATTCCCTTGATCAGTAATCATTCATGTTATCGTAAATGAGTTTTTAAATCCTCGGGGTGTTCATAGAGCTCTTTTGTGTAGTAGGAGATGATTGATAATTAGTGGTGTCATGCTAAGACTTTGAAGTTGCGATTTCTTTCATATGCAATATGATATTAGGTAGGAGAGAATTATGAATTGAAGATTGTCTTGGAATTATGATCATCAACTTACAGTCAATAGAGTTTGTTCTTTTAAGGTCTTTGGTTAGGTGTCATCCTAAGAGATAAATGAAAACTAAGAGAAGTATTGTTAAGTGTAACGATTGAGATTTAATTGTCTGTCAGTTCGATAATTGCGAGGACGCAATTGTTTTAAGGAAGGGAGAATGTAAAACCCTAGTTTTCATCTTTATCTCAATTTGCGTGTCTTTACTTCGTTTTACGTGAATTGACCTGTTTATGTGCTATATGACTTAGAATGTGTTAAATATGTGATTAATACTCCTAATACATACTAAGTGTACATTCATAAAATTTTCATTAAAAACGACATCATAAATTTTATCGACGATTTTTGTGAATAGTATTTTGAACACCTGTCTGCTAAAATTTTTACAAGGGTGTTTTAAATGTCTTAAAACCTAGTCTTCTATTATTAATAGACCCATGTTTGATAAAAATTGATTCTGAAATGGAATAGTAATTTAAATAGATTTTTCGGGCAAAAAATAGCATTTTTGAGCCAAATAGTAATTTCTTCTAAACCCGATTATTGCATTGACTTTCATTGACCTAGTATATATTAATATAAATGTATTTATATGTGGTATTAAATGATTTTAGAATAATTGTGCATTCAAAAGACATTTGAAAATAAATAATATGACTTTTCACCTTCTTTTGCAAAAATCACGTTTTAAGCCGATTCGGGTGAAATTGTTTGAATGTAAAACTTCTTGTCACCTAAAAATAAACTACTTGAGATAGTTTAGGTGTTGCATAATTAATTTGAGCAAGAGTAGTCAAGAAAATGAATTAAAAGACAAGAAAACACTAAAAATAATTAGTTTTCACTTTGACTTTCTTTTATTCATTTGACCTTTGCTTAATATATCATCAACACACATTAAAAACAAAGCAAAACACCTCCAAAAACACACACAAAACCGTGGTTCCTTGTAGGAGAATGACAAAGACATTTTTCAAAGGTTTTCAAGCATTTTTCACATAGATTTTGCAATTCAAGTCCAAATCACTTCATTCAAAGCTTGATTTCACTTATTTGGCATCCATTCTACACATTTCTTGCATCAAAACACATCAAAGGTGAGAGAAAAATTCTAGATCTCAAAACTCATATTTTGTGTTTATGCGTATAAATAATTATTAAACCGTTAAAATTTTAATCTGATGTTAGATTATTGCTCCATGCATGGTAGGGATCATTTATATGTAATCCTACGAGATTTGAACAGTTGTAGCATAATTATTATTTTTCGGGTATTTAAAGTTGATTAATTTGTTAAATGTTGATTATTTTGAGTTGTGTTGATCGGTATCGATTGTCGTCGATTTCTAAAAGTTTGATAATTACGTGGTAGCGCCGTTGTAATGTCGAATTTTTGATTGTGATGTCCGTGCCAAAATCCAAAAATTTCAGCCATGACACACTAGGGTTTTAGGGTTGTTGGGCATGATTTGGATGTGTTTTGGTTAGTTTCCGAGGGGGCTAATGTAGTTGATTGAATGGGTGAGTGTTTGAAACTGATTTGGAGTTGTTTGGATTAGTAGAATGTAAGATATGATTATTTGAAGTTTAGGTTATCTTTCTTTAAATTATTGAATTGAGCCTTAGTTGATCGGGTGTGGTTCGAGTGATTGAATTGTGAGTTGTTGATGGGTAAACTAGGGTTTGATTGTGTGTTTAATGCATGTTCGGTTAGATGAACTACTTTGTCATCTAACCTAGTTATTTGTTGTTAAATTGATTATTAATGTTATTATGATGATAATATGATTATTGATGATTATTGATGATTATTGATGCCGGGAGATAGGCAGTTCTACTAGACTGTCCTCCTGTGAATGATTGATGTTTATTATTATTGCTGAGTCTTTGGTATGTGTGTGCCACCTCTCGGGCAGCATCGGGCTGTCGGGTTGATAACGGCATGACTACCAGAGACTGCCTCCAGCTCGCATGACGAAGGTGTCCTGGAGGGAGAGGTTATTGGGGGTACCTCAGGTGCGTGAGTTTATGGGAGTCACAAGAAGGCTGTTGTGATCGTGATGGCGTTTGGAGCTACACCAACTAGTGTATCCTTTATTGAATGGTCATTATAGATTATGTGATGATAGTATTATTGATGTTATTGTGTGTTTACTTGCTCAAATGATTATTTCCAAGGAGTATAGTGAATACTGTTAGAGATCGATTGGATCCTCACTGGGCTTATTTTATATAAGCTCACTCTCTATTATTGCATGCTTACAGGTGTTACAGAGCAGATTACGGATACGTGCCTCAGGAAGCTGAGTATGTGCTTTATGTGGACGAGTCTTGTGTGCCGGAGTCGTTGCCATGAATTTGTCTTAGTTGTTGTAATATGTCATATTGTATAGCTTACTCAATTATAAGACTTATGTATGATAGTTTAGTAGTCTTTCTTTTGATCATGTTTAGATTACTAAGTTGGTTTATAATCTATTTTGAAATGTATGTATAGTTTATGTACGAAGTTGGAACAGAGGCATATAACTATGAACGGATTGTTGAAGGAATGATAATTGTATAATATGGTTATGTTGTATGTTGTTAATTTAATTGTGGAGTTGGTTGTATGATTTTCTGAAGAGGTTGGTTTAGAGACTCAGTGTCCAAATTACTGTCGTTATACTGCTGAAATTCCGTTGCGTCCTGACTGATTGTAGGAGGGGTCGAATTAGGGCGTGACACTGTTGCTGCTACTAAATCTAAACCGGACCGGCTGACTGAGTCTGACGAGGTGCCCTGTAACACCCCGATCCCTCTCGAGACCGGTAGTTCTATCTATCAATCTAATCACAACCCAAATCCAAACCCAGGCAAAATTTTTATGGAAAACGGACGGAGTCTCCCCTGTTTCTAGGCAAAAAGCAAACATGCGACAGCATATAAGTGGACCAATACCATGTCCAAACATTCAACCACCTCAAGGCCAACCAAGCCTTGTTCTCAACAAGCAACCACAAGCAAATATACATACATTTCCAATTTAAAAGCTAACCTATCTCTTTACATTTTTGACAAGTACATTCAAACTAGACAATTAAACCATACTAAGCTACTGCATAAAATAAACTATCATGCCATTCTAATTCTTTTCCTTGGGACATTACAAACATGCATTGAAGTTAAGCTATGCTAACTGATTACATAACTAGCTTATCAATTTACCTCAACTATTTAGCTAATTTAGATTACATTTCCTTTAACAATAAATACATACAATACATAAAAGCATACATCTTGCATCTTTGACAACTCAAGCCACATAGCACGCAAGACAACTCTTCAAGCACGAACTTTCACGAAATCACGAACTTTCCAGCTAACATGACATTTCCTGAAATGTGGTGGTGAGGAGTGAGTATACACAACACGTATACTCAGTGAGGGCGAGACAAATATCGAGTTGGAGAGAAAGAAAGTCGTGCAATGCAAATAAGATAGTTAAGCAATATAACTAATAAATAAGTAATCAAGACAAACAATCAATACAATAAGCAATTACTGAAAACATTAACACAACCATTCAAAATTATACCACACTCTGAAGGCTATGGTTCACTCATACGAGCAATGTACCATTTCACGAGCGATACATCAATCTCGAGCTTGATGTTGACAACGATGACAATAAGCGCGCATCCACCTTATAACACCAGTTTGGAATACCCCGGAAGTATCTATCAATTCTACGACCCAAATCTCCCTGGGAGGCAACCCAAGCGAGAAAGGGAATAGCAGCGGAGCTAGAGCAACCAACACTGGCAACCCGAGGCTACCCAGAGAGGCCCGTCACTCACGCACTGGACACTATGCAATGCAAGACTCGATACAAGGCGATAAACAAGCGATAAACAAGATATCAAGCATTATCAACAATTGATAAACATTTCAATCAATAAACAACTCTAACAAGCATAATAAGCATTAACAAGCATTTACAATCCAACAAGTAACAAGAACAACACCAATTAACCTTATCAAGCAATAACAAGTATCCTATAGGCATTACAAGCATTCTATAAGCATTATAAACATTCTATAAGCATTATAAACATTCTATAAGCATTATAAACATTCTATAAGCATTATAAACATTCTATAAGCATTATAATATGAAAATACACAAAATCCCAAAAATGACCCCAACTTTCAAACGCTACTACTTTCAAACGAGCCACGAGCTTTGGAAACCAACTTCACCAATCCTCCTAGGTCACCATAAGGCACATCTAATGACCCCAACTTTCAAACGCTACTACTTTCAAACGAGCCACGAGCTTTGGAAACCAACTTCACCAATCCTCCTAGGTCACCATAAGGCACATCTAAAGACCCCGAAACCCTACTTTACCCTAGAATTCACGCAAAGTCCCGATTTCCCCCTTTGCTCATTTGAACTACAACTATACTAACCAAACACCCAACCAACACCATAATTGCACCAAAAGTGCTTCCATGGCCTCCCGAAGCAATGCCAACACGCAAAATGAGAAAACTCCAAACTCGACCTAAACGACCTCGACTTTCACTAAGCCGTTTTTCTCCTTTTTTTCATTACACATTCCAATTAAACCACACATTTAGGCATTCTAGCATATCTAGCATCTTCCTACATCAACAGAACGCAAAACGGAGCAACTTCATCGAAACGGGGGTTTACTATTCATAATTTACTATTGATTACACAATTTATATTTCAAATTCGATATTCAACCGCAGAAAATGTTAAAAAGCTATAAATACATGTTCTACAATTAACAAGGAACATTCTTTAAGCATTAAAACGATTAAACTAACGATCTACGCATAAAATCTAAAAATCAAAGTTTAGATACAAATATTTCAAATGCGCAAATAACGATGAAACCCTCACCTTAGACGCTCCTAGACACTAGGAAAACTACGCTGGATGCCTCGGAAACCACCCCGCACAAGCTCACGCGACGAAATGAAGATTTGAAGTTGAAATGTTTTTTTTTTCTTTTTTCCTCCATGGTTTCAGCCATGGCTCTTATTTTTTCTGGTTTTTGCTCTTTTGTTTTGTATTTCACACTTAAATAAAAGATGACAAATGGTCAAAGCTTCGGTCAACCCGCTAAACCAAAACAGCTATGCGCGACCTTACGAAAATGGCCTTAACTTCTTCTAGAAAACTCCAATTCATGAATGGTTTGAAGCCTCAGAAACTAGACTCATAGAGCTTTCCAACCATGTATAATTTGCTACCTAACTCTTCCCCAATTGGTTCAGATTTAATTCCAAAGTTGACCCAAAATTTGACTAACTTAACATTGCATTTTTTATTTCTAATCCCAAGTTTGCCCTTTATTAAACATTTCAAAAATTCCCACCTTGTCTTAGTTGGTCAATGTAGATGAAAAGTCAACTAGTTTGGTCAAAGAAGGTGAAAGGTCAAAAAATGCAATTTAAATGAACTTTAGATGCTATTGAATACATGCCAGGTTCGGGGTATCACATGCCCACTAACCCTGAGAAACAGTCTTCCTCTTGCTAGGCTGGATAGAACTGGCAATCAACTCGGCCTTATGCTTCTCAAATCGTGAAGCCGCCTGTATTGCCTCAGAAAATATGGCATATGTATGAGTAGAGAGATTTAAGTTGATATCCCCTCTCAGACCCTGAATAAATCTTTGAATTTTGCGTCTTTCAGGGTGAACCAACTCTGGCATATATCGGGACAATCGATCAAATACGGCCTCGTACTGGGCAACAGTAATATTCCCCTACCTCAAAGAAACAAACTTTTCCTCACGTCTTTCTCTAGTCACCTTAAAAATATATTTCTCCCTGAATTCACTTATAAAATTAGCCCAGGTACGCAGTACGGCCTCATCTGCCCACCTCTGTTGTACAGTTCTCCACCATTCTTTAGTATCACTCTCTAGAAGAAATATGGCAATGTGAATCTACATGTCATCATTATACTCAAGCACATTAAAGATTTTATCAACTTTATTGATCCATCTCTCAACCATCTCATCATCTGGCTCACCCAAGAAGCTTGATGCCCCATGTTTCAAGACTTTCTCAAGCTGATTACTACCTCCCATAGCTCTACCACGGCCAAGATTAACTATAGGTTGAGCCCCCGTCTAACGTTGTTCATCTATGACTGAGTAATCCTGTCAATTGTTGTTGCCATAGTAGCTATCACTTGTTTATTACTCGGTTGTTCAGCATCTTGTGCCTTGGTTCATCTACAAGGCCCTATAGTATAGAATGCAAATGTATTACAACAGGAATATATATAATCCTCAGATAAATCACATAAGAACGAGCTCAAATAAGTTCACATGGAATCATACAAAGTCATACAAAACACTTTATTCACAAAATTTCACATAAGTCACTTAACATGCTTTTCATTCCAAACTTTTCACATTTATTCAATAACTCATAAAAGACATTTCATATTCTCTTTTCATGCTAGCATGTTCTTTACCTAATCAATATTTTACTTATTCAATCAAACAAACACTTATTCATACAATTACACTTTCAAATAATAGACCTCTACCCTACAGACCGAGAAACCTATCCCGGCTCATGCATTGTATAAGCTCTGATACCACCTAAATGTCACGCCCTGACCCAACCCCATGCTAAAAAGGTTAAGTCCAGACCTGACAAACGGATAGAGTCTCCTCTGTACCGTGGACTATCTGGTTACCTACAAATAGAAAATAAAGCCACAAGTACAAACCACAATATTCTCCAACTCCAAATCCATAACTTTTCCCAACTTCAAGGCCATCCGAGCCTTAAGCAAGACAAAACATTACAACACACAAACATGCAAGATTAAATCATAGAAATCTATTCTTTTTAATCCACTTGTCTTACCACTCTAACATTATCATTTACACATTCCTATAGTTTAAGACCAACCGTCCACCTAGCTTCATTTCACACACAAGCAAGCAACACAAAAGAGAAGTAAAGTTAAGCTATTACAGTCTACTACCATTCATGCCATACATCAATCTAGCTATTGCAATCCTTCAACAACTTCAAATATATACAAGCCCATAGGCACAAAATAGAACATAACATAATACAAGCAAAGTCTTCATATAGACCGGCAAGCGAACACCCCAGCCTTTAGCAATAAGCACATAGGTATCAACACAACTCCTCCAACTACACCTCTTCATCTCCCTCAACAGTTAAGAGTTAGGGGTCTATCTCAGCACCTCCTGAAACATGTTTAGCGAGGTATGAGCAACTACAATTGCCTAGTGAGAGATATAGTCTACCGGGGCCTGCAATGCAACAGTTAACACAAGTAAAACATTAAACAACCAAAGAACAATTAAGTAATAAGTTACCACACATTAAAAATGATACAATCAATGTCCATTATCACTCCAACCCTCAAACCACTGACCATGATAAACAAGCCTCGAACCAAGAACCACGATATGCCAGCAACCCAAACACTAATGGGTACTCCGGATGTACCCAGTCCTACGTGTAGTAACACAATCCCACATCGAAAGATTGTGAAGTGATCCTCTTGAATATATAGAACGAAGTCCTTTGTATTAGTAACAAGGCCTTTTCTAATGGGAGATTGTGGGAGAAACAAAGCCGTGAGGGACTTGTGCCTGCGGGTCAAGGACTGCCAATAGCGGACAATATTGTTGTAGTGACGTGTCCCGTGAGACTCTATGGTGGGCTCCACCCTAGGAGCGGGGGCGTTACACTACAACCTAACACCCCCTAACATACTCCATACAGGCGAGTGAGCGACTATTGTACAGGGCTAGGGCAACCAACATTGGCAAGCCGGATGTCGCCCAACGAGGCCTATCATACCCATCCCGAACACTGTGGTTGTAACGACCCCGCTAAGCGAATACCCCGAAAGGCAGAGACACATGGGCGACGCACACCAACAACATATTGTCCTCTTTGGGTTACCCCACTGGGCCCCTCACGGTTTTGTTCCCCCCGTGTTTCCACGGGAAAAGGCCTGTTGTCGAATACAAGGCGGAACCCCGCACTATATATTCAATAGTCCCAGCTCAAAGACTTCCGATGTGGGATTGTGTTACCACATTCCACCCCCCTTAAGGGGCCCCGCGCCCTTGCGGTACACGAGCACAAGGGAAGACCCGCTCTGATACCATTTAATGTAACGACCCCGCTAAGCGAATACCCCGAAAGGCAGAGGCACACAGGCGAAGCACACCAACAACATATTGTCCGCTTTGGGTTACCCCACTGGGCCCCTCACGGTTTTGTTCCCCCCATGTTTCCACGGGAAAAGGCCTGTTGTCGAATACAAGGCGGAACCCCTCACTATATATTCAATAGTCCCAGCCCAAAGACTTCCAATATGGGATTGTGTTACCACAGTGGTTGTGCAACCATCGAAATAGAACCGCTAAACACAATAATATAAAAATATAATAATACAAGCTATTAAACACATAAATGAGGGACAACAAAGTAGGTTGCCCTCAAACATGAAAATCAATATATAAACAACTTAGTAAACATACAAATAGCATGGTAGGGAAATTTTAAATCATTGCTATCATTAAACTCAATTTTGGAACTTTCCCATTTGTCTTCTAAGTCAAATTACGCTCCTATTGAATCACAAAACACAATCTACCCAAACCAATTATCCTACAGCCCTAAGAATACTAAAAGACACCCATTCGAGCTTTGAAAACTCTCTTTTAACACAGAAGCCCGGGAAGGCCCCGAGGGTGCATTGAACTATAGCTACCCAATCCGCCCCGCAATTCAATGCAACGAAAGCACCAAAAGTGCTTCCATGACTAGTAGAACCCAAAATTAACTTCAAATTTTACCCAGATTTACTTTTCGTTTAAAACCCCTTTCTACAAGTAACTATTTTCGCATTTTAACTAAGTTCTGGGCAATTTAATTACACGTGGTCATTAGACTATCTTTATTAACATCTAAAGCACCTAAATGAAGCATAAAAGCACACCTTAAGTCACAATTTTGCAAAACCCTAGAAAATGCACTATTCATTATCTTTATGAAAGAGCCCTTTGCAAAATTTCCATAACCAAGCCATTAGAACCCACCAATCAAGTCTCCATAGCTAGTAAACAACATATTATAGAAATTCTAAGCATTATACAAGCAAATAAATGGAAATCTAAGAAATTCAAAAATGGGCAAAAACATGAAACAAGCAAATATTATGCTAAAATCCCTCACCAAGATGTGTAGGAGATAGTAGGAAGCTAGAAAACCCTTAAAAACACATTATTCTAGCTTGGTAGAGCTTGAAATGCAAGATTTGTTGAGCAAATTGTTTCTTTTCCTCTTGGTTGCTTCACGGGTTTGGGGAGGATACAAAGGGTATTTTTTGTTTTGTTTTGAGCCATTATGTATGTGTATGTATATTAATGTGTATATATATAATATATGTTATATATTTGTACATTAATTTGACAACAAAATGGTCAAATTAACTTGTAAAATCCTACTTAAAATAAGTCTAAAGCAATTAATTCCATTTAGTCCAATAAGTCTAATGTTACACTATTTACTCTAACCATAAACTATTTTCTAAACAAGCTCAACTAACGCGAATTGCTCAATTCTCATTTTCCTCATTCTTCAATTAGGTAATATAATATAAGAAAAATGTTAATTCAGAGAAATTAGACAGTAAAATTTTATGTTGAATAATAGCTATTGGCAAAATTAAATAAATGCACATTAGAATGCTCAAATAGTAAATGCAATAGTTAATATGAAGTATAGTTGTGATCTCGGGCATCACAAGTGGGCCTTTTGGCCAATTTGGCATAAGATTCAGCCCACTGGGCCTTGATGCATTGTGGGCCTTTGTCGAGCTCTTTAGACCCTCCTTGTGTCTCGAGCGTGCTATAAAGGTTATATAAGTTAGTGTTGGGTTTAAATGGCATGTTTGATAAAAGTTGTAATTGTTCTATGTTAAGTGTTTTTAGTATTCTATTAATTTTAGCTTAGTATTTCAAGCCTAATGAATGTGTTTAATGATTCTAGAAGCTTTAAAACCTCGTGCATGCTAAGTGGATTACTTGTGAATGAATGCTAAGTACGTAAACTAAATTGTGTCATAATGGTTGCTAAATAGTTTAAAGTAGTTTA
Source organism: Ehretia macrophylla (assembly GCA_037974665.1). Lineage (NCBI taxonomy): Eukaryota > Viridiplantae > Streptophyta > Magnoliopsida > Boraginales > Ehretiaceae > Ehretia > Ehretia macrophylla. Next base: position 60,158,457 of record CM075780.1, on the reverse strand, counting down.
GCGCACGTTTAATGAACTTAGAGCATGTGAAAGACTTTGTGCATGAGAATTGCCTCTTTTGTCACTTCTCACTTACGTGCATTTAGTGTAATCTAATGATAAATGCTTCAACGTGGCAATGTGTTATATGCTATAAGCTATCTCTAGTGAACTAACAGTGCTAACAAGTATTCAGCATAGCGAAGGTTGAAACCTTAAGCATCGGCCCAGATGTGGTAATCATTCACTAGGCGGTAAAGGGCTTGACAGTGGATACTAACCCGCCATAGACTATTCCCTAGTCGCATGGACGCAGTATTCTATGGACATGGGCCGTAAGAAGCGGGGTACATCCGGAGTACACCCAACGGAGCGATAAGTGAAGTCAGCTAGTGAAGTGTTAAAAGAAAGAGAAGCGCAGTAGAAGTGAAGTGAACCCGCATGGACGGAGCGTTCTATGGGGTTAGTGATATCCTTTTTAAAGTGTTTATTTAGCACTCTAATATTAATGCTTTCAAGTGTTAGCATACAATGATATATCATCACATACATAAATGTCTAGCTAATATTATAATGCCTTGCATGCATTGCATGAAAAGGTTTGCAAAAAGCTTCCTGTTTATTCCCTCCCTTACTGAGCATAAGTGTATGCTCACCCTTTTCATTAACAATTTCTTTCAGGCGAGGTGAAGATTGTTTCTCGAGAAGTAGGAGAATAAGCTTAAGTGTCCCTTTGATTTATTTGCTAGCGGAAGTAGGATACTTTTGTGGCATTTTATAAAGTGTATTTGGTGTCTTGCACATGTATTCTATTTGTAGGTCTTAATGGCCTTGTTGTATTTCATATGTATGTAATTTGAGGCTGTAGTTGCCTTACATGTATTGAGGTATAATGGATGTATTAAAGTTAAAGTTGTTAAGTGACCTGTAATAAGACTTAATACCTAAGTTAGTTAAATAGAAAATATTAGAGTGGTATGATAATCGAGATTATGGCCATAGCATACCAGTAACTAATGAAATGAAGCATGAATGTTTATTTTACTAAGGTAGAGGGCTCAGATAGCCTTATGAACTTGAGAGATATGTCATATGAATATTATATTGTTGTTTGTGGCCCATTTCTTCTAAGTGCAGGTATGTGGTTTGGCCTAGAAATAGGGGAGACTTTGTCCGTTTTCCCTCTTTTTTTGTGCCCAGGGTTAAGGTTGGGTTGTTATTAGTGGAATGAATAGGGGTCTTAGTCCCATGAGGGATCGGGGCGTTACAGGTAGTATCAGAGCTTAGATAGCTCTCAACTGAGATAGGGCCCTCGGTCTGTTGGATAGTAACCCATGAATGCATGCATACAAAATATGTCTTGAATAGATGTGCGCTTGTATGTGGTATTTATGTGCTTTTAATGATTGTGTATATTCATGTGTAATAGTTGTAAAATATACAAAGAATATGTATTATGTGTTAAGTGTGTAATATGTGCTCCTCATTTGTGATAGGTGTTTGTCATGTGATAATTGTTTCTGAGTGTATGAAATATGCATTACATAGTATGTTAAGAGTGCATTAAATGATAATCATGCATCATATAGCCTTTTCTTTCCACACTTCTCTAGGGATCCGCAATCGGTGATCAAAGGATGATATTTAGTGTGTGGAGATGGACATTCAGAAATTGGCTGTTGGAATTCTCAATTGATATTCGGTACCAGTGATTGAAGTTCTTATTTGGAATATTTCTCCGGTATTTTTTCTGAGTATTCTCTGTGGTATTCGTATTCAGGATTCTCATTGGACTTCTTATTTGATATTATATGTGGTATTCACCCTTAGATTTCTTATTGGTATTTTCTTGGTATTCTTATTTGAAATTCTGGAATGGGTTTCTGCTCAGCACTTCTAACTAGAATTCTTGTTTGGTAATTGCATTCAGAGAGTTTCTCATTCAGGCTTCTGAGTGATATTCTCAATTGGAACCTTTATTTGGTCTCTCTACTCAGGATTTCTTTATAATATTCACTGGTATTCTTATGAGGGTTTCTTGTTGGTATTTCTGCACAATGCTCTTGCTTGGTAGCCGGCAATGTAATATGTGGTTGCTTGGCAGAGTTGAGCTAGAATTCTTACTATTGATGTGCAACTTTCTTTTGAACAAGAAATTGCGAGGGCGCAATTTATTTAAGGGGGAGAGAGTGTAATGCCCGAGCCCAAGAGACTTTTAATTTGCTTTATTTATTTGTTCTGTGTGCATATTTGCCTTATTTGCCCTTTTCTTTCCTTTTAATTGTTTAAATTTTATGTTTAATATGTGCCCAGGGTAAATTTTTAACTATTTTATTTACCAAATTTTATATTTTTCCCGCATTATACATTAATTTAAAGTATTCATTCACTTGAATTACGTGCATTGCATGCTCCGAGCACAAGATAGAAAATGTTTGGCGTCCCCGAGTGAATAATAGTAGTTAGTTTGTTTTGGGCCATTAATATGTAGTTAGTTCTTACACTAAATAAAATAAGCCCAACACCATTTATTTAAACCCAACCCATATATTATTCTACTTATATACTTATACTATACACATACACATATTCAATAGCAAACAAAAATACACAAAAAAAAGCTAGGAACCGTTGGGTTCCTTGGAGAAAAAAAAAAAAGAAAACAAGCTAGGGTTTGCAATTTGTGCTTAATCCAAGGTGCTCAAAAGGAGATTTAGCTTCATCCTAGTGCTTAGAGGCTTCTACAAGGTGAGGGATACATATATATATATATATATGCATATATTTTTTATTTCTAACTATGATGATTTTGTGATAATGTTGAATAATGTAGTTTTATTGCTTCCAATGCTATAAATGCTAGCTAGAGACGATGTGGAGTACACTTTTAAGCATTGTTTACATGTGTAGCTAGAGACGTGTGAGTAGTTGCAAGGAAGAAGAAGATGAACAATTATTTAGTTCAAAAATGTGATTTTAGTGTTAATTGTATATTCTAATGTTTAATTGATGGCCTACAAAAGTTTATTAAGCTAATTACATGTTAAATATAGTTAGATTATAGCTAAAATGCATGGTGTGGGTGAGTGGGCCTTTGGGCCGATTTGGCATAGGATTCGGCCCAATGGGCCTTGATGCGTTGTGGGCCTTTGCCGAGGTCTTTTAGACCCTTCCCGTGTCCCGAGCATGCTTGAAAGGTTATATAAGTTAGTGTTAAGTTTAAATGGCATGTTTGATAAAAGTTGTAATTGTTCTATGTTAAGTGTTTTTAGTATTCTATTAATGTTAGCTTAGTATTTCTAGCCTAATGAATGTGTTTAATGATTCTATGAGCTTTAGAACCCTGTGCATGCTAAGTGGATTACCTGTGAATGAATGCTAAGTACATGAACTCAAGTGTGTCATAATGGTTGCTAAATAGTTTAAAGTAGTTTAACGCACGTTTAATGAACTTAGAGATGTAAAAGACTTTGTGCATGAGAGTGGCCTCTTTTGTCGCTTCTCACTTACGTGCATTTAGTGTAATCTAATGATAAGTGCTTCAACGTGGCAATGTGTTATGTGCTATAAACTATCTCCAGCGAACTAACAGTGCTAACAAGTATTCAGCGTAGCAAAGGTTACAACCTTAAGCGTCAGCTCGAATGTGGTGATCACTCATTGGGCGGCAAAGGGTTTGCCCGTGGATTCTAACCCACCGTGGACTATTCCTTAGTCATATGGACGGAGTGTTCCATGGATGTAGGTTGCAAGAATCGAGGTACATCCGGAGTACACCCAGCGGAGCGATAAGTGATGCAAGCTAGCGAAGTGTTAAGAGAAAGAGAAGCGCAGTGAAAGTGAAGTGAACCCGCATGGATGAAGCGTTCTATGGGGTTAGCGATATACTTTTTAAAGTGTTTATTTAGCGCTCTAATATTAATGCTTTCAAGTGTTATCATATAATGATATATCCTCGCGTACATAAATGTTTAGCTAATGTTATAATGCCTTGCATGCATTGCACGAAAAGGTTTTTGAAAAGCTTCCCGTTTATTCCCTCCCTCACTGAGCATAAGTATATGCTCACCCTTTTCATTAACAATTTCTTTCAGGCGAGGTGAAGATTGTTTCTCAAGAAGTAGGAGAACAAGCTTAAGTGTCCCTTGATTTGTTTGCTAGCGGAAGTTGGATGCTTTTGTGGCATTTTGTAAAGTCTATATGGTGTCTTGCACATGTATTCTATTTGGAGGTCTTAATGGCCTTGTATGTATTTCATATGTATCTAATTTGAGGCCACAGTTACCTTGCATGTATTGAGGTGTAATGGATGTAATAAAGTTAAAGTTGTTAAGTGGCTTGTAATAAGACTTAATATCTAAGTTAGTTAAATATAAAATATTAGAGTGGTATGATAATCGAGATTATGGCCATAGCATACTAGTAACTAATGAAATGATGCATGAATGTTTATTTTACTGAGGTAGAGGGCTCGGATAGCCTTATGAACTTGAGAAATGTGTCATATGAATATTATATTGTTGTTTGTGGTTCATTTCTTCTGAGTGCAGGCATGTGGTTTATCCTAGAAACAGGGGAGACTCTGTCCTTTTTTTCTCGTTTTTAGTGCCCAGAGTTAGGGTTGGGTTGTTATTAGTGGAATGAATAGGGATGCTAGTCCCATGAGGGATCAGGGCGTTTCACTTGACCTGAGCACTATGAAGTTGTATGAAGTTCTCTCGACCCAAGCACCAAAAAATTCTTGCGACAGAGAAGTAGAGAGATTTTATATGAGAAGTTTGCTAAAAGAGAGCAAAATGAAGTAGAAAGCCCCCTATTGTTTTTTGCTAAGCTAGAAAGCCCCCTATTTATAAAGGGTAATAGCAGGAATTTCAGTGCATGAACCATCATTACTTGGAAAACCGAAGCGTCACGTCCCATTAATGAAGCCTGACACAACACAGAAACTGAAGCGACTGCCAGTTGTACTATCATTCCGTACATCTGGCATGCGTGTCTTTTGTCGGTTGGCTTGGGTTATGGCTTCTTAGGCCTCGAGAAGAGCCCATGAAGTCAGGGAGGCAACTGATGTGGGGCAAATTCCCGATCCTTTGTCATAGTAGCCAACCACATTGGAAGACTTAGGAGATAAAGGAAAGAAGAAGAGAATATATTGGGACCTAGCCCAACTAGGAAGGCCTTGATGGCACCAATTAAACCGACCTCTCTTTAGTGCTCTTCCAAGTGGCGTGTCCTTCTTAGGAGATTTTTTTTAGATTTTTATGACCCACCATATATCCTAAATGATTCCCTACCAAATAGTATAAATAGGACCCCAACAATCACAAAAAGTAACTTATTATTTGCCTAAAATAGCTACTCTTTAAATTTCCATTATGTAATGTTTGTGCTTGTACACTTTTAACTGAATTGATTGTCGAATGAGGTCCTCGAGAATCACCATCCACGGTGTGAGACCCTATATTTTACTTTATCTCGATTTGCGTGTTTTATCTCTTTTTATGTGAATTGACCTGTTTATGTGCTATATGACTTAAAATGTGCTAAATATGTGATTAATACTCTTAATACATGCTAAGTGTGCATTCATGAAATTTTCATCAAAAACGGAATCAGAAATATTATCGTCGATTTTTGTGAATAGTATTTTGAGCACATGTCCGCTAAAATTTTTACAGGGGTGTTTTAAACGTTCTAAAACCTAGTCCTTGGGTATTAATAGAACCGAGCTTGATTAAAATGGATTTGGAATCGATTTTGGAAATTTAAAGGTTTTTACACTTTCTTTTGTAAGAAAACGCGTTTTAAACCGACTTGGGTGAAACTATTTTAATGTAAAACTCTTTGTCACCTAAAATATATTGTCTAGAATTAATTTAGTTGTTAATTTAATAGTTGAGCAAGAAATAATCATTAAATGAATTAAAAGACAAAAAAATAGAATTAAAAGACTAACTAACTACTTTGACTTTCTTTTAATTTATTTGACCTTAGCTTATATGCATCAACACACACTTGCACAACACAAAAACAAACTCATTTTACACCTACATGGCCGAGAGCCATTAGAGAGAAAAGCCAAGGTTTTCTTCAAGTTTTCAAAGGCAAATTTTCATTAGAAGTTGCAATTAAAGGCCAATTTCCATCAACCAAAGCTTGATTCCACCTCTTGAGCATCATTGAGCATCTTTGTAGCTTCAAAGCACATCAAATGTGAGAGAAAAATTCTAGATCTCAAAAGTCATTTTTTATGTTTTTGCTTATAATTGCATTTTGAACTGTTAGAATGTTAATTTAAAATTATATTAATGCTCAGTGCATGCTAAGGATCGATTATATGAATTCTTGTGAGATTTGAACCGTTGTAGCATAAATTTTTATTTTCGAGTATTTAAAGTTGATAGTTTGGCCAATTGTTGAATATTTTGAGTTGTAGTTGTTGGAATCGATTGCCGTCGATTTCTAAAAGTTTGTTAATTACGTGGTAGCGCTGTTATAATGCCGAATTTTTGATTGCGATGTTTGTGTGAAAATCCAAAATTTTCAGCCTAGGTGCATTGAAGTTCTAGGGTTGTTGGGCTTGTTAATTACGTGGTTCTAGGGTTGAAGTTTCCGAGAGGGCTAATGCAGTTGATTGAATGGGTGAGTGATAGAAACTGATTTGGAGTTGTTTGGATTAGTAGAATGTAAGATATGATTATTTGAAGTTTAGGTTGTCTTTCTTTAAAATGTTGAATTATGCCTTTAGTTGATTGGGTGGTGTTTGAGTGGTGTTTGAGTGATCGAATTGTGAGTTGTTAATGGTTAGATTAGGGTTTGATTGTGTGTTTAATGCATGTTAAGTTGGATGGCCTACTTTGTCATCTAACTGAGTTGTTTATTGTTTAATTGATTACTTAATGTTATATTGATGAAAAGATGATTATTAATTGATTATTGATGAACCAGGAGATAGTCAACGGAAAAGGTTGTCCTCATGTGATATGATGTTTATTATTATTGCTGAGTCTTGGTATGTGTGTGCCACCTCTCAGGCTGCGTCGGGCTGTCAGGTTGATAACGGCATAACTACTAGAGGCTACCCCTAGCTACCATGACGGAGGTGTCATGGAAGGAGGGGCTAGTGAGGTACCTCAGGTGCGTGAGTAATAGGGAGTTATAAGAAGAATGGTTGAGATCGTGATAGCATTTGGAGCTACACCAACTAGAGTATCCTTTATTGATTGGTCATTATAGTTATATGTTTATATTGTTATTGACGTTTTATTGTGTGTTTACTGCTCAAATGATCATTTCCAAGGAGTATACTAAACACTGTTAGAGATCTATCGGATCTTCACTAAGCTTGTTTTATATAAGCTCACTCTCTATTATTGCATGCATACAGGTGTTATTGATTCTAACTACGGGTACGTGCCTCTTGAAGGGGAAAATGTGCCTTTCGTGGATGAGTCTTACGTGCAGGAGTCATTGCCATGAGATTGTTTGTAGTTGATGTATTATGATGTATTATAAATCTACTTTAACTTAAAGACTTATGTATAATGGTTTAGTAGTCTTCTTTTGATCATGTTTAGATTACTAAGTTGGTTTATAATCTATTTTGATATGTATGTTAAAGTTAAGGTATTATGTTGGAACGGAGGCGTATAATTAAGAATGATTATTGTATAATATGGTTATGTTGTATGTTGTTAACTTAATTGAGGAGTTGATTGTTGAATGGCTGAGGAGTTTGATTGTATGTTATTCTGAGAGGTTGGTTTAGAGCCTCGGTGTCTCAATTACTGTCGTTATACTGCCGAAATTCCGTTGCGTCCTGACTGATTGTAGGTGGGGTCGAGTTGGGGCATGACATTTAAGTGGTATCAGAGCACATGTTAGCTGTCAGCCGGGGTATTCTCGGAATGTGGGTAATGGTCTTAGCATGAAAGTATGTATGAAATGAAAGAAAAGTGAACTATGTGTTAATATGATTAACTGATTAAGTGATTATGTGATTTAGTGCTTATGTAATTATGTGATCAATTTGTTTATGTGATTGGTACATAAGTGATTTATGTGTTTATATGAATTGTTGTTTATTTGCTAATAATTGTCTATAGCTTGTTTACATGCTATAACCTGTGCTAGCTCTTTGATTAGTAAAATGACTGGTAGACCGAGAACGAGAGGTAGGCCCGAAGCAGTTGACGAGGTTCCGGGAAATGTGGCACCGGGCAGAGAAAGGGATAATGATCGTTTCGGTGCAGCTATGGATATGATTGCTGAGGTTATGGCCGGTCAGGCACAGTTGCTAGCAGGGCAGGCTGCCCATGCTCAGACTTTACAAGCATAGTTACTGAACGTACAGGGTGGATACCACGGGCGTGGTACACTAAAGGAGTTCTTGGGGTACTATCCACCGAGGTTTCAGGGGGAACCAGATGATCGGAAAGCCGAGGCATGGATTAGTAAAGTGGATAAAATATTTGACCCTATGGATTATACTGATGAAAGAAAGGTCACCTTTGTTGTTTATTTGTTTGATGATGAGGCAGAGGAATGGTGGTGCACGGTGAAATCTAGTTGGGAGACCCAGGGTATTCCGTATGTCTGGGATACCTTTCTGAGAACTTTTCGGGCGAAGTATGTCCCGAGGATTGCACGGGAAAAGAGAGAGGCTGAGTTTCTGTCCTTAGTTCAGGGAGATACTTTAGTGGCACAATATGAGGCTATTTTTACTAGGTTGTCCCGGTATGCACCGGAGTTTGTGGTTGACGAGGAGCATAAGACTCGTAGGTTTGTGTTGGGTTTGAGGCCCGAGATTCAGGATGCAATGGCCCTGAATCAGTATGATATACTTACTGAGGCTTTTGATGCAGCTTCTAGGTTAGAGAAGAGAATGGGGGAACAAATTGTGTCTAGTCAGCCTAACAAGAGGCCCTTCCAGCCGCAGGGTCAGTAGGGAGTGTTTAGGCCTTCGGTACAGTAGGGTGGTTAGAGGCCTGCAGTGCAGAAGGGTTCTTTCAGGCCACAGGGTCAGCAGAGTTATTATCGGCCACAATTTCAACAGGGGTCCTATCAGGTTCAGTCCCAGTACAGGCCAGCCTAGTCTCAGGGTCAATATAGGCCTAGTGTTGTGAGACCTCAGCAGAAGGCTGGTACAGCCACTTCTTCAGCTTCTGGTTCTTCCAGGGCAGTGTCAGTGCATCATCACTTCAGTGTACTTACTGCAAGCGCCAGGGCCATGTAGAGGCCGACTACAGGGTGAAGACAAGGGCGTGTTTGGGTTGCAGTAGCAATCAGCATAGGGCGAGGGATTGCCCTAGATATCAAAGGACTGAGGGTCGGTCAGCGACTCAGGGTTATCAAGGTCGACCTACTGGTGGTGTACCTCAGCAGCAGCGGGTTCAAGCTCGGGCCTACGTAGCTGACTTGGAGGAGATGCCTGAGGAGACTGCAGTTGTGGAAGGTAACTTCCTTATACTTGATCAACTTGTTAAAGTGTTGATTGATTATGGTGCTACAGATTCTTTCATTGCTCTTGCTTGTGTGCAACGTGTTAATGTGCAACCTGAAAGATTGCCTTATGTAGTTGAGATTAATACCTCTTTGACTGATAAGTATGTGACTGGTTTAGTATGTAATGATTGTAAAATACATGTTAAGGGGTATAATTTTTTCCTTCGGAACTTATCTTATTTCCTATCCGGGGGTACGATATTATCTTGGGTATGGATTGGCTTTCTAAGTATAATACCCAGTTGAACTATAGAACAAAGGTAGTATAGTTTCGTTTGCCAGATCAGCCAGTAGTTGAGGTAGTAGGGAACCGGGGTGCTAAGACGAGTTTTGTTATCTCAGCAACTAAAGCCGTTAAGTTGGTGAGTAAGAGGTGTTCAGGTTATCTAGCTTATTTGATCAATAAGCAATCTGATAAGCTACAGCTGGAGGAAGTACCTATTATTCGGGAATATCCTAATGTATTTCCCGAGGAGTTGCCAGGGTTGCCGCCAGAGAGAGATGTGGAGTTTGTGATCAATCTTATTCCCGATACTCAACCTATTTCGAAATCAGCGTACCGAATGGCACCAGCTGAGTTGAAAGAGTTGAAAACTCAGTTGCAAGAGTTAATAGAGAAGGGTTTCATTCAGCAGAGTTCTTCACTGTGGGGAGCACCTGTTTTATTTGTGAAGAAGAAAGATGGTACCTTGAGATTATGCATTGACTATCGTGGTTTGAATCAAGTGACCATCAAGAATAAATATCCTTTGCCATTGATTGACGAGTTGTTTGATCAACTTCAGGAAGCCAAAGTCTACTCTAAGTTTGACTTGAGGCAGAGGTATTATCAGCTTCGGATTTCCACAGAGGATGTTCCGAAGTCTGCTTTTAGGACTCGGTACGGGCATTATGAATTTGTAGTTATGCCCTTTGGATTAACTAATGCACCGGCAGCATTTATGGATCTTATGCATCGGGGTTTTCAACTATACTTAGACCAGTTCGTGGTGATCTTTATTGATGATATCTTGGTTTATTCTAAGTCTGAATCAGAGCACGAGCAACATCTATGGCTTGTCTTACAGAAGCTGCAGGAGCATCAGTTGTATGCAAAATTCAGTAAATGAGAATTTTGGCTACAACGTATATCTTTTCTTGGCCATGTTATCACACAGAGCGGTATTTCTATAGATCCCACTAAGATTGAATCGGTGATGTCTTGGAAACGTCCAGAGAATGTTCTGAGGTTCGTAGCTTTCTTGGCTTGGTAGGTTATTATCGTAGGTTTGTTAAGGATTTTTCTAAGATTGCCGGGCCACTTTCTAAGTTAACTCAGAAACAGACTAGTTTTGTTTGGGATGAGAAATGTGAGAGTGGGTTTCAGGAGTTAAAAAAGAGGTTGACTATTTCTCCAGTACTTGCTCTACCAGAGGGGGCCGATAATATGGTTATCTACAGTGATGCATCCAAGGAGTGCTTGGGATGTATTCTTATGCAGAATGGTCGGGTTATTGCCTATGCTTCTAGAAAGTTGAAACCATATGTGGTGAACTATTCGACTCATGATCTTGAGTCTGAAAAAGTGGCGTCATTATCTGTGGGGCAGTAAGTTTGAGATTTTCACTGATAATAAGAGTTTTAAGTATTTATTCTCACCGAAGGAGTTGAATATGCGTCAGCGGATATGGATGGAACTTCTTGGGGATTATAATTGTTCTATCAGTTATCTGCTTGGGAAGGCAAATGTTGTGGCAGGCGCTCTTAGCTGTAAGGCGAGTATTTCTTGTCTGGCTGTCAAGAATTGGAAAGTTCTTGAGGAATTCACTTATTGGAGACCGGAGTTGACCCAGGTTGGGGTAATGTGTTCACATCTCCATATTCAGCCTTTATTGCTGTCTCAGATCAGAGAAGCTCAACTGCTTGATGTTAAACTTCAAAAGATCAAGGATCAGATCACGGATGATCAGACTGACTTCAAAGTGCACGAGGATAGTATTCTTCAGTTTCGGAATAGGGTTTGTGTTCCCGATGAACCAGGTTTAAGGCAAGGTATTCTGGAGGAGGCTCATAATTCTAAGTATACTATTCATCCTGGTGGAACCAAGATGTATCGGAACTTGAAGCAAAAGTTTTAAAACCTAGTCCTCGGGTATTAATAGATCCGTGTTTGATTAAAATAGATTTGGAATCGGTTTTAGAATTTTAAAGGTTGTTCTTTTGCAAGAAAACGAGTTTTAAGTCGACTCGGGTGAAACTATTTTAATGTAAAACTCTTTGTCACCTAAAATATATTGTCTAGAATTAATTTAGTTGTTAATTTAATAGTTGAGCAAGAAATAGTCATTAAATGAATTAAAAAGACAAAAAAAATAGAATTAAAAGACAAAATAACTACTTTGACTTTCTTTTAATTTATTTGACCTTAGCTTATAGGCATCAACACACACTTGCACAACACAAAAACACATTCATTTTACACCTACATGGCCGAGAGCCATTAGAGAGAAAAGCCAAGGTTTTCTTCAAGTTTTCAAAGGCAATTTTTTTATTAAAAGTTGCAATCATATGCCAATTTCCATCAACCAAAGCTTGATTCCACCTCTTGAGCATCCATTGAGCATCTTTGTAGCTTCAAAACACATCAAAGGTGAGAGAAAATTTCTAAATCTCAAAAGTCATTTTTTATATTTTTGCTTATAATTGCATTTTGAACCGTTAGAATATTAATTTGAAGTTACATTAATGCTCAGTGCATGCTAAGGATCGATTATATGTATTCTTGTGAGATTTGAACCGTTGTAGCATAAATTTTTATTTTCGGGTATTTAAAGTTGATAGTTTGGCCAATTGTTGAATATTTTGAGTTGTAGTGGTTGGAATCAATTGCCGTCAATTTCTAAAAGTTTGTTAATTACGTGGTAGCGCTGTTATAATGCCAAATTTTTTATTGTAATGTTTTTGTGAAAATCCAAAAATTTCAGCCTAGGTGTATTGAGGTTTTAGGATTGTTGGGCTTGATTTTGATGTGTCTTGGTTGGTTTCCGAGAGGGCTAATGTAGTTGATTGAATGGGTGAGTGACAGAAACTGATTTGGAGTTGTTTGGATTAGTAGAATGTAAGATATGATTATTTGAAGTTTATGTTATCTTTCTTTAAAATGTTGAATTATGCCTTTAGTTGATTAGGTGGTGTTTGAGTGATTGAATTGTGAGTTTTTAATGGTTAGATTAGGGTTTGATTGTGTGTTTAATGCATGTTAAGTTGGATGACCTACTTTGTCATCTAACTTAGTTATTTATTGTTTAATTGATTACTTGATGCTATATTGATGAAAAGATGATTATTGATTGATTATTGATGAACCAAGAGATAGTCAACGGAAAAGGTTGTCCTCCTATGATATGATGTTTATTATTATTGCTGAGTTTTGGTATGTGTGTGCCACCTCTCGGGCAGCATCGGGCTGTCAGGTTGATAACGGCATGACTACCAGAGGCTACCTCCAGCTCGCATGACAGAGGTATCATGGAGGGAGGGGTTAGTGAGGTACCTCAGGTGCGTGAGTAATGGGGGATTATAAGAAGAATGGTTGAGATCGTGATGGCGTTTGGAGCTACACCAACTAGAGTATCCTTTATTGATTGGTCATTATAGTTATATGTTTATATTGTTATTAACGTTTTATTGTATGTTTACTGCTCAAATGATCATTTTTAAGGAGTATAGTAAATACTGTTAGAGATCTATTGGATCCTCACTGAGCTTGTTTTATATAAGCTCACTCTCTATTATTGCATGCATGCAGGTGTTACTGATTCTAACTACGGGTACATGCCTCTTGAAGGGGAAAATGTGCCTTTCGTGAATGAGTCTTATGTGCAAGAGTCATTGCCACGAGATTGTTTGTAGTTGATGTATTATGATGTATTATAAACCTACTTTAACTTAAAGACTTATGTATAATGTTTTAGTAGTCTTCTTTTGATCATGTTTAGATTACTAAGTTAGTTTATAATCTATTTTGATATGTATGTTAAAGTTAAGGTATTATGTTGGAACGGAGACGTATAACTAAGAATGATTATTGTATAATATGGTTATGTTGTATGTTGTTAACTTAATTGAGGAGTTGATTGTTGAATGGCTGAGAAGTTTGATTGTATGTTACTCTGAGAGGTTGGTTTAGAGCCTCGGTGTCTCAATTACTGTCGTTATACTGTCGAAATTACGTTGCGTCCTGACTGATTGTAGGTGGGGTCGAGTTGGGGCATGACACACAGTTCTTTTGTTTTGCAGGTAGTGTGCTCAACTCGAACACAGCGAATTTGAATTGGAAAATTGAATTCTCCAACACCCCCTTCCCCTCTGAGTCATGATTGAAGGTGCAATACATGATAGAAGAAGCAACAATTTAAAGGAAATACATATCAAAGTTAAACACAAGATGGGTTGAACATGGATGGATAAATCTTACAAAGGCCCATCTCAAGTACCATACTGAAAATTATGAGATTTCGTCCTAAAATTAATTATAGCCAAGTAAAGTAACCCTTTATCTTATATATTAAGCTTAAAAGTTATGATTTATTTATGTAAGACGGTTGAAGATTTAGAATTAGATTTTTCAAGAGATACATGACATAAAGTCCACATCTTAGTAAATATAAACTTGTGCTCTAATCTAGGAGTATGTTACTGACCAAAAAACAAGAAAAAAAATCTAGAAATATGTTATGTTGTTGTACCTTTCAGCTCTATAATTCACAAATATAATATCATATCGCCCATTTGATTCGCGAAGAGATAGTAACTATCGGTCAAACTTGTCAACTATTCCCTTGTTTGAATGATTCATATAATTTTGTGTTTGGGTATACCGGTTCTATTGATATTTTAAGTGTGATATAATAAAACAAACATGGAGGAGCCACAAGTTTTAAACTACGAAGCCCCACATAATCTTAATTTCGTCGTTGCTTTTGGACGAGGGAAAGGCCTCCCAAAAGCCACTGTATTTGTAAACTATTTTCTTAACTTTTTGAATGTTGTTGCTCAGGTTCTAATAAGAGTCTCTTATTTCCCGTGATCTTGATGGAATAAACTAATACACAGATCGCAAACTTTCTGACGTCCTTTTGATAAATCAAGAAGCCAAGGATGTAGCTGAGCTTCCAGAAAACTTGACAAATAGCATGGAAAACCCCGTTGTTAAGACTTTCAACAGCTCCTTTGACGTAAGGAGTAGCCTTCATCTTAAATTATACCCCTATATATTATTTGTTAAGCACTATTGGTCGGCGAGTAATATTAATATGGGGAACATATTGATATGATTTGAATATGTTAAGAAATGATTTATGGAAGTATACGTTAGAAGGTATGAAGATTTGGAGTTAGTATATAATTAAAGGGACAGAGAAGGATTATTTAAAAATGAATTGAATAGAGACATTAATGCGATATTTTGTTTGTATACAGTTTTGTATGAAATGGCTCTCTATTGGAGAGAGTGATATCGTTAGATCTATATAATTCATCACCTAATAAAATAAGGATTAGATTTGGTTTTAAGTGTATCGATATTCAATGCTGAGTTATCATTGTCCTTAGGAATGCATATGATTTAGTTAAGTTACTAATTTAATTACTGATACCTGTTTTAAAGTTATTTCTACTCGCTGGCGTCTCAATAATATTTTTTAATGGGCATTCGGCCGAAATGGTCCATTGACACCATCGGCAGAGCCACGTTAGGCTCTTGGTGCGCAATGGCACACTCTCAAATCTTAGAATTTTTTTTTTTTTTTTTTTTTGTTAATAGAAAAACCAGTATGAGTGGAGATTCTAACGTTGGGTTCTTCGTGTGCAATATTTATCATTTTATTTTATATAAGGGATTTAAATTTATTAGAGTAGGATTATAAATAATTTTTTATCTTGTTGTATAAATTTAATTGTATTAAATAATTTACAATTATATTCATATAAAGTACGTCATTAGATAATTTTAACGAAAAAATTAAGGGAATGGTCGAAACATAACTCATTTAATAAATTAATGGTCCTGACCAAAATAGTTAAATAGTCAAAACAAGATTGTGACAATAGTTTAATGATCTGTGGAATAATTTATTCCTGAATTTATATTTTTTCTTGAATTAAATGCAGAGGGTCATGCCTTGAAGATATTTGTGTTATAAATTGCTTAAATTAAGCATTGGTTTATTTATAGCATAAAAATATGATTTTAAACATAAAACCATTAGTTTTTTTTTTATAGTTTATATAAAAATTAATGTATAAATGATTGCCTCAGAATCTCAGATACTGATTTCGATATGTAGGCTCCGTTTGTTTGCCGTAAAATAACTTGCTTGTGTAAAATGTTTTCCGTGAAAAGTGTTTTCCTGGAAAATAAAATATTTTACATGGCTCCATTTGTTTGCCGTAAAATAACTTATTGAGGGAAAATATTTTACTGAAAAATAGAATACTGAAAAATATTTTCTGGTGTTTGGATGTACGGTAAGTTCGGTAAAATGTTTTCTTATCCCAAAGGACATGAAAACATTTTACATAATTTTGTACTAGCCGCAATTGTTGATCGGAAAATATTTTACAGTTGACCAATTTTCCGGTGTTACCAAACACCGTAAAATTAAGAAAAAGCAGCCGCAATTTTTTACTGTAAATCATTTTACGGTTGACCAATTTTTTAGTATTACCAAACACCGTAAAATCCAGAAAATGTTTTCCGGTAAAATATTTTACAGCAAACAAACGGAGCCGTAGTATATATCTTAACTTCTGGTGCTTGACTTCACCACTGATTGACACTGTTTGCCCCGGTTGGAATCAATCGCATATACAGGTGTAGCATCAATATTAAAGGCAACGAAGGTTTCAAATGTCGTCAATATCTTCGTTTAAGTGTTGAAGACATTCTTAGTCTTTAATATGGCCAACCATTTAAATCTCACTAATTTTTAACCCTACTTGTTACACAACTTTGTCCCATTTCTTTTTCTTTTTTTTGGTCAATTGCCCCATTTCTCACCCAATCCACATTTGTTGAGTATATTACTCCCTGTCGACAAAGTTCTAGCCATTTCCTTGAACAAGGTTTTGAGCAAAATTGACATTATTGAGAATTTTGAGATTTCATTCTAACAACAATTGATGTTATAAGTTAAGTACTCAAAATTTTATATTAATTTATTCATGTGGAACAATTAGATAATTGAATTTTCCAATGCCCTCCCTTCTCCCCCTTCCCTTCCCTTCCCTTCCCTTCCCCTAGTTTCATGATTGAAGGTGCAATACATGGTAGAAGAAAGCTTTTGTTGGTTATAAATAAATGGTCAAGGGCTTGGTCAACTGGTCAATGCAAGATAAGTTGGTCAATTCTTGTGTAAAAGAATCTGTTTTACCACATTTTATGAAAACAGTCATAACTTCTTCTAAAAAACTCCAATTCACAATCCGTTTTAAGCGTTAGAAACTAGACTCGTAAAGCTTTCCAACCATATATAATTTTCTACCTAACACTTCCCCAATTGGTGCAGTTTTATTCTGAAGTTGACCCAAAATTGACTCATAACTTCCGAGTATGACTTATTTAATTCAATTCAATATCCACTGAAATGTCTCGGCATCATTTTGATACATTCCACACCACTCATTACCTTTTTAAACATTAACGGGTCATTTCTTAAAAATCATCAATTTATTCCAACTCGCCTTTGGCACGGGTATTACAAAAACATAAAGGGGCATTTCGGTTATTTTGTTTAGTAGGTCAAAGACAGAAAACCTCATTTGGAAGTTTATTAGTTGCCATGGAGTGCAACCCTAGCCCTTTAGTGGAATGAGTTGGGGTTAAAATGGTCAAAATATTGCTATTGTCTAGTAGGGGCATTTTGGTCATTTTACACCCACATCAACTATGTTTTTGGATCCCTCTCCTAGCCACTTTCCTTTATGGTGAACTGCCTATTTCTTATTTTGGCATTTGTGTGTAAATTGAGTGTAGTTTCCTATTTGGGAACATGCATCTCAATTTAAAAAGGTCAGAACATTAGAACAAGAAACATTCTTAAGACAAGAATATTTGTCCTTGCGTAGATTGTCCAAATGATGTGTGCCAAGCACACTCTGGCATGTGGTTTGCATGTGTAGGCATGTGGGGCTGAGTTGGTTGCTAGGGGACAAGATTTTGATATTTGAATTATAAAGATAATTCAATCTAGATAATCAAGATAACACTTTTACGCAATCTAGGACTCTAGAAACCCTACCACTCTAATACATAGCTATAGATAGCCTTCCTAGACACACCACACGTCTACCTCTAGCAGATTTACACACGCATACACGACTAAGGGAAAAAAAAAAGAAAGGCAAAGGCGAAAAATTCTACATTTTTCATCTCCATTCGCAAGGATCATGGAATAAGGGAGAAGATTCGAAGAAATGGCTCCTAGAGGTTTTTCTCAGCCCTTGCACGTATTCTCCAGCCATCTTACAGTCCATAGAACTCATGTGTGTTGAGTTCATACGCCAACACGTGAAGGTATTTCACTATGCGATCGAGTATGCACGTTATTTCAATTTCTACCGTGATTTGTTGCAATGATCTATGGATAGTTGTTTATGAATGCCTACATATTATTTACTTGTCATATATTATTGAAAATATGTCCACCCTAGGCTAGATTTCATAAACCATCTATTCTTTCATTAGCTTTTGGAGCCTCATGTTTAACTTGCTCATGTTGGGATTGAACTGACTGAATGATTTTGGCAGAGTCTACAAGATCATGTCTTCTTGCCTAGCAAGACTGATCTTAGCTCCATGGGTTTTGGCAGTCTTAAGAGGTCCATCATATAAGCACATGGTGCTTGTGGATGTCCTTTCTGCCATCAAAGCTTTTTGGTATGTCACGTCCCAACACGACCCCACTTATGATCAAGTCAGGACGCAACGGAATTTCAGCATTATAACATCTATAATACGGACTCAGAACCCTAAACCGGTTCAACCTTCATACAAACCACAAGCAACAAACACTTAACAAAACCACAAGGTAACCAGTACATTCAACACTTCAACCAACCAACATTAAAAAAAAGTATAATGCCTCTGCCTCAACCATTCAAGACAATCCATAATATACATATATTCAAAATAGATTACCAAGCTAGCTTATCAATATATACATAACCAAAATAAACTAACTAAGCTAGCATTAAATACAACCCAAGCTTACTAGATCATTCAACAAAAACTATAATCACCAACTTAAAGTAAGCTACAACATTACATAACTCCAAGTCTTTCATACATTACAACATAAACATAAAGACAACATATGAGACATCCCAAGCAAGCACTCAAGGGTGGGGCTCTGGAACATAAGACTCATCAACATAAGGCTCAGCCTCAACCTCCTGAGGCACGATCCCTATCTCTGGCTTAGGCTCACCTAAAAGGTTAGCAAAGAGGGTAAGTTTCTACCAACTTAATAAGGGTTAGATAGGAGGTTTTGAAAACATTTTCATGAAAACCCTTTTGAAAACGCACTTGGAAACAATAATTCACAATAAACAACAACAACTCAAATAACGCAAAATAAGTAACCAATCAATAAGGATATGTTAACACTTGTTGATGTCGCTCCTTATACCGTCATCAAAAACTCAACTGAGTTTTTATCTCTCCCACTGATACAATGCAGACGTACCCAAGCTAGACCCACACCCTATGAACATTCTCTGATCATGCAAGATAGGGGATAAAACATGATAGTCGTGCCAATGCAACCCGGCAAGTCCAATACCACCTGAGGTGACACAACTCTATCATGCCTCACAACATTTAACACTTAACACTTAACATTCTGAGAGAATAACAAAGTAGGTTGTCTCCTGACACTACAACACTTATCAATGAACAATTCAACACTTTAAAAACATTTAGAATACTTTGATTAGGTAACAAAGTAGGTTACCCAACCTCAAGCATACACAACCATAAATTAACCACTTACGACCCTACATAACTCCAACTCAAGTTTTAACGACAAATGCAACACAAAGGAATGCAAACAACATTCAATTTAACTCCAATCAGCATCAAAGCCAACTTTTAGCAACAAACCTAGCAACAACGCAACCAAACAACCCCTAAACCACCTCCTATCAATTAACCACTAAAGCACACACCTAAACCACCCCAAGGGCATCCCAAAAGCCACCCAAAGTCAGCCCAACCAGCCCGACAACACCATGCTAGGCGGCTGGAATTTTTAGCCCATAAATGCCACCAACAATTCACCATTTTTGCATTATAACTTCACTATTCTATGCAAGATAAGTACAACTAAGCATGTACACCTCTTATACAAGCAATGAAACACAAATCAAAAACAAATTTTAGCTAAAAATTCAATAAACAACATTTATAATAAAACTATAACAAGTCATCGATTAAATTAGCTAAAATCACACTATGTTGTTCTAAAGCAGCTATCTAGCAATAACCATAAGCCAATACAACCATACAACATCAATATATGCAAATTCAAAATTTTGGTACAAACTTTAATTTTAAGATCTAGTTTTTCCCTCACCTTAAATGGAAAGAAAGGCTAGAAATAGGTTGAATATGCTAGGAACAAACAAAATCAAGCTTTGAATGGAAGCAATTGGCTTTGAATCAAGACTTTTCTTCAAAATTTGGCTTCAAAACCTAGAAAACACTATTTTCTTCTCCTCCTTGGGTCACGACTGAATGTGTGTGTGTTTGTGGTATTTTTGGCTTGTTTTGTATGTATAATAAGCTTATGTAGAAGTCAAAGAAAGGTCAAAGTCGGCTATACAAGAATAAAAGCCTAAAATGACTAAGTTAACCTTCATTTTTGCTTCTAACTTCTATTATGCCATTCTAGGAATATTTAAGATGAAAAAACACTAAATTTAGCATATTATTTCATGTAATTAAAGTATAATGCTTAGCTTAGTCAAAGAATATGAAAAGTCTACAAAAATGCAATTCAAATAGAATTAAAATGCACATTTAACTTAATATCTTTTAGTAAATTACATATATGCACATATATTAATTCAAATAACATATAAGAAAGTAAAAACATGTAATTTGAGACTAGGGTCTCACATGGTATCTGAATTATAGTAGTCAATAAGGTCAATATCTTAGTTAATAAAATCCATGTCATTGTGCTAGGACACAGAGTATCTGACATGAAAACCAAAATGTGGCATATCACCATGTCCTTGGCTTTCTTCCATTGTCTCTCTACCTCTCAACGGTCAAGTATAGACTTAGCTAGTACTAGCGGACCATGTTGGGCTAAGACATATTTGTACCCTATAAGCTTAGAGTACTATGTCCAAAATTTATTTTTATTGTCCACAAAAATTGGGCCAATTAACTTATTCTCCTTGAGAATAATGGTCAATGGGCTAAAAAAAACTAGACATTTCTGGATACATATCTATTGTAATTATTAGAATATTCACGTGTAATGCAAGTATATCATGTATAATATAAACATGGAAAAAAACACATATATACAATTTAATCTTTTGCTTAGGTAGTTAACCCTTAATCTACTACATGCAACAGTGTCTCAATTCACCTACAAGTCCTCCAGCTTTAGAATGGTCAAACTTGCAGTAAATTTAAGTCAAGCCCATGCTTCGTTTGGGTTGTTATTTTGTCTGGATAGACACTATCCAAATAATAATCTAATCACTGTATTATTTGGCTTCTCTAGAATATATTTACTTTGGATAATAACTATTTCTTCTAGAGTCGAGTGAATTACCATTTCTTAATTGATATTCCCTAGAATGTCCTAGACTTTAGCCCACCATAGGGTAGTGACTTATGTCCACATCTTATAAAATGATCTTTAGTGAAGAACTCCATCTTTAAGATGGCCGAGCCCACTAATCATTTTGTCTTATGATTATCTATGTTTAGTTTGTCCACTAATGTCTAAATTAAATATTACCCTCTGTAATACCCCGATCCCTCACGGAACTAGAGCCCTGATCCAAACCCCGAAGTCACAAAAAATGAGGGGAAACGGACAGGGTCTCCCCTGTATTTAGGCATATCCAAATCTTGCACTCAGAAGAAATGAACCACAAACAACAATATAACATTTATAAATATACTCCACCTTCATTAAATATGACTTTTCAAGTCCCTACAGTCTTCTTAGCCTTTCTACTTAGCAAAAATATAACATACAAGCATAATTTTCATTAATTTCTAGCATACTAAGTCCATAGTTACGATTATCATACCACTCTAATATTCTTTACTTATTTAATTTAGATATTAATTCATATTACAAGCCATACAATCAACAACCTTAACTTTAACTTCAACTTTATACAAAGCAACCAAACCAACAACTTAAACTTTGATACATCCATACAACAACTTAATACATACAAGGCTACACAGCCACAATTTGAAATATAGATACATAGCATCACGCAAGACATTCAACTTCCGCTACAAGCAATCAAAGTAATCCACAACTTGTTCTTCTACTTCTGAGAGATAATCTTTGTGTTTCCTGTAAAATTTGTTAGAAAGAGGAATGAGCAAACATAATTGCTTAGTGAGGAAGGGGAACAGTTATCCAGGGAAGCTTTGAAAACTATTTCATGCAATGCATATATGACATTCAAAAATAAAGATAATTAACATTGAAGGAACACAAGAAGTAACCTAGAACATTAAGTATTCAAGGTAAGACAAAAGTAGCTTTTATACCTGAAGGCTTGAGAATACAATTAATATAACAACGCTAAATAACCCCTAAAGAAAACACAACACCAAACAATCCTCCAAGGACATAGGGTCCAAGCGAGGGTAATATTAGATAGTTCACGTACAACAAGAGCACTAAAGACAATTAACTCGGGTAGAATATAGTCAAGCTTGACACCGCTACCAGTTCACGAACGGGCTCGTGGTAGTCGTGTCAATACACTGACGAACTCGGTCGTCCGGAGTTACACGATGCTACCAATGACTTCTGATACTAGGGTAGTCATGCTAATACACCGACGACATCAGTCGTCCAAAGTGTCATGACGCTACCTGGCCATGGTAGTCATGCCAATACACCGATGACATCGGCCATCCAGAGTGTCATGACGTTACCATGACCTACTAAATACAAGAGTGCTATAACATTTGATTAATAATTAACATACACAAGGTAACAACTAAGTTCAATAAAACTCTAGCAACCACTAAGCATTTTCACATCATAAAACAACCACTTATAGCAATAAGTGAGATCTAAATAATGCCAAGTTCAATAGCTACTTTTTCCACACCTAACAATAGTTCGAAGGCTTGCATATAAGTAACATATTAACACTTAACCCATGC
This sequence comes from Ehretia macrophylla, assembly GCA_037974665.1. Classification (NCBI taxonomy): domain Eukaryota; kingdom Viridiplantae; phylum Streptophyta; class Magnoliopsida; order Boraginales; family Ehretiaceae; genus Ehretia; species Ehretia macrophylla. The sequence goes on along the minus strand of CM075780.1, from coordinate 60,135,551 downwards.
AATTCACAAACCAATTGTACCAACCTCACATAGACACTTTATGACACCCCTCAACGCTAATAAAATTCATTTTAAACTTCAATTACCCATTAACCTCCAAAAGCCCCTTAGATACTTCACAGTACAAGTACCTAACCCACACACTAAATCAATGCCATAATCGTATCATAAACACTACATAGCCTATCTAAGACCATATAACACACTCAAACACGCCAGGTCAACACTTCGCTCTAACGGTCCCTTTTAATCCCAATCAACATTTTCCAATTCTAACAATTTTATAACCATTTAAATGATACATTTAGCCTTCTAAGTGTCTATGGCACCTAACCAAAGCGATAAAACACTTATACGAGCCAAAACCCCAATTTATTAAAAAGTTGTCCAACCACCATTTTCAACCATTAAAAATTATATCAATCCACAAATGTTTGTTCTACATACATATTAAAGAGTAATTGAAGCAATTATAACACAAAACAAAGCCTTATATAATAAAATCAAAATTTGACATAACCTAAATATGAACAAATATGCAATTTTTCAAGAATCCCTCATGACACAAGGCGAAAGAAGGTTGATGAAGGCTCAAAGATGGCTCAAGAACTCCTCAATGCAAGCTCAAGGATCAATTTGGAAGAATTGAAATTTTCTTTTTTTTCTTTTTTTTCTCCTTGTGGCCGATTTTGGCTATAGCTTTTTTTTTTGTGCTTTTGAAAATATGTATTATATGTGTAGTAAGATATATAGATAGATGAGTTTGGGTTATTGGGTTTGGGCTAAGGTTTAGTTAAGAAAATGGTTAAAGTTGGCTAATTTGGCCCAAAAATATAACTAGTGTTTACTATTTATGCAATACACTAACATTTTTATAACTCGCATTCTCTATAAGCTATGCAAGTAACTCCAATTTTCTCATGCCTCCTAAAGGTCAAGTAACGTGGGAAAAAAAATCAAAAGAATAAAGCAGTCAAAAATTCGATAAATAGTAATTATCTTACAATACATTATTCATCAAATTTTGAAAGCACAAAACAAATAAATTTTGATGCATGTAGTCAAAAAATGATCCAAGTAAGTTAATTATATGAGTAGAAAATTTAATAAAATAGTTGAAAGTGTCCCCTACTTCAAAGTTTATTTTTGTAAAACAATGAAAAGCATCTTTTGAACACAAGAAATTAATTCAATTAATATACATATTAAAATAGTATGATTCTCATTTTATATTAATTGAGATCAAGTATAGCATGCATATTTATTGTAAAGTAGGAATTTAAATAGTTAAAGACACATGAATGCACATAAGGGACATTAAATAGTAAATGTACATGAATGCGGGTCTGGGGTCTCACACCCTCCGCAGGGAGCATACCGCATGGTAAGGTGAGGTAATATTAATTTATTAGTACAAACCGGAACTGGAAAGCCTTAGGGTTTTCCATTCCCCTCTACCACTCGAATTTTTATTAAATAAAAGAGTTTTCGTATATTTTTTCTTAATACTTAAAATCTAGGTTTTTATCTAAATAATCTAAGGCTACAATATATCTTCTAGAATATGGATTTGGGTTCCTTATTCCCTAGAATATTATAGGCCTTTGTTTAAAACCTTTTAAGTATACTTTCAAATATATTACTTATATTGGGCTTTAGTCTCTAAAACCATAGGTAAGGCCTACTTAGGTATAAAATTTAATAATTAGGTTCTAAAAGATAAATCTTATCTTTAACCAACTTTAAATTATTCCTATAATTAATTAATCTTATCCTAGATTAATTCTTAACTATCCATTACCCAAGTATATTAGGATTTGCCATTGTTAAATTCTAATGGTGCGAGAATTCCATGCATTCATAATATTCCATATATTTGACTAACAAAATTAAATATAAATATTAAAGTATAGGAATAAATAATTAAATAATTAAATTTAATTATCTTAACTATAATTTCTAGATAGACATAGAAGTTTAGTCAAACTATGAATTTAACCACAACTAAACTTCAAATACCGGGAAAAAAGAAACAAAGATGAAACAAAATAAAGCACCAAGGTCTTAAAGACCATAGTGTGGCTGACTCCCCTACCCCACGCATCCTTGGGACACGTGCAAGGGAGGCTGCCACATTATCCTTTTTTACTTTTTTATTTTTATTTCTTTGTTTCCTTGTTTCTTATAGTCCAAGTAAAACTCTTCTAGTTTCCAAATCAAACTAGAGTTTACTTTTTCTATAAATTCAATATATCTAATTAAATATCTAAGATGTCTTGTAATCTCACAATAAAATGAAAACTACTCATCTAACTGTAATTATATTGAATCAAACATGCAAAAACATGTAATTATATATCAATATAGCTAAAACTTTGTTTGCTCTAGAATTCTTTATGTTTCTTAACATGAACATGCACAATTCTATATGTTAAACAAAAATTCCAGCAAACATGAAATCTTAAAAACTTCCACCAAAAGTTTTTAAACTTCATAATTTACACATGTATATATTGCAATATTCATACTACAATGTGGTGTGGCTCTGATACCACTGAAGGTGCATGCTATCTAAATATACTATGGTGTTTGAAAATTTTAAAGTATATAAATGTAACGGAAACTTGATAGCATGCTTATCTAGGATCAAGCCACAAGTCCTAAGATGAATAATTGCAAGAGCACTAAGAACATGTGTAAGAACAATTCATAAAGTATAAATTACAGCAAGAGATAGTTTTGTTACCTTAATTCGTTAGCATAGAAAACTTAACGAAAAACACAAAACTTGATCACCTTCTTGTTTTCTAAAGATCTACGCGCCTAGGACTTGAAGAACTTTTGATCTTCTCCTCTATGACCTTCTTCCTTCTCTTATATGATCAAGAATTGTGAGATTCTGCCTCTTGTATTTTTCCTAACCTAAAAACGTGTGAAAAAACTAGAGAGCAAGAGAGAGCTTTTCTATCTTCTTTTTCTCGAGTGAAAGGTGCAAATTATGAAGGTGGAAGGTGAGCTCTATATATAGATATGGAATAACCTTAGTAGTTAATCTTGGAAGAAATAGGATTTGGATTCCAAGCCCATAAGCTAATCATATGCACGTTTGGACTTAGCTAGTCCAATAGCATAATTAAACTACTAATTATTCATTTTTCTCCTCAATCACATGTGTGGACCATGGCCTAAGTGGGCTAGGCGCCAACTTGGCCAAAGTAGCTTAGTCTATGTATTATTTTGCTAAATTAGTTAATTGTTAGTTTCCAAATTGTGCTCAACTTATCCAAATAGGAAACTCTCCTAAATAGGATACTTAGTTGCAATTGGATACTTAATTTAGCAACTCTAAATACAATAAGCATCTAGGAAACTTTAACATACATCTAAAAGGAAATAGGCTAGAAGAGGGACCAAAAGACATAAACAACTTGGCAACTAAAAAGACCAAAATGTCCCTACTAAACCCATAGCACATTTAGGCATTTCAACCTCGACTTATTCCACTAAAAAGTCATGGTTGCACTCCAAGATGTTTACTGCTGAATGTAGAAGCTTGTCATAATAAGTATGGCCTTTGTCTACGACCTACTAAGTTAAATGACTAAAATACCCCTTCATGTAACACTCATAATCAATAAAGATTTTTCATGTATTATCTCTTTCTTGACTACATCTTCTCCTTGAGACATCTAAATCCTTTAAGTAACCATCCACTGGATACGGAACACTTGATCTAAGGAACGACCCTCAAGCTAGATATCTGATATACTCCTAGAGCATACCATTAAGCTTAGATTTGGATGATCTACTAGATAATCACAATGAAGCGATTATTCTGTCACGCGATGACATAGATTCTATATTGCATATGCACGTCCCAAATAGTCAAACCTATATGCACAACACATGGAGTTGTTGACCCACAACAGAGGTCTCCCCTATAGTGCATCATGAAAGAGGATCGTTCAAGATAAATGTGTATCACAACCTTTATGTACTAAGTAGAAGCAATGAAATTTCAAAAAAATTCTAGCACCATGACCTTTGTATTCACAAATAACCATAGTAAAGTCCATGCAACCAACATGATGAACAATATATATCAAGAATATATATAAAGTACACAAGAGATAGACTTGTTATATCTCCTTGAAGATAGCTGAATCAGATAGTGGAAAGCCAAGGATGTGGACAACCTCCTTCATATGTGCAAAGGCTCTAGATCGAGATACACGAGCATCTAAAGGCAATTTCTACAAAACAAGATAATGTGCTAGCTACCTATTAGTGGATATGAGCTTGTATTAACTTAAAAAACCAAAAGAAAAACTCTAAGTCCTTTTTATTTTCTTGGCTGAGAGTGAGAAAGAGAGTAGAGATAGAATATTTTCTCTTACTGGTTGTTTGTTTGTCTTGGCCGTGTATTAGCTAGGAAGATAGAGAATATCATATCTTTTGTTATCTTGCAAGATCATACAAGATCTCTAACATATCTACTTTAGATGATGGCTTTGACAAATGGCATAATTGTGTTATCCAATGGAATGCCACTTGTAATGCATGCAAGACAATCTTATTTCTTTAGATTTAATCTTTGACAAGTGACATCAACATACTTTCCAATACAATGCCACTTGGCATTCATGCAAGACTAAAATATCTACATTAGATATTGTCTTGACAAGTGGCATCATTGTACTTTCTAATACAATGTCACTTGGCATTCATGTAAAATTATCATTTAATTAATTATAATCTCCATTAGAATAATTAAATTATGGAAAAACTCATTCTCATATTTATACTTTGGCCCTAATATTTTCTATAATTGCACTTTTGGCCCGCTTAACGATGAACGTCTAAAATAAATAACATTAACTCTTTAACGTTTCTCTTACTTAATATCAAACTCATTAAATGCCTTATTCTTGATGCTCTTTTGTGTGTAACTTTCATAACCGTATAGCGATGAAAGACTATTAAACGCTTTTAATTTATTCTGAGAATATGTCCGTCATTCTCTGGAATATCCTCACGTTTAAGAGTGATGCCTAGCAACATACGTATCATGACAGTTTATACGGTAATGAACTCCAACTCTTATGAATCTACTTATTGTCACAAATTAGTGTGCAATCCGATTCTTCCATTAAATATGTCCCGATCGAATGAGGACCATAATTCGATAAAGTCCACAAATTCATACCCCTGTGATGCCCGAGAACTTCACCGTACACCTTTTTTACTATTGCATCCACTATTTGCGCATATTTACTATGAATTACTTGTTGCTTTATGTAGTTACTATTCATCACATTTTTCAACTACTTAATTACTTCAAATTAACGTTTTTCTTAAATCATATTAATTATGTCAGGAATGAGACAAATGTGCATTTGAGCAAAAAGCGATAAGAGCATTCGTTTAGAAAATGTTTATAGAAACTAGTGAATAGTATTACATAGTTAAACTTTATATTTCGGTTAGCTAACATATTATTGCACTTTTAGACTTATTTTAAGCTAGCTAGACTCATTTTTAGTAGTCAACACTTACCCAAAACATAATACATATATTACATTTACACATCACAACACATATACTCATAATATAGCTCAAAACAAATCAAGAAATGACCCCTAAGTCCTTCCCCAAAACCCGACAGCCCTTAGAGGAACAAAGAAGGAATTTTTGCTCAACAAACTTTGGAGTCAAGCCTTTGCAAGCTAGGAACAAGGGATTAAGAGAGTTTACAAGCCTCCCACAAGCTTCTACACACCATTGTGAGGGATTTTTGCATCCTTTTGTGAATTGAAAGTTTATGTTAAAGTTTGAATTTTCTAGATTTGTTGTTATTGGCTTATGATATGATTAAATCTTGCTATATATGATACATACATATTGTAGAGACCACATTTATGCTATTGTTTCACTTTTTAATCTGTTAAATTTGTTGGTTTGATTTAGGGCAGTGAATAGTGATATTTTTTAGGTTTTTTTGAAATTGTGCAAATTAGCTTGATTCATTACTCCTAGTAGGTGCTTTAGATGTTAATAAAGATGGTTTAATAGTCCCGTAACGTTGAATTGCTTGAAACTTGGCTAAAACATGAATTAGGCAACTTTTTAAAAGGGGTTTCGGGGTTATTGCAAATCCGAGTAAAATTGGCCCTCTCATGATGCGAATCAGCTGTCCACGTTCATTGAACCATCTGGGCAAATTTTCTAGCAAAAATTCAAGTCAATATTCTATTTTCAAGATTCAAGAACATCAAGATTCTTCAAGTTTTAAGAAGATTCGAAGATTTAGTCAAGATTTGATTTCTTTGTAATTTTATCCTAGTTTTAGTTTTAGTTTTAGTTTAATTCCCTATGGACGAATTTAGGTGTTCACACTAGGAAAAAGACTTTCTTGGGCTGCAAGATTAAGTGTTCACACTATAAATGAGCTTTTCTTGGGCTGCAAGTTTGCTTCCTTTTTAGTTACTATTTATATTACTATTCACATGAATAGTTAATAGGAGTCTTCTCTTGGTCTCCAAGTTTGTTTCCTTTGACCTAGTTACTATTCGTATTTTCCTATTTGAGCTAAGATTTAGGAGTTCTTTTTCAAATAGGAAACTTATTTGTCTTTGCCTATATAAAGCTGATTTGCATGAAATAAAAGTTAGACAACTTTGATATTAAATTTGTGAGATTATTCTCCTTAAGTTCTCAAGAACTTTTTCGAACTTATCAAGATTATTCTTGTGGCGTTCATCCTTGACTTATCAAACGGGTTTTCCATCCTCGTTTGTGGCGTCTTCAACTATACTAAGGTTCTAGCTTTGCTAAGCATAAGGTCATGGTTCTATCCAATCTTGAAAGGTCTTGGGGTCGTTTGCCATATTTGGTGTTGGGTCGCATCACATGTTGGCGTGGTTCATATCAGTTCACAAGAAACCTTAATTCAAGACCTTTCAAGATTGGATAGAACTGCGACCCTATGCTTAGCAAAGCTAGAACCTTAGTATAGTTGAAGACGCCACAAACGAGAATGGAAAACTCGTTTGATAAGTCAAGGATGAACGCCACAAGAATAATCTTGATAAGTTCGAAAAAGTTCTTGAGAACTTAAGGAGAATAATCTTACAAATTTAATATCAAAGTTCTCTAACTTTTATTTCATGCAAATCAACCTTATATAGGCAAAGACAAATAAGTTTCCTATTCGAAAAAGAACTCCTAAACCCTAGCTCAAATAGGAAAACATGAATAGTAACTAGGTCAAAGGAAACAAACTTGGAGACCAAGAAAAGACTCTTATTAACTATTCATGTGAATAGTAATATGAATAGTAACTAAAAAGGAAGAAAACTTGCAACCCAAGAAAAGCTCTTTTCTTGTGTGAACACCTAATCTTGCAGCCCAAGAAAGTCTTTTTCTTAGTGTGAACACCTAAATTCGTCTATAGGGAATTAAACTAAAACTGAAACTAAAAATTGGATAGAATTACAAATAAATCAAACCTTGACTAAATTTTTGAATCTTCTTGAAGAATCTTGAAGTTCTTGAATCTTGAAAATAGAATCTTGACTTGAATCTTTGCTGCAAAATTCACCCAGATAGTTCAATGAACATGGACAGCTGATTTGCATCATCACATTTGGTATTCTTACGATATATAAGTGTTAATTAATCTTTGCTAACTCTCGATTGAGGTACTTGTAGTACAAACTCACAAGGAAAAAATTGGGACTTTTCTGCTAAATACGGGTATTTGGGTAACTTCGAGGATCCTAAAGGTGCTTTATGGGTTAATTAGGAGTATGGAATAGCCCACTCACTTAACTAGAACATTAACTTGTGTTTGGAAGAAAGATGGCCTACGTTACAAAGAGAAAAAAGTAGGAAATCAGTTGTTTTGTACTTCTATGACCTTGTAAATGTTTCTTAGGTGTTTAAATACACTTTTAAGTTAATTATGAGCTTTTGGTAATGTTTTGTGAAAAATATGTAATTTACCCCTTTGTGTTCATTTGGTTAATTTCGTGATATGTTTATATATTGCTTATATTGTTTATGTATTACTTGTTAAGGATTGAGTAAATATGCTTATATCTTGTATAATGTTTACATTACTTGTATATTGTGTTGTATGGGTGAAGATATACTTAAGACTTGTAACTGCGCTGCTAGAATGATTACTTGGATGGTATGTTTAGCCAGAGTATATAAAGGTGGCTTCTGCTAAAAATAGAATTCTAATAGATATTGTATGCTAAATAAGTGAAGTTATAAGTTAGCTAACCTAGCTAAATAATTAATAAATGTTGTAGTTAAAGAGTAATTGAAGTAATGCTTGCTCATAGGTTCAAGGTGACTGGAAATGTTGTGATCCAAACTTATATATTGGAGCTCGGTAGAGGTGAGGGAGTCTTCATCCTTATGTGCATAATAGTTTATTTACTTGTACCTTGATTATTTGCACTTATTGTCCATATATTGTGTGTGAGGGCAACCTACTTTGTTGTCCCTCAATCACGTGTTTATTCATTTATTCTATTATTATTATTTTGAGTGCATTGCATCGTGGTTGCGCAACCATTTGGGCATGGTAGTATCATGAAAACCTAGCGGCATTGGGCTTGCCGGTCTACCTCGGCTACCATGGTTGCCCAGTCCCTTTATCGCTTGGGATGCCGCCCAAGGAGAGTTGGGTCGTAGGATTTCAAGGTACATCCGGAATACACCCATTTTTGAGTTATAAAGGGATGCCGGCTTATCGATATCAGTGTCATTATTACATCGGGATTTCAGTTCATGACTCATGGTTCGTGATTGAAGAACAAGTGAATCGTATCCTTTTTAATGTGTGGTAACTTGTTATTTTGATTGCTCCTTAGTTGTTTTAAATTCCTATTGAGTTATCTGCTGCATTGCATGTCCCCGATAGACCTTATCCCTCACTGAGTAATTGTGATTGCTCATACCTCGCTAAACATGTTTCAGGTGGCACAGATTGAGGAATTGCCTTGGTTGTTGTGTGCTATTGCTTGAGATTGAAGTGTTTGCCTGCTAAATTGTGGAAGATTTTGTTTGTATTATGTCTTGTTCTATTTTGTGCCTATAGGTTTGTATATATTTGGAGTTGTTGAAGAATTGTAATAGCTAGGTTAATGTATGGCCTGAATGGTAGTAGATTGTAATAGTTTATCCTTATTTTCCTTTATACTGCTTGCTTGGGTGTTAATGAAAGTTAATAGTCATTTGGCTTTAGTTTGTAATAAAGTCTAATGGTTAAAATAGAGTGGTATGATAAGCGGATTAAAAAGATAAGGTTTCGATGATTGTTAAATGCATGCTTGTGTGCGTTTTCTATGCCTTGCTCAAGGCTCGGTCAGCCTTGAAGCTGGGAATGTTGGGGAGATAAAGTTAGTGAATATTGTGGATGTTGGATTTTGTGTGGTTTGTGGCTTCGTTGTCTATTTACAGGTTTTGATTTGTCCTATAAACAAGGAAAACTCCGTCTGTTTTCCCTAAAATTTTATAACTGGGTTAGAATTGGCTTGAGAATAGCCTAGTTATTAGAGCCACCGGTCTCGTGAGGGATCGGGGCGTTACAAGTGGTATCATAACTTAGTTAACTCTCAGCCTGTCGGGTAGTAAACCCTGCGTGTGTGCTTGTTAAGTTTGTTTTGAAAGTGTGTGCATGTATGTGTGATTGTGTGTCTTGAATTGAATGTGTGCACCTACGTGATAAAGTTATGTGTTATGTGCTAAACGTGTGCTAGTGAAGTAAAGTTGCATCGAATTGACCTCGTGAATCGTTATTTGCTTGAATTATTAATTATAATGTATGTATGTGAGCATTTTGAATTAAGTTTTACTGTGAATTGAATTGGTTATGTTATGATTCGCACTTGAATGACTTTATTGCTTACATTGTTTTTATAAGTTCTTTTATAATCATGCTTACATAATAGCTTAAAGAATGTTTATACATATGCAATATTTTGGCATTCATACATAGCGTGTCGAATGGTAAGAAAGACTTCTTCCTCCCCCTGAAGAGAGGTGATTAAAAGCAGGTCCTCTAAGTTATGTGGATTAGTGGGAATGAGAGGCAATTAATCAGCCTTTATTTGGGAGTTGGTAGATATAGTTAGAGCTCAGTTATTGGGATTCTTCTAAGGCCTTCTGTGCTTTAATGGTCATAAATGAGTAGTTTCTTTTGGGGTTTCTATATGACGGTTCTCTGGAGTATTTTCTTGGTATTTTCTTATCAGGTCTTCGTTGGTATTCTTTTGTCGGCATTTCTTGAAAGGCTTAGTATATGGGATTCTTTTCAGCCTTATTACACGGTATTATCTACAGTACTCCTACTAGGGTCTTTTATTGGTAGCATCGTGCCAGCGGGATTCTTATTCGGACTTCTAAGTAGCATTTCTGTGAAACCCCAGTTTTTGTCTTTACCTCGATTTGCGTGTCTTTATCTCGATTTGCGTGATTTGACTTGTTTATGTATTATATGAGTTAGAATGTGCTAAATATGTGATTTATATTCCTAATACATTCTATGTGTGCATTCATGAAATTTTCATCAAAATCAGCATCATAAATTTTATCGACGATTTTTATGAATAGTGCGAACACCTGTCCGCTAAAATTTTTACAGGGGTGTTTTAAACGTCTTAAAACCTAGTCCTCTATTATTAATAGACCCATGTTTGATAAAAATTGATTCTGACACAGAATAGTAATTTAAATAAACTTTTCGGGCAAAAAATAGCATTTTTGAGCCAAATAATGATTTTTTCTAAACCCGATTCTTGCATGGACTTTTGTTGACCTAGTATATATTAATATAAATGTATTTATATGTGGTATTAAATGATTTTAGATTAATTGTGCATTCAAAAGACATTTGAAAATAAATAATATGACTTTTCACCTTCTTTTGCAAAAATCGCGTTTTTAGCCGACTCAGGTGAAATTGTTTGAATGTAAAACTTCGTCATCTAAAAATAAACTACTTGAGATAGTTTAGGTGCTGCATAATTAATTTGAGCAAGAGTAGTCAAGAAAATGAATTAAAAGACAAGAAAACACTAAAAATAATTAGTTTCCACCTTTGACTTTCTTTTATTTATTTGACCTTTTCTTAATATATCATCAACACACATTAAAAACAAAGCAAAACACCTCCAAAAACACACACAAAATTGTGGTTCTTTGTAGGAGAAAGATGAAGGCATTTTCAAGGTTTTTCAAAGCATTTTTCACATAGATTTTGCAATTCAAGTTCAAATCACTTCATTCAAAGCTTGATTTCACTTGTTGGGCATCCATTCTACACATTTCTTGCATCAAAATACATCAAAGGTGAGAGAAAAGTTCTAGATGTCAAAAGTCATTTTTTATGTTTTTGCTTATAGTTGCATTTTGAACCGTTAGAATGTTAATTTGAAGTTATATTATTGCTCAGTGCATGCTAGGGATCGTTTATATGTATTCTTGTGAGATTTGAACCGTTGTAGCATAAATTTTTAATTTCGGGTATTTAAAGTTGATAGATTGGTCATTTGATGAATATCTTGAGTTATTGTGGTTGAACTCGATTGCCGTCAATTTTTAAAAGTTAGTTAATTACGTGGTAGCGCTGTTATAATGCCGAATTTTCGATTGCGATGTTTGTGTGAAAATCCAGAAATTTCAGCCTAGGTGCATTGAGGTTTTAGGGTTGTTGGGCTTGATTTTGATGTGTCTTAGTTGGTTTCCAAGAGGGCTAATGTAGTTGATTGAATGGGTAAGTGTTAGAAACTGATTTGGAGTTGTTTGGATTAGTAGAATGTAAGATATGATTATTTGGAGTTTAGGTTGTCTTTCTTTAAATTGTTGAATTGAGCCTTTAGTTTATTGGGTGGTATTTGAGTGATTGAATTGTGATTTATAAATGGTTAGACTAGGGTTAGATTACCTGTTTAATGCATGTTAAGTTGGATGGCTTACTTTGTCATCTAACTTAGTTGTTTGTTGTTTAATTGATTACTTGATGTTATATTGATGACAGTTGATGATAATTGATGATTATTGATGATTATTGATTGATGATTGATGAACCGGGAGATAGGCAATTCTTCTAGATTGTCCTCCTGTGAATGATATTTATTATTATTGCTGAGTCTTGGTATGTGCGTGCCACCTCTTGGGCAGCATCGGGCTGTCGGGTTGATAACGGCATGACTACCAGAGACTACCTTCAGCTCGTATGACGAAGGCGTCATGGAGGGCGAGGCTAGTGAGGTACCTCGGGTGCGTGAGTAATGGGGAGTTACAAGAAGAATGGTTGAGATCGTGGTGGCGTTTGGAGCTACACCAACTAGAGTATCCTTTATTGATTGGTCATTATAGTTATATGTTTATATTGTTATTGATGTTTTATTGCGTGTTTACTGCTCAAATGATCATTTCCAAGGAGTATAGTAAATACTATTAGAGATTTATCGGATCCTCACTGAGCTTGTTTTATATAAGCTCACTCTCTATTATTGCATGCATACAGGTGTTACAAAACAGGAATACAGATATGTGCCTTAGGAAGTTGAGAATGTGCTTTATTTGGACAAGTCCTATGTGCCAAAGTCTTATCATTGATATTTGAGATGTAGTTCTCTTTTGTTATCTTGTATATTAAAACTAGATGTTTTGTATTTACTTAGAAGTTTATGATGTATAAGATGTTGTAAAGATAATGAATTAAATATTGCTAGCTTAGTAGTCTTGTTTTGGAACATGATTAGGTTGCTAGATTGGTTATAATCTATTTTGGGAATGTATATTATATAGTAAATGTATGATGTTGGAACGGAGGCGTATAACCTATGGATGCAATGGTAAATAATGTTTATTGTATGTTGTGGTTGTGTTGTTAATTGTTGAATTATTGTGGAGTTGGATGTATGAGTTTCGAAGAGGTTGGTTTAGAGCCTCAGTGTCCAAATTACTGTCGTTATACTGCCAAAATTCGGTTGCGTCCTGACTGATTGTAGGAGGGGTCGAGTTGGGGCGTGACATTTAAGTGGTATCAGAGCTTGATTAGTTGTCAGCCAGGGTATCCTCGGAATGTGGGTAGTGGTCTAAGCATGCAAGTATGTATTAAGTGAAAGAAAAGTGAAACATATGTTAATATGTTTATGTGATTAATTTATTTATGTGTCCAACTTTCTATGTGATCAATATGCTTTATGTGTTAAGTGAACTAATGTGGTCAATATGTTTTATGTGATAACATGTATTACGTACTCAATGTGTTGTAGATAATATGCATTTTGTGATTAATGTGTATTATGTGACAAATGTGTTTTATGTGATTGAAGTGTCTATGTGAAGTTAGTTGCTTATGTGGTTTTAATTGTTTATAACTAGCTTATGTGAAACAACGTGCTTTAGGTGCTCAATGTACTTTAAGTAACCAATGTGAGTTACATGATCAACTTGTCTTATGTGAAGTTTGTTGCTTATGTGACTTTAATTGTTTATAACTTACTTCCGTACTATAACCTGTTTAGGTGATATTGGCTTTCTATGTGTTGAATTGTGTGTTATGTGATAATGTTGTAATATATGATAATCATGTAATATGTTGGTAATTGTTTTCATGAGATATAATTGTATATATGCTATAACTGTGGGTGATTCTTTTGGGTGAAGTAAGGATGACTGCAAGAGTTTTCGGAAATAGAGGTAGGCCATGATTTTGAATTATTATTATTCTAGTAGTTTATCAGTGAGATTTTAATTGTTATGTTTATGGATTTTAGTCTCAGTTTAATAGATTTGTTCTTGATGTTCCTTTAGCAATAATGAAGTTGTTTGAGGAAATAGCAATGTATCATGATGATTATAATTACTTTTGTTGCCATGTTTAACTTGTTATTACTTAGAGATGGATCATAAGTTGAGGTTTCTGTGAGGTTGTGATTAGACACTTTTGGAGTCTCAACTCAGACTATACTTTCTTGAGGTTATTTTAGAATGAATTTAATTGAGGAATTAGTGATGTATATTTGTGAATGGAATGAAGTGTAGTATAACATGTATATATTTCTACTATTTGGGATTGCTATATTATTAATGGATATTTTGGAGTTTTGATCTTTAAACCTTGGAGACAATTAGAGTGATTCCTGACTAAAGTTACTTTGTTCGAAAATGTAATTGTTGGGAGATAGAATTATTTGAGGAAATAAGTATGCATTTTGGTGACTAGACATTTATTTGCCTACATTAAGCTTTTGAGTTCTAGGTGGTAAGACTTTCTAAATTGTTGATTGGGGATTCTCTTGTATTATAATGGGTTAGTATGAATCTGTATTGTGTTATCAGATTTTGGAGTCTTCATCAGTCAATCGTGCTGGGTAATCGGTGATTTATCTTGTTTAATGATTGGTCTGGTACAGAATATAAATTTTGGAGTGATTTATCTTGTTTGTTGATTGTTATGACTCCTTAGGTTCTCTAGATCTCCTTAGTGTCTTGTTTTGGTGGGAGATAAATTGTAGGATTTGACTTGTTGGTGTTTAAGTGTGTAGGTAGGACACCCTTCTTGTACTTTATAATTCTATCAGTCATATTATTATCTTTTACTCTATTCTCACTTATTTGAGAGAGAGTTACGCTTTTCTAGCATATCAATTGTTTCTTGAAAGTGTTACTTATTGAATTAATGGATCCTATACTCATTTGACATTGTTTCTATTCTTAACATTCATATTTGCTTCTTATAGCAATGTCGCTTATTGGAGTTAAGGTTTGAGACTTCTATATTTCATTCTATATCTCCAGCCATTCATTTCAGTATTTTATTTCATCCTATTACTATTAATTTGAAAGTAATTTTTTCCTTTGGTATACCATTTTACTTGTTTGAATTTCACTTGCTTGATGTACTTCCTACCTAATTACATCATTATCATTCTTGTTGATCATTGTTAATCCTATTGTTTCATTATTAAATCTTGAGCCATTACTTTGCTTGTAATTGCCCATTTAATATACTCAACACTGTCCTTTCTTATTTATACTTCTTTGGTTATTGCGTGCTGAGATACTCATTATCTTGACACTCGTATTTTCTATTGAATTAATCATCTTTATTTCTTAATTTCATTTCGCCTCAAGTACAACCTACTTGTTGGTTCCTTGAACAATCATCGAGAATTGAAATGTCTACTTGTTCAGGAATTTTGTTCAACATACTCAGCACTGTTTTGACTCGTCATCATCCTTTGTTCGTGTTTATTTAGCTGATAGGTGCTGAGACATTCCATATCTTAGTTATTATGCTTCCTTATTAAACTATTAGGCCCTTGACTCTCTAACCTGTTTGACATCTTGTTCACTTGATTGTTGGCTCAAATATGACTTTCCATATTCTTATTTCCTTGTAAATTTCATAAGAGCCATATTCTGACCAATGTCACTTTTGAGATATTCCCTTGATCAATAATCATTCATGTTATCGTGAATGAGTTTTTAAACCCTCGGGGTATTCACAGAGCCCTTTTATATGGTATGGGATGATTGATAAGTAGTGGTGTCATGCTAAGACTTTGGAGTTGCGATTTCTTTCATATGCATTATGATATTAGGTAGGAGAGAATTATGAATTGAAGATTGTCTTGGAATTATGATAATCATCTTGCAGTCAATAGAGTTTGTTCTTTTGAGGTCTTTGGTTAGGTGTCATCCTAAAAAGATAAATGGGAACTAAGAAAAGTATTGTTAAGTGTAACGATTGAGGATTTAATTGTCTGTCAATTCGAGAATTGTGCAGACGCAATTTTTTTAAGGAGGGGAGAATGTGAAATCCCAGTTTTCGTCTTTACCTTGATTTGCGTGTCTTTGTCTCGATTTGCGTGATTTGACCTGTTTATGTGTTATATGAGTTAGAATGTGCTAAATATGTGATTTATATTCCTAATACATGCTATGTGTGCATTCATAAAATTTTCATCAAAATCGATATCATAAATTTTATCGACGATTTTTATAAATAGTGTTTTAAATACTTGTTCGCTAAAATTTTTACAGGGGTGTTTTAAACGTCTTAAAACCTAGTCCTCTATTATTAATAGACCCATATTTAATAAAAATTGATTCTGACACAGAATAGTAATTTAAATAAACTTTTCGGGCAAAAAATAGCATTTTTGAGCCAAATAATGATTTTTTCTAAACCCGATTCTTGCATTGACTTTTGTTGACCTAGTATATATTAATATAAATGTATTTATATGTGGTATTAAATGATTTTAAATTAATTGTGCATTCAAAAGACATTTGAAAATAAATAATATGACTTTTCACCTTCTTTTGCAAAAATCGCGTTTTTAGCCGACTCATGTGAAATTATTTGAATGTAAAACTTCTTGTCACCTAAAAATAAACTACTTGAGATAGTTTAGGTGCTGCATAATTAATTTGAGCAAGAGTAGTCAAGAAAATGAATTAAAAGACAAGAAAACACTAAAAATAATTAGTTTCTACCTTTGACTTTCTTTTATTTATTTGACCTTTGTTTAATATATCATCAACACACATTAAAAACAAAGCAAAACACCTCCAAAAACACACACAAAATTGTGGTTCTTTGTAGGAGAAAGATGAAGGCATTTTTAAGGTTTTTCAAAGCATTTTTCACATAGATTTTGCAATTCAAGTCCAAATCACTTCATTCAAAGCTTGATTTCACTTGTTGGGCATCCATTCTACACATTTCTTGCATCAAAATACATCAAAGGTGAGAGAAAAATTCTAGATGTCAAAAGTCATTTTTTATGTTTTTGCTTATAATTGCATTTTGAACCATTAGAATGTTAATTTGAAGTTATATTATTGTTCAGTGCATGCTAGGGATCGTTTATATGTATTCTTGTGAGATTTGAACCGTTGTAGCATAAATTTTTAATTTCGGGTATTTAAAGTTGATAGATTGGCCATTTGATGAATATCTTGAGTTATTGTGGTTGAAATCGATTGCCGTCGATTTTTAAAAGTTTTTTAATTACGTGGTAGCGCCGTTATAATGCCGAATTTTCGATTGCGATGTTTATGTGAAAATCTAGAAATTTTAGCCTAGGTGCATTGAGGTTTTAGGGTTGTTGGGCTTGATTTTGATGTGTCTTAGTTGGTTTCCAAGAGGGCTAATGTAGTTGATTGAATGGGTGAGTGTTAGAAATTGATTTGGAGTTGTTTGGATTAGTAGAATGTAAAATATGATTATTTGGAGTTTAGGTTGTCTTTCTTTAAATTGTTGAATTGAGCCTTTAGTTTATTGGGTAGTATTTGAGTGATTGAATTGTGATTTGTAAATGGTTAGACTAGGGTTAGATTACGTGTTTAATGCATGTTAAGTTCGATGGCCTACTTTGTCATCTAACTTAGTTGTTTGTTGTTTAATTGATTACTTGATGTTATATTGATGACAATTGATGATAATTGATGATTATTGATGATTATTGATTGATGATTGATGAATTGGGAGATAGGCAATTCTTCTAGATTGTCCTCCTGTGAATGATGTTTATTATTATTGCTGAGTCTTGGTATGTGCGTGCCACCTCTCAGGCAGCATCGAGCTGTCTGGTTGATAACGGCATGACTACCAGATACTACCCCCAGCTCGTATGACGGAGGTATCATGGAGGACGAGGCTAGTAAGGTACCTCGGGTGCGTGAGTAATGGGGAGTTACAAGAAGAATGGTTGAGATCGTGATGGCGTTTGGAGCTACACCAACTAGAGTTTCCTTTATTGATTGGTCATTATAGTTATGTGTTTATATTGTTATTGTTGTTTTATTGCGTGTTTACTGCTCAAAGGATCATTTCCAAAGAGTATAGTAAATACTATTAGAGATCTCTCGGATCCTCACTGAGCTTGTTTTATATAAGCTCACTCTCTATTATTGCATGCATACAGGTGTTACAGAACAGGAATACAGATACGTGCCTCAGGAAGCTGAGAATGTGCTTTATGTGGACAAGTCCTATGTGCCAAAGTCTTGTCATTGATATCTGAGATGTAGTTCTCTTTTGTTATTTTGTATATTAAAACTAGATGTTTTGTATTTACTTATAAGTTTATGATGTATAAGATGTTGTAAAGATAATGAATTAAATGTTGCTAGCTTAGTAGTCTTGTTTTGGAAAATGATTAGGTTGCTAGATTGATTATAATCTATTTTGGGAATGTATGTTATATAGTAAATGTATGATGTTGGAACGGAGGCGTATAACCTATGGATGCAATGGTAAAGAATGTTTATTGTATGTTGTGGTTGTGTTGTTAATTGTTGAATTATTGTGGAGTTGGATGTATGAGTTTCGAAGAGGTTGGTTTAGAGCCTCAGTGTCCAAATTACTGTCGTTATACTGCCGAAATTCGGTTGCGTCCTAACTAATTGTAGGAGGGGTCGAGTTAGGGTGTGACAATTTCTATGGGAGCCTTTTTTTGGCCTTATTACTCTAGGTTCACAGGCAATACTACTGGGATTTCTTAGTGAGTTCTTACGAGAATTCGTATACAATATTCTTGGTCCGCAACTGATGACGAGTAATCGGAGTTGATTTTCAGTCGATGCTGACTTCTTTTCAAAGAAGAATTGCGTGGACACAATTTGTTTAAGGGGGAGAGGATGTGATGCCCGAGAACTTCACCGTACACCTTTTTATTGTTGCATCTACTATTTGTGCATATTTACTATGCATTACTTGTTGCTTTATGTAGTTACTATTTATCATATTTTTCAACTGCTTAATTACTTCGAATTAACATTTTTCTTAAATGATATTAATTATGTTAGGAATGAGAGAAATGTGCGTTTGAGCAAAAACCGATAAGAGCATCCGTTTCGAAAATGTTTCATAGAAACTAGTGAATAGTATTACGTAGTTAAACTTTATATTTTGGTTAGCTAACATATTATTGCACCTTTAGACTTATTTTAAGCTAGCTAAACTTATTTTTAGTAGTCAACACTTACCCAAAACATAATACATATATTACATTTACACATCACAACACATATACTCATAATATAGCTCAAAACAAATCAAGAAATGATCCCTAAGTCCCTCCCAAAACCCGACAGCCCCTAGAGGAAGAAATAAGGAATTTTTGCTTGACAAACTTTGGATTCTAGCCTTTGCAAGCTAGGAACAAGGGATTAAGAGAGTTTATAAGCCTTCTACAAGCTTCTACACACCATTGTGATGGATTTTTGCATCCTTTTGTGAATTGAAAGTTTATGTTAAAGTTTGAATTTTCTAGATTTGTTGTTATTGACTTATGATATGATTAAATCTTGCTATGTATGATACATACATGTTGTAGATACCACATTTATGCTATTGTTTTGCTTTTTAATCGGTTAAATTTGTTGGTTTGATTTAGGGCAATGAATAGCAACGTTTTTTAGGTTTTTTTGAAATTGTGTATATTAGCTTGATTCCTTGCTCCTAGTAGGTGTCTTAGATGTTAATAAAGATAGTTTAATAGTCCCGTAACATTGAATTGCTCGAAACTTGGCTAAAACAGGAATTAGGCAACTTTTTAAAAAGGGTTTCGGGGTTATTGCAAATCCGGGTAAAATTGGCCCTCACATTTGGTATTATTAGGGTATATAAGTGTTAATTAAGGTTTTCTAACTCTCGATTGAGTTCCGATTGAGATACTTATAGTACAAACTCACAAGGAAAAAATTGGGACTTTTGTGCTAAACGCGGGTATTTGGGTAACTTCAAGGGTCCTAAGGGTATTTTATGGGTTAATTAGAAGTATGGAATAGCCCGCTCGCTTAACTAGAACATTAACTTGTGTTTGGAAGAAAAATGGCTTACGTTACAAAGAGGAAAAAGTAAGAAATCAGTTGTTTTGCACTTCTATGACCTTGTAAATGTTTCTTAGGTGTTTAAATGCACTTTTAAGTTAATTGTAAACTTTTGGTAATGTTTTGTGAAAAATATGCAATTTACCCCCTTTGTGTTGATTTGGTTAATTTCGTGATATGCTTATATATTACTTATATTGTTTATGTATTACTTGTTAAAGATTGAGTAAATATGCTTATATCTTGTATAATGTTTACATTACTTGTATATTGTGTTGTATGGGTGAAAATATACTTAAGACTTGTAACTACGCTGCTAGAATGATTACTTGGATGGTATGTTTAGCCAGAGTATATAAAGGTGGCTTCTGCTAAAGATAGAATTCTAATAGATATTGTATGCTAAATAAGTGAAGTTATAAGTTAGCTAACCTAGCTGAATAATTAATGAATGTTGTAGTTAAAGAGTAATTGAAGTAATGCTTGCCCATAGGTTCAAAGTGACTAGAAATGTTGTGATCCAAACTTACATCTTGGAGCTCAGTAGAGGTGAGGGAGTCTTCATCCTTATGTGCATAATAGTTTATTTACTTGTACCTCGATTATGTGCACTTATTGTCCATATATTGTGTGTGAGGGTAACCTAGTTTGTTGTCCCTCAATCATGTGTTTATTGATTTATTCTATTGTTATCATTTTGAGTGCATTGCATCATGGTTGCGCAACTATTTGGGCATAGTAGTGTCGTGAAAACCGGGCGGCATCGGGCTTGCCAGTCTACCTCGGCTACCATGGTTGCCCAGTTCTCTCTCGCTTGGGATACCGCCTAGGGAGAGTTAGGTCTTAGGATTTCGGGGTATATCCGGAGTATACCTATTTTGGAGTTATAAGGGGATGTCGGCTTATCGATATCAGTGTCATTATTACATCGGGATTTCAATTCGTGGCTCGTGATTCGTGATTGAAGAACAAGTGAATCGTATCCTTTTTAATGTGTGGTAACTTGTTATTTTGATTGTTCCTTAGTTGTTTTAAATGCTTATTGAGTTATCTACTGCATTGCACGTCCCCGGTAGACCTTATCCCTCACTGAGTAATTGTGATTGCTCATACCTCGCTAAACATGTTTCAGGTGGCGCAGATGGTGGAATTGCCTTGGTTGCTGTGTGCTATTGCTTGAGATTGGAGTGTTTACCTGCTAAATTGTTGAAGATTTTGTTTGTATTATGTCTTGTTCTATTTTGTGCCTATAGGTTTGTATATATTTAGAGTTGTTGAAGAATTGTAATAGCTAGGTTAATGTATGGCTTGAATGGCAGTCTATTGTAATAGTTTATCCTTACTTTCCTTTATACTACTTGCTTGGGTCTTAATGAAAGTTAATAGTCGTTTGGCTTTAGTTTATAAGAAAGTCTAATGGTTAAAATATAGTGGTATGATAAGCGGATTAAAAAGATAAGGTTTTGATGATTGTTAAATGCATGCTTGTGTGTGTTTTCTATGTCTTGCTCAAGGCTCGATCGACCTTGAAACTGGGGATGTTGGGGAGATGAAGTTAGTGAATGTTGTGGATGTTGGATTTTGTGTGGTTTGTGGCTTCGTTGTCTGTTTACAAGTTTTGTTTTGTCCTATAAACAGGGGAGACTTTGTCTGTTTTCCCTAAAATTTTATAACTGGGTTGGAATTTGGTTGAGAATAGCCTGGTTATTAGAGCCCCCGGTTTCGTGAAGGATCGGGGCGTTACAACCCCGACCGAGAATTTCCTCATTCATCAACCAATACTAGATCACATAGGACATCGTCTCACGTTCGGAGGTTAGCGGATCCTATATTGACAATTACATGTTGATCTCTATATCACAAGACTAAACTGCGAGAGGTTGTAACTCACCTTAAAGAAGGCGGGTTTTATCCAAACGCTAGATTTAGCGCTGCTATATCTAGCAATTGTAATTTCTCAAGTCAAAGGATTAATTTGCACAATTTACAACGAATAATAAGCTGTTAATCCAAAGTCATGTAGTTTATTATTCTGGTCACATTCAATGATCTGTTCCACTAACGATCACTCATATGGAAGTTAATCGCATCCCTATGTTTGTTATGGCACAAGGCTCGCCACCTTTTATCATTAGTATCTCTATGCTAATCAAAGGTAACCACATATGATAGCTCGTACTTGATTATTATAGTCCCGGTCAAATAATCTAAGGGCTATGAATCAATTTGAATGTTTATCATATCAAAAAAATATGCCAATATATTCTAAACGTTTTTAGAATATATTTCTTCTCTAAAAAATATTAATGACACATTCATATAATAAAACGGAGAATATGAATGTCTCAAACAAGTCAATATGTAAACAAACATATAGACGTAAATACCATTATATACAAGTTAATGCCAAAATATCCCCAAAATATGTCATCCATATATATAGCATTAGGACATATCTCCAACAATCTCTCACTTACACTAATGATATGATATATATAGTATTAGCACATCACACAATGATATCACATATTCATCTTCCCAAAACGTAGGCCTAGCTATGACTGATTCACGGCTATGGTAAGTGGGTTAGCTACATCAGGAGATGTAGCCATTTTTTGCAATAACATATCACAATATTGTTATAGGCTACAGATACAATATATGAAGATGAAAACACATTTCCAAATGTTTGGACATACTGTGAGACCCTAGTTCCTTTAGCTTGTGCAATAGCTTCATTATAGTCGTAATGCAAAAGAATCACAACTAAATGACAAGAACCATTATCAACTTGTATGATTACCTTAATCCAAACAACTTCTTTTGTAACATCAAATATTACAAAAAATATAAAATACGTAATGGGATACTCTCAAATCAAAGTAAACATTTAGTATGAAAATATAGTGCACCAAAACTTTAAAAGTTTGGAAAATATATACACAAGAATATCAAATCTCCAAGAAAGATATAAACTATCAATTGAAAAAAATAAAAAGTTTTACATTAACATGTGCCTACATAAAGTAACTTACTCATCGAATATCGAACTAATAGTTGCTCAAAGAGATAACTCGAACACCAAATCAAAATGTAATTAACTCTGGACTTAAAAGTAAAAATTAAACAAAATATACAAATATTGAGGATTGATAAAGTTATAGCAACTTACCAAGATGTTACAGTTGATGTAAGAATTATAAACGTTAGGAAAATATATACACAATTTTCTAAGAGACCCATATGGGTATGTAGTAAATGTTGAGGAATAGTGGTTTATGGTTGTTTTTTCTATACAAATAAATAATAATAATAACAACAATAACAACAACAACAACAAACACGCTTGAATTAAAACCAAGAGCTTCATGAAAGAAAGTGATTCTAACAACACAACCGCATAAAATGTTAATAATCGATTAGTTAAGTAACACGATTAACTCTATGTTTGCCATCAACCAAAAAACTCACAATTCTTGGCCACGACTAGCAACG
The DNA here is from genome assembly GCA_037974665.1 of Ehretia macrophylla. Taxonomy (NCBI): domain Eukaryota; kingdom Viridiplantae; phylum Streptophyta; class Magnoliopsida; order Boraginales; family Ehretiaceae; genus Ehretia; species Ehretia macrophylla. The sequence goes on along the minus strand of CM075780.1, from coordinate 60,112,184 downwards.
ATACAAAGCAACATTTGGTATGAAACCCTGCAAAACCCATTTGCAAATCTAATTTTTTGTATTTGGAAGTACCGTTTTAAAAAATTGAAATTCTAAATATCGAACTAATAGTTGCCCATAGAGATAACTGGAACACCAAATCAAAATGTAATTAACTCTGGACTTAAAAGTAAAAATTAAACAAAATATACAAATATTGAGGATTTATAAAGTTATAGCAACTTACCAAGATGTTACAGTTGATGTGAGAATTATAAATGTTAGGAAAATATACACACAATTTTCCAAGAGACCCATATGGGTATGCAATAATAGTTGAGGAATAGTGGTTTATGGTTGTTTTTCTATACAAATAAATAATAATAACAACAACAACAACAACAACAACAAACACACTTGAATTAATCCAAGAGCTTCATGAAAGAAAATGATTCTAACAACACAACTAAATAAAATGTTAATAATCGATTAGTTATGTAACACGATTAGCTCTATGTTTGCCATCAAACAAAAAACTCACATTTCGTGGCCATAACCAGCAACGATACAGAGCAACATTTGGTATGAAACCCCACAAAACTCATTTACAAATCTAATTTTTTTATATTTGGAAGTACCGTTTTAAAACATTGGAAATCCAAATATTAAACTAATAGTTGCCCATAGAGATAACTCGAACACCAAATCAAAATGTAATTAACTCTGGACTTAAAAGTAAAAATTAAACAAAATATACAAATATTGAGGATTGATAAAGTTATAGCAACTTACCAAGATGTTACAGTTGATGTGAGAATTATAAACATTAGGAAAATATATACACAATTTTCCAAGAGACCCATATTGGTATGCAGTAATAGTTGAGGAATATTAGTTAATGGTTGTTTTTCTATACAAATAAATAATAATAATAATAATAACAACAACTAAAACAACAACAAACATGCTTGAATTAAAACCAAGAGCTTTATGAAAGAAGATGATTCTAACAACACAACCAAATAAAATATTAATAGTCAATTAGTTATGTAATACCATTAACTCTATGTTTGCCATCAAACAAAAAACTCACATTTCTTGGCCACAACTAGTAATGATACAAAGCAACATTTGGTATGAAACCCCACAAAACCCATTTGCAAATCTAATTTTTTGTATTTAGAAGTACCGTTTTAAAAAATTGGAAATCCAAATCTTGGATTTCCACAAGCCTTATCCAAATCCTTGTGCAAGAGGTGGTGTCACGCCCCAAATCCAACCCTATATAGGGCTAAGTCCAAGTGCGACTGTTGAATCGATTATCATTTCTTACTTAGTCAAATTTTCATCTTCTTAGTAGTTTTCTAAAAAATCGGGCAATATAACGGCTGCAATGTGAACATAATAGTTTTTTTTTCTTCAACCTGCAAACTGAAAAGCCACAATTCTACTTCTCCAAATCCTTCTCCTCAACACCACAACTCAGAACTCCAATACAATTCATTCATAAATCAACATGATTTAAACTATCGCACAACTAGTATAAAAATATACATCCATTACTTGCATTAAAGAAAGGTTTAACTACAACCATAATACTTCCTATCAGTCGGCACGTAGCCCAATGCCCAAAAACAAAACCAGCTACGTGCACCACCTATATAATAGCTAACTAAGTTATCAAACTAAACTTTCCAACCAATTAAAACCCATGACTAAGTTAGATTACTTATACAAGTTCTAATAATTAAAATCACCTACTTATACAAAATAATATACACAATATAATTGTTCAAGTCATATCAATCAACCATACACCCAAAATAGGTGCATGTCATGTATTGGGCACTTCTAGTTGACCACAAAAAGGAAAAGTTTCATGGCATTGAACATTATTTTCTTCATCTCCTAAAAAAGGGGAAATAAAATAGGGTGAGCTTATCCGACACCAAAGCTCAGCCAAGGGGGAACCTGAGAAGGGTTTTTGAATACATTTTCCTATTTGTAAACCATTTGGAAACCTTTAAATACAATGCACGCATTATCTGCAATCAAGAAACAATTCAAGTATACATTTACGCATCATACATCACATACTAAGTAAGAAATAGCTTACTTTTTTACATCGCATCATTTTCACGTACTTTCCCAAGGTAGCAATGTGCCCAAGCGAGAGAAAACTCTCCGAGGGTAGTATTGCTTTCACATCGAATCATTTTCACGTGGTGACCAGCCGTCACAATCATATTTACTTATCCAACTCTCTGAAGGTAGCAACGTGCCCAAGCAAGGGAAAGTTGTCCGAGGGTAGCATTGTGCCCAAGCAAGAGGGACAACTCTTGGAAGGTAGCAAATACCCAAGCAAGAGGGCCAACTCTCTGAAGGTAACAATGTTCCCAAGCAAGAGTCTAAGACCAAGTGGTTGCAACATCTTTGAAACACCATTTTCAATTCAAGTTCATGTAATACAAGCAATATAACAATCATATTTGCATCGAGTTCACAACTACCACATAGTTGCACATTTGTAGCATATTGAGTGAATAACAATTAACTATGCAATAAAATTCATATCACTAATTTCACAAGTATCCTAGCACATCTAGAGGTCATTTAAGATCATTACACATTAGTAGAAACTAGTAACTTATCCATTTAAACAACAACAATTTACATTAGTACTTAACTAATTAGCCTAAGACAATTTCTATAATACTGCAATACTCCAACTTTGTCAATTCCTTTACCGATCCGTCTGAACTCCAAATCACTTGAATTAGGTATACAATTAAAGCTCTTCAAATTTAGATAGTTTCATAATCAAGTGGATCTCAATTTCGATTTAAATTCCTTAAGTTATAATCAAAACAATACAGTTGCGTAAATCTGTCCAGTGACTGGAAATTTTTTAGCTACTTTGTGGTTTCCTATTTTTCAGAGGTTTTAAACGATAGAATTTGCTCAAGTACTCAAAGCAACATTTGTTACAAACTGACCAATCTACCTACCATAAAAATTTCAGAAATTTTTAAGCACATTTACTATTTTTAAAATGCAAAAGAAACCAAAGACAGTAGGCTGTCCAATTTTTAACAAAATTTCTTAAACCTACTGTAATGTGCTATTTTGAGCATGAAAATGATTTTTTCTCATAAAACTTTTAACACAAGAATTGTTCCTATATGATTCTAGAATAATATATAAGTTTTCTAGATTTTTCCCACGTGATAAACCATTCAGGCGACTCAAAACTTCTAACTGCACAAAACTGTCCAAAGAATGCTATTATATGAATCTTGCATGTTTAGCTTCTATATTCACAATAACATCTTCTACAAACTCTAGCAACATATAGCAACATTTATAAGCATCATCTAAGCACCTATACATGGCTAGTATCCATTATATTTCTTCAAGAAACTTCAAGCAACATTAATGGTAGATTTTGATACAAGCATTAACAAGCATGTTTCCAACACATTTAATCCATGATATTGTTGTCATATCAATATACAACCTCCACAAATCATATCTAAGCATTTATATTGCAATAAAACCAAGTTTTGAAGAACCTTCACCTTGAAAGTTTTTGGATGAAAAGCTTTAAAACCTTGCAAAAATGCTTGAAGAACACTTAGCTAGCTTTGAAATCACTTTGTCTACACTTGCTCTTCACAAAATATTGCAAGATAAAACTAGAATTTTTCTTCTTCTCCTTGGGGTAGCCGTCGGCCTTGGTAGGGAAACAGAAGATGAAAAGATCTTTTATACTTTGCATTCTTGTAGGTTAAGTTAAGTTTTGCCTAATTGTATTTTGACCCCAAACTCTTTTCCACTTTGCAAAGTCACCCCATTTTTTTCTTCCTTTGGCCAAGGGGTCCAAACGGGATTTAGGAAAGTTGAGCTCTAATTCTAATTGCAGACTTAGTGCCCAAGTATAACTCTTCATAATTGCAAATTGACCTCAAAAGTCTATAAGCTTTGCTATTTGATCCCAAGTGTTTTTCTAGCTTTGCAAAACTTTCTCTTTCCTTTTCTTCTTATAGCCGTGTGTCCTAAGTGTAGTTTATAAGATAATCCTAGTTCTATGTAGTTTAATTAGTGTCCAAGATAAAGTTTAGTTAATTGCACTTTGGCCCCAAAGTTCTCTTAATGTTTACATAATTATCCTGAAAGTTATTCTAACTTATTCTTATGATTCTAACTTAATTTCTAACTTATTTCTATCCTATTCCTACCTTATTTCTATTGCACATAATATATAATTATAAAGCACTGAAATATGTTTAATTACACATAATAAAATAGTAATGCATATGAATTTGAAACCGGGCCTCACAGGTGGAATTTGCAAATCTATGTTTTTAAAATCTGTTGCTAATATTTTGAGGACAAAATTACCCTTAGGTTTAAGTGATTGACTTTGCTAGGATACATAGATAAAAACCAAAAAATAGAATAATAGTAATTCAACGTCTTCACTCACTTCTCTTTTGACAATCTTTTTAATTTATCCTCAACTTTTGCTTTTATATTGTTTGTCATTATTATTGTAATAAAACCAGTCCAAAAATAAATATTATAGAAAAAAAATTAGAGTAAACCTGTCCAATTGTATATATGCATATATATACATACATGAATATATGTTATAGTGGTCTATATTACAAGTATAATTATGATGTCAAACACCACCCAAATAAACTCTGATTGCAAAAGTGAGTTTGAGACTCAAAGATCGCTTTGTCATGTTGCTAATGAGTATAAGGAAACTACATACAGAGGCATATAAATGTTCAATAATAGAATGAGAAGATAACCCTTTATATGACAGTCTAATTTCAATTGAATAAAAGAAGGGTATTCAAGTAAAATATATTTATTAATTCCAATTTCACATGTGTTCCAAACACAATTTGTATTCACAAATGACTAAATTGACTTAATATTATTTTATAAATCCAAACAAGAGAATTTATTTGTAAATACAAATCTTCGATGAATTAATTTATAAATCAAATAAATTCTACAACACAAGTATTTCCAAACACTATGTAAAGCAGTGAGATTCACAATAATAGGAACACCAAAGATAAACAATAATCAATACAATATCAATTCTTGATCACCTTCTTCTTTTTCATTTTCCATTTATTACTTATTACTATTAAATATATAACTGAAATCTTCAATTAAAAAAAAAACCCAGATGTATATAAACAAGTTAAATTTCAAAATTACCAACAAACCATCAAAATGAGCATAGAAACAACAAAATAAATTAAAACTAAAAAATAAAATACAAAAGAAAATCAAAAAATAATCAGCATCAAAGAAACTAACATTATTAAAAAATAAGAAATGGGTATGAATTAAATGATACAAAAACAACAAAATTTTAAAAAGGAAAAAAAGAATGGAAAATCACTTGATAAGACCAACCAAGCTTGTTAGAACGACCTTTCATTCCAAATAGGAAAAATGTAGCGATGTTGGACGACGGAGAAGTTGACATGAGGGGTTGTCGTGCATAAGACGTGAGATGTTGTCGTCTAGGTTTGTTGTGCATGAGAGAGTGTGAGACAGAGATAGAGTTCAAAGAAAGAGATGAGAGGGGGAGAATTGAGTTCTGATTGAGAGAAAAGGGGTTTTAGGACAATTTGTATGAAGGGATAAATATATCATTTTAAATTATTTGGTTGATTTCAACCTAAAAAGCATTGAAGATTAGTTTTGCCATTGCATTTTAGACATAAATTAATTAGAAAGAAAGGGGTGAACATCAGCCATTGATGTTCACCCCTTCAACATCAACGACAATGGTCAGCATGGATTGATGTCAGTCCAAACTAACCAAAAAGTAACCCAATGGATGGACCCAATATGTATATAAGTCTTGACAAATTTATCAATACCCAGTTATTTGATTGAATCCTCTACCCTAAAATATTGTAAAAAATATCATAGGTTTCAATCAAGGAATTGCACAAATGATCCGTATTGTTTTTTTGAAATTTTAAATTTGTCTATATTGTTTAAAATTAGCCAATTTAATCTCCATTATTTTGCAAGAAATTTTAATATAGTCCATACCGTCAAAAAATTAGTCAAATCTAACAAAAATGTGTGAAATACCTAAATTGCCTTTATATAATTAATAAAATTACCAATATATCTTTTGAATATATATCATAGTCATCCTTATTGTTCCAAAAAATATTCAAATTAGTCGCTATTACTAAAACACATACATACACACAGACATGTACACAACCACACACATAGACATACACACACACGTGCATACATGCAAAAGCAAATGAAAAGTCCAAGTTAATAAAATATGAAGAATAGAGTGACAAATGGAAAAATTTTGAAAAGTTATAATTCTCACCACGAAATAGTGCATTGATGCCTTCATTGACATTGTTCTTCAATATATGCTTATGATTATGAGTTGTTTTCTATTTATATGCATTTTGATGATTTTGGTGAGTGTGTTTTATATTATTGTTATGCACTTTTTGGATTAAGGATGGAAAAAAAGTCATTTTTTACAGTGGTATCAAATATTTAGGGGACTTTTTAACTGTTTTGATAAGAGGGACTAAATTGAAAATGTTGACAAATAATATGGATGAAATTGATTTTATATGCAAATCTTTGGGGACTATCATGAATTTATTTTATAACTTTGAGGACTAATTTGAATTTTATAAGAAAACAATAGGGACTAAATTAAATATTTAATAATTTTTTAATTTTGTCCCCAAACAGTGGTCATATGCATTTGCACGTGACCAATTTTTTGTTACATTTGATTAACTTTTTGACATCATGGATTAAATTGAATTTTTTTTATAGAAATAATAGGGACTAAATTGGCTAATTTTAAACAATGAGGACAAATTTAAATTTTGTTAGAAAATAATAAGAACTAAATTGACTAATTTTAAACAATAGAGACGAATGTAAAATTTTAAATAAGTAATAAGGACTATTTGTACAATTTTTCCTTCCAATTACAATTCATTATATATATTTTTTATATATAGTTTGACCCTTTAACTAGTGGTTCCATCAATTTTATCATTTGTTTATATAATGAGAAATGATGTCTACACAAAAGACAAATATCAAATGATATATTACTTTCATCAAAGTTATTTGTATAAAGATTATTGAATACAAGAACTCCTTTTATCATTCTACACCAAATGATTGACTTAAAAGGTCTATTTTTAACAATCTCCCACTTGAACTGAAGTCATTTTTTATTGTATCTAATACCAATTTCTATGTCCACTGTAACTAACGATGATCTTGAAGTGCAAGTCCAAGAAAAATTATTTTGGTTGAAGAAATGAAACAAATTGAATTAATTTGTAATAATTTATTCTATTTCAGAAAAAAAAAATTAGTTTAGGGATATATTTTTTTTAATCCAATTTGTGGACTATTTTTTCGTTCTAATCTTTCTAAGTTCAAATTTTTAACTTAATAAAATTCGAGGTATTTTTCAAACTTAATGTGTTGTTTCTGTAATTCATGTATAATGGGTCGGACTGACCTAGCCTAGCCCCGATAACATGTTGGTTTGGGCAACAAGAGGAACTGTGTAACATTTGACTAAGCACAATTGTTAAAAGAGTCGGCACAGATGGTCAAGAAAGATAATGTGTTATTAAGAAATATCCCACAAAAGTAGATATCTGAATGCAAAAATTTTCTGCTACAAGAGACTAATAGACAGTCGAGCAAAATCGTACACACTTAATTAGTTGTAAGTGTATCACAAGACATTGGATGTATAGTTGTACTTCTCCAAGTGTACAGGGCAGCTATTTCCTACTTGCACATATAAACATTCCTATCTATCTATCTATCTATCTATGGTATTCATAAATATGCATCCACGAGAAATAAAGAGTTAAAGAGAGCTACAAATTACTTGTTCTCCCTCAAATACCATGGCATTGGCTTGAATGCAGCCAATACAACTGCGACTTTACACATGAGAAATCCCATCATCCCAGACAGCAGTTCTTGTGGTGTCAATATCCTATCACTAGCTCCTGAAGCATATTTTACTGCAACAATAGAAAATACAAATGCTAATACCAGGCTTGAAACTGGACCTCTTAGCTTTCCGAGAACATTTCCAGTACTTCTCCTTGAAATTAATTCAGAAGATGGTAATCCATCCACAGATCTTTGCAACAATAGTAAATATAGAAAACCACCAAGTCCACCCACTAAGAATGCATATGCAGCATTTTCCCCGGCTGAGAAGGAGGCAATTGATGAACCAGCAAGGATAAGCATTGCATCATACAGTAATAAAGAGAACTTCAAGTCCGCATAGTTTTTCATACTCTCCTCATTTGATGCAACGTAGGTGCCAAGTGAAGATGAATTTGAGGAGTTCTCATCCAGAAAAATCTCACTATCCTCAGATAACTCAGAAATTGAAGATGGTCTAAGTTCCACCATGGAAACATCAGTTCCCTCGCCAAGCAAGACATCGTCCATTTGGAAGTTGTATCGGAAAGCAATGCACTCGTTATTTGTTTTGACATCTTCTGTTGACGGAGACTGATGCTGACATATAACAGTCAAGCTCACACCTCCCAGTCTCCACTGACCTGTGATTGAGAACAAGAACATGATATGAACATGAGAGACGGTTACATTATCACAATACTTTATGTTGCTTAGGTTGTGAAGAAGGATATCTGTTTTTTAGCTCATATCACCGAGTATCAGCAATTAAAACAAGTTCGAATGTTTGACAATGAAAGAATGGGGTTTAGACATCAGACCCTTTGGGCTTTTACTGAAAGAATTGGGCTTACTCGCCATTTTATATCATTAAGATGCTCAAAATTCAATGGAATCACTAGGTTGGCTTTTGTTTGCTTATAATTTTAACCTTCCTCCCATTTGTCTCCCCGAGTAAGCCTTCCCATGAGACAAGGATTAACACCTTTCTGTCCAAACTAAGCACAGCAAGGCATTCATTCCTAGCTTCATTCGACCTTCCAGCCTATCTTCTTATGCATTCCCTCCAATTTTTTATAAAGACGGTACTTCTCTCATGAAACTATTAGACTATAATTCTCAGATTATATGTTGCACCTTGAAGTCTTTGGCAAGAATTGTGAGGCCAGTTGGAAAATACCACTAGACCAAATGGCCAAAGGGTTTGATATTCTAGTAGGCAGAAACAATATATGACTAACTAATCATATATCAAGTCTTCAGGCCAATTAATCACTATGCATTGACAGAAATAAAATAAGAAAGGCATGATTAACAACTAACTCAAGTTCCAATAAACTGTTGGATCAAATAAGTGCAGGACTCTAACATTTACTTTCCAGGTTACTGTTTTATTTTTATTTTAACAGGCTGATATATGTTTTCTTTTTTGTGTTTTCTTTATTGATTGGCACAAAATGCATCATAGTTAATGGCTGCTAACCGCATAAGCCAGCCTGCACAAATACAAGGATCCTATCATTCAGAATGTTTATATATATACACATATATGTTTGTGCATGTGTGTGTGTGAAGTAAAGTAGTTGAACTGATAAGAGCATTTCTATATTGATTTTGAGACTTCTCTTTTGTGAAATTTGATGCATCTGAAACTTATCAGATAGTAGCAGAAGAGACCATACTAAGACAAAATATGGTCATCATGTCCCTGGCATTGCAAATACTGTTTTGAATTGCTAAACAAAAATCATTTGAAAATGCCATGATGTTTTCCAAATATGATGTTCCCAAATTGACCCCACTAGTTAACCTCATGTCTGAATCAGTCCATCCTAATTGTATGGATACTCGAGTTTTCACCATATCACAATCTTAAGTAAAACACAAAATGGCCATTTGCTTTATTCTTTTATTTCATTCTTTTGGGCGAATAAGTAAACAAAGACATGTCCCTGACATTGCAAACACATACACTGATTTTTGGGAAGTACAAAACTGCCATGATCTTTTGCGTTTCATGGCCAAAACATGATATTTAAAATTGAAACCTTTGTGCACCTCCTATTTGTCAGGGGCAGATTTACAATGGGGGCAGCATCCCCCACTAATGCTTGAATACCCCAAGAACCACTGTATAACATCAAGAGTTAAATCAGGAAGAGCCTTACATAGCACCTAACAGAGAAGACACCTTTCACTTCAAATGTTCAAAACATAAAATCTGCATACTGTGTGCCAAAGTTGGCGTAGTAAGAAGGAACTAGTTATATAGCAGTTTTGGAGAGATTGGAAATAGTTGTGAATTGGTTGAAATAGTTATATTACTCCCTTTTACTCGGAGGCTTTCACGTTGTTTGCTTATCTTGTTTCCAGAGTAGAACTTTGTTTCGGGGCATGTTGCTTTTGATGGCTCCATACATACTGTTGGCCTTACTTAGTATTATAGCATGGAACACAGCTGAAAACTATAAATTTTTCTGAAATGATTTATTTACTTACTAAGGCAAGAGGATGAATGAAGAAAATGAGCTAACACAAGATGGCAGAAAAACAACAATGAAAAGCAAAAGAAGTCTTCTTTGGGAAACCTCATATTTAGGGGGTGAATCCATCCGGCAGTGAGCCAAGGGAGATGTAATTGTCTAGATTTATAAAAAGATATCAAAAATTTTAAGACTACTGTTACTGTCCTTACTGACATCAACACTTCAACATAGAAAAAAAAATTTTAAAAAAAACCTTATCTACACCCTTTTTTACTATAGAAATTAAAAATAAAAATAAAAAAGTAAAAAATACACTAAGAAGTAACACTGAGGAAAAATTCTAGATCCGCTGCTACTGCTTGTGTTTCTTTCTTGCAAATGGGTATGATGGTCTTGAGCTTTGACCATATTGTGATGTTTTTGCAAAGATGATACCTGTTCCCAGAGGAGAACCTCTTCTTCCCCCGTCCTCCTTCCCCCCTCCTTCCCCCAAGAGGATAAAGAAAGAAAACATATTATCCTAATAAAATTATGTGACGCAATTTTTTCAATCTATAAAAGGGAAAAGGAATTGGACCAGCTATGCAAAGGTATATCTAATTCATTTTATACAGTTGCATATCTATTAGTGATGATTTTAATTAATCTTTCTGAAGGAGAACCTGTGAGCAGACGCATAGCCTCAATGGTAAAGACTGAAGGAGATTGGGATTATCTTCCAGAGAAATAAGAAATAGGCTGATGTTCACAATCTTATACACCCCAAGAGGAGAGAATACAAAGAACAACCATGAGAAATTAGTTCTTTACAATTCCAATATCAGAATAAGCTCCTTGACATCAAGTTTGTGATTGATTAGCTATGCATCAAAGTTGGGTTTTATGTTTTGGATTGTTATGTTGTTGGTCCAGCAATTTATTGCCTTAATTAAATATCCACGCTGTTGTTTGGAGGCCTTTACTCATTCGATAGCTTTGAACACACATAATTCATCTACAAATTTGTTAAGCTTTTATAAAACGAGCTAGGTATATATTTATGGTTTCTGAATATACAAATTTTGGAGTCCGAGGACTTTATGAGAATACAAACAAGAAATGTCATATGTGAGACTTAAATGCTTCGGTGATGCATAAAAACCACATCTCGGTAATGAAGGCATATAATAGGACCTCATCTTTGCAGTAGACTGACCTGATTCCACACCAATCCAAACAGCTGCAATTTTTCCAAGACTGGGGCCGTCAAATATGAACTCACCAATGGAACCTCGTTGGAAAGGAGAACCATCATAAATAGAATTCTTCTCTGATTGAAAAGGAAGATCTTTCACACAACAGGCCGGTATTCTTTGTAAGATCGAGTAACCATTTTCATCTACAAAACACAGCAGCACTCCAGAGTTTATGTCAGTCAGGCCTGAACCATAGAGTTTGCTTGTTTGTAACTTGACTATGTATAAAGAATCAGAACTGCTGGTTTTGATTGAAGATAAAGCCTTCTGCAGTGAAAAACCTGCGGCAAATTCAATCTGCTTTGCTGGCAAAAGGCGTAAAGGTTTGGCATAGCCCCGAAAATCTGAAGCAAAAGTTTGAAATAAGTACAAGAGTTAGCATTTTCCAACGTAAAAAACTGAACTCATGAAGAAGTCACAATTATCCTATACATCAAGCAACAAGGGTTCATCAGATTGATACTGTTTTAGAGCATGCCACCTTAAACTGAACATTTAGAAGGTCTAGAAAATGCAGTTGATATCTTGGGGACTAAGATTGATGGTATATGCTTCAGGGTAGAGTTATCAGGTTGTGAACTCATTGGCAATTTGGCATACAATTAGTTATCTGCATGCATAAATGCTCCAGTATGGACACAAGCATTTCTCTGTATAATCATACACATAGGCACTGAAGCATGTAATAACAGTCCCACACTGGTTCTCATCAGTTTCCATCTATATTATTGATGCCATCTTTCACCTTTGTTTGGGGAACTGCTACACTGTTTTTCATTATTACTATTACAACTTTGATTTTTTTAGGAAGGTTTGAAAGTCAATTGGTCATCCTAATGCAAAAGTACCAGTCAGACATACCATGTTAGATATCAATGTACATAGAATGTCGATGGTGAGGGAAGCCATACACTTTTCAGTCATTACATTCTTAAAGTTTGATGATGATAACGGAAATCTGAAATTTACTAGATTTGACAACATGAACATTCACAATACAAAACAATAAGTCATCTTAGGCTCGTGTTTCAGGGAGAGTTGGGACGTCGTGAAGCCCACTGATACAATCATTTCTCTCGTGCAACTTCTTGCTAATTTGGAACTCTCAAAAGAAATGAACCAGGTAAATTTGTGATACAGAAAATCTACAATATAATATACAAGTGGCATAGTTTCCCCGGAAATATCAATTATCAGCCACTTTCAAAAAAGCAACTTTTGGATTGTGGAAGATGGGCAACAGCACAATATGGTTATCGACACTCAGCAATTTCTGACATGTTAAAATCGTGAACTAGAGGTATGGTGACCATAAATAATAACGAACTCTTCTGTCAAGAATTACCCTGCAATTCTTTCCACGAACTTTTTGGCCACTTTTTAGTTGTAGGAGGTGATCAAATACAAGTCCACACTCGAACAGTTTGACTATCTAGTAGCTATAGATTGCTCATTCCTGACTCTCGTGGAGCAAGAATTAACAGTCTATGTATTCACATTCATTAAACATTCCCCTGCTAGTGCCCATAATGAGTCCGAAACTATAAAATAGAACTATTAGATTCCAAAACATTCCACAAAGAATCCATATCAATTAAAGCATTCTGGCGTAATTATCACGCATTTGCCCCTGAACCCAAGCCTGCAAAGTGATACTAGTGTTGTAGATTTGAGATTAACTGCCTAAGACCTCAAATCCATTGGTCCAAAATATTAACCTCAGCAATTATACACGATCTACACTAGTTTATAAACCACTATCGCGTTATATCTAATATACAAGGAGTCCTCTTTTATTACCATTTTCTTCAAGAGCAGTTCCCACTCCACCCCAAGCCCAAAAAAAAAAAAAAAGAAAGAAAGAAAAAGACTAAATAAAGTGGCTAGTTAAGTGCTTGATATCATAGCTACAAAACAAAATTTGCATGAATATTTTCGTATCTAAACAAAATTGGAAAAAGGTCTCACAAATTAGTTATAATTAATTGTTATCAACATGTGAAGTTGTTGAATCATGTTTGAATGAAAAATTCATATTATCCACTTTAGTATGTACCTTGAAAATCCCACTTTTTGGAATAAAGAACAAGGCGAAAATGAGGAAAATGAGTGCTAAATCTTCTGATATGAATTGGGTTTGTGGAATATCTCACTGGAAACGCACTGTGAGTTGTAGATATCATATGCTTCACTGAAAGTGTCTCCATTCCTGCAAATTTTTTCAAGTACAAAATGCAGAGTTAATATTTTTTATCTTATTATTTTTCTTGTTTGTATATATATATATATATATATATAAGAAGAGAGAGATAAAGAGCCCTCAACGAGTGAGCTGATAATTCAGCTGAATGGAATTTTTTTTTTTTTTTTTTTTTTTGTCAAGAGCTGAATGGAAATTTGATTACCAGAAAAAACAGACATTGTCAGTAACGAAAGATGTGTTTTAAGGATATTTTATGTTTAAAAGAAATAAGAGTAGAGTGTGGGCCTACAGTTATATCAACTATTTTAGTAGGTGATGGGCCATAGGAAATCCAATACTCCGAAATATCTGCGTCATTGGAAGCCCACTTATGAGTGATATCTAATAATTGTAAAATGTTTAAATCAATTATTTATAATTGTATTAATAATTTATAAGTGTTAGATTTTACTAATAACATTATAATATTAGCCCCCTGTTTGGATTGTACAAAGGAAAGGAAAGAAAAATAAGTGGAGGAAGAAAAATAAAGGAAAGAAAAAGAAATGAATTACCTTATTTGTATTGCAGATAAAATAATAATGAAAAAGAAAGAAAATGATTTTATAATTTTTTATTTGGATTGGAGAAAGAAATGAAAGGAAATAATAATTTTAAATACAAAATTACTTAAGTACCTTTTTTTTAATTTTTAAAAATATGAGATATATAGGGACAAAATAGGTTTTTTTTATACAAGACCTTGCCTTTCCCTCCAAAACACTCCAATTTGAAAATATTATAAAATTATTCTCATTAAAGGAAACAGAGAGGTTTTGAACCCCTTCATAACCTTTCATTCCTTTAAATTTGTAATCCAAACAAGGAAAAGTATTGAAAAATCCCTCCCTTACCTTTCTTTTCCTTTGATATTTCCAATTCAAACAAGCTGTAAGAGCATATCCATTCTCAATTAACCCGCTTCCTTCGCCGTTTGATTATTTTAAAATGGTTGATTTGAGTTTTTGAAAAGTGAACCCAAGAAAGAGAGAAATAGTGTAATACCCTGATCCCTCACGAGATTGGAGTCTCGATCCAAAACTCGAGGTCACGAAAAATGAGAAAATACGATCGGAGTTTTTCCTGTTTATAGGACTATCAGTTTACCTGCTCACGGAAAATAAAGCCACAAACCACATTCTACAACATACTCCAACTTCAACTCCATAACTTCTCCCAACTTCAAGGTCATCCGAGCCTTAAGCAAGACAAGACATTATAAACACACAAGCATGCAAAGTTAAAACCATTGAAATCCTATCTTTTTAATCCACTTATCTTACCACTCTAACATTATCTATTTAACTTTCTTATATTTTAAGCCAACTATCCAACTTCCATTATCTCATGCAAGCATGCAAGCCATTTAGACAAAAATAATATTTCACTAGAGTTATTACAAGCCAACTAAATCCATTAAATCATACCCGTCCTACCATACTAACAAACTAGGAATACGAGCTCACATTACAAAAATATTACACCCATGAATTATATACAAGTCCACCCGAATCATAAATAAAATACAATATCATAAAGGTACAATAATACAAAACTACACATAACTCCGAGCACATAACACACAACACTCCCAATCTCGAGCAATCAAGGAATAGTTTCACTTCTTCCTCTCAATCCTTAAAGGATCAAACCTGAAATGGTTAGAAAGAGGGGTAAGCATACAACACATGTATACTCAGTGAGGGAGGGAGCAGTTATCCAAGAAGGTTTTCGAATACATTTTCGTGCAATGCAGCAAATAATTACAAGGAATAGTAACTATACAACTAGAGGAACAACTCACAATAAAGTACTTCATATTTTAAAGGATACAATCGATAACCCTTATCCCTCCAACTCCTCGTATCATGAACCACAAACCTCGATATGCTGGCATCCCTTTACACTAATGGGTACTTCGAATGTACCCGGTCCTACGACCTACACCCCTTGGCATACTTCATACCAAGCGAGTGAGGGACTAGGGTACAGAGCTAGATCAACCAATACTGGCAAGCCCGATGCCGCCCAGAGTGGCCCATCGCATCCGTCCCAAATGACGAGGTTGCGCAACCACAATGCAATATACTCAAGATGATAACAGACAAGATAAACTAATAAACACATAATCGAGGGACAACAAAGTAGGTTGCTGTCACGCCCCAACTCGACCCCACTTACGATCAGTCAGGACGCAACGGAATTTCGGCAGTATAACGATAGTAATTAGGACACCGAGGCTTTAAACCAACCTCAATAGAATGTCATATATCAACTTCACAAACCATACAACAAACAACTCCTCAATAAAATAACAACATACATCATAACCATATTATACAATAAACAGTCCTTGTTATATGCCTCCGTTCCAACATAATACGTGAACCCTTAATATACATTACAAAACATAATAAGCCAATCCAGCAACCTAATCATAAACAAAAGAAAGGCTACTAAGACAGCATCAACTAATTCATTAACTTTTCAACATCTTTTACACTATGAACTACAAAGCATGTAAAATTCTATTAAGTTAATTTACAAGATAATAAAACATGAACGACATCATGGATAAGACTCTGGAACATAGGACTCATCCACGTAAGGCACGTTTTCCACATTCTCCTCTTCAGGAGGCACGTACCCGTAATCTTGCGAAAGTGCACATGTATGTATGCAATAATAGAGAGTGAGCTTATATAAAATAAGCCCAGCGATGATCCGACAGATCTCGAGCAAGGTCTACTAAACTCCTTGGAATAATCATTTGAGTCAGTAAACACACAATAACATAAATAATACTATCATCACATAACTATATAACCATTCAATAAAGGATACTCTATTTGGTGGTGTTTTTGCCTTGTTTTTAATGTGTGTTGATCATATATTAAGCAAAGGTCAAATAAATAAAAGAAAGTCAAGGTGGAAACTAATTATTTTTAGTGTTTTCTTGTCTTTAAATGCATTTTCTTGATCACCAAAGTTCAAAACAATTATTCAACACCCAAGCTAGCTCAAGTAGGTTATTTTTAGGTGACAAGAAGTTTTACAATCAAACAATTTCACCCGAGTCGGCTTAAAACTCGATTTTTGCAAAAGTCGGTGTAAAAACCCTAATAAATTCTTAAGCCGATTTTAAAACTGTTTTAATCAAACACAGGTCTATTAAAGTCCGTGGTCTAGGTCTAGAAGGGTTAAAAAGACCAGTTTCAAAATTTTAGCAGACGTGTTTCAAAAACACTATTCACTAAAAATCGACGATAAAATTTCTAATCCCGTTTTTTATGAAAATTTCATGGATGCACATTTAGCACGTATTAGGAGTATTGACATCAAAATTATAACATTCTAGGTCATATAGCACATAAACAGGTCAAATGCACACAAAACGAGATAAAACACGTAAATCGAGTTAAAGCAGAAAAGTGGGGTTTCACATTCTCCCCTCCTTAAAACAATTGCGTCCGCGCAATTCTCGAACTGACAGACAATTAAATCCTTAATCGTTACACTTAATAATACTTCTCTTAGTTCTCATTTATCTCTTAGGATGACAACTAACCAAAGACCTCAAAAGAACAACCTCTGTTGACTACAAGTTGATGATCATAGTTCCAAGACTATCTTCAATTCATAATTCTCTTCCACCTAACATCATATTGCATATGAAAGAAATTGCAACTCCAAGTCTTAGCGTGACACCACTAATTATCAATCATCCCTTACTACAGAAAAGAGCTCTATGAACACCCCGAGGGTTTAAAAACTCATTTACGATAACATGAATGATTACTGATCAAGAAAATATCTCAAAAGTGACATTTGTCAGAATATGGCTCTTATAAAATTTATAAGGAAATAAGAATATGGAAAGTCATATTCGAGCCAACAATCAAGTGAACAAGAGGTCAAACAGGTTAGAGAATTAAGAGGCTAATAGTTTAACAAGGAAGCATGATAACTAAGATAAGAAATGTCTCAGCACCTATTAGTTAAATAAGTACGAACAAAGGATGATGATGAGTCAAAACAGTGCTGAGTATGTTGAACAAAAATTCCTGAACAAGTAGATATTTCAATTCTCGATGATTGTTCAAGGAACCAACAAGTAAGTTGTACTTGAGGTGAAATGAAATTAAGAGATAAGAGATGATTAATTCAATAGAAAATATGAGTGTCAAGATAATGAGTATCTCAGCACGCAATAACCAAAGAAGTATAAATAAGAAAGGACAATGCTGAGTATATTAAATGAGCAATTACAAACAAAGTAATGGCAATGATTTAATAATAAAACAATAGGATTAACAAGGATCAACAAGAATGACAATGATGTACTTAGGTAGGGAGTACATCTAGCAAGTGAAATTCGAATAAGTAAAATGGTATACCCACAGAGAGATTACTTTCAAATGAATAGCAATAGGATGAAATAAAATACTGAAACGAATGGCTGGAGATATAGAATGAAATATAGAAGTCTCAAACTTTAACTCCAATAAGTGACATTGCTATAAGAAGCAAATATGAACGTTAAGAATAGAAACAATGTCAAATGAGTATAGGATCCATTAATCAAATAAGCAAACTTTCAAGAAACAATTGATAGGCTAGAAAAGTGTAACCCTCTCTCAAATAAGTGAGAATAGAGTAGAAAAGAATAATAAGACCGATAGAATTATGAAGCACAAGAAGGGTGTCCCACCTATACACTTAAACACCAACAAGTCAAATCCTACAATCTATCTTCATCCAAAACAAGACACTAAGGAGACCTAGAGAACCTAAGGAGTCATAACAATCACCAAACAAGATAAATCACTCGAAAATTTTACATTCCGTACCAGACCAATCACTAAACAAGATAAATCACCGATTACCCAACAAGATTAACTAATGAAGACTCCAAAATCTGATAACACAATACATCATACTAATCCATTATAACACAAGAGAATCCCCAATCAATAATTTAGAAAGTCATACCACCTAGAATCCAAAAGCTTGATGTAGGCAAGGAAATGTTCAGTCACCAAAATGCATTCTTATTTCCTTAAATAATTCTATCTCCCAACAATTACATCTTCGAATAAAATAACTTTAGTCAGGAATCACTCAAATTGTTTCCAAGGTTTAAAGATCAAAACTCCAAAATATCCATTAATAATATAGCAATCCCAAATAGTAGAAATACTCACATGTTATACTACACTTCATTCCATTCACAAACATACATCACTAATTTCTCAAATAAATTCATTCTAAAATAACCTCAAGGAAGTATAGTCTGAGTTGAGACTCCAAAAGTGTCTAATCACAACCTCACAGAAACCTCAACTTATGATTCAGCTCCAAGTAATAATAAGTTAAACATGGCAACAAAAGTAATTATAATCATCAAGATACATTGCTATTTTCCTCGAACAACTTCATTCTCGCTAAAGGAACATCAAGATCAATCCACTAAGCCGAAACTAAAATCCATAAACATAATAATTAAAATCTAACTGATAAACTTCTAGAATAATAATAATTCAAAATCATGGCCTACCACTATTTCCGAAAACTCTTGCAGTCATCCTTACTTCACCTAAAAGAATCACCCACAGTTATAGAATATATACAAATACATCACATGAAAACAAGTACAACGTAATGCATGATTATCATATAATATAACATTATCACATAACACACAATTCAGCATATAAGAAGCCAACATCACATAAACAGGTTAAATCACAGAAGTAAGTTATAAACAATTAAAGTCACATAAGCAACAAACTTCACATAAGACACTTTGATCACATAAAACACAATTGTCACATAATACACATTAATCACATAATGCACATTAATCACATAATGCACATTAATCACAACACATTGAGTACGTATAGCACGTTATCACATAAAACATATTGACCACATTAGTTCACTTAACACACAAGGCATACTGGTCACATAGAAAGTTAGACACATAAGTAAATTAATCACATAAACATATTAACATATGTTTCACTTTTCTTTCAATTAATACATACTTGTATGCTTAGACCACTACCCACATTCCGAGGTTACCCCGGCTAACAGCTAACATGCGCTGTGATACCACTTAAATGTCACGCCCCAACTCGACCCCACCAACTATTAGTCAGGACGCAACGGAATTTCAGCAGTTTAACGATAGTAATTAGGACACCGAGGCTTTAAACCAACCTCAATAGAATGTCATACATCAACTTCACAAACCATACAACAAACAACTCCTCAATAAAATAACAACATACATCATAACCATATTATACAATAAACAGTCCTTGTTATATGCCTCCGTTCCAACATAATACGTGAACCCTTAATATACATTACAAAACATAATGAGCCAATCCAGCAACCTAATCATAAACAAAAGAAAGGCTACTAAGACAGCATCAACTAATTCATTAACTTTTCAACATCTTTTACACTATGAACTACAAAGCATGTAAAATTCTACTAAGTTAATTTACAAGATAATAAAACATGAACGACATCATGGGTAAGACTCTGGAACATAGGACTCATCCACATAAGGCGCGTTTTCTACATTCTCCTCTTTAGGAGGCACGTACCCGTAATCTTGCGAAAGTACACCTGTATGCATGCAATAATAGAGAGTGAGCTTATATAAAATAAGCCCAGCGGGGATCCGACAGATCTCGAGCAAGGTCTACTAAACTCCTTGGAATAATCATTTGAGTCAGTAAACACACAATAACATAAATAATACTACCATCACATAACTATATAACCATTCAATAAAGGATACTCTATTTGGTGTAGCTCCAAACACCATCACGATCTCAACCGTTCTTCTTATAACTCCCCATTACTCACGCACCCGAGGTACCTCACTAGCCCCTCCCTCCATGACACCTCCGTCATGCGAGCTGGGGGTAGCCTCTGGCAGTCATGCCGTTATCAACCCGACAGCCCAACGCTGCCCGAGAGGTGGCACACACATACCAAGACTCCATAATCATCATCAATCATCAATCAATCATAAATCAATCATCATTTATTCATCATTGATAGCAGCAATTATCATTTAAGCAACAAAACTTAGTTAGATGACCAAGTAGGCCATCTAACCGGACATGCATTATATACACAGTTAAACCCTAAATTACTCATCAAAAACTCACCATTCAACACTCAAACACCACTCAATCATCTAAAGGCATCGTTCAAGAAATTAAAGAATGACAACCTAAACTTCAAAAATTCATAACTTACATTCTACTAACCCAAACATTGCCAAATTAGTTTCTATCACTCACCCATTCAACCTACTACATTAGCCCTCCCGCAAATCCACCATAACACCTCCAAATGATGCCCGATAACCCTTAAACCCTAGGATGTCTTGGCTGGATTTTCTGGATTTTCACACGAACAATGTAATCGAAAATTCAGCATTACAACAGCGCTAACACGTAATTATCAAGTATTTAGAAATCGACGGCAATCGATTTTGATCATCACAACTCAATTAATTCAACATTGAACAATTTAATCAAAATTTAATACCCGAAAAATAAAAATTATGCTACATCCGACAGAAACTCGTAGTATTACCACAAAACGATCCCTAGCATGCAAGGAGCAATAATCTATCATCATATTACAATTCTAACGGTTCAATCTTCATTTATACGCAAAAATGCAAAAGACAAGTTTTGAGATCTAGAATTTTTCTCTCACCTTTGATGTGTTTTGATGCAAGAAATGTGTAGAATGGATGCCAAACAATCAATTTCAAGCTTTGAATCACTCAATTCGGCTTTGAAATGCAAAATCTATGAGAAAAATACTTTGAAAATGCCTTCATCTTTCTCCTCCAAGGAGCCACGGTATTGTGTGTGTTTTTGGTGGTGTTTTGCTTTATTTTTAATGTGTGTTGATCATATATTAAGCAAAGGTCAAATAAATAAAAGAAAGTCAAGGTGGAAACTAATTATTTTTAGTGTTTTCTTGTCCTTAAATGCATTTTCTTGATCACCAAAGTTCAAAACAATTATTCAACACCCAAGCTAGCTCAAGTAGGTTATTTTTAGTTGACAAGAAGTTTTACAATCAAACAATTTCACCCGAGTCGGCTTAAAACTCGATTTTTGCAAAAGTCGGTGTAAAAACCCTAATAAATTCTTAAGCCGATTTTAAAACTGTTTTAATCAAACACAGGTCTATTAAAGTCCGTGGTCTAGGTCTAGAAGGGTTAAAAATACCAGTTTCAAAATTTTAGCGTACGTGTTTCAAAAATACTATTCACTAAAAATCGACGATAAAATTTCTGATCCCGTTTTTGATGAAAATTTCATGGATGTACATTTAGCACGTATTAGGAGTATTGACATCAAAATTATAACATTCTAGGTCATATAGCACATAAATAGGTCAAATGCACGCAAAACGAGATAAAACACATAAATCGAGTTAAAGCAGAAAAGTGGGGTTTCACATTCTCCCCTCCTTAAAACAATTGCGTCCGCGCAATTCTCGAACTGACAGACAATTAAATCCTCAATCGTTACACTTAATAATACTTCTCTTAGTTCTCATTTATCTCTTAGGACGACAACTAACCAAAGACCTCAAAAGAACAACCTCTGTTGACTGCAAGTTGATGATCATAGTTCCAAGACTATCTTCAATTCATAATTCTCTCCCAACTAACATCATATTGCATATGAAAGAAATTGCAACACCAAGTCTTAGCGTGACACCACTAATTATCAATCATCCCCTACTACAGAAGAGAGCTCTATGAACACCCCGAGTGTTTAAAAACTCATTTACGATAACATGAATGATTACTAATCAAGGAAATATCTCAAAAGTGACATTTGTCAAAATATGGCTCTTATAAAATTTATAAGGAAATAAGAATATGGAAAGTCATATTCGAGCCAACAATCAAGTGAACAAGAGGTCAAACAGGTTAGAGAATCAAGAGGCTAATAGTTTAACAAGGAAGCATGATAACTAAGATAAGAAATGTCTCAGCACCTATCAGTTAAATAAGTACGAACAAAGGATGATGACGAGTCAAAACAGTGCTGAGTATGTTGAACAAAAATTCCTGAACAAGTAGATATTTCAATTCTCGATGATTGTTCAAGGAACCAACAAGTAAGTTGTACTTGAGGTGAAATGAAATTAAGAGATAAGAGATGATTAATTCAATAGAAAATATGAGTGTCAAGATAATGAGTATCTCAGCACGCAATAACCAAAGAAGTATAAATTAGAAAGGACAATGCTGAGTATATTAAATGAGGAATTACAAACAAAGTAATGACAATGATTTAATAATAAAACAATAGGATTAACAAGGATCAACAAGAATGACAATGATGTACTTAGGTAGGGAGTACATCTAGCAAGTGAAATTCGAATAAGTAAAATGGTATACCCACAGAGAGATTACTTTCAAATGAATAGTAATAGGATGAAATAAAATACTGAAACGAATGGCTGGAGATATAGAATGAAATATAGAAGTCTCAAACTTTAACTCCAATAAGTGACATTGCTATAAGAAGCAAATATGAACGTTAAGAATAGAAACAATGTCAAATGAGTATAGGATCCATTAATCAAATATGCAAACTTTCAAGAAACAATTGATAGGCTAGACAAGTGTAACCCTCTCTCAAATAAGTGAGAATAGAGTAGTAAAGAATAATAAGGCCGATAGAATTACGAAGCACAAGAAGGGTGTCCCACCTACACACTTAAACACTAACAAGTCAAATCCTAGAATCTATCTTCATCCAAAACAAGACACTAAGGAGACCTAGAGAACCTAAGGAGTTATAACAATCACCAAACAAGATAAATCACTCGAAAATTTTACATTCCGTAGCAGACCAATCACTAAACAAGATAAATCACCGATTACCCAACAAGATTAACTAATGAAGACTCCAAAATCTGATAACACAATACAGATTCATACTAACCCATTATAACACAAGAGAATCCCCAATTAACAATTTAGAAAGTCATACCACATAGAATCCAAAAGCTTGATGTAGGCAAGTAAATGTTCAGTCACCAAAATGCATTCTTATTTCCTTAAATAATTCTATCTCCCAACAATTACATCTTCGAATAAAGTAACTTTAGTTAGGAATCACTCCAATTGTTTCCAAGGTTTAAAGATCAAAACTCCAAAATATCCATTAATAATATAGCAATCCCAAATAGTAGAAATACTCACATGTTATACTACACTTCATTCCATTCACAAACATACATCACTAATTTCTCAAATAAATTCATTCAAAAATAACCTCAAGGAAGTATAGTCTGAGTTGAGACTCCAAAAGTGTCTAATCACAACCTCACAGAAACCTCAACTTATGATTCAGCTCCAAGTAATAATAAGTTAAACATGGCAACAAAAGTAATTATAATCATCAAGATACATTGATATTTTCCTCGAACAACTTCATTCTCGCTAAAGGAACATCAAGATCAATCCACTAAGCCGAAACTAAAATCCATAAACATAATAATTAAAATCTAACTGATAAACTTCTAGAATAATAATAATTCAAAATCATGGCCTACCACTATTTCCGAAAACTCTTGCAGTCATCCTTACTTCACCTAAAAGAATCACCCACAGTTATAGAATATATACAATTACATCACATGAAAACAAGTACAACGTAATGCATGATTATCATATAATATAACATTATCACATAATACACAATTCAGCATATAAGAAGCCAACATCACATAAACAGGTTAAATCACAGAAGTAAGTTATAAACAATTAAAGTCACATAAGCAATAAACTTCACATAAGGCACTTTGATCACATAAAACACAATTGTCACATAATACACATTAATCACATAATGCACATTAATCACATAATGCAAATTAATCACAACACATTGAGTACGTATAGCACGTTATCACATAAAACATATTGACCACATTAGTTCACTTAACACACAAGGCATACTGGTCACATAGAAAGTTAGACACATAAGTAAATTAATCACATAAACATATTAACATATGTTTCACTTTTCTATCAATTGATACATACTTGCATGCTTAGACCACTACCCACATTCCGAGGATACCCCGGCTAACAGCTAACATGTGCTCTGATACCAATTAAATGTCACGCCCCAACTCGACCACACCTACGATCAGTCAGGACGCAACGGAATTTCAACAGTATAACGATAGTAATTAGGACACCGAGGCTTTAAACCAACCTCCATAGAATGTCATACATCAACTTCACAAACCATACAACAAACAACTCCGCAATAAAATAACAACATACATCATAACCATATTATACAATAAACAGTCCTTGTTATATGCCTCCGTTCCAACATAATACGTGAACCCTTAATATACATTACAAAACATAACGAGCCAATCCAGCAACCAAATCATAAACAAAAGAAAGGCTACTAAGACAGCATCAACTAATTCATTAACTTTTCAACATCTTTTACACTATGAACTACAAAGCATGTAAAATTCTACTAAGTTAATTTACAAGATAATAAAACATGAACGACATCATGGATAAGACTCTGGAACATAGGACTCATCCACATAAGGCACGTTTTCCACATTCTCCTCTTTAGGAGGCACGTACCCGTAATCTTGCGAAAGTACACCTGTATGCATGCAATAATAGAGAGTGAGCTTATATAAAATAAGCCCATCGAGGATCCGACAGATCTCGAGCAAGGTCTACTAAACTCCTTGGAATAATCCTTTGAGTCAGTAAACACACAACAACATAAATAATACTACCATCACATAACTATATAACCATTCAATAAAGGATACTCTATTTGGTGTAGCTCCAAACGCCATCACGATCTCAACCGTTCTTCTTATAACTCCCCATTACTCACGCACCCGAGGTACCTCACTAGCCCCTCCCTCCATGACACCTCCGTCATACGAGCTGGGGGTAGCCTCTGGCAGTCATGCCGTTATCAACCCAACAGCCAAACGCTGCCCGAGAGGTGGCACACACATACCAAGACTCCATAATCATCATCAATCATCAATCAATCATCAATCAGTCATCATTTATTCATCATTGATAGCATCAATTATCATTTAAGCAACAATAACTTAGTTAGATGACAAAGTAGGCCATCTAACCGGACATGCATTATATACACAGTTAAACCCTAAATTACTCATCAACAACTCACCATTCAACACTCAAACACCACCCAATCATCTAAAGGCATCGTTCAAGAAATTAAAGAATGACAACCTAAACTTCAAAAATTCATAACTTACATTCTACTAACCCAAACATTGCCAAATCAGTTTCTATCACTCACCCATTCAACCTACTACATTAGCCCTCTTGGAAATCCACCATAACACCTCCAAATCATGCCCGATAACCCTTAAACCCTAGGATGTCTTGGCTGGATTTTTTTGATTTTCACACGAACAATGTAATCAAAAATTCGGCATTACAACAGCGCTAACACGTAATTATCAAGTATTTAGAAATCGACGGCAATCGATTTCGATCATCACAACTCAATTAATTCCACATTGAACAATTTAATCAAAATTTAATACCCGAAAAATAAAAATTATGCTACATCCGACAGAAACTCGTAGTATTACTACAAAACGATCCCTAGCATGCAAGGAGAAATAATCTATCATCATATTACAATTCTAACAGTTCAATCTTCATTTATACGCAAAAATGCAAAAGACAAGTTTTGAGATCTAGATTTTTTCTCTCACCTTTGATGTGTTTTGATGCAAGAAATGTGTAGAATGGATGCCAAACAATCAATTTCAAGCTTTGAATCACTCAATTCGGCTTTGAAATGCAAAATCTATGAGAAAAATACTTTGAAAATGCCTTCATCTTTCTCCTCCAAGGAGCCACGGTTTTGTGTGTATTTTTGGTGGTGTTTTGCTTAGTTTTTAATGTGTGTTGATCATATATTAAGCAAAGGTCAAATAAATAAAAGAAAGTCAAGGTGGAAACTAATTATTTTTAGTGTTTTCTTGTCTTTAAATGCATTTTCTTGATCACCAAAGTTCAAAACAATTATTCAACACCCAAGCTAGCTCAAGTAGGTTATTTTTAGGTGACAAGAAGTTTTACAATTAAACAATTTCACCCGAGTCGGCTTAAAACTCGATTTTTGCAAAAGTCGGTGTAAAAACCCTAATAAATTCTTAAGCCGATTTTAAAACTGTTTGAATTCTTAAGCCGATTTTAAAACTGTTTTAATCAAACACACGTCTATTAAAGTCAGTGGTCTAGGTCTAGAAGGGTTAAAAAGACCAGTTTCAAAATTTTAGCGTACGTGTTTCAAAAATACTATTCACTAAAAATCGACGATAAAATTTCTGATCCCGTTTTTGATAAAAATTTCATGGATGCACATTTAGCACGTATTAGGAATATTGCCAACAAAATTATAACATTCTAGATCATATAGCACATAAACAGGTCAAATGCACGCAAAACGAGATAAAACACGTAAATCGAGTTAAAGCAGAAAAGTGGGATTTCACATTCTCCCCTCCTTAAAACAATTGCGTCCGCGCAATTCTCGAACTGACAGACAATTAAATCCTCAATTGTTACACTTAATAATACTTCTCTTAGTTCTCATTTATCTCTTAGGATGACAACTAACCAAAGACCTCAAAAGAACAACCTCTGTTGACTGCAAGTTGATGATCATAGTTCCAAGACTATCTTCAATTCATAATTCTCTCCCACCTAACATCATATTGCATATGAAAGAAATTGCAACTCCAAGTCTTAGCGTGACACCACTAATTATCAATCATCCCCTACTACAGAAAAGAGCTCTATGAACACCCCGAGGGTTTAAAAACTCATTTACGATAACATGAATGATTACTGATCAAGGAAATATCTCAAAAGTGACATTTTTCAGAATATGGCTCTTATGAAATTTATAAGGAAATAAGAATATGGAAAGTCATATTCGAGCCAACAATCAAGTGAACAAGAGGTCAAACAGGTTAGAGAATCAAGAGGCTAATAGTTTAACAAGGAAGCATGATAACTAAGATAAGAAATGTCTCAGCACCTATCAGTTAAATAAGTACGAACAAAGGATGATGACGAGTCAAAACAGTGCTGAGTATGTTGAACAAAAATTCCTGAACAAGTAGATATTTCAATTCTCGATGATTGTTCAAGGAACCATTAAGTAAGTTGTACTTGAGGTGAAATAAAATTAAGAGATAAGAGATGATTAATTCAATAGAAAATATGAGTGTCAAGATAATGAGTATCTCAGCACGCAATAACCAAAGAAGTATAAATACGAAAGGACAATGCTGAGTATATTAAATGAGCAATTACAAACAAAGTAATGACAATGATTTAATAATAAAACAATAGGATTAACAAGGATCAACAAGAATGACAATGATGTACTTAGGTAGGGAGTACATCTAGCAAGTGAAATTCGAATAAGTAAAATGGTATACCCACAGAGAGATTACTTTCAAATGAATAGTAATAGGATGAAATAAAATACTGAAACGAATGGCTGGAGATATAGAATGAAATATAGAAGTCTCAAACTTTAACTCTAATAAGTGACATTGCTATAAGAAGCAAATATGAACGTTAAGAATAGAAACAATGTCAAATGAGTATAGGATCCATTAATCAAATAAGCAAACTTTCAAGAAACAATTGATAGGCTAGAAAAGTGTAACCCTCTCTCAAATAAGTGAGAATAGAGTAGAAAAGAATAATAAGACCGATAGAATTATGAAGCACAAGAAGGGTGTCCCACCTACACACTTAAACACCAACAAGTCAAATCCTACAATCTATCTTCATCCAAAACAAGACACTAAGGAGACCTAGAGAACCTAAGGAGTCATAACAATCACCAAACAAGATAAATCACTCGAAAATTTTACATTCCGTACCAGACCAATCACTAAACAAGATAAATCACCGATTACCCAACAAGATTAACTAATGAAGACTCCAAAATCTGATAACACAATACAGATTCATACTAACCCATTATAACACAAGAGAATCCCCAATCAACAATTTAGAAAGTCATAGCACCTAGAATCCAAAAGCTTGATGTAGGCAAGTAAATGTTTAGTCACCAAAATGCATTCTTATTTCCTTAAATAATTCTATCTCCCAACAATTACATCTTCGAATAAAGTAACTTTAGTCAGGAATCACTCCAATTGTTTCCAAGGTTTAAAGATCAAAACTCCAAAATATCCATTAATAATATAGCAATCCCAAATAGTAGAAATACTCACATGTTATACTATACTTCATTCCATTCACAAACATACATCACTAATTCCTCAAATAAATTCATTCTAAAATAACCTCAAGGAAGTATAGTCTGAGTTGAGACTCCAAAAGTGTCTAATCACAACCTCACAGAAACCTCAACTTATGATTCAGCTCCAAGTAATAATAAGTTAAACATGGCAACAAAAGTAATTATAATCATCAAGATACATTGCTTTTTTCCTCGAACAACTTCATTCTCGCTAAAGGAACATCAAGATCAATCCACTAAGCCGAAACTAAAATCCATAAACATAATAATTAAAATCTAACTGATAAACTTCTAGAATAATAATAATTCAAAATCATGGCCTACCACTATTTCCGAAAACTCTTGCAGTCATCCTTACTTCACCTAAAAGAATCACCCACAGTTATAGAATATATACAATTACATCACATGAAAACAAGTACAACGTAATGCATGATTATCATATAATATAACATTATCACATAACACACAATTCAGCATATAAGAAGCCAACATCACATAAACAGGTTAAATCACAGAAGTAAGTTATAAACAATTAAAGTCACATAAGCAACAAACTTCACATAAGGCACTTTGATCACATAAAACACAATTGTCACATAATACACATTAATCACTTAATGCACATTAATCACAACACATTGAGTACGTATGACACGTTATCACATAAAACATATTGACCACATTAGTTCACTTAACACACAAGGCATACTGGTCACATAGAAAGTTAGACACATAAGTAAATTAATCACATAAATATATTAACATATGTTTCACTTTTCTTTCAATTAATACATACTTGCATGCCTAGACCACTACCCACATTCCGAGGATACCCCGGCTAACAGCTAATATGCGCTCTGATACCACTTAAATGTCACGCCCCAACTCGACCCCACCTACGATCAGTCAGGACGCAACGGAATTTCAGCAGTATAACGATAGTAATTAGGACACCGAGGCTTTAAACCAACCTCAATAGAATGTCATACATCAACTTCACAAACCATACAACAAACAACTCCTCAATAAAATAACAACATACATCATAACCATATTATACAATAAACAGTCCTTGTTATATGCCTCCGTTCCAACATAATACGTGAACCCTTAATATACATTACAAAACATAATGAGCCAATCCAGCAACCTAATCATAAACAAAAGAAAGGCTACTAAGACATCATCAACTAATTCATTAACTTTTCAACATCTTTTACACTATGAACTACAAAGCATGTAAAATTCTACTAAGT
Source organism: Ehretia macrophylla (assembly GCA_037974665.1). NCBI lineage: Eukaryota > Viridiplantae > Streptophyta > Magnoliopsida > Boraginales > Ehretiaceae > Ehretia > Ehretia macrophylla. The sequence goes on along the minus strand of CM075780.1, from coordinate 60,081,581 downwards.
TAATTTACAAGATAATAAAACATGAACGACATCATGGATAAGACTCTGGAACATAGGACTCATCCACATAAGGCACGTTTTCTACATTCTCCTCTTCAGGAGGCACGTACCCGTAATCTTGCGAAAGTACACCTGTGTGCATGCTATAATAGAGAGTGAGCTTATATAAAATAAGCCCAGCGAGGATCCGACAGATCTCGAGCAAGGTCTACTAAACTCCTTGGAATAATCCTTTGAGTCAGTAAACACACAATAACATAAATAATACTACCATCACATAACTATATAACCATTCAATAAAGGATACTCTATTTGGTGTAGCTCCAAACGCCATCACGATCTCAACCGTTCTTCTTATAACTCCCCATTACTCACGCACCCGAGGTACCTCACTAGCCCCTTCCTCCATGATACCTCCGTCATCCGAGCTGGGGGTAGTCTCTGGCAGTCATGCCGTTATCAACCCGACAGCCCAACGCTGCCCGAGAGGTGGCACACACATACCAAGACTCCATAATCATCATCAATCATCAATCAATCATCAATCAATCATCATTTATTCATCATTGATAGCATCAATTATCATTTAAGCAACAATAACTTAGTTAGATGACAAAGTAGGCCATCTAACCGGACATGCATTATATACACAGTTAAACCCTAAATTACTCATCAACAAGTCACCATTCAACACTCAAACACCACTCAATCATCTAAAGGCATCGTTCAAGAAATTAAAGAATGACAACCTAAACTTCAAAAATTCATAACTTACATTCTACTGTCCCAAACATTGCCAAATCAGTTTCTATCACTCACCCATTCAACCTACTACATTAGCCCTCTTGGAAATCCACCATAACACCTCCAAATGATGCCCGATAACCCTTAAACCCTAGGATGTCTTGGCTGGATTTTCTGGATTTTCACACGAACAATGTAATCGAAAATTCGGCATTACAACAGCGCTAACACGTAATTATCAAGTATTTAGAAATCGACGGCAATCGATTTCGATCATCACAACTCAATTAATTCAACATTGAACAATTTAATCAAAATTTAATACCCGAAAAATAAAAATTATGCTACATCCGATAGAAACTCGTAGTATTACCACAAAACGATCCCTAGCATGCAAGGAGCAATAATCTATCATCATATTACAATTCTAACGGTTCAATCTTCATTTATACGCAAAAATGCAAAAGACAAGTTTTGAGATCTAGAATTTTTCTCTCACCTTTGATGTGTTTTGATGCAAGAAATGTGTAGAATGGATGCCAAACAATCAATTTCAAGCTTTGAATCACTCAATTCGGCTTTGAAATGCAAAATCTATGAGAAAAATACTTTGAAAATGCCTTCATCTTTCTCCTCCAAGGAGCCACGGTTTTGTGTGTGTTTTTGGTGGTGTTTTGCTTTGTTTTTAATGTGTGTTGATCATATATTAAGCAAAGGTCAAATAAATAAAAGAAAGTCAAGGTGGAAACTAATTATTTTTAGTGTTTTCTTGTCTTTAAATGCATTTTCTTGATCACCAAAGTTCAAAACAATTATTCAACACCCAAGCTAGCTCAAGTAGGTTATTTTTAGGTGACAAGAAGTTTTACAATCAAACAATTTCACCCGAGTCGGCTTAAAACTCGATTTTTGCAAAAGTCGGTGTAAAAACCCTAATAAATTCTTAAGCCGATTTTAAAACTGTTTTAATCAAACACAGGTCTATTAAAGTCCGTGGTCTAGGTCTAGAAGGGTTAAAAAGACCAGTTTCTAAATTTTAGCGGACGTGTTTCAAAAATACTATTCATTAAAAATCGACGATAAAATTTCTGATCCCGTTTTTTATGAAAATTTCATGGATGCACATTTAGCACGTATTAGGAGTATTGACATCAAAATTATAACATTCTAGGTCATATAGCACATAAACAGGTCAAATGCACGCAAAACGAGATAAAAAACATAAATCGAGTTAAAGCAGAAAAGTGGGGTTTCACAGTTGCCCTCGTACACAATATAACAATCAATAAGCACACACGAATTCAAGCAATTATATTAATTCTCACAATTAAGAATAATAAAAAAACTAAGATGCTTATAAGGATGAAAGCTCTATCACCTTGGATTAGACTATATATGCAGCAAAAATAGCTTACATTCCTTCCAATTCTCCTTGAAGTTGCTCAATCATGCAATCTCTAGCTTGTTCCTATAAGTATAACACTTTAGCAGATAACTCACCAATTCCAACTTAACTCTTACCTAACTCAACTCACAACAATAGAAGTTATATACAATCACTTATATACCTCATATTGCCACATAGTCCAAGTAATCATACAAATAACGCTAAAACATTTCTTTAATCTTACAAAGGGCATTAACTACATTAACATTTAACAAGTTAAACTTTATAACTAGCTCAACTTCATATATCTCACCAAGGAATATCAAATTAAGCATTCAATCAAGATGACAACACTTAAATACTTAAACTTAATTTAACTATAAAACATGGACTAAGAATTATTTTCATGCTTTAAGATTATGAAACATGTACTAACTGTTTTAGATTACAAGTTATGTTAAAATAACACTTCTTTAACCCATAAAATTGTATTCATTATCACATAATCCACTTAGCACATAATTATAATCAACTACTTAACTACACCCTAGCATTCTTCAAATGAATGAGCTATGACGCTTGTTATTTTTGCCGTACATCCATTACTGTTGCATCCACTAGTTGCGCATTTCTTATGTGCTTTAATTACTGTCTTCTTTAGTTACTATTCCTTTCATTTTTCAATTGCATAATATTACTGAATGAGCATTTTTATTAAATTATATTAATTGTTTTAGGAGTGAGAAAAATGTGCAATTGAGCTTAGAGCGATAGGAGCACCTGTTTAGAAAATATTTTCGCCAATCTAATGAATAGTGTTACGTGACTTAACTAAGTGTTTTAGTTAGCTAACTTAGTTTATGCTCATTTGACTCATTTTAAAGCTGTCTAGGCTCATTTTAGAAGATCATTTATGCACTTAACATGACCCACCCAAACATATACTCACACAATACACAAAACAAGTCATAACTTAGGAAAACCAAAAAAAAAAAAAAGAAGCTAAAAGTTACTATAGCAAACCAGACAGCCTTGTGCAGCCAAAGGGAGAAATTTTGCTTCACCAATTCACCAATCCAAGCCAATCCAAGCTAGGATCAAGTGCTTTAGGTTGTCTACAAGCCTCCTAGGAGTTCCTACGTGCATTGGTGAGGGATTTGCATGCTATTTTTGCATTTGAAATATATGTAAACTTTTTTCAATTTCTTGATTTGCTATATTATGATCATGCAATGCTTATCCATGTTATTTTACATTGTATATAAGTGCTAGAGAATACATTTAAGCTATTGTTTCACATTTTAAACTGTTGGAATCGTTACTTTGATTATATGAGGTGAATGGTGACTGATTTTTAGGGTTTTGTGTAATTGTGCATATTGGCTTGCTTCATTGCTTTTAATAGATGCCTTAGGTGCCAATGAAAGTAGTCCAATAGCTCCGTGTGTAACACCGCAATCCCTCTCGAGACCGGGAGTTCTATCAATCAATCTATTCACAACCCAATTCCAAATCCGGTCAAAATTTTAGGGAAAGACGGACAGAGTCTCCCCTATTTCTAGGCAAAATGTAAAACCTGTAATAGCATATAAGTGGACCAGCACCGTGTCCAACCATACAAAACTTCCTCAAGGCCATCCGAGCCTTGGTTCTCAACAATTAAACACAAATAAATATACAATTCCAAGTACCCAGACTATTCTAACTTTTCTTTAAGCAGTACAAATATGCATTAAAGTTAAGCTATACTAACTAGAGACATAAACTAGCTTTTCATTCTACCTCAATTATCTAGTTGAATTTAAATTACATTCCTTTAACAATAAATACATACAACACATGAACATACATCTTTGTATCTTTGACAACTCAAGCCACATAGCACGCAAGATAACTCTTCAAGCACGAACTTTCATGTAATCACGAACTTTCCAGCTATCATGGCATTTCCTGAAATGTGGTGGTGAGGAGTGAGTATACTCAACACGTATACTCAGTGAGGGCGAGACAGATATCGAGGTGGAGAGAAAAAAAGTTGTACAATGCAAATAGGGCAGATAAGCAATATAACTGACAAGTAAGCATTCATTATAAACAATCAATACAATAAACAATTAATAAAAGCATTAACACAACCATTCAAAGCTATACCACACTCTGAAGGCTATGGTTCACTCATACGAGCAATGTACCGATCATGATTTCGATGACTTTAACGATGACGTGCCGGCTCACCCACCTTATAACTTCCGTTAGAGTACTCCGGACATACTCTGTCAATTCTACGACTCAAAACTCCCTGGGCGGCATCCCAAGCGAGAATGGGAATAGGACACGAAGCTAAAACAACCAACACTAGCAACCCGAGACTACACAGAGAGGCCCATCACTCACGCGCCTGACACTTATGCAATGCAATACGAGATATATAACGATAATCGAGCAAGGCATTGAAGTGCAGGTTAGTAACAACATGCGATACAACAAACATTTACAATCTATAAAGTAACAAGAACAACACTAACAAGCATTATCAGTAATTGATATACAATTCAATCATAACCAACTTTAACAAGCACAACAAGCAATATTAAGCATTCTATAGCATTACACTATGAAAACACACAAAATCACAAAATGACCCCAACTTTCAAAACGCTACTACTCTCAAACGAGCCACGAGTTTTGGAAACCGACTTCACCAATCCTCCTAGGTCACCATAAGGCACGTCTAAAGACTGCGAAACCCTACTTTACCCTAGAATTCCCGCAAAGCCCCGATTTCCTCCTTTGCTCGTTTGAACTACCGCTACCCTAACCAAACACCCAACCAACGCCATAACCACACCAAAAGTGCTTTCATGGCCTCCCGAGACAATGCCATCACGCATAACGAGGAAATGCTAAATTCGACCTAAACGACCCCAACTTGTACCAAGGCATTTTTCTTCGATTTTCTATTACACAATCCAATTAAACCATACATTTAGGCATTCTAGCATATCTAGCACCTTCCTATATCAACAGAACGTATAACGGAGCAACTTCATCGAAACGGGAGTTTACTATTCATAATTTATTATTCAATTATCAATTTAAATTTTAATTTCGATATTCAACCGCAGAAAATGCTAAAAAGCTATAAATACATGTTCTACGATTGCTAGGGAACATTCTTCAAGCATCAAAACGAATTAAATAACAATATATGGCTAAAACCCAAAAATTAGAGTTTAGACAAAACAATTTCAAATGCGCAAATAACGATGAAACCCTCACCTTAGATGCTCCTAGATGCTAGGAAAACCACGCTGGATGCCTCGGAAACCACCCTATGCAAGCTCACGCGAAGATTTGAGGTTTTGATGTTGAAATCTTTTTTTTTTCTCTCATTGTATTTTCGGTCTGCTCTTCTTTTTTTTTCAGCTTTTTGCTTGTTTTTTTTGTAGTGTATTATGCATATAAGGTGACAACAAAGTCAAATGGTCAAGGCCCCTTGGTTAATGCTAACTAAACATGGTCAAAGTAGTTCATTTTGTGCATTTTAAGCTTAAAGCAACTAACACAATTTTAATTCTAATAAATAACAACTAAAATACTAAAATTAAAACACTAAATACTAGCTTTCACTATTTGCTGGGGACTAGAAAACACTCTCTAACTATCGCTCTCGAAATGAAATGCACTTTGCGACAATAAAAGAATAACAATTAAATCTCAAAGAATTTAAGAAAATATAATTTTTGAAAAGCAACATAGTTCAAAATTTACTCCGGCTCAGAGCTACTTTTCATTTAATTGAAAACCGAGCATTAAGGTGCAAGAAAAATAAAACCGATTAACATAAAAATGAAAAGTAGTTGATATTCCGTTAATATAATTAACTCAAGTATTATTTAATTACTTCTAAAAGAAATATGAAAATAATGCTAGAAATGTATGCTTAACTAAAAATAAACACGAAATTCAATGCTAACATTTAAGATGTCACTTAATTAAATACAATTAAATGTCCTTAAATGCATGCCGGGTTCGGGTTATCACATCCTTCCCCCCTTAAAACAATTGTATCCTCGCAAATCTTCTTCCAATAGAACTCTGCATCCACTGAAATCCAACTCTGACTAATCTTCATCAGCTGCTGAGCAAGTATATTAATCAAGATGACCAATATGGAAGTTTAAGTAGAAATGTCAAGTAGTAACGCCGAATAAAGGCTCAAATGTAGATACCGTACAAGAATTCCGTTGACACGAATACCGAAGAAGAATAAAATTCCAACCAAGAGCGCCGAAATAATACCAATAAAGACTAAAGCAAAGATACTGTAGATAAAATCACATCACATATTAATGATAAGAAGAATACCGAATGAATACCCTATACACGAATCTCTAGTAGAAGTTCAACTATTACTGCCCGAGAATTCCCAAGCAAGAAGCCAAATAAAGGCTCAAACAAAGGTTCCATCCAAAGGTCCAAAGAAGTACCCCGCTGGTCATGAATTTCATAGAAGAATTCCCTGTTAAGAGTGCTGAAGAAAATACTAAGAAATCCAATCAAATATACTTCAAAAGTTCCAAAGAAGCCTTCCAAATAATAACCCCATAGGATAACCAATTAGATTCCGAGTATCGCTATCAAATGCTGAGAAGAATGTCAAAGGGAAATAGCAGAGAAAATATAATGTGTCCAATAAGACAATCAAGTTGAATAACAAATATAGTTTCCCAGATAGACGAAAACCCTAAGAAAAATACCAAGCTGGTGCACAATATACAAAACCAAACTCTGAGGCCCCTACACTATTTGCCAAGTGAGAACTTTATACAACTTATCACCAAGAAAGCCCAAAGTATTCCACAGCATATCATAAGCAATATGAGATAATAAGTCTGAACAGGATTCCAAGTGTTAGACTTCCAATAAGTGCCATCAAGGAAAGATACTAGTAGAATGCCCACTAAGAATTCTATAAAATGCCATTGAAGAATTTCCAATCAGGGATGCCAGTATCACACCAATAAAGACCGAGATACATATACCATAGATAATACTGTGCAATAAATCTGATTGAAATCCCAATAGCCAAGTCCACCGAGAAGTGCCAACAGAAGTCTCCAAAGAATACCCATTAAGAAAACCAAAGAATGCTCCAGAGAACAACCAAATAAAACCCCAAGAGAAAGCTACTCTTTCACAACTGTTAAACACAGAGGAGGACCTTAGAGATTCACCAATAACCAAGCTCCAAAAGCAAACACTGTAACGCCCCGATTCTTCACGGAACCGGGACTTCTATTAACCATACTAATCACAACCCAATTCCAACCCGGACTCAAAATTTTAGGGAAAACGGACAGAGTCTCCCCTGTACTGTGGACATTCTGGAAACCTGTAAGCATTCAAATAAAACACGAAGCAAAAGGAACAACATTTCTAATTAAAATCCCAACTTTAAGACCATCCGAGCCTTAAGCGACACAAGACAATATAAACACATACAAGCATGCAACCATAGTCATAAATCTTTGTCTTCATTCGCTTATCATACCATTCTTTGTTAGCAATTAAAAATTCTTAGAAATTAAAGCCAACCATACATCCGTTCATTCACACCCAAGCATGCGACATAGCTAGAAGCAAAAGCATAAGTTATTACATGCCACAATTCCATAACATTTACTACATCCACTTAGCTTTCAAATTTGCAACCACTCAAATATATATACATAAGCCCTTAGGCTCCAAAATAGGACATAAAGTAGACAAGCAAGGTCTTCTACAGTTTAGCAAGCAATCACTCCAATCTCAAGTAATAGTACACAGCAACCAAGGCAACTCCTCCAACTGCACCACCTGAAACATGTTTAGCGAGGTATGAGCAATTACAATTGCTCAGTGAGGCATAAGGTCTACCGGGGACGTGCAATGCAGCAACTTAACACAATTAATACAATAGATAAACAGTGAATAACAATTCTAATACCACATTTTAAAAGGATACAATCGATAACCCTTATCACTCCAAATCTTCGATCCCCGATCCACGAACCACAATCTCAATCTCTATATGCCGGCATCCCTTACACCAATGGGTACTCCGGATGTACCCGATCCTACGACCCAATACCCCCTGGCAATCTCTAGACCAGGCGAGTGAGGGAATAGCAAACGGAGCTAAGGCAACCAACACTGGCAAGCCCGATGCCGCCCAGTGAGGCCATCGCATCTGTCGCGACAATGAGGTTGCGCAACCACGATGCAATGCAAGAATGATAACAATTACAATATAATCAGTAAACACATTTAAGGACAAAAAATAGGTTGTCCTCACACCAAGTTACCATTTAGCAACAATAACATATATCAATTACACAATTATACTAAACAATATACTATTTTAGAAAGAAAATAAACTATAATGCACGTAAGGATGCAGGTCCCTCACCTTTAGGAAGCCAAACATACAAAACTTAGCCAAACTCCCATTTGAACCTTCTCCCATGGCATCAATTCCCTTCAATTCCTAATTAGGCAGTTATGCAATAAAATAATTCTACATTCATCTGATTGACCATACACAAATAACATGAGTTAAGAATGCTAATCATGCAATTAATTAGCTAGTTCTACAAGTTCATGTCACAATATCAAACTCTAAAATCTCTAGACATGCATTATCTTAACTAACTTAGAGGATATGACAAGAAGCATTCTTTGCTTTTTAGCATTAGCATGCACAAGGCCCTAATTCCATTTAGTTAGCTAAATGGCAGCCAATCACCTCCCATTTCAACTTACATGTTCAACAAGCTAGCCATTTGTCTAAACTCAACTCTAGCTAATTACAAGATAATTCAAGTTATCATACTCATTTTTCTCAATTTACATTTTATAACTCAATCAATAGACAAATATAGCAATTATAACAAGTATAACAATTCAAATAGCTACTTATGCAATAAGCTTAACTAATTCACATAAGCTTCATTTAGACACTTTTCACATGCTTGGTATTTAGGTCATAAACTTCACACTTATATAACATATAACTCTATCATGATCAATTAGAGCAAACATAACAATATAATAACTACTAATGCAACTAATTCAAGTAAGTCACAAGAAATCTAACAAATCTCCTTCTAAATGCTAACAAAATAAGCTCTAAACTTCACACAAGATAACGAACCTCAAATCTAACTATACTAAATCTCTAATGACACTTTATGGTACCACTTAAGCCCTTGAAATCTCACTTTAAAGTACAATTACCCGAAAAGTCTGAATTTACTTCTTTATGTATTACTCTACAAGTACTCTAATCGGAGCTCAACTAAGCGAAGTGAATACATTTCTAGCACCTCCTCACTTACTAGACACTTGCCCTAATGCCCGAACACACCCGGATTTACTTTCAACCTGTAACCCCTTTGTCAATCTTTGCTATTAAGCTCCAAACCGAAAGGCAAAGTTCAAGATTCCCAAACAAGTTATCCTATCCTTCAAATCACACCTTATAGCACCTCAAGGACCCTCGAGTTCACTCGTTAAACCTCGTTTACTATTAAATCCCTGATTTTCTCTTTGTGCGTTTACACTACAAGTACCAATTTCGAAACCCAAACAAGCGAAACAAAGGCACTTCTAAAGCTTCAATACTTGATAAAGACTAGCCATAACCTCGAAACGTGCCCGAATTTGAGTTAACCCCGAAATCCCTTATTAAAGTAGCTTAATTTGATCAAATTATTCAAATTTTGTACATGGCAAGTGCAACTAACATTTTTTCCACGCTCAAGGACCTAATTAGCAACTACTAGAAGCATTGAATCAAATTAAATTGCACAAATTTTCGGAACCCTAGAAATTTCACTATTCATCATCTTCCCCAAAGCTCCAACTCCATTTTCAACCATTCAAAATGCTATCTAACCACAAAAGTATGCTCTATGATCATTAATAAGAGTAATTTAAGCATAAACAAGTATAACCAAGTAATATCTCAACAAATCCCAAAAAAAATAAAGTCTAGGTGCAAAATTTTCAAATACAAAAATAAGATAAAATTCTTACCACACAAGGCTAGAGAAGCTTAAAGAAGGTGTAAACATATTCAAGAACTCAAGATTCAAGCTTGGAATGGATGAAAATGACTAACTATAGCAATTTTGTAAGAAAAAGTTACTATTCTCGTAACTATTTTTTGGCCATTTTTTGACTCTTTTTTTTTTGTTCTTGGCTTATATTATTCTCATGAGAAGGTCAAATGGTAGGTCAAATAATTAAGGCATTTTAGTAAGGGCAAAATGGTCATTTAGGTGATCAAATTTTAGCAAAACAAATGCCAAAAATCTGAAAAAATCTGGGAAAAAAAATCCCGCTGGTACTATTCATCAGACATTTCGCGAATTTTTTCCCGTTGATCCCGATATGCAATGCACGCACAGTCAGGGGCTGTAGTCCCCTAAAAATATGTAGTATTTTATAAAAATATAAAATGCATGAAAAGAAACAATTGAGTTTATAAAAATATGAAAAATAAAAATAAAAAGTAATTAGCTAAGTTACATCCAAATTAACCATTTAATGAATGCAATTAATGAAGTACTGGGTTTGGGGTGTCACAAACACCAACTCCCAAATAAAGTCTAATTAAATGCCATTCATTTCTTGCCAATCCATACACCTTGAGAGGCCAGCTGTGAACCACTTTCTTCAGGGGAGGAAGAAGTTTTTCTTACCATTTCAATAGGACATGTATGAATGCCAAGATATCACATTTATACATACATGCCTTAAACTACTATGCAACCAAGTTTATAAAACAGTTTATTCAACAAAGTCACTCAAGCACGACAATCAAGTCAAATACAACATAATCAATTCAAATCACGGCATAACCAATTCAAGACATCCCAATACTCACATTACAAGCAATACTTCAAGCAAATAACAATTCACGAGATCAATTTGATTCACGATGCCAATTCGATAGGTCAATTCAATACACAACTAGACACTTCACTTCACTTAGCACACATTTAGCACATAATACATAACTATTTCACATAGGTGTATACATTCAAGTCAAGACACACAATCTCACATACACGCATATACTTTCAAGACACACTTAACAAGCACACATTCAAGGATCACTACCCACTAGACCGAGGACCTTGTCCCGGCTTATGAGCTAAACAAGCTCTGATACCACCTGTAACACCCCGTGTCACGCCTCAACTCGACCCCATCTACAATCAGTCAGGACGCAACGGAATTTCGGCAGCGTAATGACAGTAAATAGATTTCCGAGGTTCTAAACCAACCTCATTAATAACATTAAACATCCAATTCTATAACCATACAAACAACAACTTCTCAACAGCATAACAAAACACAACATAACCGTAATATACAATAATCAGACTTCGTTATCTGCCTCCGTTCCAACATAACATACAATACCTCAACCTTATCATACATTTCAAAAATAAGTTGAGACCCATCTAACAACTTAACCATAGACAAAAGAAAGCCACTAAGTTAACATCATTTGGATCATCATCTTTCAACATCTATTACAATAAGAACCATAAACATATAAAAGTCTATTAAGCTAATATACATGACATTAAACAACATAGAATCATGGATAAGACTCAGGAACATATGACTCGTCCACGTAAGGCACATTTTCCTCCTCAGGAGGCACGTACCCGTAATCCGGCTCTGTAACACCTGTAAGCATGCAATAATAGAGAGTGAGCTTATATACATAAGCCCAGTGAGGATCCGATAGATCTCGACAGTATTCACTATGCTCCTTGGATTTAGTCCTTTGAGCAAGTAAACACACAACAACAATAATAACATTATCATCACATAACTATATAACCAATCAATAAAGGATACTCTATTTGGTGTAGCTCCAAACGCCATCACGATCTCAACCGTTCTTCTTATAACTCCCCATTACTCACGCACCCGAGGTACCTCACTAGCCCCTTCCTCCATGACACCTCCGTCATACGAGCTGGGGGTAGCCTTTGGTAGTCATGCCGTTATCAACCTGACAGCCCAACGCTGCCCGAGAGGTGGCACACACATACCAAGACTTCATAATCATCATCAATCATCAATCAATCAATCAATCAATCAATCAATTGGGAGATCAACAACGAAAGTGCCAGATTCCCGAACTCAATAATAATCAATCAATAACATCAATATAATATCAATATTTAATTAAACAACAAACAACGAAGTTAGATGACAAAGTAGGCCATCTAACCGGACATGCATTATATACACAATTAAACCCTAAATTACTCATCAACAACTCACCATTCAACACTCAAACACCACCCAACCATCTAAAGGCATCGTTCAGGAAATTAAAGAATGACAACCTAAACTTCTAAAATTCATAACTTACAATCTACTAATCCAAACATTGCCAAATCAGTTTCTATCACTCACCCATTCAACCTACTACATTAGCCCTCTCGGAAATCCACCATAACACCTCCAAATCATGCCCGATAACCCTAAAACCCTAGGATGTCTTGGCTGGATTTTCCGGATTTTCACACGAACAATGGAATCGAAAATTTGGCATTACAACAGCGCTAACACGTAATTATCAAGTATTTAGAAATCGACGGCAATCGATTTCGATCAACACAACTCATTTAATTCAACTTTGAACATTTTAATCAAAATTAAATACCCGGAAAATAAAAATTATGCTACATCCGACAGAAATTCGTAGTATTGCATCAAAATGATCCCTAGCATGTAAGGAGCAATAATCTATCATCAGATTTCAATTCTAACGGTTAAATTTTCATTTATGAGCAAAAGTATAAAAATGACATTTTGAGATCTAGAATTTTTCTCTCACCTTTGATGCGATATAAGCCTAGGAATGCGTGCTATGCGTGCCCAACAAGCAGAATCCAAGTCGGTGCGAAGTTTCACGGACAAAAACCAAGTTTTTCTTTGAAAAATTGGATTGAAAAGCTTGAAAATCTCTTTGGCTTTTTCTCCTTCTCCCTCTCGGCAATGTGTGTGTTTGTGATGGTGTTTTTGTGTTGTGTGAGTGTGTGTAGGTGATATAACTTATTTGGTCAACAATTAAATAAAGTCAAAGTTAATTTAAATTGGTATTTTTGTGTTTTAATGACTTTAAACTCATTTTATTGCTCACCAAGGCTCAAAATAATTATGCAACCCCCAAGATATCTCAAGTGGATTATTTTTAGGTGACAAGAAGTTTTACAATCCAACAATTTCACCCGAGTCGGCTTAAAACTCGATTTTCGTAAAAGTCGGTGTAAAAACCCTAATAAATTCTTAAGCCGATTTTAAAACCGTTTTCATCAAACACAGGTCTATGAAAGTCCGTTGACTAGGTCTAGAAGGGTTAAAAAGACCAGTTTCAAAATTTTAGCGGACGTGTTTCGAAAATACTATTCACTGAAAATCGATGATAAAATTTCTGACTCCGTTTTTGATAAAAATTTCATGAATGCACATTTAGCACGTATTAGGAGTATTGACATCAAAATTATAACTTTCTAGGTCCTATAGCACATAAACAGATCATATGCACGCAAAACGAGGTATAGTACGTAAAACGAGATAAGCAGGAAATTGGGGTTTCACACCCCGACCCCTCTCGAGATCGGGAGTTCTATCAATCAATCTATTCCCAACCCAATTCCAAACCCGGTCAAAATTTTAGGGAAAGACGGACAAAGTCTCCCCTATTTCTAAGCAAAATGTAAAACCTGTAATAACATATAAGTGGACCAGCACCGTGTCCAACCATACAAAACTTCCTTAAGGCCATCCGAGCCTTGGTTCTCAACAATTAAACACAAGTAAATATACAATTCCAAGTACCCAAACTATTCTAACTTTTCTTTAAGCAGTATAAACATGCATTAAAGTTAAGCTATACTAACTAGAGACATAAGCTAGCTTTTCATTCTACCTCAATTACCTAGTTGAATTTAAATTACATTCCTTTTAATAATAAATACATACAACACATGAACATACATCTTTGCATCTTTGACAACTCAAGCCACATAGCACGCAAGATAACTCTTCAAGCACGAACTTTCATGTAATCACGAACTTTCCAGCTATCATGGCATTTCCTAAAATATGGTGGTGAGGAGTGAGTATACTCAACACGTATACTCAATGAGGGCGAGACAGATATCGAGGTGGAGAGAAAGAAAGTCATGCAATGCAAATAGGGCAGATAAGTAATATAACTGACAAGTAAGCATTCATTATAAACAATCAATACAATAAACAATTAATAAAAGTATTAACACAACCATTCAAAGCTGTACCACACTCTGAAGGCTATGGTTTACTCATACGAGCAATGTACCGATCACGATTTCGATGACTTTAACGATGACGCGCCGGCTCACCCATCTTATAACTTCCGTTAGAGTACTCCGGGCATACTCTGTCAATTCTACGACCCAAAACTCCCTGGGCGGTATCCCAAGCGAGAATGGGAATAGGACACGGAGCTAAAGCAACCAACACTGGCAACCCGAGGCTACACAAAGAGGCCCATCACTCACGCGCTTGACACTTATGCAATGCAATACGAGATATATAATGATAATCGAGCAAGGCATTGAAGTACAGGTAAGTAACAACATGCGATACAACAAACATTTACAATCTATAAAGTAACAAGAACAACACTAACAAGCATTATCAGCAATTGATATACAATTCAATCATAACCAACTTTAACAAGCACAACAAGCAATATTAAGCATTCTATCGGCATTACACTATGAAAACACACAAAATCACAAAATGACCCCAACTTTTAAAACGCTACTACCCTCAAACGAGCCACGAGTTTTGAAAACCGACTTCACCAATCCTCCTAGGTCACCATAAGGCACGTCTAAAGACTGCGAAACCCTACTTTACCCTAGAATTCCCGCAAAGCCCCGATTTCCTCCTTTGCTCGTTTGAACTACCGCTACCCTAACCAAACACCCAACCAACGCCATAACCACATCAAAAGTGCTTCCATGGCCTCCCGAGACAATGCCATCACGCAAAACGAGGAAACGCTAAACTTGACCTAAACGACCCCAACTTGTACCAAGGCATTTTTCTTCGATTTTATATTACACAATCCAATTAAACCATACATTTAGGCATTCTAGCATATCTAGCACCTTCCTACATCAACAGAACGCATAACGGAGCAACTTCATCGAAACGGGGGTTTACTATTCATAATTTATTATTCAATTATCAATTTAAATTTTAATTTCGATATTCAACTGCAGAAAATGCTAAAAAGCTATAAATACATGTTCTACGATTGCTAGGGAACATTCTTCAAGCATCAAAACGAATTAAATAACAATCTATGGCTAAAACCCAAAAATTAGAGTTTAGACAAAACAATTTCAAATGCGCAAATAATGATGAAACCCTTATCTTAGATGCTCCTAGACGCTAGGAAAACCACGCTGGATGCCTCGGAAACCACCCCGTGCAAGCTCACGCGAATATTTGAAGTTTTGATGTTGAAATCTTTTTTTTTCTCTCCTTGTATTTTCGGCCTGCTCTTCTTTTTTTTTCAGTTTTTTGCTTTTTTTTTGTAGTGTATTATGCATATAAGGTGACAACAAAGTCTAATGGTCAAGGCCCCTTGGTCAATGCTAACTAAACATGGTCAAAGTAGTTCATTTTGTGCATTTTAAGCTTAAAACATCTAACACAATTTTAATTCTAATCAACAACAACTAAAATACTAAAATTAAAACACTAAATACTAGTTTTCACTATTTACTGAGGACTAGAAAACACTCTCGAACTATCGCTCTCAAAATGCAATGCACTTTGCGACAATAAAAGAATAACAAGTAAATCTCAAAGAATTTAAGAAAATATAATTTTTGAAAAGCAACATAGTTCAAAATTTACTCCGGCCCGGAGCTACTTTTCATTTAATTGAAAACCGAGCATTAAGGTTCAAGAAAAATAAAACCGATTAACATAAATATGAAAAGTAGTTGATATTTCGTTAAAATAATTAACTCAAGTATTATTTAATTACTTCTAAAAGAAATATGAAAATAATGCTAGAAATGTATGTTTAACTAAAAATAAACACGAAATTCAATGCTAACATTTAAGATGTCACTTAATTAGATACAATTAAATGTCATTAAATGCATACCGGGTTCGGGTTATCACACCGTGACCTTGAATTGTTCTAAACTTGTATAAAACGTGAAATAGCCAACTTTTAAAAGGGGTTTCAGAGTTAATGCTAATCTGGGTTGAATCGGCCTTCACATTTAGTAATCCTAGGCTATTTAGGACCTAATTAAGCTTTGCTAGTTCCCAAGTGAGTCCCGATTGAGGTACTTGTAGTACAAAGCCAAAAGAGGAAATTTGGGACTTTCAGGCTAAATGCGGGTGTTTGCGTGATTTTGAGGGTTCTAATGGTGCCTAAGGGGTTAACTAGAAACATGGTATAGTCCGCTTGCTAATCTAGAACCATAACATGAGTTTGGAAGGAAAACATGTTGGGTTATAAAGGGGTTTAAATACAAATTCGATTGTCTCATGCTTCTAAGACCTTGGCATGATTCCTTGTGTGTTTAAATGTAGTTTCAAGGTGTTTTTGAGCTTTTGGTATAGTTCTATATAGATCTTGAATATGCCTCTTTGTAATTGGCTTAATTGCTTATATAAAATACTTATATTCTAACTATTTCGAGGTCAACCTTCTTTGTTGATCCTCCCACGTGTTATTGCTTATATTGTTGATATGGTCTTGCCATTGTTAAGTGCATTGCATATTGGTTGCGCAACCATAGTGTCAGGGGCGGATATGTTGAATATCGATTGGGCGGCAGAGGGCTTGCCTGTAGATATTCAAACTCCGTACCCTATTCCCTCATTCGCCTTGTCCGGAGATTGCCAGGGGATATTGGGTCGTAGGATTATTGGGGTCCATCCAGAGTACACCCATTGAGGTGATTGAGAATTTGGCTGCACATTGATTGTGGTTCGTGGATCGTGGTTCGTGGCCAAAGATAAGAGAATCATAGAGTTTGGGTTAAGTGTATCGTATCCTTTGATATGTGTGGTTATTTACTGTTTCATATGTACTTTACTTGCTTTTCTTGTTAACTGTTATATTTGTTGCATTGTCTATCCCGTTTGGCCTTTATCCCTCACTGGGCAATAGTGGTTGTTCATACCTCGCTAACATGTTTCAGGAGACGCTGTGGGTGATCCCCAACTAGATTTGGTTGAAGGAGAAGAATCGGAGGTTCAAACTGAACCTTTGTCTTAGTTGTTGTGTCTAGTTGCCTGAGGTGGTTTATGTTCTTGTTGTTTGATGAAGAACTCGTTTGTTTACTTTATGTTCTATTTTGTAGTCTAAGAGCTATGTACATGTTGTAGTTACAAGTTGAAAGATAGATGTTGTAGTAGTAGATTGGAACCATGGCATGTAATAACTTATGTTTCTATTTCTAGCTGCTTTGCATGCTTGGGAGTGAATGTTCCGATATATGTTTGTTTTCAACTTCTAAGATTGTTTCAATGCTATCATGGAGTGGCAAGATAAGTGGTTTTGTAAAGAAGTTAAATTGGATGCATGCTTGTGTGACCTTAAACTACTGTATGTCTCAAGGCTCGGATGGCCTTGAACCTTTGAACTTTAGTTATAAAAGCTTGTCTTGTTATATTGTGGCTTTATTGAAAGTTTATAAGTTTTTAGAATGTCCACGGTACAGGGGAAACTTTGTCCGTTTGTCAGGTCCAGACTTAACCTTTAGCGTGGGGGTTGGGTCGGGGCGTGACATTTAAGTGGTATCAGAGCTTATAGAATGCATGAAGCAGGGATAATTTTCTCGGTCTGTGGGTCGGAGTCTATTAAGTTAAGGCGTGATTGCGTGAATAAATGTCTCTTTGATTGGCTAAGGGAAGGATTGAATGGTTGAAGCACATGCTAGCATGAAAGCGAGAATGTGAAGGGTCTTTTATGAGTTATTGTGTAAAAGTGAAAGGTTAAGAATTGAAAGTATGATTAATTGTTTTACTTGTATCTTTAGTATGCAAAGTGTTTGTATGACCCTATATGTGATCTTATGTTAACTTATTTGAACTTATTCTTATGTGATTTAACTGTGAATTATACATATGTTTGTCATAATACTTTGCATTCTAGTTGTCTGGAATAGGACCCCGTCGTCGAACTGGGAATCAGGATGTTGATAGAGAATCAGAGGAGGCTCCTGGGCAAGAAGCCGGTGTGGCAGGAAATGCACCACAAGTTCAGGAACCAAGTAACGCGCAGATCTTGGCCACAATGGCTAATGCTATGAATACCATTGCCCAGTTCGTGACTCAACAGGGACAAACAGGGGCTGCCAGAGGTAATCAGGCTGCAAGAGCTGAGGGTAGTAGTAGTACTACAGGAGGTAATTTGTATGACAGGTTTTTACATCATGGGCCTATAGCTTCTTCAGAGAGCCAGATGATATAAAGGCTGAATTGTGGTTGAGAAAGTTTGAAAGGGTGGCTGCAATACTCGAGTGCAGTGATGAGAGAAAAATTATGTCACGCCCCAACTCGACCCCACCTACAATCAGTCAGGACGCAACGGAATTTCGGCAGCGTAACGACATTAAATAGATTTCCGAGGTTCTAAACCAACCTCATTAATAACATTAAACATCCAATTCAATAACCATACAAACAACAACTCCTCAACAGCATAACAAAACACAACATAACCGTAATATACAATAATCAGTCTTCGTTATCTGCCTCCGTTCCAACATAACATACAATACCTCAACCTTATCATACATTTCAAAAATAAGTTGAGACCCATCTAACAACTTAACCATAGACAAAAGAAAGCCACTAAGTTAACATCATTTGGATCATCATCTTTCAACATCTATTACAATAAGAACCATAAAGCATATAAAAGTCTATTAAGTTAATATACATGACATTAAACAACATAGAATCATGGATAAGACTCAGGAACATATGACTCGTCCACGTAAGGCACATTTTCCTCCTCAGGAGGCACGTACCCGTAATCCGGCTCTGCAACACCTGTAAGCATGCAATAATAGAGAGTGAGCTTATATACATAAGCCCAGTGAGGATCCGATAGATCTCGACAGTATTCACTATGCTCCTTGGATTTAGTCCTTTGAGCAAGTAAACACACAACAACAATAATAACATTATCATCACATAACTATATAACCAATCAATAAAGGATACTCTATTTGGTGTAGCTCCAAACGCCATCACGATCTCAACCGTTCTTCTTATAACTCCCCATTACTCACGCACCCGAGGTACCTCACTAGCCTCTTCCTCCATGACACCTCCGTCATGCGAGCTGGGGGTAGCCTATGGTAGTCATGCCGTTATCAACCTGACAGCCCAACGCTGCCCGAGAGGTGGCACACACATACCAAGACTCCATAATCATCATCAATCATCAATCAATCAATCAATCAATCAATCAATTGGGAGATCAGCAACGAAAGTGCCCGATTCCCGAACTCAATAATAATCAATCAATAACATCAATATAACATCAATATTTAATTAAACAACAAACAACAAAGTTAGATGACAAAGTAGGCATCTAACCGGACATACATTATATACACAATTAAATCCTAAATTACTCATCAACAACTCACCATTCAACACTCAAACACCACCCAACCATCTAAAGGCATCGTTCAAGAAATTAAAGAATGACAACCTAAACTTCTAAAATTCATAACTTACAATCTACTAATCCAAACATTGCCAAATCAGTTTCTATCACTCACCCATTCAACCTACTACATTAGTCCTCTCGAAAATCCACCATAATACCTCCAAATCATGCCCGATAACCCTAAAACCCTAGGATATCTTGGCTGGATTTTTCGGATTTTCACACGAACAATGTAATCGAAAATTCGGCATTACAACAGCGCTAACACGTAATTATCAAGTATTTAGAAATCGACGGCAATCGATTTCGATCAACACAACTCATTTAATTTAACTTTGAACATTTTAATCAAAATTAAATACCCAAAAAATAAAAATTATGCTACATCCGACAGAAACTCGTAGTATTGCATCAAAATGATCCCTATCATGCAAGGAGCAATAATCTATCATTAGATTTCAATTCTAACGGTTAAATTTTCATTTATGAGCAAAAGTATAAAAATGACATTTTGAGATCTAGAATTTTTCTCTCACCTTTGATGCGATATAAGCCTAGGAATGCGTGCTATGCGTGCCCAACAAGCAGAATCCAAGTCGGTGCGAAGTTTCACGGACAAAAACCAAGTTTTTTTTTGAAAAATTGGATTGAAAAGCTTTGAAATTTCTTTTCTTTTTCTCTCTTCTCCCTCTCAGCCTCCTATGTGTTTTTTGAGTGTGTTTTGTGTTGTGTTGAGTGTGTGTTGATGACAATATATAATTAAAAGCTTAGTCAATAAAAAAAAATGCAAAGTCAAAGTAGTTTAAGTTAGTATTTTTGTGTTTTCTTGACTTTAATTGCATTTTCTTGATCACCAAAATTCAAAACAATTATTCAACATCCAATCTAGCTCAAGTAAATTATTTTTAGGTGACAAGAAGTTTTACAATCAAACAATTTCACCCGAGTCGGCTTAAAACTCGATTTTCGCAAAAGTCGTTGTAAAAACTCTAATAAATTCTTAAGCCGATTTTAAAACCGTTTTCATCAAACACAGGTCTATTAAAGTCCGTTGACTAGTTCTAGAAGGGTTAAAAAGACCAGTTTCAAAATTTTAGCGGACGTGTTTCGAAAACACTATTTACTAAAAATCGACGATAAAATTTCTAACTCCGTTTTTTATGAAAATTTCATGAATGCACATTTAGCACGTATTAGGAGTATTGACATCAAAATTATAACTTTCTAGGTCCTATAGCACATAAACAGATCATATGCACACAAAATGAGGTATAGCACGTAAAACGAGATAAGCAGGAAAGTGGTGTTTCACATTCTCCCCCCCCTTATAGAAATTTCGTCCTCGAAATTCTTACTTGATGTACGGAATAGATCTGGGTATTGCTGCTGCATCTGATCTCGTCTCTCCCACGTAGCTTCCTCAATGCCGTGATGCTTCCACAACACCTTAACCATCGGAATCCTCTTCGACCTCAACTCTCGGTCCATCTGATCTAGAATACGAATCGGACGCTCGTCATAAGTCAAATTCTCTCGAAGCTGTAACGGCTCTGGCTCAAGAATATGAGAAGGATCCGGATTATATTTCCGCAAATTAAACACGTGAAATACATCATGGACATTAGAGAAGTTCTCCGGTAAAGCCAACCGATATGCCAACTTACCAACCCTGCCAGTAATCTTAAACGGCCCAACAAATCTCGGACTCAGCTTTTCACCTTTACCATAACGAGCAAACCCCTTTTGAGGAGACAATCTCAAGAAAACCCGATCTCCGACTGCAAACTCTAAGTCTCGACGACGCTATCAGCATAACTCTTGAATCTACTCTGCGCCGTAAGCATTCTCTGCCTGATCAACTGAACATTCTCAATCTTTTCAAGAAGCTCTGGCATGATAGTCGGATCAATAGTCTTCATCTCTCCTACCTCGTCCGAATATAAAGGTGAACGGCACTTACGACCGTAAAGAGCTGCGAAAGGCGCCATCCCAATAGTAGCTTGATAACTATTGTTATAGGCAAACTCGGCAAGTGGTAGATGTTTCTCCCAATTCTTCCCGAAGTCCAGAACACAAGCCCTAAGCATATCTTCCAGAATCTGAATAGTCCGCTCAGACTGACCGTCGGTCTGTGGATGATACGCAGTACTGAAGTTCAACTGAGTACCTAAGGTCTCCTGAAGTTTCTCCCACAAACGAGAAGTAAATCGAGGATCTCGATCAGAGACAATACTAGATGGAATACCGTGAAGTCTAACAATCTGATCCAGATAGAGGTCCGTCAACTTTGTAACCTCATCTCCCATCTTCATCGAGATAAAATGAGCTGTCTTCGTCAAACGATCCACGACAACCCAAACTGCATCATTACCCCTCGGTGATCTAGGCAACCCTGTGACGAAGTCCATCGTAATATGCTCCCATTTCCACTTTGGTATAGCCAACGGCTGAAGCAAACCTGCAGGTCGTTGATGCTCGACTTTCACTCTCTGACAAGTCAAATACCTAGACACAAACTGAGCAACCTCTCTCTTCATGTTGTTCCACCAGTAATGTTGCTTCAAATCCCGATACATCTTAGTTCTACCGGGATGAATAGTATATTTAGAATTATGAGCTTCCTCCAGAATACCTCGCCTCAAGCCCGGTTCATTGGGAACACAAACCCTATTCCGAAACCGAAGAATACCATCCTCATGCAGTTTGAAGTCAGACTGATCATCCGTGATCTGATCCTTGATCTTCTGAAGTTTAACATCAAGCTGCTGAGCTTCCCTGATTTGAGACAATAATAAAGGCTGAATACGGAGATGTGAACACATCACTCCAACCTGAGTCAACTCTGGTCTCCAATAACTAAACTCCTCAAGAACCTCCCACTTCTTGACAGCCAAACAAGAAATACTAGCCTTTCGGCTTAGAGCATCTGCCACAACATTTGCCTTTCCAGGCAGATAATTGATAGAACAATTATAATCTCCAAGAAGCTCCATCCACCTCCGCTGGCGCATATTCAACTCCTTCTGTGAGAACAAGTACTTCAGACTCTTATGATCAGTGAAAATTTCAAACTTACTTCCCCACAGATAATGACGCCACTTCTTGAGTGCAAAGACAACTGTTGCCAACTCAAGATCATGAGTCGGATAATTTTCTTCATAAGGCTTCAACTTTCGAGAAGTATAGGCAATAACTCGGCCATCCTGCATAAGAACACATCCCAAGCCCTCCTTGGATGCATCACTGTAAATGACCATATTATCGGTCCCCTCTGGTAGAGCAAGTACTGGAGCGGTAGTTAACCTCTTTTTCAACTCCTGAAATCCACTCTCACACTTCTCATCCCAATTAAAGATAGTCCGTTTCTGAGTCAACTTAGATAGTGGCCCCGCAATCTTCGAGAAGTCCTTGACAAACCTACGGTAATAACCCGCCAAGCCAAGAAAGCTACGGACATCAGTAACACTCTCTGGCCGCTTCCAAGACATCACCGATTCAATCTTAGTGGGATCTACAGAAATACTGCTCTGTGTAATAACATGGCCAAGAAAAGAAATCCGTTGCAGCCAAAATTCACATTTGCTGAACTTGGCAAACAACTGATGCTCCTACAACTTCTCTAATACAAGCCGTAGATGTTGCTCGTGCTCCGATTCAGATTTAGAATAGACCAAGATATCATCAATAAAAATCACCACGAACTGGTCCAAGTACGGCTGAAAGACTCGATGCATCAAATCCATGAATGCTGCCGGTGCATTAGTCAAACCAAAGGGCATAACAACAAACTCATAATGCCCGTACCGAGTCCTGAAGGCAGACTTCGGAACATCCTCCGTACGAATCCGAAGCTGATAATACCCCTGCCTCAAATCAAATTTAGAATAGACTTTGGCTCCCTGAAGTTGATCAAACAGCTTATCAATCAGTGGCAAAGGATATTTATTCTTGATGGTCACCTGATTCAAACCACGGTAATCAATACACAATCTCAAAGTACCATCCTTCTTCTTCACAAATAAGACTGGAGCTCCCCAAGGTGAAGAACTCTGCTGAATGAATCCTTTCTTCAATAACTCCTGTAACTGAGTCTTCAACTCCTTCAACTCAGCTGGTGCCATCCGGTACGCCGATTTAGAAATAGGTTGAGTACCGGGAACAAGATTAATCACAAACTCTATATCCCTCTCTGGCGGCAACCCTGGCAACTCCTCGAGAAATACATTAGGATATTCCCGAATAATAGGGACTTCCTCTAGCTGTAGCTTATCAGATGGCTTGTTGATCAAATAAGCTAGATAACCCGAACACCCCTTACTCACCAACTTAACGGCTTTAGTTGCTAAGATAACAAAACTCATCTTAGCACCTCGGTTATCCGCTACCTCTACTACTGGCTAATCCGGCAAGCGAAACTGTACTACCTTGGTTCTACAGTTCAACTGGGCATCATACTTAGAAAGCCAATCCATACCCAGAATAACATCATACCCCCGGATAGGAAATAAGATAAGGTCCGAAGGAAAATTATGCCCCTTAACATGTATTAAACAATCCTTACATACTAAGCCAGTAACATACTTATCAGTCAAACAGGTACTAATCTCAACCACATAAGGCAATCTTTCAGGTTGTAAATTAACACGTTGCACACAAGCAGGAGTAATGAAAGAATGCGTAGCACCAGAATCAATCAACACTTTAACAAGTTGATCAAGTATAAGGAAGTTACCTTCTACAACTGTAGTCTCCTCAGGCATCTCCTCCATATCAACTGCGTAAGCCCGAGCCTGAACCCGCTGATGCTGTGGTACACTACTTGTAGGCCTACCCTGGTAACCCTGAGTCGCTGCCCGACCCTCAGTCCTTGCATATCTAGGGCAATCCTTCGCCCTATGCTCGATGCTACCACAACCCAAACATGTCCCTGCCTTTACCCTGCAGTCGGACTCCACATGCCCTGGGCGCTTGCAGTAATTACACTGCGATGATGTGGCACTAACACTGCCCCTAGAAGAACCAGAAGCTGATGAAGCAGCTGATACAGCCTGCTACTGAGGTCTCACCACACTAGGCATGTACTGACCCTGAGACTGGGCTGGCCTATACTGAGTCTGAACCTGATATGACCTCTGCTGAAACTGAGGCCGATAGTAACTCTGCTGACCCTGTGGCCTGTAAGAACTCTGCTGGGCTGGTGGCCTGTAGACAACCTGTTGTACTGGAGGCCTATATATAACCTGCTAGCCCTGTGGCTGATACGGCCTCTTACTAGGCTGACTGGAGACAATCTGATCCCCTTTCCTCTTCTCTAACCTAGAAGCTGCATCAAAAGCCTCAGTAAAGATATCATAGCGATTCAGAGCCATTGCATCCTGAATCTCGGGCCTCAATCCCAACATAAATCTACGGGTCTTCCTCTCCTCCACAGCTACAAACTCCGGTGCATACCGGGACAACCTAGTGAATGTAGCCTCATACTGAGCCACAGTAGAATCCTCCTGTACCAAAGACAAGAACTCAGCCTCTCTCATCTCCCGTGCAACCCTCGGGACATACTTATCCCTAAAAGCAATCAGAAATGTATCCCAAACATACGGAACACCCCGGGTCTCCCAACTGGCTCTCACAGTGTGCCACCATTCCTCTGCCTCATCATCAAGCAAATAGACAGCACAAGTCACCTTCCTCTCATCAGTGTACCCGAGAGAATCAAAAATTTTCTCTAACTTACTAATCCACGACTCGGCCTTCCTATCATCAGGCTCTCCCTGAAATCTAGGAGGATAGTACCCCAGAAACTCCTTCATAGTACCTCGACCGTGATTACTTCCCTGTACATTCTGTATCTGAGCCTGCAACGCCTGAGTTTGAACAGCCTGACCTGCTAACAACTGGGCCTGCCTAGCCATCAAATCTGCAATCCGATCCATTGCTACCCCTAACCTGCCATCACCCCCATCACTGTCCTGTGCCACATTACCAGGGACCTCATCTACAATCTCGAGCCTACCACGAATTCTCGGTCTACCGGCCATCGTACTAATCAAAGAGTTAGCACAGGTTATAGCACATAAACAGATTATATACAACTTTTAACACATAAACAACAAACTCATATAAAGCACATAGATCACATAAGTTTCAATCACATAAACAAATTGATCACATAATCACATAAGCACTTAAATCACATAATCACTTAATCATTTAATCATACCAATACATATTTCACTTTTCTTTCTTTTCATACATACTTCATGCTAAGACCTTTATCCACATTCCGAGAATACCTCGGCTAACAACTAACATGCGCTCTGATACCACTTAAATGTCACGCCCCAACTCGACCCCACCTACAATCAGTCAGGACGCAACGGAATTTCGGTAGCGTAATGACAGTAAATAGATTTCCGAGGTTCTAAACCAACCTCATTAATAACATTAAACATCCAATTCTATAACCATACAAACAACATCTCCTCAACAGCATAACAAAACACAACATAACCGTAATATACAATAATCAGTCTTCGTTATCTGCCTCCGTTCCAACATAACATACAATACCTCAACCTTATCATACATTTCAAAAATAAGTTGAGACCCATCTAACAACTTAACCATAGACAAAAGAAAGCCACTAAGTTAACATCATTTGGATCATCATCTTTCAACATCTATTACAATAAGAACCATAAAGCATATAAAAGTCTATTAAGCTAATATACATGACATTAAACAACATAGAATCATGGATAAGACTCAGGAACATATGACTCATCCACGTAAGGCACATTTTCCTCCTCAGGAGGCACGTACCCGTAATCCGGCTCTGCAACACCTGTAAGCATGCAATAATAGAGAGTGAGCTTATATACATAAGCCCAGTGAGGATCCGATAGATCTCGACATTATTCACTATGCTCCTTGGATTTAGTCCTTTGAGCAAGTAAACACACAACAACAATAATAACATTATCATCACATAACTATATAACCAATCAATAAAGGATACTCTATTTGGTGTAGCTCCAAACGCCATCACGATCTCAACCGTTTTTCTTATAACTCCCCATTACTCACGCACCCGAGGTACCTCACTAACCCCTCCCTCCATGACACCTCCGTCATGCGAGCTGGGGGTAGCCTATGGTAGTCATGCCGTTATCAACCCGACAGCCCAACGCTGCCCGAGAGGTGGCACACACATACCAAGACTCCATAATCATCATCAATCATCAATCAATCAATCAATCAATCAATCAATTGGGAGATCAGCAACGAAAGTGCCCGATTCCCGAACTCAATAATAATCAATCAATAACATCAATATAACATCAATATTTAATTAAACAACAAACAACGAAGTTAGATGACAAAGTAGACCATCTAACCGGACATGCATTATATACACAATTAAACCCTAAATTACTCATCAACAACTCACCATTCAACACTCAAACACCACCCAACCATCTAAAGGCATCGTTCAAGAAATTAAAGAATGACAACCTAAACTTCTAAAATTCATAACTTACAATCTACTAATCCAAACATTGCCAAATCAGTTTCTATCACTCACCCATTCAACCTACTACATTAGCCCTCTCGAATATCCACCATAACACCTGCAAATCATGCCCGATAACCCTAAAACCCTAGGATGTCTTGGCTGGATTTTCTGGATCTTCACACGAACAATGTAATCGAAAATTCGGCATTACAACAGCGCTAACACGTAATTATCAAGTATTTAAAAATTGACAGCAATCGATTTCGATCAACACAACTCATTTAATTCAACTTTGAACATTTTAATCAAAATTAAATACCCAAAAAATAAAAATTATGCTCCATCCGACAGAAATTCGTAGTATTGCATCAAAATGATCCCTAGCATGCAAGGAGCAATAATCTATCATCAGATTTCAATTCTAACGGTTAAATTTTCATTTATGAGCAAAAGTATAAAAATGACATTTTGAGATCTAGAATTTTTCTCTCACCTTTGATACAATATAAGCCTAGGAATGCGTGCTATGCGTTCCCAACAAGCAGAATCCGAGTCGGTGCGAAGTTTCACGGACAAAAACCAAGTTTTTCTTTGAAAAATTGGATTGAAAAGCTTTGAAATTTCTTTTCTTTTTCTCTCTTCTCCCTCTCGGCCTCCTATGTATTTTTTTGAGTGTGTTTTGTGTTGTGTTGAGTGTGTGTTGATGACAATATATAATTAAAAGCTTAGTCAATTAAAAAAAATGCAAAGTCAAAGTAGTTTAAGTTAGTATTTTTGTGTTTT
Organism: Ehretia macrophylla; assembly: GCA_037974665.1. NCBI lineage: Eukaryota > Viridiplantae > Streptophyta > Magnoliopsida > Boraginales > Ehretiaceae > Ehretia > Ehretia macrophylla. Next base: position 60,053,363 of record CM075780.1, on the reverse strand, counting down.
CTTGACTTTAATTGCATTTTCTTGATCACCAAAGTTCAAAAAAATTATTCAACATCCAATCTAGCTCAAGTAAATTATTTTTAGGTGACAAGAATTTTTACAATCAAACAATTTCACCCGAGTTGGCTTAAAAACGCGATTTTCGCAAAAGTCGGTGTAAAAACCCTAATAAATTCTTAAGCCGATTTTAAAACCGTTTTCATCAAACACATGTCTATTAAAGTCCGTTGACTAGGTCTAGAAGGGTTAAAAAGACCAGTTTCAAAATTTTAGCGGACGTGTTTCGAAAACACTATTCACTAAAAATCGACGATAAAATTTATGACTCCGTTTTTGATGAAAATTTCATGAATGCACATTTAGCACGTATTAGGAGTATTGACATCAAAATTATAACTTTCTAGGTCCTATAGCACATAAACTGATCATATGCACGCAAAACGAGGTATAGCACGTAAAACGAGATAAGTAGAAAAGTGGGGTTTCACAAATTACCTATGCCACATTTCTTCTGGAGGGTGACGCCGGGGATTGGTGGCGTACTATTAGTGAGAAATGGGAGGCAGAGAGGGTTCAACATTCGTGGGCTGACTTCGTCCATGTGAGACCCCATATTTTGCCTTTCTCTCGATTTGCGTGTTTTACCTCGTTTTGCGTGCTTTGACCTGTTTATGAGTTATAATGTGTTAAAAATGTGATTTATATTCCTAATACATGCTATATGTACATTCATGAAATTTTTATAAAAAACGGAATCAGAAATTTTATCGCCGGTTTTAGTGAATAGTATTTTGAGCACCTGTCCGCTAAAATTTTTACAGGGGTGTTTTAAGTGTTTCAAAACCTAGTCCTCGGGTATTAATAGACCCATGTTTGATTAAAACGGATTTGGAATCGGTTTTGAAATTTTAAAGGTTTTTACATTTTCTTTTGCAAGAAATCGAGATTTAAGCCGACTCGGGTGAAAATGTTTAAATGTAAAACTCTTTCTCACCTAAAAGATATTGTCTAGAATTAATTTAGGTGTCAATTTAATAGTTGAGCAAGAAATAGTCAAAAATAGGATTAAAAGACTAAAATTAACTAAGTGTCAACTTTGACTTTTATTTGTTTTGTTGACCTTTGAGCTTATAAGCATAAACACACACTAAAATAGCACAATTTCACACTAAAAAACACTCACATTGCCGTGAGCCATAGGAGAGAAAAAGAGAGTTTTTTTCAACATTTTTCAAAGCAAAACTTCATAGAAAAACCTAGTTTTTGTCCATAGCTTTTCAAATCGAGTTGGATTCTACTTGTTGGGTACGCAATTGCAGGCATATCTAGACTTGTTTTGGATCAAAAGTGAGAGAAAAATTCTAGATCTCAAAATGTCAATTTTATGTTTTTGCATATAATTGATTTTTGAACCGTTAGAAAGTTGAATTGATGTTATATTATTGCTCAGTGCATGCTAAGGATTGTTTATATGCGTTTATATAAGATTTGAATCGTTGTAGCATGAATTTTTATTTTTCAGGTATTAAAATTGAGTTATTAGCTATTTGTTGATTATTTTGAGTTGTAGTGGTTGGAATCGATTGCCGTCGATTTGTAAAAGTTTGTTAAATATAAGGTAGTGCCGTTGTAATGCCAAAATTTTGATTGTGATGTCGATGCGAAAATTCAAAAATTTCAGCCTAGGTGCATTGAGGTTTTAGGGTTGTTGGGCTTGATTTGGATATATTTTGGTTGGTTTCTGAGGGGGCTAATGTAGTTGATTTAGTGAGTGAGTGATAGGAACTGGTTTGGAGTTGTTTGGATTAGTAGAATGTAAGTTATGATTATTAGAAGTTTAGGCTGTTTTTCTTTAAGATGTTGATATATGCCTTTCGATGATCGGGTGGTTTTTGAGTAATTGAATTGTGAGTTGTTGATGGTTAGATTAGGGTTTGGTTGTGTGTCTAATGCATTTTAAGTTGGGTGGCCTACTTTGTCATCTAACTTAGTTGTTTAGTTGTTAATTGATTAATTGATGTTGGGTTGTTGTAATGTTATTAATTGATTGATGCATTATTGATTATTGATTATTGAATATTGATTATTGATGAACCGGGAGATAGTCAACGGAAAAGGTTGTCCTCCTGTGATTGAATGTTTATTATTATTGTTGAGTCTTGATATGCGTGTGCCACCTCTCAGGCGGTATCGGGCCGTCGGGTTGAAAACATCATGGCTATTAGAGGCTACCCTCATCTCGCATGGGCGGAGATGCCATAGAGGGCAAGGCTAGTGAGGTACCTCAGGTATGTATGTCATGGGGGTGATAAGAAGTTGGTCGAGATCGTGATGGCGTTTGGAGCTACACCAACTAGAGTATCTTTTATTGAATGGTCATTATAGTTTATGTGTTTATATTGTTATTGATGTTTATTGTGTTTACTACTCAAAGGATCATTTTCAAGGAGTATAGTAAATACTGTTAGAGATCTATCGAATCCTCACTGGGCTTGTTTTATATAAGCTCACTCTCAATTATTGTATGCATGCATGTGTTACTGATTCTGACTACTGGTACGTGCCTCTTGAAGAGGGAAATGTGCCATATGTAGATGAGTCTTATGTGTAGGAGTCATTGCCATGAGATTATCTTAGTTGTTGTAAAACAATGTATTGTATAACCTATCTTAATATAAAGACATGTGTATGATGATTTAGTAGTCTTTATTTTGATCTTGATTAGATTACTAAGTCAGTTATAACCTATTTTGAAATGTATGTATAGCCTACGTACTAAGTTGGAACGAAGGCGTATAACTATGAATGGATTGTTGAAGGAATGATTATTGTATAATATGGTTATGTTGTATGTTGTTAATTTAATTGAGGAGTTGATTGTTGAATAGTTTGTGGAGTTGGTTGTATGATATTCTGAAGAGGTTGGTTTAGAGTCTCGGTGTCTTAATTACTATCGTTATACTACCGAAATTCCGTTGCGTCCTGACTGATTGTAGGTGGGGTTAAGTTAGGGCGTGACATTAAGTGGTATCAGAGTACATGTTAGCTGTCAGCCAGGGTATTCTCAGAATGTGGGTAATGGTCTTAGCATGAAAGTATGTATAAAGTGAAAGAAAAGTGAACTGTGTGTTAATATAATTAAATGATTAAGTAAATATGTTATTTAGTACTTATGTGATTATGTGATCAATTTTTTTATGTGATTGATACTTAAGTGATTTATGTGTTTATGTGAATTGTTGTTTATTTGCTAATAATTGTCTATAGCCTATCTATGTGCTATAACCTGTGCTAGCTCTTTGATTAGTAGAATGACTGGTAGACCGAGAACGAGAGGTAGGCCCGAAGCAGTTGACGAGGTTCCGGGTAATGTGGCACCGGGCCGAGAAAGGGGTGATGATCGTTTTGAATCAGCCATAGATAGGATTGTAGAGGTTATGGCCGATCAGGCACAGTTGTTAGCAGGGTAGGCTGCCCAAGCTCAGACTTTGCAGGCACAGTTACTGAATGTACAGGGTGGATACCACGGACGTGGTATACTGAAGGAGTTCTTAGGGTACTATCCACCAAGGTTTCAGGGGAAGCCAGATGATCGGAATGCCGAGGCATGGATTAATAAAGTAGAGAAAATATTTGACCCTATAGATTATATTGATGAAAGAAAGGTCACCTTTGCCGTTTATTTGTTTGATGATGAGGCAGAGGAGTAGTGGCGCACGGTGAAATCTTGTTGGGAGACCCAGGGTATTCTGTATGTCTGAGATACCTTTCTGAGAGTTTTTCGGGCAAAGTATGTCCCGAGGATTGCACGGGAGAGGAGAGAGGCTGAGTTTCTATCTCTAGTTTACGGGGATGCTTCAGTGGCTCAGTATGAGGCCACATTTACTAGATTATCCCGGTATGCACTGGAGTTTGTGGCTGATGAGGAACGTAAAACCCGACGGTTTATGTTGGGTCTGAGGTCGGAGATTCAGGATGTGATGACCCTGAATCAATATGATATATTTACTGAGGCCTTTGATGCAGTTCTAGGTTAGAGAAGAGAAATGGGGAACATATCGGACCTAGTTAGCCTAGCAAGAGGCCCTTTCAGCTGCAGGGTCAGCAGGGTATGTATAGACCTTCGGTACAGTAGGGTGGTTATAGGCTTGCAGTGCAGCAGGGTTCTTTCAGACGGCAAGGTCAGCAGGGCTACTATCGGCCTCAGTTTCAGCAGGGGTCTTATCAGGCTCAGTCGCAGTTTAGGCTGGCCCAGTCTTAGGGTCAATATAATCCTAGTGTTATGAGACATCAACAGCAGGCTGGTACAACTGTTTTCTCGGCTTCTGGTTCTTCTAGGGGCAGTGGCAGTGTTTCATCACTGCAGTATACTTACTGGAAACGTCAGGGCCATGTGGAGGCTGACTGCAGGGCGAAGGCAGGAACGTGTTTGGGTTATGGCAGCAATCAGCATAGGGTGAAGGATTGCTATAGATATCGGGGAACTGAAGGTTGGGCAGCGACCTAGGGTTATCAGGGTCGACCTATTAGTGGTGCACCTCAACAGCAGCGGGTTCAAGCTCGGGCCTACGAAGTTGATTTGGAGGAGATGCCTGAGGAGACTGCAGTTGTGGAAGGTAACTTCCTTATACTTGATCAACTTGTTAAAGTGTTGATTGATTTTGGTACTATGCATTCTTTCATTACTCTTGCTTGTGTGCAACGTGTTAATATGCAACCTGAAAGACTGCCTTAGTATGTAAGGATTGTAAGGTTGAGATTAGTACTTCTTTGACTAATAAGTATGTGACTGGCTTAGTATGTAAGGATTGTAAAATACATGTGAAGCGGTATAATTTTCCTTCGGACCTTATCTTATTTCCTATCCGGGGGTACGATATTATCTTGGGTATAGATTGGCTATCTAAGTATGATGCCCAGTTAAACTGTAGAATGAAGATAGTACGGTTTCAGTTGCCAGATCAGCCAGTAGTTGAGGTAGTAGGGAATTGGGGTGCTAAGACGAGTTTTATTATCTCAGCAACTAAAGCCGTTAAGTTGGTGAGTAAGGGGTGTTCAGGTTATCTAGCTTATTTGATCAACAAGCCATCTGATAAGCTACAGTTGGAGGAAGTACCTATTATTCGAGAATATACCAATGTATTTCCCGAGGAGTTACTAGGGTTGCAGCTAGAGAGAGATGTGGAGTTTGTGATCAATCTTATTCTCGGTACTCAACCTATTTCTAAATCAGTGTACCGGATGGCACCAGCTGAGTTGAAGGAGCTAAAGACTCAGTTGCAGGAGTTAATAGAGAAGGGTTTCATTCAGCAGAGTTCTTCACCCTGGGGAGCACCTATTTTATTTGTGAAGAAGAAGGATGGTACTTTGAGATTATGCATTGACTATCGTGGTTTGAATCAAGTGACCATCAAGAACAAGTATCCTTTGCCATTGATTGATGAGTTGTTTGATCAACTTCAGGGAGCCAAAGTCTACTCTAAGTTTGACTTGAGGTAGGGGTATTATTAGCTTCGGATTCACACGGAGGATGTTCTGAAGTCTGCCTTCAGGACTCGGTATGGGTATTATGAGTTTGTAGTTATGCCCTTTGGATTAACTAATGCACCGGCAGCATTTATGGATCTTATGCATCGGGTTTTTCAATCGTACTTGGACCAGTTCGTGGTGATCTTTATTGATGATATCTTGGTTTATTCTAAGTCTGAATCGGAGCACGAGCAACATCTACGACTTGTCTTACAGAAACTGCAGGAGCATCAGTTGTTTGCGAAATTTAGCAAATGTGAATTTTGGCTACAACACATATCTTTTCTTGGCCATGTTATCACACATAGCGGTATTTCTATAGATCCCACTAAGATTGAAGTGGTGATGTCTTGGAAATAGCCGGAGAATGTTTCGGAGGTTCGTAGCTTTCTTGGCTTGGTGGGTTATTATCGTAGGTTTGTCAAGGACTTTTCTAAGATCATCGGGCCACTATCTAAGTTAACTAAAAAACGAACTAGCTTTGTTTGGGATGAGAAATGTGAGAGTGGGTTTCAGAAGTTGAAAAAGAGATTGACTACTGCTCCCGTAGTTGCTCTACCAGAGGGGACCGATAATATGGTTATCTACAGTGATGCATCCAAGGAGGGCTTGGGATGTGTACTTATGCAGAATGGTCGGGTTATTGCCTATGCTTCCAGGAAGTTGAAACCATATGAGGTAAATTATCCGACTCATGATCTTGAGTTGGCAGCAGTTGTATTCGCACTGAAAAAGTGGCGTCATTATCTGTGGGGTAGTAAGTTCGAGATTTTCACTGATTATAAGAGTCTTAAGTATTTGTTCTCACAGAAGGAGTTGAATATGCGTCAACAGAGGTGGATAGAACTTCTTGGAGACTATAATTGTTCTATTAGTTATCTGCCTGAGAAGGCAAATGTTATGGTAGACACTCTTAGCCGTAAGGCGAGTGTTTCTTGTTTGGCTGTCAAGAAGTGGGAGGTTCTTGAGGAATTCACTTATTGGAGACCGGAGTTAACTCAAGTTGGGGTGATGTGTTCACATCTCCGTATTCAACCTTTATTGTTGTCTCCAGATCAGAGAAGCTCAGCAACTTGATGTTAAACTTCAGAAGATCAAGGATCAGATCATGGATGATTAGTTTGACTTCAAATTACATGAGGATAGTATTCTTCGGTTTCGGAACAGGGTATGTATTCTTGATGAACCGGGTTTAAGGCGAGGTATTCTGGAGGAGGCTCATAATTCTAAGTACACCATTCATCCTGGTAGAAACAAGATGCATCGGGATTTGAAGCAACATTATTGGTGGAATAACATGGAGAGGGAAGTTGCTCAATTTGTATCTAGATGTTTGACTTGTCAGCGAGTGAAAGCCGAGCATCAACGACCTGCAGGTTTACTTCAGCCGTTGGCTATACCAAAGTGGAATTAGGAGCATATTATGATGGACTTCGTCACTGGTTTGCCTAGAACACCGAGAGGTAATGATGCAGTTTGGGTTGTCGTGGATCGTTTGACAAAGACAGCTCACTTTATTTCGATGCGGATGGGAGATAAAGTTGCAAAGTTGACGGATCTTTATTTGGATCAGATTGTTAGACTTCACGGAATTCCATCTAGTATTGTCTCAGATCGAGATCCTCGATTTACTTCTCGCTTATAGGAGAAACTTCAGGAGACTTTGGGTACTCAGCTTAATTTCAGTATAGCGTATCATCCACAGACCGATGGTCAGTCCGAGAGGACTATTTAGATTCTGGAGGATATGCTGAGGGCTTGTGTAACACCCCGATCCCTCTCGAGACCGGGAGTTCTATCAATCAATCTAATCACAACCCAATTCCAAACCCGGGCAAAATTTTAGGGAAAGACTGACGGAGTCTCCCCTGTTTCTAGGTAAAATGTAAAACCTGTAATAGCATATAAATGGACCAGCACCGTGTCCAACTACACAAAAATTCCTCAAGGCCATTCGAGCCTTGGTTCTCAACAATTAAGCACAAGTAAATATACAATTCCAAGTACCCAGACTATTCTAACTTTTCTTTAAGCAATACAAACATGCATTAAAGTTAAGCCATACTAACTAGATACATAAATTATCTTATCATTCTACCTTAATCACCTAGTTAAATTTAAATTACATTCCTTATTAACATTAAATACAACAACACATGAAACATACATCTTTGCATCTTTGACAACTCAAGCCACATAGCACGCAAGACAACTCTTCAAGCACGAGCTTTAATGTAATCACCAACTTTCCAGCTAATAAGGCATTTCCTGAAATGTGGTGGTGAGGAGTGAGTATACACAACACGTATACTCAGTGAGGGCGAGACAGATATCGAGGTGGAGAGAAAGAAGTTCGTGCAATGCAAATAGCTACAGCGAAGCAATATAATTGACAAGCAAGTATTCAATATAAACAATCAATACAATAACCAATTAATAAAAGCATAACACAACCATTCAAAGCTATACCACATTCTGAAGGCTATGGTTCACTCGAGCGAGAAATGTACCGATCATGACTTTGATGACTTTAACAATGACGCGCCGGCTCACCCACTTTATAACTTCTGTTAGAGTACTTCGGACATACTCTGTCAATTCTACGACCCAAAACTCCCTGGGCGGCAACCCAAGCGAGAATGGGAATAGGACACGGAGCTAGAGCAACCAACACTGGCAACCCGAGGCTACCCAGAGAGGCCCATCACTCACGCGCCTGACACTTTTGCAATGCAATACGAGATATATAACGATAATCGAGCAAGGCACTGAAGTGTAGGTTAGTAAACAACACGCCATACAATAAACATATACAATCAATAAAATAACAAGAACAACACTAACAAGCATTATCAACAATTGATATACAAATTCAGTCATAATCAACTTTAACAAGCATAACAAGCAATATTAAGCATTCTTTACGCATTACACTATGAAAACTCACAAAATCACAAAATGACCCCAACTTTCAAAATGCTACTACTTTCAAATGAGACACCAGTTTTAGAAACCGACTTCACCAATTCTCCTAGGTCACCATAAGGCACGTCGAAAGACCCCGAAACCCTACTTAACCCTAGAATTCACACAAAGCCCCGATTTCCCCCTTTGCTCGTTTGAACTACCGCTAACCTAACCAAACTCCCAACCAACGCCATAACATACCAAAAATGCTTCCATGGCCTCCCGAGACAATGCCATCACGCAAAACGATAAAATGCCAAACTTGACCTAAACGACCCCAACTTTCACTAAGCCATTTTTCTCCGTTTTTCCATTACACAATCCAATTAAACCACACATTTAGGCATTCTAGCATATCTAGCACCTTCCTACATCAACAAAACGCATAACGGAGCAACTTTATTGAAACAGGGGTTTACTATTCATAATTTACTATTCAATTATCAATTTAAATTGCAATTTCGATATTCAACCGCAGAAAATGCTAAAAAGCTATAAATACATGTTCTACAATTGCTAGGGAACATTCTTCAAGCATCAAAATGATCAAAATAACAATTTACGGCTAAAATCCAAAAATTAAAGTTTAGGTACAATAATTTCAAATGCACAAATAACGATGAAACCCTCACCTTAGACGCTCCTAGACGCTAGGAAAACCACGCTGGAAGCCTCGGACACAACCCCGTGCAAGCTCACGCGAAGATTTGAAGATTTGAAAGTTGAAATTTCTTTTTTTTCCTCTAAGTTTCGGCTCTTTCTATTCTGTTTTCAGCTTTTTTTTATTTTTATTTTGTGCTATAATGTGCTATTATAAAAGATGACACAAGGTCAATGGTCAAAGCCTTGGTCAAACCGCTTAAAAATTGGTCAAATAAGCTTATTTTAGGCATTTTAAGGTTAAAATAACTAATAAAATTATATTTCTAATCAACAACAACTAAAACACTAAAATTAAAACACTAAATACTAGTTTTCACTATTTGTTGAGGACTAGAAATCATTTCCTAACTATCGCTCTCGATATGCTATGCACTTCGCGACAATAAAAGAATAACAATTAAATCTCAAAGAATTTAAGAAAATATAATTTTTAAAAAGTAACATAGTTCAAAATTTACTCCGGCTCGGAGCTACTTTTCATTTAATTGAAAACCGAGCATTAAGGTGCAAGAAAAAAATAAAATCGATTAACATTAATATGAAAATAAAGCTACAAATGAATGTTTAACTAAAAATAAACACGAAATTCAATGCTAACATTTAAGATAACACTTAATTAAATGCCATTAAATGCATGCCGGGTTCGGGTTATCACAGCTTGTATTATGGACTTCGGGAAGAACTGGGAGAAACATTTGCCATTTGCCGAGTTTGCCTATAAAAATAGTTATCAAGCTACTATTGGGATGACACATTTTACAGCTCTTTACGGTCGTAAGTGTCGTTCACCTTTGAATTGAGATGTAGTAGAGAAGATGAAGACTATTGATCCAATTATTATGCCAGAGCTTCTAGAGAAGATTGAGAATGTTCAGTTGATCAGGCAGAGAATGCTTACAGCGCAGAGCAGATTCAAGAGTTATGTTGATAAGCGTCGTTGGGACTTGGAGTTTTACAGTTGGGGATCGGGTTTTCTTGAGATTGTCTCCCCGTAAGGGGTTTGCTCGTTATGGTAAAGGCAGAAAGTTAAGTCTGAGGTTTGTAGGGCCGTTTGCGATTACCGGCAGAGTTGGCAAGTAGGCATATCAGTTGGCTTTATCGGAGAATCTCTAATGTTCATGATGTCTTTCACGTGTCCAATTTGTGAAAGTATAATCTGGATCCTTCTCATATTTTAAAGCCAGAGCCATTACAGCTTTGTGAGAATTTGACTTATGATGAGAGGCCAATTTGCATTCTTGATCAGATGGAACAGGAACTGAGATAGTAGAAGATTCCGATGGTCAAGGTGTTGTGGAAGCATAATGGTATTGAGGAAGCTACATGGGAGAGGCGAGATCAGATGCAGCAGCAGTACCCAGATTTTTTCTGTTCAACAAGTAAGAATTTTTAGGATGAAATTTCTTTAAGGGGGGAGAATATGAGACCCCATATTTTTTCTTTACCTCGATTTGCGTGTTTTATCTCGTTTTGCGTGCTTTGACCTGTTTATGTGTTATATGAGTTAGAATGTGTTAAAAATGTGATTTATGTTCCTAATACACGCTATATGTGCATTTATGAAATTTTCATAAAAAACGGAATCATAAATTTTATTGTCGGTTTTAGTGAATAGTATTTTGAGCACCTGTCCGCTAAAATTTTTACAGGAGTGGTTTAAGTGTTTCAAAACCTAGTCCTTGGGTATTAATAGACCCGTGTTTGATTAAAATGGATTTGGAATCGGTTTTGAAATTTTAAAGGTTTTTACACTTTCTTTTGCAAGAAATCGAGTTTTATGCCGACTCGAGTGAAAATGTTTAAATGTAAAACTCTTTGTCATCTAAAATATATTGTATAGAATTAATTTAAGTGTCAATTTAATAGTTGAGCAAGAAATAGTCAAAAATAGGATTAAAAGACTAAAATTAACTAAGTGTCAACTTTGACTTTTATTTGTTTTGTTGACCTTTGAGCTTATAAGCATAAACACACACTAAAATAGCACAATTTCACACTCAAAAACACTCACATTGCCGTGAGCCATAGGAAAGAAAAAGAGAGTTTTGTTCAACATTTTTCAAAGCAAAACTTCATAGAAAAACCTAGTTTTGGTCCATAGCTTTTCAAACCGAGTTGGATTCTGCTTGTTGGGCATGCATTGCACACATATCTAGACTTGTTTCATATCAAAAGTGAGAGAAAAATTCTAGATCTCAAAATGTCATTTTTATGTTTTTGCATATAATTGAATTTTGAACCGTTAGAAAGTTAAATTGATATTATATTATTGCTCAGTGCATGCTAATGATCGTTTATATGCGTTTATATAAGATTTGAACCGTTGTAGCATGAATTTTTATTTTTCGGGTATTAAAATTGAGTTATTAGCTATTTGGTGATTATTTTGAGTTGTAGTGGTTGGAATCGATTGCCGTCAATTTGTAAAAGTTTGTTAAATATGGGGTAGTGCCGTTGTAATGCCAAAATTTTGATTGTGATGTCGATGCGAAAATTCAGAAATTTCAGCCTAGGTGCATTGAGGTTTTAGGGTTGTTGGGCTTGATTTGGATGTATTTTGGTTTGTTTCTTAGGGGGCTAATGTAGTTGATTTAGTGAGTGAGTGATAGGAACTAGTTTGGAGTTGTTTGGATTAGTAGAATGTAAGTTATGATTATTAGAAGTTTAGGTTGTTTTTCTTTAAGATGTTGATAAATGCCTTTAGATGATCGGGTGGTGTTTGAGTAATTGAATTATGAGTTGTTGATGGTTAGATTAGGGTTTGGTTGTGTGTCTAGTGCATGTTAAGTTGGGTGGCCTACTTTGTCATCTAACTTAGTTGTTTAGTTGTTAATTAATTAATTGATGTTGGGTTGTTGTAATGTTATTAATTGATTGATGCATTATTGATTATTGATTATTGAATATTAATTATTGATGAACCGGGAGATAGTTAACGGAAAAGGTTGTCATCTTGTGATTGAATGTTTATTATTATTGCTGAGTCTTGATATGCGTGTGCCACCTCTCGGGCGGTATCGGGCCGTCGGGTTGAAAACGACATGGCTATCAGAGGCTACCCTTATCTCACATGGGAGGAGATGCCATGGAGGGCAGGGCTAGTGAGGTGTGTGTCTTATGGGGGTAATAAGAAGTTGGTTGAGATCGTAATGGCATTTGGAGCTACACCAACTAGAGTATCCTTTATTGAATGGTCATTATAGTTTATGTGTTTATATTGTTATTGATGTTTATTGTGTTTACTACTCAAAGGATCATTTTCAAGGAGTATAGTAAATACTGTTAGAGATTTATCAAATCCTCACTGGGCTTGTTTTATATAAGCTCACTCTCAATTATTGCATGCATGCAGGTGTTACTGATTCTGACTACGAGTACATGCCTCTTGAAAAGGGAAATGTGCCATATGTAGATGAGTCTTATGTGCAGGAGTCATTGCCATGAGATTATCTTAGTTGTTGTAAAACAATGTATTGTATAATCTATCTTAATATAAAGACATATGTATGATGATTTTGAGTCTTTATTTTGATCTTGATTAGATTACTAAGTCAGTTATAACCTATTTTGAAATGTATATATAGCCTATGTACTAAGTTGGAACGAAGGCGTATAACTATGAATGGATTGTTGAAGGAATGATTATTGTATAATATGGTTATGTTGTATGTTGTTAATTTAATTGAGGAGTTAATTATTGAATGGTTTGTGGAATTGGTTGTATAATATTCTGAAGAGGTTGGTTTAGAGCTCGGTATCTTAATTACTGTTGTTATACTACCGAAATTCTGTTGCATCCTGACTGATTGTAGGTGGGGTCGAGTTAGGGCGTGACAGTCCGTGAATTCCGAGATAAGTATATATCGTTGCCCGTGAGAGACGCCAAGCAGAGTTCATAGCTTTGAAGCTGGGGAATATGTCATTGGATCGGTATGAGGCTACTTTTACTAGGCTTTCTCGTTACGTGCCGGCTTTGGTACAACCAGAGGACATGAAAATGCAGAGATTCATCATGGGGTTGAGAAGTGATATTATGCTAAATCTGTCTGCAAATGATTACCCTAATTATGCTGCAGTGGTCAGAGCCACCTCGAGGTATGAAAAACGCAAGGCTGATATGTTGGCCGAGACTAGTCAATCAAGTAAGCGGCAGTTTTAGTCACAGAGTCAGTGGTACCAGAGGCAGGCTATTTCAGTTGGGCAGAGTCCGCAGCCGAGGTAGGCACAGAGTTATGCAGGGCCTACACAGACTCAGGCACGATCAATTCAGAGTCAGAATCAGGGGCAGTCTTGTCTAGTTGCAGCTTGATCTCAGCAGGGTAGTTCAGCTACCTCTTCTTATAGAGCTTCTTCGGGAGGCACTGTTGCAAGATATCACCAGTAGTGCAGCTTCTATCAACATCAGGGTCATACTGAGGAGAATTGTTGGAAGAGATTAGGCCGATATATCGGTTGTGGCAGTAATCAACACAAGGCTAAAGACTGCCCGAAATTCAAGAATACTATGGGTCAGACATCTGGTCAGGGCAATCAGACCAGGGCATCAGCTGCAGCACCAGTGCCACGGGGTCAAGCCCAAGTATTTGCCTTAGATGCAGAGGAACTTCTGGATACGACTGCTGTAGTAGAAGGTATTTTTCTTCTTAATGATCAATCAGTTAAAGTTTTAATTGATTTTGGAGCTTTGCATTTATTTATTACTCCTACTTGTGCACAAAATGTTAAATTGAATCATGATAAACTGTTGCATTAGATTGTGGTTTACACTCCTATGGGTCCGAAGTTTGTTACTAGATCTATTTGCAGAGCATGTAATATTTTTATTGAGGCTTGTGTTTTTCCTGCTGACTTGATTATTCCATCCTTCAATGACTTTGAAATTATATTGGGGATAGATTGGTTGGGAAGTTATTATACACAGCTTGACTGTAGAAAGAAAATTGTGAGATTGGAAATGCCTGACCACCCTGTAATTGAAATAGTTGATAGTAGAAAATCAACTGGAACTCCTATCATTTCTTCCATTAGAGCATCTAAACTGTTGAGCAAAGGTTGCGAGGCTTATCTTGCATATTTGATTAATCAACCTGTGTGTCACGCCCCAACTCGACCCCTCCTACGATCAGTCAAGACGCAACGGAATTTCAGCAGTATAACAACAGTAATTAGGACACCGAGGCTCTGAACCAACCTCTTTAGGACATCATACATCAAACTCCATAAACAATCCCAACAATCAACTCCTCAATTAAGTTAACAACATACAACACAACCATATTATACAATAATCATTCTTCAACAATCCATTCATAGTTATACGTCTCCGTTCTAACATAATACATTAATTGAACATACATTTCAAAATAGATTATAAACTAACTTAGTAACCTATCATAGTCAAAAGAAAGACTACTAAGTTAGCAACAACTAGTTGATTATCATTACTACAACTTATACATCATAAACTATAAAGTAAATAAAAGACAACTAGAATAATATACAAGACTATAAGGTGTACAACATCTCTAACATTAAGGACAAGACTCTGGCACATAGGACTCGTCCACATATGGCATATTCTCAGCTTCCTGAGGCACGTACCCATAATCTTGCTCAATAACACCTGTATGCATGGAATAATAGAGAGTGAGCTTATATGAAACAAGCCCAATGAGGATTCGATAGATCTCTAACAGTATTTACTATACTTCTTGGAAATCATCATTTGAGCAGTAAACACATAATAAACATCAATACAATATAATCACATAAACTATAATGACCAATCAATAAAGGATACTCTAGTTGGTGTAGCTCCAAACGCCATCACGATCTCAACCATTCTTCTTGTAACTCCCCATTACTCATGCACCCGAGGTACCTCACTATCCTCGCCCTCCATGACACCTCCGTCATGCGAGCTGGAGGTAGTCTCTGGTAGTCATGCCGTTATCAACCCGACAACTCGACACTGCCCGAGAGGTGGCACACACATACTAAGACTCAACAATAATAATAAACATCACATTACAGGAGGACAACCTTTTCCGTTGACTATCTCCCGGTTCATCAATAATCAATCAATAATCATCTTTTCATCAATATAACATCAAATAATCAATTAAACAACAAACAACTAAGTTAGATGACAAAATAGGCCATCCAACTTAACATGCATTAAACACACAATCAAACCCTAGTCTAACCATTAACAACTCACAATTCAATCACTCAAACACCACCCAATCATCTAAAGGCATAGTTCAATATTTTAAAGAAAGACAACCTAAACTTCAAATAATCATATCTTACATTCTACTAATCCAAACACCTCCAAACCAGTTTCTATCAGTCACCCATTTAATCAACTACATTAGCCCCCTCGAAAACCAACCAAAACACATCCAAATCAAGCCCAACAACCCTAAAACCCTAATGCGTCAAGGCTGAAATTTCCAGACTTTCACACCGACATCGCAATCAAAATTTTGGCATTACAACATTACTACCACATATTTAACAAACTTTTAGAAATTGACGGCAATCAATTTCAACCATTACAACTCAAAATAATCAACAAAGAGCTAAATAATCAACTTTTAATACCCGAAAATAAATAATTATGCTACAACGGTTCAAATCTCATAAGAATACATATAATCGATCCTTAGCATCCATTGACCAATAATATAACTTCAAATTAACATTCTAACGGTTCAATAATTAATTATACACAAAAACATAAAAATGATATTTTGAGATCTAGAATTTTTCTCTCACCTTTGATCCGAAGTAAAGCTAGGAATGCGTGCAATAGGTTCCCAACAAGCAGAATCTAGCTCGGTTTGAAAAAATTCAGACTTTAAATGAGTTTTCTAAGGCAAAATTGCTTTGTAAAATAAGTTGAAAAACTCTAAAAAATGCCAAGGAACTCACGACTGAATGTGTGTGTGATTGTGTGGTTTTTGTGCTGATTTTGTGTGTGTAGAGATTTTATAGCAAAAGTCAACAAAATGAAAAAAGTCAAAGTTGAAGCCTTTGTTAGTTTTTAGTATTTTCTAGTCTTTTAATTAGTTTTTCTTGACTATTTTGCTCAAAACATTAAATAGACACTTAGACTATTTTAAGTAGAATATTTTTAATTGACAACAAGTTTCATATGCATATATTTACACCCGACTCGGTTAAAACTCAATTTTTGCAAAAGAAGGTGAAAAGTCATATTATTTGTTTTCAAATGTCTTTTGAATGCACAATTAATCTAAAATCATTTAATACCACATATAAATACATTTATATTAATATATACTAGGTCAACGAAAGTCAATGCAAGAATCAAATTTAGAAGAAATCACTATTTGGCTTAAAAATGCTACTTTTCGCCCGAAAAGTCTATTTAATTTACTATTTCATTTTAGAATCAATTTTTATCAAATATGGGTCTATTAATAATAGAGGACTAGGTTTTAAGATGTTTAAAACACCCCTGTAAAAAATTTAGCGGACAGGTGTTCAAAATACTATTCACAAAAACCGACGATAAAATTTTCAATGCCGTTTTTTATGAAAATTTCATGAATGCACACTTAGCATTTATTAGGAGTATTAATTACGAAATCATCGCATTCTAAGTCATATAGCATATAAATAGGTCAAATCACGCAAAACGAGATAAAACACACAAATCGAGATAAAGTTAAAATATGGGGTTTCACACTGTGGACTAGTTGGAATTGAATGATGTACCTATTGTGAGGGAGTTTCCGGGGCTCTTTCCTGAGGAAGTACTTGGTTTACCGCCCGATAGAGAGATAAAGTTCATGAGTGATTTATTGCCGGGGACTACACCTATCTCTAGGATTCCGTATAGAATAGCTCCACCCGAATTGCAGGAATTAAAAGTTCAGTTGCAGGGCTTGCTTAAGAAGGGATTCATTCAACCGAGTTCTTCACCTTGGGGTGTACCAGTTCTATTTGTGAAAAAGAAAGACATATCTCTTTGCTTATGCATTGATTATCGGGGTCTTAATTAGGTAACTATCAAAAACAAATATCCATTGCCTTTGATTGAGGAGTTATTTGATCAGCTGCAAGGTGTCAGGGTATTTTCTAAATTCAATTTGAGGCAGGGCTATTATCAGTTAAGGATTAAGTCAAATGTTGTCCCCAAAACTGCTTTCAGAACTCGGTATGGTCATTATGAGTTTGTTGTTCTGCCATTTGGGTTAACTAATGCTCCTGCCGCATTCATGGATTTGATGCAGAGAGTATTCCGTCCACATCTGGATCAGTTTGTGGTTATATTTATTGATGATATTCTTGTATATTCTAAATCTGAGGTGGAGCATGAACAACATCTCAGAATTGTATTGCAGACTCTTCAAGAGCATCAGTTATTTGCAAAGTTCAGCAAATACGAATTCTGGCTTAAGCAAGTTACTTTTCTGGGCCATATTATTTCTCATGATGGAATTTATGTTGATCCAGCGAAGATTGAGGTTGTCATGGCATGGAAACGACCGGAGACTGTTACATAAATTCGCAGTTTTCTGGGCTTAGCAGGTAATTACAAAAGGTTTGTCAAGGATTTCTCTAAAATTACTGGACCATTGACTCAGCTTACTCGAAAGAATACTGTATTTGACTAGAATGAGAAATGTGAGGCTAGCTTCTAGGAACTGAAGAAGAGATTAACCATAGCTCCTATTCTTGCTCTACCTGAGGGTACTGATAATCTGGTAATCTATAGAGATGCTTCTAAGGAAGGTTTGGGCTGTGTATTGATGCAGAATGGAAAAGTTATTGCCTATGCTTCCAAAAAATTGAAACCTTATGACTTAATTATCCGACACATGATCTTGAGCTTGCAGCTATCATCTTTGCACTAAAGAAATGGCGTCACTATCTTTGGGGTAATAAATTTGAAATCTTTACTGATCACAAGAGTCTGAAATATCTTTTTTCTCAGAAAGAGTTGATTATGAGGCAGAGGCGTTGGTTGGAATTACTTGAGGATTATAATTGTATCAATTATCTGCCAGGTAAGGCCAATATTATTGCTGATACTTTAAGCCGAAAGCTACAGTTGTCAGTCTAATCATAAAAAATTGGGAGTTCATGGAAGAATTATGTCTATGGGAGCCTGAGACTTCAGATTATAGTATTCAATTTACAAGTTTGCAGATTTAATCTCTATTATTATCCAAGATTAGAGAAGCTCAGCAGACAAATCCTCATTTGTTGAAAATCTTAGAGAAATCGAAAGAGGGAGAGTCGGATTTTAAATTGCATGATGATGGTCTTCTTAAATTCAAAGAGAAAATTTGTATTCCTTCTGAGCCAACTTTAAAGAAAGAAATTCTTGTAGAGGCTCATAATTCTAAGTATATCATTCATCAAGGTAGTACAATGATGTATAAAGATTTGAAGCAAAACTTCTGGTGGAACAACATGAAGAGAGAAATTGCTGACTATGTTGCTAGATGTCTTACTTGTCAGAAAGTTAAAGCAGAGCATCAGAGACCTGCAGGGTTATTACAGCCTTTGGCTATACCTGAATGGAAATGGGATCATATTACCATGGATTTCGTCTCTGATTTGCCGAGGTCTTCGAAGGGTAATGACTCAGTTTGGGTTGTTGTTGATAGATTGACCGAGATTTCTCATTTTATTGTTACAAGGAAGACTGATTCTCTTGATAAGCTGGCGGAGTTATATATTGAGAATGTTGTCAGGCTTCATGGGATTCCAAAGAGTATTGTGTCTGATAGAGATCCCAGATTCACATCTCAGTTATGGCAGAAGATTCAGAAAGCTTTGGGCATGACATTGAGCTTCAGTACTTCTTATCATCCTCAAACTGATGGACAATCTGAAAGAACTATTCTAATACTTGAGGATATGTTACGAGCGTGCATTCTAGACTTCGGTAAAAGTTGGGAGAGATACTTACCTCTTGCAGAATTTGCTTATAATAACAATTATCAAGCTACTATCGGTATGACACCGTATTAAGCTTTGTATGGGCGTAAATGCAGATCTCTTTTATATTGGGATGAAGTTGGAGAGTTGAAATCTATTGATCCTACTCTATTGCCAGAGATGAACAAAATGATTGATAATGTTCAGCCTATCAGAAAAAGAATTCTTACAGCGCAGAGTCGGCAAAAGAGTTACGCAGATAGATGCCGTCGTGATCTGAAATTTGCCGTAGGTGATCAGGTATTTCAGAAAATTTCTCATCGCAAGGGTTAGATTCGGCATGGTAAGGGAGGAAAACTCAGTCCTCGTTATGTGGGACCGTTTGAAGTAACTGAAACAATTGGTGAATTGGCTTATCAACTAGTTTTTCCCTAGCCTAGGCAGAATTCATAATGTCTTCCATGTTTCTATGCTTCGGAAGTATCAGCCAGATCCTTCTCATGTTCTTGAGCCTGAGCCATTAGAGATCAGTGAAACTTTGACCTACACGGAGAAACCTCTTTGAATTGTTGATTGGAAAGTCCAAGAGCTGAGAACTAAAAGCATTCCGATGGTTAAGGTTCTGTGGGATCATCACAGGATAGATGATGCTACATGGGAAAGAGAGGAGGAGATGCGAGAGAAATATCCAGCGTTATTTGCCGAATCATGTAAGAATTGCATGGGCGCAATTAGTTTAAGGGGGATAGGGTGTGACGCCCGAGATTTTTTTTGTACATCTAGTACTGTTGCATCCACTAGTTGCGCATTTCTTCCGTGCTTTAATTATTGTCTTCTTTAGTTACTATTCCTTTTGTTTTCAACTGCATAATATTGCTAAATTAGCATTTTTATTAAATCATATTAATTATTTTAGGAGTGAGAAAAATGTGCAATTGAACTTAGAGCGATAGGAGCACCCGTTTAGAAAATATTTTTGTCAATCTAATGAATAGTATTACGTGATTTAACAAAGTGTTTTAGTTAGCTAACTTAGTTTATGCGCATTTGACTCGTTTTAAAGCCACCAAGGCTCATTTTAGAAGATCATTTATGCACCTAACATGACCCACCCAAACATATACTCACACAATACACAAAACAAGTCATAACTTAGCAAAAGAAAAAAAAAATAAGCTGAAAGTTACTGTAGCAAACCCGACAGCCTTGTGCAGCCAAAGGGAGAAATTTTGCTTCACCAATTCACTAATCCAAGCCATCCAAGCTAGGATCAAGTGCTTTAGGTTGTCTACAAGCCTCCTAGGAGTTCCTACGTGCATTGGTGAGGGATTTGCATGCTATTTTTGCATTTGAAATATATGTCAACTTTCTTGAATTTCTTGATTTGCTATATTATGATCATGCAATGCTTATCCATGCTATTGTACATTGTATATAAGTGCTAGAGAACACATTTAAGCTATTGTTTCACATTTTAAACTGTTGGAATCATTACTTTGATTATATAAGGTAAATAGTGACTGATTTTTAGGATTTTGTGTAATTGTGCGTATTGGCTTGCTTTATTGCTTCTAATAGATGTTTTAGGTGCCAATGAAGGTAGTCCAATAGCCCCGTGACCTTGAATTGTTCTAAACTTGTATAAAACGTAAAATAGCCAACTTTTAAAAAGGGGTTTCGGGATTAATGCTAATCCGGGTTGAATTGGCCTCCACATTTAGTAATCCTAGGATATATAGGACCAAATTAAGCTTTGCTAGTTCCCATGTGAGTCCCAATTGAGGTATTTGTAGTACAAAACCAAAATAGAGAATTTAGGGCTTTCGGGATAAATGCTAGTGTTTGCGTGATTTCGAGGGTTCTAATGGTGCCTAAGGGGTTAACTAGAAACATGGTGTAGTATTCTTGCTAATCTAGAACTATAACATGAGTTTGGAAGGAAAACGGGTTGAGTTACAAAGGGGTTTAAGTACAAATTCGATTTTCTTACGCTTCTAAGACCTTGGCATGATTCCTTGTGTGTTTAAATGTAGTTTCAAGGTGTTTTGGAGCTTTTGGTAGAGTTCTATGTGGATCTTGAATATGCCTCTTTGTAATTGGCTTAATTGCTTATATAAAATGCTTCTATTCTAACTATTTCGAGGTCAACCTACTTTGTTGATCCTCACATGTGTTATTGCTTATATTGTTGATATGGTCTTGCCATTGTTAAGTGCATTGCATATTGGTTGCGTAACCATAGTGTCAGGGGTGAATGTGTTGAATATCGGCTGGGCGGCAGAGGACTTGCCAGTGGATATTCAAACTCCGTACCCTATTCCCTAATTCGCCTTGTCCGGAGATTGCCAGGGGATGTTGGGTCGTAGGATTATCGGGGTACATCCGGAGTACACCCATTGAGGTGATTGAGAATTTGCCGGCACATTGATCATGGTTCGTGGCCAAAGATAAGAGAATCATGGAGTTTGGGGTTAAGTGTATCGTATCCTTTGATATGTGTGGTTATTTACTGTTTCAAATGTACTTTACTTGCTTTTCTTGTTAACTATTATATTTGTTGCATTGCACGCCCCGTTTGGCCTTTATCCCTCATTGGACAATAGTGGTTGCTCATACCTCGCTAACATGTTTCACGAGACGCTATGGGTGATCCCCAGCTAGATTTGGATGAAGGAGAAGAACCGGAGGTTCAGACTGAACCATTGCCTTAGTTGCTGTGTCTAGTTGCCTGAGGTGGTTTATGTTCTTGTTGTTTGATGAAGAACTCATTTGTTTACTTTATGTTCTATTTTGTAGTCTAAGAGCTATGTACATGTTGTAGTTGCAAGTTGAAAGATAGATGTTGTAGTAGTAGATTGGAACCATGGCATGTAATAATTTATGTTTCTATTTCTAGCTGCTTTGCATGCTTGGGAGTGAATGTTCTGATGTATGTTTGTTTTCAACTTCTAAGATTGTTTCAATGCTATCATGGAGTGGCAAGATAAGTGATTTTGTAAAGAAGTTAAGTTGGATGCATGCTTGTGTGAACCTAAACTACTGTATGTCTCAAGGCTCGGATGACCTTGAACCTGTGAACTTTAGTTATAAAAGCTTGTCTTGTTATATTGTGGCTTTATTGAACGTTTACAGGTTTTCAGAATGTCCACGGTACAGGGGAGACTCTATCCATTTGTCGGGTCCAGACTTAACCTTTAGTGTAGGGGTTGGGTCAGGGCGTGACATGAGCACTCTAACCAAACATCTCTTTAGTATTTAACTAGGCTTTTAGTCCAATACAAACATATACTAAACGAAAGCCATGAAAACCATAATCCAACCATTCTATACCTCTAAGAACACTTAATGACACCTACTTAAACCTTAAAAACTCACTTTTAACACAAAAGCTCGGGAAGGCCCCGAGCTCGCTTTGAACTACAGCTACCCAATCCACCCCTCAAATCAATGCCACGATTGCACCAAAAGTACTTCCCCGCCTAGAAAACACCCAATCTAGCATCCAGTTGTACCCGGATTATCGTTTATGAAAACCCCCTTTTTGAAATTTAGCCAATTTCGCATTTTATTCAAGTTCTGAGCAAACTAAACTCACACAATCATCAAACTATGTTCATTAGCACCTAAAGCACCTGTAGATAGCATAGAATCAATCTTACAATTACATTTTAGCAAAACCCTAGAAAAGATACTATTCATCTTCTTGTTTAAATTGAATTATCAAATTCAACCATTTCAACTCAAAAACAACAACAATTTAGCTTATTCTACCCAAATCACCATGACCCTTCAACTACCAACATTTTTCTCTATCTAATAGAAGACTTATAAACCATATAATAGCATAAAATAGGCAATCTAATGGGTGCACAAAAACTGCCCAATGAAATAGCCTCAAAACGCCCAAAAACAGAAAAATTCAGCAATCTACATTCTCCATTTTTTTGCTCCATTTTACAATCTCAAGCTATTTTATTATGCTAGATAGGTTCATTAACACATATGAGCATTATATAAAAGCTAAGAATCAATATTAAACACAACTTAGGTATATTGTCATGCCCCGACCCAAACCCCATGTAAAAGGTTAAGTCCGGACCCGACAAACGGACATAATCTCCTTTTTACCGTGGACATTCTGAAAACCTGTAAATAATCAAATAAGGCAGCAAACAACAGGAATATCAATTCAAACTAAGACTTAGCTTCAAGGCCATCCGAGCCTTAAGCATTGCCAATAGTTTAGAAACAAACAAGCATGCATTCCCAATACAAAATTCTTACAAAACTGCTTATCATGCCACTCCATGATAGCATTTAAACATTCTTAGAATTTAAGGATAGCCATTGCAACCCCTATAGCCAACACACAAGCATGCAACAATTGAAGGTAAGAATACCAGTTATTATATGTCATGGATACTTATCATTCATTACATCCAAACTTACAACTAAACTATATATACATGAGCTCAAGGCTCCAAAATAGACATAAACAAATAGCAAAGTATTTAACACAACAAACACCACAATCCACCTTAGACAAGAAGGACACTGCAACTAGGGTAACTGATCAGTCTGGACCTCCTACTCCTCACCCTTAACGAAATCTAGCTGGGACTCAACCTCAGCGTCTCCTGAAACATGTTAGCGAGGTATGAACAACCACTATTGCCCAGTGAAGCATAAGTCTACTCGAGGCGTGTAATACAACAATTATAGCAGTTAAACAAGAAAGGCAACTAAAGTACATTTGAAATAGTAAATAACCATACATGTCAAAGGATACGATACACTTAACCACAACACTCCAGAATTCTCTTATCTTTGATCACGAACCATGATCCATGAACCACAAACCACGAACCACGATCAATGTGCCGGCATAACCCCAATCACTCTAGTGGGTGTACTCTGGATATACCCCGATAATCCTACGGCCCAACACCCCCTGGAAATCTCCGGACCAGGCGAATGAGGGACTAGGGTACGGAGATCGAATATCCACTTGCAAGCCCGCCACTGCCCAGCAGATATTCAATACATCTACCCTTGACACTATGGTTGCGCAACCATTATGCAATGCACTTGTCAATGGCAATACAATATCAATAATGAAAGCAATAACACATAGGAGGATCAACAAAGTAGGTTGACCTCGGAACAGTTAGAATAGAAGCATTAACATACAGATAACCAAGCGATTACAAAGAGGCATAATCATGATCCACATAGAATTATACCAAAAACTCAAGAATATCTTAAAAACACATTTAAACACCCAAAGAACTATTGCAAGGTCTTAGAAGCGTGAGACAATCGAATTTGTACTTAAACCCCTTTATAACTTAACCTGTTTTCCTTCCAAACTCATGTTCTGGTTCTAGGTTAGCAAGCGGCCTATTCCATGCTTCTAGTTAACCCTTTAGGCACCCTTAGGACCCTCGAAGTCACCCAATTACCTATATTTAACATAAAAGCCCCAATTTCCCTCTTATGACATTGTACTACACATACCTCGTCCGGGACTCAAACGGGAGTTAACAAAGCTTATTTAGATCCTATATAGTCTAGAATTACCAAATGTAATGGCCAATATTACTCAGATTTACGATAACCCCAAAACACCTTTTAAAAAGTTAGTTTTTTCATGCTTTTGTTAGGTTATGAACAATTAAACCCTACGGAGCCTTTACACTACTTTCATTAGCACCTATAACATCATTTTGAACAATTGGATCAAGCTAAAAGGTTCAATTTCACTAAATCCTAGATTTCTCATCACTATTCATGCCATATAAGCAACGAGCAAATTCAACCGTTTAAAATACGAAACAATAGCATAAATAAAGTCTCTACTACTTGTATACAACATACATTAGCACATTTAAGCATTGCATAAGCATTTGATAGCAAATCTAAGAATTCAAGAAAGTTGCAACATTTTTAAAATACAAACTATGCTTGCAAATCCCTCACCAATGCACGTAAGAACTTGTAAGAGACTAGTAAACACCCTAAAGCACTTGCTCCTAGCTTGGCTTGGCTTGAAATGAGGATTTGATGAGCTAAAATTCTTCCTTCTCCACCCTTGCTGCTGTTGGGTTCACCAAGGCATTATTCAATTTTTATTATTTTGTTTCTTTTGCTAAGTTATAAGCTATTGTGTGTGTATGTGAGTATATAATAAGTTGGGGGTTATGTTGGGTGCATATATTGACTACTAAAATAAGTTTAGCTAGCTAAAACAAGACCTAAGGTGCAATTATGTGCTAGCTAATTAACTTACTTAGTTTAGTGACGTAACACTATTCAATGAGCCTCTTAAAACATTTTCTAAACGAATGCTCCTAACGCTTTTAGCTCAAATGCATATTTTTCTCATTCCTAAAACAATTAATATGATTTAAGAAAAATGCTAATTCAAGGTAATTAAGCAGTTGAAAAATGGAATGAATAGTAGCCACTTAAAGCAACAAGTAAAGCATAATAGAAATGCACAAATAGTTGATGCAATAGTAGATAAATGTACGGCTAAGTCTAGGGCGTCACACATATAAATCATTAAACAACTCAAAATAGCCAATTTCAAAAAAATATGTTCTATATAAGAAATTAATCAGTAAAAGTCCTCTCTAACACCTATTTAGCAAGGTACAAATGTAATCCTAGTATTTTATAACATAAAAATGAACTTTGAAAGATTTGATAAAAAATTTCCTCACCTTATTTTTCGAAATAAAAGCTTAAAATGACCAGTAGAAAGATAAAACGCGTTGAGATGAACCCGAAGATACTTGGTTTGCGTCTTGGTTCCAACTCTAACTCCAAATATTAGAAATATATGAAGAAAAACACTATTCTAGGGCTTATGGCTGCTCACGGGTAGAAGAAGAAGAAAAATCTGATTTTTTTGCAAATTTGATCTTATTTTGTGCTTTAAATAGGTCAAAAGTCAAAGGTATTGGTCAAACTTAACTTAAGTTGGTCAAATGACTTAGTTTTTACTCCAAATCGATTCTAAATGCATTCTTATCGCTCCAACAAATATTTAAAATATTGACAAGTGGGTTTAGACCGCGTTTAGGCTAGTTTACAAAATTAAAACCCGAAAATGGTTAAAGAAAGTGAAAAGTCAAAGTTAGCTCTCAAATCGATTTTTGAATGCGTTTTTGAATTAGTAAACATATATAAATCATATTTTTTAGCAAATTAAATATTTAATTAAATATACATATAATTTTTGCTCGTAAAAGTTAAATAAACACGTTATTTGCACATAAAAGTCAGATAAGCACGTATTTGCACGTAAGGAGTAAAGAAGATAAATAGGGTGATGATAGAGATGGCGTGACAACTTCGACAAGTCTACCACTATCATTGGCGAGCTTGAGAAGTTATACTACCTAATATAGGTATGACCCGACCCGTTGGCCTGACCCGAACCAGGTTAGTGACCCAACGGACAATCCCATGGTTCATAAGTAGGCCCCACAGCCTAACCTCGAGCTGACAGAGTCACATCACATAGGGACTACCAAGGCATGCTTAAGGCACAATTAAGGCAAGAATATCATTAGTATAAATAACCGATTCAATGCACTAATCAAGGTAACTCATTTATTGCCTACTTTCTCTCTACTTGTTCAAGAATATTTTAGCTCGGACCACTTAACTAACTTGATTATCGGAGAAGGTTCCCGGGTCATAACCCCCATAGTTCCTTTCCCTTGTTTTGTAGGTTTGAGCTTGGACTGACAAGTTAACCACCTTAACAATTTGGCACCATCTGTGGAAAATCACATTTACAATCCCACTGAGTAACCACAATGGTTAATACATGAAGCCATAGCCATATAGTAGGAAGTCCGTCTCCCCTGGGCCAGGTGCAAGACACTGCCAGAGTGTTGTGATATGCCTTAATGCTATATAGTTGAATGACCTATTTTGGGCATTATGATGTAAATTTGTATCTTTTTGGTAATGCTTTTTATTTATATATAATGACATGTTTATTATATTCATATTCTCATGCTTTATCTATATGAATGAGTCTATAGTATTTATCATTAGAAGAGATGTATTCTACAAAGGTTTAGAATATGTTGGTACATTTATTTTAGCATGATAAATATTTAAAATATTCTTAGTCCTCAGATTATTTGATCGAGACTCCAATAATCTATTACAGACTATCATATGTGCTGTTAACTTTGATTAGTTGGGATTGAAATGCCCAAAAGACTACTAGCACTTAGTCATTAGAACATCTGGATGGTTTGCCATAAGTTAATTAGTGTCATCATATTCATATGGGCATATTTATCTCATTATGTGGATTGAAATATATATATATATATATATATATATATATATATGTGTGTGTGTGTGTGTGTGTGTGTGTGTGTGTGTGTGTGAATATAAGGTCCTTGCTTCAAGGAGTGACTTAAGTGCGGGGTACTTACGCACCGAAGGTCTAAGTCATGGTCACTTGAATAAGCAAAGTAACTTTGTCCATGACTAAATAGTAAAGTTTGGTGCTTTATTATGGTAAAAGTCATAGTGGAGTAAGTTCCATTTGGAGAAGGGTGATCTACCTTGATCATGGATTTGTTCCAAACTTATTAGACTGATGCATGTATATGCATTGGACAGACCTATATGTGTGAGCTTTAAATACGTACTATCAAAGAAAGAGTTCACCTAAACCTACAAGCTTCTAAGTAGACCATAGCTCTTAATCTTGAGCATATGTGGATGAACCGACGAAGTTAAGTGCTTGCACTTTGATCCATTATAGGTGTGGTCATAATAGTTAGATCACCTACTATGTGGTTTGGGTGTATAAGACTTGATTAGAAGGGATGTGCATATGTAATAAGAAGTCTATACATTAATCACTCCCTTAGAATGATCCAAGCTGGATCATCTTGAATCTGTGGCCGCAGTAACACTTGAGGTGTTGAATGTTACACTTAAGGGTAGCTCTCTTAGATAAGTGGGTAACTTTAGGAGGATGGTTGGATTATGGATTAGAGGTTCTAAGGAAACAAGGTATAGTCAAAGAGGTGATAGTACACTTCGGGAACCTGTCTTTGGCTATGAGTGAGTATAAAGGGGCATTAGGGTCAATATAATACTTAGTTGGTCAAAAGACAGAGTGTCATGTATAGATTGACTGACTCTTGTACTTACAGTAATTATCCTTGAGTGCAGCCAAAGTCTTTTAGTGGAGTAGACTTGGTTGAAATGATAAAATATTGCTAGGGGACAAGCGAGAATATTTTATTAATTTTCAGAAGAAAGGTTAATTATGTCTTTGGTCCTTCTTCTAGCCATCTACCTTGTTAAGTATCTAAACTTTGTTAAAATATATTATTTTGAGAGAGGACGTAATTCTTTGACGGTTAGAATCAAAGTAGTCTTTTCATTTTGGGAAAGAGTTTCTATTTTGAGAATTGTCAAGATATTGGATTATGTAATTAATTGATTAATTAAAGTCTAAAAGACTGTTGAGATATTTAAGATAATTTTTCCACTATTGAAAAAATAGATTATTCTTAAATTGTAGTTTGGATTTAGACTTTTAGAATTAATCAAGGAATATTTAATTTATTGGAAATTAGATATTTAAAAATCGACTTTCTATTTTATGGAAAAAAGGATTTTTATTTTTTAATTATTGTCAAGATTAAATTAAATTGGAGCAAGCTGGCTAAAACAGGACCATGGCTCGCAAGCTGGTTGATCCAGGACCATGGCTCACAAGCCAAGGCTGGACGTAGGAGGTGGGACCCACCCACCTTAGAAAAATCCGTTATGGGGAGGAAAAGAAGGGAGAAGGATAAAAAAATAGGAAATTACTTGTGGATGAGTTTTGGACTTTTCTCTGACCAAATCCACATCGAAATTTCAGGAATTTTTCTTTAGATCTTCTACCTATAAATAGACCTCTTCTCTAACTCTGAAAAATGCTCCACACACCATCTCTTCTGAGATTTCTCTTTTCTCTCTTGAGTAAGTTTCACCTTTGTGAACAAACTCAATTCTAGTTTATATCTTTTAGTTTAGCAAAATCTAGTCCCACAACTAGATTATACTTTAGAAAGGTGTTGGTCATAGAGGAGAAGATCAAAGCAGAGGAGTGGAAACAATATCTCCTAGGCTTGTAGATCAAGTTGTTTTGTGTTCTTGCATCATTCTTTGTAAGAGGTATACCTAGATTCTTGTTTCAATGGGGAATTAAATTGTAAACTATTTTTTGTTTTACTATTACATGTTTAATCGCAGTAAGATCCTACATGATTGTTTCCGCCATGTTCATAGAAAATTTTGAATATGAATCATGTAACTTAACACCGTTTTCCTTCAGTGGTATCAGGCCCACTGCGAATTAAACATGCAAATAATTAAGAACAGTTAAGAACAATTTGATTCTTGGATGATAGAAACTTAGAAATTACATGAACACTACAAAATATTCAGATTTGTGTTTGATCTTAGATGCAAGAATTTTTGTGTTGTAATTTGTTTTTGCATAATTTAGAATTATTTTATAATTAATTCGATATGTGATTTTATGGTAGTAATTGTATTTAAGGTAAATTACTTGTTTGAAAAAAGTAATTTAAATAAGAATACAATTAATAGAAGATCACATTTAAATAAGAAATTTTAATGAAATAGGTTTACCTGAAGTTTAATGGTAAGATTCTTAGAATTTAGATTTTCATATTTATTGCAAATTTGGTTTTGGAAGAGGATTTGAAACTTACCCAAAATAAGTTAATCATCATTAAACCAAACAACAAAACAAAAAAAAATATAACGTGGGGATCTGCGCGTGGGCCATGCGCGACCATGCGCATGGTGTGGTCCCCATTGGCAATTTTTTATTATTTCAGTTTTTTAATTATTTGTGTTGTTTTGCATAGTTTAAATATGGAAAGACTTATCATTTTATTAATGCTATACATACGATAATGAGAGATTATGTTTTCTTGCATAATTTATTATTGTATAAGCATTGTATTAATTTTTAATGCTAGAAATACAACTTTGTGAAATTATGTGGTTTAACATAATTTATTTTTTCTAATTGTATGACATTATATATTTCAAATAGAAGTTTGTAAAATTATGTGGCATAGCATAATTTTTTATTTATTTCAAATAGGTATATATATATATATATATATATATATATATATATATATATATATATTATTTGTCTAAAATGCTAGAGAAACAATTTGTAGTAAGTTATGTTTTGTATATAATTAGAAATTGTACTGGCATTAAATAATATATATGTGAATGAATTACAAGCATTTCCATTGTTGTAGTTGTTAGAGCTTTTGGTCAAGGTAATTATTAATCTTGGAAAATAGACTAGTAATACTATAGTCTAAAGATTAATTAGAAATTGGTTAAGGAAAAACTACATGACTATTATTTTTACTTAGAAACCTAGACTTGACAAAAAGAGCAATGAAAGCCAAACCTAGGGCAAAGATGACAACCCAGATTAGGACTATGTGATTTGAAGTATACTTAGATGTTTTTTCAAACAAAATTGGTTATGAACTTTAATCTAGAAATTTTGGAAAAACCAGAAATTAAGTATTAAGCAAAAATCACATAATTAGAAACCCTTGTTTCAAAGAATCGAGTGGGAGAGAGAACTAGAAAATTCCACGGCTTTCCATATCCGGATTATTCTAAGGGATAGTGTCATTAACCTTCCTTCCGAGGGTGACATTGTTTGGATTTAGTAGTATAATCTCAAATTGGGAATTCACATTAAAGATGTTAGTTGAGCGGCCATCCTTCGATGGAGTTCTGAGCTATAGAACACCTTATAGATAATAAGGATTGGGATAACCTCCCTTCAGAGATTCTATTCTAAGTTATCTAGGAATGTCCCATAAGGAATAGTGCTTACACTCGACTCAAGATAGGTAGTAACCTCCCTCTGGAGTAAGTGTTATTGGGTCTTGAGAAGCCAAATTGATTAGTGGTGGAGTAATCACTAAGGGCACTAGTCATAGTTTAAAGGGTCATCTATGTTTGTGTGTCACGCTCCAACTTGACCCCACCTATGATCAGTCAGGACGCAATGAAATTTTGGTAGTATAATGACAGTAACACAGATACCGGGCTCTAAACCAACCCCTTTATAACTTATACAACCATCTTTAAGATCAACAACAACTCCACAACCATTTCAACAATATACAACACAACCATTTCTATATATACAGTAAACAATCATTCAACAATTCATTTATAAATTATACGTCTCTATTCCAACATCAATCCATAGGTTATATCATACATTTTCAAAATAGATTAAAACCAATCTAGCAATCTAATCATGTTCCAAAAACAAGACTGCTAAGCTAGCAACATTTAATCTACTATCTTTAAAACATCTTATACAACATAAACTTCTAAGTAAATACAAACCAACTAGTTTTAATATACAAGATAACAAAAGAGAACTACAGCTCAGATATCATGGATAAGACTCTGGCACATAGGACTCATCCATATAAGGCACACTCTTAGCTTCCTGAGGCACGTACCCGAAATCCTGTTCAGTAACACCTGATTGCAGACAACGAATAAGAGTGAGCTTATATAAAACAAGTCCAGTGAGGAATTCGATAGATCTTTGAAAACTTATAATTTACCACTTTGGAAATTACCTATGAGCATCAACATGCAATTAACACTGATAATAATACAGATATAATAACAACAGTAAACACATAATACAGATACAATACACTTGTTGATGAAACTCCATACACCGTTTCAATGCTCACCAACTTCTCCAAGACACAATCTTGAGGTACCTTAACCTAGACCCACACCCCATGGCCTCTCTGCCAATGCGAGGTAGGGAGTAGCCATGATAACTATGCCCGTAGTCCAGGATGCCTCCCGAGGTGACACAACATTATCAAAGCTCACAACAATGACAATTGACTCTATATAAATAAACCGAGAGATCAGCAACGAAAGTACCTGATTCCCGAACTCAACAATCAACATTCAATTAACAATGTAACACCTTAGATTAACCCCGAGCGCGCTACTGAAAAGGTAATGTCCGCTTTGGCTACACACCAGATTAACCCTAAGTGTGCTTCTCACGGTTTTTTTTTATCAACAATCAATAATCAATTAAACCATAGTTCAACAATCAATTAAACAACATTTCACAACCAACAACTATACAATTCTGAAACAAATAGGTTAGATGACAAAGTAGGTCATCCAACTCAACATGCATTTAAACTGACATTCAACCCCGATCTTTATCAACAAATCCAAAATCAACTACCCAAACACTATCCAAATAATTAAAGACAACATTTCAACATATTAAAGAAAGACTATACAAACTTCTAAAAGTCATAACTCACAATCTACTAACCCGATAACCTCCAAACCAATTCCTATCACTCACCCACACATGCCTCTACATTTACCCCATCGGAAACCAACCAAAAGCCATCCAAAACAAGCCCAACAACCCTAATCTTGGCAATGCACTTGGCTGAATTTTTTGGGATTTTGCTACAACATTCCAATAAAAAATTCAGCATTACAACATTACTACCTCACAATTAAAAAACTTTTAGAAGCTATAAGCAATCAATTCCAACCACCACAACAACAATTAATCAACATTGAAGTTATAACTCAACTTTAATACCCGAAAAATAGAAATACATGCTACTACCGATCAAAATAGCTATAAACTCATACAAATGATTCTTGGAA
Organism: Ehretia macrophylla; assembly: GCA_037974665.1. Taxonomy (NCBI): domain Eukaryota; kingdom Viridiplantae; phylum Streptophyta; class Magnoliopsida; order Boraginales; family Ehretiaceae; genus Ehretia; species Ehretia macrophylla. The sequence goes on along the minus strand of CM075780.1, from coordinate 60,020,489 downwards.
ACTATTGAGCAATAATCTAACAACAATTTAGCATTTCATCAGATAAAAATTCAATTATATGAATTGACATAAAAATAGAATTTTAAGATCTAGAATTTTTCTTTTACCTTTGATTCAAAACAAAGCTAGAAATGCGTGCAATAGGTGCCCAACAAGCGGAATCTAGCTCAGTTTGAAAAGATTCGGACAAAAACTAAGTTTTCTAGTCAAAATTTGCTTTGTAAAATAAAATGAAAAACCCTCCAAAATGCTCAAGGGACTCACAGAAATGTGTATGTGTGTTTGTGGTGTTTGCTTTGTTTTTAATGTGTGTAGAGATTTTATATGCATAAGTCAACAAAATATGAAAAAGTCAAAGTTGAACATTTAGTTAATTTTTTAGTATTTTTAGCCTTTTAATTGTCTTTTAGACTATTTTTGCTCACATATATGCATTTAACACTTAGACTATTTTTAAGTAGCATATTTTTAGTTGACAATAATTTTTATATGCATACCTTAATACCCGACTCGTTTAAAAACTCAATTTTTGTAAAAAAATGTGTAAAAACCTTTAAAATTCCTAATCCTATTTGAAATCCGTTTTAATCAGACACGGGTCTATTAATATTCGATGACTAGGTTTAAGATGTTTAAAACACCCGTGTAAAAATTTTAGCGGACGTGCGTTCAAAACATTATTCACAAAAACCGACGATTAAATTTATGATGCTGATTTTGATAAAAATTTTATGAATGCACACATAGCATGTAATAGGAATATAAATAACAGAATTAGCACATTCTAACTCATATAACACATAAACAGATCAAAATACACAATTCTATGCAAAGGTGAATTCTGGGGTTTCACATTGTGCATATGCATTCATGAATTCCTAATGTCATATTTTAATGCTTGTCATACATAACTTGCTCATTCCTAATTATATTGCATATCCAAATTAAGATGATTGGTTCTTTCAATCCCTTGTCGGCCATTATGTCTAGTGACAAGTTTATTGGTCCGAATTTTAATGATTGGATGAGGAAGTTGGACATAGTACTCACAGTTGATGGGTACAAGTATGTTCTGGCTGAGCCATGTCCTATACTAAAGGATGACTATATTGATGCTGAAAAAGAGGCTCATGACAAGTAGCAGAAGGCAGATGGCATGACCAAGTGCTATATGCTAGCCTCTATATCTGACGTGCTGCTTGTGCAACATGAGAAGAAAGACGCTGCTAAAGACATCATGACCTCGTTATCTGAGATGTTCTTAGATAAGAATAGGCCAGCTAAACAAGCTGCTATAAAGAAAATCATGACTGCCAAGATGGTAGAAGGTACGTCCGTCAGAGAACATGTTCTCATGATGATGGACAATTTTAACCTTATAGAAGTCTTGGGGGCCCAGATTGATAATGGTAGCAAGGTTGATATGATTCTCGAGACACTACCTGAATCCTTTGCCTAGTTCAAGCTCAATTATAATATGAGCAAGATGGAGATGGGGTTCATTGAGCTTATGAAGGAACTTCAAGCAGCTGAGGCAATCATGAAGCCCAAAGATCAAGCCTATATAGCCCAAGCATCCACTTTTGGATGAAACCCGAAAGGGAAGAAGTCCTGGAATAAAAGAAGCAGGGAAATAAGAAGGGGAATGACCAGGTTGATAATGGGCCAAAGCATCAGTAGAAACACAAGAAAGGTACAGGGAAGCCCAAGGGAAAGTGCTTTGAATGTGGTCAGAAAGGCCATTAGAAGCAAGACTGCCCTAAGTACCTAGCCAAGAAAAATAAAACTACAGACTTTACTTACATTATTGAAACTAGTATAGTGGTTGATTCTACAGAATCATGGATAATAGAATCAAGAACCACTAACAGTGACTGCATTGTTTTGCAGGAGTTCCGGGTAACAAGGAGACTAAGTAAAGAGAGAATCACTCCGAAAGTAGGCTTAAGGGTGATGGCTTGGGCGGATGCTGTTGGAAGACAATATTGTTACTTAGAGATTTGTTTCAAAGACAATCTTATCATGTTCTAGACTATTTATAGTTTGAAAATTTGATAATTGTTTTAAAGTACTATTTTGATAACTTTCAAGTATTTTATTCATTTAATGGAAATTTTATTCAAAGTCTGGAAGAGTGCATGATTTTTGTCTTATTTCTATTTCCAACATGCAATTATTATGAAATTCTCTAATCTTTGTTAGATAGATTTTGTTCACCATAAACCAGTACTTGTGAGACCTATGATTAAGGTTATATGAACCTAGATAGGTTCAGAGTTTGGATTGAGGATAAGCCCTTGGGCTCATTAGATCTCAAACCACAGGCTCAATATGAATCTAGTTTGAAAAGAATGTTGTTCGAAAGGTCATATTCTTTCATAAGGCATAGGACAAGGAAGGTTTGGATTGGTGCACATTGGTGTATGTGGTGGATCCATGAGCACACCAGAATAAGAAAGAATAGTTTTCTTGGGTGAATTCAGTTGGTAATCATGTATAATAGAGAATGTGTCTTAGTAGGTTGCACCTGCCATTCCTCAAAGGAATAATGTATCTAAGAAACAAAATCACACTCATTAGATATGAGTAAATCCATGTTGAGTTGCAAAACTCCACTCATATCGGGATTGAGTATTATTGAAAAAGCCACACGGATCTTGACAACAAGTGCCTTCAAGATCAGTACTTAAGATTCCTTAAGACATGTGATTGGGTTAGAAAGCCTAGTATAAGACACATTCACATGTAGGGCGTTTAGCTTAAGTGTTGAACTGCTTAGCTTCCTAGCTAAGGTTATAAGTTCAAGATGTGTAGTTTCAATGAATCATTCTAGAAGAACAAAAGTGGAATTTCCATCATTCTAAGAAGCAAAGGGTACTAATAAGTATTTTGCTAAAATACTTGAAGAATGATGGTATGATCCATTTATGAGGGATTACAGAAGTTATAAAAGCGGAAGTTTTTCAGAACTTCTACCTTACCTGCATCAGTGTATAAAACATAAATTTCCTTAAAATATCATGGAGCTTCATTGTCACGCCCCAACACGACCCCTCCTATGATCAGTCAGGACGCAACGGAATTTCGGCAGTATAACGACAGTAAATAGGACACCGAGGTTCCAAACCAACCTCATTAAACATCATACATCCAGCAACTCCTTAATTCAAACAACAACATACGACACAATCATAATATACAATAAACCATCCTCGTTATACGCCTCCGTTCCAACATAACATACAATACCTCAACCTTATCATACATTTCAAAAATAAGTTGAGACATATTTACAACTTAACCATAGACAAAAGAAAGCCACTAAGTTAACACCATTTGGATCATCATCTTCCAACATCTATTACAATAAGAACCACAAAGCATATAAAAGTCTATTAAGCTAATATACATGACATTAAACAACATATAATCATGGATAAGACTCGGGAACATATGAATCGTCCACGTAAAGCACATTTTCCACATTCTCCTCTTCAGGAGGCACATACCCGTAATCCGGCTCCGCAACACCTGTAAGCATGCATTAATAGAGAGTGAGCTTATATACATAAGCCCAGTGAGGATCCGATAGATCTCGACAGTATTTACTACGCTCCTTGGATTTAGTCCTTTGATCAAGTAAACACACAACAACAATAATAACATTATCATCACATAACTATATAACCATTCATTAAAGGATACTCTATTTGGTGTAGCTCCAAACGCCATCACGATCTCAACCGTTCTTCTTATAACTCCCCATTACTCACGCACCCGAGGTACCTCACTAGCCCCTCCCTCCATGACACCTCCGTCATGCGAGCTGGGGGTAGCCTATGGCAGTCATGCCGTTATCAACCCGACAGCCCGACGCTGCCCGAGAGGTGGCACACACATACCAAGACTCCATAATCATCAATCATCAATCAATCATCAATCAATCAATCAATTGGGAGATCAGCAACAAGAGTGCCCGATTCCCGCATTCAATAATAATCAATCAATAACATCAATATTAAATTAAACAACAAACAACGTAGTTAGATGACAAAGTAGGCCATCTAACCGGACATGCATAATATACATAATTAAACTCTAAATTACTCATCAACAACTCACCATTCATCACTCGAACACTACCCAACCATCTAAGGCATCGTTCAAGAAATTAAAGAATGACAACCTAAACTTCTAAAATTCATAACTTACAATCTACTAATCCAAACATTGTCAAATCAGTTCCTATCACTCACCCATTCAACCTACTACATTAGCCCTCTCGGAAATCCACCATAACACCTCCAAATCATGCCCGATAACCCTAAAACCCTAAGATGTCATGGCTGGATTTTCCGGATTTTCACACAAACAATGTAATCGAAAATTCGGCATGACAACAGCGCTAACACGTAATTATCAAGTATTTAGAAATCGACGGCAATCGATTTCGATCAACACAACTCATTTAATTCAACTTTGAACATTTTAATCAAAATTAAATACCCGGAAAATAAAAATTATGCTACATCCGATAGAAATTCGTAGTATTAGTATATAACGATCCCTAGCATGCATGGAGCAATAATCTAACATCAGATTAACATTCTAACGGTTCAACAATTAATTATACGCAAAAACATAAAAATGACATTTTGAGATCTAGAATTTTTCTCTCACCTTTGATCCGAAGTAAAGCTAGGAATGCGTGCAACAGGTGCCCAACAAGCGGAATCAAGCTCGGTTTGAAAAGATTCGGACTTTAAATGAGTTTTCTAAGGCAAAATTACTTTGAAAATAAGTTGAATAAAATCTCTTTTTTTTCCCTAAGCTTTCACGGCTGCAAGGTGTGTGAAAATGTGGTGTTTTGCTTTGTTTCATTGTGTGTTGGTGATATATGCATGAAAGTCAACAAGTCAAATGAAAGTCAAAGTTGAAACTTTAGTATTTTTAGTGTTTTCTTGACTTTAAATGCATTTTATTGATCACCAAAGTTCAAAACAATTATTCAACACCCAAGCTAGCTCAAGTAAATTATTTTTAGGTGACAAGAAGTTTTACAATCAAACAATTTCACCCGAGTCGGCTTAAAACTCGATTTTCGCAAAAGTCGGTGTAAAAACCCTAATAAATTCTTAAGCCGATTTTAAAATCGTTTTCATCAAACACAGGTCTATTAAAGTCCGTTGACTAAGTCTAGAAGGGTTAAAAAGACCAGTTTCAAAATTTTAGCGGACGTGTTTCGAAAACACTATTCACTGAAAATCGACGATAAAATTTCTGATCCCGTTTTTGATGAAAATTTCATGAATGCACATTTAGCACGTATTAGGAGTATTGACATCAAAATTATAACATTCTAGGCCCTATAGCACATAAATAGGTCATATGCACGCAAAACGAGACAAAGCACGTAAATCAAGTTAAAGCAGAAAAATGGGGTTTCACATTCTCCCCTCCTTAAAACAATTGCGTCCGCGCAATTCTCGAACTGATAGACAATTAAATCCTCAATCGTTACGCATAACAATACTTCTCTTAGTTCCCATTTATCTCTTAGGATGACAACTAACCAAAGACCTCAAAAGAACAAACTCTGTTGACTGCAAGTTGATGATCATAATTCCAAGACAATCTTCAATTCATAATTCTCTCCTACCTAATATCATATCGCATATGAAAGAAATTGCAACTCCAAGTCTTAGCGTGACACCACTAATTATCAATCATCCCCTATTACACAAAAGAGCTCTATGAACACCCCGAGAGTTTAAAAACTCATTTACGATAACATGAATGATTATTGATCAAGGAAATATCTCAAAAGTGACATTGGTCAGAATATGGCTCTTATGAAATTTACAAGGAATTAAGAATATGGAAAGTCATATTTGAGCCAACAATCAAGGGTGCAAGATGTCAAACAAGTTAGAGAATCAAGAGGCTAATAGTTTAATAAGAAAGCATGATAACTAAGATAAGAAATGTCTCAGCACCTTTTAGTTAAATAAGTACGAACAAAGGATGATGACGAGTCAAAACAGTGCTGAGTATGTTGAACAAAAATTCCTGAACAAGTAGATATTTCAATTCTCGATGATTGTTCAAAGAACCAACAAGTAAGTTGTACTTGAGGTGAATTTGAAATTAAGAAATAAGAGATGATTAATTCAATAGAAATCATGAGTGTCAAGATAATGAGTATCTCAGCACGCAATAACCAAAGAAGTATAAATAAGAAAGGACAATGCTGAGTATATTAAATGAGCAATTACAAGCAAAGTAATGGCTCATGATTTAATAATGAAACAATAGGATTAACAAGGATCAACAAGAATGACAATGATGTACTTAGGTAGGGAGTACATCAAGCAAGCAGAATTCGAACAAGTAAAATGGTATACCAAAGGAAAAATTACTTTCAAATGAATAGTAATAGGATGACATGAAATATTGAAACCAATGGCTGGAGATATAGAATGAAATATAGAAGTCTCAAACCTTAACTCCAATAAGTGACATTGCTACAAGAAGCAAATATGAATGTTAAGAATAGAAACAATGTCAAATGAGTATAGGATCCATTAATCCAGTAAGCAAAACTTTCAAGAAACAATTGATAGGCTAGAAAAGTGTAACTCTCTCTCAAATAAGTGAGAATAGAGTAGAAAAGAATATTAATGAGACTGATAGAATTATGAAGTACAAGAAGGGTGTCCCACCTACACACTTAAACACCAACAAGTCAAATCCTACAATTTATCTTCCTCCAAAACAAAACACTAAGGAGATCTAGAGAACCTAAAGAGTCATAATAATCACCCGACAAGATAAATCACTCCAAAATTTTACATTTCGTACCAGACCAATCACTAAACAAAATAAATCACTGATTACCCAACAAGATTAACTAATGAAGACTCCAAAATCTGATAACACAATACAGATTCATATTAACCCATTATAACACAAGCGAATCCTCAATCAACAATTTAGAAAGTCATACCACCTAGAACTCAAAAGCTTAATGTAGGTAAGTAAATGTTCAGTCACCAAAATGCATTCTTATTTCCTCAAATAATTCTATCTCCGAACAATTACATCTTCAATTAAAGTAACTTTAGTCAGGAATCACTCCAATTGTTTCCAAGGTTTAAAGATCAAAACTCCAAAATATCCATTAATAATATATCAATCCCAAATAGTAGAAATATTCACATGTTATACCACACTTCATTCCATTCACAAATATACATCACTAATTCCTCAAATAAATTCATTCTAAAATAACCTCAAGAAAGTATAATCTGAGTTGAGACTCCAAAAGTGTCTAATCACAACCTCACAAAAACCTCAACTTATGATTCATCTCCAAGTAATAACAAGTTAAACATGGCAACAAAAGTAATTATAATCATCAAGATACGTTGCTATTTCCTCGAACAACTTCATTATCGCTAAAGGAACATCAAGATCAATCCACTAAGCCGAAACTAAAATCCATAAACATAACAATTAAAATCTAACTGATAAACTTCTAGAATAATAATAATTCAAAATCATGGCCTATCTCTATTTCCGAAAGCTCTTATAATCACCCTAGACATTAAAAGGTCACTCACGAGTTAAAACATGTATGCAACTATATCATATGAAAGACAAGTACAACGTAATGCGCAATTATCATACAATGCAACATTATCACATAACACACAATTCAACATATAAGAAGCCAACATCACATAAATAGGTTATATTACAGAAGTAAGTTATAAACAATTAAAGTCACATAAGCAACAAACTTCACATAAGACAAGTTGATCACGTACCTCACATTGGTCACTTAAAGTACATTGAGCACCTAAAGCACGTTGTTTCACATAAGCTAGTTATAAACAATTAAAAGCACATAAACAACTAACTTCACACAAGGCACAAAATCACATAAAACACAATTGTCACATAATACACATTAATCACATAATGCACATTAATTACAACACATTGAGTACGTATAACACGTTATCACATAAAACATATTGACCACATTAGTTCACTTAACACACAAGGCATACTGGTCACATAGAAAGTTAGACACATAAGTAAATTAATCACATAAACATATTAACATATGTTTCACTTTTCTTTCACTTAATACATACTTGCATGCTTAGACCACTACCCACATTCCGAGGATACCCCGGCTGACAGCTAATCAAGCTCTGATACCACTTAAACTGTCACGCCCCAACACGACCCCTCCTATGATCAGTCAGGACGCAACGGAATTTCGGCAGTATAACGACAGTAAATAGGACACCGAGGTTCCAAACCAACCTCATTAAACATCATACATCCAGCAACTTCTTAATTCAAACAACAACATACGACACAATCATAATATACAATAAACCATCCTCGTTATACGCCTCCGTTCCAACATAACATACAATACCTCAACCTTATCATACATTTCAAAAATAAGTTGAGACATATTTACAACTTAACCATAGACAAAAGAAAGCCACTAAGTTAACACCATTTGGATCATCATCTTCCAACATCTATTACAATAAGAACCACAAAGCATATAAAAGTCTATTAAGCTAATATACATGACATTAAACAACATATAATCATGGATAAGACTCGGGAACATATGACTCGTCCACGTAAAGCACATTTTCCACATTCTCCTCTTCAGGAGGCACATACCCGTAATCCGGCTCCGCAACACCTGTAAGCATGCATTAATAGAGAGTGAGCTTATATACATAAGCCCAGTGAGGATCCGATAGATCTCGACAGTATTTACTACGCTCCTTGGATTTAGTCCTTTGAGCAAGTAAACACACAACAACAATAATAACATTATCATCACATAACTATATAACCATTCATTAAAGGATACTCTATTTGGTGTAGCTCCAAACGCCATCACGATCTCAACCGTTCTTCTTATAACTCCCCATTACTCACGCACCCGAGGTACCTCACTAGCCCCTCCCTCCATGACACCTCCGTCATGCGAGCTGGGGGTAGCCTATGGCAGTCATGCCGTTATCAACCCGACAACCCGACGCTGCCCGAGAGGTGGCACACACATACCAAGACTCCATAATCATCAATCATCAATCAATCATCAATCAATCAATCAATTGGGAGATCAGCAACAAGAGTGCCCGATTCCCGCATTCAATAATAATCAATCAATAACATCAATATTAAATTAAACAACAAACAACGTAGTTAGATGACAAAGTAGGCCATCTAACCGGACATGCATAATATACATAATTAAACTCTAAATTACTCATCAATAACTCACCATTCATCACTCGAACACTACCCAACCATCTAAGGCATCGTTCAAGAAATTAAAGAATGACAACCTAAACTTCTAAAATTCATAACTTACAATCTACTAATCCAAACATTGTCAAATCAGTTCCTATCACTCACCCATTCAACCTACTACATTATCCCTCTCGGAAATCCACCATAACACCTCCAAATCATGCCCGATAACCCTAAAACCCTAAGATGTCATGGCTGGATTTTCCGGATTTTCACACAAACAATGTAATCGAAAATTCGGCATTACAACAGCGCTAACACGTAATTATCAAGTATTTAGAAATCGACGGCAATCGATTTCGATCAACACAACTCATTTAATTCAACTTTGAACATTTTAATCAAAATTAAATACCCGGAAAATAAAAATTATGCTACATCCGATAGAAATTCGTAGTATTAGTATATAACGATCCCTAGCATGCATGGAGCAATAATCTAACATCAGATTAACATTCTAACGGTTCAACAATTAATTATACGCAAAAACATAAAAATGACATTTTGAGATCTAGAATTTTTCTCTCACCTTTGATCCGAAGTAAAGCTAGGAATGCGTGCAACAGGTTCCCAACAAGCGGAATCAAGCTCGGTTTGAAAAGATTCGGACTTTAAATGAGTTTTCTAAGGCAAAATTACTTTGAAAATAAGTTGAATAAAATCTCTTTTTTTTCCCTAAGCTTTCACGGCTGCAAGGTGTGTGAAAATGTGGTGTTTTGCTTTGTTTCATTGTGTGTTGGTGATATATGCATGAAAGTCAACAAGTCAAATGAAAGTCAAAGTTGAAACTTTAGTATTTTTAGTGTTTTCTTGACTTTAAATGCATTTTATTGATCACCAAAGTTCAAAACAATTATTCAACACCCAAGCTAGCTCAAGTAAATTATTTTTAGGTGACAAGAAGTTTTACAATCAAACAATTTCACCCGAGTCGGCTTAAAACTCGATTTTCGCAAAAGTCGGTGTAAAAACCCTAATAAATTCTTAAGCCGATTTTAAAATCGTTTTCATCAAACACAGGTCTATTAAAGTCCGTTGACTAAGTCTAGAAGGGTTAAAAAGACCAGTTTCAAAATTTTAGCGGACGTGTTTCGAAAACACTATTCACTGAAAATCGACGATAAAATTTCTGATCCCGTTTTTGATGAAAATTTCATGAATGCACATTTAGCACGTATTAGGAGTATTGACATCAAAATTATAACATTCTAGGCCCTATAGCACATAAACAGGTCATATGCACGCAAAACGAGACAAAGCACGTAAATCAAGTTAAAGCAGAAAAATGGGGTTTCACATTCATCATAGTGGGAGACTAAGGAAACAATCAGACTAACTTGGAAAGTCTCTCGGGATAGTTTCCATGCAAGTTTGCCTTATCCACTAAGAATGATAAAATAATGACTCGGTTGTTGTTGAAAGGTTTGGATTCTTTTTGTCTGAAATTTTGTAGTTATACTTAGACAAGGGTAGAACCCTTAGTGTGTAAAAAGAATACAAAAAAAAAAGAAGATTAATAGACAAGGACAGTAAGACTAGTGATGAAAAAGGTACACTCTTATGAGAGTATTAGTAATGTGGAGACTTTCACACTAGTAGCTCTACTGTAGTTCATAAGAAGATCTCTTAGCTATTGCTAAATGCAGAAACTTGGCTGATAGATGTCAAGGTCATATTCTTTAACCGGAATCTTGACAACTTTTCGAACCAGACGAAATCCATTACAAAAGGCAGAACATCTTCAATGGAGTAGTCGAAGTCGTTGACTTTGAGCAAGGCTTTGGTGGATGTTATACTATGCAAAAACAAAATTGCTAAATTGTTTAGATATACATCCTTATAAGTTTGACTGACTTCTTAAGGTTTTTGTGTAATGGACCTGCAATATGTTAGCTATGTTTTATGGATTAATCTTTTTTGAGATTACTAGAATGAGATATTAGCATAGGCCCAAGGTACATATATTAGGAAGTGAACATGTGGTTAATTTTTAGCCAAATCCAGGACAAGCTCACTTGGCAGTGGGAAAGCATACATTCTAGTATCTTCGGAGAATGAAAGATTCTATGTTATTCTACCAAAATAAATAATATAATATAAGCACTTAAGTAGGGATCGTGGGAAGGCAAGATTCATTGAGAGAAGTTTCACTAATCCATGAATTCTTTTAGAGAGGGTTTTAGTGATACAATTGCCTTTGCAATATCTCTTAACTAATCCTCTTATAGGGACTCTTTCGAAGAAAGGTATTTTATGTAGACATTGAGTCAGTGAGGGTCAGACTGTGCCGTTTTGTGCAAGTGGGAGTCTGTTAGGATTGGTATGCCCAAAAGACTACTAGTACTTAGTCATTAGAACATTTAGATGGTTTGCAATAAGTTAATCAGTGTCATCATATTCATATGGGCGTATTTCTCTCATTATGTGGATTGACATATATATATATATATATATATATATATATATGTGTGTGTGTGTGAATTTAAGGTCCTTGCTTCAAGGAATGACTTAGGTACGGGGTGGTTACGCACAAAAGGTCTAAGTCATGGTCACTTGAATAAGTAAAGTAACTTTGTCCATGACTAAGTAGTAAAGTTGGGAGCTTTACTACGGTAAAAGTCATAGTGGAGTAAGTTCCATTTGTAGAAGGGTGATCTACCTTGATCTTGGATTTGTTCCAGACTTATTACACTTATGCATGTGTATGCATTGGACGGACCATGTAGGTGTGAGCTCAGAATACGTACTATCAAAGAAAGAGTTCACCTAAACCTACAACCTTCTAAGTAGACCATAGCTCTTAATCTTGAGCATATGTGGATGAACCGATGAAGTTGAGTACCTACACTTTGATCCATTATAGGTGTGGTCTTAATAGTTAGATCACCTACTCTGTGGTTTGGGTTTATAGGACTTGATTAGAAGGGACGTGCATATCCAATAAGGAGTCTATACATTAATCACTCCCTTAGAATGATCCAAGCTAGATCATCCTGAATCTATGGCTGCAGTAACACTTGAGGTGTTGAATGTTACACTTAAGGGTAGCTCCCTTAGATAAGTGGATAACTTTAGGATGATGGTTGGATTGTGGATTAGAGGTTCTAAGGAGACAAGATATAGTCAAAGAGGTGATAGTATACTTCGGGAACCTGTCTTTGGCTATGGGTGAGTATAGAAGGGCATTATGGTCAATATAATACTTAGTTGGTCAAAAGACAGAGTGTCATGTATAGATTGACTGACTCCTATACTTACAATAATTATTTTTGAGTGCAGCCAAAGTCTTTTAGTGGAGTAGACTTGGTTGAAAAGGCAAAATATTGCTAGGGGACTAGCGAGAATATTTTATTCATTTCTAGAAGAAAGGTTAATTATGTCTTTGGTCCCTCTTCTAGACATCTACCTTGTTAAGTATCTAAACTTAGTTAAGATATATTATTTTGAGAGATGACATTATCCGTTAACAGTTAGAATCAAAGTAGTCTTTTCATTTTGGGAAGAAGTTTCTATTTTGAAAATTGTCAAGATATTGGATTATGTAATAAAGTGATTAATTAAAGTCTAGAAGTCTGTTGAGATATTTAAGATAATTTTTTCACTATTGGAAAAATAGATTATTTTTAAATTGTAGTTTGGATTTAGACTTTTGGAATTAATCAATAAATATTTAATTTATTGGCAATTAGATATTTGAAAATAAACTTTCTTTTTTTTTTTTTATGGAAAATGGATTTCTATTTTTTAATTATTGTTAGGATTAAATTAAATTGGAGCAAGTTGGCTAAACCAGGACCATGGCTCACAAGCTAAGGCTGGATGCAGGAGGTGGGACCTATCCACCTTAGGAAAATCGGCTATAGGAAGGAAAAGAAGGGAGAAGGAGAAAAAATAAGAAATTATTTGTGGAAGAGATTTGGACTTTTCTCTGACCAAATCTCTCATCGAAATTTCAAGAATTTTTCTCTAGATGTTCTACCTATAAATTGACCTCTTCTCTAAATCTAAAAAATGCTCCACACATCATCTCTTCTGATATTTATTTTCTCTCTCTTGAGTAAGCTTTGCCTTTGTTAAGAAACTCAATTCTAGTTTATATCTTTTAGTTTAACAAAATCTAGTCCCACAACTAGATTATACTTTAGAAAGGTGTTGGTCATAGATGAGAAGATCAAAGTAGGGGAGTGGAAGCAATATCTCCCAGGCTTGTAGATCAATGTGTTTTGTGTTCTTGCATCGTTCTTCGCAAGATGAATGCCTAGATCCTTGTTTCAATTGGGAATTAAATTGTAAACTATTTTTTTTTTACTATTACATGTTTAATCGCAGTAAGATCCTACATGATTGTTTCTGCCATGTTCATAGAAATTTTTGAATATGAATCATGTAACTTAACACCGTTTTCCTTCGTGATTAACATGAGATGTTAATGATAAAAGATGGTGAGCTATATGCCATAACAACATGAGATGCGATTAACAAACATATGCCTGATTGTTAATTGAACAGATCAGTGAATGTGATGTGAATAACAAATTGAAGGTGCATGCTACCTAGATATACTATGGTTTTTAAGAATTTTAAACGCAGCGGAAATATGATAGCATGCTAATCTAGGATCAAACCACATAATTTTAAGAAGAATAGTTGCACAAACATTATTCGCATGTGTAAAACAATTATGCAAAGATTAAAATTTATCAAGTTGTAGAATTTGTTACCTGAATTCATTAGCTTATGAACTTAACAAAAAAATTTAGATTCTACCTCGAACTTGTACTAGGAAGATCGACAAGCTTTGGAGATGAAGAACACCTCTTGATCTTCTCCTCTATGAACTTCTTCCTTCTTGAAGATGATGAAGAATTGTGAGATTCTTCTTCTTGTTTCTATCTAGATTAAGCGTGTGAGAAGAGAAGAATTCTCTATCTTTTTCTCTCAATCTTGCGTGTAGTAATGTGCATTGGGAGAAGTTGAGGCGAGCTCTATTTATAGATGTGGAAAAGCTAGAGTAGTTAATCCTAGTTGAAATATGATGTGCTTGTTTCATAATCCAAGTAGGAAACCTTGAAACAAATCCTACACAATTTGAATTCCAAGTAATTCACTGCAAAACAACTACGTATAACACAACTCAAGTCCACCACCTCAAGCCACGTGTCCCACGTGTCACCGAAGGGCCACACATCTATTTTAATATCTTCCAAGTATTATTTTGCTAAATTAATTATTCTTAGTTTCCAATTTGAGCCACAACTATCCCAAATAGGAAACTTAGTTGCAATTGGATACTAAATTTAACAACTGTTAAATACATACGAAATAGCTAAATAACTTTAACAAACATCTTCACGGAAGTAGGCTAGAAGAGGGACCAAAAAACATAAACAACTCAGGTACTGAAAAGACCACAATGCCCCTGCTAACCCTATAGCACATTTAGGCTTTTCAACCTTGACTTATTCCACTAAAAAGTCATGGGTGCTCTCAAAGATGAATATTATTGTTCACAGATGCTCATCATACTACGTATGACCTATGTCTTCAACCTACTAAGTAGAATGACCAAGATACCCTTTCAGTAACATTTAGAATCAAGAAAGGCTAAAACTATACTATTGCTTTGTTGATTGAATCTTCTCCTTGGAACATCCAATCCTTGTACTGACCCTGTAGCGACCCCAACCCAACCCTTCTCAAGATTAGGTCAAAGTCTGCGTATGCTATCATTGCGGTCTCATTATACAACTTTTCAATAAAAGACGAAAAGTATAAAGATCTTTAATAATAACTAGCTATTAGATAATAATCTTGGTGCAAAGAGTATTACATCATCCGAGACTTGAGAACTACCCGACTGTCATACAAACTAGGGTTTTAGCAAAACTAACCTTTTACCCGGGAGTAGTACAAACTAACTCTAACTTTTACAACTTGGATCGAAATATGACATGCAAGGAGCTTCGAGCATGTAAACATTTAACTTCACAATATAAAGTCAATTTCCATGTTAAGCTAAGCTACACCTGTAATGGGGGGAAGAAAAGAGGGTGAGCTCTTGGGGAAGCTTAGTAAGGATGGTATAGGAGAGGTTTGAAAACATTTCTGGTCAGGCCCCTTTTGAAAATCATGATGCAATTCACATAAGATACATATAACAAGTAGAAATTACTATCCCATTCGAGTCACATATCAAATAGCAGTAATAATAATATTTAGATAGATAATCAATTTAATGGCATATACCTACAACATATATCAGCCTACTCTCTGAGGATGGGATGCCAAGCAAGAGTAGGACACTACTCTCCAAGGGTGGTGCTAAGCGAAAGTAAGAACAATTTTCAATCTGATCATTTCAGAAGGTGTCCAACCTTGATCACAATTCCAACTTCTTATCTCTGCCAAGAGGGTACTCCAAATTGTACCCAAAATTTATGACCCAGCTCCCCGAGGTTGGAGATCGCCAAGCGGGAGAGGGAATAGGACCACGATAGGCACGGGAGCACCGACAAGCCCTATGCCACCCGGCGTTCGTGCTAGCTATCGTGCCTGAGGTTACAACCCCCAATAACACACAAGCATGCACAAGTATTCACGTAGCACACAGTCGATAATTATTTGTACAATTTATGATCATACACTTTGATAAACACGTAGATGGGAAACAACAGAAGATGTTGTCCCTTAATCAAGTACATATAACAATTAGAAATATTAATACCAGTAGACAATAGAACGTAGTTCATATTAACTCATTATTGTCACTTAAAATTTTATCCTAGTTGATAGTCAGTAAATAATTAACAACAAGAGTAGATAACTTATATATATGTATGTCATGATCCAGGTAAATTCCAGTTTAGAGCTCAACCCGATAAGTCAATTGAAATCTTACTTAATTAAATGCTCTCTGAATATCTTTATATAAGTTACCATACAAAAGGAAACTATACATTTATCCTAAAGCCTATTATCTAAGTTCACTTCTAGTAGGGTTATATTAATAGGAATATTTACATCTTATCCTTTTAAATGTTTCCCAGTCTTTTTCAATCCAACAGTGATTTGTTAAGCCCAATTTTAATTTTCAACCGGCCATCCTATAAGCTAGAAATGGAAACATTAAGATTATCACATTTTTAGTAGAATTTAGCTAAGTTAATTATAATTAAACTAAGAATTCCATTTTTTTATGGTAGCTCAATAATTAAAACTACTTATGTTGAAATGTTCCTAGGCAATTACAATCAACAAACCTAAAGGATTCGAGAGATGTTAAGCTAATATTGATTTCTAACAGTCCAACTTCTCAATATTTTAGTTGACTAAGCTTGTTAGTATCCATTACCTTCAGGCTCTACAAAATTCCACTTTTGTAACAACAACTATTAATATTCTTGGTATTAGTGTACGTGAAGCAGATCAATATACAAAGTTAACTTGCATGTGGTCTAAATAAAACTAATATACTTTATAGTAAATATACAAAGAAGAAAGCACATATATGGCATATCCTACATGCTATTCATTTAAAATTTCCTCACCTGATCTAGCTTACATTGTGAGATCCCATATTTTGCTTTATCTTAATTTGCGTATTTTACCTTGTTTTGCATGAATTAACCTGTTTATGAGCTATATGACTTAGAATGTGCTAAATAAGTGATTAATACTCCTAATACATGCTAAGTGTGCATTCATGAAATTTTCATAAAAAACGGAATCAGAAATTTTATCGTCGGTTTTGGTAAATAGTATTTTTGAACACTTGTCGGCTAAAATTTTTACAGGGGCATTTTAAATGTTCTAAAACCTAGTCCTCGGGTATTAATAGACCCGTGTTTGATTAAAACGGATTTGGAATTGGTTTTGGAATTTTAAAGATTTTTACACTTTCTTTTGCAAGAAAACGAGTTTTAACCCACTCGGGTGAAACTATTTTAATGTAAAATTTCTTGTCACCTAAAAATAAGTCACTTAAAATAGTCTAAGTATTGCATACTAGTTTTGAGCAAGAAATAGTCTAAAACAATTAAAAGACTAAAAGATGACAACTTTGACTTAGTTAAATTTGTTGACTTTGCATTATATATTTAATACAAAAGCTTAATACATCAAAAATAGCTCAAAACCCCTTCATTTCTCACTCACATTGTCGTGAGCTTCCTTGAGAAAAAGAGAATTTTTCTTCAACATTTTTCAAAGTAAATTTTTATAGAAAAACCTAGTTTTTGTCCGTAGATTTTCATGCCGAGTTAGATTCTGCTTGTTGGGCACGCATTGCATGCATATCTAGGCTTGTTTCGCATAAAAGGTGAGAGAAAAATTCTAGATATCAAAAGTCATATATTATGTTTTTGCTTATAATTGCATTTTGAACTGTTAGAATGTTAATTTGAAGTTATATTATTGCTCAGTGCATGCTAGGGATCGTTTATGTGTATTACTACGAGATTTGAACCATTGTAGCGAAATTATTTATTTTTGGGTATTTAAAGTTAATAGATTGGCCATTTGATAAATATCTTGAGTTGTTGTGGTTGGAATCGATTGCCGTCGATTTCTAAAAGTTTGTTAATTATGTAGTAACGCCGTTATAATGTCGAAATTCCGTTGCGTCCTGACTGATTGTAGGTGGG
The DNA here is from genome assembly GCA_037974665.1 of Ehretia macrophylla. Classification (NCBI taxonomy): domain Eukaryota; kingdom Viridiplantae; phylum Streptophyta; class Magnoliopsida; order Boraginales; family Ehretiaceae; genus Ehretia; species Ehretia macrophylla. Next base: position 60,002,490 of record CM075780.1, on the reverse strand, counting down.
GTTGAGTTGGGGCGTGACAAGTGGTATCAGAGCGCATGTTAGCTGTCAGCGGGGTATTCTCAGAATGTGGGTAATGGTCTTAGCATGAAAGTATATATGAAGTGAAAGAAAAATGAACTATGTGTTAATATGGTTAAGTGATTAAGTGATTATGTGATTTAGTGCTTATGTGATTATGTGATTAATTTGTTTATGTGATTGATACTTAAGTGATTTATGTGTTTATGTGAATTGTTGCTTATTCACTAATAATTGTCTATAGCCTGTTTACGTGCTATAACCTGTGCTAACTCTTTGATTAGTAGAATGACGGGTAGACCGAGGACCAGACGTAGGCCTGAGGTGACTGATGAGGTTCCGAGAAATGTGGCACCAGGCCAAGTAAGGGATGATGATCGTATAGGTGTAGCTTTTGATAGGATGAACGAGATCATGGCCGGTCAAGCACAGTTACTGGCAGGGTAGGCTGCCCAAAATCAGGCATTGTAGAATGAGTTATTGAATGCACAAGGTGGGCAAGACGGTCGTGGTACACTGAAAGAGTTTTTAGGGTATTATCCACCACGGTTTCTGGGGGAGCTGGATGATCGGAAGATTGAGGCATAGATTAGTAAGATGGAGAAGATGGTAGCGTACGGTGAAAACTAGCTGGGAGACTCAGGGTATTCTGTATGTTTAGGATACCTTTCTATTAGCTTTCCAGGCAAAGTATGTCCCGAGGATCGCGAGGGAACGAAGAGAGGCAAAGTTTCTAGCCTTAGTGCAGGGATAAGCTTCAATGGCTCAGTATGAGGCCACTTTTACTAGGTTGTCCCGGTATGCACCAGAGTATGTGGCTGACGAGGAACGTAAGACTCGTAGGTTCATGTTGGGGTTGAGGCCCGAGATTTAGGATGCGATGGCCCTGAATCGGTATGATATACTTACTGAGGCCTTTGATGCAGCTTCTAGACTGGAGAAGAGAAATGGGGAATAGATTGTGCTAGTCAGCCTAGCAAGAGGCCCTTCCAGCCGCAGGGTCAGCAGGGAGTGTATAGGCCTTTAGTACAGCAGGTTGTGTACAGGCTGCGATAACCCAAACCTGGCATGCATTTAATGTCATTTAATTGCATTTAATTAAGTGTCATCTTAAATGTTAGCATTGAATTTGTGTTTATTTTTAGTTAAACATTCATTTGTAGCATTACTTTCATATTTCTTTTAGAAGTAATTAAATAATACTTGAGTTAATTATTTTAACGGAGTATCAACTACTTATCATATTTATGTTACCTGGTTTTATTTTCTTGCACCTTAATACTCAGTTTTCAATTAAATGAAAAGTAGCTCCGAGCCGGAGTAAATTTTGAACTAAGTTGCTTTTCAAAAATTATATTTTTCTTATATTCCATAATATTTAGGTGTTACTCGTTCTTCGTCATTTTGTGCATAGCATATCAAGAGCGATAGTTAGGAAATGATTTCTAGTCCTCAACAAATAGTGAAAACTAGTATTTAGTGTTTTAATTTTAGTGTTTTAGTTGTTGTTAACTAGAATTGGAATTGTGTTGGTTGTTTTAGCCTTAAAATGCCTAAAATAAGCTTATTTGACCAAATTTTAATTAGGTTGACCAAGGCTTTGACCATTGGACTTGAGTAGTCATCTTTATTAAGCATTTTACATTGCAAAATGAAAGCAAAGCTAAAAAAAAAACAAGGTGAGCAGGCCAAAACATTGAGGAGAAAAAAAAACATTTTCAACTTCCAAACTTCAAATCTTTGCGTGAGCTTGCACGGGGTTGTTTTCGAGGCATTTAGCATGGTTTTCCTTGCGTCTAGGAGCGTCTAAGGTGACGGTTTCATCATTATTTGCGCATTTGAAATAATTGTGTTTAAACTTTAATTTTTGGGTTTTAGCCGTAGATTGTTATTTTAAACGTTTTGATGCTTGAAGAATGTTCCTTGACAATTGTAGAACATGTATTTATAGCCTTTTAGCATTTTCTACGGTTAAATATAGCGATTGTAATTTAAAATGCCAAATGAATAGTTTAATATGAATAGTAAACTCTCGTTTCGTAGAAGTTGCTCCGTTATGCGTTCTATTGATGTGAAAAGATGCTAGATATGCTAGAATGCCTAAATGCATGATTTGTTTGGATTGTGTAATGGAAAAAAGGAGAAAAATGCCTTGGTACAAGTTGGGGTCGTTTAGGTCGAGTTTAACGTTTCCTCGTATTATGTGATGGCATTGTCTCGGGAGGCCATGGAAGCACTTTTGGTACAGTTATGACATTGGTTGGGTGTTTGGTTAGGGTAGCTGTAGTTCAAATGAGCAAAGGGGGAAATCGGGGCTTTGCGGGAATTCTAGGGTAAAGTAGGGTTTCGAGGTCTTTAGACGTGCCTTAAGGTGACCTAGGAGGATTGGTGAAGTCGGTTTCCAAAACTCGTGGCTCGTTTGATAGTAGTAGTGTTTTGAAAGTTGGGGTCATTTTGTGTTTTGTTGGTTTTCATAGTGTTATGCTTGCAGAATGCTTGTTATTGCTTGTTATGCTTGTAGAATGCTTGTTATTGCTTGTTATGCTTGTTAAAGTTGGTTATGATTGAATTGTATATCAATTGTTGATAATGCTTGTTAGTGTTGTTCTTGTTACTTTATTGATTGTAATTGCTTATTGTATCGCATGTTGTTACTAACCTGCACTTTAGTGCCTTGCTCGATTATCGTTATATATCTCGTATTGCATTGCATAAGTGTCAGGTGCGTGAGTGATGGGCCTCTCTGGGTAGCCTCGGGTTGCCAGTGTTGGTTGCTCTAGCTTCGTGTCCTATTCCCTCTCTCACTTGGGTTGCCGCCCACAGAGTTTTGGGTCGTAGAATTGACAGAGTATGTACAGAGTACTATAACGGAAGTTATAAGATGGGTGAGCCGGAGCGTCATCGTTAAAGTCATCAAAATCATGATTGGTACATTGCTCGTTTGAGTGAACCATAGCCTTCAGAGTGTGGTATAGCTTTGAATGGTTGTGTTAATGCTTTATCAATTGTTTATTGTATTGATTGTCTATATTGAATGCCTACTTGTCAGTTATATTGCTTAACTGCCTTATTTGTATTGCACGACTTTCTTTCTCTCCACCTCGATATCTGTTTCGCTCTCACTGAGTATACATGTTGAGTATACTCACTCCTGACCACCACATTTCAAGAAATGCCATGATAGCTGGAAAGTTCGTGATTATGTGAAAGTTCGTGCTTGAAGAGTTGTCTTGCGTGCCTATGTGGCTTGAGTTGTCGAAGTTGCAAAGATGTATGCTTTCATGTATTGTATATATTTAATGTTAAAAGGAATGTAATTTAAATTTAACTAGGTAATTGAGGTAGAATGATAAGCTAGTTTATGTATCTAATTAGTATAGTTAACTTCAATGCATGATTGTATTGTCTAAAAGAAAAAGTTAGTATAGTTTAACTTCAATGCATGTTTGTAATGTCCAAATGAAAAGAGTTAGAATGGTATGATAGTCTATTTCATGCAAAAGGTTAATATGGTTTAATTGTCAAGCTTGAATGTACTTGTCAAAGATGGGAAGAGATAGGTTAGCTTTTAAACTGAAAATGAATAAATAATTATTGTGTTATTTGTTGAAAAACAAGGCTCGGATGGCCTTGAGGGATTGTGAATATTTGGACACGGTATTGGTCCATTTATATGTTGTCGCGGGTTTGCTTTTTGCCTAGAAACAGGGGAGACTCCATTCGTTTTTCCCTAAAAATTATGCCCGAGTTTGGAATTGGGTTGTGATTAGATTGATTGATAGAACCCCCGGTCTCGAGAGGGATCAGGGTGTTACAGGTGGTATTAGAGCTTGTTTAGCTCATAAGCCAGGACAGGGTCCTCGGTCTGGTGGGTAGTGATCCTTGAATGTGTGCTTGTTAAGTGTGTCTTGAAAGTGTATGCTTGTATGTGAGATTGTGTGTCTTGACCTGAATGTGTGCTCCTATGTGATATAGTTATGTGTTATGTGTTAATTGTGTGCTAAGTGAAGTGAAGTGTCTAGTTGTGCATTGAATTGACCTATTGAATTGGCATCGTGAATCGAATTGATCTCATGAATTGTTATTTGCTTGAAGTATTGCTTGTAATATGTGTCTTGGAATGTCTTGAATTGGTTATGCAGTGATTTGAATTGATTATGTTGTGCTTGACTTGATTGTCGTGCTTGAGTAACTTTGTTGAATAAACTATTTTATAAACTATTTTACAAACATGCTTGCATAATAATTTAATGCATGTATGTATAAATGTGATATCTTGGCATTCATACATGTCCTATTAGAATGGTAAGAAAGACTTCTTCCTTCCCCTAAAGATAAGTGGTTAGTAGCAGGCCCTCCAAGTTATGTGGATTGACGGGAATGAGCAGTATTTGACTAGCCTTTATTTGGGAGTTGGTGTTTGCTTTTGGAGCTCGGTTATTGGTGAATCTCTAAGGTCCTCCTCTGTGCTTAACAGTTGTGAAAGAGTAGTTTTCTTTTGAGGTTCTATTTGGTTGTTCTTTGGAGCATTCTTTGGATTTCTTATTGGGTATTCTTTGGAGATTTCTGTTGGCACTTCTTGGAAGACTTGGCTATTGGGTTTCAATTGGACTTACTGCATGGTATTATCTATGGCATATGTGTCTCGGTCTTTATTGGTGTGTTACTGGCATCTCTTATTGGAAATTCTTCAATGGTATTCTCTAGAATTCTCAGTGGTCATTTATCTAGTACTTACCAATTGGGCAATCCTTGCTACTTTCTTACTGGAGTATTGTTCGGTTATTTTATTTGGCATCCTTCAGTTGGTTTGGAATTTGGAATTCCTATCGGACTTATTGTGTAACATTACTTACGGTATTCTTTGGAATTCTTATTGGGCATTCTACTAGTATTTTTCTTATTGGCATTTATTGGAAGATCCTACACTTGGAACTCTGCTTGGACTTATTATCTCGTATTGTTTACGGCTTCTCCTTCGGCCTTTCCACTCAGGGGAATCTATACATACTGTTTGACTAAGATGTTGCGGTAGGGGGTCAGTGATTGGAGGATTTCATTTAGAGATTGGCCTTTGGTATTCTTCTTTATATTCTTTTACAGAACTTTCAGTTAGGTCTACTTACGGTAATAAGCACCGCATGAGTATTTTTGCTTCAGTCTTTAGTTGGTATTTTCTCGGCATTCTTGGTTGGGATTTCTATTCGGGTTTTCCTACAAGTATCCTTATTTACTATCTTGCCCAGCAACCGATGTAGATTAGTCAGAGTTGGATTTCAGATGATGTTGAGTTCTATTGGAAGAAGAATTGCGAGGACGCAATTGTTTTAAGGGGGAAGGATGTGATAACCCGAACCCGGAATGCATTTAATGGCATTTAATTGCATTTAATTAAGTGTCATCTTAAATGTTAGTACTGAATTTGTGTTTATTTTTAGTTAGACATTCATTTGTAGCATTATTTTCATATTTCTTTTAGAAGTAATTAAATAATACTTGAGTTAATTATTTTAACGGAGTATCAACTACTTATCATATTTATGTTACCTGGTTTTATTTTCTTGCACCTTAATGCTCGGTTTTCAATTAAATGAAAAGTAGCTCTGAGCCGGAGTAAATTTTGAACTAAGTTGCTTTTCAAAAATTATATTTTTCTTATATTCTATAATGTTTAGGTGTTACTCGTTCTTCGTCATTTTGTACATAGCATATCGAGAGCGATAGTTATGAAATGATTTCTAGTCTTCAGCAAATAGTGAAAACTAGTATTTAGTGTTTTAATTTTAGTGTTTTAGCTGTTATTAACTAGAATTGGAATTGTGTTGGTTGTTTTAGCCTTAAAATGCCTAAAATAAGCTTATTTGACCAAATTTTAATTAGGTTGACCAAGGCTTTGACCATTGGACTTGAGTAGTCATCTTTATTAAGCATTTTTACATTGCAAAATGAAAGCAAAGCTGAAAAAAAAACAAGGTGAGCAGGCCGAAACATTGAGCAGAAAAAAAAACATTTTCAACTTCCAAACTTCAAATCTTTGCGTGGGCTTGCACGGGGTTGTTTCCGAGGCATCCAGCGTGGTTTTCCTTGCTTCTAAGGTAAGGGTTTCATCGTTATTTGCGCATTTGAAATAATTGTGTTTAAACTTTAATTTTTGGATTTTAGCTGTAGATTGTTATTTTAATCGTTTTGATGCTTGAAGAATGTTCTTTGACAATTGTAGAACATATATTTATAGCCTTTTAGCATTTTCTACGGTTAAATATAGCGATTGTAATTTAAAATGCCAATTGAATAGTAAAATATGAATAGTAAACCCTCGTTTTATAGAAGTTTCTCCGTTATGCGTTCTGTTGATGTGAAAAGATGCTAGATATGCTAGAATGCCTAAATGCATGATTTGTTTGGATTGCATAATGGAAAAACGGAGAAAAATGCCTTGGTACAAGTTGGGGTCATTTAGGTCGAGTTTATCATTTTCTCGTATTGCGTGATGGCATTGTCTCGGAAGGCCATGGAAGCACTTTTGGTGCGGTTATGGCGTTGGTTGGGTGTTTGGTTAGGGTAGCTGTAGTTCAAACGAGCAAAGGGGAAAATTGGGGCTTTGCTGGAATTCTAGGGTAAAGTAGGGTTTCAGGGTCTTTAGACGTGCCTTATGGTGACCTAGGAGGATTGGTGAAGTCGGTTTCCAAAACTCGTGGCTCGTTTGATAGTAGCAGCATTTTGAAGGTTGGGGTCGTTTTGTGTTTTGTTGGTTTTCATAGTGTTATGCTTGTAGAATGCTTGTTATTGCTTGTTATGCTTGTTAAAGTTGGTTATGATTGAATTGTATATCAATGGTTGATAATGCTTGTTAGTGTTGTTCTTGTTACTTTATTGATTGTAATTGCTTATTGTATCGCATGTTGTTACTAACCTGCACTTTAATGCCTTACTCGATTATCGTTATATATCTCGTATTGCATTGCATAAGTGTTAGGCGCGTGAGTGATGGGCCTCTCTGGGTAGCCTCGGGTTACCAGTGTTGGTTGCTCTAGCTCCGTGTCCTATTCCCTTTCTTGCTTGGGTTGCCGCCCAGGGAGTTTTGGGTCGCAGAATTGACAGAGTATGTCCGGAGTACTCTAACGGAAGTTATAAGGTGGGTGAGCCGGAGCGTCATCGTTAAAGTCATCAAAATCATGATCGGTACATTGCTCGTTTAAGTGAACCATAGCCTTCAGAGTGTGGTATAGCTTTGAATGGTTGTGTTAATGCTTTATCAATTGTTTATTGTATTGATTGTCTATATTGAATGCTTACTTGTCAGTTATATTGCTTAAGTGCCTTATTTGCATTGCACGACTTTCTTTCTCTCCACCTCGATATCTGTCTCGCTCTCACTGAGTATACGTGTTGAGTATACTCACTCCTCACCACCACATTTCAGGAAATGCCATGATAGCTGGAAAGTTCGTGATTATGTGAAAGTTTGTGCTTGAAGAGTTGTCTTACGTGCCTATGTTGCTTGAGTTGTCGAAGTTGCAAAGATGTATGCTTTCATGTATTGTATATATTTAATGTTAAAAGGAATGTAATTTAAATTTAACTAGGTAATTGAGGTAGAATGATAAGCTAGTTTATGTATCTAAGTAGTATAGTTAACTTCAATGCATGATTGTATTGTCTAAAAGAAAGAGTTAGTATAGTTTAACTTCAATGCATGTTTGTAATGTCCAAAGGAAAAGAGTTAGAATGGTATGGTAGTCTATTTCATGCAAAAGGTTAGTATGGTTTAATTGTCAAGCTTGAATGTACTTATCAAAGATGGGAAGAGATAGGTTAGCTTTTAAATTGAAAATGAATATATAATTGTTGTGTTATTTGTTGAAAAACAAGGCTCGGATGGCCTTGAGGGATTGTGAATGTTTGGACACGGTATTGGTCCATTTATATACTGTTGCAGGTTTGCTTTGTGCCTAGAAACAGGGGAGACTCTGTCCATTTTTTTAAAAAAATTATGCCCGGGTTTGAAATTGGGTTGTGATTAGATTGATTGATAGAACTCCCGGTCTCGGGAGGGATCGGGGTGTTACACATGCCGCCAGCACAGCAGAGCTCCTACAGACCGCAGGGTCAGCAGAGTTATTATCTACCTCAGTTTTAGCAGGGGTCCTATCAGGTTCAATCCCAGTACAGGCTAGCCCAGTCTCAGGGTCAATACAGGCCTACTTTTGTTAGACCTCAGTAGCAGGCTGGTACAACTGCTTCTTCAGCTTCTGGTTCTTCCAGGGGCAGTGTCAGTGCATCATCACCGCAGTGTACTTACTGCAAGCGCCAGGGCCATGTAGAGGCCGACTGTAGAGTGAAGTCATGGGCTTGTTTGGGTTACGGTAGCAATCAACATAGGGCGAGGGATTGCCCTAGATATCAGAGGATTGAGGGTCGGGCAGTGACTCAGGGTTATCAGGGTAGACCTGAGGGCAGTGCACCTCAGCAGTAGCGGGTTCAGGCTTAGGCCTACGCAGTTGACTTGGAGGAGATGCTTGAGGAGACTGTAGTTGTAGAAGGTAACTTCCTTATACTTGATCAACTTGTTAAAGTGTTGATTGATTCTGGTGCTACACATTCTTTCATTACTCCTGCTTGTGTGCAACTTGTTAATATGTAACCTGAAAGATTGCCTTTTGTGGTTGGGATTAGTACCTCTTTGACTGATAAGTATATTACTGGCCTAGTTTGTAAGGATTGTATAATATATGTTAAGGGGTATAATTTTCCTTCGGACCTTATCTTATTTCCTATCCGAGGGTATGATGTTATCTTGGGTATGGATTGGCTATCTAAGTATGATGCCTAGTTAAATTGTAAAACAAAGGTAGTACAGTTTCGTTTGCCAGATCAGCCAGTAGTTGAGGTAGTAGGGAACCGGGGTGCTAAGACGAGTTTTGTTATCTCAGCAACTAAAGCCGTTAAGTTGGTGAGTAAGGGGTGTTTAGGTTATCTAGCTTATTTGATCAACAAGCCATCTGATAAGCTACAGCTGGAAGAAGTTTCTATTATTCAAAAATATCCTAATGTATTTCCTGAGGAGTTGCGAGGGTTACCGCCAGAGAGAGATATGGAGTTTGTGATTAATCTTGTTCCCGGTACTCAACCTATTTCTAAATTAGTGTACCAGATGGCACCAGCTGAGTTGAAGGAGCTGAAAACTCAGTTGCAGGAGTTAATAGAGAAGGGTTTCATTCAGCAGAGCTCTTCACCTTGGGGAGCTCCTGTTTTATTTGTGAAGAAGAAGGATGGTACCTTGAGGTTATGCATTGACTATCGTGGTTTGAATCAGGTGACTATCAAGAACAAATATCCTTTGCCACTGATTGACGAGTTGTTTGATCAACTTCAGGGAGCCAAAGTCTACTCTAAGTTTGACTTGAGGCAGGGGTATTATCAGCTTCGGATTCGCACGGAGAATGTTCTGAAGTCTGCCTTCAGGACTCAGTACGGGCATTATGAGTTTGTAGTTATGCCCTTTGGATTAACTAATGCACCAGCAGCATTTATGGACCTTATGCATCTTGTTTTTCAGCCGTACTTGGACCAGGTCGTGGTGATCTTTATTGATGATATCTTGGTTTATTCTAAGTCTGAATTGGAGCACGAGCAACATCTACAGCTTGTCTTACAGAAGCTGCAGGAGCATAAGTTGTTTGCAAAGTTCAGCAAATATGAATTTTGGCTGCAATGCATATCTTTTCTTGGTCATGTTATCACACAGAGCGGTATTTCTGTAGATCCCACTAAGATTGAATCGGTGACGTCTTGGAAACATTCGGAGAATGTTTCAGAGGTTCGTAGCTTTTTTGGCTTGGCAGGTTATTACCGTAGGTTTGTCAAGGACTTTTCTAAGATTGCATGGCCACTTTCTAAGTTAACTCAGAAACAAACTAGTTTGTTTGGGATGAGAAATGTGAGAGTGGGATTCAGGAGTTGAAAAAGAGATTGACTACCGCTCTAGTACTTGCTTTACTAGAGGGGACCAATAATATGGTTATCTATAGTGATGCATCCAAGGAGGGCTTGGGATGTGTTCTTATGCAAAATGGCAGGGTTATTGCCTATGCTTCTAGAAAGTTGAAACCATATGAGGTGAACTATCCGACTCATGATCTTGAGTTGGCAGCTGTTGTATTCTCACTAAAAAAGTGGCGTAATTATCTGTGTGGCAGTAAGTTCGAGATTTTCACTGATCATAAGTGTCTTAAGTATATATTCTCACAGAAGGAGTTGAATATGCGTCAGCGGAGGTGGATGGAACTTCTTGGAGATTATAATTGTTCTATTAGTTATCTGCCTGGGAAGACAAATGTTGTAGCAGATGCTCTTAGCCGTAAGGCGAGTGTTTCTTGTTTGGAAGTCAAGAAGTGGGAGGTTCTTGAGGAATTCACTTACTGGAGACCGGAGTTAACTCAGGTTGGGGTGATGTGTTCACATCTCCGTATTCAGCCTTTATTGCTGTCTCAGATCAGAGAAGCTTAGCAACTTGATATTAAACTTCAGAAGATCAAGGATTAGATCACGGATGATCAGTCTGACTTCAAATTACACGAGAATGGTATTCTTCGGTTTCGGAACAAGGTTTGTGTTCCCGATGAATCGGGTTTGAGGCGAGGTATTCTGGAGAAGGCTCATAATTCTAAGTATGCTATTCGTCGTAGTGGAACCAAGATGTATCGGGACTTGAAGCAACATTACTGGTGGAATAATATGAAGAGGGAAGTTTCTCAGTTCGTGTCTTGATGTTTGACTTGTCAGCGAGAGAAAGCCGAGCATCAACGACCTCTAGGTTTGCTGTAGCCATTGGCTATACCACAGTGGAAATAGGAGCATATTATGATGGACTTCGTCACTGGTTTGCCTAGAACACCGAGAGGTAATGATGCAGTTTGGGTTGTTGTGGATCGTTTGACGAAGACATCTCACTTTATTTCGATGCGGATATGAGATGAAGTTGCAAAGTTGACGGATCTTTATTTGGATCAGATTGTTAGACTTCACATGATTCTATCTAGTATTGTCTCAGATCAAGATCCTTGATTTACTTCTCGTTTGTGGGAGAAACTTCAGGAGACTTTGGGTACTTAACTGAATTTCTGTGCTGCGTATCATCCACAGACCGACGGTCAGTTTGAGAGGACTATTTAGATTCTGGAAGATATGCTCAATGTTTGTGTTCTGGACTTCAGTAAGAACTGGGAGAAACATCTACCACTTGCCGAGTTTGCCTATAACAATAGTTATCAAGCTACTATTGGGATGGCACCTTTTGCAGCTCTTTACGGTCGTAAGTGGCGTTCACCTTTGTATTAGGATGAAGTAGGAGAGATGAAGACTATTGATCTGACTATTATGCCAGAGCTTCTAGAGAAGATTGAGAATGTTCAGTTGATCAGGCAGAGAATGCTTATGGCGCAGAGTAGATTCAAGAGTTATGCTGATAAGCGTCGTCGGATTTGGAGTTTGCAGTCGGAGATCGAGTTTTCTTGAAATTGTCTCCTTGTAAGGGGTTTGCTTATTATGGTAAATGTGGTAAGCTGAGTCCGAGGTTTTTAGGGCCGTTTGAGATTACCGGCAGAGTGGGCAAGTTGGCGTATCGGTTGGCTTTACCAAAGAATTTCTCTAATGTCCACGATGTATTTCACGTGTCTAATTTGCGGAAATATAATCCGAATCCTTCTCATATTTTTGAGCTAGAGCCGCTACAGCTTCGTGAGAATCTGACTTATGACGAGCGGCCGATTCGTATTCTTGATCAGATGGAACGAGAGTTGAGGTTGAAGATAATTCTGATGGTTAAGGTATTGTGGAAGCATCACGGTATTGAGGAGGTTACTTGGGAGAGGCGAGATCAGATGCTGTTGCAGTATCCAGATCTTTTTCGTTCAGCAAGTAAGAATTTCGGGGATGAAATTTCTTTAGGGGGGGGGGGGGGGGAGAATGTGAGACCCAATATTTTGCTTTATCTCGATTTGCATGTTTACATTGTTTTGCGTGAATTAACCTATTTATGTGCTATATGACTTAGAATATGCTAAATAAGTGATTAATACTCCTAATACATGCTAAGTGTACATTCATGAAATTTTCATAAAAAAAGGAATCATAAATTTTATCGTCAATTTTGGTGAATAGTATTTTTGAACACCTATCCGCTAAAATTTTTACAAGGGTGTTTTAAACGTTCTAAAACCTAGTCCTTGGGTATTAATAGACCCGTGTTTGATTAAAACGGATTTGGAATCGGTTTTGAAATTTTAAAAATTTTTACACTTTCTTTTGCAAGAAAACGAGTTTTAACCCGACTCGGGTGAAACTATTTTAATATAAAACTTCTTGTCACCTAAAAATAAGTCACTTAAAATAGTCTAAGTATTGCATACTAGTTTTGAGCAAGAAATAGTCTAAAACAATTAAAAGACTAAAAGATGACAACTTTGACTTAATTAAATTTGTTGACTTTGCATTATATATTTAATACACAAGCTTAATACATCAAAAATAGCTCAAAACCCCTTCATTTCTCACTCACATTGCCATGAGCTTCCTTGAGCAAAAGAGAAGTTTTCTTCAACATTTTTCAAAGCAAATTTTCATAGAAAAACCTAGTTTTTGTCCGTAGATTTTCGTGCCGAGTTGGATTCCGCTTGTTGGGCACGCATTGCACGCATATCTAGGCTTGTTTCGCATCAAAGGTGAGAGAAAAATTCTAGATCTCAAAAGTCATATTTTATATTTTTGCTTATAATTACATTTTGAACTGTTAGACTGTTAATTTGAAGTTATATTATTGCTCAGTGCATGCTAAGGATCGTTTATGTGTATTACTACGAGATTTGAACCATTGTAACGAAATTATTTATTTTTGGGTATTTAAAGTTGATAGATTGGCCATTTGATGAATATCTTGAGTTGTTGTGGTTGGAATCGATTGCCGTCGATTTCTAAAAGTTTGTTAATTACGTAGTAACGCCGTTATAATGCAGAAATTCCGTTGTGTCCTGACTGATCGTAGGTGAAGTCGAGTTGGGGCATGACATACATATTGCTGACGGAATTCATATGATTTTGATGATTAATTTGTAAGGGTAAGAATCTGGCAGCTCATTAGGTTGGTGAAGTATGATCAAATAAGGTGGTAATAACGCTACGGATAAGGATTAGTCAGCTGCAAGCACTATAAGAAAATTTATTTGTATTTTCTTGTTTTTGGTGTGTTCTACTACCAAAGAAGTAGAGTCATTTTATAATGTTAAGGCTTAGTTAACGGTGAAGACTAATAGGCAATAATGAAGGTCCTTAGCTTGGTAGCAAGGTGGCAGCGACAAGCAAGCTTAAGTGGAAGATGTCGTGTGATGGTGATGCCGTGTGGGTGTGATGTTGAAGGTGGCAGTGGCAAATAACCTTAAGCAATGACTAAGATGAGCTAGTGTTAGCTGTGATCATAACTAGAATTTGGTTATTCGTGGCTGCCTCTTATGAACCGAAACAATAATAGGATATGATAATTCTATACTCGATGGTAAGTAGCTAATCGTGAGGCAGGCTGCTGCGTGCCTGGTTGAGAAAATGTTGGCTTAATACAAGGTTTGCAATGGTGGACAGCAAAGCTAGACATAAGAACAGGTAGTTGCCTTGGTGATAATTAGATAATGATCACGCCAAACTACTCGATGATGGAGTCATGCTACGAGTCTTAGGCTGTCTACTCATAACATAGTTTAAGGATTTGGTGGCTGCTTTCGACGCTACATGCACAACTTGAGTGGTTTCGTGTAATGTCTAAAGTCTTTAGCTAAAGCCATCTTGCAGGCTAACTATTATAGCATTACTAACATGGCTTTACTAGGATGGGTGCTATGCTTATTGGTTAATGTTTTTGGAAGGTTTTGACAAGCTGCTTATTAGGATGGTCTGATCCTAACTCAAGTTGAAGACGCGTGGATCGTGATAGTATGTTTAGGCTAGTTAAAGATATTTTGGGATAATATATTAGTACTAATTACTTATTATTACTAATTACTAAAACATAAAAATTGCTAGCATAGGTAATAACATATGGTGTCTAACCTATTCAATGAAACTCTTTGTATTTACAGACTGAATACTTAATTCTTATTTGAATGAGTACTGATCAGTTTTAACATTTTTAATTACTTTAAAATCTTTTAGTAACAACCCAGTAAATCCTAGTATTCTTAATTATTTAACTGTACCAATTACCTTATTCGAAATTGCTATATAATTGTCATTTCCCCGTAGCTTCTACTAAGACAATCACTTTATGAAGTCACCCAAGTAAAATATTCTTAACTATTTTAACTCAGTTCTTAAGTAACAACCTAAGTGCATTTCTAAATGTTAGCAAATGACTTAATATATTATCTTTTCGCTTAATAAGCTATGTTTAATATAGCTATTACCTATTTACCTATATTTCATATTATTCATAGCAAATCCAGTCCCAACTATAGTTAGAGTCAAGTTTTAACAAGTTACGTAGGTTTTTGTCTCCTAGCTAATTAACATTTATAGGATAAGGCTGTCTAACTACACTTAAACCCTATATAAGTTATTTAAAGGGTAGCATACTAAGTTAATTTATAAACTCGTAGTAGTGAAACTGAGTATCCCGATTTAATATACTAATTTTTTATGATTTGTTATAACTATCATATATTATTCCTAGTAGTTTGTAACCAAGGTAACTAGTCAATAAAATCATGGAAGTTACTAGACCTTCAACCAATTGAGATGCGTAAACCATTATAAGTCATATCTAGTAAACCTTAACTAGTAGTCCAACCTTCCGTTTAAAATTACTATAAGGTATTACCCTCATATAGATTAACATTGCCTGATCACCAAAGTTTAATATCTCTAACTTGTAATACTCAAGCCATCTATTATACCCACCGAGTTAATCTTTTTCTTTTGAAATACTAGGGTTTTTATATTTTCGTAATTTTAATTTGTGTTATGAGAAATAAGAATACCTAATAAACTATTAGTCAATATAAATTAATCTTAAATAATGAGACAATCATTTATAAATTAAATGCAAGCAAATAATCATAAAAGCACATTTTCTGAGAATAATGGGAGAAATAAATAAATACTTGTAAATGCATGGTCGGGTTAGGGTATTACAAACCACCCTCCGGATATAGAACACTTGATCTAGGGAAATACCCTCAAGCCAAATATCCGACATACTCCTAGAGTACGTCACTAAGCTCAGATTAGGATAATCTTCTGTATTGTCACAAGGGCGCGATTATTCCGTCACGTGACGACATGGATTCTATATTACATACGAACGTCCTAACTAGTCATACCTATATACCCAACACACAGAGCTGTTGACCTACAGTTGTGGTCTCACCCATGGTGCATCGAAGCACATGAATCTGATTTTGTTAGTTCAACTATATATGCTCAAGTTTAAGAGTACTGATCACTTAGTAGCATGAGTTATATTTTGATCTTTATCTTTAATAGTGCCTTTTGAGAGATCATACCTCTTGGGTTCGTTCAATGTGTAACACACACACACTAGTGAGGCTTAGTTTGGAAACATATGAATGACCAAGGCAGGTCACCCTTCACTATAACCTAAATGATGATAAAGTGCCCAGCTCTATCATTCGGTTATGAATTGAATCTAAAACCAAGTGTCTATGACTTAGACCTTCTGTGCTCGGACACCGAACACTTAAGCCATACACTCATGATTCAAGGACCTCTATACGAGTAATTACTCATAAATATGATAGAAAGAATATAAATGAATGCCTTCATTAATATTAACAATCACAAACATGTGTCTAATATAACTGAAATGTCACATGCTTGTGAGTTTTTAGGCATACTAATCCTAATAGTCCCCCACTTACCTATAGACTCTACATATGCTAAGAATACATTCTCTATAAGAGTTTTGATATATGGATCTGCTAGGTTTCTATCTTAGGCAATCTTGTTCTCCCACTATACCTTATTACTGGATAAACTCTTAGATTACATGGTATTTTCTCTTTTTGTGTTTGCCTTTTTTATGACTCTTAGGCTCCTTAAATTACACTAAAACCCCCACAGACTATTTCGTCTGACTGAGTAAAGGCCTATCCAGAAGTGGACTTTCTAGAATCTCTATTAGTCCAAAAATATAATTCTGCATAAGCTATTCAAATTGTTCACATAATACACCAACACATAGTTCTTTGTTCTTTAGAGATACTTGAATATATGCTTAACTGCGACCCAATAAGCGAGTCCTGTGTTTGACTAATATCTGCTAACCATACCTACGACAAAGCAGATGTCTGGTCTTGTAAATAGTATCGCATACATGAGATTACCAATACCCGAAGTATATAGAACCTTCTTCATGCTTTCTATCTCTTCAGGTGTTGATAAGAATGCAAAATGTCATATTTGTTTCTCTTAATGTCTAATCTTTTACACTTTTTTGATGCCTAAATGCACTCATTATTCTTATATTTTGATTTAGGATGCAAATGGAGGCGTTAAGTGCAAAACGAAGCTAAATCGCGTAATGCTTGACAATTTCAACATTGTTTCATTTTCTAGGCATAACTCTCACATTCGATCTCTGATTGAGACGATTCAAGATGCTGTGGATAACCAAGAAGAAGATCTACAATTTTTATGTTTTGAGTTTTGAGAAATAATTGCTGCATCAAGGTCGAAATCGGACATGAAGTTACTGTACCTATACTGTTTGACGTTCTAGAATGTTACTTATCTAGAAGCTTCTAGTAGATGGTGGAGGAGGTGGTGCACGAATATTCTAGCTATTTTAGCTTTCCTAATTATATTAGGACTATTCTAGTTGATTTAAGGCTTTCCTAGTTATATTAGGACTTTACTTTACCTTTAATATTTTCCTTATTCTATTTAGATTAGTATTCTGTTATGTTAGGAGATTTTATAGGCTTCACAAACTATAAATAGGGGGAGAAATCATAAGATTTGGACCTCCTCCTCTCTCTCCCCTATTCTCTTTTGAAATTTCTTTATAGCCCTGAGTGGCTAAGCTTTTGTTCTTGGTCGAAGAAAATTGAAGTATCGGAATCAAGAAAACTGTGAGATCTAATTAGTTTTTATTATTCAATTTATGCTTTAAGTATTGAATGTTCTTCTATGTTATTTACATGATTCTTTCATTTAATTGCTAGGGTGACCACTAGTTTATTATTCGTTATAATCTACTGCTAAGTTAGATATCAAATCCATAATTGTTTGATCCCACTGACTTGCGAAGTGACTAGGATTTAATGATTTGTTGCGTCAAAGATTATTAGATCTTAGGAAGAATGTTCAACTAAATTAAATGCAACCGCTTGTGCTTGTGTTGTTTAGCTTCATCGATCTCTCTAATTCTTAAGGCTGCTATTAGATTAAACCTTTAGCGCTTGTCTTTGGTTGTTTAGTGGTTTGGGTTAATTAGTTCGCGTTTATTCTGATTAACTATGACTAAGGAGAGATAGAAAAATAATTTCAATGGTGAATATTTAAAGTTTGAATTGATATATACTTGCATCAATGTTCAGTTACAAGATTCCAATTGTGGATGTTGACTTAGACCCAGGTTTGTTCTCTTGATTAATTTTGACACTTTAATTTGAATTGGTTTTAGTTATCTTTTTCTTTTTTACGTTAAACTCAAACCCCTTCCCCCCACAACTTTGTTCGCGTAGCATAAAATTAGGCTAGATACTCTCTATGGGAACGATCCTTGCTCGCACTACTATATTTATCTTTAGGAGTATAGGTTTTTTTTTTTTTTGGTTGCCTGCGACAGCACACCAAATTTTGGTGTCGTTGCTGGGGAGTTATTCTAGTTTATTTTTGTGTTTTTTTGTGATTTTTATTTCGTTCTTGAAATCTGAAAAAACAATATTTTTTTTATCGTTATAATTAGCAGTTTTTAAAATTTTGGTAGAATTAGGCCTCGAAACTTTACTTTTCCGAAGGGAAACGACGTTCTGACCAAGACTTATTAGTTCACAGGACTTATGAGCCCCACCCTCTTGAGGTCAAATTCCATCATTTACTAGGATTTTTAGCCGTTTTTACATTTTTGTGCTTTAATTTTTCTTATTACTTTAGATTTTTTTTCTTCGTTTGTTTTTCATGGTTTATCAGCGTTTCCTTGATTGTATGATTGTCACTCGATCTACTAATCAAGGTGATTTGTAGTATGATCCAGAAATAGAAAAAACCGCGCGCAGGTTAAGAAATGAAACTCAGAGAAATTCTGAAGAGGATGAACTAGTTATTGATTCCTTATTTGCTAGCGATTCTGATTCAGAAGAGGAGGAAGTCATGGCTGGAAATTGAACATTGAAGGAGCTTGCTGCCCCTTATTTGGATCAACAACCCTTATGCATAACGTTTCCTACTTTAGATGCTAATATTACTTTTGAGTTAAAATCTAGCCTAATATATCTCTTTCCTACTTTTCATGGCCTTGCAGGTGAAGATCCTCACAAGCATCTAAAGGAGTTTCATATGGTCTGCACAAGTATGAATCCCATAGGATTGACTGACGAGCAGATCAAATTAAGAGCCTTTCTGTTTTCTTTGAAGGATGCGGCTAAGGATTGACTCTATTATCTACCTTCCATGAGTGTTACCACATGGAACGAGATGAAAAAGGTTATTTTTGGAATACTTCCCAGTTTCAAAGGTTGCCAACATTCGAAAAAAAATTGTGGTATAAGGCAGCATAATGGGGAGTCCCTGCACGAATATTGTGAACGTTTCAAGAGATTATGTGGGAGCTGCCCCATCATCAAATTAGTGAGCAGCTACTTATCTAGTATTTCTATGAGGGCTTTCTACCCACTGATAGAAGCATGATTGATGCCGCGAATGGAAGAGCTTTGGTAGATAAAACTCCTGAGGCCGCGAGGAACTTGATTGCAAATATGGCAGCCAATTCTCAACAATTTTGTACTAGGCTTAACCCTCTATCTATGCATGGTAATAAGGTAAATATTTCCTCCCTTGAAGAATAGATTGCGATTATAACTTCTCTTGCTCGTCAAATGGCTGTAGGTAATATGCAAACGGCGAAGGATTGTGGGATTTGTTCGCTGGTAAGGCATTCAACCGATATGTGCCAAACTTTTCAAGAGGAGCCTATTGAGCAAGTGAATGCGGTTGGCGGTTTTCCTGGACAACCACAAAGTAAGTATAATCCCTTTTTGAACACATATAATATAGCATGGAGGGATCACCCCAATCTTAGCTATGGGAATCCACAAGGAAATCAGCCTAGGACTCAAAATCGCCCAAGTTTTCAGCAATATGAGCAGTCATTTCAACAGTTGGGCCAAACTTCTAATTCAAGTATGTCTTTAGAAGATATTATTAAGTCTCTTGCCATTAATACTTTGCAATTTCAATAGGAGACGAGGGCTAGTATCCAAACTTTGAACAAGCAGGTAGGGCAGATGACAACCGCAATTACTTGACTAGAGGCACAAAGTTCGGGAAAATTGTCCTTTCAAACGATTGTAAATCTAAGAGAAAATGTAAGTGCAATCGTTTTGAGAAGTGGTAAGGAGCTTAAGATTCCAGTAAAGGCAATCCCTGTATCGTCGAAGCAAGAAAATGAGAAAAATATTGTTGCTGACAGTGACGTTCCCATTAACGATGAGGTACCTAAGCGTAAGTTTCCGCCTCTTTCTAATTATAAACTAGTACACTCTTTTCCTCAGGCTTTAGTAAAATCTCAAAAATATGAGTGAAATAGCGATTTATATGAGACTTTTCATAGATGCAAGGTAAATATTTCACTTTTAGATACTATTAGACAAGTACCTCGTTATGCTAAATTCTTGAAAGAACTGTGTATAATTAAGAGGAAACATAAACTTAAAGAGAAGAATTTTCATCATCCAACCTTGCAATTGACTTTTTGGCTTGATTTTGGAGATTTCTGGAGCACCTAGGAGCATCACTACCATGCATATAACTATAAAATTGTAAGGGAGATGCATTTGTTTGAATTTAAAGTTTATGTCATCTTTTTAATTTTTGTGATTTGTTGGTGTTAGCTATTGAAATGCTTAAATATGAAGTTAAATATGATTTATATGTTGTTTGGACTATGCTTGAGTAGCTTGTTGATAGATTCCATGGTTGAAAGCTTGGTTGACATGAAAGAGATGATGACTAGTGCCAAAACTTGGGGTTCTAATAAAACTTCCTAATGAGAATGAATTGAGGCTTCCTTTAGGTGCTCTAGGCACTAGTGAAACTAGTTGGAAGGCCACGTGAAGTTGAATTACCTGAAATTGAGCAAAATTACAAAACTGTCTAACTTTAAAAAAGGGTTTTTTCACGTAACGCAATCTGGGCACATTTGGGCTTTAGATTAGGTATCCTTGGGTCAT
Source organism: Ehretia macrophylla (assembly GCA_037974665.1). Lineage (NCBI taxonomy): Eukaryota > Viridiplantae > Streptophyta > Magnoliopsida > Boraginales > Ehretiaceae > Ehretia > Ehretia macrophylla. Next base: position 59,982,016 of record CM075780.1, on the reverse strand, counting down.
AGAAGGACTTTTGGTGCTTTCGTTGCATGAAATTGGGGTACGGATATGGTAGTTTAGTTAAAACCCGCTCGGGGCCTTTCCGAGCTTTTGCCTCCAAAGCGGGTTTTCATGGCCTTGATAGGTGTCTTTTGACTTCATTAGGGATGTAGAATGATTGAATATTAGTTTTGTAACTTCGAAATGTATATAGGAGAAGAATGACTTGGTTAAAGAAATGGGAAAGGTAATGATTGACTATTTTGATGCTTATAAGTGCTTGTAAATGTATTATTATGTAATTCTATGGTTGTCTAAAGTATAATTGAGTTATTTGAGGAGGTTATGGAAGAAAATATGCTATTGTCTCCTTTATGTTTAAATCATGAGTTTGTACATATTGTGGTTATTTACGAGGGTGGTCTACTTTGTCGTCTCTCTTATGTGTTAAATGTTGACCTTGGTTCTCGTGGACTTGTTTTGGGGTTGTACAACCTTTTCAGACATGGTAGTGTCGAGAAACACCGGCAACACCGGGCTTACCGTGCTCCCTCGACTACCATGGTGCCTATTCCCTTTCTCTCGCTAAGTATACTTTACTACCCCAGAGGTGTGGTTCTCTTGCTAGGCATATGGACCTACATCAAAACAAAGGGTCGTAGGATCGGGGTACATCTGGAGTACCCCACTTTGGAGGAATAAAGGTTTGCCAACTCTTGCTTAAATATCGTGGCTCGTGGATCAAGATTGAAGATAAAAAGTGAACCGTATCCTTTTTATATGTGGTTTATTACTTGTTTAACTAGTTGTGATATTTGATGTTGAACATGTTATTACCTTGTTGTATATCCTGTTGTATATCATGTTACACGCCCCGGTATGCTGCATCACCTCCCTCGCAGGGTAACATTGTTGCTGACTCCTCATTTAACATGTTTTAGGAGAATCTGAGGTGAATCCCTAGCTAGTAGCAGTAGAGGAAGAAGAAGAAGTGCAAGTAGATCAGCTTCTGTGACTTTCTTGTGTGATAAGGTTGAATATAATGTGAAGCTTGTATAAAGGTGTTGATTGTTGTGCTTTTTGAGACCTTGGGGTCTTGTGTGTATTTGGTGGTTGTAACTAACTTGTAATCTTGTATGTTGATTAGCAAAGGTAGATGGCATGTAATAACCGATAGTGGACTTATTTTCTTTTGTTGCATGCTTGGGTGTTAGGTAGTTAGCTTGTTGTGCTTGACTTATAGCTAAGATGTACTATTTGAAATTAAAGCTAGAATTATAACTTGCATGCTTGCATGATAACTATTTTGTTGTTCCAAGGCTCGGATAGCCTTGCGAAACTGGTTGACTATATTAATCTTGGAAGTTGGGTTGTGTGAGGTATTTGTTTGTGGTTCGGGAATCATATGTGACTATTTATAGGTACCAGTTTAGTCCTCGGTATAGAGGAGACTCTGTCTGAGTGGCGGGTCCGGACTTGACCTATAGTGTGGGGTTGGGTTCGGGGCGCTACATTTAGGTGGTATCAGAGCTATTTGAATGTATGAAGCCGAGTTAATTTCCTCGGTATGTGGGTAGAGATCCATATGTGGAAACTGAACTATGTGACTCTGTGATTGTTTAATTGCCTAAGTGCTTGAGTAAATGACATGCTAGCATTTAAGAGGAATGTCAAAAACAAGATATGATATGAATATGGAAAGTTTAGTGTTTAATGCTTGTTAAGTGTTTCATATGTTGTTTTATGTGAATAAGGTGTTTTGAAAACAATGTTCCTGTTATCTTTGTGTGATCTATTTGCCTATTATAACACTGCATTCTTCTAGCATTGAGATGAGGAAAAGAGGAAGACCGAGAAGAGAATTGGAGGAGGCTTCTAGGCAAGATGTATCTAGGCAGGAGGCAGAAGTAGCAGGGAATGTACCACAGGCGGGGAATGTACCACAAGGACAGGAACCGACTAGTGCACAGATTATGGCCACAATGGCCACCGCCATGAATACTATTTCTCAGTTTGTGACTCAGCATGGTCAAGCAGGGATTGGCAGAGGTAATCAGGCAGCTAGAGTGGAGGGTAGTGGAGCTACATGGGATAATTTGTTTGATAAGTTCTTGCATCATGGGGCATTCAGTTTTTATGGGGAACCGGATGATATGAAGTCAGAAATGTGGCTGAGTAAGTTTGAAAAAATTGTTGTGATACTTGAGCGTACTGGAGAAAGAAAAATCACTTATGTTGCATTCTTACTTGAGGGTGACGCCGAGGAATTGTGGCGTACTGTTAGAGAAAAAAGGGGTGCCGAGAGGGTACACGATACATGGGATGACTTTATTCGGGAATTCTGGGATACGTATGTATCGGTAGTAGCTCGTGAGAGGCATTAAGAGAAGTTCATAGCTCTGAGGCAGGGAAACATGATTGTGGATCAGTACGAGGCTACTTTCACCAGACTCTCCTATTACGTGCCAGCTTTGGTATAGCCGGAGGACATGAAGATTCAGAGGTTTATCAAAGGTCTGAGAAGTAATATTATGCTTAATTTGTCTTCGTAGGATTATCCGAATTATGCTGCAGTAGTCAGGGCCACGTCAAGATATGAGAAACGCATGGCAAATGTGTTGGTCCAGTCTAGTCAATCGAGTAAATGGCAGTATCAGTCTCAAAGTCCGGGTTATCAAAGACAGTATCAGCAGTCTGTTCAGACTCAACAGCCAAGGCAGACCCAGAGCTACCCAGGACCAGTTCAGGCACAGTCTCAGTCGAGGCCAACTCAAAGCCAGCCATAGGGACAGTCACAGACCCGACCAGTGACCACTAGATCTCAGCAGGGTAATTCTGCTACATCTACTTACAGGACTCCTACGGGAGGTACTGTTGCCAAGAAAAACCAGCAGTACAATCATTGCAATCACAAGGGCCACATGGAGGCGGAATGTTGGAGAAAATTGGGCCGATGCGTAGGTTGTGGTAGTGACCAGCATAGAGCTAAAGATTGCCCTAGATTTAAGCAGGGCCAGGGACAGACTTCTAGCTAGAGTACTCAGACTAGAGCTTCAGGAGTAGCTACTATTCCACGAGGCCAGGTACGGGTATTTGCACTTGATCAGGAGGAGCTCCCGAACATAACAATAGTGGTGGAAGGTACTTTTCTTATTAATAATCAGCCAGTAGTAGTTTTGATTGACATCGGGGCTACGTATTCATTTATCACTCCTATGTGTGCACAATCTACTACTTTAAAAGTTGATAAACTACCGTATGTAATTGAAGTAGGTAATCCTATGGGTACCAAATTTGTTACAAAGTCTATGTGTAAAGATTGTAATATTCGTATTGAGGGGCATATGTATCCTATTGATTTGATAGTTATGCTATTTCGAGACTTTGAGGTTAGCTTGGGGATGGACTGGTTGGGGCGGTATTATGCATATCTGGATTGTAGAAGGAAAATTGTAACTTTAGAGATACCTGAACAACCTATCATTAAAATTGTTGGGAGTCGGAAATCTATTGGGACCTACATCATTTCTTCTATTAAAGCCACTAAAATGTTTAGTAAAGGTTGTGATGCATATTTCGCTTATTTAATTAATCAGCCTGGGGATAAATTGAAACTGAATGAGGTATTTCCTAATGAGTTGCTGGGATTACTACCTAACTGAGAAATAGAGTTTGTGCTTGACTTGTTGCCAGGAACTAATCTTATTTCTAGAACCCCATATAGAATGACTCCCCCTGAGTTGCAGGAGTTGAAAATTCAACTGCAGGGTTTACTTGAAAAGGGTTTTATTTAGCCTAGCTCATCACCTTGAGGTGCTCCTGTGTTATTTGTAAAGAAGAAAGATGGTACTTTACAGTTGTGCATTGATTATCGGGGTCTTAATCAAGTAACTGTGAAAAATAAATATTTGTTGCCTTTGATTGAGGAATTGTTTGATCAGCTGCAGGGTGCTGTTGTATATTCTAAATTTGATTTGAGATAGGGTTATTATCAGCTGAGAATTCGGAAGGAGCATGTACCCAGGACTTCTTTTAGAACCAGGTATGGCTACTATGAATTTGTTGTACTGCCATTTGGGTTGACAAATGTGCCAGCCGCCTTTATGGATTTGATGCAGAGAGTGTTTAGACCTTATCTTGATCAGTTTGTTGTAATTTTCATTGATGACATATTGGTGTACTCTAAATATGAGGGAGAGCATGAAGAATACTTTGAGAATTGTGCTGCGAACATTGCAAGAACATAAATTGTTTGCCAAATTTAGCAAGTGCGAATTTTGGTTGAAACAAATAGCCTTTTTAGGCCATATCATTTCACAGGAGAGAATATCTGTAGATCCTGTGAAAATTGAGGTGGTTATGTCTTGGAAGAGACCCGAGATTGTCACTGAAGTTCGTAGTTTCTTGGGATTGGCTGGTTATTATAGGCAGTTTGTTAAGGACTTTTCTAAAATTGCAGGACCATTAACTTCCTTAACTCAAAAGAAAACTGTGTTTAACTAGGATGATAAATGCGAAGCCAGTTTTCAGGAATTAAAAAGGAGACTTACCACTGCCTCTATCCTTGCATTGCCTGAAGGAATAGATAATTTGGTGATTTACAGTGATGCTTCGAAAGAAGGCTTGGGTTGCGTTCTTATGCAAAATGGTAAGGTAATAGCTTATGTCTCAAGGAAATTGAAACCATATGAACTTAATTGTCCTACACACGATCTTGAGCTTGTTGCTGTTGTCTTTGCTTTGAAGAAATGGCGTCATTATTTGTGGGGTAATAAATTTGAGATATTTATTGATCATAAAAGTCTAAAATATCTGTTTTCTCAAAAGGATTTGAATATGAGGCAAAGACGTTGGTTAGAATTGTTGAATGATTATAATTGTACCATTAGCTACTTGCCAGGAAAATCTAACACTGTTGCGATGCATTGAGTCGAAAAGCTACTGTGGCCAGTTTGATAATAAAGGATTCGGAAACTGTGGGGGAATTGTGTTTGTGGAAACCAAAGGCTTGTAGAACAACTACCCAATTTGCTAGCTTACAAATCCAATCTCTATTACTATCTAGAATCAGGGAAGACCAACAGTCAGATCCTCAGTTGTTGAAGATTCTAGAGAAGTCCAAAGGGGGAGAGTTCGACTTCAAGTTGCATGATGATGGACTACTCAGGTACAATAATAGAATTTGCATTCCTAGTGATTCAACTGTAAAAGATGAGATTCTTGCTGAGGCTCATAACACTAAATACACGATTCTTCCTGGTAGCACTAAGATGTACAAGGACTTAAAGCAAAGTTTCTGGTAGAACAACATGAAAAAGGAGATAGCTGAGTATGTGGCTAAATGTTTAACTTGTTAGAAAGTTAAGGCTGAGCATCAGAGACTGGTGGGATTGTTGTAACAATTGGAGATTCCAATGTAGAAATAGGACCAGGTTACAATAGACCTTCTATCTGATTTTCCGAGATCACCGCAAGGTAATGATTCCGTATGGGTTGTGGTTGATAGGTTGACAAAGACTTCCCATTTTATTGCTACAAAGAAAACTGATTCTCTTGATAAGTTAGTTGAGCTTTATGTTGAAAACATATGAGATTGCATGGAGTTCCATCTAAAATAGTGTTAGACAGGGATCCCCGATTTACATCACAGTTCTGGTAGAAACTACAAAAGGCTTTGGGGACTAAATTGAGTTATAGTACTGCATATTACCCGCAGATAGATGGCCAATCTGAGAGGACTATCAGGATTTTAGAAGCCATGTTACGAGCTTGCACTTTAGATTTCGATAAGAGTTGGGAAATGTATTTACCTCTTGCAGAGTTTGCTTACAATAACAGTTATCAGGCTACCATTGGTATAGCACCCTGCAAGGCACTTTATGGGCAGAAATGTAGATCTCCATTGTATTGGGATGAGGTAGGTGAAATGAAAACTGTTGACCCAACTATTTTACTAGAGATGATCAAGATGGTGGATAATGTGAAACTTATAAAGAAGAGAATGCTTACAGCACAGAGTCGACAAAAGAATTATGCTAATAGATGCCGTCGAGACTTGGTATTTTCAGTGGGTAATCATGTGTTCCTGAAAGTCTCTCAGCGTAAGGGTTTGATTCGACACGAAAAGGGAGGTAAACTCAGTCCTAGATATGTGGGGCCGTTTAAAATTATTGAGAAAGTTGGTGATTTGGCTTATAGATTGGCGTTACCTCCGAGTTTGGGCAGGATTCATGATGTATTTCATGTATCATCGTTGAGGAAGTATAATCTCGATCCTTCGCACGTTATAGAGCCGGAACCTTTAGAGATCGATGAGTCGTTATCATATGTCGAGAAACCTTTTCGAGTGGTTGACAGAAAGATTCATGAACTTCGAACCAAGAGTATTCCCATGGTAAAAGTTCTTTGGGATCATCACGGAGTTGAGGATGCCACTTGGGAGCGGGAAGATCAAATAAGGGAAAAATACCCGGAGTTGTTTGCTGAATCATGTAAGAATTGCGTGGACGCAATTAGTTTAAGGGGGAGAAGGTGTGACACCTGAGAATTTCATGACATCTTTTAAATAACTATTGCATAATTACTTGAGCATTTTTATGTGCATTTCTTTTCTTGCTTAATTGATTTACTATTGGGCACTATTCATAAGAAATTTGATTGTCTTAGATGCTCAATTTAATATTTTTCTTAAATCACATGACATATTAAAGGAGTCGGGAAATAGTAGTTTTGAGCTTTAAGGGCCTGGAGTATGTGTTTGAAAAATATTTTTCTGTTTCGTATGAATAATGTTACGTAAGTATTAACATTGTTTTCAACTAGTTGGCGTTTGAGTTCAATTTTAGCAAAGTTTGACCATGAAATATTAACCATTGACCTAAGATATCATAATATACATATTATATATATATATATATATATATATATATATATATATATATATATATTATAATACATATAAGCGTAATACATTAAACAAAAGAAAAAAATAAACCCAAAAAGCCCCCCAAACCCGTCAACCCCATGGAGCAAAAAAGGAGAAGAATTTTCACCATTCAACCTTGCAATTGACTTCTTGGCTTGATTTTGGAGATTTTTGGAGCACCTAGGAGCATCACTACCTTGCCTATAACTACGAAATTGTAAGGGAGATGCATTTGTTTGAATTTAAGTTTATTTCATCTTTTTAATTTTTGTGATTTGTTGGTCTTAGCTATTGAAATGCTAAAATATGATGTTAAATATGATTTATATGTTGTTTGGACTATGCTTGAGTAGCTTGTTGATAGATTCCATGGTTGACAGCTCGGTTGACATAAAATAGATGATGAATAGTGACAAAACTTAGGGTTTTGATAAAACTTGCTAATTAGAATGAATTGAAGCTTCCTTTAGGTGCTCTAGGCACTAGTGAAACTAGTTGGATGGCCACATAAATTTGAATTACCTAAAATTGAGCAAAATTGCAAAATTGCAAAATTGGCTAACTTTAAAAAAGGGTTTTTTTTTCACGTAACGCAATCTGGGCACGTTTGGGCTTTAGATTAAGCACCCTTGGGTCATGGAAGTATTTTTGGTACTTTCGTTGCATAAAATTAAGGTCTGGATATGATAGTTATAGTTAAAGCCCGCTTGGGGCCTTCTCGAGCTTTTGCCTCCAAAGCGGGTTTTCATGTCCTTGATAGGTGTCTTTTGACTTCATTAGGGATGTAGAATGATTTGATATTAGTTTAGTAACTTCGAAATGAATATAGGAGAAGAATGACTTGGTTAAAGAAAGGGGAAAAGTAGTGATTGACTATTTTGATGCTTATAAGTTCTTGTAAATGTATTATTATATAATTATATGGTTGTCTAAAGTATAATTGAGTTATTTGAGGAGGTTGTGGAATAAAATATGCTATTGTCTCCTTTATGTTTAAATTATGACTTTGTGCATATTGTGGTTATTTGCGAGGGTAGCCTACTTTGTCGTCCCTCTTACATGTTAGGTATTGACCTTAGTTCTCGTGGACTTGTTTCGGGGTTGCGCAACCTTTTCGGACATGGTAGTGTCAAGAAACATGAGCAGCATTGGGCTTGCCGTGCTCCCTCGATTACCATGGTGCCTATTCCCTTTCTCTCGCTGAGTATATTCTACTACCCCAAAGGCGTGGTTCACCTGCTGGGCATATGGACCTATCTCAGGAGAAAAGGTCGTATGATCGGAGTACATCCGGAGTACCCCACTTTGGAAAAATAAGGGTTTGTCGGCACTTACTTGAAGATCGTGGCACGTGGATCGAGATTGAAGACAAGAAGTGAACTATATCCTTTTTATATGTGGTTAATTACTTATTTAACTAGTTGTAATATTTGATGTTCAACATGTTATTACCTTGTTGTATATCCTGTTGCATATCATGTTGCATGCCCCAATATGCTGCATCACCTTCCTCACTGGGCAACATTGTTGATCACTCCTCATTTAACATGTTTCAAGAAAAGCTGAGATGAATCCCTAGCTAGTAGCTGAGGAAGAAGAAGAAGTGCAAGTAGATCAGCTTCCATGACTTTCTTGTGTGATAAGGTTGAATATAATGTGAAGCTTATGTAAAGGTGTTGATTGTTGAGCTTTTTGAGACCTTGGAGTCTTGTGTGTATTTGGTGGTTGTAACTAACTTGTAATCTTGTATGTTGGTTAGTAAAGGTAGATGGCATGTAATAACCGATAGTGGACTTATTTTCTTTTGTTGCATGCTTGGGTGTTAAGTAGTTAGCTTGTTAAGCTTGACTTATAGCTAAGAAGTACTACTTGAAATTAAAGTTAGAATTATAACTTGCATACTTGCATGATAACTATTTTGTTGTTCCAAGGCTCAGATGGCCTTGTGAAACTGGTTGACTATATTAATCTTGGAATTTGAGTTGTGTGAGGTGTTTGTTTGTGGTTCGGGAATCATATGTGACTACTTGCAGGTACTAGTTTAGTCCTCGGTACAGAGGAGACTCTGTCCGAGTAGCTGGTCCAGACTTGACCTATAGCGTGGGGTTGGGTTCGGGGAGCTACATTAATGATTTGGTTTTTTCTACTGATTTCTATGTGCTTGATATAGGGAATGGTTCAGACTACTCTTGTTTTGTTAGGAAGACCATTTCTAAAGACCTCCAAGACTAAGATAGATGTTCATAGTGGCATACTTACGATGGAATTTGATTGTGAAATTATTCAGTTTAACATTTATGATGCCATGCAATATCTGGGTGATAATCATGTTTATTCTATTGATGTGGTTGATTATTTGGCACAGGAAGTAAAAGAACTTGATGAAAAATGTGGATTGGAAGTTGCCTTCAGTAAGCATCTTGAGGAAGAGAATGAGGGGTGGTTAGCCTTGAGTACTGATTTGCAGGACACTATTGCAGCATTAAATGTTTTTTCGCAGGAACATATTCCATATTTGAAGCCTTTCCAAGAGAAGAATGTGGACAAATTGGACCTTGACAATCCTGATTAAAGAAGGAAGCATTAAGTCGAGCCAACGACAATAAACAAAGGTGCTGCTTGGGAGTTAACCCAAGTGAAGTTTGTCTTACTGGTTGACGTTAAATGGATCCAGGTATTTTAATATTATTATTTTTAGGTATTAGTTAGTTCGATATTTTTATTGTTTCATAGAGTCGACTTTAGTGCCTTCTAGAATTTGGAGCCTTTGTATAGGGATGTGAATAAGGTTGGCCATCAAAAAAAATGAAGTTACTAACTCAAGAGATTATGTCAAGACATATATCATAGTTGGATTCAAGATCGTGGAAGATGGCTATGGACAACATATGAAACCCCACTTTCCTGCTTATCTCGTTTTACGTGCTATACCTCGTTTTGTGTGCATATGATCTGTTTATGTGCTATAGGACCTAGAAAGTTATAATTTTGATGTCAATACTCCTAATACGTGCTAAATGTGCATTCATGAAATTTTCATAAAAAACGGAGTCAGAAATTTTATCGTCGATTTTCAGTGAATAGTGTTTTCGAAACACGTCCGTTAAAATTTTGAAACTGGTCTTTTTAACCCTTCTAGACCTAGTCAACGGACTTTAATAGGCCTGTGTTTGATGAAAACGGTTTTAAAATCGGCTTAAAAATTTATTAGGGTTTTTATACCGACTTTTGCGAAAAACAAGTTTTAAGCCGACTCGGGTGAAATTGTTTGATTGTAAAACTTCTTGTCACCTAAAAATAATTTAATTGAGCTAAATTTGGTGTTGAATAATTGTTTTGAACTTTGGTGATCAAGAAAATGCATTTAAAGTCATTAAAACACAAAAATACTAACTTAAACTACTTTGACTTTGCATTTTTTTTTAATTGAGTAAGCTTTTAATTATATATTGTCATCAACACACACTCAACACAACACAAAACATACTCCACACACACACAAAGGGCCGAGAGGTTGAGGGAGAAAAAGAAAGAGAAAAACTCAAGCTTTTCAATCATTTTTTTCAAAGAAAAACCTAGTTTTTATCCGTAGAACTTCGCACCGACTTGGATTCTGCTTGTTGGGCACGCATAGCACGCATTCCTAGGCTTATATCGCATCAAAGGTGAGAGAAAAATTCTAGATCTCAAAATGCCATTTTTATACTTTTGCTCATAAATGAAAATTTAACCGTTATAATTGAAATCTGATGATAGATTATTGCTTCTTGCATGCTAGGGATCATTTTGATGCAATACTATGAATTTCTGTCGGATGTAGCATAATTTTTATTTTTCGGGTATTTAATTTTGATTAAAATGTTCAAAGTTGAATTAAATGAGTTGTGTTGATCGAAATCGATTGCCGTCGATTTCTAAATACTTGATAATTACGTGTTAGCGCTGTTGTAATGCCGAATTTTCGATTACATTGTTCGTGTGAAAATCCGGAAAATCCAGCCAAGACATCCTAGGGTTTTAGGGTTATCGGGCATGATTTGGAGGTGTTATGGTGGATTTCTGAGAGGGCTAATGTAGTAGGTTGAATGGGTGAGTGATAGAAACTGGTTTGGCAATGTTTGGATTAGTAGATTGTAAGTTATGAATTTTAGAAGTTTAGGTTGTCATTCTTTAATTTCTTGAACGATGCCTTTAGATGATTGGGTTGTGTTTGAGTGTTGAATGGTGAGTTGTTGATGAGTAATTTAGGGTTTAATTGTGTATATAATGCATGTCCGGTTAGATGGCCTACTTTGTCATCTAACTTCGTTGTTTGTTGTTTAATTAAATATTGATGTTATATTGATGTTATTGATTGATTACTATTGAGTTCGGGAATCGGGCACTTTCGTTGCTGATCTCCCAATTGATTGATTGATGATTGATTGATGATTGATGATGATTATGGAGTCTTGGTATGTGTGTGCCACCTCTCGGGCAGCGTTAGGCTGTCGGGTTGATAACGGCATGACTGCCATAGACTACCCCCAGCTCGCATGACGGAGGTGTCATGGAGGGAGGGGCTAGTGAGGTACCTCGGGTGCGTGAGTAATGGGGAGTTATAAGAAGAACGGTTGAGATCGTGATGGCGTTTGGAACTACACCAAATAGAGTATCCTTTATTGATTGGTTATATAGCTATGTGATGATAGTATTATTTGTGTTATTGTGTGTTTACTGACTCAAAGGATTATTCCAAGGAGTTTAGTAGACCTTGCTCGAGATCTATCGGATCCTCATTGGGCTTATGTATATAAGCTCACTCTCTATTATTGCATGCTTACAGGTGTTGCAGAGCCGGATTACGGGTACGTGCCTCCTGAGGAGGAAAATGTGCCTTACGTGGACGAGTCATATGTTCCAGAGTTTTATCCATGATTCTATGTTGTTTAATGTCATGTATATTAGCTTAATAGACTTTTATATGCTTTGTGGTTCTTATTGTAATAGATGCTGAAAGATGATGATCCAAATGATGTTAACTTAGTGGCTTTCTTTTGTCTATGGCTAAGTTGTTAGATGGGTCTCAACTTATTTTTGAAATGTATGATAAGGTTGAGGTATTGTATGTTATGTTGGAACGGAGGCAGATAACGAAGACTGATTATTGTATATTACGGTTATGTTGTGTATTGTTATGTTGTTGAGGAGTTGTTGTTTGTATGGTTATATAATTGGATGTTTAATGTTATTAATGAGGTTGGTTTAGAACCTCGGAAATCTATTTACTGTCGTTATGCTGCCGAAATTCCGTTGCGTCCTGACTGATTGTAGGTGGGGTCGAGTTGGGGCGTGTCACAACAAGCTAAGGCCGAACCATGTAAGACATATTTCAAAAATTTTCCAAGCATTCTAGCAAGTATCAACATGCAATCTTCCAACTATGTCCATAAAACTAGCTATACATACATTATATATCAACTATACATAATGAAAGAGAGGTTTGAAGGTATATGTGAAACCCCACTTTTCATCTTAACCTCGATTTGTGTGTTTTGCCTCGTTTTGCATGCTTTGACCTGTTTATGTGTTATATGAGTTAGAATGTGCTAGAAATGTGATTTATTTTCCTAATACATGCTATGTGTGCATTCATGAAATTTTCATAAAAAACAGAATAAGAAATTTTATCGCTAGTTTTAGTGAACAGTATTTTGAACACCTATCCACTAAAAGTTTTACAGGGGTGTTTTAATCATTTTAAAACCTAGTCCTCGGGTATTAATAGACCCGCGTTTGATTAAAATGGATTTAGAATCAGTTTTGGAATTTTAAAAGTTTTTACACTTTCTTTTGCAAGAAATCGAGTTTTGAGCTGACTCGGGTGAAAATGATTGAATGTAAAACTCTTTGTCACCTAAAATATATTGTCTAGAATTAGTTTAAGTGTCAATTTAATATTTGAGCTAGAAATAGTCAATAAATGAATTAAAAGACTAAAAATAGAATTAAAAGACTAAGGAAACTAATTTGACTTTCTTTTAATTTAATTGACCTTGAATATAATTGCATCAACACACATTAGCAAAGCACAAAAACACATTCACACACACACACAAGGCCGAGAGCTCCATAGGAGAAAAGATAAGGTTTTTCTTTAAGTTTTCAAAGGCAATTTTGCATTAAAAGTTGGAATTCAAGGCCAATTTTCATCAACCAAAGCTTGATTCCACCTCTTGAGCATCCATTGAGCATCTTTCTAGCTTCATAACACATCAAAGGTGATACAAATATTCTAGATCTCAAATGTCATCTTTTATGTTTTTGCGTATAATTGAATTTTGAACCGTTAGAAAGTTGAATTGATGTTATATTATTGCTCAGTGCATGCTAAGAATCATTTATATGTGTTTATATAAGATTTGAACTGTTATAGCATGAATTTTTTATTTTCGGGTATTAAAAGTTGAGTTGTTGGCTATTTGTTTAATATTTTGAGTTGTAGTGGTTGGAATCGATTTTCGTCGATTTGTAAAAGTTTGTTAAATATGGGGTAGTACCGTTGTAATGCTGAAAATTTAATTGTGATGTCGGTGTGAAAGTCCAGAAATTTCAGCCAAGGTGCAATAGGATTTTAGGGTTGTTGGGCTTGATTTGGATGTATTTTGGTTGGTTTTTGAGGGGGCTATTGTAGTTGATTGAGTGGGTGAATGATGGAAACTGGTTTGGAGTTGTTTGGATTAGTAGAATGTAAGTTATGATTATTAGAAGTTTAGGTTGTCTTTCTTTAAAATGTTGATATATGCCTTTAGATGATCTGGTGGTGTTTGAGTGATTGAATTGTGAGTTGTTGACGGTTAGATTAGGGTTTGGTTGTGTGTCTAATGCATGTTAAGTTAGGTGGCCTACTTTGGCATCTAACTTAGTTGTTTAGTTGTTAATTGATTAATTGATGTTATGTTGTTGAAATGTTATTAATTGATTGATGATTATTGATTATTGATTATTGATGAACCAGGAGATAGTCAACGAAAAAGGTTGTCCTCATGTGATTGAATGTTTATTTTATTGCTGAGTCTTGGAATGTGTGTGCCACCTCTCGAGCAGTATCGGGCTATCGGGGTGAAACCGGTATGACTACCAGAGGCTACCCTTAACTCGCATGACGGAGGTATCATGGAGGGCGGGGCTAGAGAAGTACCTCGGGTGCGTGACTAATAGGGAGTAATAAGAAGAACGGTTGAGATCGTGATGGCGTTTGGAGCTACACCAACTAGAGTATCCTTTATTGATTGGTCATTATAGTTTATGTGTTTATATTATTATTGATGTTTATTGTGTGTTTACTGCTCAAAGGATGATTTCTAAGGAGTATAGTAAATACTGTTAGAGATCTATCGAATCCCCATTGGGCTTGTTTTATATAAGCTCACTCTCAATTATTGCATGCATTTAGGTGTTACTGATCCTGACTACGGGTACATGCCTTTTGAAGAAGGAAATGTGGCATATGTGGATAAGTCTTATGTGCAGGAGTTATTGCCATGAGATTATCTTAGTTGTTGTAAAACAATGTATTGTTAACCTATCTTAATATAAAGATATATGTATGATGATTTAGTAGTCTTTATTTTGATCATAACTAGATTACTAAGTTGGTTATAACCTATTTTGAAATGTATGTATAGCCTATGTGCTAAGTTGGAACGGAGGCATATAACTATGAATGGATTATTGAAGGAGTGATTATTGTATATTATGGCTGGGTTGTTTGTTGTAGAATGTTGTGGTGTTAGTTGTATGAGTTGTGATGAGGTTGGTTTAGAGCATCGGTGTCCTAATTACTGTCGTTATATTGTCAAAATTCCGTTGCGTCATGACTGATTGTAGGTGGGGTCGAGTTATGGCGTGACATTACGTGGTATTAGAGCACATGTTAGTTGTCAACTGGGGTATTCTCAGAATATGGGTAATGGTCTTAGCATGAAAGTATGTATGAAGTGAAAGAAAAGTGAACTATGTGTTAATATGATTAAATGATTATGTGATTATGTGATTTAGTGCTTATGTGATCAATTTGTTTATGTGATTGATACTTAAGTGATTTATGTGCTTTATATGGGTTTGTTGCTTATGTGCTAATAGTTGTTTATAGCATGTTTACGTGCTATAACCTACGCTAACTCTTTGATTAGTAGAATGGCTGGTAGATCGAGAACGAAAGGTAGGCCCGAGGCAGTTGACGAGGTTCTGGGTAATGTGGCACTGGGCCGAGAAAGGGGTGATGATCGTTTTGAAGCAACCATGGATAGGATTGCAAAGGTTATGGCCGGTCAGATACAATTGCTAGCAGGGCAGGCTGCCAAGCTTAAACTTTGCAGGCACAGTTACTGAATGTACAGGGTGGATACCACAGACGTGGTACACTAAAGGAGTTCTTGGGGTACTATCCACCGAGGTTTCAGGGGGAGCCAGATGATCGGAAAGCCGAGGCATGGATTAATAAAGTGGAGAAAATATTTGACCCTCTGGATTATACTGATGAAAGAAAGGTCACCTTTGCCGTTTATTTGTTTGATGATGAGGCGGATGAATTGTGGCGCACAGTGAGAGTTGGTTGGGAGGCAAGAGGTGCTCCATATGTTTGGGATACATTCCTTAGAGCCTTTCGGGCGAAGTATGTCCTGAGGATTGCACGGGAACGGAGAGAGGCAGAGTTTCTGTCCTTGGTTCAGGGGGATGCTTCAGTGGCACAATATGAGGCCACTTTCACTAGATTGTCCCGGTATGCACTGGAGTTTGTAGCTGATGAGGAGCACAAGGCCCGGAGGTTTATGTTGGGTCTGAGGTCGGAGATTCAGGATACGATGGCCCTAAATCAGTATGATATATTTACTAAGGCCTTTGACACAACTTCTAGGTTAGAGAAGAGAAAGGGGGAACATATCGGACCTAGTTAGCCTAGCAAGAGGCCATTTCAGCCGCAGGGCCAGCAGGGTATGTATAGACCTTCAGTACAGCACGGTGGTTATAGGCCTTCGGTGCAACAGGGTTCTTTCAGACTGTAGGGTCAGTAGGGTTACAATCGGCCTCAATTTCAGCAGGGGTCTTATCAGGCTTAGTCGCAGTACAGGCCGGCCCAGTCTCAGGGTCAATATAGGCCTAGTGTTATGAGACCTCAGCAGTAGGCTAGTATAGTTGCTTTCTCGGGTTCTGGTTCTTCTAGGGGCAGTGGCAGTGTTTCATCACCGCAGTGTACTTACTACAAGCGTCAGGGCCATGTGGAGGCCGACTGCAGGGCGAAGGCAGGAACGTGTTTGGGTTGAAGCAGCAATCAGCATAGGGTGAAGGATTGCCAAAGATTTTGGGGAACTGAGGGCCGGGTAGCGACCCAGGGTTATCAAGGTCAACCTACTGGTGGTGCACCTCAGCAATAGCGGGTTCAGGCTCGGGACTACGCAGTTGATTTGGAGGAGATGCCTGAGGAGACTACAGTTGTGGAAGGTAACTTCCTTATACTTGATCAACTTGTTAAAGTGTTGATTGATTCTAGTGCTACGCATTCTTTCATTACTCCTACTTGTGTGCAACGTGTTAATATGCAACATGAAAGACTGCCTTATATGGTTGAGATTAGTACCTCTTTGACTGATAAGTATATGACTAGCTTAGTATGTAAGGATTGTAAAATACATGTTAAGGGGTATAATTTTCCTTCGGACCTTATCTTATTTCCTATCCGGGGGTATGATGTATCTTGGGTATGGATTGGCTTTCTAAGTATGATACCCAGTTAAACTGTAGAACGAAGGTAGTACGGTTTCGGTTGCCAGATCAGCCAGTAGTAGAGGTAGCAGGGAACCGGGGTGCTAAGACGAGTTTTGTTATCTCAGCAACTAAAGCCGTTAAGTTGGAGAGTAAGGGGTGTTCGGGTTATCTAGCTTATTTGATCAACAAGCCATCTGATAAGCTACAACTGGAGGAAGTACCTATTATTCGGGAATATACCAACGTATTTCCTGAGGAGTTGCCAGGGTTGCCGCCAGAGAGAGTTGTAGAGTTTGTGATCAATCTTATTCCCGGTACTCAACCTATTTCTAAATCAGCGTACCGAATGGCACCAGCTGAGTTGAAGGAGCTGAAAACTCAGTTGCAAGAGTCAATAGAGAAGGGTTTCATTTAGCAGAGTTCTTCACCCTGGGGGGACACCTGTTTTATTTGTGAAGAAGAAGGATAGTACCTTGAGATTATGCATTGACTATCGTGGCTTGAATCAAGTGATCATCAAGAACAAGTATCATTTGCCATTGATTGATGAGTTGTTTGATCAACTTCAAGGAACCAAAGTCTACTCTAAGTTTGACTTGAGGCAGGGGTATTATCAGCTTCGGATTCGCACGGAAGATGTTCCGAAGTCTGCCTTTAGGACTTGGTACGGGCATTATGAGTTTGTAGTTATGCCCTTTGGATTAACTAATGCACCGGCAGCATTTATGGATCTTATGCATTGGGTTTTCTAGCCGTACTTGGACCAGTTCGTGGTGATCTTTATTGATGATATCTTGGTTTATTCCAAGTCTGAATCGGAGCACGAGCAACATCTACGGCTTGTCTTACAGAAGCTGCAGGAGCATCAGTTGTTTGCAAAAGTTCAGCAAATGTGAATTTTGGCTACAACACATATCTTTTCTTGGCCATGTTATCACACAGAGCAGTATTTCTTTAGATCCCACTAAGTTTGAAGTGGTGATGTCTTGGAAACGGCCGGAGAATGTTTCGAAGGTTCGTAGCTTTCTTGGCTTGGCAGGTAATTGAATATGCGTCAACGGAGATGGATGGAACTTCTCAGAGATTATAATTGTTCTATCAATTATCTGCCTGGGAAGACAAATGTTGTGGCAAACACTCTTAGCCGTAAGGCGAGTATTTCTTGTTTGGCTGTCAAGAAATAGGAGGTTCTTGAGGAATTAACTTATTGGAGACCGGAGTTAACTCAGGTTGGCGTGATGTGTTCACATTTCCGTATTCAGCCTTTATTGTTGTCTCAGATCAGAAAAGCTCAGCAACTTGATGTTAAACTTCAGAAGATCAAAGATCAGATCATAGATGATCAGTCTAACTTCAAATTACATGAGGATGGTATTCTTTGGTTTCGGAACAGGGTTTGTGTTCCCAATGAACCAGGCTTGAGGTGAGGTATTCTGGAGGAGGCTCATAATTCTAAGTACACCATTCATCCTAGTGGAAACAAGATGTATCGGGATTTGAAGCAACATTATTGGTGGAATAACATGAAGATGGAAATTCTCAGTTTGTATCTAGATGTTTGACTTGTCAGCGAGTGAAAGCCGAACATCAACGACCTGGAGGTTTGCTTCAGCCGTTGGCTATACCAGAGTGGAAATGGGTGTATATTACGATAGACTTCGTTACTAGTTTGCCTAGATTACCGAGAGGTAATGATGCAGTTTGGGTTATCGTGGATCGTTTGACGAAGACAGCTCACTTTATTTCGATGCGAATGGGAGATGAAGTTGCAAAGTTGACAGATCTTTATTTGGATCAGATTGTTAGACTTCACGGAATTTCATCTAGTATTGTCTCAGATCGAGATCCTCGATTTACTTCTTGCTTGTTGGAGAAACTTCAAGAGACTTTGGGTACTCAGCTTAACTTCAGTACAACGTATCATCCATAGACCGACGGTCAGTCCAAGAGGACTATTCAAATTCTGGAGGATATGCTCAGGGCTTGTGTTTTGGACTTCAGGAAGAATTGGGAGAAACATCTACCACTTGCCGAGTTTTCCTATAATAATATTTATCAAGCTACTATTGGGATGACACCTTTTGCAGCTCTTTACGGTCGTAAGTGTCGTTCACCATTGTATTGGGATGAAGTGGGGGAAATGAAGACTATTAATCCGATTATTATGCCAGAGCTTCTAGAGAAGATTGAGAATGTTCAGTTGATCAGGCAGAGAATGCTTACAGCGCAGAGCAGATTCAAGAGTTATGTTGATAAGCGTCGTCGGGACTTGGAATTTATAGTCGGGGATCGGGTTTTCTTAGGATTGTTTCCTCGAAAGGGGTTTGCTCGATATGGTAAAGGCGGAAAGCTGAGTCCGAGGTTTGTAGGGCCGTTTGAGATTACAGGCAGAGTTGGCAAGTTAGCATATCGGTTGGCTTTACCAGAGAATTTCTCTAATGTCCATGATGTCTTTTACATGTCTAATTTGCGGAAGTATAATCCGAATCCTTCTCATATTTTAGATCCAGAACCGTTGCAACTTTAAGAGAATTTGACTTATGATGAGAGGCCGATTTTTATTCTTGATTAGATAGAACGAGTGTAACGCCCCGATCCCTCACGAGACCGGAGGCTCTAATAACCATGCTATTCTCAACCCAATATCAAACCCGGTCACAAAATTTTAGGAAAAAACGGGCAGAGTTTCCTCTGTACCGCGGACATTTTTCAAACCTGTAAATGCTCAAAATAGCCACAATATACTAAAACAAGCTTTTATAATTAAAATTCAAAGGTTCAAGGTTATCCAAGCCAGGAGACAAACAACAGCTCCAAATCACACATGCATGCACCCAACTTAACTTTTCATTAAACCTTTTTAACATGCCATCCTATGATAACATTAGAGCAATTTTAGAAGTTGAAATCAACACCTCTAAACATATACCCCCAAGCATGCAAGAACTAAAAGGAGAATTAAAAGTTATTACAAACCATAATATCTCAAAGCTAACATTACAACCAATAGCTTTCAACTTGCAACTACAAGAATATACATAGCCTTAAGGCCACAAAATAGATCATGCTATAGCAATACAAGTACACCATGTAACAACAAGAAGGCAAATCCACCTTAGACAACAAACACACAACAACTAGGGCAAAGGCTCAGCCTGAACTTCTTCCTCTTCCACTAGCACCTCAACTAGTTGGGGTTTACCCTCAGCACTTCCTGAAACATGTTTAGCGAGGTATGAGCAATCACAATTGCTCAGTGATAGATAAGGTCTACTGGAGATGTGCAATGCAGCAATTTAACACAATTAATACAATAGATAAACAGTGAATAACAATTCTAATACCACATTTTAAAAGGATACAATCGATAACCCTTATCACTCCAAATCTTCGATCCCCGATCCACGAACCACGATCTCGATCTCGATATGCCGGCATCCCTTACACCAATGGGTACTCCGGATGTACCCGATTCTACGACTCAACACCCCCTGGCAATCTCGGACCAGGCGAGTGAGGGAATAGCAGACGGAGCTAAGGCAACCAACACTGGCAAGCCCGATGCCGCCCAAAAGCAAGGCCGTCGCATCCGCCGCGACAATGAGGTTGCGCAACCACGATGCAATGCAAGAATGATAACAATGACAATATAATCAGGAAACACATTTAAGGACAAAGTAAGTTGTTCTCGCACCAAGTTACAATTTAGCAATAATAAGCATATATCAATTACGCAATTATACTAAACAATATACTCTTTTAGAAAGAAAATAAACTATGATGCACGTAAGGATGCAGGTTCCTCACCTCTACCGAGCTCCAAGATGTAAGTTTGAATCACATCATTTCCAGTCACCTTGAACCTATGAGCAAACATTACTTTAATTACTCTTTAACTACAACATTCATTCTAAGTTAGCTAACTTATAACTTCGCTTATTTAACATATATAGAAACATTACCTATGTCTAAAGGTGGTGACCATCACAACTCTACTAGCATTTCTCATTCACAGTCGAATAGAATAGCTTTCAATTTAAATTAACTTTACTAGCAATTAGATTTCAATTACAATTCATGAAAACAACATAACTATAAGAGCACCATTACATTATTAATCATCCAAGGACACTACACAATAAGGTCTTGATAGAATACATCCAATTAGAACTGAATTATATCATTATTATAGCAAAATAACAACAAAATTCAGATTCTCGCGTAACAGGGCATTTCTGACACATCTCACCAAAATGATCATAACTTGCTCTAGACAACACTGATTAATGCACCGTAAAAAGCTGTAGAAACTAGACTCGTAAGGCTTTCTAATGGTATATAATTCAACCCCTAATCCTTCTCCAATTAATACAGTTTTAAGCTCAAAGTTGCCTCAATGCAGTTAGAATAGAAGCAGTTTATACAAGCAAATAAGCAGTTTTACAAAATGGCATATACAAGATATAATTAGAATTAATCAAAAGTTCCACACCAACTTGAAACTACATTTAAACATTCAAGAAGTCATGCCAAGGTCTTAGAAGCGCGAGACAACCGAAATTGCACCTAAACCCCTTTGTTATTCAAGCTATTTCTCCTCCAAACCAAAGTTAATGATTCAAATTTAAAGGGAAACTCTACCAACCTTCTAACTAACCCTCAAGGAACCCTTTTAACCCTCTAACTCATTCAAATGCCCGCAATGTCACGCCCCAACTCGACCCCACCTATAATCAGTCAGGACGCAACGGAATTTCGGCAGCATAACGACAGTAAATAGATTTCCGAGGTTCTAAACCAACCTCATAAAACATCATACATCCAGCAATTCCTCAATACAAACAACAACATACAACACAATCATATTATACAATAAACCATCCTCGTTATACGCCTCCGTTCCAACATAACATACAATACCTCAACCTTATCATACATTTCAAAGATAAGTTGAGACACAACTACAACTTAACCATAGACAAAAGAAAGCCACTAAGTTAACGTCGTTTGGATCATCATCTTTCAACATCTATTACAATAAGAACCACAAAGCATATAAAAGTCTATTAAGCTAATATACATGACATTAAACAACATATAATCATGGATAAGACTCGGGAACATATGACTCGTCCACGTAAGGCACATTTTCCTCCTCAGGAGGCACGTACCCGTAATCCGACTCTGCAACACCTGTAAGCATGCAATAATAGAGAGTGAGCTTATATACATAAGCCCAGTGAGGATCCGATAGATCTCGACAGTATTCATTACGCTCCTTGGATTTAGTCCTTTGAGCAAGTAAACACACAACAACAATAATAACATTATCATCACATAACTATATAACCATTCAATAAAGGATACTCTATTTGGTGTAGCTCCAAACGCCATCACGATCTCAACCGTTCTTCTTATAACTCCCCATTACTCACGCACCCGAGGTACCTCACTAGCCCCTCCCTCCATGACACCTCCGTCATGCGAGCTGGGGGTAGCCTATGGCAGTCATGCCGTTATCAACCCGACAGCCCGACGCTGCCCGAGAGGTGGCACACACATACCAAGATTCCATAATCATCAATCATCAATCAATCATCAATCAATCAATTGGGAGATCAGCAACAAAAGTGCTCGATTCCCGAACTCAATAATAATCAATCAATAACATCAATATATCATCAATATTAAATTAAACAACAAACAACGTAGTTAGATGACAAAGTAAGCCATCTAACCGGACATGCATAATATACATAATTAAACTCTAAATTACTCATCAACGACTCACCATTCATCACTCGAACACTACCCAACCATCTAAAGGCATCGTTCAAGAAATTAAAGAATGACAACCTAAACTTCTAAAATTCATAACTTACAATCTACTAATCCAAACATTGCCAAATCAGTTCCTATCACTCACCCATTCAACCTACTACATTAGCCCTCTCGGAAATCCACCATAACACCTCCAAATCATGCCCGATAACCCTAAAACCCTAAGATGTCTTGGCTGGATTTTCCGGATTTTCACACAAACAATGTAATCGAAAATTCGTCATTACAACAGCGCTAACACGTAATTATCAAGTATTTAGAAATCGACAGCAATCGATTTCGATCAACACAACTCATTTAATTCAACTTTGAACATTTTAATGAAAATTAAATACCCGGAAAATAAAAATTATGCTACATCCGACAGAAATTCGTAGTATTAGTATATAACGATCCCTAGCATGCAAGGAGCAATAATCTATCATCAGATTTCAATTCTAACGGTTAAATTTGCATTTATGAGCAAAAATATAAAAATGACATTTTGAGATCTAGAATTTTTTTCTCACCTTAGATGCGATATAAGCCTAGTAATGCGTGCTATGCGTGCCCAACAAGCAGAATCCAAGTCGGTGCGAAGTTCTACGGACAAAAACTAGGTTTTTCTTTAAAAAATTGATTGAAAAGCTTGAGTTTTTCTCTTTCTTTTTCTCCCTCTTTTCTCTCGGCCTTGTGTGTGTTTGTGGTGGTGTTTTTGTGTTGTGTGAGTGTGTGTTGATGACAATAGCTTATAAGGTCAATAATTTAATAAAGTCAAAGTTAGTTTTAATTAGTATTTTTGTGTTTTTTTGACTTTAATTGCATTTTATTGCTCACCAAGTTAAAAATAATTATGCAACCCCCAAGATATCTCAAGTGGATTATTTTTAGGTGACAAGAAGTTTTACAATCCAACAATTTCACCCGAGTCGGCTTAAAACTCGATTTTTGCAAAAGTCGGTGTAAAAACCCTAATCAATTCTTAAGCCGATTTTAAAACCGTTTTCATCAAACACAGGTCTATTAAAGTCTGTGGACTAGGTCTAGAAGGGTTAAAAAGACCAGTTTCAAAATTTTAGCGGACGTGTTTCGAAAACACTATTCACTGAAAATCGACGATAAAATTTCTGACTCCGTTTTTGATGAAAATTTCATGAATGCACATTTAGCACGTATTAGGAGTATTGACATCAAAATTATAACTTTATAGGTCCTATAGCACATAAACAGATCATATGCACGTAAAACGAGGTATAGCACGTAAAACGAGATAAGCAGGAAAGTGGGGTTTCACATTCTCCCCTCCTTATAGAAATTTCGTCCTCGAAATTCTTACTTGATGTACGGAAAAGATCTGGGTATTGCTGCTGCATCTGATCTCGTCTCTCCCACGTAGCTTCCTCAATGCCGTGATGCTTCCACAACACCTTAACCATCGGAATCCTCTTCGACCTCAACTCTCGGTCCATCTGATCTAGAATACGAATCGGACGCTCGTCATAAGTCAAATTATCACGAAGCTGTAACGGCTCTGGCTCAAGAATATGAGAAGGATCCGGATTATATTTCCACAAATTAGACACGTGAAATACATCATGGACATTAGAGAAGTTCTCCGGTAAAGCCAACTGATATGCCAACTTACCAACCCTGCCAGTAATCTCAAACGGCCCTACAAATCTCGGACTCAGCTTTCCACCTTTACCATAACGAGCAAACCCCTTTCGAGGAGACAATCTCAAGAAAACCCGATCTCCGACTGCAAACTCCAAGTTTCGACGACGCTTATCAGCATAACTCTTGAATCTACTCTGTGCCGTAAGCATTCTCTGCCTGATCAACTGAACATTCTCAATCTTCTCAAGAAATTCTGGCATAATAGTCGGATCAACAGTCTTCATCTCTCCTACCTCGTCCCAATACAAAGGTGAACGGCACTTACGACCGTAAAGAGCTGCGAAAGGTGCTATCCCAATAGTAGCTTGATAACTATTGTTATAGGCAAACTCGGCAAGTGGTAGATGTTTCCCCCAGTTCTTCCCGAAGTCCAGAACACAAGCCCTAAGCATATCTTCCAGAATCTGAATAGTCCGCTCAGACTGACAGTCGGTCTGTGGATGATACGCGGTACTGAAGTTCAACTGAGTACCTAAGGTCTCCTGAAGTTTCTCCCACAAACGAGAAGTAAATCGAGGATCTCGATCAGAGACAATACTAGATGGAATACCGTGAAGTCTAACAATCTGATCCAGATAGAGGTCCGTCAACTTTGTAACCTCATCTCCCATCCTCATGGCAATAAAATGAGCTGTCTTCGTCAAACGATCCACGACAACCCAAACTGCATCATTACCCCTCGGTGATCTAGGCAAACCAGTGATGAAGTCCATCGTAATATGCTCCCATTTCCACTCTGGTATAGCCAACGGCTGAAGCAAACCTGCTGGTCGTTGATGCTCGGCTTTCACTCTCTGACAAGTCAAACATCTAGACACAAACTGAGCAACCTCCCTCTTCATGTTGTTCCACCAGTAATGTTGCTTCAAATCCCGATACATCTTGGTTCCACCGGGATGAATAGTATATTTAGAATTATGAGCTTCCTCCAGAATACCTCGCCTCAAGCCCAGTTCATCGGGAACACAAACCCTGTTCCGAAACCGAAGAATACCGTCCTCATGCAGTTTGAAGTCAGACTGATCATCCGTGATCTGATCCTTGATCTTCTGAAGTTTAACATCAAGCTGCTGAGCTTCCCTGATCTGAGACAATAATAAAGGCTGAATACGGAGATGTGAACACATCACCCCAACCTGAGTGAACTCTGGTCTCCAATAACTAAACTCCTCAAGAACCTCCCACTTCTTGACAGCCAAACAAGAAATACTAGCCTTCCGGCTGAGAGCATCTGCCACAACATTTGCCTTTCCAGGCAGATAATTGATAGAACAATTATAATCTCCAAGAAGCTCCATCCACCTCCGCTGGCGCATATTTAACTCTTTCTGTGAGAATAAGTACTTAAGACTCTTATGATCAGTGAAAATTTCAAACTTACTTCCCCACAGATAATGACGCCACTTCTTGAGTGCAAAGACAACTGCTGCCAACTCAAGATCATGAGTCGGATAATTTTCTTCATAAGGCTTCAACTTTCGAGAAGCATAGGCAATAACTCGGCCATCCTGCATAAGAACACATCCCAAGCCCTCCTTGGATGCATCGCTGTAAATGACCATATTATCGGTCCCCTCTGGTAGAACAAGTACTGGAGCGGTAGTTAACCTCTTTTTCAACTCTTGAAATCCACTCTCACACTTCTCGTCCCAATTAAAGATAGTCCGTTTCTGAGTCAACTTAGATAGTGGCCCCGCAATCTTTGAGAAGTCCTTGACAAACCTACGGTAATAACCCGCCAAGCCAAGAAAACTACGGACATCAGTAACACTCTCTGGCCGCTTCCAAGACATCACCGATTCAATCTTAGTGGGATCTACGGAAATACCGCTCTGTGTAATAACATGGCCAAGAAAAGAAATCCGTTGCAGCCAAAATTCACATTTGCTGAACTTGGCAAACAACTGATGCTCCTGCAACTTCTCCAATACAAGCCGTAGATGTTGCTCGTGCTCCGATTCAGATTTAGAATAGACCAAGATATCATCAATAAAAATCACCACGAACTGGTCCAAGTACGGCTGAAAGACTCGATGCATAAGATCCATGAATGCTGCCGGTGCATTGGTCAAACCAAAGGGCATAACAACAAACTCATAATGCCCGTACCGAGTCCTGAAGGCAGACTTCGGAACATCCTCCGTGCGAATTCGAAGCTGATAATACCCCTGCCTCAAATCAAATTTAGAATAGACTTTGGCTCCCTGAAGTTGATCAAACAACTCATCAATCAGTGGCAAAGGATATTTATTCTTGATGGTCACCTGATTCAAACCACGGTAATCAATACACAATCTCAAAGTACCATCCTTCTTCTTCACAAATAAGACTGGAGCTCCCCAAGGTGAAGAACTCTGCTGAATGAATCCTTTCTTCAATAACTCCTGTAACTGAGTCTTCAACTCTTTCAACTCAGTTGGTGCCATCCGGTACGCCGATTTAGAAATAGGTTGAGTACCGGGAACAAGATTAATCACAAACTCTATATCCCTCTCTGGCGGCAATCCTGGCAACTCCTCGGGAAATACATTAGGATATTCCCGGATAATAGGGACTTCCTCTAGCTGTAGCTTATCAGATGGCTTGTTGATCAAATAAGCTAGATAACCCGAACACCGCTTACTCACCAACTTAACGGCTTTAGTTGCTGAGATAACAAAACTCGTCTTAGCACCCCAGTTACCCGCTACCTCTACTACTGGCTGATCTGGCAAACGAAACTGTACTACCTTGGTTCTACAGTTCAACTGGGCATCATACTTAGAAAGCCAATCCATACCCAGAATAACATCATACCCCCGGATAGGAAATAAAATAAGGTCCGAAGGAAAATTATGCCCCTTAACATGTATTATACAATCCTTACATACTAAGCCAGTAATATACTTATCAGTCAAAGAGGTACTAATCTCAACCACATAAGGCAATCTTTCAGGTTGCAATTTAACACGTTGCACACAAGCAGGAGTAATGAAAGAATGCGTAGCACCAGAATCAATCAACACTTTAACAAGTTGATCAAGTATAAGGAAGTTACCTTCCACAACTGCAGTCTCATCAGGCATCTCCTCTATATCAACTGCGTAAGCCCGAGCCTGAACCCGCTGCTGCTGTGGTACGCTGCCTGTAGGCCTACCCTGGTAACCCTGAGTCGCTGCCCGACCCTTAGTCCTCGCATATCTAGGGCAATCCTTCGCCCTATGCTCGATGCTACCACAACCCAAACATGTCCCTGCCTTTACCCTGCAGTCGGACTCCACATGCCCTAGGCACTTGCAGTAATTACACTGCGATGATGTGACACTAACACTGCCCCTAGAAGAACCAGAAGCTGATGAAGCAGTTGATACAGCCTGCTGCTGAGGTCTCACCACGCTAGGCCTGTACTGACCCTGAGACTGCGCTGGCCTATAATGAGTCTGAACCTGATATGGCCTCTGCTGAAACTGAGGCCGATAGTAACTCTGCTGACCCTGTGGCCTATAAGAACC
Source organism: Ehretia macrophylla (assembly GCA_037974665.1). Taxonomy (NCBI): domain Eukaryota; kingdom Viridiplantae; phylum Streptophyta; class Magnoliopsida; order Boraginales; family Ehretiaceae; genus Ehretia; species Ehretia macrophylla. Next base: position 59,954,380 of record CM075780.1, on the reverse strand, counting down.
CTGCTGGGCTGGTGGCCTGTAGACAACCTGCTGTACTGGAGGCCTATATATAACCTGCTGGCCCTGTGGCTGATACGACCTCTTACTAGGCTGACTGGAGACAATCTGATCCCCTTTCCTCTTCTCTAACCTAGAAGCTGCATCAAAAGCCTCAGTGAAGATATCATAGCGATTCAGAGCCATTGCATCCTGAATCTCGGGCCTCAATCCCAACATAAATCTACGGGTCTTCCTCTCCTCCACAGCTACAAACTCCGGTGCATACCGGGACAACCTAGTGAATATAGCCTCATACTGAGCCACAGTAGAATCCCCCTACACCAAGGACAAGAACTCAGCCTCTTTCCTCTCCCGTGCAACCCTCGGGACATACTTATCCCTAAAAGCAGTCAGAAAGGTATCCCAAACATACGGAACACCCCGGGTCTCCCAACTGGCTCTCACAGTGCGCCACCATTCCTCTGCCTCATCATCAAGCAAATAGACAACACAAGTCACCTTCCGCTCATCAGTGTACTCGAGAGAATCAAAAATTTTCTCTAACTTACTAATCCACGACTCGGCCTTCCTATCATCAGGCTCTCCCTGAAATCTAGGAGGATAGTACCCCAGAAACTCCTTCATAGTACCTCGACCGTGATTACCTCCCTGTACATTCTGTATCTGAGCCTGTAACGCCTGAGTCTGAACTGCCTGACCTGCTAACAACTGGGCCTGCCTAGCCATCAAATCTGCAATCCGATCCATTGCTGCCCCTAACCTGCCATCACCCCTATCACTGCCCTGTGCCACATTACCAGGAACCTCATCTACAATCTCGGGCCTACCACGAGTCCTCGGTCTACCGGCCATCGTACTAATCAAAGAGTTAGCAAAGGTTATAGCACATAAACAGGTTATATACAACTTTTAACACATAAACAACAAACTCATATAAAACACATAGATCACATAAGTTTCAATCACATAAGCAAATTAATCACATAATCACATAAGCACTTAAATCACATAATCACTTAATCATTTAATCATACCAATACATATTTCATTTTTTTCTTTCTTTTCATACATATTTCATGCTAAGACATTTACCCACATTCCGAGAATACCCCGGCTGACAACTAACATGCGCTCTGATACCACTTTAACTGTCACGCCCCAACTCGACCCCACCTATAATCAGTCAGGACGCAACGGAATTTCGGCAGCATAACGACAGTAAATAGATTTCCGAGGTTCTAAACCAGCCTCATAAAACATCATACATCCAGCAATTCCTCAATACAAACAACAACATACAACACAACCATATTATACAATAAACCATCCTCGTTATACGCCTCCGTTCCAACATAACATACAATACCTCAACCTTATCATACATTTCAAAGATAAGTTGAGACACAACTACAACTTAACCATAGACAAAAGAAAGCCACTAAGTTAACGTCGTTTGGATCATCATCTTTCAACATCTATTACAATAAGAACCACAAAGCATATAAAAGTCTATTAAGCTAATATACATGACATTAAACAACATATAATCATGGATAAGACTCGGGAACATATGACTCGTCCACGTAAGGCACATTTTCCTCCTCAGGAGGCACGTACCCGTAATCCGGCTCTGCAACACCTGTAAGCATGCAATAATAGAGAGTGAGCTTATATACATAAGCCCAGTGAGGATCCGATAGATCTCGACAGTATTCACTACGCTCCTTGGATTTAGTCCTTTGAGCAAGTAAACACACAACAACAATAATAACATTATCATCACATAACTATATAACCATTCAATAAAGGATACTCTATTTGGTGTAGCTCCAAACGCCATCACGATTTCAACCGTTCTTCTTATAACTCCCCATTACTCACGCACCCGAGGTACCTCACTAGCCCCTCCCTCCATGACACCTCCGTCATGCGAGCTGGGGGTAGCCTATGGCAGTCATGCCGTTATCAACCCGACAGCCCGACGCTACCCGAGAGGTGGCACACACATACCAAGACTCCATAATCATCAATCATCAATCAATCATCAATCAATCAATTGGGAGATCAGTAACAAAAGTGCCCGATTCCCGAACTCAATAATAATCAATCAATAACATCAATATATCATCAATATTAAATTAAACAACAAACAACGTAGTTAGATGACAAAGTAGGCCATCTAACCGGACATGCATAATATACATAATTAAACTCTAAATTACTCATCAACGACTCACCATTCATCACTCGAACACTACCTAACCATCTAAAGGCATCGTTCAAGAAATTAAAGAATGACAACCTAAACTTCTAAAATTCATAACTTACAATCTACTAATCCAAACATTGCCAAATCAGCTCCTATCACTCACCCATTCAACCTACTACATTAGCCCTCTTGGAAATCCACCATAACACCTCCAAATCATGCCCGATAACCCTAAAACCCTAAGATGTCTTGGCTGGATTTTTCGGATTTTCACACAAACAATGTAATCGAAAATTCGTCATTACAACAGCGCTAACACGTAATTATCAAGTATTTAGAAATCGACAGCAATCGATTTCGATCAACACAACTCATTTAATTCAACTTTGAACATTTTAATGAAAATTAAATACCCGAAAAATAAAAATTATGCTACATCCGACAGAAATTCGTAGTATTAGTATATAACGATCCCTAGCATGCAAGGAGCAATAATCTATCATCAGATTTCAATTCTAACGGTTAAATTTGCATTTATGAGCAAAAACATAAAAATGACATTTTGAGATCTAGAATTTTTTTCTCACCTTAGATGCGATATAAGCCTAGGAATGCGTGCTATGCGTGCCCAACAAGCAGAATCCAAGTCGGTGCGAAGTTCTACGGACAAAAACTAGGTTTTTCTTTGAAAAATTGATTGAAAAGCTTGAGTTTTTCTCTTTCTTTTTCTCCCTCTTTTCTCTCGGCCTTGTGTGTGTTTGTGGTGGTGTTTTTGTGTTGTGTGAGTGTGTGTTGATGACAATAGCTTATAAGGTCAATAATTTAATAAAGTCAAAGTTAGTTTTAATTAGTATTTTTGTGTTTTTTTGACTTTAATTGCATTTTATTGCTCACCAAGTTAAAAATAATTATGCAACCCCCAAGATATCTCAAGTGGATTATTTTTAGGTGACAAGAAGTTTTACAATCCAACAATTTCACCCGAGTCGGCTTAAAACTCGATTTTCGCAAAAGTCGGTGTAAAAACCCTAATCAATTCTTAAGCCGATTTTAAAACCGTTTTCATCAAACACAGGTCTATTAAAGTCCGTGGACTAGGTCTAGAAGGGTTAAAAAGACCAGTTTCAAAATTTTAGCGGACGTGTTTCGAAAATACTATTCACTAAAAATCGACGATAAAATTTCTGACTCCGTTTTTGATGAAAATTTCATGAATGCACATTTAGCACGTATTAGGAGTATTGACATCAAAATTATAACTTTCTAGGTCCTATAGCACATAAACAGATCATATGCACGCAAAATGAGGTATAGCACGTAAAACGAGATAAGCAGGAAAGTGGGGTTTCACACGTAATAACCTCGAAAGCCTCAAATTCCCTCTTATAGCTTTAGACTACACCTACCTCATCCGGGCTTCAAACAAGGATTAGCAAAGCTTCTATAGCACCTAGGTAGCCTAAGGATACCAAAAGTAGAGCCCGAATCCACCTAGATTCGTCTTAACCCCGAAACCCTTTTATTAAAGTCGACTATTTTACATTTTATGCGATTTTAGAGCAATTCAAGTGCACGGGGCTATTAGACTACCTTCATTAGCACCTAAGGCATCTATTAGGAGTGTTGAATCAAGCTAATTTGAGCAATTACACAAAACCCTAGAAAAATGTCACTATTCACCTCATGAATTAAACTAACGATTCCAACCGTTTAAAAGCGAAACAATGGTTCAAATATGTTCTCTAGCACTCATATACAAGGTATAATAGCATAGATAATCAATACAATAGCATTTGAACACATTTTCAACAAATCAAGAAAATAGTAACTATTTTAAAATGCGAAAATAAGCCGTGAAATCCCTCACCAATGCGCGTAGGAGCTCCTAGAAGGCTAGTAGACACCCTAAACCACTTTCACCTAGCTTGGCTTGGCTTGGAATGAGGATTTGTTGAGCAAAAAAACTCTATTTCTTCTCCTATGCAATTCTCGGATTTGCTACAGTGTTTTCAGCATACTCTTTTTTTTTTTGCTAAGTTATGAGCTAATGTGTGTGTTGTGTGAGTTATATATTAAATGGGGCTAAGTTGCTTGCTTAAATGGTTTACTAAATGCGCTTAGTTAGCTTAAAATGAGCCTAGATAGTAAAATGAATACTAGCTAATTCATTCCCTAAGTTATGTTACGTAACACTATTCATACAACTACAAAAATCATTTTCTAAACGAGCTCTCCTATCGCCTCTAGCTCAAATGCACATTTTTTCCACTACTCTAACAATTAATATGATTTAATAAAAATGCTAATTCGCTAATAGCATGAAGTTAAAAACGGAATGAATAGTAATTTAAGAAGACAGTTAATAATGCACAGAAGGAAATGCGCAAACAAGGGATGCAACAGTAATTGAATGCCTGGCTAAAACTCGGGCGTCACAACGAGAGTTGAGATCGAAGAAGATTCCGATGGTCAAAGTATTGTGGAAGCATCACGGTATTGAGGAGGCTACTTGGGAGAGGCGAGATCAGATGCAGCAGTAGTACCCAGATCTTTTTTGTTCAACAAGTAAGAATTTCGGGGACAAAATTTCTTTAAGGGGGGATAATGTGAAATCTCACTTTTTATCTTAACCTCGATTTGCGTGTTTTGCCTCATTTTGCGTGCTTTGACCTGTTTATGTGTTATATGAGTTAGAATGTGCTAGAAATGTGATTTATATTCCTAATACATGCTATGTGTGCATTCATGAAATTTTCATAAAAAACAGAATCATAAATTTTATCGCAGGTTTTAATGAATAGTATTTTGAACACCTATCCGCTAAAATTTTTACAAGGGTGTTTTAAACGTTTTAAAACCTAGTCATCTTTTATGTTTTTGTGTATAATTGAATTTTGAACCGTTAGAAAGTTGAATTGATGTTATATTATTGCTCGGTGCATGCTAAGGATCATTTATATGCGTTTATATAAGATTTGAACCGTTATAGCATGAATTTTTATTTTTGGGTATTAAAAGTTGAGTTGTTGGCTATTTGTTGAATATTTTGAGTTGTAGTGGTTGGAATCGATTGCCGTCAATTTGTAAAAGTTTTTTAAATACGGGGTAGTACCGTTGTAATGCCGAAATTTTGATTGTGATGTCGGTGTGAAAGTCTAGAAATTTCAACCAAGGTGTATTAGGGTTTTAGGGTTGTTGGGCTTGATTTGGATGTATTTTGGTTGGTTTCCGAGGGAGCTATTGTAGTTGATTGAGTGGGTGAATGATAGGAACTGGTTTGGAGTTGTTTGGATTAGTAGAATGTAAGTTATGATTATTAGAAGTTTAGGTTGTCTTTCTTTAAAATGTTGATATATGACTTTAGATGATTGGGTGGTGTTTGAGTGATTTAATTGTGAGTTGTTAATGGTTAGATTAGGGTTTGGTTGTATGTCTAATGCATGTTAAGTTAGGTGGCCTACTTTGTCATCTAACTTAGTTGTTTAGTTGTTAATTGATTAATTGATGTTATGTTGTTGAAATGTTTTTAATTGATTGATGATCATTGATTATTGATTATTGATTATTGATGAACCGAGAGATAGTCAACGAAAAAGGTTGTCCTCCTGTGATTGAATATTTATTTTACTGTTAAGTCTTGGTATGTGTGTGCCACCTCTCGGGTAGCATCAGGTTGTCTGGTTGAAACCGGCATGACTACCAGAGCTACCCCCAACTCGCATGACAGAGGTGTCATGGAGAGCGAGGCTAGAGAGGTACCTCGGGTGCGTGAGTAATGGGGAGTTATAAGAAGAACGGTTGAGATTGTGATGGCATTTGGAGTTACACCAACTAGAGTATTCTTTATTGAATGGTCATTATAGTTTATGTGTTTATATTGTTATTGATGTTTATTGTGTGTTTACTGCTCAAAGGATGATTTCCAAGGAGTATAGTAAATACTGTTAGAGATCTATCGAATCCTCACGAGGCTTGTTTTATATAAGCTCACTCTCAATTATTGCATGCATGTAGGTGTTACTGATCCTGACTACGGGTACGTGCCTCTTGAAGAGGGAAATGTGCCATATGTCGATGAGTCTTCTGTACAGGAGTCATTGCCATGAGATCATCTTAGTTGTTGTAAAACAATGTATTATATAACCTATCTTAATATAAAGACATATGTATGATGATTTAGTAGTCTTTATTTTGATCATAACTAGATTACTAGGTTGGTTATAACCTATTTTGAAATGTATGTATAGCTTATGTACTAAGTTGGAATGAAGGCGTATAACTATGAATGGATTATTGAAGGAGTGATTATTGTATAATATGACTGGGTTGTTTATTGTAGAATGTTGTGGTGTTAGTTGTATTAGTTGTGATGAGGTTGGTTTAGAGTCTCGGTGTCCTAATTACTGTCGTTATACTGCCGAAATTCTAATGCGTCCTGACTGATTGTAGGTGGGGTCGAGTTGGGGCTTATACCTCTTGTAGTCACAAGGTTGATGAAGCTTGAAGACTAGCTCTTGAATCCTTCTAAGTTGAAGGCTCTAGTTGGTCCACCAAGCATCCAAAGCTCAACCAAACCTCAAAAGTAAAATGTGCTAGTACACTCTTGAGATATGAAACTATGTGTATGTGGTTTGAAGCAAAAATCAAAAGCTTTCTTGATGCACTAGCTATGGCCGAATGGTGTATTAAGAAGATGGAGAATTCTCTTCTTCTCTCTATGCTTGGGCCGTGTATGTGTGCTTAGGAGAGAGAAAATTATATATTTGTTTGGTAAATAATAATCTATATTATATGTTGATCTTGCATAATCAAAGAACCAATCAAAATTAATCTTTTTGCTTGCAAGAATAAGCTAAGCCATGCATGGCTTTGGATTGTAATCATTACAATCCAAAGGCTAGCTTTTTCTCTCTCTTTACACTTGGCAAAAAAACAACTATCATCACTTTATGACTAGGATTCTTTTGTCTTTATTCAAGATTGAATCTAGACCATCCAATTCAAATTAGAAGACTAAGATTGATAACATGGACAATCCACTCATCCTATATGAGCTATTTCACAGACCACATGTACTTCTCCATCCAATAATTTAATTTGTCTTTTTGATGACTAGGATTGATGACGTGGCATTTCACAAATTACATCATCAATATATATATATATATATATATATATATAAACACCCCTTACATATATATATTATTTTTGCCCATTCTAATCTCTATTAGAATAATTATATTGAAACAACTTTTTAATATTTACAGTTTGGCCCAAAATATTTTGATAATTACAATTTGACCCTAAAACTTTAAAAAATTATATTTTTGGCCTAAATGCCAACATAGATTACTCTTAACACCTTAAAGTCACCAACCACATTATACAAACTTCCGGTGAACTTATTCTTGATGCTTGTAGGTGTATGAGCTTCTAGATTTTTAATCGTATACCGATGAAGGACCGATAAAGCTCCTTATCTATTTCGGAAATGTCTTCGCCATTTCCCAAAATATTCTCATGTTCATGAGTGATGCACTAGCAACAAATGTACCATGAAACAATGAAGACACTGTCTTTCATGAATCTATTTACCGTCAAGAATTAGCGTGCAGTTCGATCCTTCTATTAAAACATCCCGATCGGGAAAAAACCATGAAATGGTTAAGTTCACTTCTGATTCTATGAATAGATCTAACCGGCAAAATGAGAGATGACTACCATAGAAAAGCTCATTTCCATCAATCTCATACTTGCCTTGGCCAATGACTTCCTCGTTTACCAACCAAATTCAGATGTCATAGGACATTGCCTCTCATCGGAGGTTACTAGATCATATCTTGACAATTACCTGTTAGACTATCTCCCACTTGCACTAATGCTAGATCATATCTTGACAATCTCCCACTTGCACTAAAATGCGAAAGGTCGTAACTCACCTTATAGAAGGCACGTATTGTCCAGACGTTATACTTAGTCCCTGATATATCCAGCAGTCGTAATTTCTCAAGTCTGAGAATTATTTGCACAATTTTCAACTAAATAGTAAACTATTAACCTAAAATCATGTAGTTCACTATTTATCATCACAGTTAATGATCCATACCACTGACGATCACTCATATGTATATTAGTCTACATCCTATGTTGTTCTGGCACTTCGTATACCATCCTTTATCATTAACATCACTCTGTCAATCAAAGGTAATAACATATGATAACCCGTACTCAATTATTGTAGTCATGGTCGAATAATTTGAAGGGTTATGATTCAATTCATAATGTTTATCATATCAAAGAAAAACAGCGAAGTATTCTAAACTCTTTTAGTATGTTTTTCTTCTCCGATAAACACTAGGGACACATTCATATCAAGGTGGAGAATATGAATATCCAAAAACATCATTGTGTATACAAACACATATATATTCTTATTAAACCCTAATTAGGTCATCTAATCAGGTCATCTAATCTATAGCATTAGGGAATATCCCTAACAATCTCCCACTTACATTAATGCTATCCACTATAGGATTAGCGCACAGTACCTTCATATCTATATACTCATATTATCTAAGATGGTGATCAATCGCAACTATCTTTACAGGATCAGTGTGTCAACTATATATATATATATATATATATATATATATATATATATATAGAGGAGCCTTTCAGTTAAAACTTTTACTTTTCAGGGAATTCTTGATAAGCGTGAGAAAATCCTTTATCATAAGTTTGGATACTTGATGAGATCGGGTTTCTCTAGCTTGTACAAGAAGCTCTCATTGTAGTTACCAAATATAGTATCGATAACCAACAACAATGTTTGGATACTTGATGAGATCGGGTTCCTCTAGCTTGTGCAAGAAAATCAACTATAGATCTAATAATATTTCCATCAATATGTGAATTCTTCCCAAGAACTTCACTATTTCCACAGACTATGAAGATCGGTCTTTTCATAAATCAACTATAGATCTAATAATATTTCCATCAATATGTGAATTCTTCCCAAGAACTTCACTATTTCCACAGACTATGAAGATCTCCAGTTATTATAAAAATTAGAGATCACTACAACCACAATAAGATCATCAATACCTATACTTAAATCCTATCCGATGCAACTACTTACATAATATTGTCCCATGTACTAGCTGTTGCACTGTTGGAGACTGCAAATGGCTAAATGGTAAGGTATACCATCCCCTTGCTACCCTTTTCTTACTAGAGTCAGAAGGTAGTCTAAAAGAAAGACTAAAGGCTGGAGACCATTCATTTCTTAGAAACCTCAATCTTAAGATTTTTTTTTTCTTTTTAAGATTTTGACTCTGTGTACAGATCGAGAGGTAAACTAAATAATCATATCATTTTATCTCACAAAAATGATCCTACAAGATGCGACTGGTTCACTCTTATGTTTGTGGTATTATTAAATTATTTAACTGGACATCTAAGAACGTCGATAGTTAATGGTCTTCCATTATCTGAAGACATTACCAATTTATAAGACTTGTTAAGGGCACTGGCTCCCACTATCCTTCTTATAAATATTGAAGTTATCTTCGCTTTCTATGAAATCGATCTCCATCATTTCATATGACCATTTATACTTTGATTGTTTCTTGGATAGAAAACTCATTGACTATTCATCATAGTAACTTTCACTAAAGTAACTATGCTTGAATATGAGTTTAAATTCTCTCTCGCTATAGAATTACAACCACAGTATATATAACAAGCTCAAAAATGTTTTGAAGTACTTTGGTGATAAAAGAGACATTCTCTAATCATCTTTTCTAACCAAGACATATTCTTTAATAGCCCCATTATTTCTAATAACATCTTTGGAACATATGGACTTCAATAGTACTTCTATGTTTTACTTAGCTTTGTTATCACCTATAATTCCTCTAAATGGATAAATCATTCATCTATACTCAACATATTAATTTGACGATGATTTAAGGAATCTGAATGTGATAACTATGTTCTGGATAATTTCATTTCTTCCCACTATCTCTATTGGATAAACTTTTTTATCAAGAGAATAGTAAATCTATCAAACCCTTTTAGATAGAAAAAGAATGACTTTGACTTTGAATTTGTTCAAGTCTTTAACTCTTGAGCACCTCAAAGTTTTAGACTTACATGGTAACTTCATTTATCAAGATTTAGTGATTAGCCATTTCAAAAGTGGTACTTAATGAAATATGAATGTTTATGCGGTTATTCATTTGAAGACATTCTCCTTTTGATATGCATTCCGTAGATTTCATTACTATAATGAAAATTGGTACAAAATGCTAATCTTTTCTCACATAGGACAAATTTAAAATTTCCTTAGTAAGATAAGATTGAAGCAAATAGACATTACTATTTTCATTATCTTAAAGAAGAAAAAGGAAACTTCAAACTAAACTAAATATTTACACAATCATTTTTCAAATCAGGATCGCATACCAAGTCGATCCTTAAAAACAACTAAATCATAAAAGAAGTTCATAGTTTGGCTCTACTCTTAGTTAGAAATCCCCTCATGAAGACAAATCTCCTGGTAAGAATCGAGCAACCCTGTTCTTTTTGTGTCTCCTCCTCTTTCTTTTTCTGTTGTGACTAGGTCTAGTCACTGAGGGAGCAGAGTCAACATGTGTAACGCCCCGAACCCAACCTCACGCTATAGGTCAAATCCGGACCTGTCATAGGGACAAAGTCTCCTTTGTACCATGGATTAAACTGGTACCTACAAATAGTCACATACAATTCCTGAACCACAATCAAACATTCATACAACCTAGCTTTCAAGATTGACAAAACCAACCAGCTCCTAAAGGCCATCCGAGCCTTGAAACAACAAAATATAAATACCATACAAGCATGCAAGGCATTTCCCCAACCTCTAAGTTATAAGTAGTAAGCTATACTTACAAACTAAGTTCACACAAGCATGCAAACAAAAGCAGTAATTCTATTATCAGTTATTACATGTCATCGACTTTGCTATCCAACATACAAGATTACAAGGTCTCAAAAAGAACAACAACTAACATCTTCCATACAAGCCATACATATCAGACAACTTTAACACATAAGAAAGTCACGAAAGTTGTTCTACTTGCACTTCTTCTTCTTCCTCTACTGTTACTAGCTGGGGGTTCACCTCAGCTTCTCTTGAAATATGTTAAATAAGGAGTGAGCAACAATGTTGCCCAACGAGGGAGGTGATGCAACATACCGGGGCGTGCAACATGATATGCAACAAAGATAACACATATACAACTCAAAATAACAAAACTAGATAGACAAGTATTTGACCACATATAAAAAGGATACGATTCCACTTGTCTTCAATCACGTGCCACGAGCCAAGATCTTCAAGCAAATGCCGACTGAACCTTTATTCTTCCAAAATGGGGTACTCTGGATGTACCCTGATCCTACGGCCCTTTCTCTTGAGGTAGGTCCATATGCCCCAATGAGGTGAACCATGCCTCTAGGGTAGTGGAGTATACTTAGTGAGAGAAAGGGAATAGGTACCATGGTAGTTGAGGGAGCACGGCAAGCCCGATATCGCTCGTGTTTCTCGACGCTACCATATTCGAAAAGGTAGCGCAACCCCGAAACAAGTCCACGATAACCAAGTTAATCAAATAACACATAAGAGGGACGACAAAGTAGGCCATCCTCGCATTTATTCACAATATAAGCCAAATATACACGAAACAACTATATAGTCACAAAAGAGACAAATATCATGCTTTTCCACAAAACTCTATAAATAGCATAAACATATATTTTCCATGCATATAAACACCCAACAAGCATCTACAAGTTCTTACAAATGCCACAACATCTATTTTCACATTTCCCCTTTGTTAACCATGCAATTTCTTCTCCCACGCAAGATTCAAGATACCAAATTCACAAGCCAAACATTCTACATTCCTAGGTAGGCCAAAAGACACCTACCTAGACCCTGAAACCCCACTTTGGAGACAAAAGCTCGGAAAGGTCTCGAGTGGATTTTAACTACACCTACCCTATTCGGACCCCAATTTCACGCAACAAAAGCACCAAAAGTGTTTCCATGTCCCAAGGATACCTAATCTAAAGTCTAAACATGCCCGGATTACGTTATGTGAAAAACCCCTTTTTTAAAGTTGGCTAATTTTACATTTTAACTTATCTTCGGGCAATTCAACTTCGCGTGAGCTTCTAACTAGCTTTACTAATGTCTAGAGCACCTAAAAGAAGCCCCAATTCATTCTACTTAGCAAATTATATCAAAACCCTAAATTTTGTTACTATTCATTATCTCATTTCATGCAAATCAAGCTTTTACCCATGGAGTTTGTTATCAAGCTACAAAAGATATTTCTATAGGTTGTAGAGAACATAAATCAAGCATCCATAACAAGTAATATAGCTATAATTCACAATACAAGAATTTTAAAATAATTGAAACAAACTTTAAACTCAAATAAATGTAACTCCCTCACAATTTTGTAGGTGCAAGCAAGTTGTAGAAGCTCCTTAGTGCTCCAAGCTTCTCCTAGACTAAGCCAAAGGACCAAATTCATGCACAAAGGTTGGAGAAAATTTTCCTCTTTGCACCTTAGGGTTGTTGGGTTTTTTTTTTTTTTTTTTTTTGGGGAGGGGGGGGTGTATTTGGGTAGTTTGTTTTGTTTTTTTATGAGTATTGTATGTGTATATATTATATTATATATATATATATATATATATGTATATGAGCAACTAATATAAGTCCAATTCTTCTAGTTATTGGCCAAACTAAGTTAAAACTCCACTTAAATGACAATTAGCTAAAACTCATGTTACACTTATATAATACTATTCAAGCGATGTACAAATCATTTTTCAAATGCATATTCCCGGCCTCTAAAGTCTAAAACAACAAGTTTCTGATTCCTTTTATAAGTCTTGTTGTTTAGAAAAAATATTAAATTGAGCATTTAAGACAGTCAAAATTTTTATGAATAGTGCCCAATAGTAAAACAATTTAACAAGAAAAAAAATGCACATAAAATGCACAAGTAGTTATGCAACAGTTATTTAAAAGTTGTGATGAAATTCCTGGGCATCATAACATTGGGAGTGGGCGCCACATCCAAACCAAGTGTCAACCAGCTAGTCAGAATATCAGGAAGCTAAGACAATGTGCACTAAATTCTATGCACATGGAAATCTAGTATCAAAGGAAAGTAAGACAGTAGCAAAGACTGCAAGATTAGGTTAATTTGAAGCTAAGGATCCATGACGTAACCGTATGCCTCAAGCTGAGTCACCAAGTAAATTATCCTAAGGCAATGCTGGCTAATGTCATCTCCCTCCTCTAGTCTCATATTAAAAAGCTCTCGGGTCAACTCATATCGTATGCCACAACTGTGCTCACCAAAGAATTCCTTCAAAGACCGAATGATATCTACAAAATGAGATATGCGCACATAGTATCAACATAGATCATCACTTATCGATGAAATGATATATCCTCTAGAGCGTGTATCATCCTGGACCCATCTATGGTAGGTGGTCTTATCAGCCACAAATGTAGTCTCATTAATAGCAGCCAGGGGTTCAAAGTCTAGAACATACTCAATTCTCTCAAAATGAAGAACGACTCTTAAGCTTTTATACCATTTTTCAAAGTTCGGTCCGGTTAAGTTGTCGTGATTAAGGATTGAGACTATAGGATTTATAAAAGAATCCATAGGATACATACTGTCGAAAATGTAAATATAATATGAAGTAAGATTGTAGGCTAACAAGAATATATAAAGCTATTAAATTGCAAAATAAAATAGCTACTCCCACTATTTCCTTTAAATCTTATACTCCCTAAATAAGAAGGTTAAATTTATTAAAAGACTCTAAGTGGGATGTGTTAGAGATACGCCCTAATGCTATATAGTTAGATGACCTATATAGGGCATTTTGATGTAAATCTAAATGGCATGTTAATTGGATGTTCATATTCTCCATTCAATTATATGAATATGTCCTTAATGTTTTTCTGAGAAAAAGTATATTCTTAAAGTGTTGAGAATTCGACTGCATATTTTTTCGACATGATAAACATTCAAAAGCATTCATAGTCCTTAGATTATTCGACCAGAACTAGAATAATCAAGTACGGACTATCATATGTAGTTACCTTTAATTAACATAGAGATGTTAATGATAAAGGGTAGCGAGCGTTGAGCTACAACGGCATAGGGTTGCGATTAACTCACATTTGAATGATCATTGGCTGAACGGATCATTGAATGTGACCGGAATGATAAAACTACATGACTTTGGATTAATAGTTTGTCATTTGTTGCAAATTGTGCAAATTAATCATTTGACTTGAGAAATTACAATTGCCGGCTATATCAGGGGCTAAATCTTGTGTTTAGACAATGATCGCCTTCTTTGAGGGTGAGATACGGCCTCTTGCAGTTTAGTCTTGTGATATAGAGACTGACAGGTAGTTGTCAAGATAGGATCTGTTAACCTCCGACAATGAGGTGATGTCCTATGTGATCTAGTGTCGGTCGTTTGAAATGATAAATCCTCGATCGGGGTAGTTGAACGATGAAAATGTGTTTTTTCATAGATGTCATCTCTCATTCCACCAAATTAGATCTACGCATAGAATCGTATAGCGGACTTAATCATTTCATAGTCCCCACAATGATCGGGACATTTTAATAGAAAGATCAAACTGCACACTAATTTGCGACTATAAATAGGTTCATTGGAATTGGACTTCATTATTGTACATATTGTCATGATACGTTCATTGCTAGCGCGTCACTCATGAACATGAAGGTATTTCGAAAAATGACGGAGACATTTTCGGAATCGATCCTTTATCGCTGTACGGTCATAAACCTAGAAAATCACACACTTAGGGTATCATGAATAAAGCATTTATGAGCTTGGTATTGAGTTGGAAATGCATTAAAGTATTAACGGTGTGATTTTGGACGTTATCGGTTAAGTGGGCCAAAATTGTATTTTTTGAAAGTTTTGGGGCCAAAGTGTAAATACTAAAAAGTATTGGGGCTTTAGTGCAAATAAATTGAGGGTCAATTTTCAATTAATTATTTTAAAAGGGTTTAGAATTAATTAATGTTTGTTTTCACTAAAAGACAAACAACAACTTGCACAAAAAGACAAAAGAAAACTTGCACAAAAAGACAAACAAAATTGTCCTTTTTTCCCTCCTATGGCCGGCCATGCAAGGGAATTTTTGCCACTTGGCTTCTTCAATTGTTTAGATCATGACACTTGGCATTTGATGAGCAAGTTTGCGCATCTATAAATAGAGGTTATGTCTTCATTCATTTGTGCTTGCTCTTGGGTGAAAATTACATAGTATTTTGAAGCAATTTTTTTCTCTTTTCTCTTGGTAGTTTCGGCCAAGTCTAGTAGAGATAGGAAACTTTTGCTTCTAAGTTTTTAACTCTAAATTACTTAAGCTCTTGGACTTAACTAAGCTAGCACTTCTATTAGTTAGTTATCCCTTGCTTTTGGATACCCGTGGAAGGACTAGGACCTTTGCACGTGTAAAGGAGCTTTGTCCGAGTCAAGACCTTCTTCAAGTGTCTACATCCAAGTTCTCCACATGAGTTATTCTTATATTTCGTTTTAAATACATATGTATATAGTTGTATATACTTTTATGTATTTTCCTTTTGTACTAAGTTACAAATTTACTCTTGGGTTTATGTAAATACAAACTTGTTTACATGCAAATTTTAATTGTTATTATTTCCACTGTGCTTGCAAGTTTTTGTTATTTACATATCTTGAGACGATCCCATTGTGTTCCCGCTTTTTGAAGCTGACGCCTTTTGCGCTTTTATTATGAAGCTGATGCCTTTTGCGCCTTCATTATAAAACTGACGCCCTTTTGTGCCTTCAAGTGGTATCAGAGCCACGGTTTTGAAAGTCTGTAATATGTACATTAGATCTAATATGTTAATGTTTATTGACACGTTTATGCGAAAGATATGAGTTGATTCCATCTGGCATGGAAAGATCGACTTTGATTGTAGCAAGCCAAAAGTTTTCTATGATCGAGCATGATGATCCCTTTATATGGAGATCTCAGTTTATGTGTCATATCGAGACTATATGGATTGTGAACTTTGTTGGTCTTGGAATGCTTGTTTGATGTTAGAGTCAATTCTCTTTCATGCATGTTGTCAAAACAGTAATAGAAGATTAGATGGACTTTGTTTATCTTTTGTATATGATGCGTTAAGATGTTTATTGGTTGTTTTTCATTTAGCTTTGATTATCTATGTGATAAGTTTAATCTAGCTACATGTTGCATAAATGGTGAACTTGATCATGGACTTAGTGGATACCTGGTTTGTAATAGAGAATAAGTTTCATTTTATTTTCTTGCTTTTGAGAGAACTTTATAGTGAGGACTATATGTAAATTCTCAAAATGACATGCAAGGAGTCAACCAGATGAATCCAAAGAAGTTGAAGATCTTGAAGACATAGTGATGTGTTTTAAGATAGTTTTTTCTTTTTATTCCAAAGTCCATGATCTACCATTTATACCTATTGCATGCATTATATACTATATGATTGTTAATGTATGCATGATGAGATCTATTACAAAACTCCCAAATGTGCAAATTAATATTAGATCTGTTGTCTTCTACCATCCTAGGACTTAATGAACCCAAAGCGATCATATCTGGTCTTGCCCAAAGGTAGAAGGACATGACTCGTACTAAGTTTAATTAAGTCGCTAATAGAACATAGTGATGTGGTTGTCTTCCAAAATCTAACGGCCAATTATAGCCACAAAGGCTTGAGGTTATTGATTCAATTTGTTGGATAATTATGAGATAACGGGTCGGATCTAACTAAATCACTTAGTCAATTATAACCACAAAGGTTTGAGACCGAGTAATTTAGGGACTGGATATGACCATAACCTATTTTGTGAAATAGACAACAAAGCATTGTTGACTCTTAATATTTATATTCCAATTATAACCACAAAGGTTTGAGGGATACAAATTGTTTAGAGAATTTGGTCACCCACTACCGGATTCTAACGAATTTGCGTTTCTCGTTCTGGGAGTATGAGATTCGATAAAGATAGTGGGAGTTACCATTTTTGTAAAGACCATACTTAAATAGTTCTGCATTTTTACATTAATTAGCAATCTTACTTTCTGTACTACTTATTTCTGCAGTACTTTTATAATGGCTTCTATTTCAAATCCCATTGCCCGTATCATTGATAAAAATGCTTTAACTAGACCAAACTTTCCCGAGTGGTTTCGCAATCTTAAAATTGTTTTGGGATTGGAAAAGATTGAATATGTTCTGGATAAGGCCCTTCCTGCTACCCTTCCTAAAACTACAACTGAAGAAGAGCAAGAAACATATCAGCTCTGGGTTGAACATGACTTGAGAGCAAAGGCTTACATTCTTGCTTAAATGTCAAATGAACTGCAAAAGCAGCATGAGAATATGTCTGATGCTGCTAGCATGATTTTAAACTTAAAAGAGTTGTATAGTGAGTGAAGTGATGTTGCAAGGTATGAACTGTCAAAGGAGTTGTTCAGAGCTAGATTGGAAGAAGGTAGTGATATCAGCAAGCATGTTCTCAGGATGATTAATCTGATTACTCAACTTGAGATGCATGAGTTTGACATGGACTGTAGGCTGCAACTGACCTTATTTTGTAGTCCCTCAAACCTTCCTTCAATCAGTTCATTGTGAACTTTCAAATGAACAAACTCTCTAATTCTTTGCCCGAGCTGGCCAATAAGTTGACCACTGCGTAGTCACAGTTCAAGGGAAAGGGCAAGGAGACTGTCCTCGTTGCTGCCTCTTTGTGGAACCCTAGATTTCACCTTTGAATAGAATTGCGTGTTTTGACTTGTTTATGTGTTATATCAGTTAGAATGTGTTAATTCTATGATTTATATTCCTGTTACATGCTAAGTGTGCATTCATGAAATTTTTATCGAAATCGGCATCAAAAATTTTATCGTCGATTGTTTTAAATAGTATTTTGAACGCACGTCCGTTAAAATTTTTACACGGGTATTTTAAACATCTTAAAACCTAGTCCTCGGATATTAATAGATCCGTGTCTAATTAAAACAAATTTCAAATCGGATTAGAAATTTTAAAGGTTTTTACACCTTCTTTTGCAAAATTGAGTTTTTAACCGAATCGGGTGTAACTATATGCATATGGAATTCGTTGTCAACTAAAAAAATGCTACTTAAAATAGTCCAAGTGTTGAATGCATAAATGTGAGCAAAAATAATCTAAAAGACAATTAAAAGACTAAAAATACTAAAAACTAACAAAATGTTTCAACTTTGACTTTGCATTTATTTGTTGACTTAGCTATATATCATCAATACACATTAAAAACAACACAAAACACCACACAAACACACACACAAGGCTGAGAGTTTGAGGGAGAAAAAGAGAGAAAAATTTTAAAGGTTTTCAAAGCAATTTTACCTTAGAAACTTAGTTTTAGGCCAAATCTTTTCAAACCAAGTTGGATTCCGCTTGTTGGGCACCTAGTACACACATTCATAGCTTTTTTTCGGATCAAAGGTGAGAGAAAAATTCTAGATCTCAAAATGCTATTTTGTGTCAATTTCATATAATTGCATTTTTATCTATGAAATGTTAAACTTTCTTTAGATTACTACTCAGTAGTTGCCGAGGACCATTTATATCAGTTTATAGCTATTTTGATTAGTTGTAGCATGTATTTCTATTTTTCGGTTATTAAAGTTGAGTTATAGCTTCAATGTTGAATAATTGTTGTTGTGGAGGTTGGAATTGATTGATTATTGCTTCTTAAAATTTGTTAATTATGGGGTAGTAATGTTGTAATTCTGAATTTTTGATTTGGATGTCGTGGTGAAAGTCCAGTAAATTCAGCCTTAGTGCATTGCGAAATTAGGGTTGTTGGGCTTGTTTTAGATGGGTTATGGTTGGTTTCCGAGGGGCCTAATGAAGATGCATGAGTGGGTGAGTGATTGGAAGTGGTTTGGAGGTTATTGGATTAGTAGATTGTAAGTTATGATTGTTGGAAGATTGTGTAGTCTTTATTTAAATGTTGAAATATTGTCTTTGGTTGTTTGGGTGGTATTTGAGTGGTTGAACCTTGGGTTGTTGTTGGTTAGATTCGGGATTGGTTTTGTGGTTTAATGCATGTTAAGTTAGGTGGCCTACTTTGTCATCTAACTTAGTTGTTAGTTGTTTATTTGATTAATTGATGTTATGTTATTGAAATGATGGTAACTGATTGATTATTGATGATGTCGGGAGTTAGGCAACCTACTTCTGTTGTTCTCCCATAATATGAATGTTTATTATTATTTTCATGAATCTTGGTAGTGTGTGCCACCTCTTGGGCAGCGTTGGGCTATCGAGTTGATAACGGCATGACTATCATAGGCTACCCCCAACTTACATGGGCGGAGATACCATGGAGGGAAGGGCTAGATAAGGTACCTCGGGTGTGTGTTATGGGAAGTTATAAGAAGATGGTTGAGATCGTGATGGCATATGGAGCTACAACAACTAGTGTATCCTTTCACAATTGAATAGTTATTTATGTGATTGAATTGAAAAGTTATGGTTAATGAAGTTGTTATTATTGTTGTTTATGGGATGATCTTCCTAAAGGGTAAAGTAAACGTTTTCAATAAGATCTATAGAATTCCTCACTGGGCTTTGTTTTATATAAGTTCACTCTTATTCGTTATTTGCAAGCAGATGTTACTGAACCGGATTAAGGGTGCGTGCCTCAGGAAGCTGAGAATGTGCCTTACGTGGACGCGTTTTATATACCGGAGTCATTTCCATGACTTTGTCCTAGTTTTTTGTAATATATTGTATTGATTAACTTACTTAATGATAAGGACTTATGTAATGCTAGTATAGTAGTCTTTCTTTTGAACATGAATAGGTTAGTAGACTTGCTTATAATCTATTTTGCAAATGTATGAATAGCCTATGTATGATGTTGGAACGGAGGCATATAACTTATGGATAAATCGTTGAAAGAATGTTTAATATATGGAAATGGTTGCGTTGTATGTTGTTAACATAGTTGTGGAGTTGTTGCTGATCTCTGGAGTTGGTTGTATGAAGTTCTAAATGGTTGGTTTAGAGCCCTGATGTCTGTATTACTGTCGTTATACTGCCAAAATTTTGTTGCGTTGTGACTGATCGTAGGTAGGATCGAGTTGGGGCATTAAATTAAGTGGTATCAGAGCGCATATTTGTTGTTATCCGGGGTATTCTCGGAATGTAGGTAGTGGTCTTATCATGAAAGTATGTATGAAGTGAAAAAAAGTGAAATATGTGATAATATGACTAAGTGATTAAGTGATTAGGTGATTAAATAAATTATGTGATTATGTGATCAATTTGTTTATGTAATTAATACTTTAGTGATTTATGTGCTTTACGTGAGTTTTGTTGCCTATGTGCTATAAACTGTCTATGTGTTATAACCTGTGCTAACTCTTTGAAAGTATAATGGCGGGTCGACCGAGAACACGGGGTAGGCCCCAAGGTGATGATGAGGCACCAGGTAGAGATCAAGGGTATGACTGTCTAACAGTGGCTATGGACTATATAACCGAGATCATAGCGGGTTAGGCACAGATATTAGCGGGGCAAGCTACTCAGGCACAGGCTGTGTAGACTCAGATGTTGAACACACAGGGTGGTTATCACAAGCGAAGTACATTGAAGGAATTTCTGGGATACTATCCACCGAGGTTCCAGGGTGAGCACGACGATCAGAAAGCTAAAACTTGGATCAGGAAAATTGAGAAAATTTTTGATCCCCTAGATTATACGGATGAGAAGAAGATCACATTTGCGGTGTATCTGTTTGATGACGAGGCTAAAGAGTGGTGGCGTACCGTGAGATCTGATTGGGAAGCACGAGGTACTCCTTATGTTTGGGATACCTTTCTTAGGGCGTTTCGGGCTAAGTACATCCCAAGGATTGTACGGGAACGAAGAGAGGCAGAGTTTCTATCTTTGGTTCAGGGTGATGCTATAGTGGCCTAGTACGAGGCCAATTTTACCAGGCTATCCCGGTATGCACCGAAATTTGAAACAGATCAGGAGTGTAAGACTCAAAGGTTTGTTTTGGGATTGAGGCCAAACATTCAGGATGCAATGGCCTTGATTCAGTATGATGTGTTTTCAGAGGCCTTTGATGCAGTTTCAAGGTTAGAGAAGAGGAAAGGGGAGTAGATTAGTCCTAGTCAGCCTAGTAAGAGGTCATTTCAGCTGCAAGGTCAGCAAGGTGTGTATAAGCCTCCAATGCAACAGGTTGTGTACAGGCCACTAGTACAACAGAGCTCTTTTAGACCTCAGGGTCAACAGGGTTTCTATAGGTCCCAATTTTAGCAGGGGTCCTACCAGGCTCAATCACAGTACAGGCCAACCCAGTCTTAGGGTCAATATAGGCCTAGCATTGCGAGACCTCAGTAGTAGACTGGTGTAGCTACCTTTTTAGCTTCTGGGTCTTCAAGGGGTAGTGTTAGTGCTTTGTCACCGCAGTATGGTTATTGTAAACGTCAGGGCCATTTGGAGGCCGACTGTAGGGTAAAGGCAGGAACATGTTTAGGTTGCGGCAGCAATCAACACAGGGCAAAGGATTATCCTAGATTTCAGAGGTCTGAGGGTCGGCCAGCGACCCAGGGTTATCAGGGTCGACCTACCGGTGGTGCACCCCAGCAACAGCGGGTTCAAGCTTGAGCCTACGTAGTAGATTTAGAGGAAGTACCTGAGGCAACGACAGTTGTGGAAGGTAACTTCCTTATACTCGATCAACTTGTTAAAGTGTTGATTGATTCTGGTGCTTCGCATTCTTTCATTACACCTACTTGTGTGCAACGTGTTAACATGCAACCTGAAAGATTGCCTTATGTGGTTGAGATTAGTACTTCTTTGACTGATAAGTATGTGACTGGCTTAGTATGTAAAGACTATGAAATACATGTTAAAGGTTAGGATTTTCCTTCGGACCTTATCTTATTTCCTATCCAAGGGTATGATGTTATCTTGGGTATGGACTGGCTTTCTAAGTATGATGCCCAGTTAAACTGTAGAACAAAGGTAGTACGAGTTCGGTTGCCAGATCAGCTAGTGGTTGAGGTAATGGGGAACCGCAATGCTAAGACGAGTTTTATTATCTCATCAACTAAAGCTATTAAGCTGGTAAGTAAGGAGTGTTCGGGTTATCTAGCTTATTTGATCAACAAGCCATCTAATCAGCTTAAGTTGGAGGAAATGCTAGGATTGCCGCCAGAGAGAGATATTGAGTTTATGATTAATTTAATTCCTGATACTCAACCTATTTCTAAATCAGCGTATAGGATGGCACCAGCTAAGCTTAAGGAGTTGAAAACTCAGTTGTAGGAATTATTGGAGAAGGGTTTCATTCAACAGAGTTCTTCACCGTGGGTAGTACCCATCTTATTTGTGAAGAAGAAAGATGGTACCTTGAGATTGTGTATCGATTATCGTGGTTTGAATCAGGTGACCATCAAGAACAAGTATCATTTACCACTGATTGATGAGTTCTTTGATCAACTTCAGGGAGTCAAAATCTACTCTAAGTTTGACTTGAGGCAGGGGTATTATCAGTTTCGGATTCGTACGGAGGATGTTCCAAAGTCTGCTTTCAGGACTCGGTATGGGCATTATGAATTTGTAGTTATACCCTTTGGACTAACTAATACACCGTCAGCATTCATGGATCTGCAGAAGGAAGAGTACTCTCTGGGCTTGGATATAGGTCCACAAGGTCCCCATAGTTCATTCATTCCCCTACATATTATTTAGAGTCATTTTTCACTAAGAAGGATTGCAATATAAACCTTTAGCTGCTCCTACCCCTCCAATGCTTGCTATTGTGCTTCTCTCCTTACTTTACTCTATCCTGATTCTAGCAAAAGTTCCTTGAGGATAGGACCCTGAAGGAAGGCGGGAAGGTTAGCTTACAAAATGAAGCAAGGGAATAGGAAGAAGATTATGCATCGGGTATTTCAGCCGTACTTGGACCAGTTCATGGTAATCTTTATTGATGATATCTTGGTTTATTCTAAGACTGAATCGGAGCATGAGCAACATCTACGACTTGTCCTGCAAAAGCTACAGGAGCACCAACTGTTTACGAAGTTCAGCTAATGTGAATTCTAGTTGTAACGAATATCTTTTCTTGGTCATGTGATTACTCAGAGTGGTATTTCTATAGATCCCACTAAGATTGAAGTGGTGATGTCTTGGAAAAGGCCGAAAAATATTTCGGAAGTTCGTAGTTTCCTTGGCTTGACGGGTTATTACCGTAGGTTTGTGAAGGACTTTTATAAGATTGCAGGGCCACTTTCTAAGTTAACTCAGAAACAAACCAGCTTTACGTGGGATGAGAAATGTGAGAGTGGGTTTCAGGAGCTGAAAAAGAGGTTGACTACTACTCCAGTACTTGTGCTGCTAGAGGGAACTGATAATATGGTCATCTACAGCGATGCGTCCAAGGAGGGCTTGGGTTGTGTACTTATGCAGAATGGTCGGGTTATTGCCTATGCTTCTAGAAAGTTGAAGCCGTATGAGATGAACTATCCGACTCATGATCTTGAGTTGGCAGCAGTTGTATTCACATTGAAAAAGTGGCGTCATTATCTGTGGGGCAGTAAGTTCAAGATTTTTACCAATCATAAAAGTTTGAAGTACTTGTTCTTACATAAGGAGTTGAATATGCGTCAACGGAGGTGGATGGAACTTCTCGAAGATAATAATTGTTCTATCAATTATCTGCCTGGGAAGTCAAATGTTATAGCAGACACTCTTAGCTGTAAGGCGAGTATTACTTGTTTGGCTGTTAAAAAGTGGGAGGTTCTTGGGGAAGTCAGTTATTGGAGACTGGAATTGACTCAGGTTGGGGTGATGTGTTCATATCTCTGTATTCAACCTTTATTGCTGTCTCAAATCAGAGAAGCTCAGCAACTTGATGCAAAACTTCAGAAGATCAAGGATCAGATTACGGATGATCAGTCTGACTTCAAACTACATGAGGATGGTATTCTTCAGTTTCGGAACAGGGTATGTGTTCCCGATGAACTGGGTTTAAGGAGAGGTATTCTGGAAGATGCTTATAATTCTAAGTACACCATTCATCCTGGTGGAAACAAGATATATTGGGATTTGAAACAACATTACTGGTAGAACAACATGAAAAATGAGGTTTGTATCGAGATGTTTGACTTGTCAGCGAGTGAAAGCCGAACATCAATGACCCGCAGGGTTAGTCCAACTGTTGGCAATACCAGAATGGAAGTGGGAACATATTACGATGGACTTTGTCACTAGTTTGCCTAGAACACTGAGAGGTAATGATGCAGTTTGGGTTGTTATGGACCGTTTGACGAAGACAACTCATTTTATTCCGATGAGGATGGGAGATGAGGTTGCAAAGTTGATAGATCTTTATTTGGATTAGATTGTAAAACTTCACGGGATTCCATCTAGTATTGTCTCAGATTGAGATCCTCGGTTTATTTCTCGATTGTGGGAGAAACTTCAAGAGACTTTAGGTACTCAATTGAACTTCAATACAGCGTATCATCCGCAGACCGACAGTTAGTATGAGAGGACTATTCAAATTCCGAAAGATATGCTCAGGGCTTGTGTTCTGGATTTCGGGAAGAACTGGGAGAAACATCTACCACTTGCCGAGTTTGTCTATAACAATAGTTATCAAGTGACTATTGGGATGACACCTTTTGCAGCTCTCTACGGCCATAAATGTCGGTCACTTTTGTATTGAGATGAAGTAGAGGAGATAAAGGCTGTTGATCCCACTATAATGCCAAAGCTTCTAGAAAAGGTTGAGAATGTTCAGTTGATCAGGCAGAGAATACTGACAACGCAAAACAGATACAAGAGTTATGCTGATAAGCGTCGTCGGGATTTGGAGTTTGCAGTCGGGGATCGAGTTTTCTTGAAATTGTCTCCTCGAAAGGGGTTTGCTCGCTATGGTAAAGGTGGTAAGCTGAGTTCGAGGTTTGCAGGGCCGTTTGAGATTACTGGCAGGGTTGGCAAGTTGGCGTACCGGTTGGCTTTACCAGAGAACTTCTCTAATGTTCACGATGTCTTTCACATGTCTAATTTGCAAAAATATAATCCGGATCCTTCTCATATTCTAGAGCTAGAGCCGTTATAACTTCATGAGAGTCTAACTTATGATGAGCGGCCGATTCGTATTCAAGATTAGATAGAAAGGGAGTTGAGATCGAAGAAGATTCCGATGGTCAAAGTGTAGTAGAAGAATCACCGGATTGAGGAAGCTACTTGGGAGAAGAGAGATTAGATGCAACAGCAATATCCAGATTTGTTCCGTTCAGCAAGTAAGAATTTCAAGGATGAAATTTTTTTAAGGCGAGGAGAATGTGAAACCCTAGATTATACCTTTGCATAGAATTGTGTGTTTTGAGATGTTTATGTGTTATATGAGTTAGAATGCGCTAATTCTCTAATTTATATTCCTATTACATGCTCAGTGTGCATTCATAAAATTTTCATCAAAATCGGCATCAGAAATTTTATCGTCGGTTTTTTTAAATAGTATTTTGAACGCATGTCCGCTAAAATTTTTACATGGGTGTTTTAAACATCTTAAAACCTAGTCATCGGATATTAATAGACCCGTGTCTAATTAAAACGGATTTCCAATTGGATTAAGAATTTTAAAAGTTTTTACACCTTCTTTTGTAAAAATCGGGTTTTTAACCGAGTTAGGTGTAACTATATGCATATGGAATTTGTTGTCAACTAAAAAAATGCTACTTAAAATAGTCAAAGTGTTGAATGCATAAATGTGAGCAAAAATAATATAAAAGACAATTAAAAGACTAAAAATACTAAAAATACTAAAAACTAACAAAATGTTTCAACTTTGACTTTGCATTTATTTGTTGACTTAGCTATATATCATCAACACACATTAAAAACAACACAAACACCACACAAACACATACACAAGGCTGAGAGTTTGAGGGAGAAAAAGAGAGGAAAATTTCAAAGGTTTTCAAAGCAATTTTGCCTTAGAAAACTTAGTTTTAGGCCAAATCTTTTCAAACTGAGTTGGATTCCGCTTGTTGGGCACCTAGTGCACGCATTCCTAGCTTTGTTTCAAATCAAAGGTGACAGAAAAATTTTAGATCTCAAAATATTATTTTGTGTCAATTTAATATAATTTTATTTTTATCTGATGAAATGTTAAACTGTCTTTAGATTACTGCTCAGTAGTTGCTGAGAACCATTTATATGAGTTTATAGCTGTTTTGATCAGTTGTAGCATATATTTCTATTTTTCAGGTATTAAAGTTGAGTTATACCTTCAATGTTGAATAATTGTTATTGTGGCGGTTGGAATTGATTGATTATTGCTTCTTAAAGTTTGTTAATTATGGGGTAGCAATGTTGTAATTCCGAATTTTTTATTTGGATGTCGTGGTGAAAGTCCAAAAATTTAGCCTTAGTGCATTGCGAAATTAGGGTTGTCGGGCTTGTTTTAGATGGGTTATGGTTGGTTTCCGAGGGGCCTAATGTAGATGCATAAGTGGGTGTGTAATAGGAAGTGGTTTGGAGGTTATTGGATTAGTAGATTGTAAGTTATGATTGTTGGAAGATTGTGTAGTCTTTATTTAAATGTTGAAATATTGTCTTTGGTTGTTTGGGTAGTGTTTGAGTGGTTGAATCTTGGGTTGTTGTTGGTTAGATTCGGGATTGGTTGTGTGGTTTAATGCATGTTAAGTTAGGTGGCCTGCTTTGTCATCTAACTTAGTTGTTAGTTGTTTATTTGATTAATTGATGTTATGTTATTGAAATGATGTTAACTGATTGATTATTGATGATATCAGGAGTTAGGCAACCTACTTTTGTTGTTCTCCCGTAATATGAATGTTTATTATTATTGTCATGAGTCTTGATAGTGTGTGTCACCTCTTGGGTAGCGTTGGGCTATCGGGTTGATAACGGCATGACTATCATATGCTACCCCCAGCTTGCATGGGCGAAGATGCCATGGATGGAGGGGCTAGATGAGGTACCTCGGGTGTATGTTATAAGGAGTTATAAGAAAATGGTTGAGATCGTGATGGCGTATGGAGTTACCCTAACTAGTGTATCCTTTCACAATTGAATGGCTATTTATGTGATTGCATTGAAAAGTTGATGTTAATGAAGTTGTTATTATTGTTGTTTATGGGATGATCTTCCTAAAGGGTAAAGTAAACGTTTTCAAAAAGATCTATAGAATTCCTCACTGGGCTTTGTTTTACATAAGCTCACTCTCATTCGTTATCTGCAAGTAGGTGTTACTGAACCGGATTACGGGTACGTGCCTTAGGAAGCTGAGAATATGCCTTATGTGGATGAGTTTTATGTGTCGGAGTCGTTTCTATGACTTTGTCCAAGTTTTTTGTAATATATTGTATTGATTAACTTACTTAAGGATAAGGACTTATGTAACGCTAGTATAGTAGTCTTTCTTTTGAACATGAATAGATTACTAGACTGGCTTATAATCTATTTTGCAAATGTATGATATAGCCTATGTATGATGTTGGAACAGAGGCGTATAACTTATGGATGAATCGTTGAAAGAATGTTTAATATATGGAAATGGTTGCGTTGTATGTTGTTAACATGGTTGTGGAGTTGTTGCTGATCTTTGGAGTTGGTTGTATGAAGTTTTAAAAGGTTGGTTTAGAGCCCTGATGTCCGTATTACTGTCGTTATACTACCAAAATTCTGTTGCGTCCTGACTGATCGTAGGTGGGGTCGAGTTGGGGCGTTACACTCTTCTTTTGGGTTTAGACCCAAGAATAGAAGAAGGAGGAAGAACAACAAGAAGAAGAAGGACACTGCTCCTAAACCCACCGGGGGTGTTAAGAAGACGGAAGTCGTCCCTAAAGGGCAGTGTTATCACTGCAAGGTTGATGGCCATTTGAGAAGAAATTGTCCCCTGTACCTTCACGAGTGGAATGAAAAACAGGTTGCCGCCACTGCGCGAGGTACAACTTCTTTTAAATTTGTGAATAAAACAAAATTTTCAATTAGTCCGGCTAGTACATCTTGGACTTTAGATTCTGGTGCTACAACACATGTTTGTATGTCCTCACAAAGTCTAAATGACAGGATAACGCTTCGAAAGCGTGAGATTGTTCTAAAGTTTAGTAATGGAACAAGTGTTGCAGCCCATGCCAAATGGAATGTTGAAGTTTGTCTGTCTGCTGGTCATGTTATGCGTCTGTCAAATGTTTTGTTTGTTTCGAATGCTGTTCGGAATATTGTTTCTATTCCTAAACTTGTTTGGGTAAATTATGAATTTAACAAGGGCTATAATATTTATTACTGTAATGAATATATCGGCTTAGCTACTTTGTTGAACGAACTTTATCATTTGAATCTTGATGAATGCATGCATGTAACTTCAACTTCCACTTCAAAAGAGAGACAACCAAAAGATATTCAAATTAATGTGAAACAATTGTGGCACTTGTGACTTGGACATATTAACGAGAAAAGATTAACATGGATGGCTCAAAATGAACTCATTGATTCATTGGGATGTGAACCCGGGCCCACATGTGAATCTTGTATCCTCGGGAAAATGACCAAGTCATTATTTGTTGGAAAGGGAATAAGAACCATTGAATTGTTAGCATTAATACGTAGTGATGTATGCGGACCCTTTAAAGAAATGGCTCGCTGTGGTTATATCTACTTCATAACCTTTACCGATGACTATTCTCGGTATGGTTATGTGTACATAATAAAGTACAAATCTGAGGCTTTCGAAAAATTCATGGAATTTAAAGCTGAAGTAGAAAACCAAACGGGAAAATGTATTAAAACCTTGCGATCCGATCGTGGAGGTGAATACTTAAGTACTGAATTTCTTGAATATCTTAAACAAGCTGGAATAACTTCATAGACTACTCCACCTGCTACACCACCATTAAATGCAGTATCTGAACGTAGGAATCATACATTGATGGATATGGTACGATCTATGATCAGTTACACCGATCTTTCAATTTTGTTGTGGGGATATGCACTTCTTACGACTATTAACTTGTTGAATAGGGCTCTAACTAAAGATGTTCTTATTGCACCGTATGAGATGTGGGTTGGTAGGAAACCAAATCTTAATCACATTAGGATTTGGGGCTGTCCTGCTTATGTTAAGAAACTTAAGACGAACAAGTTGGAAGCAAGATCTAACAAAGGAAGATTTGTGGGATATCCTAAGGATATTAGAGGATATTATTTCTATTTTCCCGACTATCAAAGGATATTGATTAGCCGAGATGCCTTCTTTCTTGAAAAAGAGTTTGTTCAAGAATGAGGCAGTGGGATGAAAATAAGAATTGAAGAAGAGTCTTCTGAACCACAAAAAGACCAAAGTCATGATCTCGAACCAATTCAACAAGATCTCATCGCACAAGGAATCGTAGATCTAGTAAAGTATCCCGTTCTCCAGATAGATATGGTTATCTTCTTGAGGAAACACAAGAGTTGTTTATGGTTAGGGATAAAGATCATTTGGATGATCCTACTGATTATGAGGAAGCAATACAAGATATTGATTCTGAGAAATGGAGGCAGGCTATGCTAATAGAGATAGATTCCATGTATTCAAATGATGTTTGGACATTAGTTGACCAACCTGAAGGTATTGTACCTATAGGTTGTAAATGAGTCTTCAAAAGGAAACTTGGAATAGATGGAAATGTGGAAACTTATAAAGCAAGTTTGGTTGCAAAAGGTTTTCGTCAGAAACAAGGTGTTGATTATGATGAAACTTTTTCACCAGTTGCCATGCTTAAGTCCATCCGCATCATGCTTGCTATTGCACTATGATTATGAGATCTGGCAAATGGATGTTAAAACTGCATTCCTGAATGGTTATCTTGAGGAAGATATATATATCGAATAGCCTGAAAGTTTTAAATCCAACAAAGATCAAGTGTTTAAGCTTAAGAGATCAATATATGGTCTAAAGCAAGCCTCTCGTTCTTGAAACATCAGATTTAATAATGAGATCAACGAGATTGATTTCATCAGAAATGACGATGAACCTTGTGTATACAAGAAGATCAGTGGGAGCATGACTACTTTTTTGATTTTGTATGTTGATGACATATTAATAATGGGAAATGATATTGGACAGATGATGTCCATTAAGATTTGGTTGAATAGCAAGTTCTCCAAGAAAGATATGGGAGAAGCCTCTTATATCTTAGGGATTCGTGTCTATAAAGATAGAATGAAAAGATTAATTGGCTTGTCTCAAAGTCTGTACATAGAGCGAGTATTGAAGAAATTCAATATGGAAAGTTCTAAGAAAGGTCTTCTGCTGATCCGGTATGGAATACATCTTTCCAAGATCATGTCTCCTAAGTCCGAGGATGAAAGGAAACGTATGGAGTGTGTGCCTTATGCTTCGGCTGTTGGCAGTCTCATGTATGCCATGCTATGTACAAGGCCTGATATTGCGTATGTTATAAGCCTTGTGAGCAGATATTAGTCCGATCCAGGAGAAGAACACTGGATAGCAGTGAAGCATATTCTTAAGTACTTGCAAAAGACTAAGGACCTTGCACTGATTTATGGAGGAGTAGAACTCCGGATAGATGGGTACCCAAATTCAGATTTTCAATCTGATACGGATGATAGAAAGTCTACATCCAGAATTGTGTTTGTTTGTAATGGAGGAGCAGTAAGTTGGAAAAGTTCCAAACAGCCAGTTACTATAGACTCCATTACAGAAGTCGAGTACATTGTTGCATCTGATGCAACAAAGGAAACTGTTTGGATGAGGAAGTTCTTGTTAGAGCTAGAAGTGGTTCCTTCCATCGAGTTACCGATACCACTGTATTGCGACAACAATGGAGCTATTGCACAAGCTAAGGAACCTAGATCTCATCAGAAATCCAAACACATTGAAAGGAGTTTTCATATCATTCGAGAGATAGTTGCTCGAAAAGATATAAATCTACAGAAAGTTCTTACATTAGAGAATGTAGTAGACCCACTTATTAAGCCCATGAGTCAATCGCAGTTAGAACGTCAACTTGAAAAGATGGGGATACGATACCATGTAGATATGCGCTGAAGGCTATATTCTATAGCATTAGTGCAAGTGGGAGATTGTTAGAGATATGCCCTAATGCTATATAGTTAGATGACCTATATAGGGCATTTTGATGTAAATCTGAATGACATGTTAATTGGACGTTCATATTCTCCATTCAATTATATGAATATGTCCTTAATATTTTTTCTGAAAATAAGTATATTCTTAAAGTGTTGAGAATTCTACTGCATATTTCTTCGACATGATAAACATTCAAAAGCATTCATAGTCCTTAGATTATTCGACCAGGGCTAGAATAATCAAGTACGGACTATCATATGTAGTTACATTTGATTAACATAGAGATGTTAATGATAAAGGGTAATGAGTGTTAAGCTACAACGGCATAGGGATGCGATTAACTCACATATGAATGATCGTTGGTTGAACAAATCATTGAATGTGACCAGAATGACGAAACTACATTACTTTGGATTAATAGTTTGTCATTCGATGCAAATTGTACAAATTAATCCTTTGACTTGAGAAATTACGGCTGCCGGCTATATCATGGGCTAAATCTTGCGTTTGGACAATGCTAGCCTTCTTTGAGGGTGAGATACGGCCTCTTGCAGTTTAGTCTTGTGATATAGAGACTGACAGGTAGTTGTCAAGATAGGATCTGTTAACCTCCGATAGTGAGGCGATGTCCTATGCGATATAGTGTTGGTCGTCTGAAATAAAAAATCCTCGGCCGGGGTAGCTGAACGATGGAAATGTGTTTTTTCATAGATGTCATTTCTCATTCCACCGAATTAGATCTATGCATAGAATCGTATAGCAGACTTAATCATTTCATGGTCCCCACAATGATCGGGACATTTTAATAGAAGGATCGGATTGCACGTTAATTTGCGACTATAAATAGGTTCGTTGGAATTGTTATTCATTACTGTACATATTGTCATGATACATTCGTTGTTAACGTGTCACTCATGAACATGAAGGTATTCTGAAAAATGGCAGAGACATTTTCGGAATCGGTCCTTTATCGTTGTTCGGTCATAAACCTAAAAAGTCACACACTTAGGGTATCATGAATAAAGTATTTATGATCTTGGTATTGAGTTGGGAACGCGTTAAAGTATTAACAGTGTAATTTTGGACATTACTGGTTAAGTAGACCAAAATTATAATTTTCAAAAGTTTTGGGCCAAAGTGTAAATACTAAAAAGTTTAGGGCTTTAGTGCAAATATATTGAGGGGTTAATTTGTAATTAATTATTCTAAAAGGGTTTAAAATTAATTAATATTTGTCTTCACTAAAAGACAAACAACAACTTGCACAAAAAAGACAAAACACAAAAGGACAAACACTGAAGGACAAAAGAAAACTTGCACAAAAAGACAAACAGCAAGTTGCATGCAAAATTGTCCTTTTTGCCCTCCTTTGGCCGGCCATGCAAAGGCATTTTTGCCACTTGGCTTCTTCAATTGTTTAGATCATGACACTTGGCATTTGATGAATAAGGTTGTGCATCTATAAATAGAGGTCATGTCTTCATTCATTCGTGCTTGCTCTTGGGTGAAAATTATATAGTATTTTGAAGCAATTTTTCTCTCTTTTCTCTTAGTAGTTTCGGCCAAGTCTAGTAGAGATAGGGAACTTTTGCTTCTAAGTTTTTAAATCTAAATTATTCAAGCTCTTGTACTTAACCAAGCTAGCACTTCTATTAGTTAGTTGTCCTTTTCTTTTGGATACCCGTGGACCGACTAGAACCTTTGCATGTGCGAAGGAGCTTTGCCCAAGTCAAGACCTTCTTCAAGTGTCTACATCTGAGTTCTCCACATGAGGTCTTCTTATATTTCGTTCTAAATACATATGTATTCAGTTGTATATACTTTTATGTATTTCCTTTTGTGCTAAGTTACGGATTTACTCTTGGGTTTATGTAAATACAAACTTGTTTACATGCAAATTTTAATTGTTATTATTTCCATTGTGCTTGCATGTTTTTGTTATTTACAGATCTCGAGACGATCCCGTTGTGCTCCCGCTTTTTGAAGCTAACACCTTTTACGCCTTCATTATGAAGCTGACGCCCTTTAGCGCCTTCAGGATGACCAATTTTCTTTGATTAAACATATTTCTCAAACCTTTGTGGCTATGTTGAAATATAAGTACCAAAGGTCAACAACGCTTTGTTGTCTATTTCTCAAAATAGGTTATGGTCAACTTGAGTCTCTAAATCACTTTGGTCTCAAACCTTTGTGGTTATGTTGATTAAGTGATCTAGTTAGATTAAACCCGCCATCTTTTCGTTATCCGACAAATTGAATCTTTATTGATCTCAAACCTTTGTGGCTATTTTGGTTGTTAGATTTTGAAAGATAACTACATTTCTATGTTCATACTAGTGCATTAAATAAACTCATCATGAAACATTTCCCTAAGCCTTTATGGCTATGTTGGATTGTATTCAATTCAAGTTCTATTAAACCCTAAAATGACGGAGGACTACGACAAAACTCCTTTTACCATTTATATCAATCTAATATTGGTTTGCACGTGGGGAGTCCATTAGTTTGAATTCAATCTTATCATATAATTATGCATTCATCACATTTCATGCTAATAATCACAATTATAGCAAATAATAGAATATGAATGCAAATATGCATAAATGGTGGATCATAGTCTTGGGTTTGGGCCTAAGGAAATAAAATTATCCTATATAAAGATCTTCAACTCCTTGAAATCTTCATTGGGCCTCCAACTCCTTGGATTGTCCATTGGGCCTTCTTGCAAGCTTCTCTTTTAAGAATTATATAAGTGTCCTCACTACATTATTCTCTCAAAAAAAAAAAAAAAAACAAGAATATAAATGAGACTTATGTCTCAAATTACAACCCAATAAAATGGCCTTAAAGCCCAAATCCATGATCAAATTCACCATTTCCAAAATATATACATATGTATGATCACTCATATCAAATATATAATAATCATCACATAATTGGCTAGCATTCAAGTTTAATTAACTCATCAATATGAATAACCAAACTCCATCCATACTTGTTGCACAATCGAAAAACATTTTTCATTGTTAATGCAAGTTGTGGTGGCCCATTAATTCATAACACATTATAATTACACATGCAAGTCCAAAACTCAAAAGAAGATCACAAGTCCATGGCCCAAACTCACAAAGGGGCCCAATAGGCTAAACTTTAACATTAATACATGCATATATGGCCCAAGCCCAAATCAATATGTCTTTTTGGCCCATGCACATTAATTTTAGCCCAATAGTTCCTTTTAAAAACATTATATCAACATATAATTATTTTTAACTTTCTCAAATTTAGAAATATCTAAATACAACACATTAGATCATTTCCAAATCCAAGATAAGAACAAAATGGCCTTCCATTTATGTGAAATCAAATTTGCTATTCCAAGACATATAAACTAGTTGCATTTTGATTATTAAGCACTTTAATCATCAAATAGTCCTCTTTTTTTAAAAAAATCATATGCATGTCAACATCAAAATAAGCTTAAAACTAACCTTTAAACTTTCATGTTAACACATGCACACATTAAATATATATATTTGAGGACTACTAGGAAACTTTTAACACTTTTATATGTCCAACAAAAAGCAAAATCATGATCCTACATAACCTTGGTTTTTCGGCCATATGAATAAAACAATGCTAGACTTGTTTTCTTCAATTTTTAACTTTACAATATGCTAAAAGGAATCATTTCAAAAGTACCTTTTTAGCTTTTCTACTTTTAGAATATTCTACTTATTCCAAAGTCATATGTAAACACTCAAAGATCAAATCTACCATTTATCTTCACATATTATCACATTTAACAAGAAAACTATTTTTCCTAAACATGCATGTCATAATCGGCCAAGACAAAGTATAGATCTAAACATGCAAGTTGAAATCAACACTTATTTCCTCAAGATCCACGTATACAAGCTAAAATCCATTCTAGATCTAAACATACATACATAGACATAAGATGAACTTCAAACTTGCACATTTTGAAAGCTAACCCACGGCCATACATAAACTAGTTTCATGGATTAACATGGGCTCTGATACCACTTGAAAACTATCAACTCAAGAGATCATGTCAATACACATATCATAGTTGGATTCAAGATCATGGAAGATGGTTAGGGATAACAAGCTAAGGTCGAACCATGTAAGATGTGAAACCCCACTTTTCTATCCTGTCTCGTTTTGCGTGTTTATTCTCGTTTTGCGTCAATTGACCTATTTATGTGCTATATGAATTAGAATGTGACAATTTTGATATTAATACTCCTAGAACATGCTAAATGTGCATTCATGAAATTTTTATCAAAAACAGAGTCAGAAATTTTATCGTCGACTTTTAGTGAATAGTGTTTTTGAAACACGTCCACTAAAATTTTGAAACTGGTCTTTTTAACCCTTCTAGATCTAGTCCTCGGACTTTAATAGACCTGTGTTTGATTAAAACGGTTTTCAAATTGGCTTAGGAATTTATTAGGGTTTTTACACCGACTTTTGTGAAAATCGAGTTTTAAGCCGACTCGAGTGAAATTGTTTGATTGTAAAACTTCTTTTCACCTAAAAATAACCTACTTGAGCTATCTTAGGAGTTTCATATTTGTTTTGAGCAAAGAGATAGCTAAAATGCATTTAAAAGACAAAAAAACACAAAAATACTAAGTTTACTCAACTTTGAATTTCATTAAAATGTTGACCTTTATGCATATATCATCAACACATATTACATTAGCACAAAACACACTTAAAAACACCTAGTTGGCCGAGAGCACCATAGGAGAAAGCCAAGAGTTTTTCTTCAAGTTTTCAAAGCAAATTTTCAATGAAAAAGCTAGTTTTTGTCCGTAGATTTTCATGTCGAGTTGGATTCCGCTTGTTGGGCATGCATTGCACGCATATCTAGGCTTATATCGCATCAAAGGTGAGAGAAAGATTCTAGATCTCAAAACTCATCTTTTTGTTTTTGTGTAGAATTGATTATTGAACCATTAAAATGTTAATTTGATATTAGATTATTGCTCCATGCATGCTAGGGATCATTTATATGTATTCTTGTGAGATTTGAACCGTTTTAGCGTAATTATTTATTTTCAGGTATTTAAATTTGAGTTATTTGTCATTTCTTGATTATCTTGAGTTGTATTGGTTGAAATCGATTGCCGTCGATTTCTAAAAGTTTGATAATTACGTGATCAAGCCGCTGTAATGCCAAATTTTTGATTGCGAGGTCGGTGCTAAAGTCCAAAAATTTCAGCCATGACACACTAGGTTTTTAGGGTTGTTGGGCGTGATTTGGATGTATTTTGGTTGGTTTCCGAGGAGGCTAATGTAGTTGATTGAATGGGTGAGTGATAGAAACTGGTTTGGAGTTGTTTGGATTAGTAGAATGTAAGATATGAATATTTGAACTTTAGGTTGTCTTTCTTTAAAATGTTAAATTATGCCTTTAGTTGATTGGGTATGGTTTGAGTGATTGAATTGTGAGTTGATGATGGGTAAACTAGGGTTTGATTGTATGTTTAATGCATGTTCGGTTGGATGGCCTACTTTGGCATCTAACTTAGTTATTTGTTGTTAAATTGATTATTGATGTTATTATGATGATAATATGATTATTGATTGATTATTGATTGATGATTGATCAACCGAGAGATAGTCAACGGAAAAGGTTGTCCTCTTGTGAATGATTGATGTTTATTATTATTGCTGAGTCTTTGGTATGTGTGTGCCACCTCTCGGGCAGCATCGGGCTGTCGGGTTGATAACGGCATGACTACTACAGACTACCTCCAGCTCGCATGACGGAGGTGTCATGGAGGGAGAGGTTATTGAGGTACCTCGGGTGCGTGAGTTTATGGGAGTCACAAGAACGCTGTTATGATCGTGATGGCGTTTGGAGCTACACCAACTAGTGTATCTTTATTGAATGGTCATTATAGTTTATGTGATGATAGTATTATTGATGTTATTGTGTGTTTACTTGCTCAAAGAATCATTTCCAATGAGTATAGTGAATACTGTTAAAGATCTATCGGATCCTCACTGAGCTTATTTTATATAAGCTCACTCTCTATTATTGCATTCTTACAGGTGTTGTTGAGCAGGATTACGGGTACGTGCCTCCTGAAGAGGAAAATGTGCCTTACGTGGATGAGTCTTATGTTCTGAAGTCTTATCCTTGATGTTTGATGTGTTGAACACCTTATTATCTTTTATATTATCTAGTTAACTTTTATATGCTTTGTAGTTTATAATGTAAAAGATGTTGAAAAGATAATGAATTAGTTGATGGTAACTTAGTAATCTTTCTTTTGTCTATGTTTAGGTTGCTAGGTTGGTATCAATATATTTTGCAATGTATATTAAGGTTCATGTATTATGATCAAACGGAGGCGTATAACGAGGAATGACTATTGTATAATATGGTTATGTTGTATGTTGTTATTTTATTGAGGAGTTGTTTGTTGTATGGTTTATGGAGTTAATGTATGATGATCTAATGAGGTTGGTTTAGAGCCTCGGTATCCTATCTACTGTCGTTATACTGCCAAAATTCCGTTGCGTCCTGACTGATTATAGGAGGGGTCGAGTTGGGGAGTGACATTTAAGTGGTATCAGAGTGCATGTTTAGTTGTCAGCCGGGGTATTCTCGGAATGTGGGTAATGGTCTTAGCATGAAAGTATGTATGAAAAGAAAGAAAAGTAAACTATGTATTAATATGATTAAATGATTAAGTGATTATGTGATTTAGTACTTATGTGATTATGTGATCAATTTGTTTATGTGTTTTATATGAGTTTGTTGTTTATGTGTTAATAGTTGTTTATAACCTGTTTACGTGCTATAACATGTGCTAACTCTTTGATTAGTAGAATGGCCAGTAGACCAAGGACCAGAGGTAGGCCCGAGGTAGTAGATGAGACTCCTAGTAATGCGGCACCAGGCCGTGATAGGGGTGATGATCGTTTGGGGGCAGCTATGGATATGATTGCTGAGTTAGTGGCCGGACAGGCACAGTTGTTAGCAGGGCAGGCTGCTCAGACTCAGGCTTTGTAGGCTCAGCTATTGAATGTGCAGGGTGGAAACCACGGGCGGGGTACCCTGAAAGAGTTCTTAGGGTATCATCC
Organism: Ehretia macrophylla; assembly: GCA_037974665.1. Lineage (NCBI taxonomy): Eukaryota > Viridiplantae > Streptophyta > Magnoliopsida > Boraginales > Ehretiaceae > Ehretia > Ehretia macrophylla. The sequence continues at coordinate 59,915,775 of CM075780.1, read as the reverse complement.
ACCTAGATTTCAGGGGGAACCCGATAATTGGAAGGTTGAAGCGTGGATTAATAAGGTGGAGAAGATTTATGATCCTTTTGATTACACCGATGAGCAGAAGGTTACTTTTGTCGTATACTTTTTCGATGATGAGGCAGAGGAATGGTGGCGCACAGTGAGAGCTAGCTGGGAGACTTGGGGTGTTCTTTATGCCTGGGATACCCTCTTGAGAGCTTTTCGGGAGAAGTATGCCCCGAGGATTGCACGAAAGAGGAGAGAGGCTGAGTTTCTATCTCTGATTCAGGGGGATACCTCAGTGGCTCAGTATGAGGCCACCTTTACTCGATTGTCCCGGTATGCACCGGAGTATGTGGCTGATGAGGAGCGGAGGACTCGTAGATTTATGTTGGGGTTGAGGCCCGAGATTCAGGATGCGATGGCTCTGAATCGATATGATATATTCATTGAGGCCTTTAATGCAACTTCTAGGTTAGAAAAGAGAAAGGGGGATCAGCTTGTGTCTAGTCAGCCTAGTAAGAGGCTGTATCAGCCGCAGTTTCAGCAGGGTATGTATAGGCCTCCCGTACAGCAGGTTGTGTACAGGCCACCAGCTCAGTAGGATTCTTTTAGGCCACAGGGTCAACAGAGTTATTATCAGCCTTAGTTTCAATAGGGGCCATATCAGGTTCAGTCCCAGTATAGGCCAGCCCAGTCTCAGGGTCAGTATAGGCCTAGTTTAGTAAGGCCTCAGCAGCAGGCTGGTTTAGTTGTTTCTTCAGCTTCTGGTTCTTCCAAGGGCAGTGTTAGTACATCATCACCGCAGTGTACACATTGCAAGCGCACGGGGCATGTGGAGGCCAATTGTAGAGTGAAGGTAGGGACGTGTTTAGGATGCGGCAGCAATCAGCACAGGGCGAGGGATTACCCTAGATATTCGAGGACTGAGGGTCGGGCAGCGACTTAGAGTTATCAGGGCCGACCTGCAGGCAGTGAACGTCAGCAGCAGCGGGTCCAGGCTCGGGCCTACGCAGTTGACTTAGAGGAGATGCCTGAGGAGACTGCAGTTGTGGAAGGTAACTTCCTTATACTTGATCAACTTGTTAAAGTGTTGATTGATTCTGGTGCTACGCATTCTTTCAATACTCTTGCTTGTGTCCAACATGTTAATATGCAACCTGAAAGATTTCCTTATGTGGTTGAGATTAGTACCTCTTTGACTGATAAGTATGTGACTGGCTTAGTATGTAAGGATTGTAAAATACATGTTAAGGGGCATAGTTTTCCTTTGGACCTTATCTTATTTCCTATCCGGGGGTATGATGTTATCTTGGGTATGGATTGGCTTTCTAAGTATGATGCCCAGTTGAACTGTAGAACCAAGGTAGTACAGTTTCGATTGCCAGATCAGCCAGTAGTAGAGGTAGCAGGGAACCGGGGTGCTAAGACGAGCTTTGTTATCTCAGCAACAAAAGCTGTTAAGTTGGTGAGTAAGGGGTGTTCGGGTTATCTAGCTTATTTGATCAACAAGTCATCTGATAAGTTACAGCTGGAGGAAGTTCCTATTATTCAGGAATATCCTAATGTATTTCCCGAGGAGTTGCCAGGGTTACCGCCAGAGAGAGAGATGTAGAGTTTGTGATCAATCTTATTCCCGGTACTCAACCTATTTCTAAATCAACGTACCAGATGGCACCAGTTGAGTTGAAAGAGTTGAAGACTCAGTTGCAGGAGTTATTGGAGAAGGGATTTATTCAGCAGAGTTCTTCACCTTGGGGAGCTTCTGTTTTATTTGTGAAGAAGAAGGATGGTACATTGAGATTGTGTATTAATTATCGTGGTTTGAATCAGGTGACCATCAAGAATAAATATCCTTTGCCACAGATTGACGAGTTGTTTGATCAACTTCAAGGAGCCAAAGTCTATTCTAAATTTGATTTGAGAAAGGGGTATTATCAGCTTCGGATTCGTACGGAGGATGTTCTGAAGTCTGCCTTCAGGACTCGGTACAGGCATTATGAGTTTGTTGTTATGCCCTTTGGATTAACTAATGCACTGGTAGCATTCATAGATCTTATGCATCGGGTTTTTTACCCGTATTTAGACCAATTCGTGGTAATCTTTATTGATGATATCTTGGTCTATTCTAAATCTAAATCGGAGCACAAGCAACATCTATGGCTTGTCTTACAGAAGCTGCAGGAGCATCAGTTGTTTGCCAAGTTTAGCAAATGTGAATTTTGGCTGCAACGCATATCTTTTCTTGGCCACGTGATTGCACAGAGCAGTATATCTGTAGATCCCACTAAGATTGAAGTGGTGATGTCTTGGAAACGGCCAGAGAATATTTCTGAGGTCCATAGCTTTCTTGGGTTGGCGGGTTATTACTGTAGGTTTGTAAAGGACTTCTCAAAGATTGCTGGGCCACTTTCTAAGTTGACTCATAAACGAACTATCTTTAATTGGGATGAGAAGTGTGAGAGTGGGTTTCAGGAGCTGAAAAAGAGGTTGACTACTGCTCCAGTACTTGCTCTACCAGAGGGGACCGACAATATGGTTATTTACAGCGATGCATCCAATGAGGGCTTGGGATGTGTTCTTATGCAGAATAGCGAGTTATTTCCTATGCTTCCAAAAAGTTGAAGCCTTATGAGATGAATTATCCGACTCATGATCTTGAGTTGGCAGTAGTTGTCTTCGCACTGAAGAAGTGGCGTCATTATCTGTGGGGTAGTATGTCACGCCCCGACCCGACCCCGCAAAAGGCCAAGCCCGGACCCGACACATGGACGGAGTCTCCTCTGTACCGCGGACGATCCGAAAACCCTAAAATCAATATAATACTTGCGAAAGCCATATAATAATCAGAACAAGCCAACTTTCTTTAAAATATACATTCTCTTATTAACCAACTTTCAAAACCAAAATGATATGCATACTACACAAGTACTTATGCCACTAATCAATTCCATTAGCATGCATTTTCTTACTAGTCACAAGAGTATAAGTTACAACTTTACATTCTTCCAACTTATACAACATAAGACCATTAAAGGTCTCAAAATAAAAAATACATACAAGGCTACAAGCCTCAAAATTAAGCGTCCTTCACGCAATATACATAACAAACAAGGTTTACACAAAAACTGGCAACCAACCACCAGCAAAGCAGGGAAGTGCTATCACGGAAACACCGCCACCTGTTCCTCCTCCTCTATTACCTCGAGAGGGTCTGCTTCAACTACTCCTGTAAAAACATGGTATAGAAAGGAATAAGCAAAAACTATTGCTCAGCGAGGGCAATTGGTCTCAAGGACGGAGATGAGAGGAGTATGCAATGCAATTAGCCAAGCAATGTATACATATATCATACAGAGACATAATAAAGCCATCAACAAAGCAAGGCAAGCATTAAAGCTATAACACTCATTCAAAGGATACGATACTCTTTTCACGAGCAACTTTCAAACACGAATTCGATGACGACGCGCCGGCCCAAACCACCTTATAACACCAGTTTGGAATACCCCGGAAGTATCCATCAACCTACGACCCAAATCTCCCTGGGAGGCAACCCAAGCGAGAAAAGGAATAGCAGCGGAGCTAGAGCAACCAACACTGGCAACCCAAGGCTACCCAGAGAGGCCCATCACTCACGCGCGAGACACTATGCAATGCAAGACTCGATACAAGGCGATAATCAAGCGATAAAGCCACACGTGGGAGAATAACAAAGTAGGTTACTCTCGCACGCAATAGCAGCAATTGATAAGCAATTCAATCCAAAACAACTCAAACAAGTATTTCAAGTAATTCTAAGCATTCTATAGGCATAAAGACAAGAAAACACACAAAAACACAAATCGGCCCCAACTATCAAAACGCTACCATTTCCAAACGAGCCACGAGTTCTGGAAACCGACTTTGCCAACCCTCCTAGGTCACCATAAGACACGTCTAAAGACCCCGAAACCTTACTTTACCCTAGAACTCGCGCAAAGCCCCGATTTCCCCCTTTCCCGTTTGAACTACAACTATATCAACCAAACACCCAACCAACGCCATAATCGCACCAAAAGTGCTTCTATGGCCTCCCGAAGCAATGCCAACACGCAAAACGAGAAAATGCCAAAGTCGACCTAAACGACCCCGACTTTTCCAAAGGCTTAATTCTCGTTTTTTTCACTACGCAACCCAAACAAACCACACATTTTAGCATTCTAGCATACCTAGCACGTTTCTACATCAACGGAAAGCATAACAGCGCAATTTCAACGTTTCAAGGTTTTACTATTCATAAAATACTATTCATTTCACAATTTAATTTGCAATCACAACATTTAACCGCAGAAAATGTTACAAAGCTATAAATACATGTTCTACAAATGCCAAGGAACATTCTAGAAGCATCAAATCGCTTTAAATAACGATCTACGGATAAATCTAAAAATTGACAAAGTTAACATACACAACGTATAAATGCGCAAATAACATGTGAAACCTTACTTTCTTGCTTATCTCGTTTTACGTGCTATACCTCGTTTTTCGTGCATATGATCTGTTTATATGCTATAGGACCTAGAAAGTTATAATTTTGATGTCAATACTTCTAATACGTGCTAAATGTGCATTCATGAAATTTTTATCAAAAACGGAGTCAGAAATTTTATCGTCGATTTTTAGTGAATAGTGTTTTCGAAACACGTCCGCTATAATTTTGAAACTGGTCTTTTTAACCCTTCTAGACCTAGTCCACGGACTTTAATAGACCTGTGTTTGATGAAAACGGTTTTAAAATCGGCTTAAGAATTTATTAGGGTTTTTACACCGACTTTTGCGAAAATCGAGTTTTAAGCCGACTCGGGTGAAATTGTTGGATTGTAAAACTTCTTGTCACCTAAAAATAATCCACTTGAGATATCTTGGGGGTTGCATAATTATTTTTAATTTGGTGAGCATTAAAATGCAATTAAAGTCATTAAAAACACAAAAATACTAATTTAAATTAACTTTGACTTTAATTAATTATTTGACCTTATAAGCTAATGTCCTCAACACACACTCACACAACACAAAAACACCATCACACACACACACATTGCCGAGAGAAAAGAGGGAGAAAAAGAAAGAGAAAACTCAAGCTTTTCAATCCAATTTTTCAAAGAAAAACCTAGTTTTTGTCCGTGAAACTTCGCACCGACTTGGATTCTGCTTGTTGGGCACGCATAGCACGCATTCCTAGGCTTATATCGCATCTAAGGTGAGAGAAAAATTCTAGATCTCAAAATGTCATTTTTGTGTTTTTGCGTATAAATGAAGATTGAACCGTTAGAATTGAAATCTGATGTTAGATTATTGCTCCTTGCATGCTAGGGATCATTATATACTAATACTACGAGTTTCTGTCGGATATAGCATAATTTTTATTTTCCGGGTATTTAATTTTGATTAAAATGTTCAAAGTTGAATTAAATGAGTTGTGTTGATCGAAATCGATTGCCGTCGATTTCTAAATACTTGATAATTACGTATTAGCGCTGTTGTAATGCCGAATTTTCGATTACATTGTTTGTGTGAAAATCCGGAAAATCCAGCCATGACATCTTAGGATTTTAGGGTTATCGGGCATGATTTGGAGGTGTTATGGTGGATTTCCGAGAGGGCTAATGTAGTAGGTTGAATGGGTGAGTGATAGGAACTGATTTGGCAATGTTTGGATTAGTAGATTGTAAGTTATGAATTTTAGAAGTTTAGGTTGTCATTCTTTAATTTCTTGAACGATGCCTTAGATGGTTGGGTAGTGTTCGAGTGATGAATGGTGAGTTGTTGTTGAGTAATTTAGAGTTTAATTATGTATATTATGCATGTCCGGTTAGATGGCCTACTTTGTCATCTAACTACGTTGTTTGTTGTTTAATTTAATATTGATGTTATATTGATGTTATTGATTGATTATTATTGAGTGCGGGAATCGGGCACTCTTGTTGCTGATCTCCCAATTGAATGATTGATTGATGATTGATTGATGATTGATGATTATGGAGTCTTGGTATGTGTGTGCCACCTCTCGGGCAGCGTCGGGCTGTCGGGTTGATAACGGCATGACTGCCATAGGCTACCCCCAGCTCGCATGACGGAGGTGTCATGGAGGGAGGGGCTAGTGAGGTACCTCGGGTGCGTGAGTAATGGGGAGTTATAAGAAGAACGGTTGAGATCGTGATGGCGTTTGGAGCTACACCAAATAGAGTATCCTTTATTGATTGGTTATATAGTTATGTGATGATAGCATTATTTATGTTGTTGTGTGTTTACTTGCTCAAAGGACTAAATCCAAGGAGCGTAGTGAATACTGTCGAGATCTATCGGATCCTCACTGGGCTTATGTATATAAGCTCACTCTCTATTATTGCATGTTTTCAGGTGTACTTTCACAAGATTACGGGTACGTGCCTCCTGAAGAGGAGAATGTGGAAAACGTGCCTTTCGTGGATGAGTCATATGTCCCTGAGTCTTATCCATGATTCTATGTTGTTAAACGTCATGTATATTAGCTTAATGGACTTTTATATGCTTTACGGTTCTTAGTGTAATAGTTGTTGAAAAGATGATGATCCAAATAATGTTAACTTAGTGGCTTCCTTTTGTCTACGGTTAAGTTGTTAGATGGGTGTCAACTTATTTTTGAAATGTATAATAAAGTTGAGGTATTGTATGTTATGTTGGAACGGAGGCAGATAACGAAGACTGATTATTGTATACTACGGTTAGGTTGTATGTTGTTATGCTGTTAAGGAGTTGTTGTATGTATGGTTATGGAATTTTGAATGTTTAATGTTATTAACGAGGTTGGTTTAGAACCTCGGTAATCTATTTACTGTCGTTACTGCCGAAATTCCGTTGCGTCCTGACTGATCGTAGGTGGGGTCGAGTTGGGGCGTGACATAACATGCTTCCCTCACCTTAGGTACTCCTTGTCGCTAGGAAAACAACGTTGGTTGCCTCGGAAACCACCCCGCACGAGCTCTCGCGAAGATTGATCGATTGGAAGTTGAAAGATTTTTTTTTCTCTCTTCAAAGCCACGGCCAGAGCTGTCTGTTTGCTGCTGTTTTTCTTTTTATTTTGCTTAGTTTTTTAGCTTATAAGGTGTCAAATGGTCAAAGGTCAAAGGTCCAAGGTCAAACTACTTAAAACTTGGTCAAAGGGCCCTATTTTGCGCATTTTAAAGCCGTTTTAGCTAAGGTAAGATAAATTAAAGCTAGCAACATTTAAAATATAAAATTTAAGTCATCTAAATACTAGTTTCACTATTTGCTGAGGACTGGAACTCGTTATCTAGCTATCGCTCCTTAAATGCAATGCACGTTGCGTCGGCGAGAAAGTAACAATTAATTCACAAAGAATTTAAGGAAATATAATTTTCAAAATAATAAACAAAGAATTTTCACATTCCGGGCTCGGGTATTACACCCTCTCCCCCTTAAAACAATTGTGCCCACGCAATTCTTACCTAGTCAACAAACAACTCCGGATACTGATCCCGAACTTGGTCCTCTCTTTCCCAAGTCGCTTCCTCAAACCCATGATGATTCCACAGAACCTTGACTAACGGAATACTCTTTCTGCGAAGCTCCTGAATCTTCCGATCCACAATTCTAATCGGTTTCTCTTCATAAGACAACTTTTCTTCAATCTGCAAAGGCTCTGGTTCAAGTACATGTGAAGGGTCTGGATGATACTTCTTCAACATAGACACGTGGAACACATCGTGCAGTCTCGACAAGCTCGGAGGCAAAGCTAATCGATAAGCCAAAGGACCTACCTTTTCGGTGATCTCATACGGACCCACGTACCTGGGACTAAGCTTCCCGCTCTTACCGTGCCGAATCAATCCCTTCCGTGGAGAAATCTTAAGAAACACCCAATCTCCCAAATCAAACTCAAGATCCCGACGGTGCTTATCTGCATAACTCTTCTGACGACTCTGAGCTGTAAGCATACGCTGGCGAATAAGGTGAACATTATCTACCATCTTAATCAACTCAGGTAACACAGTCGGATCAACTGTTCTCATCTCTCCAACCTCTTCCCAATATAACGGAGATCTGCATTTCCGACCATACAACGCCTCGTAGGGAGCCATACCTATAGTAGATTGATAATTATTGTTGTAGGCGAACTCCGCTAAAGGAAAAAACTTCTCCCAATTCTTCCCAAAGTCTAGCACACATGCTCGAAGCATGTCTTCCAAGATCCTGATAGTTCTCTCAGACTGGCCATCAGTTTGCGGATGATAAGCAGTACTGAAGCTCAACTTAGTTCCCATGGCCTCTTGCAACTTCTGCCAAAAACGAGATCTGAATCTGGGATCCCTATCTGACACTATACTCTGTGGTACACCATGCAATCTTACAATATTAGCAACATACAATTCAGCTAGCTTATCAAGGCTATCCTGTTTATTCACGGGAATAAAGTGTGTAACTTTAGTCAAGCGGTCTACAACAACCCAAACAGAATCACATCCTCTCGGAGATCTAGGAATATCGGTCACAAGGTCCATTGTTATATGTACCCACTTCCATTGCGGAATCGACAATGGCTGTAGAAGTCCGGCTGGCCTCTGATGCTCAACTTTAACCCTCTGACAAGTCAAACATCTGGATACATACCCAGCAATCTCCCTCTTCATATTGTTCCACCAGAAGTGTTGCTTCAAATCTCTATACATCTTTGTACTGCCCGGGTGAATCGTGTACCTCGAATTATGTGCCTCGGACAGGATCTCATTCTTTAAAGTCGGATCACCAGGAACACATACTCTGTCCCTGAATCTGAAGATGCCATATGCATGTAATTTAAACTCCGACTCTCCCCCTTTTGATTTTTCTTGGATCTTCAAGATGTGAGGATCAGTCTTATGAGCCTCTCTGATCTGTGCTAGCAATCCTGACTGAATCTGTAAACTAGCAAACCGAATCCCTACCTCAGTAGCTTCTGGTTTCCATGAACAAATTTCTTCCAAAGTCTCCCAGTCCTTGATAATCAAGCTTGCAACAGTAGCATTTCGGCTCAAAGCATCAGCAACAACATTTGCCTTACTTGGCACATAGTTAATAGAACAGTTATAACCACCCAATAGCTCTAGCCATCTCCGCTGCCTCATATTTAGATCCTTCTGTGAAAACAAATACTTGAGACTCTTGTGGTCAGTAAATATTTCAAATCTGCAACCCCACAAGTAGTGACGCCACTTCTTCAAAGCAAACACAACTGCAGCTAACTCAAGATCATGTGTAGGGTAATTGACTTCATAAGGTTTCAATTTCCTAGAAGCATAAGCAATCACCTTACCATTCTACATTAAAACACAGCCCAAACCTTCCTTAGATGCATCACTGTAGACAACAAAGTTCTCTGTTCCCTCAGGTAAAGCTAGTATAGGAGCTGTAGTTAGTCTCTTCTTCAATTCTTGGAAACTGGATTCACATTTGGCATCCCAGTTGTAAGCAACTTTCTTCCGAGTCAACTGGCTAAAAGGTCCAGAAATTTTAGAAAAGTCTTTAACAAATCTCCGGTAGTAACCTGCCAATCCAAGAAAACTCCGAATCTCTGACACTGTCTCAGGTCTCTTCCAAGATGAAACAACTTCAATCTTAGCTGGGTCCACTGAAATTCCTTGATCTGAAATGATATGGCCTAGAAAAGATATCTGGTTCAACCAGAACTCATACTTGCTGAATTTAGCAAAAAGCTTGTTTTCCTGCAAAGTCTGAAGCACAATCTTCAAGTGTTGCTCATGTTCAGCCTCGTTCTTCGAATACACTAAAATGTCGTCAATAAAGATCACGACAAACTGATCAAGGTAAGGCCGAAAGACCCTCTGCATCAAGTCCATGAATGCGGCTGGTGCATTCGTCAAACCAAACGGAAAAACAACAAATTCATAGTGGCCATATCTAGTCCTGAATGCCGTCTTTGGTATATCGTCACTCCGAATTCTAAGTTGATAGTAACCCTGCCTCAAGTCAAATTTGGAGTAAACACTCGCACCCTGCAACTGGTCAAACAACTCCTCAATCAACGGCAAGGGGTATTTATTCTTAATCGTGACTTGATTAAGTCCCCTGTAATCAATGCATAACCGTAGCGTGCCGTCTTTCTTTCTCACAAACAACACAGGTGCGCCCCACGGCGAAGAACTAGGTTGTATAAACCCTTTCTCAAACAAGTTCTGAAGCTGAATTTTTAACTCCTGAAGTTCGGCCGATGCCATTCTATAAGGACTCCTAGAAATCGGCGCAGTGCCTGGCACAAGGTCAATCACGAACTCAATATCCCTATCCAGTGGTAAACCCGGTAATTCCTCGGGAAATACACCAGGGAAGTCTCTAACAATCGGAACTTCATTCAGACTCAACTTATCAGCAGGCTGATTGATCAAATAGGCTAAGTAAGCTTCACAACCCCTATTCAACAACTTAGAAGTCTTGATCGCTGATAAAAGTGGAATGCGGGCAGCCCTGCAGTTCCCAACAATCTCTAGTACCGGTAGGTCAGGAACCTTAAGATAAACAACCTTTGTTCTATAGTCCAACTGAGCATAATACTTTCCCAACCAGTCCATTACCAAAATGATTTCAAAGTCACGGAATGGTAATATAATTAAATCAGCAGGAAATTTACGGTTCTCAATACATATATCACAAGATTTGCAAATAGACTCAGTAACAAATTTTGCACCCAAAGGAGTACTAACTTCAATTTCATGAGGCAATTTATCAATGCAAACATTCACAGATCGTGCACATGCAGGAGTTATAAACGAATGCGTAGCTCCGAGATCAATCAAAACTTTAACTGGCTGAGTATTGAGAAGAAAGGTACCTTCCACTATAGCTGTGGTATCGGGTAGCTCCTCTGCATCCAATGCAAAGACCCTAGCCTGAACTCTCTGTGTTGGTCGTGCACCTGCAGCCCTATTCTGAACACCTTGGCCTCCACCACGGCCCTGAACATTATTATACTTAGGGCAATCCCTCACCCTATGGTCATCACTGCCACAACCCGTACATTTACCACTCTTCCTCCAGCAGTTAGCCTCAATATGCCCTGGTCAATTACAATAATTACACTGCTGATTTTGCCTAACCGCAGTGTTTCTTGTAGGTGCTGGGGCTCTGGCAGGGGTAGGAACTGTACCTCCCTGCTGGGGTCTAGTCACAGCTGGCCTAGCCTGAATCTGCTGCTGTGGTTGATACGGACGCTGCCGAGGACCCTGTGCAGAAGCCTGATACTGCCTCGGCTGACTCTGGCTGCTCTGGCCCAAATACTGCTTCTTACTCGGCTGACTGCTCTCAGCTAACATCTCAGCCTTCCGTTTTTCAAACTTCGAGGCTGCCTGAAAAGCCTCGAGAAAAGTAGTATAGGTCTGCCCAGTCAAATGCAACTGAATGTCCATTCTCAGCCCACGAACAAACCTATGTATCATCCTCCTAGCCGGCCGTACCAACTCGGGCATATACCTCGACAGGCTAACAAACCTAGCCTCGTACTGAGCAACAGTCATATTTCCCTGCTTCAGGGCCACAAACTCATCTTCCCTCCTCTCCATAGCCATCTCAGGAATATATTTGTCCCGGAACTCACTTACAAAATCATCCCATAAGTGTGGAACATCCTCGCAATCCCACCTCAATCTGACAGTATTCCACCACTGCTCTGCATCACCCTCAAATAAAAATGATGCATAATCTATTCTTGCCTCATCAGTGTACCTCAAAGCGGTGAAAATTTTCTCGACATGATTAATCCATCTCTCGGCCGCCTCATCATCCGGCTCTCTGAAGAACTTTTCCGGCTCGTGCCTCAGAAATTTCTCTAACTGATTGTTCTCAACTCTGTACCTCTGTCCACCAGGATTAGCTTGATTACCCTGGGGATTAATCCGGTCCTGCCTCTGCTCATGTAGCACCTGTGTGATCCGGTCTACTGCAGTAGTCATGGTAGCCATAAACTGCTCAGGCAACGGCTGCTGACCCTGTTCCGCTGCCTCTTCATCTGATCCTATACCTTGAGTACCACGACGTGGTGGCATAGTAGCAACTCACAATAGCTGGCAACATTTAAAAGCAGTTTATAGACAGGAATATAGCACATAAGATTAGATAACACTCAAGTCAATAACAATCCAATATTCTATCACACAATTCACATAAGACAAGTTCAACTTGCCAAACTATTTCACTTAAACACATAAACATTCCAAGTTCACAAAGTCATGTTATAACATTTTCTTTTCACTTAGCAATCATACATAAACACTTTAGCATTTTAGACCTTTACCCCACAGACCGAGAATCATATCCCGGCTCATGCAAGACTATCATGCTTTGATACCACCTAAAGATGTCACGCCCCGACCCGACCCCGCAAAAGGCCAAGCCCGGACCCGACACACGGACGGAGTCTCCTCTGTACCGCGGACGATCCGAAAACCCTAAAATCAATATAATACTTGCGAAAGCCATATAATAATCAGAACAAGCCAACTTTCTTTAAAATATACATTCTCTTATTAACCAACTTTCAAAACCAAAATGATATGCATACCACACAAGTACTTATGCCACTAATCAATTCCATTAGCATGCATTTTCTTACTAGTCACAAGAGTATAAGTTACAACTTTACATTCTTCCAACTTATACAACATAAGACCATTAAAGGTTTCAAAATAGAAAATACATACAAGGCTACAAGCCTCAAAATTAAGCGTCCTTTACGCAATATACATAACAAACAAGGTTTACACAAAAACTGGCAACCAACCACCAGCAAAGCAGGGAAGTGCTATCACGGAAACACCTCCACCTGCTCCTCCTCCTCTATTACCTCGAGAGGGTCTGCTTCAACTACTCCTGTAAAAACATGGTATAGAAAGGAATGAGCAAAAACTATTGCTCAGCGAGGGCAATTGGTCTCAAGGACGGAGATGAGAGGAGTATGCAATGCAATTAGCCAAGCAATGTATACATATATCATACAGAGACATAATAAAGCCATCAACAAAGCAAGGCAAGCATTAAAGCTATAACACTCATTCAAAGGATACGATACTCTTTTCACGAGCAACTTTCAAACACGAATTCGATGACGACGCGCTGGCCCAAACCACCTTATAACACCAGTTTGGAATACCCCGGAAGTATCCATCAACCTACGACCCAAATCTCCCTGGGAGGCAACCCAAGCGAGAAAGGGAATAGCAGCGGAGCTAGAGCAACCAACACTGGCAACCCAAGGCTACCCAGAGAGGCCCATCACTCACGCGCGAGACACTATGCAATGCAAGACTCGATACAAGGCGATAATCAAGCGATAAAGCCACACGTGGGAGAATAACAAAGTAGGTTACTCTCGCACGCAATAGCAGCAATTGATAAGCAATTCAATCCAAAACAACTCAAACAAGTATTTCAAGTAATTCTAAGCATTCTATAGGCATAAAGACAAGAAAACACACAAAAACACAAATCGGCCCCAACTATCAAAACGCTACCATTTCCAAACGAGCCACGAGTTCTGAAAACCGACTTTGCCAACCCTCCTAGGTCACCATAAGACACGTCTAAAGACCCCGAAACCTTACTTTACCCTAGAACTCGCGCAAAGCCCCGATTTCCCCCTTTCCCATTTGAACTACAACTATATCAACCAAACACCCAACCAACGCCATAATCACACCAAAAGTGCTTCCATGGCCTCCCGAAGCAATGCCAACACGCAAAATGAGAAAATGCCAAAGTCAACCTAAACGACCCCGACTTTTCCAAAGGCTTAATTCTCATTTTTTCCACTACGCAACCCAAACAAACCACACATTTTAGCATTCTAGCATACCTAGCACGTTTCTACATCAACGAAAAGCATAACAGCGCAATTTCAACGTTACAAGGTTTTACTATTCATAAAACACTATTCATTTCACAATTTAATTTGCAATCACAACATTTAACCGCAGAAAATGTTACAAAGCTATAAATACATGTTCTAAAAATGCCAAGGAACATTCTAGAAGCATCAAATCGCTTTAAATAACGATCTACGGATAAATCTAAAAATTGACAAAGTTAACATACACAACGTATAAATGCACAAATAACATGCTTCCCTCACCTTAGGTACTCCTAGTCGCTAGGAAAACAACGTTGGTTGCCTCGGAAACCACCCCGCACGAGCTCTCGCGAAGATTGATCGATTGGAACTTGAAAGGTTTTTTTTTCTCTCTTCAAAGCCACGGCCAGAGCTGTCTATTTGCTGCTGTTTTTCTTTTTATTTTGCTTAGTTTTTTAGCTTATAAGGTGTCAAATGGTCAAAGGTCAAAGGTCCAAGGTCAAACTACTTAAAACTTGGTCAAAGGGCCCTATTTTGCGCGTTTTAAAGCCGTTTTAGCTAAGGTAAGATCAATTAAAGCTAGCAACATTTAAAATATAAAATTTAAGTCATCTAAATACTAGTTTCACTATTTGTTGAGGACTGGAACTCGTTATCTAGCTATCGCTCCTTAAATGCAATGCACGTTGCGTCGGCGAGAAAGTAACAATTAATTCACAAAGAATTTAAGAAAATATAATTTTCAAAATAATAAACAAAGAATTTTCACATTCCGGGCTCGGGTATTACATAGTAAGTTCAAGATTTTCACTGATCATAAGAGTTTGAAGTATTTATTCTCACAAAAGGAGTTGAATATGCGTCAGCGGAGGTGGATGAAGCTTCTTGGGGATTATAATTGTTCTATCAATTATCTGCCTAGCAAGGCAAATGTTGTAGTAGATGCTCATAGTCGTAAGGTGAGTGTTGCTTGTTTGGCTGTTAAGAAATGGGAGATTCTTGAGGAATTCACTTATTGGAGACCGGAGTTGACTCAGGTTGGGGTGATGTGTTCACATCTCTGTATTCAGCCTTTATTGCTGTCTCAGATCAGAGAAGCTCAGCAACTTGATGTTAAACTTCAGAAGATCAAGGATCAGATCACAGATGATCAGTTTGACTTTAAACTGCATGAGGATGGTATTCTTCAGTTTCATAACAGGGTTTGTGTTCCTGATGAACTGGGCTTGAGGCGAGTATTCTGGAGGAAGCTCATAATTCTAAGTACACTATTCATCCCGGTGGAAACAACATGTATCGGGACTTGAAGCAACATTACTGGTGGAATAACATGAAGAGAGAGGTTGCTCAATTTGTATCTGGATGTTTGACTTGTCAGAGGGTGAAAGCCGAGCATCAACGACCTGCAGGGTTACTTCAGCCGTTGGCTATACCAGAGTGGAAGTGGGAGCATATTACGATGGATTTCGTTACTGGTTTGCCTAGAACATCGAGGGGTAATGATGTAGTTTGGGCTGTCATGGATCGTTTGATGAAGACAACTCATTTTATTTCGATGAGGATGGGAGATGAAGTTACAAAGTTAACGGGTCTTTATTTGGATCAGATTGTTAGACTTCACGGGATTCCATCTAGTATTGTCTCAGATCGAGATCCTCAATTTACTTCTCATTTCTGGGAGAAACTTCAAGAGACCTTGGGTACTCAGTTGAACTTCAGTACCACGTATCATCCATAGACTGACGGTCAGTCTGAGCGGACTATTCAGATTCTGGAGGATATGCTTAGGGCTTGTGTTCTGGACTTCGGGAAGAACTGGGAGAAACATCTACCACTTGCCGAGTTTGCCTATAACAATAGTTATCAAGCTACTATTGGGATGGCACCTTTTGCAGCTCTTTACGGTCGTAAGTGTCATTCACCTTTATATTGGGACGAGGTAGGGGAGATGAAGACTATTGATCCGACTATCATGCCAGAGCTTCTTGAGAAGATTGAGAATGTTCAGTTGATCAGGAAAAGAATGCTTACGGTGCAGAGTAGATTCAAGAGTTATGCTGATAAGCGTCGTCGGGACTTGGAGTTTGCAGTCAAAGATCGGGTTTTCTTGAGATTGTCTCCTCGTAAAGGGTTTGCTCGTTATGGTAAAGGTGGTAAGCTGAGTCTGAGATTTGTTGGGCCGTTTGAGATTACCGGCAGGGTTGGTAAGTTGGCATATTGGTTGGGTTTACCGGAGAATTTCTCTAATGTCCACTATGTATTTCACGTGTCTAATTTGTGGAAATATAATCCAGATCCTTCTCATATTCTTGAGCTAGAGCTGTTACAGCTTCGTGAGAATCTAACTTATGACGAGCGTCCGATTCACATTCTTGATCAGATGGAACGAGAGTTGAGGTCGAAGAAGATTCTGATGGTTAAGGTATTGTGGAAGCATCACGGCATTGAGGAAACTACTTGGGAGAGACGAGATCAGATGCAGCAGTAGTACCCAGATCTGTTCAGTAGATCAAGTAAGAATTTCGAGGACGAAATTTCTTTAAGGGGGGGAGAATGTGAAATCCCACTTTTCTATCCTGTCTCGTTTTGCGTCAATTGACCTGTTTATGTGCTATATGACTTAGAATGTGATAATTTTGATATTAATACTCCTAGAACATGCTAAATGTGCATTCATGAAATTTTCATAAAAAACGGAGTCAGAAATTTTATCGTCGACTTTTAGTAAATAGTATTTTTGAAACACATCCGCTAAAATTTTGAAACTAGTCTTTTTAACCCTTCTAGACCTAGTCCTCGGACTTTAATAGACCTGTGTTTGATTAAAACGGTTTTCAAATTGGCTTAGGAATTTATTAGGGTTTTTACACCGACTTTTGTGAAAATCGAGTTTTAAGCCGACTCGGGTGAAATTGTTTGATTGTAAAACTTCTTGTCACCTAAAAATAACCTACTTGAACTATCTTAGGAGTTGTATATTTGTTTTGAGCAAAGGGATAGCTAAAATGCATTTAAAAGACAAGAAAACACAAAAATACTAAGTTTACTCAACTTTGACTTTCATTAAAATGTTGACCTTTATGCATATATCATCAACACACATTACATTAGCACAATAACACACTCAAAAACACCTAGTTGGCCAGAGCACCATAGGAGAAAGCCAAGAGTTTTTCTTCAAGTTTTCAAAGCAAATTTTCAATGAAAAAGCTAGTTTTTGTCCGTAGATTTTCGTGCCGAGTTGGATTCTGCTTGTTGGGCACGCATTACACGCATGTCTAGGCTTATATCGCATCAAAGGTGAGAGAAAAATTCTAGATCTCAAAACTCATCTTTTATGTTTTTGCGTAGAATTGATTATTGAACCGTTAAAATGTTAATTAGATGTTAGATTATTGCTTCATGCATGGTAGGGATCATTTATATGTATTCTTGTGAGATTTGAACCGTTGTAGCATAATTATTTATTTTTGGGTATTTAAAGTTGAGTTATTTGCCATTTCTTGATTATCTTGAGTTGTATTGGTTGAAATCGATTGCCGTCGATTTCTAAAAGTTTGATAATTATGTGGTAGCGCCGTTGTAATGCCGAATTTTCAATTGCGAGGTCGGTGCTAAAGTCCGGAAATTTCAGCCATGACACACTAGGGTTTTAGGGTTGTTGGGCATGATTTGGATGTGTTTTGGTTGGTTTCCGAGGAGGCTAATGTAGTTGATTGAATGGGTGAGTGATAGAAACTGGTTTGGAGTTGTTTGGATTAGTAGAATGTAAGATATTAATATTTGAACTTTAGGTTGTCTTTCTTTAAAATGTTAAATTATGCATTTAGTTGATTGGGTGTGGTTTGAGTGATTGAATTGTGAGTTAATGATGGGTAAACTAGGATTTGATTGTGTGTTTAATGCATGTTCGGTTGGATGGCCTACTTTGTCATCTAACTTAGTTATTTGTTGTTAAATTGATTATTGATGTTATTATGATGATAATATGATTATTGATTGATTATTGATCAACCGGGAGATAGTCAACGGAAAAGGTTGTCTTCTTGTGAATGATTGATGTTTATTATTATTGCTGAGTCTTTGGTATGTGTGTGCCACCTCTCGGGAAGCATCGGGCTGTCGGGTTGATAACGGCATAACTACAACAGACTACCTCCAGCTCGCATGACAGAGGTGTCATGGAGGGAGAGGTTATTGAGGTACCTCGGGTGCGTGAGTTTATGGGAGTCACAAGAACACTGTTATGATCATGATGGCGTTTGGAGCTACACCAACTAGTGTATCTTTATTGAATGGTCATTATAGTTTATGTGATGATAGTATTATTGATGTTATTGTGTGTTTACTTGCTCAAAGGATCATTTCCAAGGAATATAGTGAATACTGTTAGAGATCTATCGGATCCTCACTGAGCTTATTTTATATAAGCTCACTCTCTATTATTGCATGCTTACAGGTGTTGTTGAGCAGGATTACAGGTACGTGCCTCCTGAAGAGAAAAATGTGCCTTATGTGGATGAGTCTTATGTTCCGGAGTCTTATCCTTGATGTTTGATGTGTTGAACACCTTATTATCTTGTATATTATCTAGTTAACTTTTATATGCTTTGTAGTTTATAATGTAAAAGATGTTGAAAAGATAATGGATTAGTTGATGCTAACTTAGTAGTCTTTCTTTTGTCTATGTTTAGGTTGCTAGGTTGGTATCAATATATTTTGCAATGTATATTAAAGTTCATGTATTATGATGGAACGGAGGCGTATAACGAGGAATGACTATTGTATAATATGGTTATATTGTATGTTGTTATTTTATTGAGGAGTTGTTTGTTGTATGGTTTATGGAGTTAATGTATGATGATCTAATGAGGTTGGTTTAGAGCCTCGGTATCCTATTTACTGTCGTTATACTGTCGAAATTCCCTTGCGTCCTGACTGATTATAGGAGGGGTCGAGTTGGGGCGTGACATAAGACATATTTCAAAAATTTTCCAAGCATTCTAGCAAGTATCAACATGCAATCTTCCAACTATGTCCATAAAACTAGCTATACATTCATTATATATCAACTATACATAATGAAAGAGAGGTTTGAAGGTATACCTCTTGTAGTCACAAGGTTGATGAAGCTTGAAGACTAGCTCTTGAATCCTTCTAAGTTGAAGGCTCTAGTTGGTCCACCAGGCATCCAAAGCTCAACTAAACCTCAAAAGTAAAATGTGCTAGTACACTCTTGAGATATGAAGCTATGTGTATATTGTTTGAAGAAAAAATCAAAAGCATTCTTGATGCACTACCTATGGCCAAATGGTGTATTAAGAAGATGAAGAATTCTCTTCTTCTTTCTATGCTTGGGTCGTGTATGTGTGCTTAGGAGAGAGAAAATTATATATTTGTTTGGTAAATAATAATCTATATTATATGTTAATCTTGCATAATCAAAGAATCAATCAAAATTAATCCTTTTGCTTGCAAGAATAAGCTAAGCCATGTATGGCTTTGGATTGTAATCATTACAATCCAAATGCTAGCTTTTTCTCTCTCTTAACACTTGGCAAAAAAGCGCAACTATCACTACTTTATGGCTAGGATTCTTTTGTCTTTATTCAAGATTGAATCTAGACCATCTAATTCAAATTAGAAGAGTAGGATTGATGACATGGACAATCCATTCATCCTATATGTGCTATTTCACACGCCACATGTGTAACACCCCGATATCTCACGAGACCGGAGCTCTGATCCAATACCCAAGGTCATGAAAAACAAGGGAAGACGAACAAAGTCTTTCCTGTTTATAGGACAATCTAAAACCTATGCACGCAATTATAACCTCAAAACCAAAGTCCAACCTTCTCCGTAAACCCCAACAACCATTAACATCACATACAACCAACTCCTCAAGGCCATCCGAGCCTTGGAACTCAACATTGAAAAAATACAAGCATGCAAGGTCAAATCTATTAAATTTATGTGTTTTGGAACTTCTTATCATATAACTCTAATATTCTCTATTTATCTTTCTTATGAATTAAGTCCGCCAACCATTCAAATCATGCAAGCAAGCAACCTACTAAGCAATAAAGTAAAGCTTTAACTTATTACATACCACTACAAGTATTACATCATACAAACATTAAACTATCTATACAATCCTTCACAATATGAATCAAATACACACAAGACTTCTACTTTACAACTATACTATCACGAGCAAACAACACTTCAAGGCACATAAGTCCAAACAGCTCGTACGCGCTTCAACTACTTCACACTAAACCTGGAAGTGTTAGAAAGATGGGTGAGCATACAACACATGTATACTTAGTGAGGGAGGAAAATAGTCAATTGGGAGGGTTTTCAAAAATATTTTCATGCAATGCAACAGTTAATCACAGAAGATATCAATTATACAATAAAGAAGCAATTAAACTATAAAATACCACACATTTGAAAACGATATCGATAACCTTTATCACTCCAACCCTCAAATCACAAACCACGATCCACGAACCATGATATGCCGGCATCCCAAACACTAATGGGTACTCCGGATGTACCCAATCTTACGACCCAACACCCCTTGGCATACTCCATACTAGGCGAGTAAGGGATTAAGGTACGGAGTTAGGGCAACCAACACTGGCAAGCCCGATGCCGCCCAGTGAGGCCCATCACACCCATCCTGAACACTGAGGTTGCGCAACCATCGAAACAATTCCACATAACACAACAATAAAACAATATAACAATAAAAACTATTAAACACATAGATGAGGGACAACAAAGTAGCTTGCCCTCAAACTTGAATTTTAATATATAAGCAATTCAATAAGCATTAAAATAACAAGATAAGAGAGTTCTCAAGCCAATGCGAGCATTAAACATAACTCTAGTATATATAACCCTTTTGTCTATCGGCATGATTTAGGTTCTAAATGAAACACGAATCAAAATCTACATAAACCAACTATCACACCTCTCTAATAACACCAAAAGACACCTATCTGAGCTTTAAAAACCCGCTTTTAACACAGAAGCTCGGGAAGGCCCCGAGTGCGCTTTGAACTACAGCTACCCAATTCGACCCTCAATTCAACGCAACGAAAGTACCAAAAGTGCTTCCATGCCTAGTAGAACCCCAAATTAACTTCAAATTGTACCCGGATTCACTTTTTTTATACAAAGCCCTTTTCTAAAATTAGCTATTTTCGCGTTTTAACTAAGTTCCGAGCCAATTAACTACATGTGGTCATTAATTTATTTTTATTAACATCTATAATACCTACTTAAAGCATAAAGTCATTCTCTAATTCATGTTTTATCGAAACCCTTAAAAAATACTATTCATTGTCTCCTACAACTAAACATTTGCAATTAACCATTAAAGAAGCCAAACAACTACACAAACATGGTCTATATAGCATGTAGGTAACAAATAAAGCAAGATTTAAACATTTCATAAGCAACTAACTATAAATCTAAGAATTTCATAAAATGATATAAACATTAAATATGCAAAATCCCTCACCTAAGCAAGATGGAGAAGGCTTGAACATGCTCTATGGAAGCTCAAAGATTCTCCTTTGCAAGCACCAAAGATCAAATTGCAAGATTTTGGAAATTCTTTTTTTTTTCTTTTTCTTTCTTTCCCATTTTGTTCTCTGCCTCAATTTCCATTCTTTTTCTTTTGATTTGTTTACTTTGTTGTCAACTATATTAATCTACCTATATTATATATATGTGTATATATATATACACATATATATAATATAGATAGATTAATATAGTTTAATTAGTTTAACTAGTTTTCTACTAGTCCTATGGTACCCAAAATATTTTTGTAACTCACATTCTTGACATGTTACGCACATAAAATTTATGAACGTATACCCAGAAACATGTATATAGCGAGGAAAAAATACGAAATTCACAAAATAAAATACTTTAATTTTTTTCCCGGGCTCAAGGTTTATTTTCAAATAATGAAAATAATTTATTAAATGTAAGAAAATAATTTCATATAATGTAAATAACAAAATATTAGGTTAACCGTGTCATATAAATTAGTTGAAAGTAGTCTATATATTTTTCAAAGAAAGATGAAATTATCTCATATGCACATACAACATTTAAGATGACACAAAATTATATGCAATTGAGTATGATGTGCAACATGATAGGTCCGGATATGCTATGCACAAAGAAACATTGAACGAATTCATGAAATAAAATAATTTTGGCCAATGTGAAAGTAGATAAAATAAATCAAATAAAAGGAAACTCAATTTCGGGGCTCAGAAAATACTAGTCAATTAAATGTACTCAAATAAACATAAGATATTTATTTATTCATGTAAACCATTTAGATGTAATTAAAGAAATATAATTATTAAATATAATTATTAAAAAAAATAACTAGCTCGTTCAGTTTCGTGCCTGGGCTTCTTATTCAAATAGTGAAATAAATTAGTTAAAAGACATGTAAAATAATTTAAATAAATAAAATGACAAAGAAATTGTCCCGGGCAAGACATATAAATATAATTTAAATAAATACAATTAATGAAACAATAATTAATTATTTCTCATAAATCAATTAAATACAATTTAAATAAATATAAGTGATGATAATAATAAGGTAATTATATCCGGGTCCGGGCTTCACCTACGAACATCAAGATAACTAATTTAAAGGCATAAAATGAATTTAAATAAATATAATGATAAGATGATTGTCCCGAAGGTTTATTTAAATAAAATAAAATAAATACCAATAGTGAAAATAGTGATTAATTATTTCATGTAAACAATTAAATACAATTTAAACAAATATAAACGGTAATAATAATAAAATTATTATCTTTGGAATTGGGGCCTCACATACAAATAGTGAAATTAAATTAATTTAAATGTTAGTAAAGTAAATTCTAGTGAATAAAATAATGAAGCAATTATTCCAGAGAAGTCAAATAAATATAAATCGAATGAATGCAAACATTTATCGTTGCATGTTTTTCATTACTTATGCAATTAATGAAATGAATATATATGTATATTAATAAAATGTCTATATGCTAGGCTCGGGTGCCACAACATGTACTCCTCCATCCAATAATTTATTTTGCCTTTTTGATGACATATATATATATATATATATATATAAACACCCTTTACATATATATATTATTTTTGCCCATTCTAATCTCTATTAGAATAATTATATTGAAACAACTTTTCAATATTTGCAATTTGTCCCCAAAAGTTTTAGTAATTACAATTTGATCCCAAAACTTTGCAAAATTATATTTTTGGGTCGAATGCCAACATAGATGACTTTTAACACCTTAAAGTCACCAACCATATTATACAAGCTTCTGGCGAACTTATTCTTGATGCTTATAAGTGTGTGACCTTCTACATTCATAAACGCATACCAATGAGGGACTGATAAAGCCTTTATCTATTTCGGAAATGTCCCCGCCATTTCCCGAAATATTCTCATGTTTATGAGTGACGCACTAGCAACAAATGTACCATAAAAATGTACACGACAATGAAGACACTGCCTTTCATGAATCTATTTATCGTCAAGAATTAGCGTCCAGTCCAATCCTTCTATTAAAACATCTCGATCGGGAAAAGACCATGAAATGGTTAAGTCCACTTTCGATTCTATGAATAGATCTAAATTGGCGAAACGAGAGATGACTACCATGGAAAAGCTCATTTCCATCAATCTTATACTTGCCTTGGCCAAGGACTTCCTCGTTTACCAACCGAATTCAGATATCATAGGACATTGCCTCTCATTGGAGGTTAATAGATCTTATCTTGACAATTACCTGTCAGACTATATGTAACGCCCCGATCCCTTACGAGACCGGAGGCTCTAATAACCATGCTATTCTCAACCCAATACCAAACCCAGTCATAAAATTCTAGGAAAAAACGGACAGAGTTTTCCCTGTACTGTGGACATTCTGAAAACCTGTAAACAATCAAATAAAACCACGAAGCAAAAGGAACAACATCTGTAATTGAAATTCAAACTTCAAGGCCATCCGAGCCTTAAGCAACACAAGACAATATAAATACACACAAGCATGCAACAATAGTCCTAAAATCTTTGTCTTCATTCGCTTATCATACCATTCTATGTTAGCAATTAAACATTCTTAGGAAGTTAAAACCAATCAAACAACCATAAGTTCACCCCAAGCATACAAGGAACTGAAAACAGGAATTTAAGTTATTACAGGCCAAAGTTTCAAATCTACAACTACAACATTCTAACTTGATCTTACAGTTACATATCATAGCATAAACATAGCACTTAGGCTACAAAATAGAACATAAGATAAACAAATGAGTCTCCCACATAGCAGCAAGAACAAAAACCACCTCAAGCTATCAAGCACAGCAACTAAGGTAAAGAATCAGTATGAACTTCCTCCTCCTCATCTACTAACACCTCAACTAGCTGGGGATTACCCTCAGCACATCCTGAAACATATATCGAGGTATGAACAACCACTGTTGCCCAGTGAGGGATATAGTCCCGGGGCGTGCAATGCAACAGGCAATACAGTTAAATAACAATAACAATTAGACAATTAAAGAAACAATGATAGCTTAAATAACCACACATTTAAAAGGATACATTTCACATAACCCCTATACACCAATCTTCACTGGTCTTCATTCACGATCCACGAACCACGATCACGATCACGATAAGCCGGCATAACCCCAAACACTCCAGTGGGTGTACTCTGGATGTACTCCGATAATCCTACGACCCAACATCCCCTGGCAATCTCCGGACCAGGCGAATGAGGGACTAGGGCACGGAGTTTGAATATCCACCGGCAAGCCCTCTACCGCCTAGCCGATATTCAACACATCCGCCGCTGACACTATGGTTGCGTAACCACTATGCAATGCACTTTACAATGGCAAGTTAATAGCAATAATATAAGCAATAACACATAGGAGGATCAACAAAGGAGGTTGACCTCAATGCAGTTAGAATAGAAACAATTATATAAGCAAACAAGCAGTTTTACAAAGGAACATATGCAATATAAGTATAGAATCATACCAAAAGCTCAAAATCAACTCGAAACCACATATAAACACTCAAGAAGTCATGCCATGGGCTTAGAAGCATGAGTCAACCGAAATTGCACCTAAACCCCTTTGTTTTTCAAACTATTTCTCTTCCAAACCAAAGTTAATGATTCAATTTTCAAGGGAAACTCTCCCAACTTTCTAACTAACTCTCAAGGAACCCTTCTAACCCTCTAACTCATTCAAACGCCTGCGATTACCCTGAAAGCCCCAAATTCCCTCTTATGGCTTTAAACTACACGTACCACATCCGGGATTCAAACAAGGGTTATCAAAGCTTCTATAGCACCTAGGTAGCCTAAGAATACTAAAAGTGAAGCCCAAATCTACCCGGATTCGCATTAACCCCGAAACTCCTTTGTTAAAGTCGGCTATTTTACGTTTTATGCGATTCTAGAGCAATGCAAGTGCACGGGGTTATTAGACTACCTTCTTTAGCACCTAAGGCATCTATTAGGAGCAATGAATCAAGTTAGAACGCACAATTTCACCGAACCCTAGAATTTCTGTCACTATTCACCCCATGAATCAAACTAACGATTATAACCATTTAAAAAGCGAAATGATGGCTCAAATATGTTCTCTAGCATTCATATACAAGGTATGATAGCATAGATAATCAATACAATAGCATTTGAACACATTTTCAACAAATCAAGAAAATAGCAACTATCTAGATATGCGAAAATAAGCCGTGAAATCCCTCACCAATGGTCGTAGAAGCACCTAGGAAGCTTGCACACATCCTAAACTACTTGCTCCTTGCTTGGCTAGGCTTGGATTGAAGAGTTAATGAAGCAAAAATTACCCAAGAGAGAGAGAAGGGCTGTCCGGTTCTGCTCTATTTTTTCAGCTTTTTTTTTTTTTCTTTTGCATTTTATGAGCTTAATAAGGCTATTTAGTGAATGGCTAAGGTGGGGTCTTGATTGGGTGCTTAAGTGGACTTCTAAATGCGCGTTGCTAGCTTTAAAACGAGCCTAGGTAGTAAAATGTATGCTATCTAATTAAATATTTAAGTTAGTTACGTAATACTATTCATTGAACTACTAAAATCATTTTCTAAACGAGCTCTTGTGACACCCCGAACCCAGTACTTCATTAATTGTATTCATTAAATGGTTAACTTAGATGTATTTTAGCTAATTACTTTTTTTTTATTTTATATATTTCCATAAATTCAAATATTTCTTTTCATGCATTTTATATTTTTATAAAATACTACATATTTTTAGGGGACTACAGCCCCTGACCGTGCGTGCATTGCATATCGGGATCAACAGAAAAAAATTCGCGAAATGTTTGATGAATAGTACCAACGGGATTTTTCCAGATTTTTCAGATTTTTGGCATTTTATTTTGCTGAAATTTAATCACCCAAATGACCCTTTTGCCCTTACTAAAATGCCTTAATTATTTGACCTACCATTTGACCTCCTCATGAGAATAATATAAGCCAAGAACAAAAAAAAATGGGTCAAAAAAATGGCCAAAAAAGAGTTACGAAAATAGTAACTTCTCAAAAAAAAAAATTACTCCTTGCTTCATTCTTGCTTCCATTGCTTCCCAAATTGGTTGTGCTTCATCCTTAGGACCTTAAGGCCATTCTTTGATCTTCAAAAGAGGTGAGGGTGCATTATATTTTTGTATTAAATTCAATTAAAGTTTGTATTATTATTTTTGTGATCTAATATTGTAGTGGTTTAATTCTTGTTCCGTTGATTCTTATATGCTCTAATGACTTCATAGAATATGTTTGATGGTTTAAAATGCTAGTTGAATGCTTGAAAATAAAAATGGCACTTGGGGAAGATGATGAATAGTGCTAAACTAGGGTTTCCAAAAAAAGTTACAATTTAATTCGATTCGAGGCTTCTAGTAGTTGCTAATTAGGTCCATAAGCGTGGGAAAAATGTTAATTGCACTTGCTATGTTCAAAATTTGAGAAATTTGATCAAAATAGGCTACTTTAATAAGGGGTTTCGGGTTTAACTTGAATCCGGGCACGTTTTGAGGTTATGGCTAGTCTTTATTAAGTATTGAAACCTTAGAAGTGCTTTCGTTTCGCTTGTTTGGGTTCCGAAATTAGTACTTGTAGTGTAAACCCACAAAGAGGCATTTTTGGTGTTTTCGTGTACTTGTACTCTAGGTTATGATTTGGAGGTTTTAAATGAGGTATTTAGGTATCTTTAGATTGGTAGGATGGTTAGCTAGCTTAACTTGATCATTGAATTCCGATAGGAAGCTAAATAGCCTAGTTGAACAAAGGGGAAATGAATGAATTAATTGCTTTAGTACTTGTATTGCTTTGTAGTTGCTCATAGCGAGTCTAAATACTATTCTAAGGTATGTGTGAGCTTTCGGTTAAGTTTTGTGAAAAGTATAATATTTACCCCTTTGTGTTCGCATAGTTAATCTCATGATAATTGCTTTATAATTGAGTAATTAAATGTTTATATGCATTTGTGTAGTATACGTATTATAGTAGTGAAGTCTCGTGAATTAAGTTGCTTGGTTTACATGGATTTGGTTGAGTATGAATTTAGAATGGACTAAAGGAACTAGTAATGAACCATGGTAATAATTGTTGTTAGTTGATTCTTGATTGATTGGATAAATATTTAAATGTACTTATGTAACAAGTTCATCTATTCGGAGAAGTTGTGAGTTAAGTTATATCGATACTAGTTAAAGATTGAGTAAACATGTTTATATTGCTTATTAATTGCATTATATGTGTAAAGATACGCTTATATAACTTATTGGTTATATGTTATATAGTGTTTCTACTTATATGAATGGCTATGTATATGTTATTTATTATGCTATTGTCTTTGTCTAATACTTGAAAATTAAAGAATGTTGCATATGTGATCACTTGAGTTTATGTATTGTTCAAATATTGATTAGAATGATTGTTAAACCATGAAATATATTGTTAGTTATGTGAATTAAAGGGAATCAAATAGAGTTGGATAAATTAATGGCTTTATGAACTAGCTTTAGTTGAGAATAAGAAATCACTTCTTATGCATATAGTTGATTGTATTAGGTAGTGATAATTGAAGGGAATTGATGCTTTTGGAGAATATTGAGGGAATCTTGGCTTAATTCGCGCAGGTTTGGCTTCCTAAAAGGTGAGGGATCATTTCTATGTGCATTCTATGTGTCTTATCTTGTTATATGCTAAATATTCGATACTAAGTGATTTAAGTGTTTTAGTTGGATTAGTTTAGCAATTATAGACTAATGAGTGTATCATATTTCATCGTATGGCGTGATTGATGATGTGTGTGCTCGAGGACAACCTCTTTTGTTGTCCTCCTTGTTTGTATATCGGCTTATTTTGTTATATTGTTATTATTATTACTTCCTGTGTTATCGAGTCAATGGTTGCGCAACCTTATCGTCGGGGCGGATGCGATGGGCCTCTCTGGGCGGCAGCGGGCTTGCCGGGTTGGTTGCTCTAGCTCCGTACCCTATTCCCTCACTCGCCTGGTCCGGAGATTGCCAAGGGGTGTTGGGTCGTAGGATTGGGTACATCCGGAGTACCCTTTGGTGTTTGGGATGCCGGCTTATCGTGATCGTGATCGTGGTTCATGGATCGTGAATGAAGACCAGCGAAGATTGGTGTATAGGGGTTATGTGAAATGTATCCTTTTAAATGTGTGGTTATTTAAGCTATCATTGTTTCTTTAATTGTCTAATTGTTATTGTTGTTTAACTGTATTACCTGTTGCATTGCACGCCTCGGGAGACTATATCCCTCTCTGGGCAACAGTGGTTGCTCATACCTCAATATATGTTTCAGAAAGTGCTGAGGGTGATCCCCAGCTAATTGAGGTGCTAGTGGAAGAGGAAGAAGTTCAGGCTGAGCCTTTGCCCTAGTTGTTATGTGTTTGTTGTCTAAGGTGGATTTGTCTTGTTGTTGTTACATGGTGTACTTGTATTGCTATATCATGATCTATTTTGTGGCCTTAAGGCTATGTATATTCTTGTAGTTGCAAGTTGAAAGTTGTTGGTTGTAATGTTAGCTTTGAGATATTATGTCTTGTAATAACTTTTAATTCTCCTTTTAGTTCTTGCATGCTTGGGTGTGTATGTTTAGAGGTGTTGATTTCAACTTCTAAAATTTCTCTAATGTTATCATAGAATGGCATGTTAAAAAGGTTTAATGAAAAGTTAAGTTGGGTGCATGCATGTGTGATTTGGAGCTGTTGTTTGTCTCCTGGCTTGAATGGCCTAGAACCTTGAATTTTAATTATAAAAGCTTGTTTTAGTATATTGTGGCTATTTTGAGCATTTACAGGTTTGAGAAATGTCCGCGGTACAGAGGAAACTCTGTCCGTTTTTCCCTAAAATTTTGAGACCGGGTTGGGATTGGGTTGATAATAGCTTGGTTATTAGAGCCTCCGGTCTCGTGAGGGATCAGGGCGTCACAGGTGGTATCAGAGCTTAGATGCTCTTAGTCGGGATAGGGTCCTCGGACTGCTGGGTAGTGAACCTCAAGTGCTTGCTTGTGAAATGTATCTTGATTAGGTGTGTGCTTCGTGTGCCTTGAGAATGTGAGTGTCTTTTGTGCAATCTTGTATCCTGAACTTAATATGTGATCTATGTGATAGTGATGTGTACTGTGTGTTAAATACTTGTCAAGTGTAGTGATATAGCTAATCATGAATCGAATTGATCTTATGAATCGCTACTTGTTCGAAATATTGATTGTAACGTGTATACTTGAGTGTCTCGGCATAGTTGTGTTGTGAATTGTATTCATTGCATGTGACTCATATTTGAACTATCTTGTTGATTAACTTTGTGTTATAAAACATTTGGTTATATAATAGCTTGTGTGATATATGTCATAATCTCCTGATATATGAACATTACATCAATTACATTAGATGATATCTTGGTATTCATGCATTGTCCCCTTAAATCGGTAAGTAAGCATTCTCCCCTGAAAGAG
Source organism: Ehretia macrophylla (assembly GCA_037974665.1). NCBI lineage: Eukaryota > Viridiplantae > Streptophyta > Magnoliopsida > Boraginales > Ehretiaceae > Ehretia > Ehretia macrophylla. Next base: position 59,885,806 of record CM075780.1, on the reverse strand, counting down.
ATGGCCATTGATGCTGACTGGTGAGAGAATAATGATTCAACCGGCTATTGGGATCAGTGAAGGGATTTGATGCCCCGAGGTTAAATTTGGACTCTCTTGGCACTTCTTAAACAGTACTTCTTGGCTGGAACTCCGATTTGGGAATCTCGAATAGATCTTCTAGTTGGCGTCATATATGGAGGTCTTATTTGATACTCTTATTCAAAAGAATTCATGTTTATGAGTATTGGTCAGTATTCTTTGCGCACACTCCCACTTGGATTTCTTGTTCGGGTTTTACCTATGTTACCACTTTGATATTCATATTGGGTATTTTCTTCAGTATTTTCGTCTAGTATTCTTGCCTAGAGATTATTTGGTATTTCCTCAGGACTACTGGTATAACGAGCATATTGGGGATTCTTATATGGTAATTCATAATTAGAGAGATTCTTATTCCAACTTCTGGATTCGTATACTTATTCGGAGCCTTTATTTGGCATCCTTAATCAGATTTATTGGTAGTATTTTCTCGGAGTCCCAAGCTAGACATCTAATTAGGCCTTTATTTGGCAATCTTGAGCCTTTGTTTGACAGTTAGAGTTGGGATTCACCGGACTTCCTTCTTGGGAATTTCTTGATATTATCCGGGCATTTTGGATATTAGCTGCATACTCTTCTTAATGGGATTTCTTTTGGTGCTCTCTCAGCATTAGTGAATGGCCTCCTCGTGTGACATTCTTACCGGACTCCTATTGGGTATTTTCATAGGAGCCTTTATTTAGCTACCCTACTCCGGCTTCCTTCAGTGACGTTCGCTCTTCTTAGTCTCCTTCGGCATTACACTTCTTGACTTCAAGTCCGACGAAAACTGTTGCAGTTCTTGGAAGTCATTTTAGCTCAAGAAATTGCGATGACGCAATTTTTGTAAGGAGGGGAGGATGTGACACCCCGAACCCAGTACTTCATTAATTGTATTCATTAAATGGTTAACTTAGATGTATTTTAGCTAATTACTTTTTTTTTATTTTATATATTTCCATAAATTCAAATATTTCTTTTCATGCATTTTATATTTTTATAAAAATACTACATATTTTTAGGGGACTACAGCCCCTGACCGTGCGTGCATTGCATATCGGGATCAACGGAAAAAAATTCGCGAAATGTTTGATGAATAGTACCAGCGTGATTTTTCCAGATTTTTCAGATTTTTGGCATTTTATTTTGCTGAAATTTAATCACCCAAATGACACTTTTGCCCTTACTAAAATGCCTTAATTATTTGACCTACCATTTGACCTCCTCATGAGAATAATATAAGCCAAGAACAAAAAAAAATGGGGTAAAAAAAATGGCCAAAAAAGAGTTACGGGAATAGTAACTTCTCAAAAAAAAAATTACTCCTTGCTTCATTCTTGCTTCCATTGCTTCCCAAATTGGTTGTGCTTCATCCTTAGGACCTTAAGGCCATTCTTTGATCTTCAAAAGAGGTGAGGGTGCATTATATTTTCGTATTAAATTCAATTAAAGTTTGTATTATTATTTTTGTGATCTAATATTGTAGTGGTTTAATTCTTTTTCCGTTGATTCTTATATGCTCTAATGACTTCATAGAATATGTTTGATGGTTTAAAATGCTTGTTGAATGCTTGAAAATGAAAATGGCACTTAGGGAAGATGATGAATAGTGCTAAACTAGGGTTTCCAAAAAAAGTTACAATTTAATTCGATTCGAGGCTTCTAGTAGTTGCTAATTAGGTCCATAAGCGTGGGAAAAATGTTAATTGCACTTGCTATGTTCAAAATTTGAGAAATTTGATCAAAATAGGCTACTTTAATAAGGGGTTTCAGGTTTAACTTGAATCCGGGCACGTTTTGAGGTTATGGCTAGTCTTTATTAAGTATTGAAACCTTAGAAGTGCTTTCGTTTCGCTTGTTTGGGTTCCGAAATTAGTACTTGTAGTGTAAACCCACAAAGAGGCATTTTTGGTGTTTTCGTGTACTTGTACTCTAGGTTATGATTTGGAGGTTTTAAATGAGGTATTTAGGTATCTTTAGATTGGTAGGATGGTTAGCTAGCTTAACTTGATCATTGAATTCCGATAGGAAGCTAAATAGCCTAGTTGAACAAAGGGGAAATGAATGAATTAATTGCTTTAGTACTTGTATTGCTTTGTAGTTGCTTATAGCGAGTCTAAATACTATTCTAAGGTATGTGTGAGCTTTCGGTTAAGTTTTGTGAAAAGTATAATATTTACCCCTTTGTGTTCGCATAGTTAATCTCATGATAATTGCTTTATAATTGAGTAATTAAATGTTTATATGCATTTATGTAGTATACGTATTATAGTAGTGAAGTCTCGTGAATTAAGTTGCTTGGTTTACATGGATTTGGTTGAGTATGAATTTAGAATGGACTAAAGGAACTAGTAATGAACCATGGTAATAATTGTTGTTAGTTGATTCTTGATTGATTGGATAAATATTTAAATGTACTTATGTAACAAGTTCATCTATTCGGAGAAGTTGTGAGTTAAGTTATATCGATACTAGTTAAAGATTGAGTAAACATGTTTATATTGCTTATTAATTGCATTATATGTGTAAAGATACGCTTATATAACTTATTGGTTATATGTTATATAGTGTTTCTACTTATATGAATGGCTATGTATATGTTATTTATTATGCTATTGTCTTTGTCTAATACTTGAAAATTAAAGAGTGTTGCATATGTGATCACTTGAGTTTATGTACTGTTCAAATATTAATTAGAATGATTGTTAAACCATGAAATATATTGTTAGTTATGTGAATTAAAGGGAATCAAATAGAGTTGGATAAATTAATGGCTTTATGAACTAGCTTTAGTTGAGAATAAGAAATCACTTCTTATGCATATAGTTGATTGTATTAGGTAGTGATAATTGAAGGGAATTGATGCTTTTGGAGAATATTGAGGGAATCTTGGCTAGGTTTGGCTTCCTAAAAGGTGAGGGATCATTTCTATGTGCATTCTATGTGTCTTATCTTGTTATATGCTAAATATTCGATACTAAGTGATTTAAGTGTTTTAGTTGGATTAGTTTAGCAATTATAGACTAATGAGTGTATCATATTTCATCGTATGGCGTGATTGATGATGTGTGTGCTCGAGGACAACCTCTTTTGTTGTCCTCCTTGTTTGTATATCGGCTTATTTTGTTATATTGTTATTATTATTACTTCTTGTGTTATCGAGTCAATGGTTGCGCAACCTTATCGTCGGGGCGGATGCGATGGGCCTCTCTGGGCGGCAGCGGGCTTGCCAGGGTTGGTTGCTCTAGCTCCGTACCCTATTCCCTCACTCGCCTGGTCCGGAGATTGTCAGGGGGTGTTGGGTCGTAGGATTGGGTACATCCGGAGTACCCTTTAGTGTTTGGGATGCCGGCTTAACGTGATCGTGATCGTGGTTCGTGGATCGTGAATGAAGACCAGCGAAGATTGGTGTATAGGGGTTATGTGAAATGTATCCTTTTAAATGTGTGGTTATTTAAGCTATCATTGTTTCTTTAATTGTCTAATTGTTATTGTTGTTTAACTGTATTACCTGTTGCATTGCACGCCCCGGGAGACTATATCCCTCACTGGGCAACAGTGGTTGCTCATACCTCGATATATGTTTCAGAAAGTGCTGAGGGTGATCCCTAGCTAATTGAGGTGCTAGTGGAAGAGGAAGAAGTTCAGGCTGAGCCTTTGCCCTAGTTGTTATGTGTTTGTTGTCTAAGGTGGATTTGTCTTGTTGTTGTTACATGGTGTACTTGTATTGCTATAGCATGATCTATTTTGTGGCCTTAAGGCTATGTATATTCTTGTAGTTGCAAGTTGAAAGTTGTTGGTTGTAATGTTAGCTTTGAGATATTATGGCTTGTAATAACTTTTAATTCTCCTTTTAGTTCTTGCATGCTTGGGTGTGTATGTTTAGAGGTGTTGATTTCAACTTCTAAAATTTCTCTAATGTTATCATAGAATGGCATGTTAAAAAGGTTTAATGAAAAGTTAAGTTGGGTGCATGCATGTGTGATTTGGAGCTGTTGTTTGTCTCCTGGCTTGAATGGCCTAGAACCTTGAATTTTAATTATAAAAGCTTGTTTTAGTATATTGTGGCTATTTTGAGCATTTACAGGTTTGAGAAATGTCCGCGGTACAGAGGAAACTCTGTCCGTTTTTCCCTAAAATTTTGAGACCGGGTTGGGATTGGGTTGATAATAGCTTGGTTATTAGAGCCTCCGGTCTCGTGAGGGATCATGGCGTCACAGCCCTCCTATTGCCTTTAGCTCAATTGCACATTTTCCCACTCCTCTAACAATTAATATGATTTAATAAAAATGCTAATTCACTAATAGAATATAGTTTGAAAACGGGATAAATAGTAGCTAAAGAAGACAGTTAATAAAGCACAGAAGGAAATGCGCAAACAATGGATGTAACAGTAAATGAATGTACGGCTAAAATCTCGGGCGTCACACTATATCACAAGACTAAAATGCGAAAGGTCGTAACTCACCTTATAGAAGACATGTATTGTCCAGATGCTATATTTAGCCTCTGATATATTCAGTAGTCGTAATTTCTCAAGTTTGAGGATTAATTTGCACAATTCTTAACTAAATAATAAACTATTAACCTGAAATCATGTAGTTCACTATTTATCATCACAATCAATAATCCATACCACTGACGATCACTCATAAGTATATTAGTCCATATCTCATGTTGTTCTGGCACTTCGTATACCATCATTTATCATTAGCATTGCTATGTTAATCAAAGATAATAACATATGATAACCCGTACTCGATTATTCTAGTCCCGGTTGAATAATCTGAAGGGTCATGATTCAATTCATAATGTTTATCATATTGAAGAAAAACAGCGAAGTATTCTACACTCTTTTAGTATGTTTTTCTTCTCCGATAAACAAGGGACACATTCATATCAAGGTGGAGAATATGAATATCCAAAAATATCATTGTGTATACAAACACACATTTATTCTTATTAAACCCGAATTAGGTGATCTAATCTATAGCATTAGGGCATATCCCTAACAAAAAAATAAAAAAATAAAAAAAATAAAATGAAGTGATTTATTATTTTTTTTTGTTTCCTATTGTTTTGTTTTCTCTTATTTTCTTGGGCTTCACTAAATTGTTGTAGATTTAAAGCATTACTTTTCTTCTCCCTAACAAGTGCTTCAAGTATGTCCTCCTACAAACTCTATTTTTCTTACCTAAATTGCTCTCATGTTATTCTCAATTCATCTTTGCATAAGTTTGAGAGTTTGTTTTTAATCATTGAGGACAATGTAAGTTTTAAGTGTGGGGGAGGGGATTTAGATTGTGTTTTAATTTGTTTTCAAAAAAATTTATGGTTTTCAATGGTTTTTTTTTGTGCATGGCATGAGCAAGGTGCAATTAAGCTTGAAAGATTTAGAACACGATTGAATAAGTACTCTTTCCACTTAAAATTAATTAGTTTAGTTATTTTCCTTGAGCATAGTAGTGATTGAATTTCGTCGACAAAAGCTAGTGAGATTTTGAGCCATTAGACTGACACATCCATAATCAGTCTCACTATTTTCTTTCATGAGAGATATGCTTCCATGGATTTGTTTCTTTAGAACTTGCCTTGACTTTCTTTGAGGTCACATTGACGTATGCATGCATGAACATGATTAAGGCCTTCTTTGATTTAGCTACATAAGCCAAATAGAATACCTTGTAATTAATTTTTCCCTTTGTTAAACCCTTTTGATTCTATTTATTGTGAACCCATGTTACAAGCTTCAAACCCGAAAAACAATGCCTTTACCCAAGCCTTAGGACTAATGGAGCATTGTTCATCATTATGATATGTATGGGTATGCAAGAAATAAGTGTGGAAGTGTTTGGATTTGTGGTATGGCTGTGACTAGTGAAATGGAACATGATTTAATTTTCGATTTGTGAGTTTCATTGTTGATGTAATTTTGGCAAGGAAAAAAATAAAAAAAAAGAAGGAAAAAAAAAATAAAAAAGAGAAAAGGCAAACAAGAAAGAAAGTGATGGAGAAAATTTCTTTTAAATTGTCCATGTTCATAATTCCTTCTAAAATTCCAAGAAAGGGTTCTGTTTATACATGATATATACAAAGGTAGAAGTTGTTGAATGAAGTGATTGGTTTTACACGTCTTATATATTTGAGCTTGAGTTGATTCATTTTTGCTATACTAGTTTTGATGTCTTTTGAGCTAAATTCCCAAATATTTCCCACCTTGGTCCTAAACCCCGTTACGACCCTTGAAAAGTTCTTATGATTTGTGTTATGCATGAGATCTTAGTAGTGCAGAATGAGAAGATATGCAAACCTATGGTAGATCATTTTCATTGGAATGAATTTGAGCAAAACACATTGTGACACCCTGTCCAGAACTTATAATTATTTTATTAATATAGATATATATGTTTGCATAAAATTGTATATTTATTGATTTACATGCATTTGCCTATTTAACTTGCATTTATGCTCAATTATGTGTACTTGTATGTTTTACAACATCGGGGATTATAATTAAATTCTACCTCAAAACATTAGCGAACTAGAATAGTTAGAAGTCAACTAAATGGCAAACCAGAAATAAACAATTAGTTGAAGGGGCAAAATAGTCAATGAGCTTAAATCTTACCTACCATGAATTAAATAAAACACATACAAGCACACAAAACAAACACGTACAATCAGACACACACAAATTCACACGATCAAAATAGAGGGCAGAAGAGAGAAAAAAAAAGAGAAAGAAGAAGAAGTTCATGAGCAATCTTCTTGCATTTTCTAGCTTCTAAAGGTGAGAGGTTCGTCCTATTTGTGCATTTATGTTGATCTACTTTCTTGTGGTGCATGATATAAGAGTTTACTGTATGATTTGGGCATTTTACATGTTGAAAGAACTAGGGCTTATCCTATCATGCTTTTGGGTTCTTGATGAATTAAGAAGTTGTAGTATATGTTAAATGATGTATAAGCATACTACGAGAGGTATTGGAGTTGTGGTATAATGAAGATTGTGTGTATACTCATGTGTTGTAAGAAGAAAGAAAAAATTAGAGTCTGGAAGTGAATTTTGCGTAGCTGAGTGTGCATCGACCGACTAATTTTGTGTATCAACCGACTGATTTTGTGTATAGGCCGACTAATGTTGTGTATCAACCGGCTAACTTTGTGTATTGATCGACAAATTTTGTGTATTGACTTATATGCATTGGTTTATGGTATAGTTTTGTTGCCTAGTTTGCTAGCATATAAATGAGAGTTATTTTGTGTTCTAATGAAGAGGTTCTTAGTTATATTCTTACATGATTTTCATGATTAAGGTGCAGGATTTCATTTTCTTTGTGTATTATTGTTGATATTCTTGTTTCTTTAAAGTTTAGCTTAAGTAGAAAGTTGATCAATTGAGTTATTATACATATCTAACTTTTGAATTAGTAATCATAATGCTAAAGATGTTCTCTTTTAATATATTTTGCAAGTTTTATGGTAGTTGGAAGATTAGAAAAATGTTATGTGAGCCTAAAGCTAAGTTGTAGTCTACATGTTTGTAAAAATGCTTGAATGAAGTGTAACCTTGCCTTAAACACACTATACATAGCTTATGAGTAAGATTTCAAAGAAACTTTCTAGTGTTGTATGTGTGGATTTTTGGCCAAAGGGCCATTTCTAGTTATAGTTATAGATAATGGAAGTAATTTTGGTAATTAAGTTATAACTGATTGAATAAGCGTTTAGCTGCACTTGTGCAGTGTGTTTATATATTTGGTGAAGCTCTGTGATTGAGTTGCATGTGTAATTGTTTGAAGTATGCTTAGAGCTTGGTATAATCAATTGTTAAAAGTGTTATACTTATATGGATAACTAGGGGTTGCACATTTGAGCGGATTCAAAGAGGTTTGGAGTAAACCTAAGCTATATTATACAGGTTTGGCTTTCCAAGGTGAGGGTTGCATCGTACTTGGCATCTTAATTGAGTTATTATTTTTCATTACGGTGGTTATTGTGTAGTTAACGAGTTACTGTTTATTTACTTTAATTGTATTATTTTTGTGCTCGTTTTACACCATCTAGAAAGTATTATTTGTTAACTAGTTACAATTTCTTGTAATTCACTAATTTCTTAGGGCAACCTATTTTGTTGTCCCTCATTTATTTTTTTGCTTCATATCGCTTCCTATTATTGTCATATTGTCATTGTCTTTAAGTGTATTGCATAGTGGTTGCGCAACAATAGTGTCAGGGCCGAATATATTGGATATCGGCTGGGCGGCAGTGGGCTTGCCAGTGGTTATTCAATCTCCGTGCTCGAGTCCCTCACTTGCCTGGTCTGAAGATTGCCAAGGGGTGTTAGGTCGTAGGATTTTCGATGTACTTCCAGAATACACCCACTAGTGATCAAGATTCGTGGATCATAGTTTGAGAATCGAAGAATTGGAGTGATAAGGGTTATCGATTGTATCCTTTTTAAATGTGGTATTTAATTGCTTTCTATTGTTTATTGCTTATTGTTATTAATGTTTGATGTTCCAATGTTGCATTGCATGAATCCCTTTATAAATGTTTCCTGTAACTGTTCCCCTCCTTCACTAAGTATACATTGTTAGTATACTCATTCATCATCATGAATCTTTCAGGTTATAGCCAAAGAAAGTGAAGTTTGTGTTTCATGATAGTTCGTGCTTGAAAGGATGCATAATGTGTTATGTAGCGTGGATTGTAAAATGTTGGAAAGATGTGCTTTCGATGAGTTGTATGTATTCAAAGTATAAGTAATGTAATTCAAGTCAATTAGATCATTAGGGTAGTTGGATTTCATAACTTATGTAATAGGATAGCGTAGTTTATATTCAATGCATGTATGTAGTTATTTTAAGGAAGAGTAGGCTAGTCTTTGTATTTGGAAATGTACATTTGATTGTGAACTTTTGTTGCAAACCAAGGCACGGATGGCCTTGAGGAGTTGTTGTATGTTTGGACACGGTACCGGTCCATTTATATGTTGTGTGCAAGTAAACTATTCGTCCTATAAACAGGATAAACTCCGTCTATTTTTCCTAAATTTTGTGACCGGGTTGGTATTGGGTTGAAAATATCATGGTTAATAGAGTCTTCGATCTCGCGAGGGATCGGGGCGTTTCACACATACCCTTCAAACACATAAGAGTTGAGTATTTATTTCCGTGAGGGTCTTCGTATTTAGTTTACTCCATCTTCGAGTGGAAATGCTTACTAAGTAATTATAAGTTGGTTAAGAATGTTTTTCATGATATGTTATGAAATTTGAAGAGCTTGGTTGTTCTTTGTTGATGGCATTGCAACTTTGGTATCTTGGTAATTTGAGTTTTGGCCGAGGACGAGCAAAGGATAAGTGTGGGGGAATTTGATAAGAATGCAAAATGTCGTATTTTTCTCCATAATGCTTAATCTTTTACACTTATTTGATGCCTAAATCCACTCATTATTCTTTTATTTTGATTTAGGATGCAAATGGAGGCGTTAAGTGCAAAACGAAGCTAAATCATGCAATTCTGGATAGTTTCGACATTGCTTCATTTTCTAGGCATAACTCTCTCATCCGAGCTCCAATTGAGACAATTCAAGATTTTGTGGAAAGCCAAGAAGAAGATATACAACTTTTATGTTTTGAGTTTTGAGAGATATCCACTGCATCAAGGTCGAAATCGGACGTGATATTGTTGCACCTGCACTGTTTGACGTTCTGGAATATTCCTTATCTAGAAGCTTCTAGTAGATGGTGGAGGAGGTGGTGCACGAAAATTTCAGCTATTTTAGCTTTCCTAATTATATTAGGACTATTATAGCTGATTTAAGTATATTAGGACTTTCCTTTACCTTTAATATTTTCCTTATTCTATTTAGATTAGTATTCCGTTATTTTAGGAGATTTTGTAGGCTTCACAAACAATAAATAAGGGGAAAAAGCATAAGATTTTTACCTCCTCTCTCTCCCCCCTCTTCTCCTTTGAAATTTCTTTATGGCCCTACATGACTAAGCTTTTATTCTTGATCGAAGGAAATTGAAGCCTCAAAATCAAAAAACCTATGAGATCTAATTAGTTTTTATTGTTCAATTTATGCTTTAAGTATTGAATGTCTTTTTGTGTTATTTACATGATTCTTTCGTTTAATTGCTAGGGTGGCTAACTAGCTTATTATTCATTATAATCTACTGCTAAGTGAGATATCAAATCCGTAATTGTTGGATCCCTTTAACTTGCAAAGCGACTAGGATTTAATGATTTGCTGCGTCAAAGATTATTAGATCTTAGGAAGAGCGTTCAACTAAATTAAATACAACTGCTTGTGTTTGTGTTGTTTAGCATCATCGATCTCTCTAATTCTTAAGGCTACTACTAGATTAAACCTTTAGTGCTTGTGTTTGATTGTTTAGTGGTTAAAGTTAATTAGGTCGCGTGTATTCTGATTAACTATGACTAAGGAGAGATAGGAACATAATTCCAACGGTAAATATTTAAAGTTTGAATTGATATATACTTGCATCAATGATCAGTTACAAGATTCTGATGGTGGATGTCGACTTAGACCAAAGTTTGTTCTTTTGATTAATTTCGGCACTTTAATTTGAATAGTTTTTAGTTATCTTTTTCTTTTTTACGTTAAACTCAAACCCCTTTCCCCCAACCTTGTTCGCGTAGCATAAAATTAGGCTAGATACTCTCTGTGGGAACGATCTTTTCTCGTACTACTATATTTACCTTTAGGAGTATAGGTTTTATTTTTGGTCGCCTATGACAGGACACCAGGTGTCTTTGGAAACTGATCTCTAGACAAAGATACTCCATGCTTAGAAGGTAACAAACTTTTCTTGGAGCCTAGCATGCTAAACTTGATAAGAATCTTCTTAATATATGAAGATTGAGATAATGCTAGTGTCTTATTTCTACGATCTCGCAAGAGCTTGATCCCAAGAATATAACTAGCTTCTCCTAGATCTTTACTTGGAATTAAGTAGATATCCATACTTTTATGGATGACCACATTCTTACATCATTCCCAATTAATAGAATGCTATCCACATAGAGAACTAAGAATGCTATAGCATTGCCATTTCTTTTCTTGTATACACATGGTTCATCAATGTTTTGATCAAAACCAAAAAATTTGTCCGCTTGATCAAACTTGATGTTCCATGCATATGATAGCTTGCTTAAGTTAATAAATAGACTTCTTAAGCTTAAAAACCAGATTTTTTTTTGTCTTTTGCGACAAATTCGTTTGGCTACATCATATGGATGCTCTTGCCAAGATTCCCATTAAGTAATCTGTCTAGACGTTTATCTGCCATATCTCATAGTCATAATGACATGCTATGGCCAAGAGAGTTATTATGGCCTTGAGCATAGATTCTTTCTGAGTATAACCTTTTGCAACTAACCTTGCTTTGAAAGTTTATACTTTGCCTTCCACATTTCCCTTTCTCTTGTAGACCCATTTGCACCCTATGAGTTTTACCCCTTCAGGTACGACTACAAGTTCCCAGACCTAATTAGAATACATGGACTCTAATTCTGATTTCATCACTTGATGTCATATGGTCAGCATCTACGTTCGTAAGTGCTTCATCATAACTTGTGGGGTCAACAAATTGATCTGCAGAGTCTGTTTAAAAAGACTCTATGGTGCCCCGATTATGACCATAAGTGCAATTATGTGTATATTTGAAGTTTACATGCAAATTTCGTGTTTAATTAACTTTTATGAGTTAAATCATGTGTTTATTTATTTAGTAAATGAGATATGTGTATTTAATTGTTTAAAATATTTATTTGTCATAATATGTGAAATTTCGTGTTTATTTATCTTTTACGTGCAATTATGTGTTTAATTAACTTTTATTAGTAAAATTACGAGTTTATTTATTTTAGTATTTGTTATATGTGCATTCATATTATTTTTATAAAGATTTTTAGTGAAAATTGTATTTAAAATACTTTTAAAGTTTATTTGAGGACTGTTCCTTTAAATTTTTAAAACTAGTCCTTTAGATATTTTAAAATTTAGTCTATCATTATTTATTGACCCGTGACTTTGTAAAATTATTTTAGAAACAAATCGAAAAGTTTAAGTAGCCTTTTCGAGCGAAAAAGTAGCGTTTTAAAGCAAAATTGTAACGACCCCAACCCAACCCTTCTCAAGATTAGATAGAGAGTTTGCAATCACAAATCTAAACATATAAAAAGCAGGTTCAGTATTATATGTTACATAACTTTTTGATTACATCTGAAGCTACAACTGTTTTCTAGCCCCAGACTCAGCTTATGTCAAAATGAGCCTAGATAATCAGACTACTATTCAAAGCCTACTCCCCGTAATCATGGCTATAGTACAGTACATAGGCCATCACACAAGGTCCGAACCCGATGTCTACTAGATCATCGTTAACTATAATATCATACACTAGATAGTGAGGTATACTAAGATTCTCGAAGTCTTCAATGTGTGGGTCATGTTGGAGCATGTTTACAACAATAAGCCTCGGAATCAGAAGATCCGGGTTTCCTATGAAGCAGAACATGCACATTTTCTTACTATCTACAGTCTTTTTCTGTTTCACCTAAAATTGGGGGGAAGGGGAGGGGGAGAGGGACGGGGGACGGGGGGAAGGGAAGTGAGCTCAAAAGAACTCAATGCGGGGTAGTCATCGAAAAAGTTTTGAAACCATGATGCAATGCAATTCAAGTATATCAATATATAAGTAATATTTATAAATCATGTAATGCCCTGAACCCAACCCAGCGTTAAAGGTCAAGTCCGGACCCGGTACACGGACAGAGTCTCCTCTGTACTGTGCACTAACTGGTACCTGCAAATAATCACATTCAGTCCCCAATCTACAACCAGACTTCTCATACAAACTTATCCTTCAATGTCAACATAACCAACAAACTCCTCAAGGTCATCCGAGCCTTGGAACTCAACAAAAGTATGACATACAAGCATGCAAGTCATATTACAGAAACTTAGTCATAACCTACTTTTCATACCACTCTAATTATATTCACAAGCTTTACTTCTATAATAAGTCATACCTTTAACAAAACCTTAACACATAAGCATGCAACAAAAGCAGTAAAATCTACCGTTAACTATTACATGTCAACTTCTCCAACAATATTCGAGACTACAAGTTAATTACAAGCTTCAAATTCAAAACAACTACATACAAGACCTTAAAGGTCTCAAAAGTGAAACATAGCATATAATCACACAACTTTACACACAGCAGCGAACCTCTGCACACAAGCAATCAAGGAAGCTGATCTACTTGAACTTCTTCTTCTTCTTCTACGGCTACAAGCTGGGGATTCACCTCAACCTCTCTTGAAACATATTAAAAGAGGAATGAGCAACAAAATTGCCCAGCAAGGAAGGGGTTACAATAAACCGGGGTGTTTTCGCAAATGGTTTTCGTGCAATGCAACAAGGATACTAGCATAAGCAACACAAGATAACAAGCTAATTGAACAAGGATTTAAACACGTATAAAAAGGATACAGTTCATCTTCTTGTCTTCAATCTTGAACCATGAGCCATGATCTTCAAGCAAGTGCCAGCAAACCCCTTATTCCTCCAAATAGGGTACTCCAAATGTACCCCTATCCTACGACCCATTTCTCCTGAGCTAGGTCTATATGCCCCAACGAGGTGAACCACGCCTCTGGGGTAGATGAGTATACTCAGCGAGAAAGGAAATAGGTACAATGGTAGTCGAGGAAGACTGACAGCCCAATGCTTCTCGAAGTTTCTCGACACTACGATATCTGAGAAGGTTACGCAACCCTGAGTCATGATCACGAGAGCCAAGAACATCAATAATCATATTAGAGGGATGACAAAGTAGGCCGCCCTCGTAGTTAATCACAATATAAGTCATTATACATGAAATAATTGTATAGACACAAAAGGGGCAAATATCATACTTTTCCACCAACTCTACAAATAGCTCGAATATACCTTAGACTTGTATTTAGACACAATAATAAGCAACTACAATCACATACAAGCACTAAAACATCCAATTCTCACATTTTTCCCCTTTGATTACTAGACAATTCTACTTCCATACGAGATTCAAGGCTCCAATTCTATAAACCAATCATGCTACATTCCTAAGAATACCAAAAGATACCTATCTAAGCCCTGAAAACCCGTTTTGGAGACAAAAGCTCGGGAAGGCCCCGAGTAGGTTTTAACTGCAACTACGTTAACCGGCCCTCAAATTAATGCAACGAAAGCACCAAAAGTGCTACCATGCCCCGTGGATACCTAATCTAAAGTTCAAATGTTCCTGGATTACGTTTTACGAAAAACCCCCTTTTAAATTTTAGCTAATTCTACATTTTAGCATAATTCCGGGTAAATTAACAACACGTGAGTATTTAACTTGTTTCAATAACATCTAGAGCACCTATAGATAGCATCAATTCATTCTAATTAGCAACCTAAGGCCAAACATTAATTTTAGGTACTATTCATTATCTCTTTCATGTAATTCAAGCATTCAACCATGGAGCATGCTAACAAACTACTCAAGTAAGGCCTAAATATCATGTAGAAGGCAAACAACACAAGTTTAAAGCTACACATAAGTCTAAACTAGTAAATCAAGAAATGTGATAATATGAACATAAACTTGTAATGACAAAAATATGCAAAAACTCCCTCACCAAGGTGTGTAGAAGCTTGTAGAAGACCTAAGAACCTTTGAAACTACCCTCAATTATCTTGGACAAGCTTGAGATGCAAAAATTGAAGAGCAAAATCTCTCTTTTCCTTCTCCTATGGCTATCGGGTTTGGGGGGACAAAAGGGGAACTAATTCAACTATTTTTGAGCTATTTTGCATGTATATGTGATGTATTATGTATATAGTATAAGTATGTATTAGTTTTATAAGTCAAATGCAAGCATAACATGGTCAACTAAGCATAAAAACTCCAATTAAAAGACTACCAATCAACTATGTTACATTTCTAGTATTTCACTATTCAAACAATGCATGAATTATTTTCCTAGCACGTGTTCTCGACCTCCAAAGCCCAAAACCACAAATTCCCAATTCCTTTTATAAGTTGTACTACCTAGGAAAAATTCTAATTGAGCAAATTAGACAGCTAATTTTCTTATGAATAGTGACCATCAAATAAGCATACTAAAACTAGAAATAAAACACATTAAAATGCACAAAAGATATGCTATAATTATTTATGAATATGATGCAAATTCCTGGGTGTCACAAATCACGTTGCAAAGGATACATTTTGTCTTCACTTCTCAAGGTGGCTGGCCGGATCAAGATCACAACTTCTTATCTCTCCCAAGAGGGTACTCTGGATTGTACCCGAAACCGACGACCTAACTCTCGAAGGGTGGAGATCGCCAAGTGAGAGAGGGAATAGGACCACGATAGTCATGGGAGCACAAGCAACCCCTATGCCGCCCAACGTTCGTGACAACTATCATGCTTGAGGTTGCAACCTCCAATCAAGTAGTACACAAGTTGTCACATAACACAAAGCTGATAGGAATGATCACGCAATTCGATAACACACATGTGGGGTACGACAGAAGAGGCTGTCCCCGGTCAATCAATTAAATATATTCACCTTCTAGTAACTCAACTAATTTAGCTAATAGCATTTTAAAAATTGTCTTGTAAAGGTAGATATCACAATTTAACTCATTGTTGTCACTTAAAATGTTCAGTCATTATTATTCTAATTAATAACAAATAGATAGTTAAGTAGGTAGTTTGTATAGCAAGGTAGATAACCTTTAACTTAAGTAAATTAAGACCCTAATTTAATAAGCATGATATGAAATATGGTTGACAATCCTAACTTATAGAGTGAAATGATTTATTTAATTTCATAATCACACAAGATCAAATAGGGTTATCTTTTGTTTGGTTAAATCAGGGAGCTAGCATTAATTTAATATTTGATATAGTAATAGTTATATTAATTAGTATATAGACTTTATCATTAAATTAAGTTTTCAAAATGCCGTCACCTTTGAAGAACTAATAGAACGGACTAAGTGGTAATCTTAACTTTTGAAACTTAATAGTAGACAATTTGGAAGTACCCAAATATAATATTAGCTCATACTCGTTAGGAATGATTCCTCAACTCATTAGCAATGCCTCTTGTATCGGTCTATAACTTATGGTATTACCTTATTAGCAGTAAGTGCTTTGAGTAGATACCTTCACATATTAAGCACCTTATTAACAAACTTATATATATAAAGCAGATTCATAACATCTTCTATTTAATACTCATATAAATTAAACTTAATAGAATGGAAAACAAAACCCATAGCTTACATGTGTACTTCATGTGTAAACATGAGAGAATAACATCGGCTTCACATATAACACAAGTATAAATTATCATAAGCAAAAGAAATCAGCAATGCTTGTTATTTAAAAATACCCACACCTTAATTTTGAAGACTACAGCTGCTTCGCTAAGTTCTTTTATTGAAACAAAACTAATAATAAGCTATGCGTACTATGTATGTCTTAAGGTTGAGTTTCAAGACCTTTTTATAGTGTTTTAGGCTTAATTTTTATTGGAGCATAGTAGCGGTAATGACTATGGTGTTCCTATGCTTCATTAGGTGCTTCCGCGTGGTGCTTAATGATGCAAAGCAACCGTTGACTCATGCTTTAGCCTGCTTATTCACTCGACAACATTGGTAAGCTAGATGATAACTTCATAGTCTATAATCCCTAATGGCCATGCAAGCCGACACCTCAAGCTTCACCATGATGATTCTTAATTTAATTCATTTGCTACTTGACAACAATGATAAGTTATCATTTGCAGCCATTCGTGTCCTTCATGCATGCTATCTATCCAACACCTTGGAGTGTAAATCAACAAGTTGCTGCGTGTTCTATTGGCTCCATGCAGGCTCTCGGAAATAGACAGCAAGACGAGACGCGAGAGCTGCCTGCATGTTCATGGTGAGGAGCTGTGAATATTTGGTTGATTGCCAGCACTTCTTAGCTACTTATAGGTAATAATAACACTTAACCAAAGTAGTCACCTAATAGGCTATGACATTGCATGGCTAACCGCGGTGGAATTTGTTCTCTTCGACAGGTTGCTTACTAAGCAGCTAGCTCGATCCATGGTAGTGGTGCTAGGTAGCGTTAGCTTAAGCTAGGCCATGGCGGTGAAGTTAATCTAGAGATAGAATAATTGAGGACATTTTCTAAGCTAGTAATAAGCTAACCCGTTATGAGAAAGCATAACAAACTTGTATCTATTCATAAGCTACGTCTTAATAATAGTTTCGCAAACTAATAGCCTAGTAAATTATCCTCAACCTGATTTTAAAAATAACCTAATTAACTAGTATTCCCCTTCTATTACTTTCAGTTACTATTTAATATGTACCAGAATTTCAATTGTTTTGCTATTAAGATTACTATATTAGCTATATAAAGATACAATCCTAGTAAGCTATATTCCAACAATTATATTATTTCTTAGGTTGAGCTTACTATTATCTTTATAATCTCCAATTGTTTAGTACACCAACTACCATCACTAAGTGTTTTCATATAAATCTAATATAGTTAAAGACTTTATAAATTATTTAAGTAAAGGTTAACTAGTTATAACCCTAAAGTAAAGCGGTTCAAGTAATATCCTAATTCCTTCCTCCATCTCACAAGCTAATCATTTTATATCCTAGTAATTCCTAGAAAAAGGTTAATAAAACTAACTCATGCCTGAATGTCATACGAGTCTTTGAATATATCAAATTAACCAATATTTGTAAGCTTTTAATAATTTGAGACTACCAACTTTTCATCTTTTATAGACAACAAAATAATTTGCTGGCATTCTACTTAACAATGCTCCTTCAAGTAAGGTAACACCTATCTACAAATATTTAAGCTATAAGGTTTTAGGGAAGTTGAACAATCACTCTAATAACAATAGACACTAGTCCTAATGGTAGGAGACTTATCCTTAGACTAAGCTACGATCCCAGACTTAACCCTTATTTAGTACCACCTGAAACCATTCCACATTGTACAATTAAAAGGTGATAGTCCGAACCTATAGTCTAACTTCTATTCTAAAGTTTGCAACCATTAAATATAAATCCTCAAGATAGATTAGTACCACAAGCTCAATTAGTAATTTAGATAACACCCAGTACTTCAGGTTATCCCGTCGCTCCTGTAGTTCACTCATAGCCAACTCTAGTAACTCAAATGATAGTACTCACGGTTAGAAGCTAGGTTATAAATCTGTGTTCTAAAACACAACTTATTATTGTTCCATTTCTTAATAGATCTTTGTAATTCTATCCCAGCTAAGGTAGGTAATAAAGTGTTATAAAAGTTAACTTTAATATTCTTCCAAGCACAGATTTAATATTTCTAATACTCAAACTACCCAATTGTATCTACCAAGCTAATCATTCCTTCCTAATTTGAAACAAATGCTTAGTTTGATATGGTAGCCTAACATATTTTCTAAATTTAAGTTAATACATATTATGAGAAATAAGTATAGTACTAACCACAATACAAATTGATTTTAACTAATGCTCTATTATTATGTTACAGCTCAAGAATTAGGTACGGGACCTTACATCCTCCCCTCCTTACAAAAATTGCGCCCTCACAATTTACATACCTATTTGTTGAGATACTCTTTGTTGGGTACCGCTAAATGAAATGGTCGAAACTCACCAGATGAAAGCTCAACAAATGGATCCACCAACACTTTTTCTTCCTACAAGCTATGTTCCGTTATCATTTTTTTTTCCAATAGTCAATCACCTAGTTAACTATAATTATCTCATATATGTTATCACATTGGTTCTTTCCTCAGTCATACCTATGTGTCCCACTGCTCTAAACTTATCAAGACCTAGTAAGCAATCCAGGATTGCCATTGCCTTAGGATCAATTTTGATATCCGATAATCTCTAATGGCACAAGTATTCACACCTATCAAGATTTCATTTTCGTAGTCCACAATTAAGTACTACCTCTGTGTTTATTATCCTAATATCTTTATCTACAATCTAGTTGAGCCATCAAAGTACTTTTTACCTCATGTGAACAATCCATTACTTATGATCATCTAACCTTTGTAAGGTCGTGTTATGTTTGCTATCAAGCTCTTGCTTATCTGATACCTTGAGTTACAGTCAAGTTAACATATCTTGATAAAAGGTGAAATCTTCATTGGACTAATACCACAATACTCAATCAACACACATTAGTTTCATGTAGAACACACGCGCACATTAGATGGGTTTACACCTAAAAGATAGGCACAAAAATTCTCAAAATCAGCCAAAAAAGGCCCCAAATCAGCCAAAAACCCTTCCACCGGGAATAGTATTTTCAATGCCATTTTTGCTCTTTGAAGGTGAAAAAGGTGGTTCCAAAGGCCAACCCGGACATTTTTGAACTCGTCTCAACTTCTACTTCACATCTATCGATCGTTTTTCATCTTTCGGAGCGAAAATTTATGAAAGCTCAATCGGAGTTGGCCTCAATTCAAGCTCGATGCCACCCAGGGTAACATGAACCAACCGTAGCTATTTGGTTGCAACCACGCATTTGCATCACATGCACACATAACACATAACATGCAATCACATATGCATCACATCGCATTCATATCATATAACATTTCATATTTCATATTCACATATAGACTAGGTAACAAAGTAGGTTACCCAATCTTATCATCACATAATTATGCATTTAATAAGCTAACTAAGCCATAACCAAGCACTTAAGTCACATTAGACACCAACTCAAGTTAAACATGCATTTATAACATAAAAGACCTCATAAATGAGCATTCACTTATTTCATAAAGATAGGATCCTAATTCTACAACACATTAACTCAACTCATACATTCATGCACTAATATAAATTAACACACAACAACATTTAACTAAAGCATTTAATAATTCGTTATCAACATAAAAAGCTCTCAACCTCCACTTGACACCACATTCACTTTTCAACCAAACCACATGCATTTTACACCAATTAGACCTTAACAACACATTAATCACAAAAGGAACATACTAAAATGTATTCTAACTAACTTTTAACACAAAATGCAAGCTAATTTAACATCATTTAACACCACAATGAAATCACATTTTTCTCCATTCAACACCTATCATCCAACTTGAAGGGTGCAAGCCAACATACTATATCATGTCTCTACACATATGCTTGTTGGATTCAAGATCTAGAAAGGGATGCATGGATACAAGCTAGGGCCGAAACTAGGCAAGCCATATTTCAAAATTTTCTAGCAAAGATCAACATGCATTCTTTCATATATGTCCATAAACTAGCAAGCTAACATCATATATCAACTATACATAATGAAAATAACAAGGTCTATAGGTATACCTTTCGTAGACGACTTGGTTGGTGATGAAGCTTGAAGTTGAAGCTATGGAGTCCTTCTAACTTGAAGGGTCTAGTTGTAGACAAGCATCCAAAGCTCAACCTTACTACTTGAGGACAAAAATGTGCTAGTATATCTTCAATGTAACAAGCTATGTGTATGTGGTATTTTATCAAAAAGCAAACGCTTCTTGAAAACCTAGCAATGACCAAAAATACACTAAGCTTTAGGAAGAAGATGAACTTTCTCTTTCCTCACCTCTATAGCCTTGGCTAAATGTGTGTATATCACCTAGAGAGAGTTTGTCATCTATTGTTTAATATATTACATGCATATAGAAAGAGCCAATCAAAATTAATCTCTTTCTTGATTCAATAAACTAGGCCATGCATGTCAATAGATCATAATCATTAGCAATAGATGGCAAGATTTCAACTTTCTCTTTCCTCCATGGCTTGGCCGAAAATGTGAGTGAAAGGAGAGAGAATGTTGTCATCTTATTATTATATATATATATAACATACTCATATATATATATATATATATATAATCTTACTTTATTGATATAGCCAATCACTTCTTGTTTTCTTCTAAAGTTAAAGCCATGCAAATCCTAGGATTGCAATCCAAAGGTTAACTTTATTCTCTCTCTTGACACTTGGTAAAAGTGTTCTATCAACAAAAGCAATGGACAATATTCTTTTGTCTTTATTCAAAAGTTAATCTCATCCATTCATTTCAAATTCAAATTACTAGGATTGATGACATGGACAATCCTACATCTCACATGCCACATGTCTATGCCCAATCATTAATTTGCCTTTTTCATTTGATGACTAGGATGATGACATGACATTTCACAAATTACATCATCATTACACACACACACATACACACACACACACACACACACACACACACATATATATATATATATATATATATATATATATATATATATTATTTTTGCCCATTCTAATCTCTATTAGAATAAATATATTGAAACTACTTTTCAATAATTGCAGTTTGGCCCCAAAAGATTTGGGTAATTATAATTTGACCCTAAAACTTTTTGAAATTACACTTTTGGCCCAAATACCATCATTGATGACTCTTAACACCTTAAAGTCATCAACCACATAATACAAGCTACCGGTGAACTTATTCATGATACTTATTAGTGTGTAACCTTCTAGATTCACAATCGCATACCGATGAGAGACCTATAAACCTCCTTATCTATTTTGGAAAATGTCTACGTCATTTACCGAAATACCTTCATGCTCATGAGTGACGCACTAGCAATGAACGTACCATGAGAATGTATACGATAATGAAGACGACGTCTCTTATGAATCTATTTAGCCGTCAGGAATTAGCGTACAGTCCGATCCTTCTGTTAAGAATGCCCCGATCGGGAAATGACCATGAAATAGTTAAGTCCACTTCCGATACTATGTATAAATTTGAATCGGTGATATGAGATATGACTACCATGGAAAAACTCATTTCCATCACTTCATACTCACCTTGGCCAAGGACTTCCTCGTTTAACGACCGATCTCAGATATCATAGGACGCCTCACGCTGGAGGTTAACAGATCCTATCTCGACAATTACTTGTCGATTCATACCACAAAACTAAAATGCAAAAGGTCGTAACCCACCTTATGGAAGACAGGTATTATTCAAAAGCAATATTTAGCCCATGATATAATTGGCAGCCGTAATTTCTCAAGTCTGATGATTAATTTGCACAATTCCCAACTAAATAGTAAACTATTAACTTGATATCATGCAGTTTATTATTTATTGTCACATTCAATGATCCGTACACTGACGATCACTCATATGTTTATTAGTCCACATCATTATGTTGTTCTAGTACTTTGCATGCCATCCTTTATCATTAACATTGTCACGGCCCCATTTTTTTTTTAATCGCTAATACAATCTCTGATACCATAATAAAACCGTGAACATTCCTAGGATTGTGATGCCACGTGCTTAAGAGGATCGCTCTACCTAAGTCTGCTAAGGCACAATTATAATAGCCCGAGCACTATTATCATAATTCAAAATATCAAGACTATTAAATAATTACCTTCCAATTGCTAAATTCGAAATTGTAAAATTTTAATTACCTTAGTCGAGAGACTAAATCTACCCAACCTTGCTTAGGACTAAGTCCGAGGGCGACTGTTAATTCAAATACCAATCCATACTTAGTTAAATTTTTAACTTATTATTAGTTTCCTAAAAAATTGGGCAGCACAAAGACTGTATTTTGGATAATCGAGTTTTAACCTGCAACCAGAAAAGCCACAACCACATCTCCAAATTATTCACTATAGTGCCTCAACTTCCAACCAACAATACTGTAACAATTCCCAACATACAATCCACAACATCGTATTATAACTCAAGCATGCATTCCAATATAGTTCATTTATTCACCAACATGATATAATCACTTGCAAATTCAATTTAAAAATATACATTTAATTGTTCAAGTCATATAAGTCAACAATACACCCAAGATAGGTGTATTTCACATATTGGGCATTTCTAGTCCAGTATGATGAGGATTATCCTTGTAGTATTCTACAAATTCCTCTTCATTGCCTGAAAATGGGAAAACAAAGAGGGTGAGCTTATAACAACACTAAGCTCAGCGAGGGGAAAATCGGGGAAGGGTTTTCAAATACATTTTTCTTTTTCATAAACCGCTTTGTAAATCCATGGATGCAATGCAAGTAATATCTGCAGTCAAGAAACAGTTCAAGTATACATATTCGAACAAGCAATTTTACTCTCCGAGGGCCTCAAGGAACCAAGCGAGAGTAGGAAATCATATATCACATATTAAGTAGGAAATAACTTATTCTTTCCAACATCTCCAAGGAAGTCAATGCCCCCAAGTGAGAAGAGGTTTATAAATCATATAACAAGTATCACATGCGAAGTAAGAACAACTTACCCTTTCCAAGTGAATCTGATTCAAGCAATAGTAACTGAGATGTTCAACATTTCCTTCCTTATCCCCCCAAAAATAGAGTATTATGGATAATACTCGAATCCTATGACATGATTCTCCAAGGAAATCAAAGTTCCCGAGCGAGAGGGGAATATGGACCATGGTAGACATAAGATCACCGATTCCCCTAAGATGTCCACACTACCATGCCAAGACTAGGTGGTTGCAACCCTTTTTGGACACCAATTTCAATGCAAGTTTATGCAAACAAGCAATATAACAATCATGTAGTTATCGAGATCACAACTAGCACATAGTTGTTCATTTATATCATATCGAGTAGTTCAAAGAGAAATCAAGTAATATAATTCAAATTAAATGACTCCATAATTGTTCTAACACATATAGAGGTCGTATAATAACACTACACATTAATAATCCAAGTACTTAGTCATTCAATCAATAGTAATTTACATTAGAGCTAAACTTATTGGCTTAAAATAATATTTATATCACTGCATTAATCTAAATTTAGCCAATCCGTAACCTATCTTCCTGAATTCCAAATTATTCGAATTAGGTATAAAATTAAATCTCTTTGAGTGTAGATAATTCTGAAATCAAGCGGAACTCAATTTCGCCTTAAGTTGACCGACTTATGACTCAATTAGTGCTACTATGTTTTTCTGTCCAGATTGAATGCTATTCTTGTGTCATTTTGGAAATGGAAAATTTAGAGCCTTTTAGAGATATAATTTGATGATCGTAAAAATACAAAGTTTGTTCCTAACTTCCTAATCTAGATACTATAAAAATTTCATTCAATTTTGAGATCGTTTACTATTTTTAAAACACATAATACTACACGAGCAGTAGCCTGTCCAGTAGCAGCATATTTTCCAAAACCTACTGTCTTGTGTGTTTTTGAGCATGAAAACGATTTTTACTCATGACATGGACAACAGAATAAATATTCCTCTATGAGTCTAATACAACCTCAAATTTTTATAATTTTTTATAAAAATGTTCAGTCAGAAAAACAGGCCAAGACGTTTGGTTGGACAAATCTGTCCAGAAAACAATTCCGAGATTTCTTTGCATGTTCTAACTTCTAGTCATCAATATCATCCACTATACAACCAAGCAACCTCTAGCAACCTAAATAAGCAACAACCATCCACATTTGCATAGCTAGATATAAGCTCCATCATCAAGAACAATCAAAAACTTCAGCAACGTCATATTTCATTTAAATCATCAATAGCAAGCTCCAACAACATTTCAACCAAAGGTTTGCTAATATAACTCCATACAAGCCTCATAAATCCATCAATATGCATTTATATCTCACAAAAATTCATTTTGAAAGAACCCTCACCTTATGAAGATTAAAGTTAAAGATGGTTGAGAAATGTAAGAACCAAGCAAGTTGAATCAAAGTCAAATGCTTCCTTCTTCTCCTAGCAAAACTGAGCAATCTTCTACTTCTTCTTCTTTTAACTTTTTAGTTCTAGTCTATTGTATGTGTATGTGTATTGCAGAGATTGAGAGGAGAAGGAGAATAATCTGAATTTGATCTAAAGCTAAACAATAGTAGACAAGTTGGGGACAAAAAAACAACTTTCCCCCAAATTCTTCCATGTTTTCTTCCTACTTTTGGCTAAAGCAATACTTCTTTTTCTTTCTTTTTTTTCCTTTCTATGGCCACCCTTTTGTCCCTCAATCATCAATTTTTTTTTTATCCAAGTTAGGTAAAAGAATATCTAAGGTAATTGGGTAAAAGGTTAAGTCAAATGGTCAAGCTTTGTCAAACCTGCGTAACAAATCAGCTCTGCGACACTTTACGAAAATGGCCATAACTTCTTCTAGAAAACTCCAATTCATGAACGGTTTTAAGCATTAGAAACTAAGCTCATAGAGCTTTCCAACCATATATAATTTGATACCTAAAGCCTTCCCAGTTGGTGCAAGTTTAATTTTAAAGTAGACTTAAAATTTACTCATAACTTCCGAGTATGACTTATTTAATTGAACTCGATATCTATCTTGAATGTCCTAGCATCATTTTCGACACATTCTATATCACTCATCATCTTTTTAAACATTTATGGATCATTTCTTAATAATCATCAATTTATTCCGACTCGCCTCTGGCACAAGTATTACCCCGAAATCTTTTCTACTTAGTTCGTGTTCTTCTAGCTTATTTCCTAGCCTAATACTATTATATCTAGCACCCATTTAGGGTTTACAGGTATTTAATATATATATATACATACATATAACATGGAATTACATGTAATTTATACATAGTGGAATAGTAATACATATGCAGTTGGGTTAGGGTCTTACAAACATCACTATGTTAATCAAAGGTAATAACATATGATAACCCGTACTCGATTATTCTAGTCCTGGTTGAATAATCTGAAGGGTTATGAATCGATTCTTAATGTTTATCATATCGAAGAAAAAGTACAAAATATCCTAAACCCTTTTAGAACATTTTTATTCTCGGATAAGTATTAGGGACATATTCATATCGAAGCGGAGAATATAAATATCCTACAAACACGTAAGCATATCCTTATTAAACCCTAATAAGGTCATCTCAAACTATAGCATTAGGGCATATCCCCAACACAACTATCCTAGCAAGCATCTAATTACAACAAGAACAAACAAAAAGCCTCTTAAAACCCATTTACTTCTAAAAATTTAGCCAAGTCACACATTGTGCTTATGTGAAACAATGTGCATTATGTGGTGGTATACCTGCTTCTTATGTGGCATAATATGCTTATATATGTAAAGACCGCGTAGATGCAATTGTTTTAGGGGGGAGGGGTAGAATGTGGCACCCCGATTATGACCATAAGTACAATTATGTGTATATTTGAAGTTTATACGCGAATTTCGTGTTTAATTAACTTTTATCAGTAAAATCATGTGTTTATTTATTTAGTACATGAGATATGTGCATTTAATTGTTTAAAATGTTTCTTTGTCATAATATGTGAAATTTCGTGTTTATTTGTCTTTTACGTGAAATTATGTGTTTAATTAACTTTTATTAGTAAAATTACGAGTTTATTTATTTTAGTATTTGTTATATGTGCATTCATATTGTTTTTATATAGATTTCTAGTGAAAATTGCATTTAAAATACTTTTAAAGTTTATTTGAGGACTATTCCTTTAAATTTTTAAAACTAGTCATTTAGATATTTTAAAATTTAGTCTATCATTATTTATTGACCCATGACTTTGTAAGATTATTTTAGAAACAAATCAAAAAGTTTAAGTATCATTTTCGCACGAAAAAATAGTGTTTTAAAGCTAAATAGTGAAAAATCCACAACTAAGTCTTGCATTGACTTTTGTTGACTTACCTAATAATATAAATACCCAAAAAATGCTCAAAATCAGCAAAAAAAAAAGCCCAAAATCAGCCAAAAACCTTTCCTGCGGGAATAGTATTTTCAATGCCATTTTTGGTCTTTGAAGGTGAAGGAAGTGGTTCCAAATACCAATCCGGACATTTTTGAACTCGTCTCAACTTCTACTTCGCATCTATCATTCGTTTTTCATCTTTCAGAGCGCAAAATTTGTAAGGGCTCTTTTCAAAATTACTTTAAAATGTATCATTTGAGTGTTGTAACATTAAATTTATATTTTACACTTGCTATTTAGATGTTATGGCACATGTTTACCATTTTGGAATTTACTTTTAACATATTTTATTTTTGAGGTGAATAGTAAATGGGTTTTATGCCTAAATTGCTCAAATTAATGATTAGACTTTATTTTTAGATGTATTTGATGTTCATAAGAGTTAACATGCCTACCTGGAATTTTGTAATGGTTTAGAATTGCAAATGAATGAGATTTTGTAAAGTGTGACTTAGCTGAATTTTTAGAAGTAAATGGGTTTTAAGAGGCTTTTTGGTTGTTCTTATGGTAATTAGATGTTTGCTAGGATAGTTGGATGAGAGGTGTTGAATGGAGAAAAAAGTGATTTCATTTTCGTGCTAAATGATGTTTAATTAGCTTGTATTTTGTGTTAAAAGTTAGTTAGAATACGTTTTAATATGTTCCTTTGTGATTAATGTGTTGTTAAGGTCTAATTGGTGTCAAATGCATGTGGTTTGGTTGAAAAGTGAAATGGTGTCAAGTGGAGATTGAGAGCATTTAATGTGGATAATGAATTATTAAATGCTTTAGTTAAGTGTTGTTGTGTGCTAGTTTATATTAATGCATGAATGTATGTGTTGAGCTAATGTGTTGTAGAATTAGGATCCTATCTTTGTGAAATAAGTGAATGCGAGTTAATGTGTTGTAGAATTAGGATCCTATCTTTGTGAAATAAATGAATGCTCGTTTATGAAGTCTTTTATATTAGAAATGCATGTTTAACATGAGTTGGTGTCTAATGTGGCTTAAGTGCTTGGTTATGGCTTTGTTAGCTTATTAAATGCATAATTATGTCATGATAAGATTGGGTAACCTACTTTGTTACCTAGTCTATATGTGAATATGAAATATGAAATATTATATGATATGAATGCGATACGGTGTGTATGCGATTGCATGTTATGTGTTATGTGTGCATGCGATGCGATTGCATGGTTACAACCAAACAGCTACGGTTGGTTCGTGTCACCCTGGGTGGCATCGGGCTTGCCAGGCAATGACTTGACCATTGATGTGCTAATCCTTATCCCGAATAAACTGGGCAGAGTCCATTCATGAGGGACTGGGTCATAGGTTGAGTCAGTGTACCTGATGGTACTACTTGGTATATAGAGGAAGATGTTTCCAATGGTGTATAGGGTTCATTATCAACAGAACGAGAGTATCCTTTTTAAATGTGGTTATTTTATTAATGCGTACTCTTGTGAAAGTTACTTTTCTTGCATGGTTATTTTATTGCTTCTTTATTGTATTGATGTGCATTGCATGTTTTTGAAAGGATAAAATGGTTTTCAAAACTTCATGCATTTTCTTCCCTCACTGAGGTAGATGTTGGATAGCTCACCCTCTTTTCCAACCTTTTAGGTGATCTGAACTTAGCCTATGTGGAATACGCACGTGATGATAACGTGGATAAGCACGATGCGTGATTACTTGTTGTTGATGTAATTGTATATAAGTTAAATAGTTTCCTTTATGGTTTTGAGGACTATTAATGTATTTTGTTAGATAGTTAACTTAAAGTTTAAAGAGGTGTATTATATAGCCCCTTATAGTATGTATAGTAGTGATGGATTGTAAAGTTTTTATCTTGAATCCTTGTAATGTAATATGTGGTGAAGTGTAGTGAGACGGACGACAGGGTACTCAAAATGCATGTGAATGGCTTTTATATGGTTGATTGTGGATTATATGTTGTTGTGGTGAGTTTCTGCGTACAGGTTCTATAATATCCCACATCGGACGCGGAGGTCTCTGGGTTGTTGAATATATAGAGATGTCTCGTATATTCGTACAGCCACCTTTTCTAGTGTGGGGTTCCACCTAGGAAGGGACAAAACCATGAGAAGTATGGGCTCCAAAGCAGACAATACCTGCATAGTGCGTTTTTGGGCCCACTCGCTCCGACCTCGGTGCTCGCTTGGGCCGAAGTCCTAGGGAGTATCCTGCAGGCGTGGGAGTATTGGTTTCAGGGCGTTACAAAGTGGTATCAGAACCGACGCGTTCGTATGGCCAGCGAGGACAGCGGTCCTCAAGGGGGGGCGGGTGTAATATCCCACATCAGACGCGGAGGTCTCTGGGCTGTTGAATATATAGAGATGTCTTGTATATTCGTGCATGCGCCTTTTCTAGTATGGGGTTCTACCTGGGAAGGGACAAAACTGTGAGGAGTATGGGCTCCAAAGTGGACAATACCTATATAGTGCTCTTCCGGGCCCACTTGCTATGGCCTCGGTGCTCGCTTGGGCCCAAGTCCCAGGGAGTATCCTACAGGCGTGGGAGTGTTGGTTTCAGGGCATTACAGGTTCTATTCGGGCTAGTGTCTAGATATAGACGGTACTATGTCAAATTTCCGTCGCGTCTTGACTTGGATCCTAGGTAGGGTCAAGTTGAGGTTATGCGTTCAAACGGTGCATAATAATTAGGTGCAAAATGACCAAGTTTTAATAACCCGCAAGTACACGGATCTTCGTAGTGTAGTATGCTCTGAGTACGGAGTCGAATTCCATAGGGAGGCTCCTAAGTTTAGTTCAATTGAATAAGTGTATATGAAAGTGTTCTAAGTAAGTGTTGAAAAGTAAAGACAGATAGATTGATGGGTTTTGATTAAAACTAAACAAAACTAAGTTAACTAAACTAAAGTTAGAGTTGGGAGTGTAAATATGGAAATGTAGTAATTAAGCTTGGATTAATATTAAGGCAGTTAATCTAGGCACAGAAATAGGATTCTCTAATTCTATGCAAGAGGTTAAGCTACAAGCATTAAATTAGTCAATTATCTTAGTCTATTAAAATATCGATTACTAACTCTGATGTAGGTGTTGTGCCATCTACGAGCATTGGAGCCATAGTATGGAACTGTCCTTGCAACCTGGTGTAAAAGGTATGTTTCAGCTAAGTAATTAACGTCTCCTTTGTAGTCCAGAAACTATGGTCTACTTAAAAACATTACCTATAGTCTTTTGGAATCTTTAAGGTTGTCAAGCTATTGATTCACTATTAAAGCATGTATATATGACACGAAAATAAAGCAATCATAATATCTACTTAAAAGTATTATGTATGAAAGACAGTACTTAATTAATACAAGTCATATATTGCATATGAATTAAATCAGTTCAAGTCATGAAGACCGGTAAATTAAAAGACCATTAATATATAATCAAAATCCCGAATTAACACGGCCATTATAACGACATTAAAATATAAAAGAGATTAAAGGGATGTTCCCTTATAAATGAAGTCGAGGTCCGAGGTCGGAGTCCCGAACACAGCTACGAGATTTCCTCCTTTTCCCATGCCCCAGAAATTCGGGCATTACCTCTGCCATATTTTCCCCCAAAACTACTAACTATTTATACTACCATATTTAAACTACCCTAAACTAACACTAAAAAAGCAATTAAACACAATTAAAATAAAATCTTAAATTAATTTTCTATCCATTTCCCGTTGGGATTGGGGGTATTTATAGGCCTGAGATTCAGAGGCACACTTGAGCGCGCTTCTACTGCGTCCATTGGTTTTGTGACGCTTGTCGCTTCACGAGGATTTCGGAAGAATCTGTGAGGCGCGCTCGAGCGCGTTTCTGCTCCATCGCTGAATTTACGCCACGTGGATTTTTCGAAAGATGGTGGAAGATTCATAGGGGGCGCTCGAGCACCATCGAGGCGCGCTTGAGCACCCGTCTACTGACTTTTTTGGCTCCGATTGTTGACTTTGACCGAGATGTTGACCGAGGAATTTCCAGGCATTTTTAACTGTTTTAACCCTCCAAACGATGGATTTTGACTAAAATCATGCCGCGCGCAGGAATCTCCTTGTCACTACCACATTTTCACGAATACATTCTCTGATACCACCAAAATAACAACAAATAATCCTGGGATCTTGATGCTATGGGTTTAAGAAGATCAATCCTCCTAAGTCTGTAAAGGCATACTATAATAGGCCAATCACTAATATCCATAAAAAATACACCAAAGCCAATTAAAAACTACTTCCCAAATACATTCAAGAATTCATTTCCTTAAACCTTCATTTCAATTCTTTAATACTCAAGAATACATCTCAATAATAATCTCCAATACATTATAATCTACATAAACTCCACAAACAGGAATAATATCATCCAAAACAAGATAAACAAGGCAATCACTTCCAATCTCCTTGAGGCTTTAACTCGGCTCCACCTGAAATGTTGTTAAAACGGAGCGAGTTTTACAAACTCAGTGAAGGGGGAGAAGGGAAGGTTTTAGGATATATTTTAACTTTGAAAATGCTTTCGAAAACATGCATGTGATGCCACATGAAACAATGAGCATAAGCATTACATAAACATTGAACATTTAAAAGACAATATCAGTATTCAGCATTTAAGGACAAGTATAAACATTAGGCTCCTATGACATTTGGTTATCATGCATTCAAGTAACACCTAAACATTAAGCATTTAAATATAGCTGGCACAAGAACACATAAGCCATATGAACACGTACAACCAATAAACATTTAATCACAATTAATTCAAGTAATAATAAAGTAAGTGAACATTCAAAAAGGATACGTTCACTTTGTTGATGCCGTCCCTTTTATACCATTATCACGAACCCTTCCCCTTTACACCATTATCACGAACTTTTCCCATTTACACTGTTATCATGAACTTTTCCCTTTTACACCGTTATCACAAACTCTTCCTTTTTACATCGGATGAAAGTCTACGACCTAGGACCCCATGGAACACTTCGTCCATGAGAGTGAGGGAATTGGACCATGGTAGCCGAGCTAGACCGGCAAGCCCGATGCCATTCGGGTTTCTCAATACTACCATGTCTATCTACAAGGTTGTAACCTTACACATTCGCTTCGCATGCACTTTCATGCATTCACATTCACATTTAAGCATATATTCATGCATTCACGATGCTCAGAGAGGACAACAAAGTAGGTTGCCCCTCAATCACATTAACAAGCATTTAACATTCATTAGCACATTTGTTGGGTAACAAAGTAGGCTACCCAACCATTTGAAAACGCTTTTAAATATTTAAACATGTCCATTTGCAGTTAACATTTCACATAGGCATTTCCATATTTTGAACACATTAACACTCAAGCATGGCCATACATTCAACAAATGAGAACTCAATCAATAGTTAGAAACATTACTTGACATCACATTACATTTGGCATTCAATCAACACTTAGCTTCAACATTTAACAATACTTTTAGCCAACATTATATACAAGCATTAACCCACTTATAAGCAACATAAATGCTCTATCTTTGCATAACCAATATATATACTAACTATAGTACCTTATAAGTGCAAAACAATGACAAAACCAAGATTTAAACAAGTTTAATAAGAAAAATATATCAAATGCACCTTTGCTGAAAAATCTGGAAAATTCACTAAAATCACCCTAAATTCCACCAAAATTACACCTAAGCCATGAAATAAGTTATAAACATATATATATACAAGCATTTATCTAGTATTTAGGAAGCATTATTAGCAATTCAACCACAAAACACCTAATTTGGAAAAATTTCCAGCAACACATATTTCACACATTCAACCTTCAATCTTGTTTCCAAACCTTGAAAACATGTTATGAATACATAAACACACATATACACCCACCCACCCATACACACACACACACACACACACACACACACACACACACATACACACACACACATATATATATATATATATATATATATATGTCCAAGCTATGAATGAAGATTAACTATGTCACGCCCCGACCCGGTCCCACGGGAACCCAACCCGCAATGATACGCACTCTAAAAAATGCTAGAAACAGGAAGAAACAACCACACGAGTCTCTCACATACATCTTGAAAACTCGCAACGCTCATATAAACAACAATAAACAAAATGCGGAAACATAATACTCATTTATAATAAGATTATACTCGACATTTCATACAAACCTAAATATGCTCGGAAGATTCAACAAAAGAAGTCTAGCTAAGTGTGATCACGAGCCACGTGACCAACCATATAAACAACAAAAGACTAGACTAAAATTGAGCATCAAGTGCAAAGACTTCAATAGTCAAGTTAACAAGAATTCCAAAAGATAACATCATGTTCTTCTCAAATAAGCACGTCAATCATGTTGCACGTTCTCTAACTCGTTAGCATGCAAGATAGAAGGTGAGCTAAATAGGCTCAGTGAGGAACAACACGAAGTTTTCAAAACTTGAACCTGGAAATTCTTTGGCACGTTAGCAACAAGAAGTCATGAAAAGAAACGCATAATCACATTCACTTAATAACATATATTCAAGGATACGCTTAGTAACATTGTTGATGTCGACACTTGAATCTTATCACGAACACGTAACATAACCAACCTTACTCTTGCTCGTGTACTCATGATGTACACAATTCTACGACCTCTCTCGAAATGAAATACGCGGATCATACGAGAGGGACTAGCACATGATAGTCAAGTTAGCACTGGCAAGCCCTATGCCGCCCAGTGTTCCAAGATGCTATCATCACGAACCCGAGTTGTAACTGTATAGTGCACAACCACGTAATATGCACACATAACATATATCATGCATTTGTATCACAACGCATCAACACATCTTGCAACGCATACTCGTCAGGAAAACAACAAAGTAGGTTATCTCTTTAACACATTAAGCAATTCAACATCACATTCAATAGGTAGCCAAGTAAAGATAGGTGCATAACACATTTAGACCTAGAATGACCAGTGTAAACACATAGCTACGCAAAGGTCTAAATTAATCAATTCAGTTACCAAATTTCCCAACCTCCAAATAATCTTATTTTGGTATAAAATTAAAGCTCGTCAAAATTAGATAACTCTAGAATCAAACGGAACTCAATTCGGAGTTGAAAATTATTGTGCAAAGCTGAAAAAGAACCATCTGGTCGACATAGCCCTCATCCAGGCGACCGGATCTGACCTGAATCGCCCGACAGAAAGTTCCTATCCAGTCAACATAGCATGCATCCGGGCAACCGAATTCGACTGAATTGCCCAAATCCGACCTAAAACACACAATTTTCATGATTTTGAACCAACTCTTGCCTTATTCATACAAATTCATATGAGCATTTACAAGAACACCAAGCTAGCAACATATATTTACCAATGACCATATCACTTATTTCCAAAACAACAAATAAACTCAAGAACACATAAATGGCTCATCAACTCCATTTTTCTCATAGATTCAACTACAACAAGCATCAAGAACACATGCTCTAGCATTAACATCACCAAATAAACACAAACATACAAGAACATGAAATTTTCTCACTTTAGTAAATGTTGAAACAAGATAAAGTAATCCGATAGAAAGCTTGCATAAGTTGAGGAGAGTTCAAATCTATAATATGAGCCCTTGGTTCCACTTTTATACCCTCCAAATAGCTCAAAATGCAAGAAAAACACTATTTCTTTCTCTCCCCCACTTCACTCGACCAAACTAGGGTTTCTCTTTGCAATTTTCCTCATTTGTTTGCTATTTATAATATTGGCTAAGTTGGTCAATGCAAGGGTCAAAGCAAGACAACCCTTGTTGGTGTTTTATGACTAAAATGCTGTGCTATTGTTTCTTTATTACCATTTTACCCTTAATTAATCCTTTAAAATGCTTATTACCAGAAACCATTCATATTTCTCTCATATTACCCTTTTACCCTTTCTGGAAAATTGGCAAATATGAATAGACTATTTTACCCTTCTAGCAATTTATAGGTGAAATAAGCTCAAAATCAAGTAGAATGCAAATTTGAATGCCCAAATAAGTTCAAGTAATAGAATGAGCAGTTTAAATGTATGTGATGCATGTTGGGGTCTCACATCCTCCCCTCCTTAAGAAAATTTCGCCCTCAAAATTCTTACATGTTTTACTACTCGCTAAACAACCCTAGATATTGATGTTGAATCTGATATCGTCTTTCCCAAGTAGCATCCTCAATACATGATGAAGCCACAGAACTTTAACCATCGGAATCTCTTTCGAACGCAGCACCTGCTGTCACGCCCCAACTCGACCCCTCTTACGATCAGTCAGGACGCAACGGAGTTTCGGCAGCATAACGACAGTAACATGAACATCCGGGCTCTAAACCAACCCTTAAGAACAACATGCATCAACCTCCAT
Source organism: Ehretia macrophylla (assembly GCA_037974665.1). NCBI lineage: Eukaryota > Viridiplantae > Streptophyta > Magnoliopsida > Boraginales > Ehretiaceae > Ehretia > Ehretia macrophylla. The sequence continues at coordinate 59,850,432 of CM075780.1, read as the reverse complement.
AAATCACCAACCAAGTCCACAATCAAATTGACAACATACAACACAACCACTTCATACATTAAACATTCTTTCATCAACTCCTTCATAGTTACGCGCCTCCGTTCCAACATAGTACATAGGCTATACATACATATCAAAATAGATTATAAACAAACTTAGCAACCTAGATCATAACAAAAGAAAGACTACTAAGTTAGCATCATTTAGTTCATTATCTTACTACAACTTATACATCATAAATTACAAGGAAAATAAAAGACAACTAGGTTAATATACAAGATAATAGAGTATACAACATCTCAAGCATCAAGGACAAGACTTTGGCACATAGGACTCGTCCACATACGGCACATTTTCCACATTCTCCTCTTCAGGAGGCACGTACCCGTAATCCTGCTCAAGTACACCTATAAGCATGCAATAATAGAGAGTGAGCTTATATAAAATAAGCCCAGTGAGGATCCGATAGATCTCGAGCAAGGTCTACTAAACTCCTTGGAATAATCCTTTGAGTCAGTAAACACACAATAACAATAAATAATACTATCATCACATAACTATATGACCATTCAATAAAGGATACTCTCTTTAGTTGGTGTAGCTCCAAACGCCATCACGATCTCAACCATTCTTCTTGTAACTCCCCATTACTCACGCACCCGGGGTACCCCCAATAACCTCGCCCTCCATGACACCTCCGTCATGCGAGCTGGAGGCAATCTCTGATAGTCATGCCGTTATCAACCCGACAGCCCGATGCTGCCCGAGAGGTGGCACACACATACCAGAGACTCAGCAATAATAATAAACATCAATCATCAATATTCCGAGAGATCAGCAACAAAAGTGCCCGATTCCCGTACTCAATAATCAATCAATAAAACATCAATATAACATCAATATAACATTAAACAGCAAACAACTAAGTTAGATGACAAAGTAGGCCATCTAACCGAACATGCATTAAACACACAATCAAACTCTAATTTACCCATCAACAACTCACAATTCAATCACTCAACACCACCCAACCATCTAAAGGCATCGTTCAAGAAATTAAAGAATGACAACCTAAACTTCTAAAATTCATAACTTACAATCTACTAATCCAAACATTGCCAAATCAGTTTCTATCACTCACCCATTCAACCTACTACATTAACCCTCTCGGAAATCCACCATAACACCTCCAAATCATGCCCGATAACCCTAAAACCCTAGGATGTCTTGGCTGGATTTTCCGGATTTTCACACGAACAATGTAATCAAAAATTCGGCATTACAACAGTGCTAACACGTAATTATCAAGTATTTAGAAATCGACGGCAATCGATTTCGATCAACACAACTCATTTAATTCAACTTTGAACATTTTAATCAAAATTAAATACCCGGAAAATAAAAATTATGCTACATCCTACAGAAATTCGTAGTATTGGTATATAACGATCCCTAGCATGCATGGAGCAATAATCTAACATCAGATTAACATTCTAACGGTTCAATAATTAATTATACGCAAAAACATAAAAATGGCATTTTGAGATCTAGAATTTTTCTCTCACCTTTGATCCGAAGTAAAGCTAGGAATGCGTGCAACAGGTGCCCAACAAGCGGAATCTAGCTCGGTTTGAAAAGATTCGGACTTTAAATGAGTTTTATAAGGCAAAATTGCTTTGTAAAATAAGTTGAAAAAACTCTCAAAATGCCAAGAAACTCACGGCTGCAATGTATGTGTTTTTGTGGTGTTTTCTTTGTTTTTAGTGTGTGTAGAGATTTATATGCATAAGTCAACAAAATGGAAAAAGTCAAAGTTGAAACTTTAGTGTTTTTTTTGTATTTTCTTGACTTTAAATGCATTTTATTGATCACCAATGTTCAAAATAATTATTCAACACCCAAAATAGCTCAAGTAAATTATTTTTAGGTGACAAGAAGTTTTACAATCAAACAGTTTCACCCGAGTCGGCTTAAAACTCGATTTTCGTAAAAGTCGGTGTAAAATCCTTAATAAATTCTTAAGCCGATTTTAAAACCGTTTTAATCAAACACAGGTCTATTAAAGTCCGTGGTCTGGGTCTAGAAGGGTTAAAAAGACCAGTTTCAAAATTTTAGCGGACGTGTTTCAAAAATACTATTCACTAAAAATCGACGATAAAATTTCTGACTCCGTTTTTTATGAAAATTTCATGAATGCACATTTAGCACGTATTAGGAGTATTGACATCAAAATTATAACATTCTAGGTCATATAACACAAACAGGTCAAATGCACGTAAAACGAGATAAAACACGTAAATCGAGTTAAAGCAGAAAAGTGGGGTTTCACATTCTCCCCTCCTTAAAACAATTGCGTCCGCGCAATTCTCGAACTGATAGACAATTAAATCCTTAATCGTTACACTTAATAATACTTCTCTTAGTTCTTATTTATCTCCTAGGATGACACCTAACCAAAGACCTCAAAAGAACAACCTCTGTTGACTGCAAGTTGATGATCATAGTTCCAAGACAATCTCCAATTCATAATTCTCTCCTACCTAATATCTTATTGCATATGAAAGAAATCACAACTCCAAAGTCCTAGCATGACACCACTAATTATCAATCATCTCATACTACACAAAAGAGCTCTATGAACACCCCGAGGGTTTAAAAACTCAATCACGATAACATGAATGATTACTGATCAAGGAAATATCTCAAAAGTGACATTGGTCAGAATATGGCTCTTATGAAATTTACAAGGAATTAAGAATATGGAAAGTCATATTTGAGCCAACAATCAAGGGTGCAAGATGTCAAACAAGTTAGAGAATCAAGAGGCTAATAGTTTAATAAGAAAGCATGATAACTAACATAAGAAATGTCTCAGCACCTTTTAGTTAAATAAGTACGAACAAAGGATGATGACGAGTCAAAACAGTACTGAGTATGTTGAACAAAAATTCCTGAACAAGTAGATATTTCAATTCTCGATGATTGTTCAAGGAACCAACAAGTAAGTTGTACTTGAGGTGAAATAAAATTAAGAGATAAGAGATGATTAATTCAATAGAAAATATGAGTGTCAAGATAATGAGTATCTCAGCACGCAATAACCAAAGAAGTATTAATAAGAAGGACAATGCCGAGTATATTGAATGAGCAATTACAAGCAAAGTAATGACTCAAGATTTAATAATGAAACAATAGGATTAACAAGGATCAACAAGAATGACAATGATGTACTTAGGTAGGGAGTACATCAAGCAAGTGAAATTCGAATAAGTAAAATGGTATACCAAAGGAAAAATTACTTTCAAATGAATAGTAATAGGATGAAATGAAATATTGAAACGAATGGCTAGAGATATAGAATGAAATATAGAAGTCTCAAACCTTAACTCCAATAAGCGACATTGCTATAAGAAGCAAATATGAATGTTAAGAATGGAAACAATGTCAAATAAGTATAGGATCCATTAATCCAATAAGCAAAACTTTCAAGAAACAATTGATATGCTAGAAAAGTGTAACTCTCTCTCAAATAAGTGAGAATAGAGTAAAAGATAATAATAAGACTGATAGAATTATGAAGCACAAGAAGGGTGTCCCACCTACACATTTGAACACCAACAAGTCAAATCCTATAATCTATCTTCCTCCAAATCAAGACACTAAGGAGACCTAGAGAACCTAAGGAGTCATAACAATCACCAAACAAGATAAATCACTCCAAAATTTTACATTCCGTACCAGACCAATCACTAAACAAGATAATTCACCGATTACCCAACAAGATTAACTAATGAAGACTCCAAAATCTGATAACACAATACAGATTCATATTAACCCACTATAACACAAGAGAATCTCCAATCAACAATTTAGAGAGTCATACCACCTAGAACTCAAAAGCTTGATGTAGGTAAGTAAATGTTCAGTCACCAAAATGCATTTTTATTTCCTCAAATAATTCTATCTCCGAACAATTGCATCTTCGAATAAAGTAACTTTAGTCAAGAATCACTCCAATTGTCTCCAAGGTCTAAAGATCAAAACTCCAAAATATCCATTAATAATATAGCAATCCCAAATAGTAGAAATATTCACATGTTATACAACACTTCATTCCATTCACAAATATACATCACTAATTCCTCAAATAAATTCATTCTAAAATAACCTCAAGAAAGTATAATCTGAGTTGAGACTCCAAAAGTGTCTAATCACAACCTCACAAAAACCTCAACTTATGATTCATCTCCAAGTAATAACAAGTTAAACATGGCAACAAAAGTAATTATAATCATCAAGATACGTTGCTATTTCCTCGAACAACTTCATTCTCGCTAAAGGAACATCAAGATCAATCCACTAAGCCGAAACTAAAATCCATAAACATAACAATTAAAATCTAACTGATAAACTTCTAGAATAATAATAATTCAAAATCATGGCCTACCACTATTTTCGAAAACTCTTGCAGTCACCCTAGACATTAAAAGGTCACTCACGAGTTAAAACATGTATGCAACTATATCATATGAAAGACAAGTACAACGTAATGCACAATTATCATACAATGCAACATTATCACATAACACACAATTCAACATATAAGAAGCCAACATCACATAAACAGGTTATATCACAGAAGTAAGTTATAAACAATTAAAGTCACATAAGCAACAAACTTCACATAAGACAAGTTGATTACGTAACTCACATTGGTCACTTAAAGTATATTGACCACCTAAAGCACGTTGTTTCACATAAACTAGTTATAAACAATTAAAAGCACATAAACAACTAACTTCACACAAGGCACAAAATCACATAAAACACAATTGTCACATAATACACATTAATCACATAATGCACATTAATTACAACACATTGAGTACGTATAACACGTTATCACATAAAACATATTGACCACATTAGTTCACTTAACACACAAGGCATACTGGTCACATAGAAAGTTAGACACATAAGCAAATTAATCACATAAACATATTAACATATGTTTCACTTTTCTTTCACTTAATACATACTTGCATGCTTAGACCACTACCCACATTCCGAGGATACCCCGGCTGACAGCTAATCAAGCTCTGATACCACTTAAATGTCACGCCCCAACTCGACCCCTCTTACGATCAGTCAGGACGCAACGGAGTTTCGGTAGCATAACGACAGTAACATGAACATCCGGGCTCTAAACCAACCCTTAAGAACAACATGCATCAACCTCCATAAATCACCAACCAAGTCCACAATCAAATTGACAACATACAACACAACCACTTCATACATTAAACATTCTTTCATCAACTCCTTCATAGTTACGCGCCTCCGTTCCAACATAGTACATAGGCTATACATACATATCAAAATAGATTATAAACAAACTTAGCAACCTAGATCATAACAAAAGAAAGACTACTAAGTTAGCATCATTTAGTTCATTATCTTACTACAACTTATACATCATAAATTACAAGGAAAATAAAAGACAACTAGGTTAATATACAAGATAATAGAGTATACAACATCTCAAGCATCAAGGACAAGACTCTGGCACATAGGACTCGTCCACATACGGCACATTTTCCACATTCTCCTCTTCAGGAGGCACGTACCCGTAATCCTGCTCAAGTACACCTATAAGCATGCAATAATAGAGAGTGATCTTATATAAAATAAGCCCAGTGAGGATCCGATAGATCTCGAGCAAGGTCTACTAAACTCCTTGGAATAATCCTTTGAGTCAGTAAACACACAATAACAATAAATAATACTATCATCACATAACTATATGACCATTCAATAAAGGATACTCTCTCTAGTTGGTGTAGCTCCAAACGCCATCACGATCTCAACCATTCTTCTTGTAACTCCCCATTACTCACGCACCCGGGGTACCCCCAATAACCTCGCCCTCCATGACACCTCCGTCATGCGAGCTGGAGGCAATCTCTGATAGTCATGCCGTTATCAACCCGACAGCCCGATGCTGCCCGAGAGGTGGCACACACATACCAGAGACCCAGCAATAATAATAAACATCAATCATCAATATTCCGAGAGATCAGCAACAAAAGTGCCCGATTCCCGTACTCAATAATCAATCAATAAAACATCAATATAACATCAATATAACATTAAACAGCAAACAACTAAGTTAGATGACAAAGTAGGCCATCTAACCGAACATGCATTAAACACACAATCAAACTCTAATTTACCCATCAACAACTCACAATTCAATCACTCAACACCACCCAACCATCTAAAGGCATCGTTCAAGAAATTAAAGAATGACAACCTAAACTTCTAAAATTCATAACTTACAATCTACTAATCCAAACATTGCCAAATCAGTTTCTATCACTCACCCATTCAACCTACTACATTAACTCTCTCGGAAATCCACCATAACACCTCCAAATCATGCCCGATAACCCTAAAACCCTAGGATGTCTTGGCTGGATTTTCCGGATTTTCACACGAACAATGTAATCGAAAATTCGGCATTACAACAGCGCTAACACGTAATTATCAAGTATTTAGATATCGACGGCAATCGATTTCGATCAACACAACTCATTTAATTCAACTTTGAACATTTTAATCAAAATTAAATACCCGGAAAATAAAAATTATGCTACATCCGACAGAAATTCGTAGTATTGGTATATAACGATCCCTAGCATGCATGGAGCAATAATCTAACATCAGATTAACATTCTAACGGTTCAATAATTAATTATACGCAAAAACATAAAAATGACATTTTGAGATCTAGAATTTTTCTCTCACCTTTGATCCGAAGTAAAGCTAGGAATGCGTGCAACAGGTGCCCAACAAGCGGAATCTAGCTCGGTTTGAAAAGATTCGGATTTTAAATGAGTTTTCTAAGGCAAAATTGCTTTGTAAAATAAGTTGAAAAAACTCTCAAAATGCCAAGAAACTCACGGCTGCAATGTATGTGTTTTTGTGGTGTTTGCTTTGTTTTTAGTGTGTGTAGAGATTTATATGCATAAGTCAACAAAATGGAAAAAGTCAAAGTTGAAACTTTAGTGTTTTTTTTGTATTTTCTTGACTTTAAATGCATTTTATTGATCACCAATGTTCAAAATAATTATTCAACACCCAAAATAGCTCAAGTAAATTATTTTTAGGTGACAAGAAGTTTTACAATCAAACAGTTTCACCCGAGTCGGCTTAAAACTCGATTTTCGTAAAAGTCGGTGTAAAATCCTTAATAAATTCTTAAGCCGATTTTAAAACCGTTTTAATCAAACACAGGTCTATTAAAGTCCGTGGTCTGGGTCTAGAAGGGTTAAAAAGACCAGTTTCAAAATTTTAGCGGACGTGTTTCAAAAATACTATTCACTAAAAATCGACGATAAAATTTCTGACTCCGTTTTTTATGAAAATTTCATGAATGCACATTTAGCACGTATTAGGAGTATTGACATCAAAATTATAACATTCTAGGTCATATAACACATAAACAGGTCAAATGCACGTAAAACGAGATAAAATACGTAAATCGAGTTAAAGCAGAAAAGTGGGGTTTCACACCTGCACTGACTAATCCAAAATATGAATAGGCCGCTCCTCATAAGTCGAATCACCACTAAGCTCCAACGGTTCTGGCTGGAGAACATAAGAAGAATCTGGATGATACTTCCGAAGCATAGACACATGAAGCACATCATGAACCTTGGACAAACTTACTGGTAGATCCAATCTATAAGCCAAAGAACCAACTCTACTGATGATCTCAAACGGCCCTACGTACCTCGTACTTAGTTTTTCGTTTTTACCATACCGAACAATATCCTTACGAGGCAAAATCTTCAGAAAGACTCGATCACCAACTGCAAATTCTAAATCCCGTCGTCTCTTATCGGCATAACTCTTTTGCCTACTCTGAGTTGTAAATATCCTATGATGAATAATACGAACGTTCTCAATTGTGTTCACAAGATTTGGCAATAACACTAGATCAACAACTTTCTTTTCTCCTACTTCATCCCAATACAAAGGAGATCGACACTTCTGACCATACAATGCCTCATATAGAGCCATCCTAATAGTCGATTGATAACTATTGTTGTAAGCAAACTCCGCCATTGGCAAGTGCTTTTCCCAACCCTTCCCGAAATCCATAACACAGGCTCTCAACATAGCCTCAAGAATCTGAATCGTCCTCTCTTATTGCCCATCAGACTGAGGATGATACGCTGTGTTGAAGTTCAATTTGGTACCCAAAGCTTCCTGCACTCACTTCTAAAGTTTAGAAGTAAATTGAGGATCTCTATCTAATACAATACTGACAAGAATCCCGTGCAACTTCACAATGCTTGCCATATACAAATCTATTAACTTCTCAACACTGTCCTATTCACTCATAGCGATGAAGTGTGAAGTCTTGGTCAAACGAGCAATAATTACCCAAACTGCATTGCAACCTCTAGGTGACCTCGGAAACCCCATGACAAAATCCATAGTCACATGTTCCCATTTCCACTATGGAATCATCAACGGTTGAAGTAAACCTGCTAGTCGTTGATGTTTAGCTTTGACCCTTTAACAAGTCAAGCATCGAGCTACAAACTCCGCCACATCTTTTTTCATGTTATTCCACCAGTAGTGTTGTTTCAAGTCCCGATACATCTTATTTCCACTAGGATGGATAATATATTTAGAGTTATAAGCTTCCTCTAAAATTTTCTTCTTCAACTCCGAATCATCCGGAATACAAACTCTGTTATGAAACTGCAATATCAATATAAGTACAACAATAACAATAACCAATCAATAAGGATACTCTAGTTGGTGTAGCTCCAAACGCCATCACAATCTCAACCATCTTCTTATAACTCCCCATTACACACATACCCAAGGTACCTCATATAGCCCCTCCCTCCATGGCACCTCCGCCAATGCAAGCTGGGGGTAGTCTATGATAGTCATGTCGTTATCAACCCGACAGCCCAACGCTGCCCGAGAGGTAGCACATACATACCAAGACTCATGACAATAATAATAATCATTCATATCACAGGAGGACAACAAAGTAGGTTGCCTATCTCCCGGCTTCATCAATAATCAACCAGTTAACATCAGTTCAACAACATAACATTAATTAATCAGTTAACAACTCAACAACTAAGTTAGATGACAAAGTAGGCCATCCAACTTAACATGCATTAAACCACTCAACCAAACCCGAATCTAACCAACAACAACCCATGATTCAACCACTCAAACAACTAAAGACATTATTTCAACATTTAAAGAAAGACTACTCAAACTTCTAAAAGTCATAACTTACAATCTACTAATTCAATCACCACCAAACCAGTTTCTATCACTCACCCACTCAAGCAACTACATTAGCCCCCTCGGAAACCAACCACAATCCATCCAGAACAAGCCCAACAACCCTAAAACCTCAATGCACCATGGCTGATTTTTCCAGACATTCACCACGACATCACAATCAAAATTTCAGCATTACAACAATACTGCCACATATTTAACAAACTTTTAGAAGCTAACAGCAATCAATTCCAACCACCACAACTCTATTAAATCAACAACAAGCCAATAACTCAATTTTAATACCTGAAAAATAGAAATACGTGCTACAACCGATCAAAACTTATATAAACACATATAATTGATCCTTAGAATCTACTGAGAAATATTCTAACATCAATTCAACATTTCAACGGCTAAAACTTCTATTATATGAATTGACATAAAAATAGCATTTTGAGATCTAGAATTTTTCTCTCACCTTTGATGCAAAATAAGGTTAGAAATAGGTAGAATGGATTCCCAACAAGCAAGTTCAAGCTTTGAATGACACAATTCGACTTTGAAATGCAAAATTTGAGAAAAATGCTTTGAAAAACCTTGAAAATGCATTCCTCTTTCTTCTCCAAGGAGCTGCGGTTTTGTGTGTGTTTCTGGGGTGTTTTTGGCTGATTTTAATGTATGTTGATAGTTATAAGCAAAGGTCAATGCAAGATAAGTTGGTCAAAGTTGAAAAACTTAGTTATTTTTAGTTGTTTTAGCCAAAAATAGAAAATAAAATACTATCTAACTTATACTATATATTTAGTAGGATTATTTTTTAGGATCACTAATATTCCTATGCATATATTTGCATACAATTGAAATAAAATGCTTATTTTTTGCAAAAGACGATGAAAAGTCATATTATTTATTTTTCAAATGTCTTTTAAATGCATTTTTCAATGGTGCCATTTTAGAAATATTTAAAATGAAATACAATTTGTATTTAATATATGTTAGATCAATGAAAGTGAACGCAAGAATCGTTTTGAGCAGAAATCACTATTGTAGCTTAAAAATGTACCTTTTCGCCCGTAGAATCTATTTAAATTACTAATCAGTTTCAGAAATAATTTTTATCAAAATACAGGTCTATTAATAATGGAGGACTAGGTTCTAAGACGTTTAAAACACCCGTGTCAAAATTTTAGCGGACGTATGTTCAAAATACTATTCACAAAAACCGACGATAAAATTTTTAATGTTGATTTTGATAAAAATTTCATGAATACACACATTGCATGTAATAGGAATAAAAATTATAGAATTAGCGCATTCTAACTCTAATAACACATATACAAGTCAAAACACGCAATTCCATGTATAGATGAAATTTGGGGTTTCACAAACACTCTTCTAAGTTAGCCTCGTGAGAGGTCCTGCAACCTTCGAGAAGTTCTCCACAAACCTGCGGTAATAGCCTACCAAACCAAGAAAACTACGAATCTCAGTTACATTCTCTGGTCTCTTCCAAGATGATACAACGGCCCTACGTACCTCGGACTTAGTTTTTTGCCTTTACCATACTGAACAATACCCTTACGAGGAGAAATCTTCAGAAAGACCCGATCATCAACTGCAAATTCCTAATCTCGTTGTCTCTTATCGGCATAACTCTTCTGCCTACTCTGAGTTGTAAGCATCCTCTGACGAATAATACGAATGTTCTCAATTGTGTTCACAAGATCTGGCAATAACACTGGATCAACAACTTTCATTTATCCTACTTCATCCCAATACAAAGGAGATCGATACTTCCGACCATACAATGCCTCATACAAAGCCATCCCAATAGTCGATTGATTACTATTGTTGTAAGCAAACTCTGCCAATGGCAAGTGTTTTCCCAACTCTTCCCGAAATCCATAACACAGGCTCTCAACATATCCTCAAGAATCTGAATCGTCCTCTCCGATTGCCCATCAAACTGAGGATGATACGCTGTGCTGAAGTTTATCTTGGTACCCAAAGCTTCCTGCACTCACTTCCAAAGTTTAGAAGTAAATCGAGGATCTCTATCTGATACAATACTAACAGGAATCCCGTGCAACTTCACAATGCTTTCCATATACAAATCTATTAACTTCTCAACACTGTCATGTTCACTCATAGCGATGAAGTGTGAAGTCTTGGTCAAACGATCAACTACTACCCAAACTGCATCGCAATCTCTAGGTGACCTCGGAAACCCCGTGACAAAATCCATAGTCACATGTTCCCACTTCTACTGTGGAATCATCAACGGTAGAAGTCAATGTGAAATCCCAGATTTTACCCTTGCATGGAATTGCATGTTTTGACCTGTTTATGTGTTATATGAGTTAGAACGCGTTAATTCCATGATTTATATTCCTATTACATGTTAAGTGTGTATTCATGAAATTTTTATAAAAAACAGCACTTAAAAATTTTATTGACGATTTTTGTGAATAGTGTTTTGAATGCATATCCGCTAAAATGTTTACACGGGTATTTAAAACATCTTAAAAACTAGTCCTTGGATATTAATAAACCCGTGTCTGATTAAAACGGATTTCAAATCGGATTAGGAATTTTAAAAGTTTTTACACCTTCTTTTGCCAAAATCGAGTTTTTAACTGAGTCGAGTGTAATTGTATGCATATGAAAATTGTTGTCATCTAAAATAAACTACTTAAATATAGTCTAAGTGTTAATTGTATGTTTGTGAGTAAAATAGTCAAGAAAATAATTAAATGACTAAAAATACTAGTTAAAAGACTAAATAAACTTACTTTGACCTTAGCATTTTTATTTGACTTGGCATTTATATACATAATATACATAATACATCATAAAACAAAAGCTCAAACACCACAAACATACACACACATGGCCGAAACCTTGTAGGCATTTTTGCTTGGTTTGTTTATCAAATTTTCTCTTAGAATTTGCAATCCAAGGCCAAAACTCTTGAACCAAAGTTAGATTTCACTTGTTGGGCACCGATTGCACACCTTTCTAGCATCATATCACATCAAAGGTGAGAGAAAAATTCTTGATCTCAAAATGCTATTTGATGTCATTTTTATATAATTGCATTTTTATCCGATGAAATGTTAAATTGTTGTTAGATTGTTGCTTAGTAGATGCCAAGGATCGTTTATGTGCGTTTATATAAGTTATGAACGGTAGTAGCATGTATTTTTATTTTTCGGGTATTAAAGTTGAGTATTTGGCTTATTGTTAAATAATTGTTGTTGTGGTGGTTGGAATTGGTTGTTTATAGCTTCTAAAAGTTTGTTAATTACGGGGTAGTAATGTTGTAATGCCGAAATTTTGATTGTGATATCGTGGCGAAAGTCCAAAAAATTCAGCCTTAGTGCATCGTGTAATTAGGGTTGTTGGGCTTGTTTTAGACAGGTTGTGGTTAGTTTCTGAGGAGGCTAATGTAGATGTATGAGTGGGTGAGTGATAGAAAGTAGTTTGGAAGTTATTGGATTAGTAGATTGTAAGCTATGATTGTTGGAAGTTTGTGTAGTCTTTCTTTAAATGTTGAAATGTTGTCTTTGGTTGTTTGGGTGATGTTTAAGTGGTTGAATCTTGGGTTGTTACTGGTTAGATTCGGGTTTGGTTGTGTGGTTTAATGCATGTAAGTTGGGTGGCCTACTTTGTCATCTAACTTAGTTATTTAGTTGTTAATTGATTAATTGAAGTTATGTTGTTGAAATGTTGGTAACTGATTAATGATTGATGATGTCGGGAGATAGGCAACCTACTTTTGTTGTCTTTTCGTGATGTGATTATTATTATTTTCATGAGTCTTGATAAGTGTGTGCCACCTCTCGGGCAGCATTAAGTTGTCGGGTTGATAACGGCATGACTATCATAGACTACCCCCAACTTGCATGGGTAGAGATGCCTTGGAGGGAGGGGCTAGATGAGGTACCTCGGGTGTGTGTTATGGGAGTTATAAGAAGATGGTTGAGATCATGATGGTGTTTGGAGTTACACCAACTAGAGTATCCTTATTGATTGGTTATTGTTATTGTTACTCTTATAATGTTATTGATGTTCATTGTGTGTTTACTGCTCAAGGGATTATTTTCAAGGGGTATAGTAAATCCTTTTTAAAAATCTATCGAATTCTCACTAGGCCTGTTTTATATAAGATCACTCTCATTCGTTATCTGCAAGCAAGTGTTACTGAACCAGATTAGGGGTATGTGGCTCAAGAAGTTGAGAATGTGACTTTTGTTGAAGAGTCTTATGAGCCAGTCATATCCTTGATGCTTAGCTGGAATGTTTTATGCTATTTTGTAGTGTGACTTATGTTGTAAAGTTTCAAGCTTTTAAAAATTGTATTGTATAAACTGATCTAAAGATAGTAAAAGTGTTAAGCTAGTTTAGTTGTTTTACTTTTGGATTTATATAAGTTGCTAAGCTAGTATAATATGTTATGTATGTATATGGTTTTACTTAGTGATGTTGTTGTTGAAACAGAGGCATGTAATCTATGGTTGGGTTGTTCAATTGTTGTTTAATATACATAAATGGTTGCGTTATATGTTGTTAACATGGTTGTGGAGTTGGTTGTATGAAGTTCTAAAGGGTTGAATTAGAGCCCTGATGTCCGTATTGCTGTCATTATACTGCCGAAATTCCGTTGCGTCCTGACTGATCGTAAGTAGGGTCGAGTTAGGGCGTTACAGTAAACCTATTGGTCGTTGATCTTCAACTTTAACACTTTGATAAGTCAAACACTGAGTTACAAACTCCGCCACATCATTCTTCATGTTATTCCACCAGTAGTGTTGTTTCAAGTCCCGAAACATCTTATTTCCGCCGGGATGGATAATATATTTAGAGTTATGAGCTTCCCCTAAAATTTTCTTCTTCATCTCTGAATCATCCAGAATACAAACTCTGTTAAGAAACCGCAACACACCATCCTCGGACAACTTAAAATCAGGCTTATCTTGAGAGATCTTTTGCACCCGCTAGTCCAAGAGTTGAGCTTCTCGAACCCGTGAAAACAACAACGGCTGAATCTACAAACTAGCAAACAAAACACTCAGTTGAGTCAACTCCGACCTCCACATACTAGCTTCTTTTAACATCTCCCACTCTTTGACAGCCATAAAAGCAATGCTAGCCCTCCAGCTAAGAGTATCAGCTACCACGTTAGCTTTCCCTGGCACATAGTTGATTGTGCAGTTGTAATCATCAAGTAACTTCATCCATCTTCTCTGCCTCATATTCAACTCTTTCTGACAAAACAAATACTTTAGACTCTTATGATCCGCAAAGATTTCAAATTTGCTTCCCCAAAGATAATGATGCCATTTCTTCAAAACAAACATAATAGCCGCCAAATCCAAATCATGAGTTGGATAATTCTCCTCAAATGGCTTTAACTTCCGAGATGCATAAGCAATAACCCGACTATTCTGCATCAAAACACAACCCAAACCTTCTCCAGAAGCATCACTGTAGATAACAAAGTTCTGACTCCCTTCTGGCAAAGCAAGAATTGGTGTTGTAGTCAAACTCTTCTTCAGCTCTTGGAAACTGTTCTCACAACTTCCAGTCCAAACAAAATTAACAAACTTCTGAGTTAGCCTTGTGAGAGGTCCTGCAACCTTCGAGAAGTTATGCACAAACCTGCGGTAATAGCCCGCCAAACCAAAAAAACTACGAATCTCGGTTACATTCTCTGGTCTCTTCCAAGATGATACAACTTCAATCTCAGCAGGATCCACCATGATACCCTGCTGAGAAATAATATGACCAAGAAAAGACACATGCTTAAGCCAAAATTCACACTTACTGAACTTAGCATACAATTGATGTTGTTGAAGTATCTGCAAAACCACAAGCAGATGTTGCTCATGCTCGGCTTCAGATTTCGCATACACCAAGATGTCGTCAATGAAGATTACCAAAACTGATCCAGGTATGGTCAAAATACACGCTACATGAGATCCATGAAAGCTGCTGGTGCATTTGTTAACCCAAAAGGCATTACCACAAACTCATAATGACCATACCGTGTTCGACAAGCAGACTTCGGCACATCATCCTTGCTAATCCGAAGCTGATAGTAACCTTCCCTTAAATCAAATTTAGAATAGATCTTTGTCCCCTGCAACTGATCAAACAAATCATCAATATGTGGCAAAGGATATTTATTCTTGACAGTCACTTGATTCAAACCTCGATAATCAATACAAAGTCGCATGGTGCCATCTTTCTTCTTCACAAACAACACAGATGCTCCCCATGGCGAAGTACTCGGTTGAATAAACCCTTTACTCAATAAATCTTGTAACTGAACCTTCAACTCTAAAGTTCTGCAGGAGCCATTTGATACAGTGCCTTAAACACAGGTTGAGTTCTTGGTAGCACATCGATCGTAAACTCCACCTCTCTCTCTGGTGGTACCCTTGGCAATTCCTCTGGGAAGACACTAGAGTACTCACGAACAACTGGTACCTCATCCAACTTCAACTTATCAGAAGGTTTATTAATCAAATAAGCAATAAACCCCGCACAATCTTTCCTCAATAGCTCGACAGCTCTTATTGAAGAGATAAGAAGATTCATCAAAGAGTTACGTTTCCCTACTACCCTAACCACTAGATAACCCGGTTTATGAAACTTCACCACCTTAGTTTGACAATTCACTAAGGCACAATACTTAGCCAACCAATCCATGCCCAAAATGATCTCATAACCTTGTATAGGTAACAAGACTAGATCTGTTGGAAACTCCAGATCCTCTATCCGGATCTTACACTCCTTACAAACTGATTCAGTAATATACTTACTACTTAAAGGTATAAAAACTTCTAATTGGTATGGAAGTTTCTCCACTAACAATTTAACACGTTGTACACAAGGGATAGCAATAAAAGAACAAGTACAATCAAAACTTTAACCAATTAATCAAGAATTAGGAAGGTACCTTCGACCACCGCTGACGCCTCAGGTACTTCATCACCCTCCAATGCATACACACGGGCCGGAACACTCTGAATAGGTGCACTGCTTGCTATCCTATTCTGACCTCTGCCTACGGTTTGTTCCTGAACATTCTGAAACCTAGGGCAGTCTCTTGCCCGATATTGCTCACTTCAGCAATCGGTAAACTTTCCAGACTTCTTCCAACAATTACTCTCATTGTGCCCCTTACGATTGCAATAGACACACACTTGGGCGGAACCTGAAGTACTACCTCTAGAAGATCCTTAGGCTAAAACCATACCCGAACCACTCTGTTGAGTCCTAGCAACAAACGGCCTAGTTTGACTTTGACTTTAGCCTTGCGACTGAAAAGGCCTCTGTTGGCTTTGTTGTTAAAATGGGCGTTGTTGACCTTGTGGTTGAAAAGGCTTCTTAAACTATTGACTCGGCATAGTCATGGACTCACTCTTTCTCTTTTCTACTTTAGAGGCTGCCTCAAAAAATTTAATGAATGAGGGAAACTCTAACGCAACCAGTTGATCTTGAATTTCAGACGTTAACTCTTGAACAAACTTTTGAATCCTTCTTTCCGTGGTATCTACCACCTGAGGCACATACTGAGCTAGCTTATTAAACCTCGCCTTGTAACGAGCAATTGTAAGTTCACCTTGCTCAAGATTTGTGAATTCATCTTCTCTTCTTTCTCTAGCAAGAGCTGAAATATAGGTATCCTTAAAGGCCATTACAAAGCTCTCCCATAGAAGAGGAGTATGTTGAGGTTCCTACTATGCTTTGGTGACCCTCCACCATTGTTTGGCATCACCATCAAGCAACAATACAGCAAAGGTGATTTTCTTTTCCTCCGTGTAATCCGAGGCATCATAAATGCTCTGATACCACAAATTACTTGTGCAAGAGATTTGGACTTTTTACTGACCAAATCCCACATCGAAATTTTAGGAATTTTTTTCTAGATCTTCTGCCTATAAATAGACCTCTTCTCTAACTCTGAAAAATGTTCCACATATCAGCTCTTTTGAGATTTCTCTTCCCTCTCTCTTGAGTAAGCTTCGCCTTTGTGAAGAAACTCAATTCTAGTTTATATCTTTTAGTTTAGCAAAATCTATTCCCACAACTAGATTATACTTTAGAATGTTTTTAGTCATAGAGGAGAAGATCAAAGTAGATGAGTGGAAGCAATATCTCCCAAGCTTGTAGATCAAGGTGTTTTGTGTTCTTGTATCGTTTTTCGCAAGAGGTATGCCTAGATCCTTGTTTCAATTGGGAATTAAATTGTAAACTATTTTTTTTTACTATTACATGTTTAATCGCAGTAAGATCCTAAATGATTGTTTTCGCAATGTTCATAGAAATTTATGAATATGAATCATATAACATAACACCGTTTTCCATCAATGGTATTAGAGCCACTGCGAATTAAACATTCAAATAGTTAAAAAAAGTTAAGAACAATTTGATTCTTGGATGATAGAAACTTAGAAATTATATGAACACTAGAAAATATTCAGATTTGTGTTTGACCTCAAATGTAAGAATTTTGTGTTGTAATTTGTTTCTACATAATTTAGAATTATTTTGTAATTAATTCTATATGTGATTTTATGGTATTAATTGCATTTAAGGTAAATTACTTGTTTGGTAAAGTAATTTAAAAAGGAATACAATTAATAGAAGATCACATTTAAATAAGAAATTTTAATGAAACAGGTTTACCTGAAGTTTTATGTTTCCTATAATTTAGATTTTCTTATTTATAACAAATTTGGTTTTGGAAAAGGATTAAAAACTTACCTAAAATAAGTTAATCCTCATTAAACCAAACAACACAAAATAATAATAATAATAATAATAATAATAATAATAATAATAATAATAATAATAATAATAATAATAGGGAGGGGGTCCGCATTCGTGGGGATCCGCGCATGGGCCGCGTGCGGCCATGCACGTGGTGTGGTCCTCATTGGCAATTTTTTATTTTTTTAGTTTTTTAATTATTTGTGTTGTTTTGCATAGTTTAAATTTGGAAAAAGTCTTATCTTTTTATTAATGTGATACATACAATAGTGAGAGATTATGTTTTTTTGGCATAATTATTATTGTATAAGCATTGTATTTATTTTTTATGCTAGAAATACAAATTTATAAAATTATGTGGTTTAGTATAATTTATTTGTTCTAATTGTATGGCATTATATATTTGAAATAGAAGTTTGTGAGATTATGTGGAATAGCATAATTTTTTGTTTTATTTCAAATATGTATTATATATATATATTATTTGTCTAAAATACTAGAGAAACAATTTGTAGTAAGGTATATTTTGTACATAATTATAAATTGTACTGGCATTAAATAATATATATGTGAGTGAATTACAAGCATCTCCATTGTTGTAATTGTTAGAGCTTTTGGTCAAGGTAATTATTAACCTTGAAAATTAGACTAGTAATACTATAGTCTAAAGATTAATTAGAAATTGGTTAAGGAAAAATTACATAGCTATTATTTTTCCTTAGAAACCTAGACTTGACTAAAAGAGCCATGAAAGCCAAACCTAGGGTAAAGATGACAACCCATATTAGGACTATGTGATTTGAAGTATATTTAGAGGTTTTTTCAAACAAAATTGGTTATGGACTTTAATCTATAAATTTTGGAAAAATCAGAAATTAAATATTAAGCAAAAATCACATAATTAGAAACCCTTGTTTCAAATGATCGAGTGGGAGAGGGAACTAGGAAATCCCACAACTTTTCATATCCAGATTATGCTAAAGGATAGTGTCATTAACCTTCCTTTGGAGGGTGGCATTGTTTGGATTTAGCAGTATAATCTCAAATTGGGAATTCACATTAAAGATGTTAGTTGAGCGGCCATCTTTCGATAGAGTTCTGAGCTATAGGACATCTTATAGATAATAAGGATTAGAGTAACCTCCATTCGGAGGCTCTAGTCTAAGTTATCAAAGAGAGTCCCATAAGGAATGTTGCTTACACTCGACTCAAGAAATGTAGTAACCTCCCTTCGGAGTAAGTGCTATAAGATCTTAAGAAGCCAAATTGATTAGTAGTGGAGTAATCACTAAGGGCAATAGTCATAGTTTAAAGGGTCATCTATGTTTGTGCATATGCATTCATGAATTCCTAATATCATATTTCCATGTATGTTGTTCACATATGCTTGTCATACATAAATTGTTCATTCCTAATTATATTACATATCCAGATTAAGATGACTGGTTCTTTCAATCCCTTGTTGGCCATTTTGTCTAATGACAAGTTGATTGGTCCAAATTTTAATGATTGGAAGAGGAAGTTGGACATAGTACTCACAACTGATGGGTACAAGTATCTTCTAACTGAGCCATGTCCTACACTAAAGGATGACTCTACTGATGCTGAGAAAGAGGCTCATGATAAGTGGCAGAGGGCAGATGGCATGGCCAAGTGCTATATGCTAGCCTCTATGTTTGACGTGCTGCTTGTGCAACACAAGAAGAAAGACATTGCTAAGACATTATGACCTCGTTATCTAAGATGTTCTCAGATAAGAATAGACCTGTTAAACATACTGCTATGAGGGAAATCATGACAGCCAAGATGGCAGAAAGTACATCTGTCAGAGAACATGTTCTCAAGATAATGGACAATTTTAACCTTGCAGAAGTCTTGGGGGCCCGGATTGATAATGGCAGCAAGGTCGATATGATTCTCGAGACACTACCTGAATCATTTGCCTAGTTCAAGCTCAATTACAATATGAGCAAGATGGACATGGGGCTCATTGAGCTTATGAAGGAACTTCAGGCAGCCGAGGCAATCATGAAGCCCAAAGGTCAAGCCCATATGACCCAAGCATCCACTTTTGGACGAAACCCGAAAGGGAAGAAGTCCTGGAATAAGGGGAAGTAGGAAAATAAGAAGGAAAATGGCCAGGTTGATAATGGGTCAAAGCATCAGTAGAAACACAAGAAAGGTACAGGGAAGCCCAAGGGAAAGTGCTTTGAATGTGGTCAGAAAGGCCATTGGAAGCAAGACTACCCTAAGTACTTAGCCAAGAAAAATAAAGATATAGACTTTACTTACATCGTTGAAACTAGTGTAGTGGTTAATTCTACAGAATGATGGATAGTAGAATCAAGAACCACTAACAGTGACTGCATTGTTGTGCAGGAGTTTCGGGTAACAAAGAGACTAAGTAAAGAAGGAATTGCTCTGGAAGTTGGCTTAAGAGTGATGGCTTGGGCAAGTGCTGTTAGAAAACAATTTTTATTGTTTAGAGATTTGTTATGAAGACAATTTTATCATGTTCCAGACTATTTACAATTTTTAATTTTTTGGCAATTGTTTTAAAGTGCTATTTTGATAACTTTCAAGTATTTTATTCATTTAATGGAAGTTTTATTCAAAGTCTAAAAGTGTGCATGATTTTCGCCTTATCTCTATTTCTAACATAAAATTATTCTGAAGTTCTCCAATCTCTTTTAGATAGATTTTGTTCACCATAAACTAGTACTTGTAAGACCTATGATTAAGGTTATATGGACCTAGATGGGTTCAGAGTTTGGATTGAGGATGAGCCATTAGGCTCATTAGATCTCAAACCACAGGCTCAATATGAATCTAGTTTGAAAGGAAGGTTGTCTGAAATGTCATATTCTTTCATAAGGCATAGGATAAGGAAGGTTTGGATTGTGCACATTGGTCTATGTGGTGGATCCATAAACATACCAAAACAAGAAGGAATAGTCCTCTTGGGTGAGTTCGGTTGGTGATTCATGTACAACAGAGAATGTGTCTTAGTAGGTTGTACCTGTCATTCCTCAAAGGAATAGTGTATCTAAGAAATAAAATCACACTCATTAGATATAAGTAAATCCATGTTGAGTTGTAAAACTCCACTCATATCGGGATTGAGTATTATTGAAACAGTCACACAGATCTTGACAACAAGTGCCTTCAAGATCAGTACTTAAGATTCCTTAAGACATGTGATTGGGTTGGAAAGCCCAGTATAAGACATATTCACATGTAGGATGTCTGGCTTGAGTGCTAAACTACTTAGCTTCCTGGCTAAGGTTATAAGTTCAAGATGTTTAGTTTCAATGAATCATTCTAGAAGAACAAAAGTGGAATTTCCATCATTCTAAGAAGCAAATGGTACTAATAAGTATTTTGCTAAAAACTTGGAGAATGATGGTATGATCCATTTTTGAGGGATTATGTTCAGGAGTTATAAAAGTGGAAGTTTTCAAAACTTCTACCTCACTTGCATCAATGTATAAAACATAAATTTCCTTAACGTACCATGGAGCCTCATCGTTATGGGAGACTACGGAAACAATCAGACTAACTTGGAAATTCTCTCAGGATAGTTTCCATGCAAGTTTGCCTTATCCACTAAGAACAATAAACCAATGACTCGGTTGTTGTTGAATGGTTTGAATTCCTTTTGTCTGGAATTTTGTAGTTATACTTAGACAAAGGTAGAACCCTTAGTATGTAACAAGAATACAAAAAACAAAGATTAATGGACAAGGACAGTAAGACTAGTGATGAAAAGGGTACACTCTTATGAGAGTATCAGTCATGTGGAGACTTTTATGCTAGTAGCCCTACTATAGTTCATAAGAAGATCTCTTAGCCATTGCTAAATGCAGAAACTTGGCTGATAGATGTCAAGGTCACATTCCTTAACCGGAATCTTGACAACATTTCGAACCAGACAAAATCCATTACAAAGGATAATAACATCTTCAAAAGAGCAGTCGAAGGCGTTTGACTTTGAGCGAGGGTTTGATAGATGTTGTACTTTGAAAAAGGGAAATAACTAAACTGTTCAAATATACATCCTTAGAAGTTTGACTGACTTCTTAAGTTTTTTGTGTAATGGACCTGCGATATGTTAGCTATGTTATAGGGATTAATCTCCTATGAGATTACTAGGATGAGATACTAGCATAAGCCCAAGGTACATATATTAAGAAGGAATGTGTGGCTAATTTAGTCGAATTCAAGACAAGCTCACATGGTAGTGGGAAAGCATACATTCTAGTATCTTTGGAGAGCGGAAGCTAAAGGCCCGTGAGAGCATCAGAGGATAAAATCTAGAAAGATCATCAGCTCCAATGTGAGGTATAACTTCAAGCTCATCAACTCATGGCCATGCTTGATCGTGTAGTATTAGTGAACAAGAATATATGCCTTGCTAGTACAACTGTTGGAACTTGATATTTTGATATTCCTTTGTTACCAACTCTTGTAAGGAGGCAAAATAGGAATGAAAGAAGAATCACTGAATCAGTTTGTTATTTAGTTTTCTGTCAGAATATAACATATGAATTAGTTTTCTATCGGAATATAACATATAAAAGAACAAGAACATATGACAACTGGAAATAGGAACTGTCACGCCCCAACCCGACCTATAGAGGCTAGACTAGGGAGTGATCTAAATATTCAAGTCATTTCACATACTTAATCGTTCCTGAAGGTTTAACACTTAACGTTTAGCCTAAACTTCACAAATTTCTCTGAAAAACCGGTAGCATAACGGCTGTAATTGGGCTATTTAGTTTGACCTAATTCTCTAAACGCCTCAAAATTTCAAATCTCAATTTCATTTCCAACTAAGATTACTATTTATCACCCATCGAAATGCCTACTAGTTATCTCGAAGTCTCGTTTAATTAACAACCTAGCATGATAACTCTGTCTCGTTTGTTTGTTAATCCTTGTTACAAAAGTACCTGTTGATCTTAGCCTACCAATGAGTACCTGTTTAAGATTGGATAGATTCATTTTACTTAATCCTTTACCTGATACTACATAAACCTGCAGTAGTTACCGATCAAAGTAGCAAAACGAGCAAATAGGGCATCTATCTAGTTAACATCGGTACAAATCAAAATTAGACCCCAAATTACAACGGGGGTCATTTACAATAATGACCACAAGTAACATAAGAAATAGTCTTCAAAGCAACATATCGTTCACAAATGGCCATAGACAAGTAAAGCACGTAGGGCAAGCAATCACTCCAAGGAGTCATTGATAAGCACGTTATCCTCGGGTACCTGTTCCTGGTCTTCTTCATCTGAGATGATAAAAGAGGGTGAGTCCTTATGAACTCAGCGAAGGGGAACGAGAAATAAGTTTTGAAACTTATTTTTCGGTTCAACTTATGAAAACCCTTTTTGCAAGCATGACATATATCACAAGTAAGTTCATAATGTAATATAAAAGTAAAAGAACACAATTACCCGTCTTTTCTCCTCGAGGTCCTCTAGGAACCAAGCAAGAGTACTTATTCACATAGTGAAAAGGATACGGTGAGTTTTTGCTCTCAATTCATTTCCAGTATCAGTTGTTGCGGCCGACTTCAAATCATCCCCTTATCACGCCAAATGGTTGTACTCCGGATGTACCCCGAAATTCTACGACCCAACTCTCTGAGGAAGTCTAGCCCCCAAGCGAGAGAGGAAATTGGATAATAGTAGTCACGGTTGCACCGGCAAGCCCGATGCCGCCCGGTGTGCGTGAACGCTACCACGCTAGAATGAAAGGTTGCAACCTTGTATGTAATGCACATTTATGACATTTAATATATCACATTAGGAGGACAACAAAGTAGGTTGCCTCCGGGTAGTCATAAGATTGCACATTGACAAGTAAATAGCGAGGCACGATATTACAGGTAATTTCACTTGTAAAGCACATGGAGTTATATGAATATTAAACGGGCAGCCATGTAACGCATGCAAATTAAGTCATATAACTCATTTCGAAGTTCACGTAATCAAATAATAAGGTCATACAACATGCAACGACGTTTACGTGGGACCTGGTGCAAGAAAGGCCTACTTGTCAACATGTAATCATCGAAATCACATTTAGGGCTACAAGGGCAACTACGGGCAGCCTACTAATCACATAATTAAACACGATATCCATAGGATCAACACTTAGCGAGTTTACCTAGTCGCTAGGGTTTCAATTCGTGCTTACCCGTGCGATTAAGCCCCAAGTTATCTCGTAATTAAACTCAAGCCATGCATTGATTAATTCAAACACCCTCAAGCATTCAAAACAGTCTACACAACATCCAAATGCCACAATCCCAAGCATTTAATACAACAAGAGAAGTTACAATAATTTTTCTAAGCATATCACTAGATGAAAATCTCACTGCAATGGTCTGTATTCTCACAATCATTGAGACAAGAAAACAATCTCCAATTCCAGTGAACAAAATTTCAAATAAAACAAACCTCGCATCATTTGGAGTTCAGGTTCAAGAGTTATAACCAAAACCGTGAAACTACGCAAAACTATCCAGATTTGCACATATTTCAATACTTGTCGTTTTTGAGGACCTTAGGGTCAGATTTAGCCTTAGTCTATTTCTGACAAAAATGTCCAGAACTGACAAATCTAGCTGCATACCAAATTCCATGCATTTTGGATATCATTTACTAAGTCAAAACGGATTCGTTCTACAAGGACAGTGAATCTGCCAAAACCTGCTTCATTTTCCCAGATTTTCCAGATTTGGACACATTTCGATGTTTTGCCATTTTGGGGACCTTAGAGTCAAAATTAGATTTGGCCTATTTCTACAAAAACTTCTCAGAACTGGAAAAAATAGTTACCTACCAATTTTTACACATTTTCAACATCATTTACCTGGTCAAAATCACTTTATTCCAACAGAATAGAAAGCTGCCAAATACGCGATTTCACCTATCTTCACATTCTAGCCAAATATCTTGCCATGCATGCTCACAAAAGCTCATGTACACACATATATCACAAGTACAGAGGTAAAAATAGACATTTAAGGGCATGCATGTGATTTTTGAAAGCTTTTCAAAAGAGTTTTAGCCCTCACCTTAGCAAGACAATAATGAAGATGCACAAAACTCTTGATGATGCACAATGTCGTCCTTTTTCCTTGCTTAGCCGAGAGACAACTTGAGATTCTCTAATTCCTAGCTTAGTAACCATGTTCTTAGCATGTGCATATGGTTAGAACCAAAAAGAAAATGAAATGCGAGCTTATCAAACATACCTAAGCCGAATGAAGGTTCTAAGGGCTTGCATGTGCGACTTTTGCATTCTAGCTTGCTTGGTCGAGCTTCCTAGTAGCTTGCATGTCTTGAAGAACCTTTGGATGAAGGACTTAAGCCATGGAGAGTGAAATAGCAGCTAGGGCCGAGAAAAAGAGAGAAGAAATGAGAGGGTGAGAGAAAAATGAGAGAAAGAAAGAAAGAATGAAAGAAAAATGAAAAGCTTGAAGGGTTTGATGCTTGTGTCGGCCTAGGGCCTTGAAATTTCAGAATTTGTGTCTTCAAGGAGCATGTTTTGAATCATCCTAGAATGGGCAAGTGAGTGTGTCGAGAATGGTGGAGTTTTGGGTAGAATTTTGAGTCATTTTTTTATGCTTTGTGTCATAACTTGTCTAAGCATGAATTTTGAAATTGCAAAGTTTGTTCACATGCTTCTTGTGGTCGGCCAAGCTAGTGTCCAAATCTGAATTTTTGTCTTGGTTGAGCAATATAATATTGTGTGTTTAGGGTGTGCAAAAGAATAAGGAATAAAGAATAAATAGTGCTTAGCTTTTGGTGCAATTTCGTCTTCTAATTAGTTGAATTGGCATTTTAATATTAGTTAGTGGAATTTGTAGGATTAATTAATGATCTAGTGCTTCGTGTAAGATGCTCTCTTGATTAGCGTGTGGGCACGCTTACCTAGGTTTAGGGCACGCACTACGAGATAAGGCACGAATTACAAGACGAATACACGTTTCTTAAGTAAATGCATGCAACTTTAAATAAATGCACGTAATTCAATGCAAGACACACAAAACGAAACATAATTCTTAAACCTAGGTCAAGGCACACAAATCTAGGTTAGGGCACACGAAACGAGGTATCGCACGTAAATTGAGGTCAGTGTATGTATATCTAGGTATCGCACGTCAGTCGGGGATTAGGGCACACCATTCTAGGTCAAGGCACAAATGACGAAGCATGCACGAAAACCAAAATAGGGCACATAATCCAAGGTCAGTCATATATTTCTTGATCTATGGCACGCAAATCGAGGTAAAACACGTTATTCAGGGTTGGGCCTCACAGGAACCACCAGCACTACCATCATCATCGTCATAGTAGGAAAACATGTTTCATGATGGAACCTCAAAGTGATGAAAAGTTTTTGATTGGAAAGGTAGACTCTAAATATGTACTATCAAAGAAAGAGTTCACCTAAACCTACAAGCTTCTAAGTAGACCATAGCTCTTAATCTTGAGCATATGTGGATGAACTGACAAAGTTGAGTTTTTGTACTTTGATCCATTATGGGTGTGGTCTTAATAGTTAGATCACCTACTGTAATGCCCCGAACCCAACCCTACACTATAAGCCAAGTCCAGACCCGGTACACGGATAGAGTCTTCTCTGTACCGTGGACTATCTGCGAATTTGCAAACAGTGAATACAACCACAATCCAACCTCCACATACAATCCTATCCTTCAACACCACAACACCATAACCTCATTAAAGCCATCCGAACCTCAACTTAACAAAAGTTTATCATACAAGCAAGCAAGGCATGTCTTTAGAAACTCTAAGTCATAGGATATGTGACGCCCGAGATCCTTACCATACACCTTTTAACTGTTGCATCTATATTTGTGCATTTTCACTGTGCATTACTTGATACTTTTTGTGGTTACTATTCATTGCATTTTTCAACCACTTATTTACTTTGAATTAGCATTTTTCTTAAATCATATTAACTATTTTAGGAATGAGAAAAATAAGCGTTTGAGCAAAATGTATTAGGAAGGCTCGTTTAGAAAATATTTTGGTGGTTCGTATCAATAGTATTACGTAGACTAACATTATATTTGAACTAGCTAACACTTATTTACATCATTAGATTTACTTTTTAGCTAGTTTAACTCATTTAAGTTAGCATTACACTCACAT
This sequence comes from Ehretia macrophylla, assembly GCA_037974665.1. Lineage (NCBI taxonomy): Eukaryota > Viridiplantae > Streptophyta > Magnoliopsida > Boraginales > Ehretiaceae > Ehretia > Ehretia macrophylla. The sequence goes on along the minus strand of CM075780.1, from coordinate 59,823,124 downwards.
AAAAATAATACACATACATAGAACCTTATACAATAAAACACATATGCATATTACATAGCTAAAACAAATTAAAAAATACCCCCCTTGTCCCAAGCCCAAACCTAACAGCAGCAATAGGAAGAAAGAAAAATTTTTGCTCTTTGATACTTGCATCTCAAGCTCTCCCAAGCTAGGATTAGGTGTTTCCAAGGGTTCCCTACCTTCCGACGAGATTCTACGCGCATTGGTGAGGGATTTGCATGTGTATTTTGCATTTTTTAAAAGTTGCAACTTTCTTGATTTTGTAGATTTGCTAGCAAATACTTATGGTATGCTCAAATATGATATTATATGGTGTATACATGATGTAGAGACCAAGTTTATGCCATTGATTCACTTTTTAAACACTTAAATACGATGATTTGATTTTAGGGTATGAATAATGACAAAATTCTAGGGTTTTGTGGAATTGTGCGATATGGCTTGATTCGTTACTTCTAATAGGCACCTTAGATGCTAATAAAGATAGATTAATAGCCCTGTGAGGTTGAATTACTCAAAACTTAGCTAAAACATAAAATAGGCGACTTTTAAAAAAAGGTTTCGGGGTTAATGCAAATCGGGTTAATTTGGCTATCACATTTAGTGTTCTTAGACTATATAGGTACTAGATATGCTTCTCTAAATTTCGGTTGACCTCCGGTTAGGGTACGTGTAGTACAAACTCACAAAAAGGCAATCGGGGCTTTTAGGGTAATTGGTTAGTTTCTAGGGTCATAGGGGTGCCATAGGGGATATTTAGAAGTATGGTATAGCTTCCCCTTTAATTTAGAACATTAACTTTTGTTTGGAAGACAAATGGCTTAAGATACAAAGAGGATAATGTGCAAAATGGATTGTTTTATACATCTAATGCCTTGAAACTAGTTATAATGTGGTTAGATTGCCTTTTAAGTTAATTGTGAGCTTTTAGTATTGTTTTTTATAAAATTTGAAAATTTACCATTTATGTTCATTTAGTTGATTTCGTACTATTGCTTATATTTTAATTGTTTCTGAGGGCAACCTACTTTGTTGTCCCTGCTAAGTGTTATTGCTTTACAATGTTATTATAATTGTCATTGGTTTAAGTGCATTGCATAGTGGTTACGCAACCATAGTGTTAGGGATGGATGTATTGAGTATTAGTTGGGCAGTAGCGGGCTTACCAGTGGATATTCGATCATCGTGCTCTAGTCCCTCACTTGCCTAGTCCAGAGATTGTCAGGGGGTATTGGGTCATAGGATTATCGGGGTACATTCAGAGTACACCCACTGGAGTGATTGGGATTATGCCGGCACACTGATCGAGGTTCGTGTATATATTTGTTCAGTTGAAAGTTGATTGTAGTGTGAGATATGTATCTATGGTATGTAATAACTAATATTCTTACTTTTAGTTTGTTGTATGCTTAGGTGTGATTGCTGGGATTGAATGGATGACTTTGATTCTTAAGTATGTTTAAATGCTATCATAGAGTGGTATGATAAGCGGTCTTATGTAAAGAAGATAGTATTGTGGAATGCATGCTTGTATATATCTAAACTGTTTGTAATGCTTAAGGATCAGATGGCCCTGAAGTTGGGATTTAATTAAAAATGGAGTTCTCATTTGTTTTGTGGCTTTATTGAATGTTTTCAGGTTTTCAGAATGTCCACGGTACAGAGGAGACTTTGTCCGTTTCTCGGGTCCAGACTTAACCTTTAGCATGGGGTTGGGTCGGGGCGTGATATTTAGGTGATATCAAAGCTTGTATAATGCATGAGCCAGGATAGGTTTCTCGGTCTGTGGGGTAGAGGTCTATATGTGGAAGTGTAATTGTGTGAATAAGTGTTTCTTTTGATTGAAAAATTGAAAGATTGAATTAGAAAATGACATGCTAGCATGAAAATGAGAATGTGAAATGTCTTTTAAAAGTATTTGTATGAAAGTGAAAAGTTTAGAATGGAAAGTATGACTAAGTGTTTTTTTTGTATCTTTTGTGTATAAAATGCTTGTGTGATCTTATATGTAATTTTACGTGGACTTATTTGAACTTCTCCTTATGTGATTTACTTGCAAATTATATATATGCTTGTCATAATACTTTGCATTCTAGTTATTTGGAATGGGGCCCTGCCATCAGGCCAGAAATTAGAATGCCGGGGAAGAAAAAGTAGACCAACAGACTATTAATGCTCAGTTGACCACTGCCATAGATCAGATTGCACAAGTATTACAGAGTCATAAAGGTTATGTACCCACATGTAATCTGGGTCAGGGTCAAGGTAGAGCAAAGGGCGGTAGTGGTAACTACCTTGAGAAATTCTTGCATCGGGGTCCGTCTAGCTTCTTCGAAGAGCCCGATGATATGTTGGCTAAGCAATGACTAAATAAAGTGGAGAAAATTCTTACTGGCGTCGAGTATAATGACGCGAGAAGGGTTGCTTGCGCTGAGTTTTTGCTTGAGGGAGATGCCGAGCAATGGTGGCATACTGTGAAATCCAGATGGGAAGCTGAGGCAATACCGCGAACTTCAGATGAGTTTGTCAAAGAGTTTCGGGAGAAATTCATTATAGAGACAGCTATTGAGAGGCGAGAGCAGGAGTTTACTAATCTGAAACAGGGCAAAATGACAATTGATCAGTATGACGCTACTTTTACTCGCTTGTCCCGTTACGTGCCAGCCTTAGTACAGCCGGAGAATAAGAAGATCTAGAAATTTATTATGGAGCTGAGGCCCAATATTTTGTTGAATCTGTCTACCCAGGATTACCCTACTTATGCAACAGCAGTCAGGATAGCTGCTAGATATGAGAAACACAAAGCAGATCTGTTTGGGGAACTGAGTCAGCCTAATTAATGACCACATCAAACTCAGAGTCAAGGATTTCAGAGGCAAACTGTTTCAATTGGTCAAAGTCAACAGCCGAGGCAGACTCAGAGTTATACCAAGCCTACTCAGACTCAGGCACGACCAGTTCAGAGTCAGAATCAGGGGCAGTCTCATCTAGCTGTAGAACAATCTCAATAGGGTAGTTCAGCTACCTCTTCTTACAGAGCTCTTACAAGAGGCACTGTTGCAAGACGTCACCAGCAGTGCAGCTTCTGTCAGCGTTAGGGCCATACTGAGGAGAATTGCTGGAGGAAATTGAACAGGTGTACAGGTTACGGGAGTGACCAGCACAAGGTTAAGGACTGTTTGAAATTCAAGAACACCAGAGGTCAGACATCTGGACAGGGTAATCAAACCAGGGCACCAACTGCAGCATCAATACCACGGGGGCAGGCCCGAGTATTTGCCTTAGATGCAGAGGAGCTTCCTGATACGACTGCTGTTGTTGAAGGTACTTTTCTTCTCAATAATAGATCAGTTACAGTTTTAATTGATACTGGGGCTACACACTCATTTATCACACCTATGTGTGCACAATCTTTTGCATTGAAAATTGATAAATTGCCTTATAAGATTGAGGTAGGTTCACCTATGGGCACTAAAATTTTCACTGAATCTGTGTGTAAAGCCTGTGAATTGTGTATTGGGGGTCAAGTCCTTCTTGTTGATTTAATTATCTTGCCCTTTAAGGACTTTGAAATAATTCTGGGTATGGTTTGGTTAGGTGAATATTATGCTTATCTAGATTGTAGAAGAAAAATTGTGAAGCTAGAAATGCCTAATCAACCTGTAATTGAGATTGTCGGTAGTCGTAAACCTATAGGTACTCGCATAATTTCTTCTATTAAGGCGACTAAAATGCTGAGTAAAGCTTGTGATGCTTATTTGGACTATTTGATTAATCAACCTACGGATAAGCTAGAACTAAATGAGGTGCCAATTGTGAGTGAGTTTCCGGGGTTTTTCTTGAGGAATTACCTGGGTTGCTACCTGATAAAGAGATAGAGTTTGTGATTGACTTATTACCGGGGACTACACCTATCTCTAGAACTCCGTATAGAATGGCTCTACTTGAATTGCAAGAACTAAAAGTTCAGCTGCAGGGTTTGCTTGAGAAGGGATTCATTCAGCCGAGTTCTTCCCCTTAGGGTGAACCTGTCTTATTTGTTAAAAAGAATGACGGATCTCTTCACTTATGTATTGATTATTGGGGTCTCAATCAAGTAATTGTTAAAAACAAATATCTGTTGCCTCTAATTGAAGAGTTATTTGATCAGTTGTAAGGTGCCAGGGTATTTTCTAAATTTGATCTGAAGTAGGGTTATGATCAGTTGAGGAACAAGAAAGATGATGTGTCTAAAACTGCTTTCAGAACTCATTATGGTCATTATGAGTTTGGTGTTCTACCGTTTGGCTTGACTAATGTTCCCACCGCATTTATGGACTTAAGGCAGAGGGTATTTCGTCCGTATCTAAACTAATTTGTGGTTATTTTTATTGATGATATTCTTGTATATTCTAAATCAGAGGCTGAACATGAATAACATCTGAGGATTGTATTACAAACTCTTCAAGAGCATAAATTGTTTGCAAAATTCAGCAAGTATGAGTTCTGGTTAAGGCAAGTTACTTTTCTCGGTCATATTATCTCACAGGATGGTATTTATGTTGATCCAGCGAAGATTGAGGTTGTATTAGCTTGGAAACGGCCAGAGACTGTTACAGAGATCTGTAGTTTTCTGAGTTTAGCAGGTTATTATAGAAGATTTGTCAAGGATTTTTCTAAAATTGCTGGACCTTTAACTCATCTTAATAAGAAGAAAACTGTGTTTGATTGGAATGAGAAATGCAAGGCTAGTTTCCAGGAATTGAAGAAAAAGTTAACCACAGCTCCTATTCTTGCTTTACCTTAGGGTACTGATAATTTGGTGATCTATAGTGATACTTCTAAAGAGGGTTTGGATTGTGTATTGATGCAGAATGGAAAAGTTATTGCATATGCCTCCAGGAAACTAAAACCCTATGAGCTCAACTATCCGATGCATGATCTTGAGCTTGCGGCTATTATCTTTGCACTAGAGAAATGGCGTCATTATCTCTGGGGCAACAAATTTGAAATCTTTACAGATCATAAAAGTCTAAAATATATGTTTTCACAGAAATAATTGAACATGAGGCAAAGGCGTTGGTTGGAATTACTTGAGGATTATAATTACACTATTAATTATCTACCAGGTAAGGCCAATATTGTTGCTGATGCTTTGAGACGAAAGGCTACAGTTGTTTGTTTAATCATTAAGAATTGGGAATTAATGGAAGAACTATGTTTATGGAAGCCCAAAACTTCAAATTCTGGTATTCAATTTGCAAGTTTGCAGATTCAATCTCTTTTATTATCCAGGATTAGAGAAGCTCAGCAGACTGATCCTCAATTGTTGAAAATCCTAGAAAAGTCTAAAGGGGGAGAGTCAAATTTCAAACTGCATGATGATGGCATTCTCAAATTCAAAGGTAGAATCTGTATTCCGAGCGAGCCAGCTTTAAAGAAAGAAATACTTACTGAGGCACACAGTTCTAAGTATACTATCTATCCAGGTAATACAAAGATGTACAGAGATTTGAAACAGAACTTCTGGTAGAACAACATGAAGAGAGAGATTGCGGAGTATGTTGCTAGATGCCTAACATGTTAGAAAGTTAAAGCTGAGCATAAGAAAGCTACAGGGTTATTGTAACCTTTGGCTATTCCGGAGTGGAAATGGGACTACATTACTATGGATTTCGTGTCAGACTTGCCAAGATCATCGAAGGGTAATGACTCAGTTTGGGTTGTTGTTGATAGACTGACCAAAACTTCTCACTTTATTGCCACAAAGAAAACTGATTCTCTTGATAAGCTAGCTGAGTTATATGTTGAAAATATTGTCAAACTTCATGGGATTCCAAAGAGTATTGTGTCAGATAGAGATCTCAGATTCACATCTCAATTCTGGCAGAAGATTCAGAAAGCTTTAGGCACAACGTTGAGCTTCAGTACTTCTTATCACCCTCAGACGGACGGTCAATCTGAGAGAACTATCCTAATACTCAAGGATATCTTGCGAGCTTGTATTCTGGACTTCAGTAAGAGTTAGGAGAGGTATTTGCCACTTGCGGAGTTCGCTTATAATAACAGTTACCAAGCTACTATCGATATGGCGCCATATGAGGCATTTTATAGACGTAAATGTAGATCTCATTTATACTGGGATGAAGTTGAAGAGATGAAGGCTATTGACCCTACTCTAGTGCCAGAGACGAACAGAATGATTGATAATATACAGCTTATCAAAAAGAGAATGCTTACAACACAGAGTCGACAAAAGAGTTATGTAGATAGACGCCGTCGAGATTTGGAGTTTGCCTTGGGTGATCGGGTATTTCTGAAAATCTCTCCTCGAAAAGGTTTGATTCGGCATGGAAAAAGGGATAAACTCAGTCCGAGATATGTAGGACCGTTTGAAATCACAAAGAAAGTTGGTGCATTGGCTTACTAATTAGCTTTACCTCCTAGTTTGGGCAGAATTCATGATGTCTTCTATGTGTCTATGCTTCGGAAGCCAGATCCTTCTCATGTTCTTGAGCTAGAGCCATTGGAAATCAGTGAGACTTTGACTTATACAGAGAAACCTCTTCGGGTTATAGATCAAAAGGTTCAGGAACTAAGAACTAAAAACAGTCCGATGCTTAAGATTCTATGGGATCATCACGGGCTAGAAGATACCACATGGGAAGAGATGATCAAATGCGAGATCGTCATCCAGAGTTATTTTTCGAATCATGTAAGAATAGCGTGGACACAATTAGTTTAAAGGGAAAAGGGTGTGGCACCCGAGATCTTTACTGTACACCTTTTAACTGTTGCATCCACTATTTGTGCATTTTCACTGTGCATTACTTGATGCTTTCTGTGGTTACTATTCATTACATTTTTCAACCACGTATTTACTTCAAATTAGAATTTTTCTTAAATCATATTAACTATTTTAGGAATGAGAAAAATAAACATTTGAGCAAAATGTATTAGGAAGGCTCATTTAGAAAATATTTTGGTGGTTCATATCAATAGTATTACGTAGGCTAACATTATATTTGAACTAGCTAACACTTATTTACACCATTAGATCTTCTTTTTAACTAGTTTGACTCACTTAAGTTAGCATTATACTCACATAAAAACAATACATATACATAGCACCTTATACAATAAAACACATATGCATACTACATAGCTAAAACAAATTAGAAAATACCCCCTTGTCCCAAACCCAAACCCGACAGCAGCAATAGAAAGAAAGGAAAATTTTTGATCTTCAATTCTTGTATCTCAAGCTCTCCCAAGCTAGGATTAGGCGTTTTCAAGGGTTCCCTACCTTCCTACGAGCTTCTACGCGCATTGGTGAGGGATTTGCATGTGTATTTTGCATTTTTAAAATGTTGCAACTTTCTTGATTTTGTAGATTTGCTAGCAAATGCTTATGGTATGCTCAAATATGATATTATATGGTGTACACATGATGTAGAGACCAAGTTTATGCCATTGATTCACTTTTTAAACAGTTAAATATGATGATTTCATTTTTGGATATGAATAGTGACAAAATTCTAGGGTTTTGTGGAATTGTGCGATATGGCTTGATTTGTTGCTTCTAATAGGTACCTTAGATGCTAATTAAGATAGATTAATAGCCCCGTGAGGTTGAATTGCTCGAAACTTGACTAAAACATGAAATAAGCGACTTTTAAAAAAGGTTTTCGGGGTTAATGCGAATCTGGGTTAATTTGGCCCTCACATTTAGTGTTCTTAGACTATATAGGTGCTAGATATGCTTCTCTAACTTCCGGTTGAGCTCCGGTTAGGGTGCGTGTAGTACAAACTCACAAAGGGGCAATCGGGGCTTTTAGGGTAATTGCAGGTAATTGCTTAGTTTCGAGGGTCATGGGGGTGGCATAGAGGATATTTAGAAATATGGTATAGCTTCCTTATGAATTTGGAACATTAACTTTTTCTTGGAAGACAAATGGCTTAAGATACAAAGGGGATAATGTGGAAAATGGATTGTTTTATACATCTAATGCCTTGTAACTGGTTATAATGTGGTTAGATGCACTTTTAAGTTAATTGTGAGCTTTTAGTATTGTTTTGTGTAAAATTTGGAAATTGCCCCTTTATGTTCATTTAGTTGATTTCATACTATTTCTTATATTTTAACTATTTCTGAGGGCAACCTACTTTGTTGTCCGTCCTAAGTGTTATTTCTTTACAATGTTATTATAATTTTCATTGGTTTAAGTGTATTGCATAATGGTTGTGCAACCATAGTGTCAGGGGCAGATGTATTGAGCATCAACTAGGCGGCAGCGGGCTTGCCAATGGATATTCGATCTCCGTGCTCTAGTCCCTCACTCGCCTGGTCCGGAGATTGCCAGGGGCTGTTGGGCCGTAGGATTATCGAGGTAGATCCGGAGTACACCCACTGGAATGATTGGGATTATGCTGGCACACTGACCGAGGTTTGTGGATCGAGGTTCGTGATTGCAGATCAAGTGAAATTTGGAGTGTTGGGGTTAAAGTGAATTGTATCCTTTTAAATGTGTGGTAACCTGATATTCATATTGTTCACTTGTTGTTTAATTGCTTTCTTTGTATTAACTGTTGAATTGCATGCCCAGGTAGACTATATCCCTCACTGGGCAATTGTGGTTGCTCATACCTTGCTAACATGTTTAAGGAGGTGCTGAGGTTGAATCCCAGCTTGATTTAGTTGAGGGTGAGGAGCAGGAGGTGCAGGTGGAGCAGTTGCCTTAGTTGCTGTGTGATTCTTTCTTGAGGTAGCTGTGTTCTTATTGTATGTGTGAGACTTTGCTTGTGTTATTTTATGACCTATTTCAGAGCTTATGGGCATATTATATATTCGTTCAGTTGTAAGTTGATTGTAGTGTGAGATATGTATCTTTGGTATGTAATAACTAATATTCTTGCTTTTAGTTTGTTGCATGCTTGGGTGTGATTGCTGGGATTGAATGGACTACTGATCGCGTCATTTTGCACTCAAAAATAGTAAGGTTAAATGATTGGAAAAATTGCTTACCTCGAATTACCTCTAGCTGTAGCGAGTAGAGGGTTGATCCACGGAGATTGGGTTATCAAATTAAGTTAAGTCCTTAATTTAGAATTATTTGACTATTTTCTGTCACGGATAAGTTTGATTAAGTCCAAAAGTCCAAAAAAAATACGGTAAATTAAGTCCAAGAAAAGTCCAAAATGTCCAAAGATACGGTAGTAACAAGATAAAATAATTTAGTCCAGGAGTGGTTAGTTCAATTTAGCGGGTCCATGATTTGGAATGATAAATTCGATCGGAGTATTTAAGTGTAATATTATAGATTTAAATTAAAAGAATAAATCATTCAAGAAATAGGGCTACAAGCTCCCACTTCTGAAGTTAGCCTTAGATACGTAAGTAATAGGACTAATTAATTAACAAGACTGAATATGTTGGTACAACTTAACAATATCTAACCTCTCAATTAATCTTCTTACTTACGTACCCCGGAGGTGTTGGTACAACCTAGCTAATTCCGTCCGAGGTAGTCACGTACTGCCACTGATTTACAAAACTGGACGTATATGTACTTTCAATTGACTATAGCATAACTACAAGAATACGCATAATTAATTGATAATACTAAGTAATTAAAAAAATACGAGACTTGAATTAATCTAAATCTAAATATATACAAAAATATCATCACTTATTTGTCATTCCAAAAATAAGGGTCTGAAGTGCCATAATTAAATTTACAAAACAGAAATCGAAATCAAGAATAAAAGTTACCGAATTTAAGCACGTCTTGATTTAGTTGGCTCAATTTCTCCGAAGCTATGGCATTAATCCATAAGCCCGGCCCTTGTTTTAGGACCCTAACTAAACTAAACTAACCTACTCTTAAGCTAAAATATGAAGAAAAGTGATTATATACAAAGCAAAATGGTGAAATTCGCTTCTGTCCACTAGAGTAGCAGAAGCTTGGCAAAGAAGAGAAAATTTGGTTCCCCTTCGTTGCTGCAAAATCGTGATATTTATAGGCAAAATTTCAGGAGGGCGCTCGAGCTCCAGTCAGGTGCGCTCGAGCGTCTTTCTGCACTTTTTATTTTTATATTTTTTCTGTCATTTTCCATCCGCATTCTGCCATTCAATTGTCTGTCATTTGCAAAAAGTAGCGCTCAAGCGTAGAAAAGGGGCGCTCGATCGCCTATGTGATTGTGGTAGGTGAATTTTGACTTTGAACTTTGACTTTGACCGGCTCGGTTGACTTTGACCAATGATCGTTGACTTTGATCGTTGACTAAAAAGTTGACCAGGTCTATTCCAAGGTTTTTCAGCGTCCTGAATCAATTTTCGCACTGGGTTTGGCCAAATTCAATCTCGAATTGCTTGTTTTGAAGTTGTTCTACCATTTTTCACTAGTGTTGCGCTGAATTTCTTGTTCAAATGTTAGTTTTTGTGGTCGTTTTTTCTCTTTCTTTCTTTAAAACCTATATTGCACTAAAATTGTGTAAAATATACAATTAAGCTTGAAATAATAATGCAATATACATGATTCAATGGGTTAAAGTTACTAAAAAATATGGATTTGTCAATGACTTTGATTCTTAAGTATGTTTAAATGCTATCATAGAGTAGTATGATAAGTGGTCTTATGTAAAGAAGATAGTATTGTGGAATGCATGCTTGTATGTATCTAAACTGTTTGTAATGCTTAAGGCTCGGATGGCCTTGAAGCTGGGATTTAATTAGAAATAGAGTTATCGTTTGTTTTGTGGATTTATTGAATGTTTTCAGGTTTCCAGAATGTCCACGGTACAGAGGAGACTCTGTCCATTGTCGGGTCTATACTTAACCTTTAGCGTGGGGTTGGGTCGGGGCATAACAGGATAGCTTATCATACCACTCTAATTATAATCACAAGTTACACTTATATGTTAAATTCATCATTCAACCTACTTAGCACACAAGCATGCAATCGAAGGCAATAAAGACTATCATTAGTTATTACATTCCGACTATGCTACCAAATCATTCAGGGCCACAACTTTAATTACAATCTACCAAATCTAACAACAATACATGCTAGACCTCAAAGGTCCTAAAATAGAACATAATATATTAACAAGCACATCTTCGCACACTCAGCATCCAACCTCGACAAGTAAACAATCAAGGAAGTTGATCTACTGGCACTTCTTTTTCTCCTTCTACGGCAACAAGCTGGGGGTCTACCTCAGCCTCTTCTCATACATGTTAAAAGAAGAGTGAGCAACACAGTTGCTCAACGAGGGAGGGGATACAATAATCCAGGGGTGTTTTTGAAAAATAGTTCGTGCAATGCAACACTTAAGCACAATATAGCAATTAAACAATAAGAAGACAATTAACAATGAAATATCACACATTAAAAAGGATACGATCACAAAACCCCATACACTACAAATCTCGGTCTTCAATCACGAACCTCGATCCATGAACCACGAACATCTTCAATGTGTCAGCATAAACCTCAAACACTCCAATGGGTGTACTCCGGATGTACCCTGATCCTACTGCCCAACACCCCTTATGTCACGCCCCTAACCCAACCCTACGTAGGACTAAGTCCGAGGGTGACCGTTAATTCAATTACCAATCCATACTTAGTCAAATTTTCAACTTATTATTAGTTTCCTTAAAAATTGGGCAGCATAACGGTTGTACTGTGGATAACATAGTTTTTCTTTTTCCTTCAATCTGCAAATAGAAAAGCCACCATCTACTTCTCCCAATCTTTCTCCTCAACATCACAATTCAAAACTCCAACACAGTTCATTCATTCACCAACATGATATAACCAATTGGAAATTCAATATGAAAATATACATTTGTTACTTGCATTAAGAGAAGGTTTTAACAACATCCAGATTACCTCTTGACAGCCGACACATAGCCAAGTGCCCAAAAACAAAACCGGCTACGTGAGTCACTTGTATAATGGCTAACTAAGTCATTAAACCAACTTCTTGACCAATTATAACCAATGACAAAGTTAGTTCACTTATACAAGATCATGATATTAAAACTACCCATATACACAAAATAATATATACATTTAATTGTTCAAGTCATATAAGTCAACAGCATACCCAAGACAGGTGTATATCACATATAGGGCACTTCTGGTCCAGTATGATGAGGATTATCCTCATAGTATTCTACAAACTCCTCTTTATTGCCTGAAAGGGGGAACAAAGAGGGTGAACTTATAACAACACTAAGCTTAGCGATAGGGGAATTTGGGAAGGGTTTTTGAATACATTTTTCTCATTTTTGTAAATCATTTTGTAAACCTATGGATTCAATGCAAGTAACATCTGCACTCAAGAATAGTTCAATTATACATATTCAAGTCATATATCACATACGAAGTAAGAAACAACTTACTATTTCCAAGTGAGTTTGATTCAAGTAGTAATAACTGAGATGTTTAACATCCCCTTCCATATCTCGCCCAAATAAAGTATTCCGAATAATACTCGAACTACAACCCAACATCTCCGAGGGCGGTACTGGTCCCAAGGGAGAGAAAGCTCTCCAAGGGCGGTAGTGGTCCCAAGCGAGAGGGGAATACAGACACCCCTAAGATGTCCGGCATAGTATGCACACTATCATGCCAAACCCAGGTGGTTACAACCCCTTTTAATACCAATTCCAATCCAAGTACACATAACATGGGCATTCATAGCAATCAATTAAGCATTGAGTTCAAAACATTCACATAGTTATACATTTATAGCAAACCGGTAATTAACGAGCAACAAGCAATTTAATCCATGTAAATGATCACACAAGTGTCTTAACATATATAGAGGTCATATAATATCATTGGACATTAGTAGAAATTAATAACTTAGCCATTTAATCAAATACACTAAGCATTAGAACCAAACTAATCCATCTAAGTCAATGCCTAAGCCACTGCAACGACCTAACTATGGCAAATCAGTTACCTATTTTCCCAAACTCCAAATACTCTGTTTTCAGTATAGAATTAAAGCTCTTCGAGTGTAGATAATTCTGGAATCAAGAAAAGCTCAATTCCAATCTAAATTGACAAATTTATAACCAATTGAATGCATCTATGTCTTGACTGTCCAGATTGAAGGCTATTCTAGGGTTATTTTGAAAATGGAAAAGTCAGATATTTAAAATGATAGAATCTAATGTTTTGTAAAACATAAAATTGTTCCTAACTACCAAATATAGCTACTGTGAAAGTTTCATTCTATTTTGAGGTCGTTTACTATTTTTAATGCGCAAAAGAAACTTAAGACAGTGAGTTGTCAGATTTAACAAAAATCCCATAACCTACTGTCTCGTGTGTTTTTTAGCATGAAAACGATTTTTCCTCAGGTTTTGTCCAACAAAAAAAATGTTCCTCTATGAGTCTAGTACATCCTGAAATTTTTCCAATTGTTTCTAAAATCATCCAACTATAAAAACGGGCTAAAATTTCTGATTACACAAATCTGTCAAGAGAAGTCATTCCGAAAATTCTTGCATGTTTTGCTTCTATATCATCAAGAACGAAACTATTCATTCAAGCAACCTCTAACAACCTAAATAAGCAACAATCAACCATATTTGTATAGCTAGATACAACCTTCATTATCCAAGAACATTCAAAATTTCAGCAACAACAACTTTGATTCAAATCTTCAACAAACAAGATCTAATAACTTTTCAGCCATGGAATTGCAGTTATAACTCCATACAAGTCTCATACATCCATCAATATGCATTTATATCTCATAAATAACCATTTTGAAAGAACCCTCACCTTAGATCTTAAGTTAGAAGCTATTGGATGCAAGAATGAATCTTGAAAATGCACAAAGAAGCTTGGAAATGGCTTGAACTTGCTCAGTCTTCCCTTCTTCTTCCTTTCCTCTTCTTTCTTTCCTTCTCTCTTCTCTCTTTTCTTGGTCAAAATCTGAGTGTGTGTGTGTGTGTGTGTATTGTATGTGTTGTGTATGTTTTAGTTGGTAGGATATTTTGCAAGAAGTCCCAAAGACAAGAGTACCCTTGAACTAAAAGCTTATTTTCTTGCTTGCTGTGTTGCTCTATTCGAATTGTTGTGGTTCTAGTTTAATTATTCTAGTTGGCTATTTGACTTGGTAGGATTCAATTATCGGCTACGATATCTAAGATACTCAAATGCACGTATTTGAACAAGAATGCACGTAAAAACAATACAAATGTTCATAAATCGAGATAAATGCATATAAATCGATATAAAAACATATTAAATGATTTAAAAATATATGAAATGCTATAAAATGCATATAAGCTCTGTTTGGGATCTAACACCCTGGCAGTCTCCGGACCAGGCGAGTAAGGGACTAGGCAAACATAGTAGCTGAGGTATATAGGCAGGCTCGACGCCGCTTGGCTTCCCCGACACTACCATGCTCAAATGGTTGCACAACTACTATGCAATGCACTCAAATGACAATATATATACAATAATCACATATGAAGGACGACAAAGTAGGCCGCCCTCCCAATTAAAAACAATATAAGCATTAAACACGAAATTAACATAAGATATCAAAGGAGACATGTTCATACTATTCATGAATTACTAAAACAACTTAAGCTATTCACTATTAGCATCAAATAAAGCACATAGTAGTCAATTGCACACATTTAACTACAATTGGTCACTTTTCCCCTTTGTCAACTAAAACCATTTTTCTCACAAATAAATTCTAAGGCACAATTTCCTCTAACCGACTATACTACATCTCTAAGGATACTAAAAGGCACCTATTCAAGCCCTAAAAACCCGCTTTGAAAACAAAAGCTCGGGAAGGCCCCGAGTCGATTTTAACTATAACTACCCTAACCACCCCTCAATTCAACGCTACAATAGCACCAAAAGTGCTTTCCCGCATAGTAGGTACCCAATCTAAAATTCAATTGTACCTAGATTATCATTTTATAAAAACCCATTTTGAATTTTAGCTAATTTCATAATTTAATCCAATTCCGGCAAACCAACTTCACACAACCATTAATCTATGATTATTATCACTAAAAATATCTATAGATAACATCAATTCAATCCCTTAAGTCAATTTTGACAAAACCCTAAAAATAATGCTATTCATCTTCTCCTACAATTGAAACTTTGCATTAATTCACAAACCAAGCTATTAAACTAAGCAATGAAGGTCTAGGTAGCTTGTAGAGCATGTATTATACAGGATTCAAACAATTCACAAGCCATAATCAACAAATCTAAGAAATTCATAAGTTGACATAAACATGTAAATGGAAAAATATGCAAACTCCCTCACATATACAAGGTATAGGATACTTGTAGTTACTCTAGGTAGCTCCAAAACTCCCTCAAACTCAGGCTAGAAGGCCAAAATGCAGAGCTTGATGAAGATTTCTTCTCTTTTTTCCCTTGGAAAGTCATCAAGTATGGGTGGGATGGGTATTTTAGGGATTTTGTGAATTATTTTGTGTGTATTTGATATGTATATGCAATGCTATGATTATATATTATATGTGTGTAGTATTAATTGGGGTCAAATGCTTTAAAACTAAGTCAAACTAAGCCTAAAACTCCAATTAAAAGTTATCTAGTCTAATTCTAATGCTATTCTAATGTTTCACTATTCATGTGATACAAAGAACATTTTTTTAATGCATGTTCCCGACATCCAATGATAAAAATCTCATGTTTTCGATTCCTTTTACAAGTCATACTTCCTAGAAAAAATATTAATTCAAGCAAATTTAACAGTCAATTTTTCCACTGTGAATAGTAACTATTAAATAACACATATTCAAGAAAATAAATACGCATTGAAATGCACAAAAGATATGTTACAGTTAATTATGAATATAGTGCAAGTCTCGGGCATCACATCCTCTCCCCCTTAAACTATTTGCATCCACACAATTCTTACATAATTCAGGGAACAGCTCGGGATATTTATCTCTCATCTGATCCTCCCGCTCCCAAGTGGTATCTTCTACTCTATGATGATCCCATAGAATCTTCACCATCGGAATACTTTTAGTTCTAAGCTCCTGAACCTTCCTACCCACAACTTGAAGAGGCTTCTCGATATATGTCAAAGTCTCACTGATTTCCAAAGGTTCCAGCTTCAGAATATATGAAGGATCTGGCTGATACTTTCTCAACATCGACACATGGAATACATCATGCAATTTGCCCAAACTCAGAGGTAACGCTAATCTGTAAGTCAAATCACCAACCCTCTCGATAATCTCAAACGGTCCCACATATCTAGGATTGAGCTTACTTCCCTTTCCGTGCTGAATCAGACCTTTACGCAGAGAGATTTTCAGAAATACATGATCACCTACTACAAACTCCAAGTCACGTCGGCGTCTATCAATATAACTCTTTTGTCGGCTCTGCGCTGTAAGCATTCTTTTCTTGATAAGTTACACATTATCAACCATCTTAACTATTTCAAGCATCAAAGCAGGTTCGACTGTCTTCATTTCTCCAACCTTATCCCAATAAAGTGGAGATCTACATTTACGCTCGTAAAATGCCTCATAAGGCGCCATGCCAATGGTAGCCTGATAGCTGTTGTTATAAGCAAACTCTGTTAGTGGCAAATACATTTCCCAAATTTTACTGAAGTCTAGAATGCAAGCTCGTAACATGTCTTCCAGAATCCTGATAGTCCTCTCAGACTGACCATATGTCTGCCGGTGATATGCAATGCTGAAATGCAAATTAGTCCCCAAAGCCTTCTATAGTTTCTGCCAGAACTGTGATGTGAACCTGGGATCCCTGTTTGACACAATACTAGCTGGAGTCCCATACAGCCTCACAATATTCTTAATATATAGCTCAGCTAACTTGTCAAGACTGTCTGTCTTGTTTGTAACAATGAAATGTGAGGTTTTTGTCAACCATCAACCATAACCCACACAGAATCATTACCTCTCGGTGATCTCAGCAAATCAGACATAAAACCCATGGTAATATAATCCCATTTCTACACAGGAATAGGCAATGGTTGTAACAATCTTGCAGGTCTCTGATGTTCATCCTTAACCTTCTAATAGGTTAGACATTTAGCCACATATTTAGCTATTTCCTTCTTCATATTGTTCCACCAGAAGTTTTGTTTCAAGTCTCTATGCATCTTGGTGCTACAGGGGTACATAGTGTACTTTGAGCTGTGTGCCTCTGCCACTATTTCATTCTTCAAAACCAAATCACTAGGAATGCAAATTCTACCCTTGTATCTCAGCAGACCATCATGGTGCAACTTCAAATCTGACTCTCTCCCTTGTGACTTTTCTAGAATCTTCAATAGTTGAGGATCAGACTATTATGCTTCTCTGATTCTAGACAACAATAGAGACTAAATTTGTAAACTTGCAAATTGTATACCTATCTCTAAAGCCTCTGGTTTCCACAAACATAATTCTTCCATAGTCTCGCAGTTCTTTATAATCAAACTGGCCATAGTAGTTAATCTGGAGGGAAGTACCCTTTCTTACTTTAAAAAAAAAAACTGGCCACAGTAGTCTTTCGACTTAAAGCATCTGCAACAATGTTAGCTTTGTCTGGCAAATAGCTAATAATACAATTATAATCATTTAACAACTCTAACCAACGCCTCTGCCTCATGTTTAAATCTTTCTGTGAAAATAAATACTTTAAGCTTTTGTGATCAGTGAAAATTTCAAACTTATTACCACACAAATAATGTCATCATTTCTTTAACGCAAACACAATAGCAGCAAGTTCAAGATCAAGCGTAAGATAATTAAGCTCATCGGGTTTCAATTTCCTTGAGGCATAAGCTATTACCTTACCATTTTGCATAAGAACATAGCCTAGACCTTCTTTAGAGGCATCATTGTAAATCACGAAGTTATCAGTCCCCTCAAGTAAAACAAGAATAGGAGCAGTGGTAAGTCTTTTCTTCAGTTCCTAAAAACTGGCTTCACATTTATCATTCCAATCATACATTGTTTTCTTCTTGGTAGGCTGAGTCAAAGGTCCTGCAATCTTCGAAAAATATTTGACAAATCTCCTATAGTAACCAGCAAATCCCAGAAAATTGCGAACCTCTGTAACTGTTTCTGGCCTCTTCCACACCAACACCACTTCTATTTTTGTTGGATCCAAAGAAATCTCATCCTGAGAGATTATATGCCCCAAGAAGGCAACCTGTTTCAACCAGAACTCACACTTGCTAAATTTAGCAAATAATTTATATTCTTGCAAAGTCCGCAACACAATCCTCAAATGTTCTTCATGTTCCACCTCAGACTTCAAGTATACTAATATATTATCATTGAAAATTACAACAAACTGATCAAGGTATGATCTAAACACCCTCTGCATATCGGGCATTTGTCAACCCAAATGGCAGCACAACAAATTCATAATGGCCATACCTGGTTCTGAAGGCAGTCTTGGGCACATCTTCCTTTCGGATTCTCATCTGGTAATAGCCCTGTCTCAAATCAAATTTAGAATATACTGTAGCACCCTGTAGTTGATCAAATAGTTCCTCAATCAAAGGCAATGGATATTTGTTCTTTATAGTCACTTGATTGAGACCCCGATAATCAGTACACAAACGTAGAGTGCTATCTTTTTTCTTTACAAACAATACAGAAGAACCCCACGGTGAAGAACTAGGACGTATAAAACCCATTCCAGCAAACCCTGCAACTGAACTTTCAACTCTTGCAATTCAAGGGGAGCCATTCTATATGGGGTTCTAGAAATAGGGTTAGTCCCTAGCAACAAATCAATTACAAACTCTATCTCCCTGTCAAGTGGCAACCCAAGCAATTCTTTAGAAAATACCCCCACAAATTCTTTTACAACAGGTACCTCACTCAATTTTAACTTATCCCTAGGCTGATTAATCAAATAAGCTAAGTATGTTTCACAACCTTTACCCAGCAATTTAGTTGCTTTAATAGAAGAAATTATACGAGTCCCAATTGATTTACGGCTACCAATAATTTAATTATAGGTTGATCGAGTATTTCCAATGTCACAATTTTTCTTCTACAATCCAGATAAGCATAGTATCTTCCCAACCAATCCATCCCCATAATGATTTCAAAGTCTCAGAAGGGTAAAATAATTAAATCAACAAGAAACGTGCGCCCCTCAATGCAAATGTCACAAGATTTACATACAAACTCTATAACAAACTTTGTGCCCATAGGAGTGACTACTTCAATCTTATATGGCAATTTATCAACTTTTAAAGCAATAGATTGTGCACACATAGGAGTAATGAAAGAATGCGTAGCCCCCGAATCAATCAAAACTACAACCGATCAATTATTAATAACAAATGTACCTTCAACCACCGATGTTGTGTCAGGAAGCTCCTTCTGATCTAAAGCAAACACCTGTGCCTAACCTCGTGGACCAAGAGCCATGCTTGTAGCTCTGGGTTGGGCACTCTGGCCGGAAGTCTGTCCCCAGCACCTTTAAATTTCAAACAATCCTTGACCCGGTGTTGGTCGCTACCACAGCCTATGCACCTGTTCAACCTCTTCTAACAATTCTTCTTAGTATGTCCCTTGCGTTGACAGAAGCTGCACTACTGGTTTTTCCTTGCAGCAGTGCCTCCTGTAGGAGCTCTGTATGTGGATGTAGCAGTACTACCCTGCTGGGATTTAGCTGCAACAGGTCAGGACTGACTCTACGACTGGCTCTAAACTGGCCTCGTTTGTGATTGAGTCTAGACTGGCCCCGGATAGCTCTAAGTCTGTCTCTGCTGCTCAACCTGGCTAGGCTGCTGATACTACCTCTGAAACCCTTGACTCTAAGACTGATATCGCCGTTTACTAGGCTGACTAGACTCTGCCAACAAATCTACCATACTTTTCTCGAATCTCGCTATTACCCTAACCACTGCGGAATAAGTAGTATAATCCTGTGTAAACAAATTGAGCTGAATGTCTCCTCTCAAACCCCGGATGAATTTCTGGATTCTCATGTCCTCAGGCTGTACTAACGCTGGCACATAACGGGAAAGTCTGGTAAATGTATCCTTATACTGGTCAATAGTCATATTTCCCTGCCTCAGAGATATAAATTCCTTCTAATGTCTTTCACGAGCCACCACCGATATGTACTTATCTCTGAATTCTCTAACAATGTCAGCCCATGTATGCTGCACCGTCTCGGTATCCCATCTCTCCCTCACGGTACACCATCATTCTTCAACGTCACCCTCAAGTAAGAACACAACATACGTAATCTTTCTCTCATCGGTACATTCAAGAGCAACAGCTATCTTCTCAACCTTGTTCAGCCACATTTCAGCCTTTATGTCATCTGGTTCCCCACAAAAGCTGTATGCCCCATGATGTAGAAATTTATCAAGCAAATTATTAGTACCACCTGTAGTACTACTACCCTCAGCTGTAACTCCCGGATTGCCCCTGCCAACTCCTGCCTGACCCTGCTGAGTCATTAACTGAATGATAGAATTAATTGTTGTGGCCATTGAGGCCATAATCTGCGTATTTGATGGTTCCTGCCCTGGTGGATCATTCCCAACTACTCCAACATTCTGCCTAGGTGTATCCTGCCTCGGAGCCCCCTCCAGTTGCTTCCTCGATCTCTCTCTCCTCATCTCAGTGCTAGAAGATACCAGTGTTATAATAGGCAAATAGATGACACATAAAGGTAACTCATTCATATTTGAAACATCTTATACACATAAGACAACATATAAAGCACTTAACATGTATCATACTCTAAACCTTTCATATTCACACAATATCATGTATTAGACTCTTCTTCTACTTATTTCCATGCTAGCATGTTTCCACTTAGTCAATCATTCACTTAGATAACAAAACACTCACACAATCACACAATTCAACTTTCACATAAGGACCTCTACCCCACAAACCAAGGAACCTATCACGGCTCATGCATTCAATTAGCTCTGATACCACCTAAATGTAATGCCCCAAACCCAACCCCACGTTATAGGTCAAGTCCGAACCCGAAACACAGACAGAGTCTCCTCTGTACCGTAAACTATTTGGGAATTTGCAAACAGTGAATACAACCACAAAACCACAATCCAATTTTCTCATACAATCCAATCATTCAACACCACAACACCATAACCTCATTAAAGCCATCTGTGTCATGCCCCAACTCGACCCTACCTACAATCAGTCAGGACGCAACGGAATTTCGGCAGTATAACGACAGTAATTAAGACACTGAGGCTCTAAACCAACCTCTCAGAATATCATACAACCAAATTCCTCAACCATTCAACAATCAACTCATCAATTAAGTTAACAACATACAACATAACCATACTATACAATAATCATTCTTAGTTATACACCTCCGTTCCAACATAATACATTAATTGAACATACATTTCAAAACAGATTATAAACTAACTTAGTAACCTATCATAGTCAAAAGAAAGACCACTAAGTTAGCAACAACTAGTTCATTATCATTACTACAACTTATACATCATTAACTATAAAGTAAATAAAACACAACTAGAATAATATACAAGACTATAAGGTATACAACATCTTTAACATCAAGGACAAGACTCTGGCATATAGGACTCGTCCACATATGGCACATTCTCAGCTTCCTGAGGCACGTACCCGTAATCTTGCTCAAGGACACCTGTAAGCATGCAATAATAGTTAGTGAGCTTATATAAAATAAGCCCAGTGAGGATTCGATAGATCTTTAACAGTATTTACTATACTCCTTGGAAATGATCCTTTGAGCAGTAAACATACAATAAAACATCAATAACAATAAAAACACATAACTATAATGACCAACTGATAAAGGATACTCTAGTTGGTGTAGCTCCAAATGCCATCACGATCTCAACCATTCTTCTTGTAACTCCCCATTACTCACGCACCCGAGGTACCTCACTAGCCTCGCCCTCCATGACACCTCTGTCATACAAGCTAGAGGTAGTCTCTGGTAGTCATATCGTTATCAACCCAACAGCCCGACGCTGCCCAAGAGGTGGCATACACATACCAAGACTCAGCAATAATAATAACTATCATTCACAAGAGGACAATCTAGAAGAATTGCCTATCTCCCGGTTCATCAATAATCAATCAATAATCATCAATTATCATCAATATAACATCAAGTAATCAATTAAACAACAAACAACTAAGTTAGACGACAAAGTAGCCATCCAACTTAACATGCATTAAACACGTAATCTAACCCTAGTCTAACCATCAACAACTCACAATTCAATCACTCAAATACCACCCAATCAACTAAAGGCTCAATTCAACAATTTAAAGAAAGACAATCTAAACTTCAAATAATCATATCTTACATTCTACTAATCCAAACAACTCCAAATCAATTTCTAACACTCACCCATTCAATCAACTACAATAGCCCTCTCGGAAACCAACCAAGACACATCAAAATCAAGCCCAACAACCCTAAAAACTCAATGCACCTAGGCTAACATTTATGGATTTTCACACAAACTCGCAATCAAAAATTCGGCATTATAACGGCGCTACCACGTAATTAACAAACTTTTAGAAATCGACGGTAATCGATTTCAACCACAACAACTCAAGTTATTCATCAAATGGCCAATCTATCAACTTTAAATACCTGAAATTAAAAATTTATGCTACAACAGTTCAAATCTCACAAGAATACATATAAACGATCCCTAGCATGCACTGAGCAATAATATAACTTCAAATTAACATTCTAACGGTTCAAAATGCAATTATAAGCAAAAACATAAAATATGACTTTTGAGATCTAGAATTTTTCTCTCACCTTTGATGCGAAACAAGCCTAGATATGCGTGCAATGCGTGCCCAACAAGCAGAATCTAATTCGGCATGAAAAACAACGGACAAAAACTAGGTTTTTCTATGAAATTTTGCTTTGAAAACCTTTGAAATTTCTTTCTCTTTTCTCCCTTGAAGCTCTCGGCTATGTGTGTGTTTTTGAGTGTGTGTTTGTGCTTTGCAAGTGTGTGTTGATGATATAACATGCAATGGTCGACAATTAAAAATGGTCAATGTTAGTTTATTAGTCTTTTAATTCTATTTTCTAGTCTTTTAATGCATTTAATGACTATTTCTTGCTCAACCAATAAATTAACACCTAAATTAATTCTAGACAATATATTTTAGGTGACAAAGAGTGTTACATTAAAATAGTTTCACCTGAGTCGACTTAAAACTCGTTTTCTTGCAAAAGAAAGTGTGAAAATCTTTAAAATTTTAAAACTGATTCCAAATCCGTTTCAATCAAACACGGGTCTATCAATACCCAAGGTCTAGGTTTCAAAACGTTTAAAACACCCCTGTAAAAATTTTAGCGGATAGGTACTATTCACTAAAATCGACGATAAAATTTCTGATTCCGTTTTTGTTGAAAATTTCATGAATGCACACTTAGCATGTATTAGGAGTATTAATCACATTTTTAACACATTCTAAGTCATATAGCACATAAACAGGTCAATTTACATAAAACGAGGTAAAGCACACAAATCGAGATAAAGCAAAATATGGGGTCTCACATTCTCCCCCCTTAAAGAAATTTTGTCCCCCGAAATTCTTATTTGCTGAACGGAAAAGATCTGGGTACTGCTGCTGCATCTGATCTCGCCTTTCCCAAGTAGCCTCCTCAATACCGTGATGCTTCCACAATACCTTAACCATCGGAATCTTCTTCAACCTCAACTCTCGTTCCATCTGATCAAGAATACGAATCGGCCGCTTGTCATAAGTCAGATTCTCACGAAGCTATAACGGCTTTGGCTCAAGAATATGAGAAGGATCCAGATTATATTTTCGCAAATTAGACACGTGAAATACATCGTGGACATTAGAGAAATTCTCCAGTAAAGCCAACCGATATGCCAACTTGCCCACTCTGCCGGTAATCTCAAATGGCTCCACAAACCTCGGACTCAGCTTACCACCCTTACCATAACGAGCAAACCCCTTTCGAGGAGACAATCTCAAGAAAACCCGATCTCCGACTGTAAACTCCAAATCCCGATGACGCTTATCAGCATAACTCTTGAATCTACTATGTGCTGTAAGCATTCTTTGCCTGATCAACTGAACATTCTCAATTTTCTCTAGAAGCTCTGGCATAATAGTCGAATCAATCGTCTTCATCTCCCCTACCTCGTCCCAATACAAAGGTGAACGACACTTACGACCGTAAAGAGCTACAAAAGGTGCCATCCCAATAGTAGCTTGATAATTATTGTTATAAGCAAACTCGGAAAGTGGTAGATATTTCTCCTAGTTCTTCCCGAAGTCCAGAACACAAGCTCTAAGCATATCTTCTAGAATCTGAATAGTCCTCTCAGACTGACCATCGGTCTGTGGATGATACGCTGTACTGAAATTCAGCTGAGTACCCAAAGTCTCTTGAAGTTTCTCCCACAAACGAGAAGCAAATCGAGGATCTCGATCTGAGACAATACTAGATGGAATCCCGTGAAGTCTAACAATCTGATCCAAATAAAGATCCGTCAACTTTGCAACTTCATCTCCCATCCGCATCGAAATGAAGTGAGTTGTCTTTATCAAACGATCCACGACAACCTAAACTGTATCATTACCTCTCGGTGTTCTAGGCAAACCAGTGACGAAATCCATCGTAATATGCTCCCATTTCCACTGTGGTATAGCCAACGGCTGAAGTAAACCTGCAGGTCGTTGATGCTCGGCTTTCACTCTTTGACAAGTCAAACATCTAGATACAAACTGAACAACTTCTCTCTTCATATTATTCTACTAGTAATGTTGCTTCAAGTCCCGATACATCTTGGTTCCACCAAGATGAATAGTATACTTAGAATTATGAGCCTCCTCCAAAATACCTCGCCTCAAACCCGGTTCATCAGAAACATAAACCCTGTTCTGAAATCGAAGAATACCATCCTCATGCACTTTAAAGTCAATCTGATCATCCGTGATCTGATCCTTGGTCTTCTGAAGTTTAACATCAAGTTGCTGAGTTTATTTGATTTGAGACAGCAATAAAGGTTAAATACGGAGATGTGAACACATCACCCCAACCTGAGTTAACTCCGGTCTCCAATAAGTGAATTCCTCAAGAACCTCCCATTTCTTGACAGGCAAACAAGCAATACTCGCCTTATGGCTAAGAACGTCTGCCACAACATTTGCTTTCCCAGGCAGATAACTGATAGAACAATTATAATCTCCAAGAAGTTTCATCCACCTCTGCTGACGCATATTCAACTCCTTCTATGAGAATAAATACTTAAGACTCTTATGATCAGTAAAAATCTCGAACTTACTACCCCACAGATAATGACGCCACTTTTTCAGTGAGAAAACAACAACTGCCAACTCAAGATCATGAGTCGAATAGTTCACCTCATATGGTTTCAACTTTCTAGAAGCATAGGCAATAACCCGGCCATTCTGCATAAGGACACATCCCAAGCCCTCCTTGGATGCATCACTTTAGATAACTATATTATCGGTCTCCTTTGGTAGGGCAAGTACTGGAGCAGTAGTCAATCTCTTTTTCAACTCCTGAAACCCACTCTCACATTTCTTATCCCAAACAAAGCTAGTCTGTTTCTGAGTTAACTTAGAAAGTGGCCCAGCAATCTTAGAAAAGTCCTTAACAAACCTACGGTAATAACCCACCAAGCCAAGAAAGCTACGAACCTCAGAAATATTCTCTAGACATTTCCAAGACATCACCGCTTCAATCTTAGTGGGATCTCCAGAAATACCGCTTTGTGTGATAACATGACCAAGAAAAGATATGCGTTGCAGCCAAAATTCACATTTGCTGAATTTCGCAAACAACTGATCTCCTGCAGCTTCTGTAAGACAAGCCATAGATGTTGCTCATGCTCCGATTCAGACTTAGAATAAACCAAGATATCATCAATAAAGATCACCACGAACTGGTCCAAGTAAGGCTAAAAAACCCGATGCATAAGATCCATAAATGTTGTCGGTGCATTAGTTAATCCAAATGGCATAACTACAAACTCATAATGCCCGTACCGAGTCCTGAAGGCAGACTTCGGAACATCCTCCGTGCGAATCCGAAGTTGATAATACCCCTGCCTCAAGTCAAATTTAGAGTAGATTTTGGCTCCCTGAAGTTGATCAAACAACTCATCAATCAATGGCAAAGGATATTTATTCTTGATGGTCACTTGATTCAAACCACGATAGTCAATGCACAATCTCAAGGTACCATCCTTCTTCTTCACAAATAAAATAGAAGCTCCTCAAGGTGAAGAACTCTGCTGAATGAACCCCTTCTCTATTAACTCCTGCAACTGAGTTTTCAACTCCTGCAACTGAGTTTTCAACTCCTTCAACTCAGCTGGTGCCATCCGGTATGCTGATTTAGAAAAATAGGTTGAGTACCGGGAACAAGATTAATCACAAACTCCACATCTCTCTCTGGCGGTAACCCTGGCAACTCCTTAGGAAATACATTGGGATATTCCCGAATAATAGGAACTTCCTCCAACTGTAGCTTATCAGATGGCTTGTTGATCAAACAAGCTAGATAACCCGAACACCCTTTATTCATCAACTTAACGGCTTTAGTTGCTGAGATAACAAAACTCGTCTTAGCACCCCAGTTCCCTACTACCTCAACTACTGGCTAATCTGGAAAATGAAACTATACTACCTTCGTTCTACAGTTTAACTGGACATCATACTTAGAAAGCCAATCCATACCCAAGATAACATCATACCCCCGAAAAGGAAATAAGATAAGGTCTGAAGGAAAATTATGCCCCTTAACATGTATTATACAATCCTTACAAACTAGGCCAATAATATACTTATCAATCAAAGAGGTACTAATCTCAACCACATAAGGCAATCTTTCACGTTGAACATTAACACGTTGCACATAAGCAAGAGTAATGAAAGAATGCGTAGCACCAGAATCAATCAACACTTTAACAAGTTGATCAAGTATAAGGAAATTATCTTCTACAACTGCAGTCTCCTCAGACATCTCCTCTAAGTCAACTGCGTAGGCCCGAGCCTGAACCCGCTGCTGCTGAGGTGCACTGCCCGTAGGTCTACCCTGATAACCCTGAGTCGCTGCCCGACTCTCAGTCCTCTGAATCTAGGGCAATCCCCCGCCCTATGCTGATTGCTACCGCAACCCAAACAAGCCCCTGACTTCACCCTATAGTCGGCCTCCACATGGCCCTGGCGCTTGCAGTAAGTACACTGCGATGACGAAGCACTGACACTTCTCCTAGAAGAACCAAAAGTTGATAAAGCAGTTGTACTAGCCTGTTACTGAGTTCTAACAACACTAGGCCTGTATAGACCCTGAGACTGGGTCGGCCTAAACTGAGATTGAGCCTGATAAGACCCCTGCTGAAACTGCGGCCGATAATAACTCTGCTGACCCTGCGGTCTGTAAGAGCTCTGCTGTGCCGGCGGCCTGTACACAACCTGCTATACTGAAGGCCTATACATACCCTGCTGGCCTTGCGGCTGAAATGGCCTCTTGCTAGGCTGGCTAGATACAATATGTTCCCCCTTTCTCTTCTCCAGTCTAGAAGATGCATCAAAGGCCTCAGTCAGTACATCATACCGATTCAGGGCCATCGCATCCTGAATCTCAGGCCTCAACCCCAACATGAACCTACAAGTCTTACGTTTCTCGTCATCTACAAACTCCGGGGCATACCGGGACAACCTAGTGAATGTGGTCTCATACTGAGCCACTGAAGCATCTCCCTGCACTAAGGCTAGAAACTCTGCCTCTCTCTGCTCCCTCGCGATCCTCGGGACATACTTCGCCCAGAAAGCTAACAGAAAGGTATCCCAAACATATGGAATACCCTGAGTATGAAAATTTTAGCGGACAGGTGTTCAAAATACTATTCACTAAAACCGACAATAAAATTTCTGATTCCGTTTTTCATGAAAATTTTATGAATGCACACTTAGCATGTATTATGAGTATTAATCAAATTTTTAACACATTCTAAGTCATATGGCACATAAACAGGTCAATTTACGCAAAACAAGGTAAAGAACGCAAATCGAGATAAAGCAAAATATGGGGTCTCACAATCTGAGCCTCAACTTAACAAAAGTTTATCATACAAGCAAGCAAGGCATGTCTTTAGAAACTCTAAGTCATAGGATAGATTATCATACCACTCTAATTATAATCACAAGTTATGCTTATATGTTAAGTTCATCATTCAACCTCCTTAGCACACAAACATACAATCAAAGGCAGTAAAGACTATCATTAGTTTACATTCCAACTATGCTACCAAATCATTCAGGCCCACAACTTTAACTACAATCCACCAAATATAACAACAACACATGCTAGACTCAAAGGTCCTAAAATAGAACATAACATATTAACAAGCACATATTCACACACTCAACATCCAACCTCGACAAGTAAACAATCAATGAAGTTGATCTATTGGAACTTCTTCTCCTTCTACAGCAACAAGCTAGGGGTCTAGCTCAGCCTCTCCTGAAACATGTTAAAAGAGGAGTGAGCAAATACAGTTGCTCAGCGAGGGAGGGGATACAGTAATCCGGGGGCATTTTCGAAAAACAGTTCGTGCAATGCAACACTTAAGCACAGTATAGCAATTAACCAATAAGAAGACAATTAATAATGAAATACCACACATTAAAAATGATACGATTACAAAATCCCATACACTCCAAATCTCGGTCTTTAATCATGAACCTCGATCCACAAACCACGAACATCTTCAATGTGTCGGCATAAACACAAAACACTCCAATGGGTGTACTCGGTACCCCGATCCTACGACCCAACACCCCTTGGAAATTTTCAGACCAAGCGAGTAAGGGACTAGACAACCATGGTAGCCAAGGTACACCGGCAGGCCTGATACCGCCCAGTTTCCCCGATACTATCATGCCCAAATAGTTTTGCAACCACTATGCAATGCACTCAAATGAAAATACATATACAATAATCACATATGAGGGATGACAAAGTAGGCCACCCTCGCAATTAAATACAATATAAACATTAAACATGAAATTAACATAAGATATCAAAGGAGACATGTTCACACTATTCATGAATTACTAAAACAACTTAAGTTATCCACTATTAGCATCAAATAAAGCACATAGTAGTCAATTTCAAACATTTAACTATAATTGGTCACTTTTCCCCTTTGTCAACTAAAACCATTTTTCTCCCATATAAATTCTAAGGCACAATTTCCTCTAACCGACTATACTACATCTCTAAGGATACTAAAAGGCACCTATTCAAGCCCTAAAAACCCGCTTTGGAGACAAAAGCTCAGGAAGACCCCGAGTCGATTTTAACTATAACTACCTTAACCGCCTCTCAATTCAATACTACGATAGCACCAAAAGTGCTTCCCCGCATAGTAGGTACCTAATCTAAAATTCAATTGTACCTGGATTATCATTTTACGAAAACCCCCTTTTGAATTTTAGTTAATTTCGTAATTTAATCCAATTACGGGCAAACCAACTTCACACAACCATTAATCTATGATTATTATCACTAAAAACGTCTATAGATAACATCAATTCAATCCCTTAAGTCAATTTTGACAAAACCTTAAAAATAATACTATTCATCTTCTCCTACAATTGAAACTTTGCATTAATTCACAAACCAAGCTATTAAACTAAGGAAGCAAGGTCTAGGTAACATGTAGAGCATGTATTATACATTATTCAAGCAATTCACAAGCTATAATCAACAAATCTAAAGAAATTCATAAGTTGACATAAACATGTAAATGGAAAAATATGCAAACTCCCTCACATATACAAGGTGTAGGATGCTTGTAGTTGCTCTAGGTAGCTCCAAAACTCCCTCAAACCCAAGCTAGAAGGCCAAAATGCAAAGCTTGATGAAGATTTCTTCTCCTTTTTCCCTTGGAGAGCCATCGAGTATGGGGGTATTTTGGGGATTTTATGAATTATTTTGTGTGTATTTGATATGTATATGCAATGTTATGAGTATACATTATATGTGTGTAGTATTAATTGGGGTCAAATACTTTAAAACTAAGTCAAACTAAGCCTAAAACTCCAATTAAAAGTTAACTAGTTTAAGTCTAATGCTATTCTAATGTTTTACTATTCATGCGATACAAAGAACATTTTTCTAATACACGTTCCAGATATCCAATCCTCAAAATCTCATGTTTCTGATTCCTTTTATAAGTCATACTTCCTAGAAAAAATATTAATTCTAGCAAATTTAACATTCAATTTTTCCACTGTGAATAGTAACCACCAAATAACACATATTTAAGAAAAGAAATGCACATTGAAATGCACAAAAGATATGCTACATTTAATTATGAATATAGTGCAAGTATCGGCTGTCACACCAACTATGTGGTTTGGTTATATAGGACTTGATTAGAAGGGATGTGTATATGCAATAAGGAGTTTATACATTAATCACTCTCTTTGAATGATCCAAGCTAGATAGATCATCTTGAATCTGTGGTCGTAGTAACACTTGAGGTGTTGAATGTTACACTTAAGGGCAGCTCCCTTAGATAAGTGGATAACTTCAGAATGATGGTTGGATTGTCGATTAGATGTTCTAAGGAGACAAGATGTAGTCAAAGATGAGATAGTACACTTTAGGAACCTGTCTTTGGCTATAAGTGAGTATAAAGGGGCATTATGGTCAATATAACACTTAGTTGGTCAAAAGACAAAGCGTCATGTATAGATTCACTGACTCCTGTACTTACAGTAATTATCCTTGAGTGTAGCCAAAGTCTTTTAGTGGAGTAGACTTGGTGAGATGGTAAAATATTGCTAGGGGACTAGCGAGAATAGTTTATTCATTTCCAAAAGAAATGTTAATTATGTTTTTGGTCCCTCTTCTAGCCATTTATCTTGTTAAGTATCTAAACTTATATAAGATATATTATTTTGAGAGAGGTTGTAATCCTTTGACGATTAGAATCAAAGTAGTCTTTGTGATACCCGGACCCTAAGCATATAGTTATTTTATTTACTTTCATATATTAATATGCTTATTTTGATCATTTAATTGTTTGCATATATTTCTTAGTATTACTTTTCATATTTCTTGAAAAACGTGTATTCATTTCGTTAAACGTGCATTTACATATTTTAAGTATTGTAGATATTAATTATGTGTGATTGATTTGCAATGGAACTAAACTAGTTAGAATTATACTAGAATGGAAAACTAGTAGATAATGTTTGGTTAGGAGGTCAATTTGGTCCATTAGCTTTTATAATTATCTTACCAAGCATTTGACCAAAATAAAACAAAACAAGACACAAAACAAACAACACACGCATCGGTCGCTACACACACACACATTAATACACGCTGAAAAATACACACACACGCAAGAAGAGAAGAAAATATAGAAAAAAAAGAAGGAAGAAGAAGATTCAGCCTTGTTTTAGCTTCTCTTGCATCTCTAGCCACTTCTAAGGTGAGAGATTCATCTTTATGTGCATTATTATTCATATTTCTTTCTCCTATCAAAGTTATTGAGAAGTAGTTACATGATTGAAGAGCGTATAAATGCATGAGAAGATGAATTCTATCATGTATTGTGTTGTAGGAGTTCTCTTTTGTATATTTGATAAATGTTGCAAGTAGTTTCATTGGTGTTGTTGCTTTGCTAGTTGATGATCATAGATGAAGACTAGATGTTTGATAAATGGCCTCAATGAAGTGTATAAGTGTTGTCTATGCTAAACCTAAGTGCAAAGTTAGCTAAAATGCAAGAAGACAACAAAAGTGCAAATTCGAACAACACACTGCCTATGTGTTCTAGAGCACCTATGGCATAGTAAACGTGCTTCGAAATTAAAAAACTTTTTCTGGCAGCTAGATTAGGCAGTTTTAAACAAATTTTGATTTCTAGGGCTAAGGCTAGTACTAACATTTTAACCCTCCAATTTAGCCATTTTATAAATGTGTCCTAAAAATCGCTGGTGCAGGGCAATCATGCACGAGTATGGAAATTGTTGTATCTTGAGGAATTTAAAAAGGAATTGAGTTTTGTTTGGTTATAAAATCATCTACACTCGAAGGGCTACGTTTATATATAAAAATAAGAAAAATTAGCGATCAATAGAATGGGTAATGAATGTGATAAATATAGGGTTCTGTTTGAAGATTTGAAAATGGGCATGTTTTCTTGAGGTTCTACTTGCTATGTGTTGTAATGTTACTAGCTAATGTTTTAGAGTTATTAATGGTAGAATAGCTTTATTTTATAATGATTTTCTAGTTTAATGGTAGGTTTGAAGAAAATATGATGTTAAGCTAACTTTAAGTTCAAGTGTTTGTGAAAAAGCTTGTATGAAGTATAGAATGTGCAAGTATGGTTTTAATCTGCTTTATGTAACTTGTGAACAAAAATACAAGAGAAATTTCAAGTGTTATATGTGTAAGTGTGTGTTTTGGCCAAAAGGCCATTTTGGTCCTAGCTTGTTCCTTTTTGTTTTCCTAAACTCTATAACAGCCAGTTTTGCTTAAATGTTAGTTAGGCGTAATGCTGATAAGATTTAAATTCTAATAAATGATATATGTTAGTTTTGTGGATGTGTAAAGTTAGTGAACTTAGCTAGATTGTAAACGAATGCAATAGCTAAAGAATATTCGAATTGATATACATGAAAATGATTCTTAGGCCATTTTTTATAGTTGAGCTTTGTTAATGTTTTGGTTTGATTGGTTAGTTTGAAGTTCTCTTGTTATTTAATTGAATTTAAACTTGTTAATAGTTAATTTAATGAATGTTAGTATAGTTAATGTTATTTAGAAGTCATGGAATGTTTTAGAGTCATAAGAATACTAATGTTGATTACCTAAGATAACTTCAAACTATGTAAGTAATGAATATCTTCAAGAATATTATATAGTTCATGTATAATGATTGAGTATAAAGTGTTGAATGCCTTGTAAATGTAGGTAACTACTTGCTATCTATTGAATTAGGGATGTTATGATCCATGCATGTTGATGCTTAGTTGTTAAGGATTACTTATAAATCATGAATACCAAGCCAAGTAAGACATGTACCTTGATTGAATAAGGAAAACTAGTTATTGTAATGTTGTCCTTAAATAAATATTTAAATGAAATTGGTATAATTAAAGTGTTATGTTAGTTTATTTGCATAGTGTTATGCTAGTTTAATGGCTAAGTATTAAACTTATATGAGTAGGCTAGGGTTGCACATTTGAGCTAATTCAAGAGGTTTGGAGCGAATCTAAGCTATTCTCTACATATTTAGCCAAACCCAAGGTGAAGGAGTTTTCATTCCTTTTGTACATCTTAGCTTACTTTATTGTTCTTAGATTATATGATTTAGTTTAATTGATAGAGTCTATATGTACTTATTACTTGTTATATTGTGATTAAGGACAACCTACTTTGTTGTCCCTCGTTATGTAGTTATTAATTTTTGTTGTCATTTCTTGAGTTATCGTGATCGAATATCAGGTTGCGCAACCTTTTTAGACATAGTAGTGTCGAGAAACTCCAGGCAGTATAAGGTTGTCGGTCTAGCTCGACTACTATGGTTTTTATTCTTTCTCTCGCTGGGACATACTCCCATACCCCAGAGGTGTAGTTCACCTCGTTGGGGCATACGGACCTACCTCAAGAGAATGGGTCGTAGGATCGAGGTACATCAGGAGTACCCCATTGGTGTTATAAGGTGGTTTGCCAGCATTTGTTATCGAAGATCGAAGTTCGTGGTTTGAGATCGAAGACAAAAAAGATGAATCATATCCTTTTTAAATGTGTTTAAATTATTGCTTAATTAGATTGTTATGTTGAATTACTTGATTACTTGTATTGTTTTGCATTGCACAAAAAGATTCGCGAAATCCCCGGTAAACTATATCCCTTCCCTCACTAAGTAACTTTGGTTACTCATTCCTCTTTTCAACATGTTTTAGTAAAAGCTGAGGTTGGATGCTATATGCTGGTCTATGTACAGAAAGTGCAAGTTGTTGCTTATATGTGTTCCATTTTGAGGTCATAGAACCTTGTGTAAATTCCTGTTGTCCTGGAAGCTTGTAATGTAATGTAAACGAATACCCCAAAAGGCAGAGACCTACCAGCGATGCCACATATGCAGGTATTGTTCATTTTGGGTTACCACATTGGGCCCCTCAAGGTTTTGTCCCTTCCCAGGTGGAACCCCACACTAGAAAAGGCGCCTGCACAGATAAAGGGACACTTCCACTTATATCCAATAGTCCCAGCTCGTAACCAATTGATGTGGGATATTACATCCGCCCCCTCCCCCCTTGAGGACCCAGCGTCCTTGCCGGCACAAAGGTCAGCCCACTCTAATACCACTTCTGTAATGCCTCGATCCCTCACGAGACTAGAGACTCTATTAACAATGCTATACTCAACCCAATTCTAAACCCGGTCATAAAATTTAGGGAAAACAGACAGAGTTTTCCCTATTTATAGGATGAATAACTACCTGCCAACAGACAATAAAGCCACAAGCCACACAAAATTCAACATCCGCAACATTCTCCAACTTTATCTCCACAACTTTCCCAGCTTCAGGGCCATCCGAGCCTTAAGCGATACAAGACATTATAAACACGTACAAGCATGCAACTAACAATCCTTGAATCTTTATCTTTTGTCCACTTATCATACCACTCTATATTATTAATTAGACTTTCTTATAATCAAAAGCTAAACAACTACTAGCTTTCATTAACACTCAAGCAAGCAACATAAGAAGTAAGTAAGGTTAAACTATTACAGACCACTACCATTCCAGCCAAACATCAACCTAACTATTATAATTCCAACAATTCCAAACATATATACAACCCATAGGCAAATTAGAACATAATATAATACAAACAAAGTCTTCCACAGTTTAGAAGGCAAACACACCAATCTCAAGCAATAGCACACAGCAATCACGGCAACTCCTCCAACTGCACCACCTGAAACATGTTTAGCGAGGTATGAGCAATCACAATTGCTTAGTGAGGGATAAAGTCTACCGGGGCGTGCAATGCAATAATTAGCACAAATAAAACATTTAAACAATTAAAGAACAATTTAAATAACAAGTTACCACACAATAAAAAGGATACGATTCACTTAACCCCAATCACTCCAGGATTTACTTGATCTTCAATCACGAACCACGAACCTCGATCCTCGAACCTCGATCAAATTGCCAGCATAAACCCCAAACACTCCAATGGGTATACGCCGGATGTACCCCGAGAATCCTACGACCCAACACCCCCTAGAAATCTCCGGATCAGGCGAGTGAGGGACTAGAGAACGGAGATCAAATATCCACCGACAAGCCCGTTGTCGCCCATCCGATATCCAATACATCTGCCCCTGATACTATGGTTGCACAACCACTATACAATGCACTTTAACAATTGATGATACAACAATAGAATAAAGCAATAACACTTAGGAGGGACAACAAAGTAAGTTGCCCTCAAAAACAGTTAAAATATAAGCACTAGCATAAAATCAACTACATGAATACAAAGGGGTAAAATGCATATTTCTCACGAAACTTTACTAAAAGCTCACAATCAACTTAAAAGTGCATTTAATCATATTATAAACAGTTACAAAGCATTAGATGTGTAAAACAATCACTTTTCCACTTTTCCCCCTTGTAACTTAAGCCATTTGTCTTCCAAACGAAAGATAATGTTCTAGTTTCGCGAGCGAGCTATCCCATACTCTAATTACTCCTTATGGCACCCCTAGGACCCTCGAAACTACCCAATTACCCGTGATTATCATAAAAGCCCCGATTGTCCCTTTGTGTGTTTATACTACACGTACCCTAATCAAAACTCAACCGCGAGTTAGAAAAACATATCTAGCACCTATATAGCCTAAGAACACTAAATGTGAAGGCTAAATACACCCGGATTCATATTACACTCGAAGCCCTTTCTAAAAGTCCCCAATTCATGTTTTAGTCATGCTTTGAGCAATGCAACCTCCCAGGACTATTAATCTATTTTTATTAACATCTAAGGCACCTATTTGAAGCAATGAATCAAACTATAATGCACAATTTCACAAAACCCTAAAAAAATGTCACTATTCACTGCCCTAAAATCAACGAACGAATTTAACCATTTAAAAAGCAAAACAAATGCATAAATATGGTCTCTAGCACTTATATACAACATATATTACTAGCTTTAAGCATTCAATAACCATTTGATAGCAAATCTAAAAAATTGGAAACTTGACAACATTTTAAAAGATACAAAACACATGCAAATCCCTCACCCAAAGCGCGTAGGAGCTCGTAGAAAGGTAAGGGACCCTTGAAAACACTTAATCCTAGCTTGAGGGAGCTTGAGATACAGGATTTGAAGAGCAAAAATGTTCATTTTTCCTTATTGCTGTTGTCGGGTTTAGGCTTGGGATGAGGAGGGGATTTTCTAATTTGTTTTCAAGCTTGTTTTTGTTATGTATGTGTGTTATTAAGTATATGTCATATAAATAGTGTGATTGTGTATGTATGTTGACAATAAAATGAGTCAAAATCACTTAAAATGAGTCCAATGGTGAAATTAAATGTTAGCTAGCTTAATTATAACATTAAACTACGTAACACTATTCAACTAACCGCTAAAACATTTCCTAAACGAATATTCCTATCGCATTTTGCTCAAATGCACATTTTTCTTATTCCTAAAATAAGTAATATGACTTAGGAAAAATGCTAATTCTAAGAATTTAAGTAGTTGAAAATGCAATGAATAGTAACCAAGGAAAGCAATAGTAAATGCACAATTAAATGCACGAACAATGAATGCAACAATAAATGGAAAGTACGGTAGAATCTCGGGCGTCACGCCTTCTCTTAAACAATTCTTCTTCACAAGAGAACTCCACATCAACTAAAAACCAACTCTGATTACTCGTCATTAGTTGCTAAGCAAGAATACCGTATACAAATTCTCATAGGAACTCATTAAGAAATCCCAGTATTATTGCTTGCGAACCTCACGTAATAAGGCCAAATAAAAGCTCCAATAGAAATGCTACTTAGAAATCCGAATAGGAATCCCGCTAGCATGAATACCCTAGAAGAATAGAATCCCAACTAAGAGCGGCGAGAAAATACTAATAAAAGACCCGAGCAGGAGTACTATAGATAATACTGTATAATAAGGCTAAAAAGAATCCCATATACCAAGCCTTTCGAGAGATGCCGACAAAAGAATACCAAAAGAAGACCCGATAAGAAAATACTAAGAAAATACTCCAGAGAACCGTCATATAGAAACCCCAAAAGAAGCTACTTATTTATGACCATTAAGCACCTTAGAAGAATCCCAATAACTGAGCTCCAACTATAACCACCAACTCCAAATAAAGGCTGATCAAATGCCTCTCATTCTCGCTAATCCACATAACCTGGAAGGCCTGCCACTAATCACCTCTCTTCAGGGGGAGGAAAAAGTCTTTCTTACCATTCGACGGGCCATACATGAATGCTAGAATCTTACATATATACAAATATGTTTTAAGCTATTATGCGAGCATGCTTATAAAAGAGTTTATAAAAACAGTTTAATCAACAAGGTTATTCAAATACGAGTCACAACATAACCAATACAAATCACCATAAAACTTAATTCAAAAATATTCAAGTACACACATTATAATCAATAATTCAAGAAAATAATGATTCACGAGGTCAATTCGATTACGAGGTCAATGCAATTCACATTTAGTCATTTCACTTCACTTAACACGCATGTAACATATAACGCACAACTATATCACATGGATGTACACGTTCAAGTCAAGACACACAACCTCACAAACAAGTACACACTTCCAAGACACACTTAACATGTGCACATTCAAGGCTTACTACCCAACAGATCGAGGACCTGTCCCGGCTGAGAGCTAACTAAGCATTGATACCACTTCTGTAATGCCCCGGCTAAGCGAATACCCTGAAGGGTAGAGGCACACTAGCGACGCCATATATGCAAGTATTATCCACTTTGGGTTACCACATGGGCCCCTCATGGTTTTGTCCCTTACCAGGTAGAACCCCACACTAGAAAAGGCATCTGCACGGATAAAGGGACACTTCCACTTATATCCAATAGTCCCAGCTTGTAACCAACCGATGTGGTATATTACATCCCCTCCCCTTGGGGACCTAGCGTCCTCGCTGGTACAAAGGTCGACCTACTCTGATACCACTTTTGTAACGCCCCGGTTATGCGAATACCCCGAATGACAGAGGTCCACCAACGACGCCACATATGCAGGTATTGTCCGCTTTGAGTTATCACATTGGGCCCCTCACGATTTTGTTCCTTCCAAGGTAGAACGCCATACTAGAAAAAGTGTCTGCATGGATAAAGGGACACTTCCACTTATATCCAGTGGTCCCAGCTCGTAACCAACTGATGTGGGGTATTACATCATCCCCCCTTGGGGACCCAGTGTCCTCGCTGGCACAAAGGTCAGCCCGCTCTAATACTACTTCTGTAATGCTTCGACTAAGCGAATACCCCAAAGGGCAAAGGCCCACCAAGGACGCCACATATGCAGGTATTGTCCGCTTTGGGTTACCACATTGGGCCCCTTACGGTTTTGTCCCTTCCAAAGTGGAACCCCAAACTAGAAAAGGCGCCTGCACAGATAAAGGGACACTTCCACTTATATCCAGTAGTCCCAGCTCGTAACCAACTGATGTGGGATATTACAATCTAAGTCAAGTTAATTACCAGTTTAACCTCGATTATAGGTGCAATTCTATCCCCGTGTTCTTTATATAGCCAGAGTATAGATTTGTCCAAACAATCACAAGTGACTAGGTTAACAACTTAAAATGACAATTAATAAACTCGAAAGTAGAAATCATGGTACAACCTATAATTTTATGGAAGGTACGGTACAGCCAGTACTTTCACTATTAAAGCATAGATATATGACACGTAGGTATACCTATTACCACATTAACTACAAGTATAATGAAATGATAGGTAATTTAAACAAGCTATATATAACATCGAATTAAATCAGTCCAGATCTAAGATCGGTATATCAAAATACCATTAATGCATAATCATAAACACGAATTACACGAGCACAATAATAGTAATTACGAAATTTAAATATAAGAGAGATTAAAGAGATGATGCCCCATAAATGAAAGTCAGTGTCAAATTCGAGTTCGGGTTCACGAGCACAACTACTAGATTCCTTCCTTTTTCCGCTCAGCAATTCGGGTATTACCTCCTCCGTATTCTTTCCAACTACTAAACTATTTACAAAAACATAATTCTAAACTAATCTAACTATATACAAAAATGGAGAATAGAGAAAATTTGGTCCAGAAAATGTTCTAGACCTTAAAAATTAAGTGTTGTATTTATTCTTCAAGTTAAGATGCAAATGTAGGAAAAATACAGCGGTTTGAGTGCTACATTTATAGATATATCAACATCCCCAAATCTAAACCTTGTTTGTCCTCAACCAAGACTGCTTCAATGCACATTGACTTAAAAGTGAAATCTCATAAAATTCGCAAGTTCAATTTGAAAACAAATGAATACTACTTATTCCAACCTATGTCATTCCTTATCATGTTTTTCAAAATAAATTATGAGAAATGTAGTTCGTAATTCTTTAACAAGTTCATGTGTCAATGACAAGAATAACAAGAGAACCTTTAAGTATTTTTCAAAAATAGCTATTCTTTCGTAAATGATATATCGATTTCCTCAGACTATGTATTCAGAAGAAAACTAAGCAAATTAAGTTCAAACAAATTCCCAACTTTCAAGACCTGCAACTAGATTAGGCTTTGATATTCTTGCCTATTTGTAATCAAACTCTTGAATACATCCTTTCTACATTTGCAATAAAAGAACAATTCACACTATCTTTTTTTTAGTGCTTAGATTCTTTTTGCTTTTTGAATATCCCATGTAGCAGGCTTTGAGGCAAACAATACCCATCCAATTGGCAAAGGTTGCTAGGTTTTAAAGGGACCCCTACATGCCTTAATCACCCTAGATATCGAAGCCCAAAACCTTACACCACAGCACATATCCCGAATGATAATGATGAAGTGCTAGGATACTGGTGCTTAGAGATTTAAAACAAATTTATAACAAAAATGCGTAAAAGAAAAAGTATATACATCTCTCCTTTTTTTAACTGAATAAATAGAGTAATGGAACATTTACTAAGTAACAGAACATTACATACAAATATGGCATTTGGGTTCAGGTTTCAATCACAAGAAGCATTCATAACAAAAGATAATCATATCTTAGTCTTTTCAAATTCACAAATTCATTAATTGAAGAAAAAGAAGAACAACTAAGTTAACTCATGAATACAATACCTCAAAGTTTTTCTTTAAACATTTCTCAGATTTTTTCACATTACTTAGCTAAAAACACAGGCTCTCAATTTATCCAAACCATCTTCCTATAAACAAGGTGGAAAATTATTCTTTCTCATAAAAAATGGTTATCAACATGGTGTGTTTCTTATATATTTTAAAAAAAATTATCATGAAATTCAACATGTACCCCTACAATGAAAGTTTGGTTGTCCTTAAGCAAATGACAATGTAATACGTAGGAGAGTGCAATATGCAAGAAACAACACAAAGACAAATGCTATATCCCCAAACATGTGGTTTGCTTACTTTCAGCACATGTTGATCAAATACAAAGGGAAATGTAGTAATAAGGAAAGAGATCACCGGATGTGTAGCAATTTTATTCAATGTTGATGTAAGAGAATGTGTCAATTGTCTTTGCCTTGAAACGTATCGATCTGTAAAACTCATCAAAGATCAATAGACGTAGCAAGTAAGAGTATCATCAATTTTAACAATTATGAATTGATGCTAAAAGCACACAGTTGGATTTCAAAAAGACTCCTATAAATAAACAAGCAAAATAACTACGGAGGACTAGGGAAATTACAAAAATCACACAAACAAAAGAAAACAAACACACATAAGAAAGAAACATTAAAAATCTAGGTTGCCTCCTAGTAGCGTTGAGTTTTACGCCCTCAACCAGTCGTCAATGTTAAAGCAAACTATTTTTAAAATTCTTCGACACATATTGTCTGATAATCATTTCACCACAGATTTTGAAAGAAAAAGGATCATGTAATAGATGGATTTTCATTTTTCCTACACAACATGTCTTTTCCCAGTTACGTTGAAAAGGTGACAATTCTCATCCCGACTTGGTATGTGGGGGTATATTCTCAATTATGTCACTAGGGGTCATAGTAAGTTGTGAAACCGAATGTCCCAATTTCAATTGGTCAACCCATAAGTTAAAAGAGGTATGGTACAACATATTGTTCAGATATGGCTCAAATCCAAATTGTGCCTTCATGGAAGAAATAATATTTTTCTCAATAATTAACCATCTTATGACTTTCTTTTGATCATCTAGGACCATGATCATGTTCTTCTCAGATAAAAGATTAATAACTTTAAAATTAGGAGGAGTGTGGATTGGTCCTAAATGTGTGTGGTCAAAGTAAGATGACTTTCATCAGGAGAGATGATTTATGTTGAAGCTTCCTTATCAGTGTTATAGCCAGTTAAAAGGGACATGGAAGCATTTGACTCATTCTCATGGTCAAATTGATACAAAAGTCGTTCAATCTCATTAATTTCTTCTTCATGTGTCAAGAAGGATGGAGAAATTAAACTAGACTCAATACACTCGTCTTGACAGAGTATGGATTCTATGGAAGTGTATGCACCCATCTTCCTTGAAGATGAATCAGAGTCGGGTTAAGTCAGATATCACTTGTCACGCCCCAACTCGACCCCACCTAAAATCAGTCAGGACGCAACGGAATTTTGGCAGTATAACGACAGTAATTAAGACACCGAGGCTCTAAACCAACCTCTTCAGAAAATCATACAACCAACTCCACAAACCATTCAACAACCAACTCCTCAGTTAAATTAACAACATCCAACATAACCATATTATACAATTATCATTCCTTCAACAATCCGTTCATAGTTATACGCCTCCGTTCCAACTTCGTACATAAACTATACATACATTTCAAAATAGATTATAAACCAACTTAGTAATCTATACATGATCAAAAGAAAGACTACTAAACCGTCATACATAAGTCTTATAATTGAGTAAGCTATACAATATGACATATTACAACAACTAAGACAAATTCATGGCAACGACTTCGGCACACAAGACTCGTCCACATAAAGCACATTCTCAGCTTCTTGAGGCACGTATCCATAATCTTGCTCAAGGACACCTGTATGCATGCAATAATAGAGAGTGAGCTTATATAAAATAAGCCCAGTGAGGATCCGATAGATCTCGAGCAAGGTCTACTAAACTCCTTGGAAATAATCCTTTGAGTTAGTAAACACACAATAACATCAATAATCATTATAAATGCAACAATAGTAATAACTGTAAACACACAATAAGGATACAATACATTTACTGATGAAGCTCCGTACACCAATTCCATGCTCAGCAACTCCTCCAAACTCAATGACACAATTCATGAGATACCTTGACCTAGACCCACACCCCATGGCCTCTCCGCCCATGCGAGATAGGGATTAGCCATGATAACTGTGCCCGCAGCCCAGGATACCTCTCGAGGTGACACAACATTATCAAAGCTCACAACAATGAGACTTAACATAAATAAACCGAGAGATCAGCAACAACAATGCCCGATTCCCGTAATCAATAATCAATCAATAATCTGGGAGATCAGCAACAAAAGTGTCCGATTCCCGTACTCAATAATCAATCAATAATCTGGGAGATCAGCAACAAAAGTGCCCGATTCCCGTACTCAATAATCAATCAATAATCTGGGAGATCAGCAACAAAAGTGCCTGATTCCCGTACTCAATAATCAATCAATAATCTGGGAGATCAGCAACAAAAGTGCCCGATTCCCGTAATCAATAATAATCAATATAACATCAATATTTAATTAAACAACAAACAACTAAGTTAGATGACAAAGTAGGCCATCTAACCGAACATGCATTAAACACACAATCAAACCCTAGTTTACCTATCATCAACTCACAATTCAATCACTCAAACCACACCCAATCAACTAAGGCTCAATTCAACAATTTAAAGAAAGATAACCTAAACTTCAAATAATTATATCTTACATTCTACTAATCCAAACAACTCCAAATCAGTTTCAAACACTCACCTATTCAATCAACTACATTAGCCCCCTCGGAAACCAACCAAAATACATCCAAATCATGCTCAATAACCCTAAAACCCTA
Source organism: Ehretia macrophylla (assembly GCA_037974665.1). Lineage (NCBI taxonomy): Eukaryota > Viridiplantae > Streptophyta > Magnoliopsida > Boraginales > Ehretiaceae > Ehretia > Ehretia macrophylla. The sequence continues at coordinate 59,779,678 of CM075780.1, read as the reverse complement.
AGATGTCATGGCTGAAATTTCTGGATTTTGGCACGAACATCACAATCAAAAATTCGGCATTACAACGGCGCTACCACGTAATTAACAAACTTTTAGAAATCGACGGCAATCGATTCTGATCAACACAACTCAATTTAATCAACTTTGAACAATTAATCAAATTTAAATACCCGAAAAATAAAAATTATGCTACAACGGATAAAAACTCGTAGTATTACAGCTAAATGATCCCTAGCATGCAAGGAGCAATAATCTAACATCAGATTAACATTCTAACGGTTCAATAATCATTTATATGCATAAACACAAAATATGAGTTTTGAGATCTAGAATTTTTCTCTCACCTTTGATGTGTTTTGATGCAAGAAATGTGTATAATGGATGCCAAACAAGTGAAATCAAGCTTTGAATCACTCAATTCGGCTTTGAAATGCAAAATCTATGAGAAAAATGCTTTGAAAATGCCTTCATCTTTCTCCTCCAAGGAGCCACGGTTTTGTGTGTGTTTTTGGTGGTGTTTTGCTTTGTTTTCAATGTGTGTTGATCATATATTAAGCAAAGGTCAAATAAATAAAAGAAAGTCAAAGTGGAAACTAATTATTTTTAGTGTTTTCTTGACTTTAAATGCATTTTATTGATCACCAAAGTTCAAAACAATTATTCAACACCCAAGCTAGCTCAAGTAGGTTATTTTTAGGTGACAAGAAGTTTTACAATCAAACAATTTCACCCGAGTCGGCTTAAAACTCGATTTTTGCAAAAGTCGGTGTAAAAACCCTAATAAATTCTTAAGCCGATTTTAAAACCGTTTTCATCAAACACTGGTCTATTAAAGTCCGTGGTCTAGGTCTAGAAGGGTTAAAAAGACTAGTTTCAAAATTTTAGCGGACGTGCTTTGAAAACACTATTCATTAAAAATCGACGATAAAATTTCTGATCCCGTTTTTTATGAAAATTTCATGAATGCACATTTAGTACGTATTAGGAGTATTGACATCAAAATTATAACATTCTAGGTCATATAGCACATAAACAGGTCAAATGCACGCAAAACAAGATAAAACACGTAAATCGAGTTAAAGCAGAAAAGTGGGGTTTCACATTCTCCCCTCATTGAAACAATTGCGTCCGCGCAATTCTCGAACTGACAGACAATTAAATCCTCAATCATTACACTTAATAATACTTCTCTCAGTTCTCATTTATCTCTTAGGATGACAACTAACCAAAGACCTCAAAAGAACAACCTCTGTTGACTGCAAGTTGATGATCATAGTTCCAAGACAATCTTCAATTCATAATTCTCTCCTACCTAATATCATATTGCATATGAAAGAAATTGCAACTCCAAAGTCCTAGCATGACACCACTAATTATCAATCATTCCCTACTACACAAAAGAGCTCTATGAACACCCCGAGGGTTTAAAAATTCATTCACGATAACATGAATGATTATTGATCAATGAAATATTTCAAAAGTGACATTTGTCAGAATATGGCTCTTATGAAATTTACAAGGAAATACGAATATGGAAAGTCATATTCGAGCCAACAATCAAGTGAACAAGAGGTCAAACAAGTTAGAGAATCAAGAGGCTAATAGTTTAATAAGAAAGCATGACAATTAAGATAAGAAATGTCTCAGCACCTATCAGTTAAATAAGTACGAACAAAGGATGATGACGGATCAAAACAGTGCTGAGTATGTTGAACAAAAATTCCTGAACAAGTAGATATTTCAATTCTCGATGATTGTTCAAGGAACCAACAAGTAAGTTGTACTTGAGGCGAAATGAAATTAAGAAATAAGAGATGATTAATTCAATAGAAAATATGAGTGTCAAGATAATGAGTATCTCAGCACGTAATAACCAAAGAAGTATAAATAAAAAAGGAAAATGCTCAGTATATTAAATGAGCAATTACAAACAAAGTAATGGCAAGGATTTAATAATAAAACAATAGGATTAACAAGGATCAACAAGAATGACAATGATGTACTTAGGTAGGGAGTACATCAAGCAAGTGAAATTCGAATAAGTAAAATGGTATACCCACAGAGAGATTACTTTCAAATGAATAGTAATAGGATGAAATAAAATACTGAAACGAATGGCTGGAGATATAGAATGAAATGTAAAAGTCTTAAACCTTAACTCCAATAAACGACATTGCTATAAGAAACAAATATGAATGTTAAGAATAGAAACAATGTCAAAAGAGTATAGGATCCATTAATCCAATAAGCAAACTTTCAAGAAACAATTGATAGGCTAGAAAAGTGTAACCCTCTCTCAAATAAGTGAGAATAGAGTAGAAAAGAATAATAAGACCGATAGAATTATGAAGCACAAGAAGGGTGTCCCACTTACACACTTAAACACCAACAAGTCAAATCCTACAATTTATCTCCTACCAAAACCAGACACTAAGGAGATCTAGAGAACCTAAGGAGTCATAACAATCACCAAACAAGATAAATCACTCCAAAATTTATATTCCGTACCAGACCAATCACTAAACAAGATAAATCACTGATTACCCAACAAGATTAACTAATGAAGACTCCAAAATCTGATAACACAATACAGATTCATTCTAACCCATAATAACACAAGAGAATCCCCAATCAACAATTTAGAAAGTCACACCACCTAGAACTCAAAAGCGTGATATAGGCAAGTAAATGTTCAGTCACCAAAATGCATTCTTATTTCCTCAAATAATTCTATCTCCCAACAATTACATCTTCAAATAAAGTAACTTTAGTCAGGAATTACTCCAATTGTCTCCAAGGTTTAAAGATCAAAACTCCAAAATATCCATTAATAATATAGCAATCCCAAATAGTAGAAATATTCACATGTTATACCACACTTCATTCCATTCACAAATATACATCACTAATTCCTCAAATAAATTCATTCTAAAATAACCTCAAGAAAGTATAATCTGAGTTGAGACTCCAAAAGTGTCTAATCACAACCTTACAGAAACCTCAACTTATGATCCATCTCCAAGTAATAACAAGTTAAACATGGCAACAAAAGTAATTATAATCATCAAGATACGTTGCTATTTCCTCGAACAACTTCATTCTCGCTAAAGGAATATCGATATCAATCCACTAAGCCGAAACTAAAATCAATAAACATAACAATTAAAATCTAACTGACAAACTTCTAGAATAATAATAATTCAAAATCATGGCCTACCACTATTTTCGAAAACTCTTGCAGTCATCCTTACTTCACCTAAATGAATCACCCACAGTTATAGAATATATACAATTACATCACATGAAAACAGGTACACCGTAATGCATGATTATCATATAATTTAACATTATCACATAACACACAATTCAGCATATAAGAAGCCAACATCACATAAACAGGTTATATCACAGAAGTAAGTTATAAACAATTAAAGTCACATAAGCAACAAACTTCACATAAAGCACTTTGATCACATAAAACACAATTGTCACATAATACACATTAATCACATAATGCACATTAATCACATAATGCACATTAATCACAACACATTGAGTACGTATAGCACGTTATCACATAAAACATATTGACCACATTAGTTCACTTAACACACAAGGCATACTGGTCACATAGAAAGTTAGACACATAAGTAAATTAATCACATAAACATATTAACATATGTTTCACTTTTCTTTCACTTAATACATACTTGCATGCTTAGACCACTACCCACATTCCGAGGATACCCCGGCTGACAGCTAATCAAGCTCTGATACCACTTAAATGTCACGCCCTAACTCGACCCCACCTAAAATCAGTCAAGACGCAACGGAATTTTGGTAGTATAACGACAGTAATTAAGACACCGAGGCTCTAAACCAACCTCTTCAGAAAATCATACAACCAACTCCACAAACCATTCAACAACCAACTCCTCAGTTAAATTAACAACATCCAACATAACCATATTATACAATTATCATTCCTTCAACAATCCGTTCATAGTTATACGCCTCCGTTCCAACTTTGTACATAAACTATACATACATTTCAAAATAGATTATAAACCAACTTAGTAATCTAAACATGATCAAAAGAAAGACTACTAAACCGTCATACATAAGTCTTATAATTGAGTAAGCTATACAATATGACATATTACAACAACTAAGACAAATTCATGGCAACGACTTCGGCACACAAGACTCATCCATATAAAGCACATTCTCAGCTTCTTGAGGTACGTATCCGTAATCTTGCTCAAGGACACCTGTATGCATGCAATAATAGAGAGTGAGCTTATATAAAATAAGCCCAGTGAGGATCCGATAGATCTCGAGCAAGGTCTACTAAACTCCTTGGAAATAATCCTTTAAGTCAGTAAACACACAATAACATCAATAATCATTATAAATGCAACAATAGTAATAACTGTAAACATACAATAAGGATACAATACATTTACTGATGAAGCTCCGTACACCAATTCCATGCTCAACAACTCCTCCAAACTCAATGACACAATTCCTGAGGTACCTTGACCTAGACCCACACCCCATGGCCTCTCCGCCCATGCGAGATAGGGATTAGCCATGATAACTGTGCTCGCAACCCAGGATGCCTCCCGAGGTGACACAATATTATCAAAGCTCACAACAATGAGACTTAACATAAATAAACCGAGAGATCAGCAACAAAAGTGCCCGATTCCCGTAATCAATAATCAATCAATAAACTGGGAGATCAGCAACAAAAGTGCCCGATTCCCGTACTCAATAATCAATCAATAATCTGGGAGATCAGCAACAAAAGTGCCCGATTCCCGTACTCAATAATCAATTAATAATCTGGGAGATCAGCAACAAAAGTGCCTGATTCCCGTACTCAATAATCAATCAATAATCTGGGAGATCAGCAACAAAAGTACCCAATTCCCGTAATCAATAATAATCAATATAACATCAATATAACATCAATATTTAATTAAACAACAAACAACTAAGTTAGATGACAAAGTAGGCCATCTAACCGAACATGCATTAAACACACAATCAAACCCTAGTTTACCCATCATCAACTCATAATTCAATCACTCAAACCACACCCAATCAACTAAGGCTCAATTCAACAATTTAAAGAAAGATAACCTAAACTTCAAATAATTATATCTTACATTCTACTAATCCAAACAACTCCAAATCAGTTTCAAACACTCACCCATTCAATCAAGTACATTAGCCCCCTCGAAAACCAACCAAAACACATCCAAATCATGCTCAATAACCCTAAAACCCTAGTGTATCATGGCTGAAATTTTTGGATTTTGGCACGGACATCACAATCAAAAATTCGGCATTACAACGGCGCTACCACATAATTATCAATCTTTTAGAAATCGACGGCAATCGATTCCGATCAACACAACTCAAAATATTCAACATTTAACAAATTAATCAACTTTAAATACCCGAAAAATAATAAATATGCTACATCCGTTCAAATCTCGCAGTATTGCATATAAATGATCCCTAGCATGCATAGAGCAATAATCTAACATCAGATTAACATTCTAACGGTTCAATAATTAATTATACGCAAAAACATAAAAATGATATTTTAAGATCTAGAATTTTTCTCTCACCTTTGATCCGAAGTAAAGCTAGGAATGCGTGCAATGGGTGCCCAACAAGCGGAATCTAGCTCGGTTTGAAAAGATTCGGACTTTAAATGAGTTTTCTAAGGCAAAATTGCTTTGAAAAATAAAATGAAAAACTCTCAAAATGGCCAAAGAAACTCACGGCTGCAATGTATGTGTTTCTGTGGTGTTTGCTTTGTTTTTAGTGTGTGTAGAGATTTATATGCATAAGTCAACAAAATGGAAAAAGTCAAAGTTGAAACTTTAGTGTTTTTTTGTGTTTTCTTGACTTTAAATGCATTTTCTTGATCACCAAAGTTCAAAACAATTATGCAACACCCAAGATAGCTCAAGTAGGTTATTTTTAGGTGACAAGAAGTTTTACAATCAAACAATTTCACCCGAGTCGGCTTAAAATGCGATTTTTGCAAAAGAATGTGAAAAGTCATATTATTTATTTTCAAATGTCTTTTGAATACACAATTAATCTAAAATCATTTAATACCACATATAAATACATTTATATTAATATATACTAGGTCAATGAAAGTCAATGCAAGAATCGGGTTTAGAAGAAATCACTATTTGGCTCAAAAACGTTATTTTTCGCCCGAAAAATCTATTTAAATTACTATTCTATTTCAGAATCAATTTTAATCAAACATGGGTCTATTAATAATAGAGGACTAGTTTTTAAGATGTTTAAAACACCCCTGTAAAAATTTTAGCGGACAGGTGTTTAAAAGTACTATTCACCAAAATCGACGATAAAATTTCTGATTCTGTTTTTTATGAAAATTTCATGAATGCACATTTAGCACGTATTAGGAGTATTGACATCAAAATTATAACATTCTAGGTCATATAGCACATAAACAGGTCAAATGCACGCAAAACAAGATAAAACACGTAAATCGAGTTAAAGCAGAAAAGTGGGGTTTCACATTCTCCCCTCCTTAAAAAAATTGCGTCCTCGCAATTCTGCATCGATCCATAGAAAAGCTCAGTTGCTGGCTCAAACATACGGATTGAAAGACCGAAAACCAAATTCCGAATACCATTTGAGAACACCAAGCAAAACACTGATCAAGGTCGTCGACAAGAATCCCCAGTTAAGAAGCCTAAATAAGAATGGTGATTAAGAACACCGACTAAGACTTCCGGATGAGAATCTCAAATAATTGCTGAAGAAAATGCCAAACATAGATCCCGTAATAGAGTACCAACCAAGAATACCAAGTAAGAACTTCAATAAGATCACCGAGCGAGAATACCAAATAATAATCCCAATATAAGAATTCCAGATAATACCGTATCAGAATTCCATGTAAGAATACCGCATAGAAAATACCATAGATGATGTCCAAAGAAGTATGCTGAATAAGAATCTCCATATAGAAATCTCGAAGAAGAATGCCGAATAAGATTACCGTTTGCCCCAAAAGAATCCAAATAAGAATTCCAAATGGAATACCAAATACCGAAAGTCATATACCGGATAAGAACACCAAGCAAGAATTCCAAATGAAGATACCGAAGAAAAAGCCAAAGGCTGATCACTAAATACCAACTCTGAGCAATGAGTACCACCTACTGATCTCCATAACCATTGATCTACTGTTCCTTCTTCTGTTAATCCACTTTTAGGGAGATCCGCTACCAGTCGACTTTTTCATGGGAAGAGATTACTTACTTTTTTACAGGTAATGCATTTACACAGTTAATAACATATAAAGTAAACTGTTCATAACACACATAACACTTTTAGTTCAATTTGCTCATTCTATGAATTTGGTAACTATGTTAGAGTTCAGTAATTCCTAATCAGATTTGTAAGATATCTAGCACAATTTAAAATATAATCTACAAAAGATAGATTCACACGTTGTTACTAATACCAAAAGCACGTACCCAGAAAATCAATTAAACACACATAATGTCACATAAATGTACTAAGTACAAAATCTTCATATAAGCAAATTGAGCACGTACCACACACTGGTCACATAAAACACATTGAGCACATAACGATTCACATAAAGCACATTGACCACATTTAATTCACTTAACACATAAGACATATTGATCACATAGAAATTTAGTCACATAAGTAGATTAATCACATAAACATATTAACATGTAATTCACTTTTCACTTAGTACATACATTCATGTTAAGACCACTACCCACATTCCGAGGATACCCCGGCTGACAGCTAATCAAGCTCTGATACCACTTAATGTCACGCCCCAACTCGACCCCTCCTATAATCAGTCAGGACGCAACAGAATTTCGGCAGTATAACGACAGTAAATAAGACTCCGAGGCTCTAAACCAACCTCAACAGAACATCATACATCAAACAACTCGTCAATAAAATGACAACATACATCATAACCATATTATACAATAATCATCCCTCGTTATACGCCTCCGTTCCAACATAATACATAAACCTTAATATACATTACAAAAACTCGTTGAGCCAATCTAGCAACCTAATCACAAACAAAAGGAAGGCTACTAAGACTGCATCAACTAATTCATTATCTTTTCAACATCTTTTACATTATGAGCTACAAAGCATATAAAAGTCAACTAAGTTAATTTACAAGATAATAAAACATGTACGACATCACGGATAAGACTCTGGAACATAGGACTCATCCACGTAAGGCACGTTTTCCACATTCTCCTCTTCAGGAGGCATGTACCCGTAATCCTGCGATAGTACACCTGTATGCATGCAATAATAGAGAGTGAGCTTATATAAATAAGCCCAGTGAGGATCCGATAGATCTCGAGCAAGGTCTACTAAACTCCTTGGAATAATCCTTTGAGTCAGTAAACACACAATGAACATCAATAATCATTATAAATGCAATAATAGTAATAACTGTAAACACACAATAAGGATACGATACATTTACTAATGAAGCCCCATACACCAATTCCATGCTCAACAACTCCTCCAAACTCAATGACACAATTCCTGAGGTACCTTGACCTAGACCCACACCCCATGGCCTCTCCGCCCATGCGAGATAGGGATTAGCCATGATAACTGTGCCCGCAGCCCAGGATGCCTCCCGAGGTGACACAACATTATCAAAGCTCACAACAATGAGACTTAACATAAATAAACCGAGAGATCAGCAACGAGGGTGCCCGATTCCCGTAATCAATAATCAATCAATAATCTGGGACATCAGCAACAAAAGTGTCCGATTCCCGTACTCAATAATAAATCAATAATTTGGGAGATCAGCAACAAAAGTGCCCGATTCCCGTACTCAATAATAAATCAATAATTTGGGAGATCAGCAACAAAAGTGCCTGATTCCCGTACTCAATAATAATCAATAATCTGGGAGATCAGCAACGAAAGTGCCCGATTCCCGTCAACAATAATCATCAAAATAACATCAATATAATATCAATATTTAATTAAACAACAAACAACTAAATTAGATGACAAAGTAGGCCATCCAACTTAACATGCATGAAACACGTAATCTAACCCAAGTCTAATCATTAACAACTCACAATTCAATCACTCAAACCATACCCATTCAACTAAGGCTCAATCTAACATTTTAAATAAAGACAACCTAAACTTCAAATAATCATAGCTTACATTTTACTAATCCAAACAACTCCAAATCAGTTTCAAACACTCACCCATTCAATCAACTACATTAGCCCCCTCGAAAACAAACCAAAACACATCCAAATCATGCCCAATAACCCTAAAACCCTAGTGTATCATGGTTGAAATTTTTGGATTTTGGCACGGACATCACAATCAAAAATTCGGCATTACAACGGCACTACCACATAATTATCAATCTTTTAGAAATCGACGGCAATCGATTCCGATCAACACAACTCAAAATATTCAACATTTAACAAATTAATCAACTTTAAATATCCAAAAAATAATAAATATGCTACATCCGTTCAAATCTCGCAGTATTGCATATAAATGATCCCTAGCATACATGGAGCAATAATCTAACATCATATTAACATTCTAACGGTTCAATAATTAATTATACGCAAAAACATAAAAATGACATTTTGAGATCTAGAATTTTTCTCTCACCTTTGATCCGAAGTAAAGCTAGGAATGCGTGCAATGGGTGCCCAACAAGCAGAATCTAGCTCGGTTTGAAAAGATTCAGACTTTAAATAAGTTTTCTAAGGCAAAATTGCTTTGAAAAATAAAATGAAAAACTCTCAAAATGGCCAAAGAAACTCACGGCTGCAATGTATGTGTTTCTGTGGTGTTTGCTTTGTTTTTAGTGTGTGTAGAGATTTATATGCATAAGTCAACAAAATGGAAAAAGTCAAAGTTGAAACTTTAGTGTTTTTTTGTGTTTTCTTGACTTTAAATGCATTTTCTTGATCACCAAAGTTCAAAACAATTATGCAACACCCAAGATAGCTCAAGTAGGTTATTTTTAGGTGACAAGAAGTTTTACAATCAAACAATTTCACCCGAGTCGGCTTAAAATGCAATTTTTGCAAAAGAATGTGAAAAGTCATATTATTTATTTTCAAATGTCTTTTGAATACACAATTAATCTAAAATCATTTAATACCACATATAAATACATTTATATTAATATATACTAGGTCAATGAAAGTCAATGCAAGAATCGGGTTTAGAAGAAATCACTATTTGGCTCAAAAATGTTATTTTTCGCCCGAAAAATCTATTTAAATTACTATTCTATTTCAGAATCAATTTTAAACAAACATGGGTCTATTAATAATAGAGGACTAGTTTTTAAGACGTTTAAAACACCCCTGTAAAAATTTTAGCGGACAGGTGTTCAAAAGTACTATTCACCAAAACCGACGATAAAATTTCTGATTCTATTTTTGATGAAAATTTCATGAATGGACATTTAGCACGTATTAGGATTATTGACATCAAAATTATAACATTCTAGGTCATATAGCACATAAACAGGTCAAATGCACGCAAAACAAGATAAAACACGTAAATTGAGTTAAAGCAGAAAAGTGGGGTTTCACAATATAGCACATAAACAGGTCAAATGCACGTAAAACGAGATAAAACACGTAAATCGAGTTAAAGCTGAAAAGTGGGGTTTCACATCACTAAGGTCATCATGTCCTTTTAAGCGAGGCCTTTTATTTTCTTTTTCCAATCAAATTTCTCCCGATTAATCTTACTCATTCCATTAGTCTGGTCACATGTTATTTCATCAAAGGGGTTCACAACAGACTGAATGTGTTGTTTATCATTAGTCCAACTAAGTGCACTTTCAACTAATTGATCTAAAGATTGAAGCATGTGAGCATTGGATATGACAAGTTGAGAAAGTTGATCAACTTGTCATTGGACATGGATTCGGGAGGAGCAGAGTCAACTCAATTATCATGATGATCATTTTGTTTGAAAAGATTAAATATAGGGTCACTAGAAGATTCAAATTGAGAATATGTGGGGACTTGACTTTCAAAGTTTTGAGAAAAATTTTCTTGACCCCAAAGTGGTGGATGGTTTTTCCATTCTGGGGTGTGTGCCTCAGACATGTTATCTACCTCAATCCTAGTGTCACACTCTTTACCCCTATTATCTCCATTAAACACTTCTATCTCATCAACCCAGTTTTGGGTAGTTTCGTGATGTACGAAACTATATTGGTCTTGCGAACTCATGCAGGTTGAATAGGGTACTCGTCTTTCTCCCAACCATTTGTGCTCTCAGCTAGTTTACCAATTTGGTCTTGTAGTCAATCTATGGATTTGTGGTTGGATTTGATGAGTTGAACAAGTTGCCCGATCTTATCGTCGAAGTTTGGTTCAGGAGAAATAAGTTCAACCGAGCTTGGATAGCAAACGTTTTGATTGAAAGAATTACTTTCGAAGCTTTCATAAAATCCAGAGGAATTAAAGTTAGGGTTTTGACATGCATTATCTTCAAAATTTTGAGGCAAAAAAGATGAATTATTTTTATCCCAAAATGAATTTTGATGATTTTGCCACTCTGGGTTATATGCATTAGAGTACAAATCATTGTTCAAAAAATAACCTTGAGTAGTAGAATTATGAATATGAAAGAACTTAGGATTTTGGGGACAATTTACTATGGTATGCCTAAATTGAGAACAAACTTCACATGTATTCGAGATAGAGAATGGGGTTACATCATTAAAAGTCCATTGATCGGATGACTCATCATGTAAATTTATATCAAAAATGAGTCATATTCCAATCATCTCAATTTTTCCATAATTTCTTTTTTGAAATAAAGAAAGTGGATCAAACAAACACTTAAACAAATTCATTACTTTTCCAAAAAACTAAACCTTGACTCCCTGGTAACGGTGCCAAAAACTTGATCGCTACTCGGTCGGTATATAAAATGCATGCAAAATTAACCAAGTTTTAAACCCGCAAGTGCACGGATCAGTGTAGTATAGTGTGCTTGAGTGCGGGGTTGAATACACAAGGAGGCTCCTAAGTTAGTTCGTGAAGAAGTGTGTGTGAAAAGTGTTTAAGTGAGTGTTAGAAAGTAAAGGATAGATTGAATGGTTGATAAAATAAAAGAAAGAAAGGTAACTAGTTAGAGTTGGGATTACAAATATGGGAAGGTAGTCTAAGGCTCGGATTAGTATCAAGGCAACTAATCTAGGCTCAGAAATAGGATATTTGATTCGATACTGGGATTAGGCTACAAGCTCTTAATCGGATTAATTATCTAAGTCAAGTTAATTACCAGTTTAACCTAGATTATAGGTACAATTCTATCCCCGTGTCCTTTATATAACCAGAGTATAGATTTGTCCACACAATCACAAGTGACCAGGTTAACAACTTAAAATGGAAATTAATAAAATCGAAAGTATAAATCATGGTACAACCTATAATTTCATGGAAAGTACGGTACAACCAATACTTTCACTATTAAAGTACGGATATATGACACGTAGGCATACCTATCATCACATTAACTACAAGTATAATGAAATGACAGGTAATCTGAAATAACATCAAACCATATATAACATTGAATTAAATCAGTCCAGATCTGAGACCGGTAAATCGAAAGACCATTAATGCATAATCATAAACAAGGATTACATGAGCATAATAACAATAATTACAGTATTCAAATATAAAAGAGATTAAAGAGATGATCCCCTATAAATGAAAGTCGATGCCAGATTTGAGGTCGGGTTTAGGAGCACAGCTACGAGATTCCTTCATTTTCTCCGCTAGGCAATTCGGGCATTACCTCCTCAGTATTCTTCCCAACTACTAGACTTTTTATGAAAACATAATTCTAAACTAATCTAACTATATACAAAAATGGTGAATAGAGAAAATTTCGTCCAGAAATCGTTCTGGACCTTGAATGATATATAAAAACAAGATGGGAAGCAAGGTGTTTATAGGCTGAAAATCAAGGGCACACTCAAGCACTGTGGGTGGCTCGCTCGAGCGCGCTTCTGCTGCAATTTCGATCCGTTGGTCCACTAATGTGCTGTGGTTTGGGCGGTGCGCTCTAGCGCGGATTTTGGTCGCTCAAGCATGCTTTTGATGGTCCAATCACCTGTTGTGGTTTGGGCGGTGTGAGTAGTGCACTCGAGTGCTCGTCTGCTAAGAATTTTGACTTTTCAGCTTTGACTTTGACCGAAGTATTTGACCAAGGCTATTTTCATGTTTTTTCGACGTTTTGAGTTTGTTTTCGCACTTGGTTTGGCCAAATTCTTTCTCTACAAGCTCGTCTTTTTCTACTGATTCTCGAATCTTTGTCGTTTCTCAATTCTTTGACTTGTACTTTGTTTTTTTTTTGCGTCCAATTTCTTCACTTTTAAGATTATCCTACATTGCAGCAAAAGTGCATTTAGTGTTATATTTATTCCTCAAATTAAGATACAAATGTATGAAAAATGCAATGGTTTGAGTGATGCATTTATAGATATATCACTTATGCCGCCATACCATCTTTTATATCTTCGATGATGTCTTTCAATAGTGTGCCTCTTCTTTAATATCTTCAGCTTTCTTTTCAACATCTTGATCTTGTATCTTCAAAAATCTTTTTTTATGTGCAACTTGTACAAGGATCAAGTTCTTCCAAATAATTCAACTCAAGATATATATAAAATATTTAAGTAAGAGAGTTGAGCTATAAGACAAGACAAATTTTGATATTATCATCAAAAATCAAAGTAGAATATTTGCTAACCGATACATGATATGATCTTCTTGTGTCACATTCTTGTGTCACATGTCAATGGCTTAAGTCCAATACATGTCAGCTCATAGTTGTCTCTCGATCTTGAAGTATACCCCGCTAAACTAATTTGGCATGTAATAATTTTTTTCGACCTGCACTCTCTCCTTAGATTCTCACTTCTCTAAGTACTTACTCTTCGTTCACTCTATACACATTTTTATTCCTTTTCCCTCTCTAGATTCTCTCTCCAATAACCATTTATTTTCCACATGCATTCTCTCCTTTCTTACCCGTTCTTTCTCATGCATCCCCCATCTCTTATCCAGGTCTATTTCCACTTAATACGCTTCAAAAGACTCCAAGTAGTGTATCAAACACATTCAAGAATCCCCGTTTGTTGTCTAGAAGAATTCGTTAGTGTTCATCATGTCAATTTTTGTCATTAAGGTCGTTAATGTGAAACGAGTTGAGTTTGTCTTGAGCATCAACGATTTCAATGGTTTTAATTATCACAACTAATTAAATAATAATTCAAAAATGAAGAGTATCTTCATTTTCAAGAGTGTCGAGAATCAAGTTATATTACAACTACCCCTAAAGGAAAGTTGTAAACAAAAACAGTAAAAATCTATTTTACAACTATTTTTAAGGATAAAAAATTAAGACTACAACAACATAATAATCATTGATAGTATTTCACGATTGGTCCATGCTTGATGCCACCATCGATCCACGTTTAGGCATGCAACTTACTATTGACGATCACTTTCCAATCCACCATTGAGGCTAATCTCAACTCTTATAAGGATTACATGATTTTTCTCCTCGGAAAATAAATCCTTTACCTCTATGGTGCTTCCATGATATTCTTATCATCGTGTCACTCAATTTACGACTCCAAGCACGCATGGCCCAAATAAATGTTGCTAACATGTAATATAATATATGTGTAAATAAGTCTTAGGTAATTCCTTAATTATCTACAACTGGACTAAATATAAGAAGTTGAAAATAAGAAATTAAACCCCAACTGGAGTAATAAAGCAATGATATTTGAACCTGCAACATAATTTCATTATAAGAAAGTGATCATGAACGTTAACATTGCCCGAAGTAAATTGTAAGGCGTTAAATTGGAATGTAGATAGTAACAATCAGACAAGTCCGACATAGCCGGAGGAGAAGTGGTGTGGACGAAGTTACAATAATGGCTACGAATTTTATTTCATTAGCTAACATGTCATCAGAATAATTAATGCGCTGTGTTGTCTTTAAGAACCAAAGAAAAAGTGATACTTTTTTTTCTTTTCGAGTTTTGGATTACATTGAACTTTCTTATCTTGACATGTTAAAATACTTTAGCAACTAAGATTACAAGATAAATATGAGTGCCAAGTCAGAGATTTAGCATCCCAAAAAATCAGATAACGTTAAGATATCACCAATCATCTCACTTTCATCTTTTATAGAACTTCTCTCTAGTCAAGACATTTAATGGAAAAGGGCACTTAAATAATCCACAAAAATTCAGCTTGTAGAAATTCACGTACACTTATAAGTACAGGTTTGATTCTTCATTGATGTGCTTTTCAATACTCATGTTACTTGTTAAGAGAATGATGTCAGCTCAATAACTGCGTTTTGACATTCAAAATAGTTAACAATTATGAATTTTGAAATGGACCCATCACTCTCAATTATTAAATATCCCGTTGAAGGAAAAGCAGAATCAGTATCGAGAAATCCAAACAGTTCGATGGGAGCGTCTCAATCTTCTCATCCATCTCCATTACTACTAGAAGATGTGGAACAACAAACAACACAGGAGGAGACTTGCTCTATCAAAAAATCAAAGAAACTTGCTCTACTCCCTCTGGTCTTCCTCATCTACTATGAGGTTGCTGGTGGGCCTTACGGTGAGGAGTCTGCAGTGGGTGCTGCGGGACCCCTTTTTGCCATCCTCGGTTTCCTCATCTTCCCATTCATCTGGAGCATCCCTGAAGCTCTTGTCACTGCTGAGCTCGCAACCACTTTTCCAGGCAATGGTGGCTTTGTCATATGGGCACACATGGCCTTTGGTCCCTTCTGGGGATCTATGATGGGGTCTTGGAAACTTCTCAGTGGTGTTATCAACTTGGCTTCTTATCCAGTTCTATGCATAGATTATCTCAAGCTGATTTTTCCAATATTTGAGTCAGGCGTACCTCGTTATCTTGCAATCTTGTTTTCTACTCTATTCCTCTCATTTCTCAACTATACAGGTTTGACAATAGTTGGCTATGCTGCAGTGTGTTTGGGGATTGTTTCGCTTTGTCCTTTTATAGTATTGTCCTTAATTTCAATTCCCAAGATTGATGCTAGCAGGTGGATTAGTTTGGGTCAGCAGGGTGTGAAAAAAGATTGGACATTGTTTTTCAATACCCTTTTCTGGAACCTAAATTTCTGGGACAATGCTAGTACTTTAGCAGGTGAAGTTGATCAACCCCAGAAAACATACCCCAGAGCCCTTTTCTCAGCTGGAATTCTCACTTGTTTCGGTTACCTAATTCCCCTTTTGGCTGCAACTGGGGCTACCAATCTTGATCAACAAAAATGGGTTGACGGCTATTTCGCAGATTTGGCTGTTATAATTGCTGGAAAATGGTTGAAATATTGGATTGAGATTGGTGCAGTTTTGTCGATTATTGGATTGTATGAGGCACAACTCAGCAGCTGTGCTTATCAAGTTCTTGGTATGGCTGATATTGGAGCTTTGCCAAAACTTTTTGGGATAAGGTCAAAATGGTTCAACACACCTTGGCTTGGGATTTTAATATCAACATTAATAGCATTAGCAGTCTCTTACATGAGCTTTTCAGATATTATATCATCAGTGAATTTCTTGTACAGTTTGGGGATGTTGCTAGAATTTGCATCTTTTCTGTGGTTGAGAAAGAAAATGGCAAAGGCTATAAGACCATACAAAGTTCCTTTGCCATTGCCTGGATTAGTGATCATGTGCTTGATTCCATCTGGTTTTTTGATCTATGTAATGACTGTTGCTCCCAAAAATGTGTATGTGGTGAGTGCTTTGCTCACTGTAGTTGGCATCATTTGGTACTTCTTCATCAAACTTTGCAAATCGAAGATGTGGTTTGAGTTCGAGACCGCTAAGGGAAAGGATGTGAACCAGGATCAGTAGTCACTTTAATGTGCGACCTTTAATGTGCTGCTAAAAAAATTGTATAGATGAAGAAGGTTTTCAGCTTTTTTCTTCAAAAAATAAAAATAAAAAATAAAAAAAAAAATTCTTTTTGCCTTTCTTCCAGTGTTAATATATGCTTAGACTAATAGATTTCATATATTCTTTTTGGCATTTTTTTTTTCTGGGCTTAAAAATGAAAGCATCACATATTATGTTTCATTTGAAAAAAATATGAATTTAATGATACCACGCACTGCTTGTTTCTTCAAGAGGGTATCATATCAGCGGATAAGAAATTGAAATACCAATAGAGAAATATTAAGCAACAGAATATAAGTCAGAACATGTACGGATGTCGGCTTTTTTTTTTTTTTTTTTTTTTTTGGTGAATACGGATGTGGGCTTAGAAAGAGCAGTATTTTGCATTCAGCTGGTTAGTCTGCTTTTCTTTTCCAACTTTTTCTGTTTCTACAGTTCTCTAACATTTATAAAAATAAAAAGCAGCTCTAACTTGTCACGTCTTCAAAATTTACTAATAAAAATTTCAGGATGTAACCGCCAAGTAGAACCATCTTACCTAAGCCTGCAAAGTTACGATCAATCTAAAGTTATTAAATATTGGCGCTCAACCATCTAAAAACTTACTCATAAATTTTCATCAGCAAATTACATTCCACAAATATCCAAATTACAATCTAACGTAAATTCCATACAAAAATCAAAGGCTTGAATCTCAACATAGTCTAAAGGTTCCAAAATCTAATCAAATGTTACGTTCATAACTTCTTATCAAATAGCAAGTAAAGAGTCTCTATCCAAACCCCGCTCTATTCTGTTGTCTGCAAAACAAACATTAACTAAAATGAGTATATAACTCAGTAAGAGGATACTTTCCTAGAAAAATAGCTTGGGACCTTAAAAAAAAAACTCAAAAAGATGAGTAGAGTATAAAACAATAATAGAGTGACACATTAAATTTACAAAGCTATACAAAAGTCAATGTCCAATGTAAAATAACAAAGCAAAAATCATTCTTATTGAAACATAAAATTGGATGTGTCCACGGTTTAACAATACAAAAAGTGGTTTATGTTGCCCAACTATCAAAAACGAGTAGGATATCATCAATAAGTAGTGACATGTGACACTCTCTAATAGCTTGAGTATTAATATAAATAGCAGGACACTCATTTGACAAAGGGGGACCAATATGAGGCATACTCATACAAAAAATTCTCTCTCTCTCTCACTCTTATCTATCACATCCCGACCCGACCTTATGCTAAAAGGGTAAGTCCGGACCCAACAAACGGACAGAATCTCCTCTGTACCGTGGACTAACCAGTTATCCACACTCAGAAGAAATAACCACAACAACAATATATAACATTCATAACATAACTTTCCAGGTTCCTAAGGTCATCCGAGCCTTTTTACTATAACAAAATAAGGCATACAAGCATGCATTTTCTTTAGTCACTGAAATACTAATGTCATCATTTCGATTATCATACCACTCTAATCTTTTCTACTTAACTTTTTTAGAATTTAAGTCAATCGACCAACATTACTTAGTCCCGTACAAGCATGCAAACCAAACTAGGCAATAAAGTAAATCATTAAGTTATTATAAACCAACTACAACTACCAAATCATACAAGACTTTAAACTTTATATTACAATCTTCCAAGATAAACACAAATGCATACAAGACCATAAGGTCTCAAAATAGATCACAACTCAACAATAGACATTCTTTCACATCCAGCATACAAGCCATCCAACCTCACCAAGCAACAACTCAAGGCAACTAATCAATCTGAACTTCTTCCTCTCCTTCTACGTCTAATAGTTGGGGATCAACCTCAGCTCCTCTTGAAACATGTTAAAAAGAGGAATGAGCAAACACAGTTGCTCAGTGAAGGATGGGGTACAGTTAACCGAGGGAGTTTTCGAAATCCTTTTCATGCAATGCAACAGTTAAGCACAAGAACAAGTAATTATACAATGTAGAAGCAATTAAACAATTAAGTACCACACAATTAAAAGGATACGATCTCAATAATCTCAAACACTCCAAAGTCTTGTTCTCGATCACAAATATCGATCCATAAACCGCGAACTCGATCAATGTGCCGACATAAACCCAAACACTCTTGCGGGTGTACTCCGGATGTACCCGAAAATCCTACGACCCAACACCCCCTGGCAATCTCCGGACCAAGCAAGTGAGGGACTAAAGTACGGAGATTGAATACCCATTAGCAATCCTGCTGCCACCCAGAGAATACCCAATACATACGCCCCAAAGATATGGTTGTGCAACCATGATGCAATGCACTCAAGATAACAATCACAAGATAATTCAATAACCACACAATCGAGGGATAACAAAGTAGGTTGCCCTCGCACGTAAGTTACAATATATAAACAATTTAGCAATATAACAAGATACAAGAATAAGCTAAACAAGTAATCATGCAAGCCATTCACCAAAAGAATAAACATTCTATGCAAATACATTTAAACTCTTAACTAAACAATCGAAAGCCATTTACTAGCCGTTATTTCCCTTTTCTATAAATTAGCCCCTTTAGTCCAATTCAAGCTCATACTAAACGAAAGCCATGCAAACCACAATCTATCAATTCTATCTATCAAATGACATTTTATGACCCCTTTTTAAGCCAAGAAAACTCACTTTTAACTGCAACGATCACAAAAGCCCGAAAAGCCCCATATACACTTTACACTACAACTACCTAAACCATCCCTCTAATCAATGCCATATTTGTATTTTAGACACTACCTAACATAATAAACACTAACCAAAGCATTTAAACACACCCGAACAACAAACCTATACATGACCCCTTTTGAATTTAATCTAATTTAACAAGTTTATTTAAGTTTCATTCATTCTAAATACTAACCTGGATTCACTAACACCTATGGCATCCTTAGATATCATAGAATTAAGCTCCTAATCAAAAATTAACCAAAAACCCTAAAAATCATTATTCATTGTCTTCTCCAATAAACCCTTTGCAATAATTCATAAACTAAGCTATTCAATTACACAAAACAAGTCTATATAACATGTAAACACTATATTATACAATACCCAAGCATATTATAAACACATATCAACAAATCTAAGAATTTCAAAAAACTAAACATAAGCTTGAAATGTCAAGAATATGCAAAATCCCTCACCAACAATGCTAGTAGATGCTAGGAGAAGGCCTAGGAGGGCTTGGATCCACTTGTTGTTGGCTTGGAAGATTACACAAATAGAAGATTGAAGCAATTTTTCTCTTCCTTTCGCTTTAGCTTGCCGTCGGGTTTGGGAGGACAATTTGGGTATTTTTTGCTTTGTTTTTATGCTAATGTATTGTGTATGTAGTGTATATAAGATATATATTTAGTGTAGTGCACAATTGGGCTCAAATCAATGCAAGACTAAGTTAATTTTAAGGTCCAAAACAAATAAAACTAACTACCCCACTAAAGTTCAATGTTTTTACTATTTACTCAGTACCCGAAACATTTTTGTAAAGCGCTCTCTGGGTATGCAATGCAAAAAATAGCAATGAACGAATAATACCTATAAGTTAACGAACATAAGAAAAATGAAAAATTACGAAAATAAAATGATCAAAAATTAACCCCGGGCTTGGGTGTCACATTATCTCTTGGGTCTCTTTTATTCCTCATTGCTCATATGCAACTTTAGATCTCGAAACTAACTTGATCATTGGAGGGATATCCCGGGGCGTACCCCAGTGGGCCTTGTTTTGCAAGTTAATCACTTTCAGAGCGGAGCGACAAGCCCATCAAGCCCGCAACCAGATTTTGACCTTAACACTTGGCAAAACCATTTGTTGAGAATCCTTTTTTAAAAAAATGAATCCAGTTCGAAATTTTTTGGTAGAAAGACATCACAATTTTAAAAATTGATGACAAAGAAAAGAAAATGCGAAAAAAATTTCAATATATTTAAATGGTAAGGACAACTATGAATATATTAAAAATTCTAAAATCTTGTTCTTGGTATAAAATTATTATTGTAGAAGTAGATATTCATAGACTATAAAAGTTATTATTGATCATGGTCCAAAACAAAGTCCAAGAAGACAAAGGCCTTGTAGAAATTACTTGGAGAACAAGTTATATTTTCCTATAAATAGAGCTCCCTGCATTGTAAAGTTACACTAAGAAAATTCAATACAAGTTTTTTCTCTCCTTTCTTCTACAATATTTTTCTCTTCTTTTATTAGCTCTTCTAGTTTTTCTCTAGTTTTATAACACGTTATTAGCACAATTAGTCTTTATCAATATATGAAGAGACAAATATGAAGGTTGAGAAGCAAAAGTATTATTGACAACACAAGTATATTTCATATCATGACTTTCAGTAAATTTTCTTTTATTCTTTTTTCAATTTCATTTAAAAATATATAAGTTTCATGATGTCAAATCTCACAAACTATAGGTTTTGTGGTTCTAAGGGAAAATAGCTCATTTGATCCTAAACGTTTAAACATTTTGACATTTTGACATTTTGACATTTTGACATTTTGATCCCAAACATTTTAAATCGAACACTTTAATCTCAAACGTTTAACTTATGGGACACCATTAGTCTATTTCATCAATTCTGTTAAAATTTCTCCATCACCATTCCATATAGGGCTATTTTCGTCATTTAGCTTACAATCTTTTATTTTTTCTCTCATAAACTCACTACCATATCTAACCCTAAATTCCCAATTCTCCCTATTTCAAATCGGCATTACCAAGCAACCACAATTTTAGGTACCAACAGCTTCTTTCTTTCTTTTCTTTTTTTCTTTTTTTCCTAAGTGGCATTATTATATTTATTAGCTTAGACATTCTTACTTCTCTTGAAGAAGAAGTTTTGGTGTATTGAGAGTCTTGTGAAGTGTGTCTGTGTAGTGTGGAGAGAAGAAGAAGTGTAGAGAAGATAAGTTTTTGTGCGTGACTATTGCTATTAATGTATAATAGTTTAAGTTTAAAGTGTGTCATAGTGTGCTGTAGTTAAATTAATTCATTAATTTATTAGTAAAATATTATAAGTGGAAGAATAGTTCCAGGATTGTAATATAATAATGTGTAATCACTTTTCATCTATTTTTATATTGTATTGTTCAAGAGGAAATAGTATAATTTTTTGTGCGTGACTGTTGCTATTAATGTATAATTTTTTTTTTCTCTTTTTCATCAATGTCATCATCATCAAGCAATGGCGGATTGTTATTGTGGTAAATCGGGTAAGCTAAACACTTCATGGACTGACAGCAATCTGGGGAGAAGGTTCATTGGGTGTGAAAAATTTGGTAATGG
Organism: Ehretia macrophylla; assembly: GCA_037974665.1. NCBI lineage: Eukaryota > Viridiplantae > Streptophyta > Magnoliopsida > Boraginales > Ehretiaceae > Ehretia > Ehretia macrophylla. Next base: position 59,757,270 of record CM075780.1, on the reverse strand, counting down.
TACACCATGTGGATTTTTTGATTGGATTGATCCATCTGTTTGTGAATGAAGCAAAGTGGTGATTCCTAGACTACTGAGGGTTTTGAACAGAAAAGATGAAGAATTTATGAAGCTTAGAAAAAAGCTCTTGCTCATGAAGCTGGCGACTATTTTTTTCAAGTTTTTGTTGTTATTAATTTTTTTAAAACGATTTACTGGTAGTATGGAATATTTCTACATTTTGGGTGTTGACTTTATAGTGCGGCACTGGCTGGTTGTTTAACGGCTCTACTAACTATTATTATTATGTTGTGTTGTATGTAGATTTAGAACACCGTATAATTTTTAGACCTGTTGTATTATGTAGCTTGTGTATATAGTATCTGTTGTATTATACTTATTAAACTCTAAGCTTTGAACTACAAGACTTGGTATATTAATCATAGATTTGTTCGGTTATGTGGGATAGCATCAACGACTCGCCTTTATTATACTATGCCTTTCACATAGGTCCAGAGTTTTACCTATATGCACTAAATCATTTCTAGAACATGCCGAGCCATTTCTAAGTCTATCAAGCCATTTTACTAGGTTGTTGTGTTGGTTGAGCTCCTTTTTAACTTTTTTGTGCCAATGGCATTGCTTGCTAGTATAAATCAACATTTCCACTCATGCCATACACGAGCACACTATCTAGAAAAATTAAAGAGACACTAAATTCTGAGAAAAGAAAAGAACTTGGCATAATACAGCACAAATCATTATAACCATTTCATAAACATAAGAACCTGGCAGTAACAAATAATCCCACATTTCAAATCCTAAACAAAGTTAAACACCTTCTTGTAGCAAAATACATTACAACCATTTCATAAACATAAGATGCAAAATAATCCAAATCCCAAACAAAACATACATAACTGGTTGTTGCCAATACATATAACTAAAAGATGACAATTAAGTAAATGTTCAAATCTTCTTCGAAGGTCCAAAGCTTTCATTAGTGCAGTTACCCGATTTAGAACTCAAAGCCTCTTTCAGGTTACTTAAACTCACATAGTTTTTCCCCTTCCAAGTGTACAGTGAACTTCTTATAGTTTTGGATCCAATGTTTATCAATCTTGAACTGGTACCAAGGGTTGGTCCCCTCATATGCATACATGTTCTAGTTGGAAGAAATGGTGGCCTTTTGGCTTGGTTGGATGTATCCTGTGTATAAGTTATGAGTTAAAAAAAGAAGAACACATACAAGTTTGGACTGAAATCTAATTTAACTTGCAAAGAAAGAACACATAAAAGTACTGAATGGCTTGGCTTGGGTGGGAGTATTGAAAGCTTGTTAGCATTGGCTCTGATTCTTTTCATGAGTTTCGCATGATTTGAGGTCCATGACCGTGTTGAATGACCAGACTTCATACACATTCTACACTTACCCATCCTAACAGGGAGCTTCCGAGTTGGTGCATATTTGTAGTATTTTCACTACTACCCTCTTCCACAAGTTCTTGCACTTGTATATTACTTAGATCGGCAGCCACTGACACATCGCTCATCAGTACCTCTACCCCTCTACCTGCACACTGCTTGTTTTTGCATTATCATCAATCTCACTTGTGTCAGCACCCACAGTGACTTGGCTAATATTAATGTCAACATTGATATCACTTATGTATGCATCATTTAGGTCCTCATAATATATATTCAGATCATTACCTTCATTGCTCACATTATATCCACTACTCCCTTGTACATCATTTGCATTTACTGATTTGTTTTCTTCTTACAACTCCTTTTGTTATGGCCAAGACATTTGCAAATGGTACACTTCTGCTTTTGCCCTTTTATTGTGATCTTTTGAATTTTTTGTGGGCTACGTTGAGCTCTTGTTTTTTTTTTCTTTCTATTCATCAAACTCATTTCTTCTAGATTTCTTGGGCCTTCCTGGAAGTTTGAATGTCTTGGGTGCATGTACTTCTGGTTTACCAGTAACTGGCCACAAGTTCAGGCCATTAATTGGATTAATGATATGCTCATATGCCCTGATATAAGCATCTTTCTTGCAGTAATTGTTGACATAGTCTTTAGGCTCAAGTCCCACATAAGTCAAGGCAGAAATAGCATGTGCACATAGGATTCTAGAAAGATCCCATCTCCTACATGAACAACTCATCTCATTCAAATCCACAACATATTGTTCTATCCCTAAACACCTGACTTTTAACTTGTTCCCACCACAGAATGTAGCATTCCATGGTACACCACTTTTCTTCCAATTCATCAACTTTCTTATTTTAGGGCAAATAGTCCCTTTATATTTTGACATCTACTCCCTCTTACTTTGCAGCCTCTTTATTAGATAAATCGAGATCTTTTCTAACATCACTATTATGGATCTATCTCTTGCCGGGAGTATGGATGAATTAAAACTCTGGCACAAGTTATTCAATAACATGTCACATTTTGTACATGTTCTAAAATAAGACCTGCTCTAGTGCTTAGCTTCTTGACCTATCAACCATTCATATGCACTATGATCTATCTATTTTATCACATTCATAACCCCATCAAACTTTTCAACATACGGCGCCTTTGCAGCTCGCCACATCTGGTCTTTCAGTATTAATCCACCATGCAATTTCTTGAAATTATTGTACATGTGTCAGACACAATGTCGATGCTCAACATTTGGAAAGAACTCAAAGATGGTAGGCAATAGACCCTGCAAACAACACACATAAAAGACTAGCAAACATATTTATTTGACTTTAAGAAAGTAAAAAGAAATTTTAATATAATGTATTTACCTTCTGCTTATCAGTTATTAAAACCTATCTCTCTTGATCCCATACTTCAAGATCTTGGACCATTAGATTCAAAAACCAACTTCATGTTCTTTTTTCTTCTTTTTCAGCAACACAATAGATTGCTGGGTAAATGCAGTTATTACTATCAATTCCCACTGTAGTCAATATAACCCCGGGATGAGGTTATTTCAAATGGCAACCATCCAAACCAATTATACGTCTGCAACTTGATAAAAACCCTTTTCTCAGTGCATCAAAGCATACGTATAATCTCAGAAACCTTTCTTTTCTTGTTTCTATTAAGAATCATACTAAGTATTTAATAAATTTTTACAATAACACAACGGAATAAATAAAATTAAATACTAGTATCCGTTCATGGCTTCATATGCAAATTTAATAAAATATAATTATCACATAATTATAATTAGAGATAGACAATTTGTATACCTCTAGAAAGTCAGGTCTAATACGGATTCTGATATTCTCTAGCTTCCCACGCGTGAAGCCTCCAAAAGTATTCACACGAAGCTCTCCAATTAATTAGCTAAATCCCCCACTAAAGAATTTAGAGAAAAAGAATTTTATGACAAACAGATTTTTTGGGCTAGTAGTCAAGTTTGTCATAACCTCGTATATATAGGAATCTCCCAGTCAGTTAGGTCTAGCTTATGGGCCAGACCCAGATACAGGTCTTGAATTATAAACTAATCAGACTAGAACCCAGTTCCAATTAGACTTATAATCCAAATAGATTAAATTAAATCGGACACTCCAATTTAATTAATTTCTTTTCTTGTTAATTAATTATCAAACTTCTATGTGTGACCTTTCGGGTTCATGATTAATTGGCAGTATAAATTTATTAATCTAATTAATCATCTAAATTAGAACTATTCTAAATTAATTATTTTCACAAATTACAAGTGACACCTAGCAATATATCGTAATTCCCAACTAATGATGAAATGGATATGCTAACCCAAGACATACAATAAATTCTTTCCGCCAGTCTTGTCCTAGTTAAGTATGAATCATGGAAGGGAAGTCAAACTCATGGTCTTAACCAAATGACTAAATTTAATTAATTTAGCAATCCTCAAATAAGTCATGGAACAGTTTCCACAATCTCACCTCGGCCAAGGATTTCCGATTGCTTAATTAATTAAATCTCATAGGACCTCTTAGTCGACGGATCCCTTAATGGATAATCACATGCCTCCATGCATAGACGAACCACAACCACTAATCACTTAATCTCACCCATGAATAGAATCATATCATTTTCGTAATTGCAAATCATGACGTCACATGTATGAGGCAACCATGATATCTCAGGTCTAAGGAATTATCATACGTACTCGTTACAAATATGTATATATGAAGATCATTGACCAACCATATGATCTTATATATGACAGCGGTCAAGTTCAGTTACCTATTCACCAATAGTACTTCCACACTTACTAAAACAACATAAGCCTCATTGTGACGCCCGGGCCTCCTGCACACCTACTTTTCTATTGCATGTCTATTTGTGCATTGTGTGATTGATTGTTTTACTTGGTACTATTCACAGTGTGAAATTGACTGTTTAATTTGCTTAAAATTGTATTTTTTCTGAGTTACTTGAACCTTAGGAGAAATGAGAAAATGTGAATTCGGATGTTAGACCATGGCTACGTGCATTTGGAAAACGTTTTCGTGTATCGCGTAAATAGTAAAATAGTGAAAGACTACTTAGTTAGTTTTAACTAGCTTTTAAACTTGTTAAATAAGCCTAATCTTATTAGAATAGTACACAAACACCTACAACACTTAGCATATATTTTAGAATTAGCTCATTAAACATCATAAACATAAAAGCATTTCACAAAATTCCCTCTATGTCCGCCCCTTACTCGACGACACCAACAAGGAATGAAAGGAGAAATTTTGCTAGCTTGCATCATCCTTTGGCTTGATCAACAAATTTTTAGGTGGTTTCACTCAATTCCTAGCCTAGCACCAACATACTTCAAGCTTAGAAGGTGAGGGTTTTGCATTGCATCTAACTTTGAAGTTTTGATTCCTAACTTTGAGTTTTAGATTTGTAGTATTATGGCTTTAACTTGTTAAATTGTTTCACAAAGTATGTTTATATGGTGATAAAGACTTGATTTGTACAATTTCCTAGCTTGTTTGCATGAGAATTGAAATTGGGTGTTTGAGGAAGAAGATGAATAGTAAAAATATGAATAGTAACCCTTGTGTTCTAGCTTAATTTATTACTATATAAGGGTGATTTAGGAGTTATTAAAACTAGTTTAGAGTCTCACATTGTTTGGAAATGCTTAGATTGCTTAATCTTTAAATTAAAGTAGGGTTTTTGTATTGAAATTGGGGATTTTGTGTAACCTTGCATTAAAACTCAATTAAATGTTATTTAGGCACAATTTAGGAGTAAATAAACCTAGCTTAGAGACTTGAATGGATTAAAAATGCTTGAAGTGCAAGATCATTTAGTTAAAGTTAGTTTAATAGGCACTATTCACTCAGGCCCTTCAAATCTTGTTCAAAACCTTAATCTAATGATAGATATGTGATGTTGGATTGATAAAACGGTCCCACGTTAAAATTTATCAAAGTTTGAGAACGTTGATTTTTATACCTCTTTGTATGCGCACAATAGAATTAATGCAATTAAAGCCTTAAATACTAGTTTAATGCTTGGTTTAGGTTCCATAAATGTAGTTGAGGATAATTAGATACTTTAGTTAACTAAATCTTGGCTAAAACTAGTTTCGGCATATGGAACTTAAAGGAGAAAATGGAGATTTTAGGCCTTATACTTAACTTTAGCTTGTTTTGTTTTATATTTGCTGTAGAGACTAGGAATACTTGTTATATGGCTAAAACTAAGGTAAACTTCTTAACTTAGTTACATGTGTAGTTCAGTTGTGTATAAAGGTGCAATGAAGAAAAAAGTGAGTATGCTACATCTTGTTTATATTACTCATATTGTTTGTTAGTTGTATAGTTTGTGTGAGGAAATGAATATGACTTGAATATTTGATTATTTGAATGATTACTTGGATTATGTGTTAAATTGAAGTTATTGTGTTTACGTAGAGGTTTTGAGTGGTAATGAAAGGAGATTTGGGCAATTGAAATAGATTCTTGGCTTTCTAGAGGTGAGGGAGTCTTCAACCCTTTTGTGCATCCTAGTTTATTTCATTGTTTTATATTATATGATTTGGTTAATTGATAAAGTTTATATGTACCATTTACTTGTTATCTCATGGTTTCTCGTAATATCTTGTGGTTCCTCGTGTTTATTTGATATTATCTCGTGAATTCTTAAATTCGTGTCGGGTTGCGCAACCTTTTCGGATATAGTAGCGTCGAGAAACTCCGGGTAGTATCGGGCTGTAAGTCTCCCTCGAATACCATGGTTCCTATTCCCTTTCTCGCTGAGCCATACTCCCCTACCCCAGAGGTGTGGTTTACCTCGTTAGGGCATACGGACCTACCTCGGGATATATGGGTCGTAGAATCGGGTACATCCGGAGTACCCCATTTGGAGGAATAAGGGGTTTACCGGTACTTTCTTGAATATCATGGCTCGTGGTTCGAGATTGAAGACAAGAAGATGAACCTTATCCCTTTTATACGTGTTTAAATACTTGTTCACTTAGCTTGTTATATTGTGTTGTCTATATTATTATCTTTGTTGCATTGCACGAAAACCATTTGCGAAAACACCTCGGTTTACTGTATCCCCTCCCTCACTGAGTAACTTTAGTTACTCATTCCTCTTTTCAACATGTTTCAGGAAAAGCTGAGGTTGGATGCTATGTACCAGTCTATGTGCAGGAAGTGCAAGTTGTTGTTTATATATGTTTTGTTTTGAGGTTATAAAACCTTGTGTATATTTCTATTGTCTTAGAGGTTGTAATATAAAGTAAAGTTTGTAATCTTGTATAAGTTAATAACTATAGATGGATTGTAATAACTTCAATTATTTACTTGATTGCCTAATTAATTTGCATGCTTGTGTGAATGGAAATGGGAAATATAATTGAAAGATTTAATCTTTAGATAGATTGAGCAAAGAATATTAGAGTGGTATGATAACTGGATTTATAACATAGTATTTCAATAGCTTATGTGGATGCATGCTTGTTGTGCACTTTTGTTGGGTTTCAAGGCTCGGATAACCTTGAGGAGTTTGTTGTTTGTATGCTAGTAGGGGATGGAAGTTGTTATTAAGGTTGGTATATAATTTAGTGGTTTTATATTCTATGCGCGGGTAAACTGTTAGTCCTATAAACAAGAGAGACTCCGTCCATTTTTTCTAAATTTTGTGCCTGGGTTTGGAATTGGGTTGAGAATAGCACGGTTAATAGAAGTCTCAGTTCTGTGAAGGATCGAGGCGTTACACTCATTGACATCAAATGTCAATCAAGGTAGCAACGTGTGGACTAATCTATCTCAAAAAGTCAACTCCCAATTAATTCATTCTACGATCAGGAACATTTTCTAGAATTTGTCAATTAATTGTGAATTTCGACTCTTATATTCTTAACTACTTTAAGAATGAAATTCACTTGATAATTCTATGGACTTTATTTAACAATTAATATATTTAATCATAATTAAATAGAACTGCCCATTCATTAAATAAAATAAATTAATAAATAGATAATAAAATAATTATGCCCCAAAATTAATTGGCTCTTAGGGCATAAACTCTAACAAACCCCCACTTGCATTAAAGCCAATTGCTATAGTGTCTCATACCCATCTTCTCAAGATGCCGCTCAAGGAATTGTAAAGCTCAGGCTTTAATTAGTGGGTCAGTCGTGTTGTCGGCTGTTGCTATTTTCTGTACTATAATTTCGTCTATTCCTACTATCTCACGAATTATGTGGTACCGCCTTTCAATATGCTTGGACTTTTGGTGAGACCTTGGTTCCTTAGCTTGAGCTATGGGTCTATTGTTGTCACAATATAAGGGTAATGCCGACTCAATGGAATGAACCACTTCTAGTTCCAATACAAACTTCTTTATCTAGACAGTTTTCTTTGCAGCATTCGATGACACAATATTTTCAGCTTCTATAATGGAATCAACAGTCGTACTTTGCTTCGAGCTTTTCCAACTGACTGCCCCTCCATTACATGTGAAGATGAATCCTGACGTAGACTTCCGATTGTCCATATTAGACTGAAAATCTGAGTCTGTGAAAACCTCCAACTTCAATTCTTCTCCTCCATAAACCAAGACCATATATGTTGTTCTTCTTAAGTACTTGAGTATGTTCTTAACTGCTATCCAATGTTCTTCACCTGGATTTGACTGATATCTACTAGTAACGTTTATAACATGTGCGATATTAGGTTTTATACATAGCATGGCACACATAAGACTCCCAATCGCCAAAGTGTATGGAACTTTATTCATCATTTCCCTTTCTTCAGAAGATTTAGGGTTCATAGCCCGAGAAAGATGAATGCCATATTTAAAAGGTAATAATCCTATTTTAAAGCCTTGCATGTTGAACCTCTTCAACACCTTGTTTATGTACGTGCCTTGAGAGAGACCGATTAACCTCTTTAATCTATCTCTATAGTTCTGTATTCCTAGGATATAGGTGGCATCTTTTAAATCTTTCATGGAGAAAATGTTTGATAACCAGACCTTTATGGTTGACATCATGCCAATATCATTTCCTATTAGCAATATTTCATCTACATAAAGCACAAGGAAAGTGATTGTCTTTTCATTGACCTTTTTGTATACATGGTTCATCTTTATTCTTAATGAATCTGAACGACTTTATCACTTCATCGAATCGAATATTCCAACTCCTAGGTGCTTGTTTTATTCCATAAATGGATCTTTTAAGCTTACACACTTTATGGCTTTCATTCTTGGATTCAAAACCTCTAGGTTGTTTCATATAAATGTCTTCTTCAATGAAGCCATTTTGACATCCATCTGCCATATTTCATAGTCATAATGTGCAGCTATGGCCAATAGAATTCTAATGGATTTAAGCATAGCCACTGGTGAGAAAGTCTCCTCATAGTCAATCCCTTGTCTTTGAAGATAACCTTTCGCCACCAGTCTTGCCTTATAAGTCTTAATCTTTCCATCTACACCTTTCTTTCTCTTGTATACCCATTTGCACCTAATAGGTACTATACCTTCAGGAGGGTCTACAAGATTCCAGACTTCATTGGTGTACATGGAATCCATATCTAGTTTTATGGCTTCAATCCATTTTCCTAAGTTAACATCTGACATAGCTTCTTCATAGTTGACCGGATCATCCATATGATCACCATCACCCATAGCAAACAACTCTTGTGTTGAATTATGAAGATAGCTATATCAAGCTGGAGGACGTGGAGTCCTCACTAACCTTTGGGTTGGTACTAAAATCTCTGGTTTTTCTTGAACGGTTTCGTTATCCTGAAATTGTTTGGTTGGTGGTTCAGTGACCTCTTCACTGAGCCCTACTTTTTTTCTCATTCCTCCTTCTTGAATGAATTGTTCTTCTAAGAACAAGGCGTGTCTGCTCACAAACACCCTTTGATCAGTAAGGGAGTAAAAGTTGTAACCTAACGAATCTTTAAGATAACCGATAAATCAGACCTTGTCAGATCTTGCCTTTAACTTATCAGACTTTAGTTTCTTGACGAATGCAGGACAACCCCATATCTTAACATGCTTAAGACTAGGTTTTCTGTTGTACCATATCTCATATGGTGTGCTTGAAACTGATTTAGAGGTAACCCTATTCAAGATGTGCAGTGCTGTAAGAAGGGCATATCCCCACAAACTAATAAGGAGATCTGTATAACTCATCATTGATCGACCCATGTCCAACAAAGTTCGATTTCTCCTTTCAGAGACTCTATTAAGTTCTGGCGTTGCAGGAAGGGTCAATTGAATGACAATGCCATTTTCTTTGAGGCAAGTTTGGAATTCGTCACTGAGGTATTCGCCTCCACGATCTGATCGTAAAGCCTTTATCCTCTTCCCAGTTTGATTTTCTACTTCTACTTTGAATTCCTTGAACTTTTCAAAACATTCAGACTTGTGTTTTATTAGAAACACGTACCCATACCTTGATAAATCGTCGGTAAAGGTAATGAAGTAGTTAAAACCTCCATGAGCGGTTTCACTAAATGGCCCATACACATCAGTGTGTATTAATTCTAAAAGATTTGTGACCCTTTGACCTTGTCCTTCAAAAGAAGTTTTGGTCATATTTCCGAGAATGCAGGACTCACACGTTGGGAATGGATCTGACCCACAATTGTTGATCAAACCCACTTTCACCAATTGGTCAATTCTCTTCTCTTCTATGTGGCCTAGCCTTAGATGCCATAATCTTTTAGGATTAACGGGATCTCTGGGTCTTTTAATAGTATTCATATTCATATATTACTCATTGATCTTGCCATTATTCTATACATCAAGTATGTAAAGTGGATTCACTAGCTTACCAATTCCAACATACTTATTTCTAAAATAAATCATGCATCCATTTATTGTAAAGTCAAAATGATAACCATCCAAAACTAATGCAAAAATAGAAATAATGTTCCTCACGACACTCAGTAAAAACAAACAATTGTTCAATACTAATGAATAACTAGATGGCATAATAATGCAACACGTCCCAATAGCTTGTGCAGCAACTATTGTTCCATTACCCACTTTTAAGATGACATCGCCTTCTTCTAGAAGTCTACTTCTCCCCAAATCATGTACAGAAGTACAAATATAAGATATCGTACCAGTGTCTAACACCCATGACCTAGAATTAGTGTTAATCGAAAGATTAGTTTCAAACATGAGCAATTGTGATATACGTGATTGAGCATTTCCCTTTGCCTTCAGACTTTTAAGGTACTCAGGATAGTTCCTTTTCCAATGTCCCTCCTTCTCACAATGGAAACACTTTCCTTGTTTTCCTGCTCTCTTCTTTTTCTTGGACACATCTCCAGTAGGCTTGCCCTAAAGAGTCTTCTTATTCTTCTTCTTTTTCGGCTTCTTAGCTGATAAAGAAGCTACTGCAAGGACCACCTCCTTTCCTTTCCCGTTGTTATGCCCCTGACACACGACTAGCATGTTCAAGAGCTAGGGCAGAGTACTCTCGATATCATTCATTTGGAAGTTGATGATAAAAGGGTGGAATGACTCTGGTAGAGACTGGAGTATCAGATCAGTTTGCAAGTTCGAATCCATCTGGAAATCCAAGGATTCAAGACGCTCGATTAAACCGATCATCGTAAGAACATATGCATTCACATTTGATCCTTCAGTCATTCTCATCCGAAACAATTCCCTAGATATCTCATATCTAGCCACTCTATTTTTCGCACCATACAACTCTTGCAAGTGTATGATGATGGCAGAAACATCCTCTATGTCCTTATGTTGGCGTTGGAGCTCATTTGTCATGGAAGCCAAGACATAGCTCCTAGCCTTCAATGCATCATCTCGCCATTTCCTGAATGTTTCCACTTCTTCTTTAGTCGCCTCTTCAGGTAACTCAACAAGAAGTAGACCATCAAGAACATACTCAATTTTCTTGGAGCCCAAAAAGATTTTCAAATTGCGGAACTAGTCAACAAAATTTGGTCCAGTCAAACAGTTCTTATCGAGAATGCTAGCAAGTAGGTTCATATTGAATAATATAGCTGCATAAAATATTTAAAGATTTATTAAAAACTTTGTATTCTTTATAACCATTTGATTTTGGGCTTTAAATCAAATAATGCCCCCACTAAAATTTTTTGAATTTCACACTTCTTTAGTGAGATACGGAAAAACTACGTCTAGTCTTCTTAGTGGGATTGGGGGCCCATCTATTTAAGGTTTACCTCACTCAACTAATTATTGGCAAAACTAAAATAGACAGATAAATAATACTTATCCAATGTATCTCATAAAATTCCAATTATTCCTAGCCACTAATACACTTGACCTCACACAACAGATTATTGGCCTAGTGAGATTGGTTAATTCATACCCATTGTCCTGGAAAACCGAGATCAATGCAACATCAATCCCTCACACAACAAATTATTGGGCCAATGAGGATCACAATTTCCCATATCACATGTATTAATAGATCAATTGTTATGGCACAAAAGAAAGTACCCCTATGTATCCATAGCCGACAGCCTATCCCTATCACATAATGATTAACCTATGACAATAGAAGGCTATAGTATAGATTTCTAAAATTTATACTATCATAGACTTAATACTAAATTTGGGAAGTCTTTTCATTCGTGACTTATTATGGTCTCATTTTTCACATGCTTCTAATTTTGAATTTATCAGATAAAAGAAATAAGAAACAACCATACATTTATCCATCTATCTATTGCATAAACAAATGAATAAATAAATAAATGCAGATGAGGATGATCATGGGCTAGAAGCTAATTCAACCTGAGCCACTCGGTTGAAATATAAATAACTAGCCCAAAAAAAAGGCTATCATAAGCTCTTATTCATGAAACTTCTTTCCGCGTATTGGGCCCACCAACGCTTGATGTCTTTGCCTTGCTCTTCATTTACATTTATGTACTCAGATCTCTAATCTAAGGGGATACATAATTGAAATAGGGTTTTACATTCCAAAACGGGGATAAGAGGCATGCAAGCCGCATTTAAAATTACATAAAACCCAAAAATAAATAAATAAATATAAACATCTATTCAATCATTCATACATGCAGGACTAGCACATAATCATCCAAGTACAATGTAAAATAATTAATTACGAGTATAGCACAATTAATCATATTAGAGAATCCAATTAATAACTCCTTATTAATTTTGTATTCCCTTTTAAATTTCATAATGAAATCTAATTTCACTATATTAACAAACAACTTTATTAAATTTATAATGCCAAAACTATATTAGGCCTACTAACTAAATAATCCATAATTTAAAACATTTTAAATAAAATAGGCCCAAAACATGTTCATAAGCCCAAAAGGAAATAAAAAAAAACTTTTAGATCTAGATCCATCAAACATGGATCTTGGATCTAGATCCAGATTTAGACCCAGATAAAGCTCCTTGGGTGTCTATCATAGCCAGGATAGCCTAGGTGTCGTGGCTGCAGCAGCCCTATGGTCGCGAAGAGCTTGGAGCAAGCTCCTTGCAGCTATAGCTGATGCGGCACAAGGCCGTGAGGAGCACCTCATGGCTCTGTGCCTCGTAGCCGTGAGGGCCATAAGGCTCCTCACGATTGCCCACCCCACCCCTGGTGGCTCTTGCGATGGCCACAGTCGCGAGAAACGATTCTCGCAGATATGGTCTGCGAGACCTACTAGGGTCACGAGGACTCCTCCTAGCGACTGTGGGTTACCGCGGCAGTGGCAGACCACCAAGGTGGTGCCGCTGCCATGGCTAAGGAAGGCAGAGGGATTTTGAAATTTTTTTTTTATTTAATAAAATTATTTTTCAAAAAACAAACAATTTTGTTTTGGAGAAATATTTATTTTCCAGCAAAATAAAATTAAAAACAATTTTTATTTAGGAAGACAATGGGATCTTCAATCATATTAAAGTATGAACATCAAAATAAAATATTAGATCTATTGGCTCTATAATTAATTGTGCTATAAACGATAAATTGTATATAAGGCATGAACGGTGGCTCTGATACCACTGTTAGGAATCATACTAGGTATTTAATAAATTTTTACAATAACACAGCGGAATAAATAAAATTAAATACTAGTATTCGTTCATGGCTTCATATGCAAATTTAATAAAATATAATTATCACATAATTATAATTAAAGATAGACAATTTGTATACCTCTAGGAAGTCGGGTCTGATGCGGATTCTGATGTCCTCTAGCTTCCCACGCGTGAAGCCTCCGAAAGTATCCACACAAAGCTCTCCAATTAATTAGATAAATCCCCCACTAAAGAATTTTATGACAAATTGATTTTTTGTACTAGTAGTCAGGTTTGTCATAACCTCGTATATATAGGAATCTCTCAGTCAGTTAGGTCTAGCTTATGGGCCAAACCCAGATACTGGTCTTGAATTATAAACTGATCAAACTAGAATCCAGTTCCAATTAGACTTATAATCCAAATAGATTAAATTAAATCGGACACTCCAATTTAATTAATTTCTTTTTTCGCTAATTAATTATCAAACTTCTATGTGTGTGACGTTTTGGGTTCATGATTAATTGGCAGTAGAAATTTATTAATCTATTTAATCATTTAAATTAGAACCTTTCTAATTTAATTATTTTCACAAATTACGAGTGACACCTAGTAGTATATCGTAATTCCCAACTAATGATGAAGTAGATATGCGAACCCAAGACATACAATAAATTCCTTCCGTCAGTCTTGTCCCAATTAAGTATGAGCCATGGAAGGGAAGTCAAACTCATGGTCTTAACCAAATGACTAAATTTAATTAATTTAGCAATCCTCAAATAAGTCATGGAACAGTTTCCACAATCTCCCATCGGCCAAGAATTTCTGATTGCTTAATTAATTAAATCTCATAGGACCCCTTAGTCGACGGATCCCTTAATAGATAATCACACGCCTTCATGCACAGATGAACCACAACCACTAATCACTTAATCTCACCCATGAATAGAATCAGATCATTTTCATAATTGAAAATTATGGCGTCACATGCATGAGGCGACCATGATACCTCAAGTCTAAGGAATTATCATACGTGCTCGTTACAAATATGTATATATGAAGATCATTGACCAACCATGTGATCTTATATATGACAGCGGTCAAGTTCAGTTACTTATTCACTAATAGTACTTCCACACTTACTAAGACAACATGAGTCTCATTGTCCTTTCTTCTCATTGACATCAAATGTCAATCAAGGTAGCAACGTGTGGATTAATCTATCTGAATGAGTCAACACTCAATTAAGTCATTCTATGATCAGGAACATTTTCTAGAATTTGTCAATTAATTTTGAATTTCAACTCTCATATTCTTAACTACCTTAAGAATGAAATTCACGTGATAATTCTATGGACTATATTTAACAATTAATATATTTAATCATAATCAAATAGAATTGTCCATTCATTAAATAAAGTAAATGAATAAATAGATAATACAATAATTATGTCCCAAAATTAATTGGCTCTTAGGACATAAACTCTAACAGTTTCCTCATCTTCTTCAGTCTTTAACACTACTATTGACCCAGGATTAGATCTTATTAACTCAACACAGTAATCCCAAATCATTTTATATTGATCCTTATACTGTCATTCGATCATCTTTCTAGCCAATGTGAAAGTTCTATACACTTGTTTCTCACTTATGTTTACACACAAGTCTTTGTGGACCTTTGCTTGGAAATCAGGAACTGTAGAGAATGTGTTTAACTTTATGTCATCAAGGTATATCCTACACAAGTCATTAACAATTAGATTTATGCTATCTAATGTCTTCCCACAGTTGTGTTCATTACACAAGCTTCTAATTTGGAATGCACCATTATCCTTAAGATAAGATGCATGTATGAACCACTCACATATCCTACCCTAGCATTTAGCTTTTAATCTATCCTTGTCATTCTTCACAAACTTGATGTCCCTAGAATGCTTTACTCTGTGTTGCGTAATTGCACTTCTCAATTCTTTTGCATCAGCAAATAACATGCCTACAACAAACTTAGGATCATCCATGTCTACAGAAGCTCTAAATCTCTTACATTTTTTTTTATCACTGGCTTTTTTTTTATCATCTTTAGAACTGCTATCCAAACTCTCAAGATCTTTTAGAAGATTCAATCTCAGAACCACTGCCACAAACTAGTAAGTCTTCTCCATATTCACCACTGCCAGAGGTATCTTCAATCCAAGCTCTCTTACCCTTATTCTCATTCATTGAATTATGAAGTCTATTCACTTCAACATCTATATCAATGTTTTCCTCATAAAGCTTATCATCATCATTTTCATTCATGGTATAATCACTATCAACAAAACTGGAATCCTGAGTACTATCCCCTTCATTTATTTCCTCCTCTCTAATCTTTTTTTTTCAGCCATTTATACGACCCTCATCAGTAACAAATGCATCAATATCATTCTCTATCCATGTTTCAACATGGCTTTCCAAAGTCAGGGACAACACATTATACTCCCCAACCACATAAACATCAATAATAACATTATCTGAGTACACTTTGCACATCTCTAGCACATCACGATCAGTCATCAAAAACCTAATCTATTATCTAAGTCATGACCAGGTATCCTATAATAGAAACCTACATTTTCTTTGTACCCTAGATTGCAAGCAACAACATTAAATATACATAAAGATGTCTTATTATAATACAACTCTTTTATAGGCATACTACTACCCCCAACATACTGTTTCATAGGCAAATCTTCAAATTGACCGCCGAAATGAAAGATCACATCAAAAGGTTCTGAAAAATGAGATTAATAACACAATTAATAACACAATAGTCAAACACTTCTCAACACACCTTGCATGAGTATTTAGTAAATTTATTGATGTACATGGAAATAGATGCCTTTTGAAAGTCATTCCTCCCCATATTACTAATCTTTCACTGTAAAGACTCTTTATCAAGTACGTGTATTGACATTGGGAGTAAAATATATGCTTAGATATAGATAACAAGAAAGCATAATAGATTCATCAATGTAATGTAAGCTTTGATGTTCTAGAAAAGACTCATGGATTAACTGGTAAAGTGATTACACATTCATAGTCTTGGAAGATGTTTCTTGTATAAGCATATCGAACTACAGGGCTATGACACAATATAGTCATAAACATAGTCCTATATGTAATGCATGTAAAAGAGTCATGTTATTATACCTATTCAAAATTCAGGCATGACATTCATTTTTGGGTCAAGTATTTCATTTTTAGGAAAAGTATTTATAAATTCAATCTGTAAAATATAATGAGAGAAAAAACAAGTATGAGCTTGATACTTACTGTATGGAGAGAAAGAATCCATAAGCGAATTGTTGTTCCTTGATGATGGTCGATTTGAAGTTGCCATTTGATGATGGGGTTAGGGTCTTACATTGAAAAGAGAAGAGAAAAGAGAATTAGGGAGTTGAGGATCGAGTGATCGATATGTGAAAAAAAGATTGTAAGCTAAATGACAAAAATAACCTTGTATGGTTTTTTTTTTACTCGCCGCGTGCCATTCACGGACAATAACAGAGGAATTTTAACAGAATTGATGAAATAGACTAACGATGTCCCATAAGTTAAACGTTTGGGACTAAAGTGTCTGATTTAAAACGCTTGGGACCACAATGTCAAAACGTTTAAACGTTAGGACCAAATGAGCCATTTTCTCTGGTTCTAATATATTGAGCAATTAAATTGCCTGAAAACTTCCTACTTCAATCCATATGGCCACGAACCTGAAGTTTGTTGCTTTTGATATATCAGACAATAATACATATTCGTAAACCCTTAAGGTTAAAATTCATATGGATAAAATTTTAGAGAAATAATTTTAAGAAGAAAATCACACATCCCTGAAGGATTGCGATAAAATAGTGATATTCTTTATCTCCATGAAGGCTAAAGCCTAAATATATTATGATAAAAGGATACATATATCCTTTTGCTAAATTTGAAAAATAATATATGATCATCACAATGCAATGATCTTCCAAAGACTTGTTATGAAGGAATTTATCTACAACTGCAGAATTTTTAAAATAGTAACCGAGCATGATTCCGCAATGTTTGAATTATTTCTCAATTAAAATTATACGAAAGTAATATGAAATGGAATATATGTTAAAGAGAAGTATATTATATTTTTATGCTTTGAATATGCTCCTAAATTAACAATATTGAGAGCATAGCATTGAAAAAATTATTTTGGATTTGTTATAACATCCACTGAATAAAATGATAAACCCTGATGAAATATCATCAATTGTGTCAATTGGCTTATAACCACTCCCTAAAATGAATGGTATATCATCTTATTGTCATGAGATGTGATTGTGACCATGGTTATGGTCATATAGATATTATGATGATCATAAACAACTCAAATTTTAGAAAGTCTGAAAATAATTAGAAGAGACGGGAAAAAAGAAAGGATATATAAAAGAAATCCCAATCATTGCTAATAATATGACTTGATAAGATATTAGACATGTACTTGTCATATGTCTAAATATTTTGTTGACATCTACCAAATTTTCAGTATTTATGTTATCCTTTCTTAATATCATCAACTTTTAGAATAGTAAGATTTGCGCAAATTGTTTAACTGATCAATATTTTATTAGTTAGAGACTTTTGTGCATGTAGACTCTATACCATGTGATGGTCAACCGTCACTAATTTTATGCTCTAAAGTTGTAATATATTTTTGGCTTTGAGATACTGCTTCTATTTAACAGATCTTAACTATATGAAAAGTAGAAATATTATCTTACGTTCTAGAATTTCTCATCCACATATGTTATAAAATTGTTAAAATTCTCTAACATTGAGAAGGAAAAGAATTGGGATATCAACACCCAAAAAAAATGTGTACAATAATTACATTATGTTATGTAGATAATGCTGACATTACAAATAAATCAGTTTTTTTATTCGTGTTCATGTAGGAAATATATGTAATACTTATATTGGTTGAACTTTATTAGGTATTACTATTTCTCACAAGGAATTGTTTGTTGGAAAATAAAATTTTGAAGTACAATTATTCTGTAATACTTGATTGGTTTTATTTTAGATATACTTGGTTATATTCATATATAAGTGTGATATATCAAAATTTGAAAATATGATGTTAAATTATAAATAGAAAACTGATTTGAATACGATAAATAAAATTGAAAAGTTGACTCATATACTGAGTTAGATGTATTCTTTAATTACATGTCTTCTCAAGATGAATAGTAATTAATTTATATACATTGACATTAAAAAAAAATGATATACTGGCATCATGCTTTTGGCACATATAATACAAGTTATTTGACTTTACTCCTATCACGCCCAAACCCGGTCCCTTCAGAAATCAAGCTCAGTTGCAATGACACACAGACATTATAATGCCTGAAACACGAACAACCAACGAGACACAAAAAACACAACATAAATTCTGAAAAGCCTGCGTCATATATGAATAACATTCTAACATTCTCGAGCTGAATACACTAGACATATATTCGTTCACTTGGCAAAAGTTTGACAACATCCTCTACAAAGCTAAATCATATTTGATCATAAACATGCGACAAGATATAAGCCTAATTAGATGTGATCACGATCCAACATGACCAACCATATATACAACAAAACAACTAGACTTTAAGAAAGTTAAGTTACCAAGTATACAAACCATAAACTTCAAAAGCCCTTTATACAACGAAACCAACAACTACAACATTGTTTCTCGACAACTAAAACATATCAAACATAAGGTACATTCTCAAGCTCATTAACAACTTCCTCATGCACGTACTCAACACCAAGCACACCTGTAACATGCATTAAAAAAGGTGAGCTAAATAGGCTTAGTGAGGGAGGATAAAAGGAAGTTTGAAAGCTTTAACCTGAAAATCATTTGAACACGTTAGACACAACACATATCACGTTAGTAACCAAGTAATCACATTCGCTTAATTACCTTGGAACAACCAAACTAAATAACACATTGAAAGGATACTGCTTTAGAACACTTGTTGATGCCGACACTTATAACTCCTTCACGAACTCAACACTTATCTCTCCCGCTAATGTACTCTAGATGTACACGACTCTACGACCTATCTCACCATGGTCATCACCGACCACACAAGAAAGGAACTAGTACATGGTAGTCATGCAATTACCGGCAAGCCCTATGCTGCCCAGCACGACACGTCACTACCATGACACACAAAGGTTGCAACCCATCGCTTCACATCACATCGCATCAAACACATTCACACATTTGCACCATGTAGAGAGATTAACAAAACAGGTTGTCTCTCAACCACATTAATCACCAACAACACATTCATTGGATATCAAAGTAGGTTATCCAACTATTATCAACACCTTTAAACATCTACTCATTTCCATTAATTTAGCTTCAAGAGAACATGATCTCTACACATTAACACCAATTAAGCTTCAAAAGAACATGATCTCTACACATTAACACCAACCTTTGGTCATCATTTAACCTCTTTATAAAGCTCTACAACACATAACCTTAGCACAACCAATATAGTAACCAACTACAACGCATTACAAACACATTACAATAGCATAACCAAGCATGAAACAAGATTAACAAGCCAAACACTAAATTTACACCTTTGCTGGAATTTTTGAAAAATACTCAAAATTAACCCCAAACTCCACCAAATTCACACCAAAGCCATGGAATCCTACCACAAACACATATATATAATCATAAACACCAAAAATAGCTAAAATTCTCAACTTCCAACATCATAAAGTTAGGTTATAACACTTATAATGCCTCAAACAAGTTCTATAATATATATATAGCTCTCAAACCACTACTTAAGCATATATATATGAATTTTCATAAATCAAAGTAAACAATAAACATGCAAGACTTGAAATCCCTCACCTAAAATTGTTGGAAAAGGCAAGAAATGACAAGAACAAGCTAGGTAGAACAAAGATTAAGCAACTTCTACTTTGAATTGGCCTAAAAATGCAAGCTTTCTTCTTCAAAAATGGCAAAACCCTTGATTTTTATTTTTCCCATTTTTTCTTCTCTTGGTCGTGCGTTTCTAGGCTTTTCAAGAAGTTTGCTTCTTTTGTTTTGTTATGTATATAATGTATAAGATATATATGATGGTCTAGTTTAATCAAACAAAGAAAAATATGCTAAGTCAAATATGGTCAAGATTGGTAGGCTTTGTAAAATATGTCTATATTTATATGTATATATGTATGTATGGTATATATATATGAGTCGAAATAAGTCAAATGTCAAGTAATTCATAGACATATGTAATTTAAATGCACATATTATGTACTAAAATAAACAAACACATAATTTGCACATATTAGTTTCAAATAATATTTAGAGTAAATAAATGCACATGAGATGCATGCTCGGGTCTCACAATTACTAGTGAGAGTTGAACCTAAAAATATTTACTCTTGAATATCACTTGTGAAATACAAGAAATTCATAGATCGATCCCAATGTCCTCGTATGACAGAGTATTGATTTTAATGACTAAAATAAAAGAAATTCAACTGTTTGAGAATTAAAATCCTAGAGGATTAAAGAATTTAAATACTCGAGAATTCAATTTCCTCAAAGAAATCATATCTCGGAAAAAGAAATATGAATGTAATCAAGGGAGGGATATTCAATTTAAAGGATTTTATGCATAGGATAAATCCTTGCAGACTCATTTTCTCTCATGGTTGTGCTTATATTTAAACTGGTTGCTGTATAAGCTTTAATACCTTCATTATATGACACATAGCTGTGTTTATAAGAAACCTACCTCTTTTTTTTTTGGTGCTGAAAACATATCCAATTCCCTCTAACCTATAGAAGAACACGAGTCTGTATGTTCTTTTTTTTTTCCCTTCAATCCAAATCAGCAACAACTAAAACAAGGGCATTATTGTCTTTTTACCGGGTCAAACCTTTGACCGTTAAAGAATGGATAACGGTAAGGATTTGTTTGGACTTCTTGCACAACTGAGGACCTGTTTGAATTTTTTGCTAAAAGACTAAGGCCCTGTTTGGATTGAGGGATTTAGGGGAAAGAGAATGGTTTTGGGCTGATTAGTCAATCAATTCCTTTGTTTGGATTGGGGGGTTAATGGGTGGAAATGATTTGAGTGGTTTTAGAAAATCACTCAAAGCATTAGTTTTTGAATCACCCCAAATCGGGGTCAAAATGGTGGAAAGGAAAAAATAAAATAGTGCAATGACGAAAATACCCATGCATTTTGTCGAAAATTACATCAAAACCAATATATAAACAAACAAACCCTACCACATCTCTTTCATTCTTTCATTCTTATCGTTCTTCAGCCGGTTGCTGCATGAAAATCAAATTGACAAAAAAAAAAACTTCAAGATTCACCAACGGTCAATGTTTCCTACTGCATATACATATATATATATATATATATATATATATGTATATACATATATATATATATATATAAACCTTTTTATATCTATAGTTTTCTATAATGCTAGACCGATAAACTTGCAATTTACTCTATATGTGTGTATATTGTCTTTATTGCTTTGTTTTTTCTACATTATGAACTTGCTTAGTAGAGCAATACATTATGGTTCTTATATAACTATGTTGCCCGGGAAGAAGCAGCATGTCAATGGGGATCAGAAGCTGAAGACAAGGGAAATGAGAAGGAATGAAAGAAACGGCCAGAGGAATTTGAGTTGCAACCAAACTAATATGTTTATCAATTGTTTTAGTAAATAAAGAAAAATGACCACAAGCTTGTTGATGTCATGACTTGACCGAATTCTATGGTATAAATATGTTTATCAATTATTTTAGTAAATAAAGAAAAATGACCACCATATGGATTTGATTGTTTATCATTTTAAAAGCATTTGAGTCTATAAGATTTTTATGTACAAAATCATGTGTTATGCCACTGGTTTATATAAGGACCTTAATAAAATCTACTGGAGCATATGATATCTTTTGGGAGAATAAATTCAACCTTCGGTTTTGGTCAATGCCATGAAGTTACCTTTTCTTGCTGAATAGTTATCTTGCTCATTAGTTTTTTTTACACTTTTGTCGACTATTTTCCATATTATGAGACCTTTTGAATGCCATGTACTCTTGAAAAGTATTGTTTCACGTTGAGAATTCAAATTGAATTCTTCTTTGTAGTAGTATGCTTACTTGGCATCATTTAAATGTGGAATCGCTAGTATTGTTATAACTTATGTGTGTGGGGGGATCAATTAAGAAAAACAAAGAGATTATAGAAAGAAACAATGGAATTGAAATAAAAAAATAGATGATTCGCCTTAGTTTTATTTAGACATTTACTAGTACTAGTCATATTGTCTTAATTGAAACCAAATATTTACGAATGTGCCAATGAGAGCTGAAAGTGAAACAAACAAACATGAGTGGAAGTGGAAGTGGAAGAGAAAACACAACACTAGCATTATAAAATTTTGGTCAATGCTATGAAGTTATAAAATTTTGAAACAGATGGGGCATCTTTGATTGTGGAGATCATTTGACTTTTGTCTTCTAAATTGTAGACATAAGTACATGTGTTGGATCTTTTGCTAAAGAAAAGGTATGTTTGTGGTCTAAAACATTTTTTGCCTACTTACTATTTGATATGTTGCCTCAATGTTCTCTACCTTTTTTCCTTGTTAGATATGGAGGCTTGTGTGTGTATTCATCGCATGAAATGAAAAATAAGTAGATTCTCTCTATTTGGGTTATCATAGTTTTCCATTTTTTATTGAATGTGTTTGATTGAGAATCCTTTTTTTTCTCTGTGGTTTTAGGGTAGATGGAAAGTCCAAGAGATGAGATAAACGTTGTACCATTTAGGTGGAGAGAAAGACGTCGTGCAGCAGCTGTACAAGTTGTTTGCTTATTAGTATATTGGTTTCATTGTTTGAGACGGTCACGTAATAGGGTCCCTAGTTCTATGTCAACCTCTGAAAAAGAGAGAATTCGAGAAGAAATAATGGGTCGAATCATAGGGAGTGAAAAAGGTCGTAATATAGTTAGGATGGGTCCACAACCCTTTGTAAACTTATGTAACCTTTTAGAAAAAGATGGTGGTCTCCAACCTACTAGACAAATAAGTATCGAAGAACAAGTTGCAAAAACACTTTATATACTAGGACATCATGCAAAAAATTGAGAAATACAGTTTTGGTTTTTACGTTCTGGTGAGACAACTAATCGATACTTCCATCGTGTATTGAGGTCCATAATACAGTTAGAGGACAAATTGTTGAAACAACCCGATGGCTCACAGATTTCAGCAGAGATACTTGGCAGCACTAGATTCTATCCATACTTTAAGGTGAAAACACGTTCTACAATTATATCAATTTAGTATATTCATATACTATAATGATGTATAACATAGGAAAATTACTACAGGATTGTATTGGCGCTATAGATGGAACTCATGTCCGTATAAAAGTGTCAGCAGAAGATGCTCCTAGATATCATGGTAGGAAAGAATATACAACCCAAAATATTTTGGCAGCATGTACATTTGATTTAAAGTTCACTTATGTTTTACCCGGATGGGAAGGGACTGCATCTGATTCACGTATCATAAAAGATGCGCTATCAAGAGAAGATAAACTTATAATTCCTCCAAGTAATTATTTAATGGGGGATGTGGGAGGTGGACAAATGTCCTTATATTATTTTCAATACATAACACATAGGAAACTAACTTATTTTTTGAATAGGAAAATACTATCTTGTTGATGCTGGATTCATGTTGAGAAGTGGACTTATTGCTATATATAGAGGGGTTCGTTATCACTTGAAAGAGTATTTAAGGAATCCACCACAAGATTATAGGGAACTATTCAATCTTCGACATGCATCATTGCGTAATGCAATTGAAAGAGCATTTGGAGTTGTAAAGAAAAGATTGACCCCACCTACAATCAGTCAGGACGCAATGAAATTTCGGCAGTATAACGACAGTAATTAGGACACCGAGGCTCTAAATCAACCTCTTCACAACTCATACAACCAACTCCACAAACATTTAACAATAAACAACCCAACCATATTATACAATAATCACTCCTTCAACAATCCATTCATAGTTATACGTCTCCATTCCAACTTAGTACATAGGCTATACATACATTTCAAAATAGGTTATAACCAACTTAGTAATCTAGTTATGATCAAAATAAAGACTACTAAATCATCATACATATGTCTTTATATTAAGATAGGTTATACAATAAATTGTTTTACAACAACTAAGACAATTTCATGGCAATGACTCCTGCACATAAGACTCATCCACATTTGGCACATTTCCCTCTTCAAGAGGCATGTACCCGTAGTCAGGCTCAGTAACACCTGCATGCATGCAATAATTGAGAGTGAGCTTTATATAAAACAAGCCCAGTGAGGATTCGATAGATCTCTAACAATATTTACTATACTCCTTGGAAATCATCCTTTGAGCAGTAAGTACACAATAAACATAAATAACAATATAAGCACATAAATTATAATGACCATTCAATAAATGATACTCTAGTTGGTGTAGCTCCAAACACCATCACAATCTCAACCGTTCTTCTTATAACTCCCCATTACTCACGCACCTGAGGTGCCTCTCTAGCCCCGTCCTCCATGACACTTCCGTCATGCGAGCTGGGGGTAGCATCTGGTAGTCATGCCAGTTTCAACCTGACAGCCCAATGCTGCCCGAGATGTGGCACACACATACTAAGACTCAGCAATAATAATAAACATTCAATCACAGGAAGACAACCTTTTCCGTTGACTATCTCCCGATTCATCAATAATCATCAATCAATTAATAACATTTCAACAACATAACATCAATTAATCAATTAACAACTAAACAACTAAGCTAGATGACAAAGTAGGCCACCCAACTTAACATGCATTAGACACACAACCAAACCCTAATCTAACCATCAACAACTCACAATTCAATCACTCAAACACCACCCGATCATCTAAAGGCATATATCAACATTTTAAAGAAAGACAACCTAAACTTCTAATAATCATAACTTACATTCTACTAATCCAAACAACTCCAAACCAGTTTCTATCACTCACCTACTCAATCAACTACATTAGTCCCCTCGGAAACCAACCAAAATACATCCAAATCAAGCCCAACAACCCTAAAACCTCAATGCACCTGGGCTGAAATTTTCGGACTTTCACACCGACATCACAATCAAAATTTCGGTATTACAACGGTACTACCCCGTATTTAACAAATATTTACAAATCGACGGCAATCGATTCTGACCACTACAACTCAAAATATTCAACAAATAGCCAACAACTCAATTTTTAATACCCAAAAATAAAAATTCATGCTACATCAGTTCAAATCTTATATAAATGCATATAAACGATCCTTAGCATGCACTAAACAATAATATAACATCAATTCAACTTTCTAACGGTTCAAAATTCAATTATACACAAAAACATAAAAGATGACATTTGAGATCTAGAATTTTTCTCTCACCTTTGATGAGTTATGAAGCTAGAAAGATGCTCAATGGATGCTCAAGAGGTGGAATCAAGCTTTGGTTGATGAAAATTGGCCTTGAATTCCAACTTTTAATGCAAAATTACCTTTGAAAACTTAAAGAAAACTCTTGGCTTTTCTCCTATGGAGCTCTCGGCCAAGTGAGTGTTTTTTGTGAGCTTTCTATTGTGTGTTGATACATAATAAGCTAAGGTCAAACAAAATAATGCAAAGTCAAAGTTGACACTTGGTTATTTTTTTAGTATTTTTAGTCTTTTAATCCTATTTTTGACTATTTCTTGCTCAAATATTAAATTGACGCCTAAACTAATTCTAGACAATATATTTTAGGTGACAAAGAGTTTTACATGTAAACATTTTCACCCGAGTCAGCTTAAAACTCGATTTTCGTAAAAGAAAGTGTAAAAACCTTTAAAATTCTAAAACCGATTCCAAATCTGTTTTAATCAAACACGGGTCTATTAATTCCCGAGGACTAGGTTTTAAAAAGTTTAAAACACCCCTGTAAAAATTTTAGCGGACAAGTGTTCAAAATACTATTCACTAAAACCGGCGATAAAATTTATGATTCCATTTTTGATAAAAATTTCATGAATGCACACATAGCATGTATTAGGAATATAAATCACATATCTAGCATATTCTAACTCATATAACACATAAACAGGTCAAAGCACGCCAAAAATACTCAAAACGAGGTAAAACACGCAAATTGAGGTTAAGATGAAAAGTGGGGTTTCACAGAGTCAAAACCCAGAAGTTAATTATTTTAGCATGTTGTATATTGCATAATTACTTGATGGGTGTAGATCCAGATGATAGATTAATTGCTAAGGTGGATGAAAAGCTCATGAATGAAGACCCACCTCAACAAAATACTTATTCGGAAGAGGATGAAGCACAAGGAGAGTTTATAAGAGACTCTATAGCTAGTGCAATATCGAATGATTATGATATGTGATTATTGTTGTTTAATATGTAAAATAGTGTGAACTACTAAATGTGTTATGTGTTTAAATTTTTATATGTATTATGAATTTGAATTTCAAATGTAATGTGTCTTTGAATTCCATATTATGACTTTAATTTGGATATTCTGTTTAGAGTTTATCCTTTCTTCAAAATGTAATATGTCATTGAATTTTTAGTATGTATTGTTTTGTCTTGACAAAGCCATGCTAAGGAAGAAGAAACAAGCTGAGAGCGAAGAAAGTTTGTCATGGACACTATCCATGGATGAAGCTCTTGTTGATGCTTTCTTGCATCAACATAATATCGAGAATAAAGTTAATGGGACATTCACTCCAAAAGCCTATGATAACATTATGAAAGAATTAGCCGAAAAACTTGGAAGGCAAATTGGAAAAGACAAAATTAAAAATCGTTGGAAAACTATGAATCCAATTTTGCTAAATGCTATGATGTCCTAAAGAATGGAATGAGTGGATTTGCGTGGAGTCCAATAACCAAAATGTGGACTGCTGAGCCAGAAGTTTGGCAAAGGTTGATTGAGGTATGTTTTTTCTACAAAATTTTTATGATGTTTAGTTTTGGTTCTTTCATAGTTTTGGTTTTTACACTAATTAGTTGTTTTATTTGGTAGGTTAAACCACTAGATGCAGAATAGATGACAAAGCCAGTGCCTCATTATGAGAAAATGGTCATTTTATATGGTAATGATAGGGCAACTGGAGAGCACTCATAAACTACTTCAAAAATGAGAAAAAGGATGAGTGACAGAACAAAAAAGGATTATATGGATACTATAAATGACATTGACCACATGGTTAATCGAAATGAGGCAACAATAGACGGTGTTGGTAGCTGCCCTGATGGTATTGAGGCAATGGCCTTAGGAGGTGGTGAGGTTGGTTCTAAGAATGTCAAAAAAAATGTCCTACAAGAAAGCTAAAAAGTCAAAGGGAGCTGATGAAGACTCTCAATTTCTCAAAGAAGCAATCTTGTCTGTGGCTGATGCACTCAAAGAAGGAAATGCAATATATGCTAAAGTGAAATACTCTTCCTTAATGCAAGAGGACCAAGTTTGGGATTTTATAGAAGAGTTAGACATTGAGCCAGATTTGATGGAAAGAGCTTATGCCTATCTTATTGATAGGCCTGACCGTTTGAGAGCTCTACTTGGATGCCGAATGGAGAGGCGAAAGAATTTGCTTATGCTTTTTATGTTTGGTTCGTCTCCAAGTACTTGATGGTTGTGTGAATGTTGTTAAGGATAACTTTTGGTGGATATGGTTTTTGGTATTCATCGGTTCAAATCCGATCAGTTCCTACATTTTGCATGCTAATGGGAACTTACTAGTGAATACAATGACTGCAACTAGTGCATGAACTGCAACTAATATATGCATAATTGTAAATATTTTGTAGGACCTAACTTATTAATGCACGAGTATGCTGTGTATGTAATGATTAGGACTTAACTTATTAATGTATTGGTATGTAGTGTATGTAATAGCTTAAGAATATTGCAGGACTTATTATGGAGCTTTTGTGATGTAATATTAAGTTAATATGTTGTGTTGAATTTGGCTGTGCTGTCTATGTTGCAGTAATTTATAATTCTATTCTCTTTCTTTGTCCAATTAATTATGAGCATTTAGAAATGAACATGGTAGAGATAGATTGAATTTTTTAAGTTGCAATGAAACTATTCAATGCCAGCTTGTTTGATATTGGCATCACAAATTCTTACATATGCAAATTTTGATCGAGAAACAGCACTTGAGATGTCAAAAAAATTTCTTTTTTTTTTTGGTCAAAATTGAGATGTCAAAGAGACTCGCATATTTTTTTGCAATCATGCTTCTGGCAGTCAAAATAATGATAAAAGAAATGTTATAAAGAGAGATAATGATAGAAGAAATGTTGTAAATGGAGTAATATATCATAAAAAGGATAATTTTGTCAATTTATTTATAAAATTTATCATCTCTTTTTACTTTCTTTCTAATCCAAATAAAAAATATATAAAATTCTTTATAAATCTTTCTTTTATAATTTTTTTCAATCCAAATAAAAATTAATTCCCTCATTTCCTTTCATTTATTATTAAATCCTCTTATTTCCTTTATTAAGTTTTCCTCTTTGAATCCAAACAAAGCGTAAAATGATTTTTACCCATTATTTTTTATCTTTCTTATAGTGTACACCTTCCCTATTTTTTTTTTTGGGACGATACCTTCCGCAACTTTTGCCCTAAAATCACTATAACAAGGCTCTACGCTCCGCCGTCTCTCTCTCTTCTTACACACACACACACGAAGACAAATACACACGAGCACGTTATCAGTGCCATCTTCAATATCTTCCTGCCTTCAGGTACACTCTCTCTCTCTCTCTCATATATATATAGAACTCAGGGTTTACTCTTAATTAGTGTTTTCGTGTATTTCTCTTTTGATAATCAATGTGGCGAAACAAAAGCGTTTACGATTAGATATACTGGCGTTCTTCGTTAATGAGATTTCTCTCTGTTTATTTTGATTTATTCTTAAAAAACGTTAAGATTTTTAATATATTTACTTATTTTCATATTTAATTTCTTTTCTTTTTTTTTTTGTCCGAAGAAATGTGAGTGTAATATTATCTGTTGGGGTTTAAGAGAATGAGAGGATGATATTTGTTAAAAGATTGATTGGCTGATATGATAGCTACTTATCATGTATTAGCTCTAGCTGATCATTCTCTTTATCACCTAACGTGGGTCTAACCTCGAACCTGGTACATAGTGAAAGCTTTGTGCACCAAATTGTTATATTAGTTTTCTGTCACGCGTAGCTCCTCGGCCCTATGAACATATAGAATTTCAATCCCACGAGTGAGACTACTGCAGTAGTTTAAGAATAGTTGTCTTAGGCCTTAATCTATTGGCCCAAAATGGTTAATCCTAGTAATTATTTAAACCCATCACACTAACTTATAAATCATTCTAACATTATGTCACACTCCTATACTGGGCAATGGCTTTTTTCCTTCACAAATTTGTGCTGAATTGACTTATTTTTGTATAGGTTTTTTCCTTTCCTTTTAATCAAGTGGGATAAAAGGTGTTTACGAGGCTGAAAGGACGATGATTATGATTATCTGATAGTTGATTTGATGGCATTTATTGACAAGTACTCATAGTGCCTTATCCTTCTGTTGCAGCCCACATTATATTTGCCTTGTTGGTTACTATTTTAAAAAATTACATACTGGAAATTTTTTTGTTTATTTTTCCTCTTTGTTGCTTTTCTCTGGGCTTCAGGGCTATGATTGATTTTCATTAAAGTGTGTAGGGACTACTTTTACATTAATGTAATTGAGGGTAGTTCAGTTCGTCACTTTTACTAATTATTTAGGTTGTAAATGTTTTAGTTGAAACTTGAATAGGTTGTATAAAATTTTGAATTATGAGAGGAAGGAGTTATAGTCCTTCACCGCCAAGAGGCTATGGCAGAAGAGGAAGGAGCCCGAGCCCAAGGGGTCGCTATGGTGGTCGTGGTAGAGATGCTCCGACTAGTCTATTGGTTCGCAACCTTCGACATGATTGTCGGTAAGTGTTGTTTTGATAGTGGTTGTAGTTGTGGTCTCTTCTCAATATCAGCTGTTTGAATGTTCTGTAGTTTTTTCTTGAAAGGTAAAAAGTGAAATTTTAGTGATGTGCACCAAGGGGGTGCAAACAAAAGACAAAAGTTATATACATAGTTGATTAAAGGATTCTTCTATGCTATGGATAGTAATATTACAAGACCTTGAATGTTCTGTAGTATTGTATTTGAAGCAATATTTCAATCTTTGAGGTCCTGTTAAGTTGTAGAGGTATTTCACGTTTCAGCAATTTCAAGTCCTGTATGATTAATATTATCTCCTCTGATCATATTGTCTTTTGAGGAAGGGTCTTGTAGTTTTCTTGGAGTGGATATTGTATTAAGAATACATGCTAAAGTTATTCACGATAGTTATTATGAGTAACAGATTAGTAGACTCCATGGAAGTTGAATTTTGTGAAGTTCTACAATAATTTGTAGTCAGAGATTGTATTGCTTATTACATAATTGTACAGCTAACAACTGTTCATATCTGAGTGGCATGATACATAACCATCTATCATTCATTTACCAATAGTCTACGTAAAAGAAAGCAAAATGAAGTTGGAATCTGATATTGAGGGCTCTATGGGTGTTTGTGGTCATTCTGTAGGTTCACTTTCCGTTTTTTTGTTTCCTTGTGTTTTTCTTCTCCTTGTTGGATTTTACTTGCAATTTTGATTTTGCTTTGAGCAGGCCAGAAGACCTTCGGAGGCCTTTTGGACAATTTGGTCCTGTTAAAGACATTTACTTGCCTAGGGATTACTACACTGGGTGAGCTTGTGTATCATGTTGCTGTCTGTTTTCCATCAAAACCTTTAATTTCTTCGCTGATTTGATCACTTGTTTTCCTTGAATTAGATCTTATATGTATCTCAACCTTGCCAAATTTTTTAATCAAGTTTTTGCATGACTATACTTTCCTTGAAACTGTTGAGATTACTTACTTTTTACCTCAAATTGGGTTGTTTTATTAAAACTGTTGAGATCTAGCAGTGAAATAAGAGGTTTTTGAAGGGCACCAATCAAGTTTTTAAGAGTTCTTGACACAATCAAGTAGTAAGAGTTCCCATTGACTTCAATCAAGTAGTAAGAGTTGAAGGCGATGTTAATGATAGTGAAGATTGGAAGGAAATTGGATTTGAATACATTTTGAAGATATCAAGATTCCAAGTCTTGAAGAATTTCAAGTCATCTTAAAACTATCACTTGCAAGGTCAGCAGCCCATGTGCTTGCTTATGCACTTACCATGACCTTCCATACAGTTAATTTTATATAAGATTCCTTTTGGAACATTTCTAGCGGCAGTAGGTGGTACATAATAGTAATTGTGTATTTTTCCAGGATAAAGTAGAGATGATAGACCCATGCTGGATCTATTTTTATATTGATAACCCTGTTTAAGGGGGAGATTTTAGCTGCCATAGTATTACATAGATTTGTGGAGAATCCTGAATCTCATACCCGGTCAGACAAAATGTGCTGACTAGGGCCTTGCAAATGGCCTCTGAAAGTCTGCAACTTAGGATGATTGGGGTTAGGTATACTTTACACAATTTGTATTCAACTTTCTCAATCTTGCAGTGAACCTCGAGGATTTGGTTTTGTCCAATATGTAGAGCCTGCTGATGCTGCAGAAGCTAAATATCACATGGATGGTCAAGTTTTTCAAGGTCGGCAACTGACAGTTGTTTTTGCTGAAGAGAACAGGAAGAAGCCAGTTGATATGAGAGCTAGGGAACGAGGAAGGTAGGTTTTACCTGTGTCTTGATGTTTCTCCATTTTAACTTATCAGAGTATGATGCTTTTGATTTGGCATACAATTTATTTGCAATCCGTTGTTCATTCAATACCTAACCCTTGTCTTGATTCTGGTTTCCTCGTGGTTAGATGAAGTTCTACCTTGTAAAGTCATAAATAGCATTATTTGGTAGCAGTAGACGCTGTGTATGTGAGTAGTTGTTGCATTTGAGAGAGAGGATATAGCGGGGTGTGTTAGAGAAACAGATTGAGGATGTAATGTCAGTAGCTCAGCAAAATAAAGGACCGAGAGACGCTGTAATGTTTGTTGTAACAGACAGATTCCGATGCCTAATGGTTCGTAGAAAATTCATTCGTTACATTGTCAGATTCGTTTTAATAGAGTTGTCATTCTATAGAGTGTGGGTTGATTAGACAAGAAAATTTGGTATGCATATGACCTCCAATTCAACTAGCATCATAAAGTAATTTTCTCCTTAGCCCTTAATCCTTTTTTTTTTTTTTTTGTACTTTGTCAAGCCATAGGGGTCGTGTTAATGATCGAAGGAGGTCTCCCCCTCGCCATTCTCGGTCACCTCCTTCGCGTTATGCAAGGTCACGGTCCCGCAGCCAGGGGTATTACTCGCCTCCTCCCAAGAGAAGAGAACATTCAAGGTATGGTATGATTTTCTCTTTATGAATGTATCCTCCTCAGAAATACTCGGCGTCTTCTCTCAGCATCCTTGAAAGACAGAGAACATATTTCTTTGTAGTTTGCTTCTGTATGCTTGTAATTCAGTTGGCTATTCGTTGTATAGTAAGATTTGATTTTGTCATAGCAGCGGTTCATAATTTAAAGATTCAGTATTCATAGCCAGTGTTCATAAGACAGGAAGTTGCAAATAACTTGAATCTATTATATCCTCGGACAATCACTTTCTTGTTATTTCTTCCTGGCAGATGGCTTGAATCTATTATATCCTCAGACAATCACTTTCTTGTTATTTCTTCCTGGCAGATGGCTTTAAATTGTTTGCTTTTCTATATTTACCTTGTACAGGTCCATTTCTCCCCAAGAGAAGACTTACAGCCGTGGGAGGTCATATTCACGTAGTCCTCCAGTAAGGGACCGTCCTCCGGCTTATAATGTTTCGAGGAGTCGCAGCCGAAGTCCAGTGAGGGATGATGGGTCGCCATATGATGGCCCAAGGAGTCGCAGCCGAAGTCCAGTGAGAGAGCGTCCTTCGGTTAGGGGGCAAAGCAGGAGCCCAAGCCGTAGCCGAAGCAGGAGCATTGATCCTGTAGATTACTCGAGGGACCCCAGGAGGGATGACTGAACATCCCTCCCGTGGTCAGTAAAATTATGCCGCTGTATCATCTAAATTGTAATATCTAGCTGGACATCAAATTGGAATTTCAATGTTTGTCTACTATAGGATGCTTTTCATTGCTTAATTTTGTAATGGGAATCTAGTAGAGTGATTGCATTATGGTATTATTTTCTATGTTTCTTATAATTTGCATGAGTGTTTAGAAGATCAATTATTACGTACTAGTTGTAATTACCATGCCGGATGTTGTGGTCAGTTTTTCAAAGGTGTGTGCAATCCTTGCCTCTTCGAGTTTTTTCTTTTGGATTGGGATGTAGATGGGTGCCATCCGGATGTGTCACTTCTCCATGTGTTGTACAAATTTATGCATAAACTAAACCATAGTAAGTGGGTTCGGTTATATGCAATTGACGGTGTTGACACTATTTTTATCGAGAGTTGTTTTCTCTTTAATTATATAAACTATTTAGTAATTGTTTGACGATCTTGATCATTTTACTACATTCCTTCAACTAAAATATGAGTTCCTGTACGTGAAAAGCTTTTCAGAATAATGTTACTGTACGAGTTTTCTCCGTGAATTTTTAAGTCCGTTGGTGAGGCAATTTACCGATCCTTGAGGTTTAATTTGTCGTAAATTAATTCACAAAGAGTGTTACTGCTTGTCTGCTTCTTTTCTCCTTTCTTGGAGTTTGGTATGCCCAATTGAATTGAGAAAGATGAGAACCCTATTTAAATTTATCCAAGACCCCAATCTAATTACATTCAATAGCTATTATCCCAGTATATATATATATATATATATATATATATATATATATCCACACCCAAATCTTCAAATTGAAATTGACCCTCTAATTGCTGCTCTTTTAAATGTGACTGGATGCCCAATTTCGTCTTTCATCATTTTTTTTTTGGACAATAAAAACAAACCTTTATTCATATCAACACGTGAGATTTAGCCAATCTCTGTGGATTCAAAGACAAAGTACAAGAAATTAAAGAGTTCAATTGGAGGAGAAGCCATTCAATTTTGAAGTAAAATACATAATCTAACATTCTTAGCTATTCAATCAACTACCATATTTGCATTTCTGCAAATGTGCTTAATATTAAAATTCCTCCTATCAGAAAGGAGTGTTTTAGCATCCGTCACAAGATAGTCCACCGTTCAGCTCAATGTAGGTTGTTGATAAAAGCCTTTGACAATATCATGGCAATTAGATTCAATGGCAAAGTTATCCAGATTTTCCTTCTTGGCCATAAGACACGCCTCTTTAAAAGCAAGAGCTTCTGCCTTGATGGCGGAATCACAGTCAATTTTGCAAGCGTAACCATGAATAATATTACCACAATGATCAAGACAGATTGCTGCAATACCTGCTTGGTCAGTAGTTTTGCAATACGATGCATCGCAGTTGATCTTGAGAGAAGTAGCATGTGGAGGGGACTAAACATGGGTATCTCCTAAAGACTGATTATCTGATATATTCTCAACTCGAACATCCCCTTCTCTTTGTGGAAAGAGTTCATTCATCAGGCTACTCACAGCACCATTAACACCAAGA